>OX031064.1:50071860-51321860 GCA_943736015.1 Tridacna crocea | reverse complement strand
TTCTTGTCATTTCGTAACTAGGCCATGTCGTATCAAGGCCATTTTGTACAATTTTGGTAATTTCCTACCCACTTCGATCATTTCCTATCCACTATGTTATATTCATATCCAAGTTTTAATATCAATTGGGTAAATTTAGCACCTAGTTTTAATACTATTTTCTCGTGTTGTTTCTCGAATGACAACTGCTGTTGTACATAGCTCCAATCGAAATTATGTTAAATTTTGCCGAATAATGGCTTTTATTGTGTCTTACCATTATTGGTTCTTTTTTTTAAGTTTTAAGATGAATTCTAAGGATTGTTTAAGACTTCTCAGTTAATTTCTCATGGAGTTCTGCAAAATTCAAAATTTTAGTCACTTTTATTTTGTCGTCTGCAAATGTTTTCAATTTGGACAAACCTAAAACTTTGTCGAATGGTAATGAGTTAATATGGAACGACAAACGACACAATATTAGGTTTGTCCAAATCGAAGGTATTTTGCAGACGACAAAATAAAAGTGACTGAAAATTTAAAATTTGTTTCCTGAAGGACAGAAAACATTGTGGGAAAAAGGAGAAAATGCTGGTTACCAGCATTTTCTCCTTTTTCCCATAATATTTTCTAAAGGACCCTTTCTCAGTGTCGCCAAAAGTAGGGGTTGTGTTGTAATGGGTTAAGTATTGGACACACCGGTCCTAAAACATGCGGAAAATTTACCAATAGCACAAAGTTTCGACCCATGTCGCGCAGGCTGACATGGGTCGACACTTATTACCGATGCACTCAGCCCCCTTTTTTATAGAACATGGTTCATATATGGAGTGCAACACGCGAAAAGGTGCATTCGGACATTTGCGTAAAGTGTCGTCCCGGATTAGCCTGCGCAGTCCGCGCAGGCTAATCCGAGACGGCACTTTACGACTACATTAGAATTTGTGCTACAGTAGACTTGAGTAAAGCAGAAAATCACATAAAATCGGAAAGTGTCGTTTCGGATTAGCCTGTGCGGAGTGCACACGCTGATCCGAGACGACACTTTACGCAAATGTCCGAATGACCCTTTTCGCGTGTTGCACTTCATATACAAATTTACACAAACACTATGTCTTTGGCGAGAGTCGTGATCGACGAGGACTTGTTTTCGTCGAGTTTCAATTCCCTCGAGGAATTATAACGACATTTTATCAAATTTAGCGCTAAGTGATGAAAAAAAAAGCATCCGTGTAAAATGACGCATATTTTCAGACATATTTTGCAAAACCATAAAAGGTCGCGTTGTAAGACAAGACTCAGTACAATAGAATAACGCCCCCATGTCTCTTGGGGGAGATAAGAATTTGTCTTCTCCACTTTTTTTTCCTTTTGTATAAACCCGTTTTTGGTTTGGCTTTTATTGTCACGAATTATTATCTACATTTGACACTGATTCTTAGCATGAGCAGAAAAAAAAGAAAGGAAGTCTTTGTAGAAAGCTGAGATCAAAGATCAGACCACACTGAACATGCAGTTTGATCTAAGATCTACACGATGTAAAATTTTGAGAAATAAACAAATGGCCTAAAGGGCAAAAAGACAGCAGTATTTTTTGTCCTGCCTACACATGATTATTGTCTACAAGCCTAAGTTTCGTCTTTCAGCTGTCTAGGAATCAATGCATTTGAACCGTGCTCTGTGAAAAGGGGGCTTAATACATCTGCAAAGAGTATCGGCGCAGGTCAGCCTGCGCAGTCCGCGCAGGCTGACCTGCGTCGATACTCTTTGCTATTGGTCAATTTTCAACATGTCAAGTTACCAGTTTACCTCATGACTCAATCAGTGGTTAGACAAAAAAGAATGTTATGGATCGATAATTACACGACGAATTGCTCAGTATAATAAATTACACACAAGCCCCCTTTTGTCAGAGTGACGGCCCATTTAATTTAGATGCTTTAGCTTGTACTACATTATAGAAAAAAATATTATCTCTAATTCGCAGTTTTTACAACAAAAAATTATACTCTTAATATTACTGCCATAGTTCATTCCTGGTTAAAGTCAAAATCAAAATCAAAATGTAACGTTATCCCATTATCTCATTCTTTTGTCGATACTTCCTCGAAATTCCTTTTCTCTCTTGTTAATCTTTATTATGCTGGAATAAACTGAATGAAATTTATCATGCTGATAGTGAAACTATTATTTAACACAAGAGGGCCATTGGACCTGGCACGCTCACCTTAGACTATAGTTTATGAGTAAAGCTTCACCCAAGGAACATCCCTGCCAAGTTTCATCAAAATTGGCGCAGTGGGTTAGGAGAAGAAGAAGTTTTAGGAAATTGTTGACGGACGACAGTTTTGACCCCACGGGCATGATTTGAACAAACTTGGTAGAAGTCTACTAGGAGATGCCACATTCCAAATATCAAAGCTGTACGCCATCTAGTTTCAGAGGAGAAGAATATTAAAGTTTTCCTTCTTAGTTCCAATGCTAAAACTTGTGACCCCAGGAGTGGGGCCAGTTTGGAACCAGAGGCATCATTTGAACAAGCTAGGTAGAGGTCAACTAGGAGATGCAACAAACCAAATATCAAAGCTCTACGCCTTCAAGTTTCAGAGGAGAAGATTTTTTAATATTTTCCTTTGTTCCTATGCTCAAACTTGTTATCCCCCAGGGTGGGGCCGGTTTTGAACCTAGGGGCATAATTTGAACAAATTTGGAAGAGGTCCACTAGGAGATGCCACATACCAAATATCAAAACTCTACGCCTTCAAGTTTCAGAGGAGAAGATTTTTTAATATTTTCCTTTGTTCCTATGCTCAAACTTGTTATCCCCCAGGGTGGGGCCGGTTTTGACCCTATGGGCATAATTTGAACAAATTTGGGAGAGGTCCATTAGGAGATGCCACATACCAAATATCAAAGTTCTACGCCGTCTAGTTTCAGAGAAGATTTTCAAAGATTTCTTTTTAGCTCACCTTAGCACAAAGTGCTAAAGGTGAGCTATTGTGATCGCCCTATGTCCGTCGTCCGTCAACAATTTATTTAAACATCTTCTCCTCCTTAACCACTGGGCCAATCTTCATGAAACTTGGCAGGTATGTTCCTTGGGTAAAGTTTTATCAAAGTTGTTCAATGAATTTAATTCCACCCATAACTCTGGTTGCCATGGCAACAAAAAAAAACGAAATCTTTGAAAATCTTCTTCTCTGAAACTAGAAGGCGTAGAGCTTTGATATTTGGTATGTAGCATCTCCTAATAGACTTCTACCAAGTTTGTTCAAATTATGCCCCTAGGGTCAAAACTGGCCCCGCCCCGGGGGATTACGAGTTTGAGCATATGAACAAAGAAGGAAAACCTTAAAAATCTTCTCCTCTGAAACTTGAGGCGTAGAGCTTTGATATTTGGTATGTAGCATCTCCTAGTGGACCTCTACCAAGTTTGTTCAAATTATATCCTTAGGGTCAAAACTGGCCCCACCCCAGGGGTCACAAGTTTGAGCATAGGAACAAAGAAGGAAAACTTTAAAATTCTTCTCCTTTGAAACTTGAAGGCGTAGAGCTTTGATATTTAGTATGTAGCATCTCCTAGTGGACCTCTACCAAATTTGTTCAAATGATGCCCCTGGGGTCTCCTAGTGGACCTCTACCAAATTTTGTTCAAATGATGCCCCTGGGGTCAAAACTGGCTCCACCCCAGGGGGTCACAAGTTTGAGCATAGGAACAAAGAAGGAAAACTTTAAAAATCTTCTCCTCTGAAATTTGAAGGCGTAGAGCTCTGATATTTAGTATGTGGCATCTCCTAGTAGATCTATACCAAGTTTGTTCAAATTATGTCCCTGGGATCAAAACTGGCCCATCCTGGGGGGTCACAAATTTGAGCATAGGAACAAAGAAGGAAAACTTTAAAATTCTTTTCCTCAGAAACTAGATGGCGTAGAGCTTTGATATTTGGTATGTGGCATCTCCTAGTAGACCTCTACCAAATTCGTTCAAATCATGCCCCTGGGGTCAAAACTGGCCCCGCCCCGGGGGTCACAAGTTCGAACATAGGAACAAAGAAAGAAGATTTTGAAATAATTCTTCTCTAAAACTAGAAGGCATAGAGCTATGACATTTGGCATGTAGGTATTCCTAGTGGACCTGTACCAAGTTTGTTCATATTATGTCTTTGGGGTCAAAACTGGCCCTGCCCCGGGGGTGTCACAGGTTGGAACATAGCAACAAAGAAGGGAAACTTTAGAAAACTTCTCTGAAACTTGAAGGTGCAGAGCTTTGATATTTGGTATGCAGAATCTTCTAGTAGACCTCTACCAAGTTTGGTCATATGATGTCCCTGGCGTCAAAACTGGCCATGCCCCGGAGGTCACAGGTTGGAACATAGGAACAAAGAAGGATTTTTTTTTTAAATTTCTTTTTCTCTTAAACGGGAAGATGTAGAGCTTTGATATTTGGTACGTAGCATCTTTGAGTGGACCTCTACCAAGTTTGTTCCAAGGATGCTGCTTCAGTTAAAACTGACCCAGCCCCGAACATAGGACAAAGAAGGAAAATTTAAAACTCTTCTTTGAAATTGGAAGGTGTAGCGCTTTGATATTTGATTGCCCTATGTCCGGCGTCTGTCGCCCGTCAACAATTTCTTTTAACATCTTCTTCTCCTAACCCACTTCGCCAATCTTGGCAGGGATGTTCCTTTGGTGAAGCTTTACCAAAGATGAAGTGAGATGTAGGTACGGAATCGGCCGAGTGTGTATGGTGAGAGACAACAAGTCCAAAACGCCAACTTTTTGCGTCTGTACGTACTGCCTAGTAAACCTAGGGACATCTGACCTCGTGTTGTTCTTTTGGAATGTCAATCCAGGGTCATGAATATTCATGAATGGCAATAATGCTGGGTAGAGAACTTCGTCCCTATAGCGTCGTGATTTCCGTGAATATACGCAATGGATGTTTTACGTGCACCACAAATACCATCTCACATCTCATACCTCCTCCAAATACCTCAACAACACAACTTTCTGCAAAACAATCGCCATGCCTCCTATAAACTGAAATACGTCCGTCCGCTTGTCTGTTATAGGTTTGATTCGCATTTCATTACTGAATAAATGGTGTTCTAGTCACAGCGTCCTAAAAGTTTTTACCTTCATTGAATGATATTCTCATTACAAAGGGAAATAAAAATTACCCTTTCCAGAAACTAAAAAAAAAATCAAATAGTTTTTAAGATAGACATCAATTAAGTTCTGGTCGGTTAGAAATGTTAAAAAATATTATATCAGTATAAATCCTTCTACAGATACTCGTCTATCTAATTTGGGCATTCTGGGTACAGAACCGGACTACTTTTTCTTCGCGACAACCGCTACCTTGAATTTTAAACTAAAATGAGCGTTTGCTCAATAAAACGCTACCCGGTGCGATTCATTCAGCTATGTTCAGCAGTTTAGAGAAACCTGGAGCTAAAACAGATCTGATTTTTCCTCAAACGTATTGATAAAAGCCATTTTCTCCATTGCTACATTATAGCGCGTAATACTACAGTTTCCCGAATATCGGTAAGAGTGATGCGTCATATAAGACAGGTCGAATCTTCGAAGAGTATGGCATGCGCAGACAACGAGAACTAGTTCCTAAACTAGGTGTAATCACGTACAAACATAGAGGAAACTAATAAATTGTACCATCTCTGACGGACTGATATTTGCCTCGATTACATCGTCTATATCATTTATATAGGCTAGAATAGAATTATACCAAGAGTATAACCCTGGGGAATACGACAGCTTGCATAAGACACAAGGTTGAATCTCTAATCTTTTCTAAGGGAAAAACTTTGGGAAACTTCATGTAGTCAAAGGTTGAGCACAGAAGAAAGAATTAACTCTTTACCAAAGGACAAAATTGTAGACTTGTCCAAATTGAAAGCATTTGCAGACGATAAAATAAATGTGGCTCAAACATTGAAATTTATTTTGGGACGGCTAGAAAACATTGTGGGAAAAGGAGAAAATGCTGGTTACCAGCATTTTCTCCTTTTCCCACTATGTTTTCTACAGCCTTCTTTCTCAGGGTCGTCAAAAGAAGGGATTTTGTGGTAAAGAGTTGGAGAAAGCACCAGCTTTCACTGTTTCCCCCCCTTCCCGTTTGCTCCTTGCTCTTTGACACAATTTTCGTAATTTGTCTCGGAGCAATGTCAAAAGACGATCGCACGTAAAACGTATATATGGGTCACAAAAATCGAAATACAATTAATGCCCTGAAAATTGGTCACACCATTTTCAGAGAATTTCCTAATCTTGTTATAGCTAAGTAAAAGTGTGTTGATTCTCGAGCAATTTAAAGTTGTTCGCAGGCAGCTAAGATAAAGATCAGACCACACAAAAACGTGCGGTCTGATCTTGGATCTAAACTAATACTTTATAAAGCATCTGATCGGGAACTTTGAGTTTGAATAAATGGTTTGCTCTAACAGACCGTTTCACTTATTCTCAAAAAAAGCATCAAATAAACCAGTGTTGTGGTACCATTATTTGCTTTTTGATAACGACATTTTAGCTGTATAATGCTCTGGTGGAAAATGTAAGATGGTAGATCAAGATCAGACGGGCGTGCTGCACAGCTGCTCTCTCTATTCATTTACCTCGCAAAATGTCATCAAAAATGGCAACTCACAATGTATGGGGAAATAGTTCTTACGATACCTATTCCTCGTCCGTCACTTGATTCAATTTCCCCGCCGCATTAAAAGCTTGCGAACCCGGGAGACAGCGTTAATGACTTTTCTAACCCTGAACACATTCACTACTGAATTAGATAAATTGCATTTTTTCGAAGGCCACAAATACATTCTTGGTGTAAGATCGAGAGAGAGCCAAGACATAATCCAGAATAAGGCAGTGGACAGTGCAGGTCAGAGATCAGACTGCATGTTCTGTGCAATCTGATCTTGATCAACACTATCAACAAAAGCTTCTGGTGTCATTAGTAGTATGGAAAATTTGAAGTGCTAAACAGATGAAACTGAAATTTCAACTTAATAGTAAAAGCCTGTATAAGGCCTACTGCAATTTCATAGTTGATTTTTACCGGTAAAAAATATACCGTAACGGACAATGTAGATCCAAGATCAGACTGCACGTTCCGTGCAGTCTGATCTTGATCTACATTGTCCGCAAAGAGGCCATTGTGTCGCGCTACTCGCAGTCTAAGGGTTAAAAGAACTGGGTTATTCTTTTCTCCATGACGGCCATATAACGGGGCATTCCGGTACAAGATTTGACTGTGTATTTATGTTTCGTTCATTATTACAAATGTAGAATTTGCAAAAAAAAAAATAATAATAAAGAAGAGTTTTATGTTCATCATAACAGTTTCTGTGTTTTGGTTCTGTTCTCTCTCTCCTTGTTTTACCTAATTTAGTCTTTTTTTCCCCATTTCCTATCCAGTTTTGTCTCAAGTCCACTCTAAAGAATCAACATAGGGAAAAGTGGCAGCATAACCATTTCAACGCTAAATAAATAGTTTCGTACATTTTTATTTTGCGGACAATTCCTTTACAAATCAAAAGAATTTCTGCCCAAGCTTAGAGCTAAGTACCGGACGATGTAGATGCCAAGGTCAGACAAGCTTCTTTTTTTTTTCGTAAAAGCTTCTTATTCCGCCAGTCAAAGCTGCTTAATGTCGCCCATGGCGATGGGAGAGTAAACTCTTTACCAGACGACAAAATTTTAGCGTTGTCCAAATTGAAAGCATTTGCAGACGGCAATTTAAATGTTAGTAAAATGAGAGGATTTGTTGTTGAAATAGTAGAAAATAGTGTGGGAGAGGTAGAAGAGAAAATACAGGTAATGTAAATGTTTACGTTTACAAAAGCCCTCATTCTCAGGATCGGAAAAATCACAGGGTAGTGTGGTAAAGAGTTAATCCTTAGGCTTCTAAACGCGATTCACTGACCTGTAGTGGACAGTGTGGATCCAAGATTAGACTGCACAGAATGTGCAGTCTGATCTTGAATCTACACTGTCCGATAATGAGATATGTTTCCCTAAAAATAATTTCGAAATAACAACGTTTGGGCTTTATACCTTTGGCTTGAAAGGTACGCTGAACACTAAGTCTTTTCCAAATAATCCTAGGTATTTACGACTCTGAGACATAAGCCGTTTGAAAACCTTATGGGAAAAGGAGAAAATGCTGGTTACCAGTCTTTTCTCATTTTTCCACAATGTTTTTCACCTTTCCCAGAACAAATTTCAATTTTTAAGTCGTCTGCAAATGCTTTCAATTTGGACCAGTCTAACATTTTGTCGTTTGGTAAAGGTTTAATATGTCAGGCAGGGTAATTGTTAAAAGGGCAATGGAACACTGACCTCTATTAGGTCTGACACGCCATGATGACCTCAACTAAGTGTTTCAAGGACGGTGATAGCTAACGGAAGATAGGCAACCGTGGAAAAAAAACTAGATTACAGCTTTTACTATGAAGCTGAAGTAATCAGCGATATTACTACTGTCAAATGATAGAAAGTTATTTTCTATCTAAAAATCAAAGCGTTGAGAACGCTAAACTGGTATTTGTCACGGAAGTCATTGTGTGGAATTAATAATTTGAAAGAAAAAGAAAATATCATTCAAATATTGCTTTGAAAGTCAATCTACAAAGCCAATGAATACCTTTTTGGTTAAAGAGAAAGTACTCATGACAAACTTAGGATTATTTGTGTAATGGTGGTATCCCTTAGATCATTAGGAGGAGCCAGGAGTAAGGTCCATTGACAGTAGGATACAAGATGGATAGAGAGAGAAACTATGTGAAAATATCGAATAAAGTTAAGTTTGTACCTGAACACTATGATTTTGAAATATCTTTGGCCGTTCACAATTAATATCCAACATTACGAGCAATTATTTCGATCTATAGATATTCATGCTTAATCAAATGGGGTAGCATGCAATCATTGGATAAAAAAAGCCATGCGACGAACTTGAACGAAAAAGCCCAGGACAAACTGATTGGTTGCAAATTTTGTATCATTGCGCCAATAGAAGTCTATGTGTGAAACTTTTTTAAATCAAAAATTAGCATTTCCATGATCGATGGCCTCACCCAGTGTTTTTACCTCGCCATTTCCAATTACATATCTGAGTGCTACCAAAAAACTCATTTGCCTGAGAAAATTGAGTTTAATTGGGTTTATTTCTTTCGGCTTTGCACAAAATACAATACATGGTCTTCAAAATTCAATATGGAACTCACAGTGCTATTGACTTCGACAAATACCACAAAAATCCCATAAAACTATGTAGACTAATTAATCAGGTATTTATTTTAAAAAAGATTGTCATAAAATTGATGTTTATAGCGTTTATCTGTCAGATTAGAATTAGGAGCTATATAATCCTTAGCCCTTTGCGAAACAAATAATGTTTTTTACAACCCTGTGGAAGAAGCTTTCTGAAAACACTGTGGGAAAAGGAGAAAATGCTGATGACCAGCATTTTCTCCTTTTCCCACAGTGTTTTCTACTCTCCATTTACCAAACAATCCCTTGTTTTTATAGTCCTAAGAAAGAAGCCTTCTGAAAACACTATTGGAAAAGGGGAAAATGTTGAAAACCAGCATATTCTCCTTTTCCCACAATGCTTTGTTACTCTCCCAAAGTCATATTTTAATTTTTGAGTCACGTTTATTTTGTCGTCTGCAAATGCTTTGAATTTGGGCCGATCTACGATTTTATCGTTTAGTAAAGGGTTAACCGGGTAAACAAGATAAATGGAACGGTTAAAGTGAAGGTAAAAACTTTAATTTTTCTTTTTAAAACTTATTTCTTTTGGTGGGGGGATACCTTTTTACTCGGACAGGATAGGGCTCCAAGATCAGATTGTAGGCTCTGAGTAGTCCGATTTTGATCAAAATTGTCAGCAAACACTTTGGAGTCGCGTTTAGCAGCATAATGGTTAAACCCTTTCCCAAACAATCCCTGGTTTTTACGGGTCCGGAATAATAGCCTTTTGAAAACATTGTGGGAAAAGGAGAAAATGCTGGTAACCAGCATTTTCTCCTTTTCCCTCAATGTTTTCTACCCTATCATAGACAGAAATCATCTTTTCAGCAAGAGTTGAATTGTCGTCTGCAAATGCTTTCAATTTGGTCTAGTCTAATAGTTTGTCATTTGGGAAAGGGTTAACCTGTGAACCGTTCTCTCAAAGAAGATGTAGTTTTTTTTTCTTATTTTGCGGTCAAATCAGAGTTTTTTAATCCGATCCTTCGGATGGGAAATTCACAAAGTTCACCTATATCGTTAGACTTGCCCGATAACGAATGAAGAAAATCCAGCAATTACTTTTTTGAACAGAGACTTTAAATTACAGGCTTAGGTTTCGGAGATTCATTTTCAACGAACTATCTTCTTTTCCTTTCCTACTGAATTGGGCTCTTTAGGCCAAGTACTAGGAGGATTTGCTGTGATATTTCTTAAATGTATTGTGATCTTTGCACTTGGTTTAACTCATTACCAAACGACAAAATTTTAGGTTTGTCCAAATTGAAAGCATTTGCAGACGACAAAATAAAAGTGACTCAAAATTTGAAATTTGTTTTGTGAAGGGTAGAAAACTTTGTGGGAAAAGGAGAAAGTGTTGGTTACCAGGGGCGTCAGAAGTAGGGATTGTGTGGTAATGGGTTAAGGGCGTATTCCTTAGCCCATTACCACACAATCCCAGTTTTTGATGATCCTGAGAAAGAAGCCTTTAAAGTGCATTGTGGGAAAAGGAGAAAATGCTGATCACCAGTAATTTCTCCTTTCCCACAATGTTTTCAACCTTGGTGGAAACAAATTTCAATTTTTGTGTTACGTTTATTTTGTTGTCTGCAAGTGCTTTGAATTTGGACCAGTCTAAAATTTTGTCGTTTGGTAAAGAGTTAAATGGTTTAAGAGCACTCCAAACACTTTCTCGAGCAATGGGGTATTTCGGAACAAGGTGCCGCGTTCTTCAAAACATGGTCTGATGTTGCTCGATGATACAAGATGGCTGAAAGACGGGCATTTCTTCATGGCGAAACTTACGATATGAACGCCATAAATAGGCGCATTGTAGACTGGTCTCTACTCCTTCACCACAGCTAATCATATCCTCCAATAAAACAGGTAAGACAGAAGCTCTTGCAACAGACATCGGTATTGATTGGAACAATATTCCGAAAATACTCCATTCAGAACATAATTTAAGAACATCGTATATGTTCTTAGAAACTCCATTCGCACACTCCAGAACAGCATTCGAGAACATTCGTCACAAGTCAGCCGATTTCGTACCTACATCTAATCTCGTCCATAAAACGGTCTTTTCTATTTGAACTGCCAATCACGTGATCTAAACATGGCCGCGCCACTGTTAGTCGTTTCGCAACGACATAAACAACCTCGATGAAGTCATTCACATCTAAAAATTGAATGTACGAACTGTTTGTCAACTGAAGTATAGATGGAAAGATGTCGACAGAAAATTAAGATTCAGGTTTTCTTTTTTAAAAAGAGCCTTACAATTTTCAGAACGGTAAACTGGCGTATTTCTGGAGATGAAGTGTACCGTTTAGGTACATATCAATTCAGTAGATACGGCCGAGAGATTTGATGGCTCCCTTAACCCGAGGTTTGCCGTATGGTCAAGATTATGGGTATCGTTAGTGAAACGTATGGCAAAGAAGAAGTCTGTTACCCAGTTATTTAGTTGTTCTATTTTTCTTTGATAAAAACAAGATTTTATGTATTATATATAACAAAGCAAGACAAATCAACAAATGTATCGTGAGTATGATGGTTTGTCCTACAAAAATTTACGTTGTTTCTCTGGCGGAGCCAACGCAAGAAGGCGACTTTGTGCTCTTGCTTCAAAGTTTACCGAGGCTATACGACCTGTACCAACCATTACCTCGGACAAATGTATCCAGTCTTTTTCGTTCATTTATGAATGTATTTTCTAACAAGCCATTTCCGATAGGTATGTCTACTTCACGGTAACGATTAACCGTCAGGCTTTATGACACAAAAACCCATTTTTTGCTCAGCACTGTCATTCAAAAAAAAAGAAAGAACGATGGGGGTGGGGCCCTCTATGCTGGTATAAGTGATCTTTTCCTAGTCCAGCAGAACACGATACTAAAATAAAATGCATCTTTCATAATATATCAGTTTATTTCCTTCTTGTCATTTGTATATGTTTTTTTTTTTTTCTATCTTGTTTTCCACACGTAAATAAATAGCGAATCATGACAGTGCGTTGTTTTTGAAAGTACATGTTACATGTACTTAGTACTTCCAGGAGGCCAACCTTATGTAAGCTGTGCATTGGCATGTTTACCGATCCCAAAATGCTCAAATAGTTTCTTGTGTGGCTTGTATTTAGCATCTATATGTGACCCGTCAGGCAAAAAGGGACCATCAGGGAATTCTGTACATCAATTAGATGAAAACAGATCAACGATAGTGCAGGTCAGTTTAAGTTGATAATTCAAAAATGGTTGTATAACAAGGTACAATGACCACTTTTCATACAGAAAATGTCATTAAAGCGAAAAGTGTCAACCCTGGTCAGACTGCGCAGAAAATGGACCAATAGCAAAAAGTTTCGACTCAGGTCAGCCTGCGCGGACTGCGCAGGCTGACCTGAGTCGATACTTTTTGCAGATGCATTTAGCTCTGTCTTTACAGAGCATGGCTCACATTAAACAGATAAACAGCCGTTTAGATTGGTGAAAACTGTGCCGTAAAAAAACTAAGAATTATCCCAACAATCAATGTAGTTGCCCAATGAACGATAACCAGCTTTGACAGTAATTTGTGCGAATAAAGTGTCTAGTTACGCTGCAAGACGCGAAGCCATATTGGAAGTCAACGGAGGAAAAAACACACAATCGAATTCTGTCGCCATGACGACGTTCCTTGTACGGTCCTTATCTAACAAGATTTTTTTTTTAAAGGAATACTTGGGAAAAGTAGCCGTTGTGTTCATGATATAAGACGGGGCTTTCCTGCAGCTCTAAAAATCAAGAACTATAATAAAATGCACTGTATTAATTTTATCGACAAATTAAAACTACACTCAATCATTGTCAAGAAAAGGGGTCAAAATTAATGGCCGCGTTTGTATCCGGGGAAATCCGGTGTTTTTAAATGACGATATTATCACAAGTGAGATGTACGTGATTTTTCTCAGCACCTTCAGTTTCCCTCTCTTTCGGCGTACGATTGAATGCGCTTGGTATTGACCATATTTTTTATATTAATAAAATCAAATGAATAGATGGTCATTTGTGATTGGTAGAAAATCTGCACATGTTTATTTAGCGGGTTAATTTGTCAATTTGTTGGCCTATTTGTTCGAACATTCACGGTACAAATGTAAGCGTGTCTGTTCATTTTTTTCCCATTTCTTTTTCCCTTACTCAAAGGTGATATGGATTAATTTTTGTGTAATGTTGCCATATATTTATAAGCCATGTGCAGGTAAAAAGGGGCTTAATACAAATGCGAAAAGTCTCGACTTAGGTCAGTCTGCGCAGTCGCGCAGACTGACCTGAGCCGAAACTTTTCGTTACTGGTCATTTTTCTGTTTGTCCAAGGACAGTCTACCTCATGATTAAAAAGTAAATAGCTATTATCGATCCATAATTATGTGATGTATTGATCAGTATGAAGTATGAAGGAGATGCATTGGTCCTCTTTTTTACAGATTCTGGCCCATATCCAATGAGAAATTCCACGTTTCAACAAAATGTAAAATAATGAGGGAAAAATATGCAATTCCCAACATAGTTATTTCTTTTTACCATTTTTTCCATGTTGAGCCACAAAAAAAAAAAGAGTTTGAATATGTGACCCGTCACGCGAAAAGAAAAAAAATCTTGAAATTTCGTACATCAGGTACATGAAAACAGATAAAAAAATGTACAGGTCAATTTAAACTTTTCCCAAACAATCCCTGGTTTTTACGGGTCTGGAATAGTAGCCTTTTGAAAACATTGTGGGAAAAAGGAGAAAATGCTGGTAACCAGCATTTTCTCCTTTTACCACAATGTTTTTTACCCTATTATAGACAGAAATCATCTTTTCAGCAAGAGTTGAATTGTCGTCTGCAAATGTTTTCGATTTGGTCCAGTCCAGAAATATGTCGTTTGGGAAAGGGTTATGGTGATAGTTAAAAAAATGATTGTATAGTAAGGTTGAATTATCACTTTTCATACAGAAAATATCACATAAACAAAAAGTGTCGACTCTGGTCATGAGCAGGCTTTCCAGATTAAACACTTGTCGCAGTTCCAAGATGGCCCCTTTTTGCGTGACGGGTGACATTATTTTCGGCCAGGTGGCGACATGATTCGACACGGCCGTGAACCATTATCTCCCGCTAGATGGCATTCTATAAATACTCATATATCTGATATGGGCATCCTGGGTACAGAACCGAACCACCTTCCTACGCGACAACCGTTACTTTGAATTTAAATAAAAAAAAAAGGTTTACCCAATAAAACGCTACCTCATGCAATTTACTCAACTATGATCACCAGTTTAGAGAAATCTGTTGCTAAAGCAGGTCTCATTTCTCCTCAAACGTATTGATACATAAAAGCTATTTTCAACATTGCTACTTTATAGAGCGTAATATTACAGTCAGCCCTCTTTCAGGGCTAGTAGTGATGCATCATATAAGACAGTCGAATCTTCGAAGAATATGACATGCGCAGACAACGGGCCGTGAACAAGTTTCCAAGTCACCGGCCACCTGACCGTACAACGAATTTATTATACTGCAAAGTTTTACCCTTTCAAGCAACATTTTCCTATTTTATAATCTCACGAATCGAGTGTACCGACGAAATCGAAATTCCGTTCTGAGTGCCCCAATTCAATGAAAACTGACGTCACTGGAAACTGACGTAACTAAAATGTGCAGCTTGGTGCATAAACGCGCAGTGCACGTGCAAGTGTCGTGATGTTTACGGGGCACTCAAAAGGGAAACTAGCTTTACGTGGTTTTTGCCAAGGTACATGATAAATATGTTTCCAGCATGTTAACCAATCATCGCGAGAAATTTCTTTACAGTATAATAAATAGAGGATAATCAACTGGTTGTTTTTGATATGAAAAATATCTCACGAGGATGCGTTGTTAGGCGTTGAAAAAACGATTGCGCAGCACGAGTTTTTTTTAACGCCTTACGACGCGTCCGAGTGAGATATTTTTCATATCAAAAATAACCAGTTGATTGTTCTATTTATTATATACCTAATTAACATCATTATTTGTAATTTTGCGTTTGAAAGTCGAAAAAAAAATGTAGTCGAAAAAAAAAAGTAGTTCCCAAATTACGTCAGGAAGTGAAAGTGCAAGTTGATAACGTCACTAGTGATGATATCAAAATTTATTACACTGGGAAATTCCAGGATTTCACTGCTAAGTATATAATAAATTCATTTTACAATTCCTCTTTGCTGTACATCTGTCTATTCTAAAGATATTTTTTCTTTATAAACGGACTTTTTAGAAACTAGTGCTGCATTGAAACACTTTTTCCCAATATTGATTGATAAAATTTGATAAAAAAGAAAATTCGAAAAGTGAAATTAAAGGCATGACGATATAAATCATAAGGAATCTCAAATGCATATTTCAATGAACTCGAAAATACAGGGAGAAGTAAAAAAGATGGATCACTTTCCGTTCACATTTTTTTAGCTGTCTGTAGGTTTGTACTCGTACGGCAATAAGTTAGGTGTGGAACATAACACAGCTTATGACAAATATCGACGAATGACAAAAACGTGACTTCTTAGAGATAGAAATCGCCCACCTCTGATGTCGCTCATTATATTGGATTATTGCCTTTAGTGATGAAAGGAACTCTTCGCACTATCTCAACATTTTAGACATGTCTCTCCTGGAGCATCCGGTCCGCTTTGGATATTTTCGTTAGCTAATGTTTACAAACTCATGACCAAGTACTTTAGTAGCACTAGTTGTTAATCAGATCTGCATGTTACAGATGCTTTATTACGTCGTATTTTCCCCCAATTCATTTATTTGAAAATTGTAGATTCAGAGAATGGAAGACTGATTACACAGCGAAAGAATTCATGTCAGTAGTTCAGGAAAAAAAAGGAAAGCTTTTATAAACAGAAATCACACGCCCATGCATCTTTCCCAGGGGAATGACTTTTAGCTTGTTGTTTCAAAAAGAGGATACGCGTACCAATAAATCGTCGTAAAATCTTAACCCTTATACTTACAGAACAATCTACAGTTTGTACTACTGTAAAAAAGAAGACCTTAGAAAATATTGTGGGAAAAAGGAAAAAATGCTGGTCACCAGCATTTTCTCCTTTTTCAACAATGTTTTCTATCCTTTCGAGAATAAATAGCATCATTTCAACATTTGTGATATCCTTTGGACCTAGACACGTCCAGAACCTTGTCATTTGGTGATGAATTAATAGTTTGACAATTGAAACTGACTGATAGAAAAAAAGATACAAATCGCTTATTTATGCCTATTTTGTTTACCTCTTTCATTTTTAGGCCAGAGAATCCCTCTCAAGGGATTCCCTTGCCTATAGGGATCATAAGCTGCCTTTTCCGGACTACTTTCAGACAAAATGTTGAACGAAGTGTCCACTAGATATCGCTGAGTCCGCCAAAACAACTAGTTTTCATCTGCAAAGTGCCATGGAATTGCAAGGGTATTACGACCCTTAAATAACTGACGAGTGTGTGTTTTTTATCCCGTTTTCGTCATTAACAATGACCTAATAAAGGGGTAACCTAATAAACTTAGCTTTATCCGGCAGTTGTGTACTCCTACGCGCTATACGGTTAATATCTATAACGTTGTGTTGACATTTGAACATATGTGTCACAAAACGTGTCTCCGCTGAAATGCGATTGTAAATAAAGCAAACTACACATAGAATATTGGCCCGTGTTACGTTTATCACTTTTTCTTATGTATTTCGACTAAATCTAAGGAATTTGACTGTGCTGCTTTCTACACCGATAAACTATTTCCCACTAATGTGTCCACTTCTCTGCATACCACCCGCTGTTGTGATAGCAATTTCCGGCTGCTGGAGAAATCGGCCCCTGGAAAAATCATCCCCCAAACTGCTTGGAGACGATTTCTTCGGAGAAATCTGGTGAAATCGTCCCAAAATAATATATTAGAGAAATCGACCCCAACATCAAATTTCATCCCTATCGTTATTCATGTTATCTACAAAAATTATTTTTGAAACTTCGTTGTCTTTAGTACGTACATTATGTGTAGTAGTTACCTTTATCCAAGAGTTATTTGGTAGTTTTGCCATTGATTATAACTGCCTATTTCACACTGATAGGATGTATTTCACACCTTTTACACCTGTCACAAATAGATTATACCTGTGTGATTCTTAAAATATGTATTTGATTGACATGGATTTGAAACAATAAATGCTTATAGTTTTTCTGTAGTGGTTCGTTTGTCATTTTAAGTATTTTTTTTATACTCATATACATGTATATCCATTATTTTGATTTATTGTATGAAGATTTTTTTTCATCCTCTCTCTCTCTCTCTCTCTCTCTCTCTCTCTCTCTCGTATATTTTCCTGCCCTTTCCTACTTGTACATTTTCCATCACCCAATAAGAGATCCATGTCCAGCCGTCGATCGTGAAGTCACCAGTTCGATCCTATAAAGTGTGTTTAATTGAATCACATCTCTGGTTACTGTAAATTGAAACCCTTTTCTACAAAAGCATTTCCTCCTTTTCCCACAATATTTTCTGGCATTTGAAAGACGGATGTTACTTTTTTTATTAACATTTGATTTGTCTTCTTCAACTGCTTTCAATTTTTTTTTTCCAGAAAAAAGAATGTCTTGTAGTTAAGGGAGATTTTTGAATGTGATGAGAGAGAATTGTACCCTATCACAATACCTATCATTAATCCTCAATAGGAAATTGACCGGAGCTTGTGGACTCTTAAAGTGTACTTCGCTACCAACTGAACTATATTCCACTGATAAAACCATCATTTAAGCAACACTTCAGTTGTCTGCAAGATACTTTCAATGTTGATAATTCTGAAAATCTGGGGATTGGAGGCATACTGACTAGTGCAAGCTACAAATATCTTTCAACCAGCCTATTTTCTCTCTCTCTCTCTCTCAAAATTACGTTACACCAGCCAGGCTGATTTAAAAAGCATGTTGTCCATAGAGCATCCTGATTTTGAGACAAAACCACAATGTTTTTCAAGGCTCTTTCGGCTAACACCATGTTAAATTTTGCCTCTGATAAAGCACCTTAATTTATCATCTGTAAAAGTTGCTTATAAATCTCAGTTTTTAATTGTAATTATATGTTGGTCCTATAATCTCTCATGAAGTGATTACTAATTTCACGTGGGTCATCAATGGAAATTAAATAGAGGTAGTTGATTTGGCAATTAAAATAGTGATAAAACATTTGTAATACATGTATACAATCTACTGTGTGACGTAATTGACAATAAAGAAACTTGTCATTTGATTAGGATAAATTTTGAAAAAAATATGCTACTGTTAATATACGACTCATAAATGTGAAAAATAACGTCATTCAGGACTTCATATGTTTTCAGAAAATTTAGATAACCAAAGTTGGTATTGCACAGATTGAATAGTTCAATTTTGACTGGAGGTTGTTTACAAGCACGGCAAATTACTAAGTACATGTATTCTAGGCCATTATCAAGCACCCCATAACTGTGAGCACATGCCTAGCTCTGGCTTAATTAGTTTCTGGCTGGTGCTTTCTTATATCAGTTCGAAATTTCCTGTTAAAAACAAGAATTCCAGATGCTTAGTGGAATTCGCTTGTTTCCCTGTCCGTCTACCTGTTTGTATTAATTAAAATTGACCTCTTGTATTGTTTTGTATCTTCAATTTCCTGGCCTTCAGTACTTTCAGTACTTTGATTCTCTCTTTAATGCAAAGCGGTGTTGATCCCAGGGCGACACAATCATCTTTAATGATCCTCTATAAACAGCTTAGATCAAGATCGTAATGCATAGAACGAGAAGGGGGTGTTTTATCAAAAAACTTACTTTTAAATAGCAACATTTGGCGTGAAAGTTTCGTTTTACTTAATCAGAAGATACGGGATTATTCCAGGAAGCCTGACAGACTTTTGGTTGAAATTCTTGTTCTGTGACCACCACAGTAAATAATCTGTGAACGAAGTCTTGGAGCATCGACTCTAACATAACTTCTTATTGGCCAAAACAAACGATTTAGCCAATTAGAAGTCATGTTACTTTCAAATTTAGAAAACTTTAAGGATAAGAATATTCTTAAGAATTGTTGGTGAATACGGACAGGTGTACAAGCCATATTTGACATTAGCCTGTAACACTGTATGGAAACTCTGTACGGGAAATTTCTTCGGTGAATTCAAGATGGCGGACACGTGTTATTGACAAAGTAAGTGTCGTTTAATTTGGTCCAAACTTGTTTCATACTGTATCCCCTACAACGAGTAAGGTACCAATCTAAAGAGCTTTCATTGAAAAATCAAGCGATAGTAGCTTATGAGAAACAGGGAGTGCCTCTTGTCCGAAATGCCGCGCTGAACATGATGTTTTGATGAAGTTGAAAAACTAAGCGGGAGACCGGAAGAAAACTGGCTTTATTTCATCGAATGGAAAGCTAATGATAAAAGAATGTGCCTCGATCGGTGGGGAAATGTAATATTCTTACAACTATACCAAAATACGTTGCTTATATTTACTGATTTAGCTGTTATAAAGTTTTGAAATTTTGCATGGTCCACTCTTCGGTGCAAACCGAAACTAAACTACTGTACGGTTGGGTGATCGGAATTTCTGTACGCTTTCTGAAAGTTTGAGTGAAAAAAAAAATATCCACAAGTATTTTGAACACATACTTTTGACATCATACGATTGGGGTTAACAATTAAGACTGTTGGTCGAACATCCTATAGTGGACTGGCTTCGGAAATATTGTGCCACACGAAAAATTTCTCATGAAAAACATTGGTGTTTTACTTTTGCCATGATATTTTCACATGTATTTGTGTATACCTTAAAACCTCCCACTTACCAGAAAAATACAATGGGAATTTCCCGCTTGTCTTAAACGATTTGATTCCGTGGACTAAAAAAAAAAACAATTAGGCCGCTATGCGCGACTAAAAAGACCTTTAGCGGACAATTTAGATCAAGATCAGACTGCTCAGAACGATAGACAAGATAATTTTTCCCCCCCCAAAAAAAACCTTCAAAAAACCAAAATGTATGCTTTTACTATCGGCTCGAAAATTTCATTTTATTTTTATAGCGGGCTGAGGCTTTAACCGTTTACCACACCACAAAATTTTAGACCTATCCAAATTGACAGCATTTGCAGAGGACAATTTTAAAATGGCTCAAATGGTGCAATTTTGTTTTGATAGGGTAGAAAACTTTGTGGGAAAAGGAGAAAATGCTGGTTACCAGCATTTTCTCCTTTTCCCCACAATGTTTTCAAAAAGCTTCTTCCTCAGGGTCGATACAAGCCGGCATTGCGTGATAAACGGTTAACTCATTACCAAATGACAATATTTTAGGTATGCGCGGATCCAGGGGGGGTGGGGGGGGACCGGGGGTCCGGACCCCCCCTGGAATTTTGACAAAAATGTGGTTGTCGGATTCGTGAAGATTAATAAATAATAATAATTTAAAAAAATAGGATTCTAAATGTGGAGACTTCCTCGTGGTAAGAACTGGAAACGTTGATTTTTCTTGTAAACGGCTAACATCCACTGAAATCCGGAAATCAAAGTATCATATGATAAGATGAGTGCGTTTTTGGTGGGACCCCCTCACCCCCCCCCCCCCCCCCCCCCCCCCCGAGAAAAATGCCTGGATCCGCGCATGTTTTAGGCTTGTCCAAATCGAAAGCATTTGCAGACGACGACATAAAAGTGACTGAAAATTTGAAATTTGTTTTGTGAAGGGTAGAAAACATGGTGAGAAAAGGAGAAATGCTGGTTACCAGCATTTTCTCCTTTTCCCACAATGTTTTTAAAAGGCTACTTCCTCAGGGTCGTTAACAGTCCGCATTGCGTGGTAAACGCTTAAAGGATTAGACATGGAAGACAACCAGCATTACTTCCGCGTACCCTAAACGATTAAACAAAAATAGCTGGAAAGTTCTTAATGAAAATTGACTTTGGCATTTCTGCACTGACTCCGGTCTCCCTCTGTCGTGACTTTAATGCGTTTAAGTCAGTTCTCTCCGTCAATTTTTTTTTCACTTTTTTCGAGGTCATTATTTTGAATTTCCACTGCAAGGAACGATAGTTTTGGTTAGACAGCGGGTGATGTACTTTCTAGATCAGGCTGCCCATTCAATACAGTCTGATCTTGATCTATATAGTACGCAAAAGTTATGGGGTCGCGTTTAGCAGGGAAAGTGTTGATTTGTAGTTGTCGGCCTACTTCAATAGCCATTTATATAACTTCCTCACTCCGGAGAAATTGGAACACTGAAAGTTGAGTTCTCATTCCATTAATTACCATTGTCACAATACATGGTAAATTTATACATTGTACTGGTCTTGAAGCACTTAAAATGAGTGCGCGAACGTTTCCTTTCACTTCTATAACAGAATAAGGCTTAACCCATTACCACACTATCCCTACTTTTGACGACCCTGAGAAAGAAGCCTTTAGAAAACATTGTAGGAAAAGGAGAAAATGCTGGTAACCAGCATTTTCTCCTTTTTCCACAATGTTTTCTACTCTTTACAAAACAAATTTCAAGGTTTCAGTCACTTTTATTTTGTCGTCTGCAGATGCTTTCGATTTAGACAAGCCTAAAATATTGTCGTTTGGTAATGAGTTAAATGAGTTAAAACCTTCACCAAACGACTTGAATGCTGATACTGTGTCACTTGTCTACACACACGCACAACCCCCCTTTCCTCCCCCCCCCCCCCTCCCCCACCCCACCCAAACACACACACAATTGACAACACAGAATGATTATTATGAACTTTGGAATTGCTTGACCCTCTTAAAGACAAGTTTCATCATTTTAGCGACATTTAATTTGTCACCTGCAAATACTTTCAATTTGGCCAAGTCCAAAATTGTGCTCTTGGGTTGAGGATTTTTAAAATTAGCTTAAAAGAAAGAAAACTTTGTTTTTGTTTTTCACCAGAAATCGTTTACACGACAAGCAAAAACCATGAAATTCTGGGATTTGATTAAATATCGACAATTTTACGACAATAGTGCACGTCACGCGCAGCCTGTATTTTTTACTTCATCCTTTACCACACGATTACGAGTTTTTACGATCTTGAATAAAAAGTCATTGAAAAACATTGTGGGAAAAGGATAAAATGCTAGTTCCCAGCATTTTCTCCTTTTCCCACAACGTTTTCTACCCCCGTGTTGGAATAATAATAAATAATGAATGTATAATAAATAATAATGCATGTATTATGTTTCGAGTTATATTTAATTTGACGTCTGGAAAACCTATCCAATTGGACAAAGCTTGAATCATTACCAAACGACAAAATTTTAGGTTTGTCCAGATTGAAATTAAACCATTTGCAGACGACAAAATAGAACTGGCTGAAAATTTGAAATTTGTTTTTTGGAAGGTAGAAAACATTGTGGGAAAAGGAGAAAATGCTGGTAACCAGCATTTTCTCCTTTTCCCTCAATGTTTTCAAAAGAGTTCTTTCTCAGGGCTGTCAAAAGTAGGGATTGTGTGGTAATTGGTTAAAGTCTTTGTGAGTCTGGTTACAAGTTACAGTGTTCGGTGTCGTGTAGCTTTTTTTGTTAAAAATAACTTTGACAGTTCAGTATATAGGTCTTATTACGATGTGAAAATGTCATTTTCATTCATGTAGCACCAGAGGGCGCGAGGAAAAAGTGAACTTCCTGTAGTTATTTCTTATGGTGGCTCATTTCTGCCACGAGATAGGAGATCACTATCGGGATAGTCTTAGAAAACTATCGTGATAAAGTTTCCTAGAAATTTTATCTATACCGTCAAAAGTTTTCTGAGAAAAATATCAAGATAAACTTAATTGAATTAGGAAACATCACATTGATCGATGATGCAAAATTTCTCCTTTATGCTCAAAGCTGACATTCGAATTATTATTGCAATAGTTTTACCCGTTTCTCGATATCTATAAACAGAAAATTCACTATTTTGATGAACTCTGCAGTTTTAGACTTTACAAGATGGCTGCAAGTTGAAATATTCGAATTATATACAGCTATTTACAATAATAGCTTAATTAGTAAATTTTGGCTACACTTGAAATGAAATGAAATGAAATGTCAACTCGATATGCCTCTTACGAACGACTTCAAAACCATTTAAGGTAAAGGAGAATTCATTTACCTGTATATACATCTATAATATGGATTATCCCTCGTGTATATACATCTATAACATGGATTGTCCCTCGTGTATATACATCTATAACATGGATTGTCCCTCGATTTTCCGAACCGTATCTATGTTTAGAGAACTTGAAAGAACACCAGTTATGGACATAGACGCGAAAAAAAGAATTGTGACCCCCCCCCCCCCAAAAAAAAGGAATTATTGTGACTTCTTTATTCTACCGTGAAACTTCTTATTGTCTTGATAATTATTCCAGAAAAGTTTATTCTATAGCTACTGGTTTTTTTTTTAATTTCATGGCAGAAATATGTCACCATATTTTTTTTCATAAGTTTAGAGAGACTATATCAATTATGTCACACTGAGCAAAAAATGTTAGGGATCATTTTATGATACGCACAGACGACACCCTATAGCTGCTAGATAATGCCCCATTGCACAAAGAAGGAACACAAAAGTCAAACAAGTCGCATGTAGACAGACACAAGTTTCAAATGAAAATGTTCAGCAAAATCACATTCAGACTTTAATTCCAGATGAGTGATATGTTGAAAACATTTTATATTAATAACAGGTGAAAAAAATGTGAACGTGACCGCGTTACCTTAATTGTCATGTGATATGGTTTTCTGTTTTTTTTTATGGAGGATGCTATCCTTGTCGATTATGAAACTGTAGAAGTTCTTGCTATCCTTGTCAACTATGAAAAGTGTAGAAGTTCTTGCTATCCTTGTCGACTATGAAAAATGTAGAAGTTATTGCTATCCTTGTCGACTATGAAAAATGTAGAAGTTCATGCTACCATTGTCGACTGTGAAAAATGTAGAAGTTCTTGCTACCCGTGTCGACTATGAAAAATGTAGAGGTTCTTGCTATCCTTGTCAACTATGAAAAATGTAGAGGTTCTTGCTATCCTTATCGACTATAAAAAATGTAGAAGTTCTTGCTATCCTTGTCGACTATGAAAAATGTAGAAGTTCGCTTATTTTTTCAAGAAATCTTTGATCACTTACTTTTTTTGCCTAGTATATTACTTCCTTGAAAAAAATCAAAGTTCTTCGACCTTGGGGGTCACAGCTGTAAAATAAGGATAGTCAGCATGGATCAACCGCTGATGCGTAGGGAAACACTGTTACGACATGAGACGTTGCTCTTTAGGAGCAAGAGTAGCTAACCCGTTAACCGACGACAAATTTTTTACCTCATCTAGATTGACAGCAGTTGCAGACGACAGTTTCAACGTGGCTCAGATGGTGCATTCTTTCTTTAATAGGGTAGAAAACATTATGGGAAAAAGAGAAAATGCTTGTTACCAGCATTTTCTCCTTTTCCCACGATGTTTTCAAAAGCCTTCTTTTTCGGAGTCGTTTAAAGGCGTCATTGTGTGGTAAAGGGTTAATCATTTTGCCACAATGGTTGCCAGAATAGTTTGGTTCAATACGAAAATAATCCGATGCAGATGGCAGTTTAAAATCATAGCATATATGTGCAGTGTTTTGTTAAAAGAGTATATAATTCATTTGCAGAAAAAAAACGAAGCTGTTTTCATTTCCATAGTCAAAGTCCTAGATTTTTTTTCGAATGAGTAGAATATTTATAACCAGTCTAACCCAAATCTACACGCTAAATTGCCAAGCCGGTACATTGGTTCGTAAAGTACACGAAAGTACGAGGCTTAATGCCCAGGGATCGACTGAATTTGGTGATATTATCTTAGAGAACAGATGATGATCATTGCAACAGAATTCATCCCTCTCTCTCTCTCTCTCTCTCTCTCTCTCTCTCTCTCTCTCTGTTTTGGCGATGGTGATATGAAAAAAAGTCCAGTGGCTTGAAAAGATTTCTCACCGTGTGAAGTACCGGTTAAAAAAACTCCAGAAATGAAAGTACATGCAGGAGCACAAACGCACGGAATTATAGGAGCACAATGCACGGACAGACAGGAGCACAAAAGCATGGACATGCAGGAGCACAAACGCACGGACAGACAGGAGCACATATGCAGGGACAGGCAGGAGCACAATCGCAAGGACAGACGAGCACAATCGAACGGACAGGCAGGAAAACAAACGCACGGACGGATAGGAGAACAAATTCACGGACAGGCACAAACGTATGGACAGAAAGAACTAAATACGCATGGACAGGCGGGACTGGAAACGCACGGACAGAAAAAAGCACAAAGGCACGGACAGGTAGGAGCGCAAACACACAGACAGACATGAGCTCAAACGCACAGACAGATAGGAGCACAAACGCACAGACGCGCAGAAGCACAAACGCACGGACAAGCAGGAGCACATACGTACGGACAGGCAGAAGCAGAAACTGCATGGACAGGCAGGACCACAGGCAGGAGCACAAACACACGGACAGGCAGGAGCACAAACGCGTGGACAGACAGAGGCACAAAGACACGGACAGGCAGAAGCACAGGCAGGAGCACAAACACACTGACAGCAAGGAGCACAAACGCACGGACACGCAGAAGCACAAACGCACGGACAAGCAGGAGCAGAAACGCACGAAAAGGCTGGAGCACAAATGCACTGACAGACAGGAGCACAATCGCACTGACAGACAGAAGCTCAAATGCACGGACAGGCAGGAGCACAATCGCACTGACAGACAGAAGCACAAACGCACGGACAGGCAGGAGCACAATCGCACTGACAGACAGGAGCACAAACGCACGGACAGACAGGAGCACAAACGCACGGACAGGCAGGAGCACAATCGCACGGACAGACAGGAGCACAATCGCACTGACAGGCAGGAGCACAAACGCACGGACAGGCAGGAGCACAATCGCACTGACAGGCAGGAGCACAATCGCACGGACAGGCAGGAGCACGAACGCACGGACAGGCAGGGGCACGAACGCACAGCCAGACAGAAGCACGAACGCGCGGACAAAAACAAGCAAGCACACAAACGGGCAGGAGCACAGGCAGGAGCACAAAAGGACGGACAGAAACAAGCACAAACCCACGGACAGGCAGGAGCACAAACGAACGGTCAGGCAGGAGCAGAAACGCACAGACAGGCAAGAGCACAGGCAGGAGCACAAATGCACGGACAGGTAGGAGCACAAATACACGGACAGGCAGGAGCACAGACAAGAGCACAAACACACGGATAGGCGGAAGCACAGACAAGAGCACAAACGCACAGACAGGCAGAAGCACGAACGCGCGGACAAAACCAATCACAAACGCACGGACGGGCAGGAGTACAAACGGACGGACAGAAACAAGCACAAACGCACGGACGGGCAGAAGCACAGGCAGGAGCACAAACGAACGGTCAGGCAGGAGCAGAAGCACACGGACAGGCAGGAGCACAGGCAGGAGAACAAACGCACGGACAGGCAGGAGCACAAATGCACGGACAGGCAGGAGCATAAACAGACGGACAGGCAGGAGCACAGGCAGGAGCATAAACGTATGGACTGAAAGAAGCATAACGCACGGACAGGCATGACCACAAACGCACGGACAGACAGGGGAAAAAAGGGACGGAGAGAAGGAACGGAAACGCATAGACGGACAGGCTGGAGCACAAACGCACGACAGACAGGAGCACAAACGCACGACAGGCAGGAGCACAAACGCACGGACAGGCTGGAGCACAAACGGACGACAGACAGGAGCACAAACGCACGGACAGGCAGGAGCACAAATGCACGGACAGGTAGAAGTACAAACGCATGGACAGGCATGAGCACAAACACACAAACAGACAGGAGCACAGGCAGGAGCACAAAAGCACGGACTGACAGGAGCACAAACGCACGGACAGGTAGAAGCACAAACGCACGGACAGGCAGGAGCACAAACGCACGGACAGGTAGAAGCACAAAAGCACAGACAGGCAGGAGCACAAACGCAGGCACAGACAGGAGCACAAGCGCACAAATAGGCAGGAGCACAGGCAGGAGAAAAAACGAAGGGTATGGCAGGAGCACAAACGCACGGACAGGCAGGAGCACTAACGTACGGACAGGCAGGAGCACAGGCAGGAGCACAAACGCATTTACAGAAAGAAGCACACATGCACGGACAGGAATAAACACAAAGGCATGGACAGACAGGAGCATAGATGCACGGACAGAAAGAACAGAAAGAAAAGAAACGAATAGACAGACAGGAGCACAAACGCACGGACAGGCAGGAGCATAAACGCACAGACAGGTAGAAGCACAAACGCACGGACAGGCAGGAGCACAAACGCACGGACAGGTAGAAGCACAAACGCACGGACAGGCAGGAGCACAAACGGACGGACAGGCAGGAGCACAGGCAGGAGCACAAACCCACTGACAGGCAGGAGCACAAACGCACAGATAGCCAGGAACAAAAACGCACGGACAGGCAGGAACGCAAACGCACGTACCGGCAGGAGCACAGGCAGGAGCACAAACGCACGGACAGGCAGGAGCACGAACGCATGGACAGGCTGGAACACAAACGCACGAACAGGCAGGAGTATAGGCAGGAGTGAAAACGCACGGACAGGCAGGAGCACATCAGGTGTACAAACGCAAGGATAGGCAGGAACATGAACGCACGGACAGGCAGGAGCACATACGCACGGACAGGCAGGAGCACAAACGCATGGACAGGCAAGAGGACAAACCCACGGATACGCTGGGGCGCAGCTTCTCATAACGCAGTTGCGAACACTAAATTAATGAAAACACCACACAATCAAATAATGAAATATAAAACAACTAGATTGACTGTATTGTTTAACCTCTCTGGAGCTTATAACTTTTCACAAGTCGAAGTTTTAACGACCTTAAAGAAAAAGCTTGTTGAAAATATGTTGGAAAAGGAAAATACTGTTAACCAGCATTTTTTTTCATTTTCCATCAATATTTTCTAACCATGTCAAAGAACTTAGATTGATTTTACCATTTGAACCTTTGTCGTATGCAGATGCTATCAATTTGAAACAGTTTGGAATTTGTCGTTTAATAAAGAGCTCTATAAATGAAATTCACATCTTCAGTTGGCATGATAAACACGCAGGGCCTTATTACTTTTTTTTTTCCTCGAGTAAGATGTTATACCACAGAATGACAGATAGTGTAGATTCAAAATGAGAGTGCATTCCTTAAGAATATCCTGTATACATCCTGCAATAGCCAATAGAATCGTCTTTAGTGGTGGTGGGATTCATCCTTGTTACCACGTATATTTAACCTTGTTGAACAAAAAGAACGACACTCAAATATTGCAACTTTATATCTCCTGTGACCATCAGATGTTAAAAAACGTGGGACCGTGTAAATCATTTGAGATCAGACCGTACATTCCGTACAATCTGATTTTGATCTACTCTATACCAAAGCTTATTTGAAAATCCTTTCGAGTTATGTCAAGGGTTTAAGGAATCATGAGTAGTTATACAAAAGAACTAAATCTTTTTCTGATGTTCTCTAATGTTGGATGTCTGTTAAGCTCTTCTTAGACTCTAATATGAATGTATGTCTTTTCTCCCACGTCCGACTTAGTAAGGCCACGCCCACATTTTTAACTCTTTCCATAAAAAAAAAAATCTTAGGCTTTTCCAGTTTGAAAGCAATTACTGATGACAATTTAGATGTCGCTCCAAAGGATGGAACCTGTTTTTAGATGGGTAGAAAGCATTTAGGGAAAAGGAGAAAATGCTGGTCACCAGCATTTTTTCCTTTTCTCAAAATGTTTTCAAAAGCCCTCGTTTACAGGGCCGAATACTTGGTAAAGAGTTTAGCAAGTTATTATGTGTTCTCATGAAAAATTTATCGTATCCATGACTTGTACTTTTCCACAAAAAACAGAAATTGGGTTTGAAATACGAGGAAATGGCCTGCGTGAATATCATTCTCGTGTTTCTGTTTTAGTCCTTTACGCCGATTCCTTTGTCAATATTGAAAGCTTGTTTTATGTTTGCTTTTCTATTTTGTTTGTATTTGTTTGTGTGCTCATGTACTTGTGAGCGTGTGTTTTGACACCAGTTTATGCCCCTGGGAAAAATGTGTTAGGTGAAAGGGTTAATAGTCATGTCCTGCTAGTCCCTTTGAACTTCAGTAGATATTTACAGAACTGTTAATTACATAAAGACAATGTTTCATGCAAAAGAATCATGCATGAAGTTCAAGTATCACTACAATGTCGAACATGTTTAAAAAAAGAAACATTTGCGCAGTTATTTACGTATCGGACATGTGACTATTTCAATTATGAATAAATTTCAATACAACTGTGTCTTATTGTTACCCACATAGAGACAATGTGTCGTGCTTGAGAACCATATCAGTAGGTGAAAGGTCAAGGTCACGGAAAGATAAATTATAATACACAGAATTGGGGACTGTGTGCGTGTCAGGCCTGTTACTTTTTATCATGAGTGAATTTGAATATAAATGCAGAGTGATAAAGCACATGAACACGATGTGTTTGTGCAAGAACCATGTCCGTAGATCAAAGGTCAAGGCCATATCCCTTTTTGTATTTAGGTTATAACTCTTTTCCTTGTGACTTAATATCAAAGTCTGCGCATGTCATATTCTTTGAAGATTGGACCTGTCTGCTATGAGGCATCACCCATCCCTCAAATGCTTGGGAAAAGTAGGGCTTACACCGAAACTGTTAGCCTATTAACTCTTTAACACACGAGAAAATTTTAGACTGGTCCAAATTGAAAGCATTTGCAGACAACAAAATAAAGGTGACTGAAAAATTAAAAATTTGTTCAGGGAAGGGTAGAAAACACTGTTGGAAAAGGAGAAAATGCTGGTTACCAGCATTTTCTCCTTTTCCCACAGTGTTTTCAAAAGGCTACTTTCTCAGGGGCGTCAAAAGTAGGGATTGTGTGGTAATGGGTTAATACGCGTGTAGTGGCTGATTAAACAAATGATCGACTCGTAGGTTACATGCTAGCAGGTTATAGCTGAATGAATCGTACCAAGTAGCGAATAATTCATCTTCGCCAGCCAAGGTTACGATCACTACGTGGATCTTACCTTGGCGGATCAAGCCCTATTTCGAGATCCCCGCGATTCGCCCCCTATCGGATGCTGCTTATTATCTCCCTTTACATCATATTTCTTATAGCCAATGAAATATCGTTTTACAAACGGCTTACGAATACAATATGAAGAAATAACATGAAGCAATAACTACAAACGTACTTTGACATATTCCATGGTCAGGTGCTGGGATATAGCCTAAAACCTCTGATAATTGATTGGTCACACTGAAACTTTCTTTAAATATTGTTCGTCATTGGTTTTTTTTTTCGGTAATAATTCATGGCAGATCCTGCACACGTCCACGGAGGTATTCATGTTTACCTTCTATTTTTGTCCGTAAGGTCGCGACCTTGTTCTTTTTTTTTTTTAATCAGAGATGAAATTCTACGAATTTCTTAGCGGCCCAAGAGTTAACTACTGAGGTAGTAGACCCATAACACTTTTAGTGCAGCATGGAATAAACTTTCTTGATAGTTGATAAATGGGGAGGTAACTCTTTACCACACGAGAAAATTTTAGACTTGTCCAAATTGAAAGCATTTGCAGACGACAAAATAAAGGTGACTGAAAAATTGAAATTGTTCTGGGAAGGGTAGAAAACACTGTGGGAAAAGGAGAAAATGCTGGTTACCAGCATTTTCTCCTTTTCCAACAGTGTTTTCAAAAGGCTTCTTTCTCAGGGGCGTCAAAAGTAGGGATTGTGTGGTAATGGGTTATACAGAAATAATACTTTTGCACATTTTGACCGACCAGATTCGTGCAGTTAGAGCTAGCTGCAACAAATGAAAATGCGTATCGGGGGTATGTCGAAATCAAGCTCGATCCGCCAAGGGTAGAGTAACGTAGTACTTCATCATCCTTGGCTTGCAAAGATGCGAATGATTGAGTAAATGTTTGTATCATTTTGAAATTCAAAGTAACGGTTGTTGTTTTGAAAATTAGTCCGTTTCTAAACACAGAATGCCCAAAAATGTTTTTTATACCTGGTCATGTGTCTCTGCATAACGTTAGAGTGCATGGAGAAAAGAATCAACTGAATTTGTCAAGGAACAGACTTGCTTCCTTTCTGCGTCAACCCCACAGTTAGCCGTGGCTGCAGCCCAATCATTTTCTCTTTCATATTAATCGAGCGTTTCTTTGACAAGAATGAGGAAGTAATTACAGAATCAATAAACCGCTTTGCTATATGTACAGAACTATAACGACCTCGAAAGGAAACCGCGATAAGGAGTGATTAAAAGATAATTACCGCCTGGACTCGGCTACCCCACAATATCATCGATTTACTGCCAAAACCTCGTAACTACAGCTTGCTAAAAGCTGTAATTACGAAGTTTTTGAAGTAAACTGACGATATACAGTACGTGGAAATTCTGGGAAAGTTTTGTCGTCTAAAATAAGATCGTCGTAGACAATGATGTTAATCAGCCTAGTCATTCGACAGACGATTAAACTGTCTTAAACTGTCTTAAAACGCGTTGTATGTTTTCCCTCCTACGTCGGCTTTCTAGAATAAATACAGAGGATTAAGTTAAATATATTCCGAATGTCAGTGTCACATGACCTTCAAATTTAGTGTCTGGGTCTTCAGCTTCATACTTGATACCAAACCCCGCGAGTCGGCCCATGACAAGGTTTCTCATTCGAGCAGGCTAATTACGGCCTACTGTCTTCGGAATGTTTACCCTTTTTAGCTCACCTTAGCACAAAGTGCTAAAAGGTGAGCTATTGTGAGCTATTGTGTCCGGCGTCTGTCGTCCGTCGTCCGTCAACATTTTTTTAAACATCTTCTTCTCCTAAACCACTGGGCCAGTCTTCATGAAACTTGGCAGGAATGTTCCTTGGGCGAATTTAATTCCACCCATAACTCTGGTTGCCATGACAACAAAAAGAATTAAAAAAACGAAATCTCTGAAAATCTTCTTCTCTGAAACTTGAGGGTGTAGAGCTTTGATATTTGGTATGTAACATCTCCTAGTGGACTTCTACCTAGTGTGTACAAATGATGTCACTAGGGTCAAAACTGGCCCCATCCCGGGGGTCACTTGTTTGAGCATAGGAACAAAAAAGGAAAACTTTAAATTCTTCTTCTCTGAAACTAGATGGCGTAGAGCTTTGATATTTGGTATGTTGCATCTCCTAGTGGACCTCTACCAAGTTGTATAAATCATGTCTGTGAGGTCAAAACTGGCGTCGCCCCGGGGGTTACAATTTCGAACATAGGAACAAAGAAAGAAAATTTTAAAATTCTTCTTCTCTAAAACTAGAAGGCATAGAGCTATGATATTTGGCATGTAGCAATTCCTAGTGGACCTCTACAAGTTAATATTATGCCCTTGGGGTCAAAACTGGCTCTGCCCCGGGGGGGGGGGGGGGTCACAGGTTCGAACATAGCAATAAAGAAAGAAAACTTTAGAAATCTTCTTCTCTGAAACTTGAAGGTGCAGAGCTTTGATATTTGGTATGCAGAATCTTCTAGTAGTCATATGGTGTCCCTGGCGTCAAAACTGGCCATGCCCCGGAGGTCAAAGGTTGAAACATAGGAACAAAGAAGGAAATTTTTACATTTCTTTTTCTCTCAAACGGGAAGGTGTAGAGTTTTGATATTTGGTATGTAGCATCTTTGAGTGGACCTCTACCGAGTTTGCTGCTTTGGTTAAAACTGACCCAGCCCCAGGGACCACAAGTTCGAACATCGGACAAAGAAGGAAAATTTAAAATTCTTCTATGAAACCGGAAGGTGTAGAGCTTTGATATTTGACTGCCCTATGTCCGGCGTCTGTCGCCCGTCGTCCGTCAACAATTTCTTTCAACATCTTCTCCTAACCCACTGGGACGATCTGGATGAAACTTGACAGGGATGTTCCTTGGGTGAAGCTTTACCAAAGTTGTTCAAAGAATTGAATTTCACTCATAAGCTATAGTCTAAGATGAGTGTTCCAGGGCCAATGGCCCTCTTGTTTAGTGATTTGTTTTACTCAATGCACTTATTTTATAACAATCAATCTAGAGTGGTTCCACAGACTTATATCAGTTTAGTAGGACAAAAAGGTTAAGCTTTTTTGTGGGCAATCGTGTACTTGCAGTTGTTCCTTACTTATAAAGTCATACTTGATCCACATTCCCGACTAAGCACCATCAACCACCAACTACCTCGTCCTCCTACCCCCATCCTCCTCCTCATCCTCCTCATCCTCCTTTCTCAATATCACCATCATTATCATCTCACAATTATTGTCTAAATCGTCATCATTGTTATGAATGTTATCATTGTTGTTATCAGCAGTACAGAGACTCGATCCAGTAGTGATTGTTTTCTTTTATCTTTTAAGTAAATAAAGATAAGGGGTCGTACATGACCTAAGGCAGATATTACCGGGTTCGAATTAAGTCCAAAAAAAATAGTCAATTTCGATTCAATTTCGTCATGAAATGTACCAAATCACGAATAAATGAAAACGTTAGTCGATGATGCTACAGATCATAACCGTAGTCAGTCCGTTTACCGAACAGACAGAGGATATCGAGCAAATTAGAGTCAATTTCGCAGGTTGGACACAACCGTGCATCTGTGACACCAATCTGCTTTCAGGGCTAAATGCCACATCTCAGCCAGTGACAGCCGGTTTTCCTACTAAAATTATGACGGTTGGTAAAGAATTCGCTCCTAACCTCCCAAATTCGCAGGTTGGAAAACATAGATAGGCATTATTAAAATATTGCAAAGAAATTTCTTGTGATCTGATTGGTTAATATGCCGGGAACATGTACATATCGTCGGTGTGCTTCCAAAACATCGTAACTACAGCTTGTATCAAGCTGTAGTTACGAGGTTTTGGAAGTACACCGACGATATGTACCCTGGCAAAAACCACGTAAAGCCAATTTCCCTTTTGAGTGCCCCGTAAACATCACCACACTTGCAACACAACATCCAAAATGGCGAAGTCGATCGATCACCCGACTGCACGTTTATGCACCAAATTGCACGTTTTAGTGACGTCAGTTTCCAGTGATGTCAGTTTTCATTGAATTGGGGCACACAAAAGGGAATTTCTATTTCGTCAGCATACTCGATTCGTGAGATTATAAGGTAGGAAAATTTCGCTTAACGCGCTTTGAAAGGGTAAAACTTTGCAGTATAATAAATTCGTTGTACGGTCAGGTGGTAGGAGACTTGGAAACTTGTTCACGGCTGTGGTGAATCATGTTGCCCCGAGCCGAAACTCGGGGCAACATGATTTATCACAGCCGTGAAGAAGTTTCCAAGTCCCCTGCCACCTGACCGTACGACTGATAATGTTTAACTCTGTTCCAAACGACGTAGACCTGGAATGGTCTAAACTGAAAGCATTTGCAGACGACTATTGAAATGTGGCTTAAATCATAAAAAATTGCCGTGAAGGAGTTTAAAACAGGTTACCTGCATTTTCTTCTTTTTCCACAAGGTTTTTAAACAATCTCTCTCTGGGTCGTTAAAACCCGGGATCATTTGGTAAAGTGTTAACACATTTTGGCAGAAGGACAAATTGCACGTGATATCTCATTTGCTACAGTGTATAAAAAGTATTCTGGTACATGGCGCCTTCACCAGATACTAAAATGGTGTTAGAGACATCTTTATCCCTAATTTTGCAATAAAGCAAAAAAAAAAGACACTAAAAAATCTAGAATATCATATCTGGTTAAGCCCTTTATTCCGTGTTCATAGAACCCGGGGAATATATGTCTTTAAAGATATCGTTAGAAAAAGGCAAAATTAAGCCGAAAAAACGATATTTTTATTCCGATTTCCCTCTACCTTGTCTACCCTGATAGACTTTTTCCACCACATTTGCTGTTTTCTTGTGAAGTGGCTTTCACTTTAGAAAAATCTACAGTTTTTGTTGTCTGGTAAAAAGTCAAAGTGTTAACATAAACGCCAAATCAATACGTCTGTAATTGCCAGCTTAAGTGCTAGGAAATAACCCCCAGAGGTCACCATACGTCATCTTTAATGGCTGATGATATCTGCTCTCATTGGATGGTATTTAGTGCTATCTCGTACTTTGTAATCTAATTTGTTCCTGTTAAATTCTGATTTAAACTGAAGACGTATTTGAAACGAGTTCATAATGAATGAAGAAAAAGAGCACAGTGCCAATCAAGAGCGAATGCAAAAAGAACGTGAAAGAATGTCAACGATTTTCCAACGAACCTCTAACGTGTTGTGTGTGCTCTCTATATGCTCTTTGAATCAATTCGTTCAAGAACAGAGAAGAAATGCTGTGAAATCTTCCAATTAACAGTTTAGAATTTGTCATAGAATTTGGTTGGACCGAACATTAACTACCGCTAGATGGCATTCTACGAATACTTATTTATCTAATTCTATATATACAGAACCGGACTACTTTTCTACGCGACAAAAATACGTTACTATAAATTTCAAACTAAAACGTTTACTCCATAAAACGCTACCTGGTGCGATTTATTTAGCTATGATCAGCAGTGTAGAGAAATTTGGAGCTAAAACAGGCCTGAAATTTCCTCAAACGTATTTATACAAGTCCTTTTCTCCATTGCTACTTTATAGCGTGTATTACTACAATCTCCACGATATCGGGGAGAGTGATGCGTCATATAAGACAGGCCGAATCTTCGAAGAATATGACATGCACAGACAACATGGACGGGAATGCCATGGTAGAGGTAATAGACGATTGTAATGCGGAAAATAAAGTGTTTGAATTGAATTCAAAGAACGAACCTGCTGCGTATAGGTTGTTTGAGGGAAAATGAGTACAGTAAAAAAGTTAGTACTTGGACACACAGAAGGAAATAACCTTCGACTCAAAGAGCAAACATGAAACAGACTTCAATAATCTTCCCTCTGAAATCGCCGAGCGTAGTGGTTAACATGAAACGTTCGACTTTCTTTGAACGAATTATAGCATGGAAGTGGGCAGAGCCGTTTTCCATCAGTGAACCTCGTAGTCACACTAAGTTATCAGGAATTGTTGGAAATGCTCAAATATCTTGTAATTCTAAGATCTGACCTTAATAAAGTAATTTGACTTTTGCTTGCAAGACGGGGAAAGGGGCATTCGAACATTTGCGTAAAGTGTCGTCTCGGATTAGCCTGCGCGGACGGCACTTTACGACAACATTACATTTTATGCTACAGTAGACTTGTCCAAAACAGAACATTCTATAAAAATGGAAAGTGTCTTTTTGGATTAGCCTGCGCGGACTGTGCAGGCTGATCCGAGACGACAATTTACGCAAATTTCCGAATGCCCCTTTTCGCGTGTTGCAAGCCATTTTTGAATTGAATATTATAGCGCGTGAAACATGACGGGAAAATGTTTAACCCATTAACACACAATCCCTACTTTTGACGACCCTAAGAAAGAAGCTTTCAGAAAACATTGTGGGGAAAGGCGAAAATGCTGGTAACCAGTATTTTCTCTTTTTCTCACAATGTTTTCTACTCTTCACAAAATAAATTTTAGATTTTCAGTCACTGTTATTTTGTCATCTGCAAATGCTTTCGATTTGGACAAGCCTAAAATATCGTCGATCGGTAATGAATTAAAATATAAACGTTTCATCTTTGAAGCTTTTTTTTTTTTAAATGAAAAACACTGAAGTAAAAAGACAAAAAAAACCGTTACAGGCAATCATTTATCATTCTCTCCTGTATAAGTCTATATAGAAATGTGTTTGTACAGTAATTGACTTAACTCTTTACCACACGAAACAATTTTAGACTGGTCCAAATTGAACGCACTTCCAGACGACAAAAGAAAATTGAATGAAAATTTGAAATTCATTTTGTGAAGGGTAGAAAACATTGTGGGAAAAGGAGAAAATGCTGGTTACCAGCATTTTCTCTTTTTCCCACAATGTTTTCAAAAGGCTTCTTTCTCAGGGGCGTCAAAAGTAGGGATTGTGTGGTAATGGGCTTAAAAAGAAGAATTCCTTATGAGAGAGGAAAAAATTAGGTCATTAGTTCTCAGAACGACATATATACGAGCCATTTGTCTGCCTTTTTTCTCCTGTAATTTTCACCGCTCCTCCTTAATTTTCTGTTTCCGCTTGTTACAGCGACCAACTTTTCTTCGTAATCTCTAATCTACGTAAAAGATGACATGAACTTGTCCAATTTAATAGAGAAAACCAGATATTACATAAATATGGGTGGGTTTTTTTTTTTAAATATACTGATAAATAACGAGCAAAGTAAATCTGAGATCCGGTCTAGATGAAGTCTTTCTGCAGTCCCCAATAAAATGCAAGTATTATGATTTTGTAATTTATTTTTTCCGCAACCAAAAATCCGGAATATATGAATGAATCTTTATGAAATGTCTGTCCTTTATTACGGATGTTTTCATTGGACTTGATACTGTCTCCCAGCCAATCAAATTAGAGAATATGAAATCAGAACGTTTCTTGTACATATCATGTAGGCAAAAAGTGCAGATTTTCCCAAGTGATTTGAATGATTAATTTCAGACGATTCTTTTTCCGACAGTTCATTACATTTTTATATCTTACGACTTACATGAATTTACTGTCTTTTTATGTCTTGATCTGTTTTTTAACATAGATCATTCATGAACATACAAATCCTTATATGCCTTGCAACACGCAAAAAGGGGCATTCGGACATTTGCGTAAAATGTAGTCTCGGATCAGCCTGCGCAGTTCGCGCAGGCTGATCGGAGACGACACTTTACGACTGCATCAGATTTCATCTTACAGTAGATTTGCCTGAAACAGAAAAAATACCTAAAACGGAAAAAAAAATGTCTTGGACTGCGTGGGCTGATCCGGGACGACCTTTTACGCAAATGTCCGAATGCTCCTTTTCGTGTGTTGAGGGCCATATAAAGTAACTGAAAAAAAAATGACTTGATGATGTTAGTTATGCTTGTATAATTTGATATCAGTTGTTTTCATGAACATTGGCGAGTTCTGATTGGCTGATTTTTTTTTTCATGGCTCCATGAAACTACTTTTACTGAAAGTTACTTTTGCTGGTCCTATACGCAGCTTTGCTCATTTATTTTTGTTCTATTGGTTAATTTTCCGTATTGGCGATCTGAAAACTGCTTCCCTATTGTATTCTTGCACCATAAAAATATGAATGGAAGGGGCTCAAGAAACTCCAACATTAGATTTAAAACTAAAGAAAATGAATGCAGGTTGAGTTATTTCCGAGGGTGTATGTTGTCTGTAATATAAATATTAGGTTATAAGGAATGAAGAGAATTTTATTTTTTTCATGGAGGTAAAAAAAAAACCTAATCACACTTTCGCGGTTTCATACAAAAGTGTGATTAGGTTTTTTTTTTTTCATACCTCCATGAAAAAAATATTATTCTTCTCTTCATTCCTTCATAATCATGAGGAAGGGGCGGTACAAGTTTGAGCCTCTCGGTGCCACAGGCCAAAGTTGGGTCTTTTCTATACGGCATATATCAAATCTTTGTCAATTTCGATGGATTGTATTTCAACCATCGACAGACTGAGATCAAGTTAGCAATGCTATAGCAAAAGTTACAAAGCGAGTCATCACATAATTATTAGCCATATTTTTTTTCACTGAGATAGAATTGTTCTTTGGCATACAGAAAACTGGCTCATTACAAAATGTTTCGGCTCATGTCAGCTTTCCATAATTATAAGTCTTCCACGTCACAACAAAAGAATTATAGGTATTCCACATCACAACCGTAGAATTATAAGTCTTCCACATCACGGCCTAAGAAATACAAATCTTCCACATCACAACCAAATAATCACAAGTCTTCCACATCACGACCTAAGAAATACAAGTCTTCCACATCACGACCGAAGACAAAAAGTCTTCCACATCAGAGCCAAAACATACAAGTTTTCAATGATCACGACCAAAGAAATAGAAGTGTTTAACATCACGACCAAAGAAATACAAGTTTTCAACATCACGACCAAAGAAATACAAGTCTTTAACATCACGACCAAAGAAATACAAGTCTTTTAACATCACGGCCAAAGAAATACGAGTTTTCAACATCACGGCCAAAGAAATACGAGTTTTCAACATCACGATCAAAGAAATACGAGTCTTTAACATCACGACCAAAGAAATACAAGCTTTCAACATCACGGCCAAAGAAATACGAGTGTTTAACATCACGATCAAAGAAATACGAGTGTTTAACATCACGACCAAAGAAATACAAGCTTTCAACATCACGACCAAAGAAATACGAGTGTTTAACATCACGACCAAAGAAATACGAGTGTTTAACATCACGACCAAAGAAATACGAGTCTTTAACATCACGACCAAAGAAATACGAGTCTTCAACATCACGACCAAAGAAATACGAGTCTTTTAACATCACGGCCAAAGAAATACAAATTTTCAACATCACGACCAAAGAAATACAAGTTTTCAACATCACGACCAAAGAAATACAAGTCTTTTAACATCACGGCCAAAGAAATACAAGTGTTCAACATCACGACCAAAGAAATACAAGTGTTCAACACCAGGGCCAAAGAAATAGAAGGGTTCTACGTCACAGCCAAAAACAAAACTTTTGTACATCTGGGCCAAAGAAATACAAGTCTACCACAAGGCCAAAGATATACAAGCCTTCCACATCAGGGTCAAAGATATACATGTCTACCACATCAGGGTCAAAGATATACATGTCTACCACATCAGGGTCAAAGATATACATGTCTACTACATCAGGGTCAAAGATATATATGTCTATCAAATCAGGGTCAAAGATATACATGTCTACCACATCAGGGTCAAAGATATATATGTCTACCACATCAGAGTCAAAGATATATATGTCTACCACATCAGGGTCAAAGATATACAAACCTTCCACATCAGGGTCAAAGATATACATGTCTACCACATCACGCCCAAGAAATTTTAGACTTCCACATCATGAGTCTTACTTCTTGTTTGTTTTGTTATATTGTGAATGTCAACAAAGGCAAAAATTATCATCTGAGAGTAATAAATATACTTTTTACCAATACTTCTCGTCAGTGCACATAGTTCTTCTTTCTTATCGCCCCCAAACTCCTTTGAGAAATTAAAGCGAGAGAATGCGTGAATAAGCCGACATGTATTGGCAAAATATCATTACGCGCCCTGATAGTATTAGTCCCACGATAACATTGGTAATTCCTTGCTTGTTTACTGGTGTTGGTGTCTGTTGTTGTTGTTCATGATCTATTATGCGCTTTTATTTTTAGTCTTAAATGATAGTGGGAGTATACTGATCAGGAAAGAAAAAATTACCGACTTTTCACAATTCATAAACTCTCGAAACAAATTTGGTGCTCATGACCCTGTGACATTTCTTTGAAAAATGGATAATGATTGCGATGCATATGCCGCGTGCATGGATGTGAACACATTGATGGTGTAGCAGAAATTGTTCGTAAAGCCCATGTTCCAAGGTTACGATTTAGTCTCCTGATTGCCCACGATTTCTTTCATGTTGAATTATCAGAAACCATGGAAAAGACCTGATGCCATCGGTGTAAATCGTCATTAATCGTAGAAAACCGTCATGGGTTAGTCGTAGTTTGGCCACGACAACTCGAAACTGTTTATGGTGCAGCTTCCATATTTTTTAAGGGTTTTAATGTCTATTTATCAAATCTCTATATATGTTCTACTAGATCAACGAAGACTTGTATGGACAACAGATATAGCTTTCATCCTGTGTCAGTTTTAAGATTTACAGTCGTAAAATAGACTTTGAATGAAGTTAAAAATGGTTGGTGAATACGGCCCCTGGCTGTATTGTGGGCAATGTAAGCTGGGCTTTCCGTGCAATTTCTCGATTTGTCGCAAAGTTTTCAAAAGCGCTGATGCATGAAGTTAAAAAGTTCTGCTAGAGGTAGTCTACGAATCACAGCTGATCCTGCTAAATAAGTGCTAAACAAGAAAACATTGACGCATCATTTCTATGGCGCCGCAAATCAGGGCCTGTATTCACCAATCATTCTTGAGAATATTCTTAGTCTTATTCTCCAAGGTTTACTACATTTGTAGCAACACAACTTCTAATTTGCTAGATCGAATGGTTTAGCCAATCAGAAGTTATGTTTACAAATGTAGAAAATTCTGGAGAATAAGACAAAGAACGTTCTTAAGAATGGTTTTGTGAATACGGGCTCTGGTTTGCGGCGCCATAAAAAAGATTAATCAATATTTTCTTGTTTGGCAGGATTGTAGGGCACATTACAGCGGGTTAATTTATTACGCCAATGGTATCACTTGAACAAACTTCATAGAGGTACACTTTGTGATATAAGCTCCTGGTCATCATACGATATGTTTTTTTTTGTTTATCTGCCAATGAAAACGCGGCATTATACATGTTAAAAACCAAGAAATCAGTACTTGTAACAAAATTAAAGTTGGTTAGAGCTCGATCTGGAAATAAAAGTATCACATTACATGCATACACGTGTGTTTAAAAACCCCACTGAACCAGTCCATATGGTAAACAGTATTGCTGCCTGCACAGGCACTTTTCAAAAACAAACAAAAATATACTGCTGCTGTTCATGCAGCGCCACTATAAGTGAAATGAAACTTTTAAACCGACAGTAAAAACCCAATTTTCGCTTTTTCAAAAGCTTCTTTTGGACATTGTAGGTCCAAGATCAGACTGCACACTCTGTGCAGTCTGATTTTGGATCTACACTGTCCATAAAAAGTCTTTGAGTCACGCTTAGAAGTCTAAGGATTACGGATGTATGTTTGCAAAGGGAAATATATCCGTGTCTGCTTCCGTCGTAGACATCGAAAGACAGGCGTGTAATAATGAATGTTAACAAAAATAAATCCACAGAAATGAACGTCTATCTTTGGGTTCTGGTCTCATGGATATTGAATTAAATTTTTAGACAAATCTAAATTTAGCCTAATTTAAAAGGCCAACACCAAAGGACTGTCTATCATGTCAGATACTAGAAAGTTAAAATGTTGACACGTTTATTGCTAATACGGTTATTTTTGTTCTATTTTTAGAGCCTTCCATTTCAGTCCATCTCGTGATGCTTAATTCCATTATGTCATGCCTAATAGACACGTGACCACGACCTCTTTAAGTATGGATGCTCGTAACATCTTTATAAGCTTGTGAAACTTAATTTTTTTGGCTTAGCTGCATATGCTGTTTTTTTTTACCTACTTTTAAGTACTGATAACAAATGAATAAATTAGAATCTGTGATTGGTGAAAAATGCAGACATGTTTATACTTAGGGCCCCTGTGGTAAAAAATGTAGACATGTTTATTCTAAGGGCCTCTGCCTATTTACTGCCAAATTTACGCCGTCTTTTTCCCAAGATGTTTCTTGTAGCAACTTTCTTCAATGGCAATTCAGAATCTTATTTACAGAGTTATCCTGTATTTCATTTTTCAATAGAAATTGTTTACCAGAGAGGTTTAACTCCTCCAGACAAGGGAAGCAAAGACGACAAACTGATTTGTAGTTAAGGGAAGTGGACCCGCAATAGAAAACAGCTATTTCTACGATAATATTGTCTTATAAAAATTGTTACTATTAAAAATGAGTGGTATTGTACTACTTTAAACGAGCAACTTTTTCCCTTTTTTCCTTCTTAGAATTAACATTTATAAATTTAAAAACCGCTATATTCTCATTTCAAAAGGAGATAGTAATTACATCAGTAATTACACCCATTTTCAGGAAACTAACTAAAGTATCAACAAATAATTTGAAGATAAACATCAAAAGGAATTTCTGATCGGTTAGAAATATGCAAAAATATTATATTTTTATCAATCCGAATTTATCAACTATCAATTAAGAAATTTTATTTCATGTTGCACTAGAAGTGTTACAGGTCTACTGCCTTAACATGATGAAGTAGGTTAAATTATGGGAGAAGCAAAGAATCTTCGTTATTAGTGATTTTTCCCTTGTCCCGTTATGTTTTAAACTTACAGCTTTTTTAAGTCCTAGAGGCCGTAAGAATGAAGATTCATTTTGTTGAGGGTTTATACTAAATTACGAAATTTTGGACTTGTCCACTTTGAAAGCATCTGCAAATATCGAAATTTCTTTCCGAAGGTAGAAAATATGATTTGAAACGCAGAAAGTGCTATTTACCAGCAACCTGTCCACAATAAGAGCATCTGCCAACAACAAATTAAATGTGATGCAAAAACTGAAATTTGTTTGCGAAAGGTAGAAAACATTATGAGAAAAGGAGAAAATGCTGGTTACCAGCATTTTCTATTTTTCCCATAATGTTTTCAAAGAGCTCTCTTTCTTGGGGTCGTGTGAACTCGGGACTGTGTTGTATAGGGTTAAAACATTTGAATTACTCTATCAATGGTTAATTAAGAAGCTCTTAAAAGATCGCGTGTGTCTTAAATGTCGTATTAATTTGGAGAGAAATTTCGTGACATTTTCAGCGTTTCACTATGAAGTACGTACAAATGTTAGATCACGGAAACTCCGTCACTGATACCGTAATGAGCTTTGCACGCGATCCAAAGACGGTACCTCTGAATCATGATTAAAATCCATGATGAAATAATAATAAATTATTATTTACATACCTAACCTTTGTTTACTGTATTCTTAAACTGTTGTTTTGCTTTAACTCTTTACCGAACGACGTCATTTTAGGTTTGTCCAAATCGAAAGAATTTTCAGACGAAAAAATAAAAGTGACTGAAAATTTGAAATTTGTTTCGTGAAGGGTGGAAAACATTGTGGGAAAAGGAGAAAATGCTGGTTACCAGCATTTTCTCCTTTTTCCTACAGTGTTTTCTAAAGGCTTCTTTCTCAGGGTCGTCAAAAGTAGGGATTGTGTGTTAAATGGTTAAATCAGAACACGGCATCAACTATCATTTCGCTTGTTCATATCAACGTATTTGCAAAATAAAACCGCACGGAATCACGTCTCTTTACTTTACCGTTTTGTATTGTATCGATGTTCCGTAATGTAAAAGTGCGAATGATAATCAGGACATGTTTAGTTTAAACTTGTTTAATTTACATCAATTTAGAAAGAAGTTCTTACACCATATATTAATCTCTTTCCGAATCTGCGAACTACACCAATACTCTCGCGAATTCGTGTAGGCGAATGAAAAATTCTAAAATTCCCCCTTGCATCGAACTCGGAAGCTTATGTTTACGGGGCCGACGCCCTACCTCGCAACCACGGACAAAAAAAAAAAACTCATGAAAATGAAATAGGCATGTTTAGTTCTTTTATTCTCAGAATAAAAAAATGTAACGGCTATTTAACTCATTACCAAACGACAATATTTTAGGCTGGTCCAAATTGAGAGCATTTGCAGACGACAAAATAAATGTGACTGAAGAATGAAAACTTTGATTTGGGAAGGCTAGAAAAAAAATGTTGGAAAAGGAGAAAATGCTGGTTGCCAAATGTCGATATTTTTCTGTGATAGTATAGAAAACGTTGTGGGAAAAGAAGAAAATGCTGGTAACCTTTTCCCACATTGTTTTCAAAATGCTTCTACCTCATGTTCGTCAAAATCGTCATTGTTTGGTAAAAGGGTTAAAAGCTTATAACAAATGTCAAAATTGCACGTTGTATCAATAAGTCAACAGTAGACGACTTTTTTTTGTGCGCGAACCCAAATTTAGGAAAACACTGTAACGAAAGATCTGCTCGAATCGAGCAATTTCTCTTTTCCTACACTGTTTTTTCTTTTTCTTACATTTTTCCACGCACATGGGTATTTTCAAATTTTCAAAACCGTTAGCAGAAAAAATATCGAGCTAATAATACGAGCGGCAAAACAATCCCCAATGGGATTTTCCACTTTCCCGCTTTAATCTCATTTCTGTTTCCATGGCAAATTTATGATACATTTTTCCCCAAATCAACTCATGGAACCAATCGGCATGAAAAAAATGTATGATGTCGTGGTACTGATTTTTGAACCAGGTAACCTAATAAGCAGACGACAATTAATATCTTATCGTCGGTTTACTTCCAAAACCTCTTAAAAGATTACCAGCATTTTCTTCTTTTCCCGCAGTGGTTTTACACTTTGAAATGTTCTCCTTTTCCCGCAGTGTTTTCAAAAGATTTCCACTTCATGGTTGTTAAAAATCAGAATTATGGGGTAAAGTTTTGAAGATCAAACCGTGCTGGACTATGTTTGATCTACGCCATTCATATGAGCTACTCTCTCTTTTCACCAAACGCCAAAATTATAGACTTCAATAAATCAGAACTTAACCCTTTACTCCATAGATACTCGTTTCTACGCACTGCTTGTTGGAGCATTTGGAAAACATTGTGGCCAAAGGTGAAATTGCTCGTGACGAGCAATTTCACCTTATGTCACAATGTTTTCTATGCTATCAAAAGTGTTCTATACATATAAAAAACGGCTTCATCCTTGCTGTTATTTAGGGTCAATTAGAGACACCATAGAAATGCTTCATGGGGTAAAGGGTTAACCAAATCAGAAGCATTTGCAGAAAACATTTTAAATGTGGCTAAAGTGGTGAGATTCCTCTATGAAATGATAGAAAACATGGTGGGAAAAGAAGAAAATGGTGTTTGCCAGCAACTTGTTCTTTTTTTTCCACGATGTTTTTGACTGCCTTCTGACTCAGTGTCATGTAGGAATGGGTACATGGCGCCGCCTTTGGAAATACTGTAATTAAACACCGTGTTATAATTCTTCTTTTCTGAGTAGATGTAATTACAGATCGCACGGAGTACACCCTCTAGTTTGAACAAAAAACTCAGTTCTGCTAGGTCTAACGTTTGTAAACAAGCTCCTCTTGTGAGCACAGGTCAGCGACCTCAAGACATTACGGCTCGTTTTACTACATGAAACAGACTTGCAGATAACAAAAAGTTACAACCTTGAACAGTATGGAAAAATGGAAATCAGTCAGCTCAAGTACCTATATAATAAAAAATATAAAGTTGGGATGAGGTTCATTATTTTTCCAGAGTTCTTACAGTACTTTGATGATTTTGATCAAGCGTTTAAAGAAAGATGCCGTTTTGTTCTGTTTCGCTCCATTGTTTTCAATAAGTGACAATTCGAAATATGATAATCTTTACACCTTATCATATTTACTATGCATTGTTTTCTCCAAGAAAGTATGGCAAATGAAATCATTTTGTGTTTCAAAATAGCCTGAATGGCCGTTACATAATAAAACTAGAAACAATTTTCTATGTGCACCAGAGTTCGTCTTCTGCATTTTTATTACATTCTCCTTAATAGAGAGTAAAACGGATATCCGGCTTATACTTGCGCCAGAATAAACACGGGGGCCAAATATAAGAAAAGTTGATTTTGCGGCTTTGACAGCGCATTTCGACAAACTTTAACACTGCAGTCCTGAACGTCATATGCGGTCATCGCATTTCTTTTTAATGTGCAATTAACATTCCAAGTAGACAACTCAAGTACACAAAACGTATTAATCCATAAAAGAGAGATGATAAATAGAGGACATTTGTGATTTTTTTGTGAAAGATCGAAATTTATTTCATCAAGTGAACATCATCGGTGATATTTTCACAAGTGGCCATGCTATTTCACTGCTATATCTCGATATCCTACCGGAAAGCATGAAATAATATTGTTTAATTGCATGTGTCTGTAATAAAGTTTGACCTCAAAACGTGATACATCCACAGAACAACTAGAACAACAACAGTAGTTCGTAGCGAGGATTCTCGTCATCCGGACGTTGATAAGGATTTTGATAATGATGATGATGATGATGAAGATGGCAGTGATGGTGATGGTGGTAGTGATGTTGGTGTTAGTGATGCTGATGACAATCTGAGTATGAAATTATGCAAATCATCTAAAATTATCCCAAATTATCCCCTATTCTTCTCTTCTTTTCCCACATTGTTTTCAAAAGATTTCTTTTCCATGAGCGTCAAAAACCGGCATTGTGTGGCAAAAGGTTAAAAAGAGGGATAGGGAGGTTGGAAAATGGTTTCTCATTGGGAAATTTGGATGGTGCTATTTTTAGCAGTGAAACTGAAATAAGCGGTCACCCGGAAACATTCTGTGCCTATTTTGTGGTTGGGTGAATTGTACTTTTGTTGTAGAGATTTTCTTGCCCCATATTTGATATGCTTAAAATATTCAAGTGTTTCCGGCAAAAATTAGTCGTAGGTTACTAAAATTGCGAAATTACCGAACATGCATCTAAAATGCCGTTTAATACGGTATAAACCGGTCATCCTAAAATACACTATGGAAGATTGATCATATGCTATGGTAGATATTGCTCACCAGAGCTGTTGTATTGCGGTGGAATGAAATATTTCCTAGTTAGATATGTTAAAGGTGGCTCTTCAGATATTGGGACGAAAATTTTACAAAAATCCAAAAAAATCATCCTTATACTCCCAAAGCCTTATGATTTTCATTCATTAAACCCCAGTAGTCGAAAACCATCCGACAGCTAGATAAATTAGAGATTTACTACAGCCCAGGTCGACACTGGAGGGAAACACGGTCTATTTTTTACATGAGCAACTCGCTTATTTACATACCAGAAATATACAGACGATGCTTCAAACATAGCGTCCGAAGTTCTAGACATTATGGAAAATAATTAAATGTTTGTTATGCTATGGAATTTAATAGTCATTAGTCACGTGCGAGTCACTTAACATTCCCACAGTGCTTTTTTTAATTTTGGCGGTAAATCTAAAAATAGCTTAAGAGGCTACGTAGCCTTTTAAGGGAATGCCACCAAAAAAAATTTTTTTTTTGTAATTTTATGATTCTTATTTATTGATGATTTGTAATGTTTTATCATGTAAATTTCATTGACATACATATTTTTTAATTTGGTGTGATGTGAAAATTCTAAATACCCACCTTTAACTCTTATCTTGCTAAATAACTAAAATGATATTTTCAATTCGATAGTAAAGACCAAAAAAAATGTTATTTCATAGGTATGTTTCGGGGGAAAAAAATCTACAGATCGGACAGCGTACATCAAAGATCAGACTGCACGTTCTGTGCAGTCTGATCTTGATCTACCTGTCTGCAAAAGGTCAGTGAGTCACCATAAGCAGTCAAAGGGTTAAGATATGCATTTTATATTATTTCATTTGTTTCTGTGGGAAAAGAAAAAACAATGTCGTACTTTCAAAATCTATATTAATTTGCATTTAAAAATTTATCAAATTACAAAGGGAGGCAATATAAGCACGTATGAACACTTGAAAGAAATCATTTCGGAACTTTGAAATAAATTCAGTATCGGCATCCAAGTCAGCCTGCAAATGATTGAAATATAGCCGAAATCGACTAAAGCAGCATGATTCAATACTGTTGAGATTTTTTTGGGGCCCGTATTCGTCCCAAGTTTCTGTTCTTTATCTAAATAATAATATTTAATTTTTGACCTAGAAAGAGTTAGAAACGCTGTGAGAGGAATAACATTGTCAGCATTTTCTTTTTTTTTCGGGACAATATCTAGATTGTCAGAAGCCTTCTTTCCACAGGTATTTGATAACGTAATCCAAAAACGGTGATGCAAATGAAGCTTCACACCGGGAAATCATGGATAAGCAGGGCAATAAGTTCTATACAGGATATCTTAAAACATATCAGCTATAAATGAAAAGGGAAGATATATTTGAGGGAAAGAATATGTCTTCCTGAAAGTTAATATCGTGTCGGAAAACCCCTTGGGGTTTTGGCTCATGATTGGCTGCTAACCTATTGGCTGCCAGTTATTTTTGTCTTTCCGGAAATACCCATTTTTGTCTTCCGATCATGACGTCACACTAATGGAAGTTAGTTTACGTTGACAGTGATTGTAAACAGAGTATTTTATCGAGCATCATCGGTTGAATAAGACATCGAAAAGACAGTGAAAGACTAAACATTAGGTGTTTAGCATCTAAAATTGAAAATGTGGAAAATTAGAGAGCTCACAGACAAAGTGTAAGTTATAAATCTTCTATCAAACGCAAGAAACCCAGTTTGACAGTTATCAAAACTGTACACGTAGCCGGTGTTTTTATCACACACCTATTTTTCTGTCAGAAAATACTCCAATAAAGTACCCGAACACAATTAATTAGTATCTAATTTAAATTTTGTTGTCTTAAGGTTAGCGCTGGTCGTGTTCTTGAAATGGAAAGTAAAGATTTACTATTTTTCAGAAGTGGGAGGGGCAAGTGTCAAAAAACAAACAACAAGAATCAAAAGTGTTACTGTACTGTTTGAACAGCTATAGTTGCCTTTAATATATGGTTGAAAACATTGCGTTAATAAGGAGTAAATGCTTCTTACCTTCTTTCTCAGGATCGTTGAAATGCAGGGCTGTGGGTGAAAGGATTAATTTGAAAGTTATAATGAACAGAAACAGGTGTGGAAAGAGTATTTTGTGGTCAGTGTTTGCTTTGAACACCAGTCATATTTAAGCCATAACTAACTCTTTACCAATGACAGAATTTTAGACGAGTTTGAATTGAAAGTACTTGCAGACAACAAAATGAATATAACTTAAACATCGAAATATGAAAAAGTTATTGTTGATATTAAAATAAAGCTATTGCAAATTTATGAGATACATCACAAGGGGCAAGGGCTGGTATCTATTGTAATATAAGCTAAATGAACCAATGCTATGCTATGTGAAAAAAGGGGCTTAATGCATCTGCAAAGAGTACTGACTTGGGTCAGCCTGTACAATCCAAGCAAGCTGACCAGGGGCAAAACTTGGATCTATTGGTCAATTTTCTGCATGTCGAAAAACTTGACTACCCTATCCCTTTACCAAACAACAAAATTTAAGACTGATCCAAATTGAAAGCACTTGCAGACAACACAATAAACGTAACTCAAAAATTGAAATTTGGTTCCAGCAGAGTAGAAAACATTGTGGTAAAAGGAGAAAATGCTGGTATCCAGCATTTTCTCCTTTTCCCATAATGTTTTCAAAAGGCCTCTGTCCCAGGGTCGTAAAAACCAGGGATTGTTTGGTAAAGGGCTATGCTTCATTTGGTTGCTATACAAAATAGGTTTTGTGTAACCTTAATAATGAGATGACTTGCTTGGTATAATACATCAGGGAGCTGCTTTAACACTTTACCACCCAATCCCAATTTTTAACGACCCTTAGAAAGAAGCATTATTATAGAAAATATTGTTGGAAAAAGAGAAAATGCTGGTTACCAGCATTCTCTCCTTTACCAACGATATTTTCTACCCTATCAAAGTCAGAAATCATGACATTTATTAGATTTAATTTGTTATCTGCAGATGCTTTGAGTTGGTGACATCCAATCCTAAAATTTTTGTTTAGTTAAGAGTTAAACCTTCATTTTTTTCAGGGTTACTGATTATTCTATTTTTTTTTTTCATGACTTTCAGAACCAATGTGGTTATGAACTATTCAGAGGTGGAGACCAAGGTCAGAGAAGCCACCAATGAAGAAGCCTGGGGACCCCACGGTTCTTTGATGCAAGAGATTGCTCAATACACATTTACATATGAGCATTTTCCTGAGGTTATGGGTATGTTGTGGAAGCGAATGTTTCATGAGAATAAGAAAAGTTGGAGGAGAGTTTACAAGGTACAGTGTTTTTATCATTTACCCCCTCTGAACCACAGGAGAGTGATTCACATTGGTCTTAATTGAAAGTATTTGCAGAGGACAATTTAAACCTCGATCAAATGCTAATGTTTTTTCGTTAAGTCTTCAGCAAATGACAAAATTTTAGACTTAGACTTGTCCAAATTGAAAGCATTTGCAGACAACAAAATAAACATGACTCAAAAATTGACTTTGGAAGAGATGAAAATATTGTAGGAAAATTGGAAAATTTTGGTTACGAGCATTTTCTCCTTTTTATGTTCATGTGAAAAGTAGCTATCAGACACACTGTAATTATAGACAAGGCAGCAATAATTATTACTTGTTACAGTAAAAACAAAAGCAAAATGCATCTATACAAATGAAAACCTGAAGCAAAAGGTAAAATGATTCATTACACTGTTCTCAGATATGGTTTGTTGCAAGACATTAAACAAAAAATACCTGGCACTGGTAATGTTTATGCTACTACTGCATAGTGTATAGATCCATTTCAGAAAAAGAAATGCAAAGGAGGACGTTCATAAGGGAGTACTCAGTGGTACAGAAAATGCACTTGGAAAAAAAAAACTGCTTTTTATAAGCAAGTTATGTTTTTCTTTGCCATGAAATTTTAACTACAGATTTGTGAAATGTCTCAAAACCTCTATCTCTATGGTAAAGGGTTTTATTCATTGCAAGAGCATAAAAGTTAAATTACATGCTAGTGCTTAGCACTTCGCTACAGGTGCAATTTATGTTTCATTAATCTTCTAAAATTTTCAGAAATGACACAAAGTGTGTGAACATCTGAAGAGAAAAAAATATGTTTCGGTAAGGGGTATAGATATATTATAGATGTTTTCCTTTTCCCACAATGTTTTCAAAAGACATCTCTTTATGGTCTTAAAATATAGGATATATTTATAAATTGTTTTAAAAAAAAAGCCTTTTTTTAAAAAGGTCATGTCCTATGAACGGTCTTCATTTGAATGCTTATATTGACATTACAGTCCCTATTATTACTGAACTATCTTGTGAAGAATGGATCAGAAAGGGTTGTGACAGGGGCAAGGGAACACCTGTATGATCTGAGAGGGCTGGAGAACTACACATTTACTGATGAGTATGGCAAAGACCAGGGACTCAACGGTGAGTTTAACTATTTACCTGACAACAAAGTTTTGGACCCGACCAAATTGACAGCATTTTTAGACTACAAAAAGAATTTAGCCCAGATAATGGTTTGTGTTTTGGATACAGTAGAAAACATTGTGGGCAATGGAGAAGATGCTGGTTATTAGCATTTGTCCTTTTCCCACAATGTTTTTAAAAGGCTTTCTTATCAGAGTTGTTTATTCTAGGGATTGTGAGGTAAAGGGTTAACCCTTTATGATATGACAAAGTTTTTGATTTGTCCTAATCAAAAACTTTTGCAGTTGACAAAAAAACATGATTCAAAATTTGAAACCTGTTTTGGGAAGGGTGGAAAACATTGTGGGAAAAGGAGAAAATGCTGGTTACCAGCATTTGCTCCTTTTCTTACAATGTTTTCAACAGTCTCTTTTTTTCAGGGTCGCTAAAAGTTGGGATTATGTGGTAAAGGATTAATCTACCATATTGTATAGGCTGTTTCCACCATTTTGTCTTTGTACGATTTCAAGCCAAGCGCCAGTAGGTCAGTCGGTAGTGTGCAGAACTTGGTTACAGGAGTCATGGGTTCATTCCCTGACTCGACCAATTTCTTTCCAAGGATCTATGATATTGATTGCGACAGGATTCATTCCTATGCTACCGCTGACCAATATCTTGACATGATTATGTGGGAAAGTAGCTGGGAAAGAAAATTGTGCAGAGTACTGGTAAAAGAGACCTTAGGAAAGCATGGATAGGTGCACTGGATACTGATGTGATGTTGAAAACAGTGTTAACCCATTACCACACAGTCCCTACTTTTGACGCCCCTGAGACAGAAGCCTTTTGAAAACACTGTGGGAAAAGGAGAAAATGCTGGTAACCAGCATTTTCTCCTTTTCTCACAGTGTTTTCTACCCTTCCCAGAACAAATTTCAATTTTTCAGTCACCTTTATTTTGTCGTCTGCAAATGCTTTCGATTTGGACCAGTCTAAAATTTTCTTGTGTGGTAAAGAGTTAAACACCATACAAACAATCATGGAATGATGTTAAGCACCAGTTTTAATATACATGTACATGTTTGTTTAATGTTGGCAACAAATGTGCCTAATTATGATTTCCTTGAGTTTGATTACCAGCACTGCCCACAATATTCTCCCCAAGCTACTGGCTGCTTTCTCATATAAGCATGGCCAAAACAGCGATCAGGGATGACTGAGGAATGAATGCTATTGCAGTGATCATGAACTATTCTCAGATATAAAATGTCCAAACTGTGGTTTCAGACTAGCAACCCACAGGTTTCATGCTTTATATGTTAGCAACTGAATTACATGTACCTGGCTTGGTCAGACATTTTTCGCAGAGTTGCATCATGTGCATTGTATCAAATGAAGTCTACCAATCTTCTCATCAACTTTATACTGATGTCAGACTTTAAACACCCCTATTCCCCAACTTACTTAATGTAACATACGCTGACCTGTGCAAATTGTCATTTTTCAAATGGCCTTGTCTTGCACACACTTGAGATAAGCATAGCCTGCCTGCCCTAATATATTACATCATTATACACTTCTTACGTAGAAATGATTATTCAATGAAATTATCATTGTTGAAATTGGTGCACATGCAGATATTGTTTTGCATTTACTGACCAGTAAATTAAGAAAACGGTAGGATGGGGGGAAAGATTGGAGAAATTGTTATGAAAAATCAATTGTTTATTTATTATGTGTTGTGTTTCAGTGCGGCACAAAGTTAAAGAAATTCTAGACCTTATACAGAATGATGAAAGACTGAGGGAGGAAAGAAAGAAAGCAAAGAAAAACAAAGACAAATACCAGGGCATGTCTGGGGAGAGTATGCGCTTTCATAGTGGATATAGTGAGTGAAGGGATTCTTTTATTAACTCTTGTATAAGGTGAACCTGTCTTAGGAGACCATGTGAATTGAGCAAAATCCTGCTTTTAGAAACCACTGTTTTGCTTCTCAATCTCAGTTGTAACCCTTTACCACTCAATGATGACTGTTGATGACCCTGAGGAAGAAACCTTTTGAAAACATTGTGGGAAAAGGAGAAAATGCTGGTAACCAGCATTTCCTTTTTTTCCCACAAAGTTTTCTTCCCTATTAAAGTAAAATTGCACCATTGAAGCCACTTTGAAATCGTCATCTGAAATGCTTTCAATTTGGATAGGTCTAAAATTTTGTCGGGTGGGAGCAGGTTTACTAAACTGATTAACTCATTAGTAGTCATTGAGATTTTACACAGACCGGTTTTGAAAGCAATTGCAGTAAAATTTAAGAAGTCAAGGCTTAATCCATGAAACATTACTCTGGAAGGATTGAAAGTAATAAAAAGAGAAAAAAACTGGTTAACCAGCATTTTCTCCTTTTCCAACAAAGTTTTCTTCCCTATCAAAGCAATATTGTGCAATTAAAGCCATTTTGAAATCATGGTCTGCAAATCCTGTCAATTCGGATAGGTCTAAAATTTTCATGTGCAGTAACAGGTCTAGTAAATTGACATTAACCCATTTTCAGTCTATAAGATTTTACACATACTGGTTTTGATAGCATAAGTAACAGTAAGAAAATATTTCTGTATGCACAGGTGACAGATATGACGAGTTTCCAAGAAGTAGGAATTCAGACAACAAACTGGAGGAGATCGATGATTGGAATGATGGTCGGAAATCAGTGGTTGAGGGGGCCGTGGACAAAGTCAAAGACCTGTGGAATAAAGCCCATGGGCGAGGTCGCACAGATGATACGGTAGATTATAGGTAAATGTCCTGTGCATGGAATATGGCTAAGGCTAGATTTCCCCCATAGTTTCTGCTAATTGCAGTATAAAATAATAAATGGAAATTTAGTCAGAAACCAGGTTAAAGTCAGTCCTTGATTTTTATAGCGAAACCTAATCCAGCACCATAAAAGATCCTGTATATAGGTAGTAGGAAAATTTGCAGTTTTAGATAATAAGTTTTTTTTTTGTGATTTCATACAAAATGAGATAAAAGTCTGTTGATACAGATCGGCCAAACCAAATACAGCTGTGACAAAATTGAAAGCTTTTGTAGGCATCAAGGTATTTGTGTTCAAAACAGAAATAATCCTTTGGGAGGGCAGAAGAACGCAAGAGGTCCAGATAGAGGGAGTGATTTTGATTTCAAAGTAGAAAATATTAATCATTCTCCGGTAAACCCTATGTTATGGGTACTCATTAGAATCGTCTCATTGAGATGATTCTAATGAGTACCCACAACATACTGTTTGGAAGAGAAATAATGGGTACCATCATTCCTTTTTATCTGGAGCTCCGAGAATACTTTAGAAAACTATTTGGAAAAAAGAGAACCAGTATTCACACCTTTTGCCACTATGTTTTGAAAAATCTGTTACCTAGGGATTGGTAAAATTTAATTCATAAAGGGTTTTAAAGAAATGGCAAAATGAAATTAACAAAAAGCACAGTGACAATTAGAGAAATTGGAATTATCTAAAACTTTATTATACCCCCACAAAAATGAATGTTTTCGGGGTATACTGGAATCAGCCTGTGTGTCTGTCCATGTGTCTGTCTGTACAAAATACTAATACATGTAATTGCATGTTTCTGTCAAAGTGCTGGCAAGGGTATTATGTCACATTCAGTGACAGCTCTAGTTTGATATGTAAAAAATTTTTTCTCTGTCATCATGGTTTCAAATACCTTTTACTGCAGAAGCTTCTAAAGGGGCTTACATAGGAAAAAGGGGTTAGAAGAGCTGGGTAGAGAAATGCTATGTTTAGCTTGCTTCTTCCTTATCAGTCAGGGCCCGTATTCACCAGCCACTCTTAAGAACCTTCTTTGTCTTATTCTCCAGACTTTCCTACATTTGTAAGTAACACAACTTCTGCTTGGCTAAATCATTCGGTTTAGCCAATCAGAAGTTGTGTTATTTACAAATTTGGAAAACCTTGGAGAATAGGACTGAGAATATTCTCAAGAATGATTGGTGAATACGGGCCTAGGTATTCATCATCTTAATGCTTTTTATTAGAATGCAGTGAAGGCTATGTATGGATCAATGTCATATCATTGCTACTTTATCATTTTAAACCATACAGAGGAAAGGAGAGGCTCTCAGGAAAGCATAGATCAAGATCAGGCTGCAAAGTATGCAATCTAATCTTGGATTGATTGTAAGGTTACGATTTTTTATACAGCAATAAAAGAATTGATTCATGTGTCTTATGATTATCATTTCATTTCAGATGTCATACCGTGATCACTGTATCATCTTCATTTAGCTGTCGTTGTAATTTTTTTTATTGACTGTTTACCAGACAGTAAAATTTAGACTTATTTAACCCTTTACCAAACAGTCCCTGGTTTTTACAACCCTGAGAAAGAAGCCTTTTGAAAACATTGTGGGAAAAGGAGAAAATGCTGGTAACCAGCATTTTCTCCTTTTTCCACAATATTTTCTACCCTGCTAGAAACAAATTTCAATGTTTGTAAAGAGTTAAAGTGAAAACAGGTGCAAACGTTAAATAAGATTCAGCTTCACCTATTGGTTGGAGGGTCAAAAATGTGGGAAAAGGAGAAAATGCTGGTTATCTAACATTTTCTCCTATATGTATGGTGAAAAGTTGATTCAGCAGCCATTTCATGGTTATTCTTATCATGTTGAATTCAGCAAATACTTGACCTTTATCCTGATAAATGAGTGAAATGAAGATTTGTGGAAAGAATATGGTGGCCGAATGTAAAAATCTGAAAAATATTATCAAAAACTTATATTGTGGCCGATACTAAAAACCTGAAAAATATTATAATAAACTTATTTTTAAAAAAAAATCTCCTTATTTGACAGTGTATATTGTCTTGATGTACACTGTCTGCAAAAGGTCAGTCAGTTGCACAAAGAAGCTACAGGATTAACCCTTTACCCCATAAGGCATTTCTGTGGTATCTCTAATTGACCCTAAATGACAGCAAGGATGAAGCTGTTTCTTATGTGTAAATGAAACCTTTTGATAGCATAGAAAACAGTGTGACAAAAGGTGAAATTGCTCGTCACGAGCAATTTCACCTTTTGCCACGATGTTTTCCAAAGGCTCCTACAAGCAATGTGTAGAAATGAGTATCTATGTAGTAAAGGGTTAAAGAGAAAATGTTACAGTACATAATACCCTGTATAAAGAAAGATGAGTAATCAATGTGTCAATGGTGTATTGTAAATATTGTCTCAAATGCTTGTTGCTTGACCTTTGTGCTAAATCAGGACAATTCCAAATGTAAAATCCTTGTCTTACAAATACACAAATTAAAATTACATCCCTTTCATAGGCACCTTTTAACCCGTTCCCACACATTGATGACTTTAGATGACCCTTGGTAAGGGTTAATTTTGACAGGGCCAAAATTTTGTTGTCTGGTAAAGGGTAAAGAGATAGTGGTCAATGAAGCCATAGCTGTTTCATTTGCAATGTTTTAGATTACATATAAGAAGGGTAGTTTCATGTCTGCTTGCGTACATGCAGCTTATAGTTATATTTCTTGGATTCTAAAATTAGCCAGTGTAGAATAGCAAAGACTACATGTTTTGAAAGCTAATGAAAAATTATGGTGAAATATGTGGCCCATCTTGAGCAGTCGGTGTACTTTCCATGGATACATGTATGTGTACTCCAGAAATGTTTCAAAATGTATCTGTTTGAAGGGATTTGCCTTTAACCCTTTCCCAAACAAGCCCTTGATTTTACGTGTCTGCAGTACGAGTCTTTTGAAAACACTGTGGAAAAAGGAGAAATTGCTTGTAATGAGCAATTTCTTCTTTTCCCACAGTGTTTTCAACCCATTTTGAGAACTTTCTGCCATTTTTATCAAATTTGAAATCGTCATCTGCAAACTCTTTGAGTTTAGAGGAGTCTAAAATTTGTCGTTTGGGAAAGGATTAACTAACTGAGCATCAAACATATAAACCCTTTGCAACACTCTCCTGACTTTAAACAACCGTCAGAAGTAAGTCTTTTAAAAGCATTTTGGGAAAAGGAGTAACCAGCATTTTCTCAATTTTCTCTAGATTTCCTCTACCTTTCCCAAAACAAATTTCATTTTTTTTTTGTCACATTTATTTTGTCATCTGCAAATGCTTTCAGTTTGGACCAGTCTGAAATTTTAGTATTTGGTAACGAGTTAAAGATAATCTCACAACTAAATTTTAACATATCATTGGACCATGTAGATTGACTGTTAGACTACACATTCTGTACCGTCTGATTTTGATCTATTATGTCTATTAACTCTTTACCAAACAACACAAGACTGGTCCAAATTTAAAGCATTTGCATATGACAAAATAAAAGTGACTGAAAATTTAAAATCTGTCTTCTGAAGGCTAGAAAAAAATGTGGGAAAAGGAAAAAATGCTGCTTACCAGCATCGTCTCCTTTTCCCACAATGTTTTCAAACGACTTCTCTTTCAGGGTTGGTTAAAGTCGGAATTGTGTAGTATAGAGTCAGCAACTTCATCGGTGCTTGATGCTTTATGGGTTAAATGTTTTGTATTTCTTTAACCATTTTGTACCATATTTTACCCTTGCTTTGTAGTGGCAATAAGGACAGAGGGCATGACGTTGTTGGGTTTAGGTGAGAAGTCATTTTTATTACAAATCATTCCAGGGTATAGTGTTTTACTACTAGTATTTGTTCCTGATTTTGGCATAGATATCAAAAAATATATATATAGTCGTATATTCACCAACAATTTGTAACACTATTCTTAGTCATATTCTCCAAATTATTTAGCCAATCAGAACTTGTGTTATATTTTTAATTCAGAAAATTCTCGGGAACAAGGCTAAGAATGTTCTTAAAAATTGTAGCTGATTATAGATACAGGTCCATGTTAGGTGCCTATCTTTTTTAAACAAAGAAAATGCTAGTAAATGATCTGTCAGTCTTTCAAACTAAATCAGTGTGTGAGAACACACTTTGCTTTAGTCTAAGAAAAGACACATTTTGTGGGCTCTAGTCGATCAAAGACAAATTGTATACTTTAACTACCTTCACAGTGGACTGGTCAGTTGTCTAGCCCTTTACCACACATTGCCAGAAGCTATTATTTGACCCAGATTTTAGTTGTAAAATCTCCTTTCATTACTAAAACTGTATGGATTCAGCTAAGATTCTGGTAAACGGTTATCAATCCAGGGAACCATCATCTATTAGCCAATTGATTACAGATTACCTGAATCTTACCCAAATCTGTATGTTTTTCCTGCAATGAAAACCACTGTTACATGTATGCCCTATCCATAAATACAACTTTGCAATAAGACTGTCCTGACGATGTAAGATCAGACTATACAGAGCTTTCAGTTTGATCTTGGTTTTACACTGCCAATGATTTCATAATATCATCCAGCTGAAACAACCTTTACATTGAAATGTATCTGATCTTTTCCTGTTTGTAATGGTCCATGACATTATTTCACTGATGTATGTGTTAATGGTAGAGGTTTTGTCAACCTTTTACCGCACAAGCTGGGAAAGAATGCTTTTGAAAATCCTGTGGAAAAAGGAGGAAAATGCTGGTAACCAGCATTTTTGTCCTTTTCCTCTGTTTTCTACCCTGTCAAAAAAGAGAAAAAATGCACCAATCAAGCCAGGTTGAAATTATTATATGCAAATGCTTTGTGTTTGGATGAGTATTAAATGTTACTATCTGGTAGAGAGTTAACCCATTACCACAAATTCCCTACTTTTGACGACCCTGAGAAAGAGGTTTTCAGAAAACATTGTGGGAAAAGGAGGAAACACTGGTAACCAGCATTTCCTCCGTTTTCCACAATGTTTTCTACTCTTGACAAAACAAATTTCAAAATTTCAGTCATTTCTGTTTTGTCATCTGCAAATGTTTTCGATTTGGACAAGCCTAAAATGTCTTTTGGTAATGGGTTAACCTCTTACCAAACTGCAAAATTTTGGACTTGTCCAAATTGAAAGCATTTGCAGACTACAAAGTAAATGTGAATCAAAAACCGAAACTTTACATTAGAAGAGTAGAAAACATTGTGGGAAAAGGAAACATTTCCTCCTTTTCTCCTTTTCCCACAATGTTTTCAGAAGGCTCCTTAACCTATCACCAAACAACAAAATTTTAGGTTTGTCCAAATCGTAAGCATTTGCAGATGACAAAATAAAAGTGACCAAAAATTTGTTTTGTGAAGGGAACAAAACATTGTGGGAAAAGGAGAAAATGCTGTTTACCAGCATTTTCTCCTTGTCCCACATTGTTTTTGGAAGGCTTCTTCCTCCGGGTTGTAAAAACCAGGGATTGTGTGGTAAAGGGTTAATGACATCTGAGGGTAGATGCCTTATATAAATGTCTTACAAAACTACATTAGCTGACATTTTCCATATCCAAATTTTGAAGATTTGTAGAAAAAAATACTAAAGGGAGCTCATCTTGTTTTATAACTGTCCCTTCAACTGTTTTCCAAATGACATAACTTTAGACAGTGATTGATCCACTGCAGACAACAAAATAATGAAATCTATATCAGGAAAGGTAGTAAACATTATGGAAAAAGAGAAAATGCTGATAACCAGCAATTTATCCTTTTCCCACAATGCCGTCAAAAGCTTTCTTTTGTCAGAGGTGGATCTTGTTTAGTGAAGGGTTAACTTAACTCATTACCACATGAGAAAATTTTGGACTGGTCCAAACTGAAAGCATTGGCAGACGACAAAATAAAGGTGACTGAAAAATAGAAATTTGTTCTGGGAAGGGTAGAAAACATTGTGGGAAAAGGAGAAAATGCTGGTTACCAGCATTTTCTCCTTTTCCCACAGTGTTTTCAAAAGGCGTCGTTCTCAGGGGTGTCAAAAGTAGGGATTGTGTGGTAATGGGTTAATGTAAAAAGCCATTTTTTATTTTCAAAATGCTGTTATGAAACCATGATATCTTGGCTAAAACTCTTCCTGGTCAGATATTAGTGTTATTGTTGGTATTTGACCATTGGTACTTAACTCTTTACCACACAATCCCAACTTTTGATGACCCTGAGAAAGAAACCTTTTGAAAATATTGTGAGAAAAGGAGAAAATGCTGGTAACCAGCATTTTCTCCTTTTCCCACAATGTTTTCTATCCTCCCCAAACTAAATTTCATTTTTCAGTCACATTTATTTTGTCGTCTGCAAATGCTTTCAATTTGGACAAGTCTAAAATTATGTTGTTTGGTAAAGGGTTAACTTTTTACCAAATGACCCAAAGTTTTAACAGCTATATAATAAACTTTTGAAATGATTTTGGGAAAAGAAGAAACTTTTCACAAATCTTTTCCGCCTTTTCAAAGAAAAATTCCATTCTTGTTTGTCATCTGCTCATGAGTTCAGTTTTGACCAGAGTTAAATTTTGTTGCGTAGTAAAGCATCAAAATACTTAGGGATATGGCAGCTGAGGAGTGACTAGCAGTGGCTTTAAAATGCCTTATTATACCCCTGCAAATGAATGTTTTCGCCGGTATACTGGAATCAACCTGTATGTCTGTCTGTCTGTATGTCCATCTGTGTACTAAATACTAGTAGTTGCCTGTTTCTGTCAAAGCGCTGGTTGGGGTATTAACTCATTACCACACTGGAAAATTTTGGACTGGTCCAAATTGAAAGCATTTGCAGATGACAAAACAAAGGTGACTGAAAAATAGAAATTTGTTCTGGGAAGGGTAGAAAACACTGTGGGAAAAGGAGAAAGTGCTGGTTACCAGCATTTTCTCCTTTTCCCACAGTGTTTTCAAAAGGCTTCTTTCTCAGGGGCGTCAAAAGTAGGGATTGAGTGGTAATGGGTTAAGTTAGATCCAGTGACAGCTCAATTTTTGCATTGCAACAATTAGAAGTGCGTAAATGTTTTTTTGAAAAATAAAACTATCTGTTTATCATTTGTTTTTCTCCCTTATATACTTGTATAGTATGTATAAATTCAGAGAAACATCTTATTCCTCCGGCAATTTATTTTTGACAGATACTTATTGACACAGAGCCTTTGAGAGGGTGGGGGGGCATCAAATTACCATGTTTCAGATTCCGGTTCATCTGCTAAAGTCAGAACTTACGTTTTAAGTGCTTGTATTTTAAGTGAAGTGATTGCTTTTTATAAAAAGTGATTACATAAGATCATTTCTTTTACTTTAATTTTTCCATGCAGTGATGAAGTGGAAAATCGATACAACAATGATGATGACTTTGAGTTCAAGGATAACAATGATGACTTCGGAGAAAAGAAAGAGGAATTCACTTCATACGAAAGAACTAAAACCACACACACAGAAAAGATCACGACAAAACGGCGGATGGAAACCAAAAAAATAGATCTTGCAGCAGCAGCCAATCAGTTACAGAAGACATCAGACAGTCAGGTTGGTTCCCTGTATTATTTGTAACACAGTCTGTTATTGTGTAGACAGCATTCAGACATACCTTCAACTCCTACAAAGGACTTAATCCTTTACCAAACAGTCCCTGTTTTTTGCAACCCAGAAGAATAAGCCTTCTGATTACATGCTGGTACCCAGCATTTTCTCCGTTTTCCACAGTGTTTTCCTCTTTTCTAAATTCAAGTTCCAATTTTATCACATTTATTTTGTCGTCTGCAAATGCTGTTAACTCTTTACCAAACAACAAAATTTTGGACTGGTCCAAATTGAAAACATTTGCAGACAAGAAAATAAATGGAATCTAAAACTGGAACTTGATTTGAAAAGGATAGAAAACATTGTGGGAAAAGGAGAAAATGCTGGTTACCAGCATTTTTCTCCTTTTCCTACAATGTTTTCAAAGGCTTTCTTTCTTAGGGTTGTTAAAAGTTGGGATTGTGTGGTAAAGGGTTAAATTGGACTGGTCTAAAATTATGTCGTTTGGTAAAGAGTTGACACTTTAGGTGCTTAGCTCAACTGAATAGGCTTTTGCATCAGTATAGATTAAGACCAGAAGGCTCAGAATGTAGCCAGTATCATCCTCTCCAACAATATTTTCTCTGCTAATTAAGACAAACCCAACCATTTGAGTTGTATTTAATTTGTCATCTTCAAATGCTTTCATTCCAGATATTTGTAAAGATTTGTTTTATGGATAAGAGTTAAAATGTAAAACCTACATAAAGAGACATGGAAAACATTGCAGTGTAAGGTAGATGTCATAACCCTCTACCACACAAATCTGAGTTTTAACTCATTACCAAACAACAAGATTGTAGATTTGTGCAAATCGAAAGCATTTGCAGACAACAAAATAAAAGTGACTGAAAATTTGAAATTTGTATTGTGAAGGGTAGAAAACTTTGTGGGAAAAGGAGAAAATGCTGGCTACCAGCATTTTCTCCTTTCCCCACAGTGTTTTCTAAAGGCTTCTTTCTCAGTACCCCAAAGAAGAAGCCTTAAAAACATTGTAGGAAAAGGAGAAAATTCTTGTAACCAGCATTTTCTCCTTTTTATACGCCCGTCGAAGACGGGACGTATTATGGGATCACCCGTGGCGGGCGGGCGGGCGGGCGGGCGGCGTCCAGTTCTTTGTCCGGAGCATATCTCCAAAACTATACTAGCTAGGGTTATGAAATTTCATGGGTGGATACATCTCATCGAGGGGGAGTGCAGTGCACAAGAATCATAACTCTTGCTCACTTAATTTTTGAGTTATTGCCCTTTGTTGTTTTTCATACTTGAATTTTGTCCGGAGCATATCTCCAAAACTATAGTAGCTAGGGTTATGAAATTTCATGGGTGGATAGATCTCATCAAGGGGGAGTGCAGTGCACAAGAATCATAACTCTTGCTTGCTTAATTTTTGAGTTATTGCCCTTTGTTGTTTTTCATACTTGAATTTTGTCCGGACCATATCTCCAAAACTATACTAGCTAGGGTTATGAATTTTCATGGGTGGAAAGATCTCATTGACGGGGAGTGAATACTTGAATTATGTCCGTAGCATATCTCCAAAACTATACTACCTAGGGTTATGAAATTTCATGGCTGGATAGATCTTACCGAGGGTGTGTGCAGTGCACAGGAATCATAACTCCTGCTTCCTTAATTTTTGAGTTATTGCCCTTCGTCGTTTTTCATACTTGATTTTTGTACGGAGCATATCTCCAAAACTATAGTAGCTAGGGTTATGAAATTTCATGGGTGGATAGATCTCATCCATGGGGAGTGCAGTGCACAGGAATCACAACTCTTGCTTGATTTATTTTTGAGTTATTGCCCTTTGTTGTTTTTCATACTTGAATTTTGTCCGGTGCATGCCCCACCTTTACAACTTGGGGTAAGACGGGCGTATCTTGCGACAATTTGCCGCTCTTGTTCCACAATGATTTTTACCCCTCATACAACATGTTTTACTTTTTCAGCTACATTTGAATATTGGTATGCTAGTGGTTTCAATTTGGCATTGCCTAAAATTTTGTTGTTTGGTAAAGAGTTAACTCTTTACCAAACAACAAAATAGTAGTCTTTTCCAAATTGAAAGCATTTGCATACGAATATTCAAATGTGGATCATATGATGAAATTTTCTCTCTGATAGGGTGGGAAACATTGTGGGGAAAGGAAATAATGCTTGTTACCAACATTTTCTCCTTTTCCCCACAATGTTTTTAAAAGGCCCATTTTCTCAGGGCTGTTTCTGTAAAAGTCGAGACTTTGTGGTAAAGGGTTAAATAAGAAATTTCAAATCACCTGTTTTGTGCAGAAGCAACTTTGGTATAGTTTAACCCTTTACCAGACAAGAAAATTTTACCCTTGTCCAAATTGAAAGCATTCGCAGATGACAATTTCACTGTGGATCAAATGGTGTCCAAAAATTTTTTCTTTGATAGAGTAGAAAACATTGTGGGAAAAGGAGAAAATGCTGGTTAACATTTTCAAACTAGAAAGTAGTGTTGGGCAATCGGTTTAAAATCTCAATCGATTATCGCTTTGTAATCGGAAGAGCAAACCAACCAGCTATAGATAGTACAATCGGTTTAGACTCCATTTTACTGAGAATGTCTTTTTGCTTAAAATACTGTTGCAATATTGTAAACATGATAGTCTTCATGTATCAAGTTTATAAAGATGTTGTATTCTGCACTTTAATCAGTTGAAATGCATTACAATTCAGTTTTCCGAAAGAGTTAAAAAAAAGAATCAGACATAAACCTAATAGTTCAAACATTTGCAGACAACACTCGCCCCCCCCCCTTTTTTTTTCATTTCATAAATCAACATTATTTCCACTTATGATCAGAATTTTAGCTTCCACTTATTGCTTTATTCAGAAATTTATGTGAATTCACTTTTAAAGTTCATTATTAAAGATAAGAAGATACTTTGAAGTCCTGATGATCGGACGACGCCACGCTGCTCATTGTAGTGTCATGGGTTTTCGCGCTTTTTTGGCGATCTATTTTTTCTTGACAGTTAGTTTCTGGAGAAGTATTACTACATGATTTGACATCATTTAGTCTGTTTAAATAGCAAGTAACTTTAAAAGCTGCCACTTTACTCTAGATAAGAGGAATAACACCTTTGTTTACTCTGTCATAAATGACTCGCCAGCTTCATTATCATCCGGGTGTCCTTCGCATTTTATACTGATTGTTTTTAACCCATATTTATGCCAGATGCGCGCAAGCTAGGTTATATGAAGTTCTAGACGATAATTTCATGCCACAGATTGATATTTAGGCAGATATCTTTCACCGTCAAAGACAGGTCATTTTAAATTTCCAAATGTCAAAACCCCGGCTCAGGGAAGCTTGCTGAGTTGTCAACTTTTGTCAAAATATTCATGGACAAAGATTTGTTTCTCATTTTTTCAGCCAATTTTCGTGTTTGTTATCCACCATGTTTAATCCAAGATTATGATTAATAATAGTCACGAAACCAAGCGCTGAAAACCAGAATTCAAGTTTTGGCACCAAGCCAGCTTAGCAACCGACTACAATCAATTCCGGAATTTCTCAATCGATTATCGGAATCGGAAGCCAAAACCAACTGACTTTCGACTATAGTCGATCATCGGCCCACCACTACTAGAAAGAGTAATGAAAGCTTCCCTTCATTTTTCAGTCAGTGACCAGTGTGTCTAGCAGTAGATCTGTCCCGGACACTGGACCTAATTTACTGGATATTGGAGAACCTGCAAACAGTGGGACAGCAGACTTTGCTGATTTTCAGGCAGCCAACAATGGAGACTTTAACCCAAGAGGTACATCTCAAGGTATGGAGTAGCCAATTATTTCCGTCTAAGTAATCAGCGTTAGAATTGTAGTACTATGTGTTATGATGACTTCTTCAGTGATGTTTGTGTGATATACTACTCACCTTTTGTAAGGGGCCATTTCAGTCTTTTGAAAAAAAATTTACGTATCAGTTTTGCATTGAAAAATTAGTGCTTTTCCACAGGCAGTCAGTTTTATCAGTGTTAAAGTGAAATATTCAAGTATCCAAAACATAACATTTTTGAAATGTATATACTAGTTCTTTATGCCAACACAGATTTTCTTAAATTGAAGGGAATTGAGGGAAATATGATGACCCCTAGAAAATTTTGAATAGTATAGTTGAATGATATTTTGTGAAAGATTTAGCATTATTTGTGAGGGAAATACCATATGAATGGGGGAAATAGTATTAGATTACACATTGTGATCAAAGAAAGATAACCCATATAAGTAAGTTATTCAGGCTTGAGAATGCCTTCTATATCCATGGTTGCTTTTGCAGACAGTAGTGATCAAGATGAGACTGCTGTAAATTCCAGTCTGATCTTGTATCTTTGCACCTCTGTATGATTTCTCCTATTTAAACCTTTAACCCATTACCACACAATCCCTACTTTTGATGCCCCTGAGAAAGAAGCCTTTTGAAAACACTGTGGGAAAAGGAGAAAATGCTGGTAACCAGCATTTTCTCCTTTTCCCAAAGTGTTTTCTACCTTTCCCAGAACAAATTTCAATTTTTCAGTCACCTTTATTTTGTTGTCTGCAAATGCTTTCAATTTGGACCAGTCTAAAATTTTCTCATGTGGTAATCAGTTAACTACACAATCCCAAGGTTTAATGCACCTGAGAGGAAAATGTTTTCTAAAAAAAAAACTTATGAGAAAAGGAGATACTGACTACCAGCATGTTCACCGCTTACCATGAATGACATTCTCTACTACAGTTTGTCAAAGACAATTTCCGTCATTTTAGCCACAGTTAAAATGTTTTCTGTAAATTTTCACAAATGCTCATTGTATTAATTTTGTAAGGACTTGAGTAAGCTTTGATTTCCAGTTTCAGGGTATCCATTAACTCACCAAACAACAAAATTTTAGACTTGTTCAAATTGAAAGCATTTGTAGACAACAAAATAAAGGTGACTGAAAAATTGAAATTCGTTCTGGGAAGGGTAGAAAACACTGTCGGAAAAGGAGAAAATGCTGGTTACCAGCATTTTCTCCTTTTCCTACAGTGTTTTCAAAAAGGCTTCTTTTCTCAGGGACATCAAAAGTAGGAATTGTGTGTTAAAAGGTTAAAGAAATCTTTCTCAATATCTTTGCACTGGAAAAGTAAATAATACAAACTATAATTTCTGAAAAGAGGTTTTACATATCTGCAAAAGTAAACAACCAGCCTGTACAGGTTGTTTTGCTATTGTTCAATTTTTTTCATTTTAAGGGACAAGTCTAGCTTATGATTCAGCTATTTGATTGAGAAAATTGATTTTATATAGCAAAAACAAATTAAAGGGATGACATGCCTTGTATAATGGATCACAACGATGCACTTAACCGTTTACCAAACAGTCGCTGGTTTTTACAGCCCAGAGGAAGAAGCCTTTTGAAAACACTGTGGGACAAGGAGAAAATGATGGTAGCCAGCCTTTTCTCCTTTTCCCACAATGTTTTCTACCTTTCTTAAGTCAAGTTCCAATTTTTGAGTCACATGAGTCACAAATGCTCCCAATTTGGACACATCTAAAACTTTGTCCTTTGGTAAAGAGGCAAGTCCTTTCTTGCCAGAGCACTGTTAGTAAGTTTCTTTATTTGTTTTTATCATACAGGAACAACATCTGAATTCGGTGATTTTGCAGACTTCAACTCCACACCAGCTCCTAAAAGGTCATTTTTGCTATTATAATGTTTTGTATTCTAGTATTTCCTTTTTATTTTATTGATTTAATCCTTTTTCAAATGACAAATTTTAGAATTCAAAGTGTTTGCAGATGACAATTTGGAATTTGATGAGAATGGAAGAAAGTTTTCCGATAGGCTAGAAAACACTGTGGGAAAAGGAGAAATTGCTCATTATGAGCAATTTCTCCTTTTCCCACAGTGTTTTTTAAAGACTCGTACTGCAGACATGTAAAAACCAGTGCTTGTTTGGGAAAGAGTTAACCCATTACCACACAATCCCTACTTTTGACGACCCTGAGACAGAAGCCTTTACAAAACATTGTGGGAAAAGGAGAAAATGCTGGTAACCAGCATTTTCTTCTTTTCCCACAATGTTTTCTACCCTTCACAAAACAAATTTCAAATTTTCAGTCACTTATATTTTGTCGTTTGCAAATGCTTTCGATTTGGACAAGCCTCAAATTTTGTCGTTTGGTAATGAGTTAATGAGATATTTGACCTGTCACACAAAAAGGGAACTGTGAAAATTGTCGGCCCTGGTCAGACTGCACGAATTGCGCAGTCCGACCAGGGTCATTACTTTTCGCTTTTATGATATTCTCTGTGTGAAGATCATTCTTTTATGTTGTTATATGATTAGTTTTTAACTATCAACTTAAAACGACCTGCAGTGTTGATTTGTTTTCATCTAATTGATGTACAGAATTCCCAGATGGTCCCTTTTAGCATTATGGGCTACTTATGATAGAAAGGTGTATTGGAATTCTCAATATACTATATAAACATTTTAATGATTTATAATGGTACATGAATGATGTGAGACTGTAACACTGCTCTTTGGAGAAAGCTCTGCAAGCAACAGGCTAAACAAATAGCAAGTTTTCGTAAAAATGTCCTGATTATTACTTGATTTCTGTGCACTTTTATCCTGAACATATTTATTTTTATATCAACAGCCCAGAAGGTTTTGCAGATTTCACACAGTTCAGCTCTAGTCAGACTTCTACAACACAGCTTCCTAACAGTAATCAAGGCACCAGTGGTTCTGCTGACATTTTCGATGTATTCAGTGCTAAAAACGCTTCTATGCAATCTAGTGTCCCCTTACAAACGGCCATGGGCCCTGGTGTGGGAATGAACACAATGAATAATAACATGATGGGAATGACCTCAATGAACAATCAGGGATTTATGAACAATGCAGGAGCAGTGAATATGAACACAATGAATTCAGTGCCTGCAATGGGAATGAGTGGGCAACCAGCTATGAACATGGGAAACCAGCCTGCTATGGGGATGAGTTCACAAGCTGGAATGATGGGGAACCAGCCAAATATGATGACCTCACAGGGTCTAGGTGCTCAGCCAGGAATGATGGGAATGCAACAGCCTGTAAGTTTTGAATGTTTACCAGACAACAAACTTTTAATGCCTAACCACACTGGAATACTCAGGACAAGTCAAATTTAAAGGTGCATATAGTTGACAAATCCAGCTTAGATGAAAATTTTGCTTTTGGAAAGGTAGAAAACATTGTGGGAGAAGCAGAAAATGATGGTTACATGCATTTTTTCCATTTCCTACAATGTTTTCCCAGAAGCCTATGTCAACAAAGTTATTTTCAGTTTTCTGTTAATCAAATGAATGTTCTGACATTAAAAGATAATATATTTTAACACTTTACCAGACAATCCGAAGTTTTAGTGACCCAGAGATAGAAGCCTTTTGAAGGCATTACAGTAAAAGGAGAAAAATTTGCAAACAGGCACTTTCTCCTTTTCTAACAATGTTTACTATCCTATCAAAGACAAAGCTAACCTTTTAAGCAATAATTATTACGTTTTCAAAAGGCTTCTTTCTCAGGGTCTTCAAAAGTCTAAATTATATGATAAGGCTTGAGCTGTGATTTTTCAGATGGGACAGCAAGCTATGATGGGTGCCATGCCTCAGCAAAACATGGGCATGATGGGAAATCAGGGAATGATGGGAAATATGCCACAACAGGTCAGTATATAAGCTACACCGCCTTACCTGTGATTATTTGTCACCTTAAGCTTCTTACTGGACGATATTGTTTTCTACACGTCCAAACTGACATAATTCACAAACAACAAATTTCATGTTTCCAGAAAAGGTTTTTATTAGTACATGTATTGAACAGGAAAAATCTTACTTGCAGACCAAGTGAAAGGAGGAAATGCTGGTTACTAGCATTTTCTCCTTTTCCTTCAATGTTTTCAAAAGCTTGCTTTCACTTGGTCATTAAATGTTAGGATTGTTTGGTAAAGGATTTATTATACTTCCTGCATTTTCATAGAGCCAGAAATCCTAGCAACAAAGTGGTTTGGCAATTTCTGCAACCACAGATACCAGTGGTCTATTTCAAAATACCTGAACTGTGTCAATATAAGACTGCACGTACATGCTCCTATTACTCTCAGATGATATTCATAGCCTTTGTTGACAAACAAAATATTATAAACCAACACATTACAGGTAAGACAGGTTAATCTCATTATTTCATTGCATAAACAGTATGGCGAGCATTTTAGGAAGATAGAACACATGAACCTCTTTTCTCTATTGTTGTGAAATCAGTTGACCATAAAAAGACATGGTCTTTGTCTGAGAGTGACTCCTGTATTGTGTTGATATGTGTTGACTGTAGTCATGAATATGTTGTTAGTTACTCCCAAAGATAAGATAATGCTTTATACCAAAATAACAAATTTTTGGACTGGACCAAACTGAAAGCACTTGCAGAGGACAAATTAAATGTAGGTCAGATGATGATCTCTAGAGTAGAAAACATTGTGGAAAAAGGAGAAAATGCTGGTTACCAGTATTTTCTCCTTTTCCTACAATGTTTTCAAGAGTCTTTTCACACCATGTCGTTAAAATGTGAAACTGTGTGGTAAAGAGTTAAGGCTTCCATATTTCTTACCACTCTTATCTTTTGCAATGTGGATGAATAATTTTCTACAGTACTGCAAAATTTTAGACTTCTTGATGAGTATAGCATTTGCAGTTGACAAACATTGCTATAATGTGAGGATGTCCAATATTTACGGACAAACACCTTATCTTGCCATAATGTTTTTATCACTCCCTATTTAGATGCTTTAGAAGGCACTAATGTTTGGTGGTCTAGACAGTTTGTGGGAGCTTTAATTCAATTTGAAATTGTGTTGTCTTTTGTGTTAGCCAATGATGATGCAGACTGGAATGATGCCATCCAATCAAATGCAAGCTCAATCAATGATGGGCATGGGAATGTTACAACCTTCAAAGGTAAAGTAGGATTTTAGTGAGAAATGTTTTGCTTAAGTTTTTATTGTGTAGATTAATTATTTCGTAACTTACCCATTTATTTCTTCTTCATAATTCTCTGTTGAGTGCCCAACAACCTCCTTGGAATTATTTTTTAATGAAATTCAACTGTATAATGTTTTAGCTTTCATGTGACCAGATCATTTGCTCAAATTTGATAAACCTTATGACCGTATAAAATTCTAGAAATCTTTAGAGCAAAGAAATGAAATCAACATTTAACTCATTACCAAAGGTCATAATTTTTGGCCTTTCCAAATCGAAAGCATTTGCAGATGACAAAGTAAAAATGATTGACAATTTGAAAATTGTTTTGTGAAGGGTAGAAAACATTTTGGGAAAAGGACATATAGCTTTCTGTTATTAATTTAATTTCCCATGAACATTTTATAAGTTAATATCAAATTCAAGTTGGTACATTAACGTCTTAAGGTTGAGAAAGACATATGTTTACAAACTTTAGTTCTCGGTTTGAGTTAAAATAAGGAATTTCAGTATTGGTAAATGAAATAATTTGTTATTCTGCATTGTGTCAAAATACACATTAACATTGGGACACATACATAACTATTCAAGCTGTTACATTATTACTGAATTTTTAAGCCAGTGAGATTATTATACTTTGAAATATTTGTAGTATTTATTTATTGTTACATTTATGGTTTGGCGATTTGATTATTTTCATTTGATTTATACAAATGAACGATGACATGTTCTTTAAACTGTCAAGTTTAGATTATGTAGAAGGTGCATAGGAGCTATTTGCATGAAAATATTTTTCTGCTTTTACTTTGTCTTTGATAATACTTTTTTTTTTAATTTTAACCCTGTAAAACTTGGCTAAAATTAACTCTTTACCACTTGTTAAAAATATGGACTTGTCAAACTTGAAAGCATTAATTTTGCAGACAACAATGTGAATGTGGCCTCGAGCGATGGAATTTATATTTGATAAGGTAGAGAACATTGTAGCAAAAGGAGAAAATGCTGATGACTAGCATTTTCTCCTTTTCCCACGATGTTTTCTAAAGCTTCTTTTGTTAGGTCTGTAAAACACAGGAGTGATTGTAAAGAGTTAATCTTTGCATGCTAACATGACATATTTGACATAAAAATGGCTTGGAATATGCATGTTATGCAATTTTAGTTGTTGAAGCTTGTTGTTGCTGTCGTCATTATTATTGTTTTTTGTTGAGGAATGATATTTTGTAAAGATATTGTTTGTGATTATGTAAAATTTATTTGGTAAGTATGCTTGTGGAATTTTGGGAGAAAAACAAAGACGTGTATTACATAGGCATAGATTTCAGGTCTTTGATAATAAAATGGGATCATATGTATTTTATGCTCATTTGATATCATAAAGTGTTATTATGGAACTAATTTCTTTTTTAACATTCATTCCTTTGTGTTACTATGGAACCAATTTCTTTTTTAACATGCATTCCTTTGTGTTGAGCTGATGTTATGGTCTATGGCCCTTAACTCTCATATTTAAGAGAAAAGCTGCTGGGATTAGCTGAATAGCCTCGACGAAAATGTCTATGTAACACAATATTTACCAATTAGTTAATTAATCTACACCCCCATCTCTCCTATTAACCCATTACCACACAATCCCTACTTTTGAAGACGCTGAGATGCTTTTAGAAAACATTATGGGAAGAGGAGAAAATGCTGGTAACCAGCATTTTCTCCTTTTCCCACAATGTTTTCTATCCTTGACACAACAAATTCCAAATTTTCAGTTACTTTTATTTTCATTTTCAATGAGTTAGAGGCAACAGACCGTAATCTCCTGTAATACATCTTGAATGGTTTTACACCTGGTGTGTTTAGCCCATTACCACACAATCCGTACTTTTTATGACCTTGATAAAGAATCCTTTAGAAAACATTTTGGGAAAAGGAAAAAATGCTGGTTACCAGCATTTTATCCTTTTCGCACAATGTTTGCTACTCTTCACAAAACAAATTTCAAATTTTCAGTCACTTTTATTTTTTCATCTCCAAATACTTTGGATTTGAACAAACCTAAATTATGTCATTTGGTAATGAGTTAAACCAGTTAACTCTTCTACTGCTAAATAACAAAAATGAAATGTTCACTTTGACAGTAAAAATCCAGATATTGCTTTTTTCAAAGTTATGTTTTGGGGAACAATATCTCCTTATGAGACAAATTGCAGTATCTTTATTTCTTTGTACTGACTGGGGATGTCTAACCTTTTCTGAGTTTTGATGACCCTGAGAAATAAAGCTGTCAAAAGCCCTATTGGAAAAGGAGAAAATGCTGGTTACCAGTATTTTTTTCTCCATAAAATGCTTCCCATTATTTCTGGTACCCATCCCATCAGTTACGCCACATCTAGTTCATCATCTACAAATACTTTCATCCTTGACCTGTCTAAAATTTTGTTTGGTAGCGAGCTATTTCATTTATTTAGTATTTAACTCTTCACCACAGTCCCGATTTTTAACGACCTTGGAATAGAAGGCTTTTGTAAACATTGTGGGATAAGGAGAAAATGTTGGTAGCCAGAATGTCCTCCTTGTTTCACAATTTTTGCTACCCTAACAAAAAAAATGCACCATTTGAAATTGTTGTCTGCAAATGCTTTCAATTTGGATAAAGCTGACAGTTTGTTGTCTTGTAAAGGGTCAAGGTAAAAGGTTATGCTGTTGCAGGTCATTGAGATGGTCTACTAATGCTTTCACTGATAAATGATTAAAAGGCATGAGCTTTTGGTAACCTTTTACCAAACAATTCAGGGTTTTTACAACCATAAGAAAGGCAGCTTTTGAAAGCATTGTAGGAAAAGGAGAAAATGCTGATGACCAGCATTTTCTCCTTTTCCTAGAATGCTTTCTATCTAGACAAAAACTTTTTATGATTTTTGAGTTAAGTTATTTTGTAGTCCGCAAATGCTTTCAATTTAGATGTTTAATATTTTATGGTTTGGTAAAGGGTTATGAATGGTGAGCTTTGAACATCTCATGATACTTTTTATATGGATGTAGATTTTACAGTGACTGCTGTATTTCCACCCCACTGGCTCAGTGGTGAGCGTGTCGGACTCATGACCTGGTGCTTGTGAGTTCGATACCCAGTTGAGGCGAACTTTCTTTTTGGCGTATTTTTGCCTCTCACCTCTGCTGAAGCATGTGAGAAAAGTAGTTGGTGGCTTTGGAAGGAAAGTTGTGTCATTACTGGTGTGAGAAAGCTAGGAAACACATGTCCATCACCGACCGCCATGATATGACCTTAGGTGTTAAAGTGGCGTTAAACCCCAATACAACAATACAATCAACCAACCACTGTAGTATTCCTGCATGAATTGTTAATGTCCCATGCTTGTATAACAATTACCTTTACCCCATAATTGAATGGCCTTTGAAAATATGTAAGATGGTATATTTTGTTGTTTCTGAGGAATTTGTGTGTATACTGTAAAGTGTCCTATTCCAAAAGCAAGAGAGCACTTCTTGTTCAACACTGTACCTTGCATTAAAATTTCAGATGTATCCAAATTGAAAGCATAGGTATATGACACATTCAGTGTGACCTAAATGTTTGGATTGGTCTCTTGAAGAATAGAAATGATAGTGGGAAAAGGAGAAAATACTGGTTACCATCATTTTCTCCTTTTTATTCGCCTGAAGTATTGTGTTATGGCCCCAGTCTCCATCCGTCCGTCTGTTCGTTAGCAAATTCATGTATTGTCAAATGAAATAAGCCTTAACTGCACAATCCTCCTAAGTTTTAAGGACTCTGGGGAACAAGACTGTTAAAACCTTGTAGGAAAAAGAGGCAATACTGGACATTAACATTTTCTCCCCTTTTCCCACAATGTTTTCTTCCCTTTTAAAGACAAAGTTCATCATTTGGTCCTCATTTATTTTGTCGTCTGCAAATGCTTTTGATGTGATCTAAAACTGTTTGCAAACTGTTTGCGTGGGAGGGGTTTTAACTGCACATTTTTGTTGGCCAGCTTCATTGTACAATAATATTATTCTAAAATTTGTTACTATTAATCAACAAAATATTATAGCATTCACAGATTGCAAAATAGATATAGCTGAAATGATGATTTCCATCTTTGATAGGGTACAAAGCATTGTGAGAAAAGAAGAATTTGCTGGTTACCAGCAATTTGTCTTTTACCCACAATGTTTTCAAAAATCTTCTTTTCCAGGTTCAGTTAACCTTTTACCCCATAAGCCATTCCTATGGTATTATCTCTAATTGACCCTTAATAACAGCAAGGATGAAGCCGTTTCTTATGTGTATATGACACCTTTTGATAGCATAGAAAACATTGTGACAAAAGGTGAAATTGCTCGTGACGAGCAATTTCACCTTTTGCCACAATGTTTTCCAAGGCCTCCTACATGCAATGTGTCGAAATGAGTATGTATGGAGTAAAGGGTTAAATATGCTTATTGGATATTGTCTGCATGTCAAAGGACCATGCTACCTCATTCAGTTTATTAATAAACAAATGGATATTATGGTTCCATAATGATGTGCCATCTAGCTTGGTTTAACCCTTTACCAAACAATCCCTGGTTTATTACGACCCTGAGAAAGAAGCCTTCTGAAAACATTGTGGGAAAAGGAGAAAATCCTGTAAACCAGCATTTTCTCCTTTTCCCACAATGTTTTCTTCTCTGCTAAAGTCAAGTTTCCATTTTTTAATCATGTGTATTTTGTTGTCTACGAATGATTTTTGCAAGAAGCCTTGTATACACAGAGTGTGGCTCTTGTATTATCAATGGATAGTTTTAGCAAGTTAATTTATAGTTTGATTTTAACTCTTTACTATACAATCCGGACTTTTAATGACCCTGAGGAAGAAGCCTTTTGAAAACATTGCAGGAAAAGGAGAAAATGCTGGTAACCAGCATTTTCTCCTTTTCCGACAATGTTTTCTATCCTTCTCAAAATTTATTCCAATTTTTAACCCTTTACTGCATAGATACTCATTTCTACGCATTGTGTGTAGGAGCCTTTTGAAAACATTGTGGCAAAAGGTGAAATTGCTCGTGACGAGCAATTTCACCTTTTGTCACAATGTTTTCTATGCTATCTAAAGGTGTCATATACACATGAGAAATGGCTTCATCCTTGCTGTAATTTAGGATCAATTTGACATACCTTAGGAATGCCTTATTGGGTAAAGGGTTAAGTTGTCTGCAAATGCTTTCAGTTTGGACCAGTACAAAATTTTGTCATTTGTTAAAGAGTTAATTGTTTTTAAGAAGTTAATTTTTAGTTTGATTTTAATTGTTTGTTTTTCCTTGTGGTGAAGAGTTTCTGCTTTTGTTTACAACTTTGTCTTTCCACTTAAAGCTCAAAACATAGCTAAATGCAAACTTTGCACAATGGGTCTGGTTTAATAATGAATATCAGTTTCTTTATACTTATCATACTCTTGTAAACAGTCATAATGTATTCTATATTTTCTGATCTCTCTTCAACATTTCTATCAGGAGTGTGTGAAATGACTCAAACTATGGCATTGGAGTCGGCTCCACACAGGTGAACTGAAAATTGCATTTTATGTACTCAGGACTTATTAATCAGGAAAGAAAGAGCCAGAGATTGTAATTTCAGCTTTGTTTTGATCTATAAATGTTTATCAGTGCACTTGGAGATCAGCCTGCATTTTTTATGCAGTTGAATCTTGATCTGCACAGTTCAGCACAGCAGAATTTTCCACTTGGCAACTTAAATCTTTCCCACACAATCCCGAGTTTCAGCAACCTTGAGAAGAAAATGTTTTGAAAACATTTTTTGAAAAGGAGCAAAAAAAGCCAGTAACCCTGTCAGAGACATCATTTGGGTCACACTTGAGCCTTTACCAAACAATCCCTTGTTTTTACGACCCCGAAATAGAAGCCTTTTGAAAACATTGTGGGAAAAGGAGAAAATGCTGGTAACCAGCATTTTCTCCTTTTTCCACAATGTTCTCTACTCTGCTTGAAACAAATTTTAATTTTTTAGTTACAACTATTTTGTCGTCTGCAAGTGCCTATAGTTTGGACCAGTCTAAAATGTTGTTGTTTGGTAAAGAGTTAAATGCTTTCAGTCTAGACAAGTCTAAGACTTTAGCATGTGTGGTAAAGACTGAAATACAAAAAATCTATGTTAGATCTGTTTGCACAATCAATCCAAGGGTCACATGGAAATCTAGGTCAAGGTCAAACAAATTAAGCCTCTCTCTCATGTTGAGGCCGTTCCTGGAAGGCCTTTGGGTACATTGTGAATATGAGTGGCTGAGCATTTACAGTTTGACATGCTGGATCATAGATTAGTTTTCTTCAAAATTACAATCTGGGTAATCAATCAAAAGTCAATGGTAATACATGTATAAGTATACACGATGGGTTTGCATATAGCTGTTGAGTGCTATTTTTCCAGAATAACACTAGTTCTAGTGGTGAGAGTGGGTCATCTCCCTCTTCAGTTTCCATAACAACCACCACCACCACCATCTCGAGTCAGGTGCGTCACCGTTTTATAATTACATAGTACATTTACTAGCTGTGCGCAGGGCACTGTGGGATAGAAAAGGAAACCAAACTAACCTCATACCCATTTTAACTCTTTACCACACAATCCCGACTTTTAACGACCCAGAGATATAAGCCTTTTGAAAACATAGTGGGATAAGGAGAAAATGTTGGTAACCAGCATTTTCTTCCTTTCCCACAATGTTTTCTACCCTTCACAAAACAAATTTCAAATTTTCAGTTACTTTTCTTCTGTTGTCTGCAAATGTTTTCAATTTGGACCAGTCTATGATTTTTGTCGTTTGGTAAAGAGTTAACCCAGCTAGGTAGGAAGCAGTAGGCTTTTGTCACACCTGACCCAGACCTACCAAAACCTATGGACTTGCTTTGAATAGCTTTATGTGTCATGATGTAGTGTTGATATTATTATGAGACTATACCGTAAATTTTCTGGCTCATGCAATTATCCCTTTCCCAAACAAGCCCTTGTTTTTACGTGTGTGCAGTACAAGTCTTTTGAAAACACTGTGGGAAAAGGAGAAATTGCTTGTAACAAGCAATTTCTCCTTTTCCCACAGTGTTTTCTGCCCACTCTGATAATTTTCTGCCATTGTTATGAAAGTTAAAATTGTCATCTGAAAACTCTTTCAGTTTGGAAGAGTGTAAAATTTATCATTTGGGAAAGGGTCATGTGCTGTATTACATAACTCCCCTTGTTCTCCATGTAATCCAGCCATTACGAATTTTTGTGTCTCTCATACACATGTGAGATAAGAAAATGGTCCAGTATTTTGTCATCACTATATAATTACATGCATACGCTTCATTTCTAAAACATTGCTGAAAAATTTTTAATCATGATAAAGTTGTTGATTTGATCACTTTTAGATTAAAAACAAAATATAATGCAAGTTTCTTCTGAACTATTTTTCGTTTGTAATATACCTGTCAAAGTAAGCGCACAGCCTTCATGTAAATTTCACCACACATGATACATCTATGCCTCTGTTTTAACCCATTACCAAACAACTATATTTTAGACTGGTCCAAATTGAGAGCATTTGCAGACGACAAAATAAAAGTGACTGAAAATTTGAAATTCGTTTTGTGAAGGGTAGAAAACATTGTGGGAAAAGGAGAAAATGCTGGTTACCAGCATTTTCTCCTTTTCCAACAATGTTTTCTAAAGGCTTCTTTCTCAGGGCGTCAAAAATAGGGATTGTGTGGTAATGGTTTAACTCTTTACCACACGAGAAAATTTTGGATTGATCTAAATTGAAAGCATTTGCAGACGACAAAGTTACTCTGACTAAAGAATTGAAATTTGTTTTAGGAAGGAAAGAAAACATTGTGGGAAAAGGAAAAAATGCTGATTACCAGCATTTTCTCCTTTTCCCACAATGTTTTCTAAAGGCTTCTTTCTCAGGGCGTCAAAAATAGGGATTGTGTGGTAATGGTTTAACACATTATGGACTATAATTCTTGTTATACAGTTATGTGATAAAAAAAAGATCTGACAATAGTTGGCTTTTGTGGTAAAATTTTTATTAAACTCATCCACAAAAAATGTTATTTAGCTCACCAAAGGCTTGCATACTAATATTTTTTGTAGACTCATTTAACCTTTTCCCAAATGACAAATTTTTGGACTGTCCAAAACTCAAAGTGTTTGCAGATGACAATTTTGAATTTGAGGAGAATGGCGGAAAGTTTTCGATAGGCTAGAAAACACTGTGGGAAAAGGAGAAATTGCTCATTACAAGCAATTTCTCTTTTTCCCACAGTGTTTTCTAAAGACTTGTACTGCAGACACGTAAAAACCAGGGCTTGTTTGGGGAAGAGTTAATAAAATTTTATCCCCAAAACCAACTCGTATCATATCCTATATAATTCATGATTATTGTGATGGAAGTGGCATCTGATACCAAGTAACCACATTCAGATGCCTTCTGAAAACATTGTGAGAAAAGGAGAAAATGCTGGTAACCAGCATTTACTCCTTTTCCAACAATGTTTTCTACTTATTTAAAGTCAAGTTTCGAGTTTTTAGTCACACTTATTTTGTCGTCCAGAAAGGCTTTCGTTTTGGACAAGTTTTCCCATTAAAATTTGTTTTGCTTTTCTGATAAATAGACAACCAGTCAGATTTTTGTATGGATTTGGTGGGACTGCTTTCTACTTCACATAGTATTTCACTGAGCTCCTTTTCTTCTTCTGCTAGTCTGTACTATTTAGCCTTTTCTACCTTTTTTTGATGTAGATGCAGATTGCAGTTTTTCCTATAATCGTCATATGCATTTATCTAGGTACAAAGAGTTTTTCTTGCCTTTTCCATAAGATTTAATCCTCATAGCACAAAATGAATAAGCCATGCTCTGGGAAAAGGGGTTTAATGCATCTGGGAAAAGTATCATCCCATGTCAACCTGCCAAGCTTGATAGTCTGACATTGGTTGAAACTTTTTGCTACTTGTAAATTCATTTTTGCCTCTTTATGGACCATTCTGCTTCATGATTCAGTCAATTAAGACAATTTGATTTCTCTAGATCTGTAATTATGCTATAACTTGTCTGATATACCGGGTAATACCTCTTTACCAAATAAAATATTTAGACTGGTCCAAATTGAAAGCATAGAATAGAATAAAATGAAATTAGTTTCCAGCAGGGTAGAAATCATGGTGGAAAAGGGAGAAAATGCTGGTTACCAGTTTTCAAAAGCTTATATCTCAGGGTCGTAAAAATCAGGGATTGATAGGTAAAGGGTTGCACTAGGAGATGCATTTAACACCCCTCCTTGGGTTAGTCACTTCAGAGCCCCAGCCTAGTACTGGTGGAACCCAGGAAATACACTATCATGTGAGCTGTTGCCATGGTGTGATTGAAAAATTGTTGAATGCAGTGCAAAACACCTTGCAATTAATTAACCTCCTCTTGCCAGAGCATGGCTCCTACCCATTTACCAGAGCACTAAGATCTTTTTCCTGGCCTTCTCTGTAAGACTTAATCCCCAGAGAACAAAATGAATATAATTATGTGAACCTTGATATCTTTGATGCATTATGCAAAACTAGTCATTAAATATTTGTTGATCCATGAAATCCCATTTATGGCAAGCAAAGTGTTACAATCCACTACGCTACTTTACCCTTGGCGGATTGAGCTTGATTTCAACAATCACCTGATACGCATTTTCATTGGTTGCAGCTAAATCTAACTGAATCAAATCAAATCGTTCATAGCATTTCATCTTTGATAAAAATAGAACAGGGTCACGATAAAGATGAAGGTAAACATGAATAACCTCGTGGATCTGTGCAGGATCTGTAATGATTTATTACCGAAGAAAACATAAATATTTACATAAAGTTTCAATGTGACCAATTAATTATCAGATGTTTCAGGCTATAATTATCCCAACACCTGACCATGGAATGTCAAAGTACAGTTATGTTTATTGCTTCATGTTGAATTACTGTATTCATAAGCGGTTTGTAAAACAACATTTCATTGGCTATAAGAAATATGATGTTAATGGAGATTATAAGCAGCATCCAGTAAGGGAAATGAGAAAATGCTGGCTAGCATTTTTCTACAATGCTTTTCAAAAGTCATCTTAATACACATATGCGCAGTAAATGACCAAATGACCAAAGCTATCGATGTGCCATAAAACAACATTCATTCAAAAAGTCTTCTTTTTTTCGGGTCGTCGTATCTCTGCATTGTGTGGAAAAGAGTTTAACAAGGCAATAAAGATTACTTTCTTTTTTTAATCTAGATGTCCAACACATGGTCAGCTGATGCCACCAAGGTAAATATTAGTTTGGATGCCCTCAGTCCTGCCAGTAAATATCAGAAACAACCACAACCCAGCATGAAACAGCTTCAGCAACAGAGAGGTACATTGATACTATTTTAAAACTTTTTACCGAATAATAATTATGTTCTTTACCAAACAACAAAATCTTAGACTGGTCCAAGTGGAAAACATTTGTAGACAACAATTTCAGAGTGGCTTAGATGGTGGAATTTTTCTTTGACGAGGAAGAAAACATAGTTGAAAAAGGAGAAAATGCTGGTTACCAGCGTTTTCTCCTTTTCCCGCAATGTTTTCAAAAGGCTTCTTCCTCAGGTTCGTTAAAAGTCCGGATTGTGTAAAGGGTCAAAATCAAACTATATTATCAACTTGCTAAAACTATCCATGTGTAATATAAGAACCAAGCTCTGTGAATAGAAGGCTTCTTGCATCACTATAACAGATTATCCCTGTAATTATCGACACAATTTTAGACTTGTCCAAGTTGAAATCATTTATAGATGACAAAATAAAATTGAAAAATTAAAACTTGACTTTAGCAGAGCAGAAGACATTGTGGGAAAAGGAGAAAATGCTGTTTACCAGCAAAAGGCTTCTTTCACAGGGTTGTCAAAAGTAGGGATTGTGTGGTAATGGGTTAACTGTTGGAGTGACTGGTTCAATTGAGTTATGCTCTGGCAAAGAGGGAGCTTAACCCTTTACTACATGGCAAAATTTTAGACCTGTCCAAATTGAAAGCACTTACAGATGACAATTACAAAGTAGCTCAAATGGAGCAATTTTGTTTTGATAGGACAGAAAACTTTGTGGAAAAAGGAGAAAATATTGGTTACCAGCATTTTCTCCTTTTCCCACAGTGTTTTCAAAAGGCTTCTTCCACAGGGGCATCAAAAGTTGTCATTGTGTGGTAAAGGGTTAAAACATCTCTGTGATACATGATACCTAGCAAGTTGTCACATGATGGAACCATAATAGCCACTTTTATAAACAACCCATTTATTCATAAATTAGTGTTGTCTTTGGACATAGGGAAAACTGACCAATATCAAAAAGTTTAGGCCGATAATTATTGCAAGATGCATTAAGCCCCTTTTTGACAGAGCCTCAGTTGTGTTTGCCTATTGTTCTGACCATACAGTTTGATCTTCGGTTTACTGTGATGACTGTTATGTAATATTTCTCGCTAAACCAGGCATCATATTACACAATTTCTGAGAATTAACCCATTACCAAACGACAATATTTTAGACTTGTCCAAATCGAAAGCATTTGCAGATGGCAAGATAAAAGTGACTGACAATTTGAATTTTGTTTTGTGAGGGGTAGAAAACATTGCAGGAAAAGGAGAAAATGCTGGTTACCAGCATTTTCTCCATTTCCCACAATGTTTTGTAAAGGCTTCTTTCTCAGGGGCGTCAAAAGTAGGGATTGTGTGGTAATGGGTTAATGCCTAAATAGGTCATCTTGCTATCTAGGGGGTATCTGTTTCGTTTCAGGTGGTGTAATTGGACAGCCAAATCAAGGCATGATGGGAAATGTGAATCAGGGCATGGCGGGAATGAATATCAGTGGACAATCAAATATGATGGGAGGTTGGTGAATTTTTGTTGTGCTTATTTCTCCTATCCATCAAACAATCCTGAGTGTTATTTCGTGCTCTTCATTGGTTTATCAGGAAGTAATGGTGGATTATAAGGCTTGAAAAATCACGGTTAGGACCAGTGAAATTCATAGTAACCAGTTAGGAACTACAGTACAAAACTTTCTATAGGAAAATAGTTCCCTGTGGTTATTCACCATAAACAACTGTACTGGATCTTGATGAAATTTCAATCACAAAAAGGATTAAGAGCTTGAAGTACTTGGTTTGTTTTTGCTGAAAGATTGAAATTTATTTTATCTCTTGAATATCATTGGTAATATCTTCACTTGTGTCTGTGCCACTCATGAAATTATTACTGGTGATGTTTACTTGTTGAAATAAATTTCAATCTTTCACCAAAAGAAACAAATATCATATATTTATTTTCTGGATTGTATAGTAAGGGTTAAAGTTGCCTTTCTTCAACAGGTATGTCTATGGGTATGGGAATGCAATCACAGTCCTCTATGGGCATGTCTGGTAACATGATGGGCGGAGCTATGGGAGGAGGCAGTGGCATGATGGGAGGAGCTGGAGGAGGGGCTGTGAGAATGCAATCAAGTATGAACATGGTGAACACTGCAGCTTTTCAACAACGAACGGACAATGCCTTTGCATCATTTGGAACTATAAAAAATTAAGTGCTTAGAAGTTTGGGTTTTTCTATGGTTCTGTTGCAGAAGTGGTGAGTTGGAAGAAAATTCTTTCAAAGGGCTTATGATCCTGGTTTCAAAATTGGTATAGAGGGAGAGCATATTACAATCATGTAAATCATCTGCTTTGAGCATAATATAAAAGAGCATTGCCCTGTGAAATATCAGTGTCAGCCTTCACAGTCTGTTGTATTAAAAACTTCTGCATGTGATATGTCCAAAACCAGGAGATATTATTTTAACTATAATTATGTGATGACTTGCTTTGAAAAACGCATCATGAAGATGTGTTTTCTTCCCTTCCAGTGGATAGCTCATTGAATGCTTTACCCAATGATAAAATTCAGGCTGCTCCATACTGAAAGTAGTTGAAAATGTGAATGGCCTGCAAAAAGAGGCACTCAAACATTTGTGTAAAGTGTTGTCTCAGATCAGCCTGGGCACTCTTCTTTCTGTTTTTATGTGATTTTCTGTTTTCCGCAAATCTACTGTTGGACACATCCTAATGAAGTTGTAAAATGCCGTCTCGGATTAACCTGCTTGGACTGCATAGGTTTGTTTGACACCGCTTTACACAAATGTCCGAATGGCCCTTTTGGTGTGTATGTGTCCTTGAAAAAGGAGAAAACATTGTTGGAGAAGGAGAAAATGCTGGTAACTAATGTTGTCTCTCTTTACCTCATAGTTTCAAAGGCTTTCTTCCTGAATTTTGTATAACCTTTTACCACAGAATCCCAAATTTTAACAACTTGGAAAGAAAAGGCTTCTGAAATCATTGTGGGAAAAGGCGGCAATACTGGTAGCCAGCATTTTCTCTCATTTCAATATGTTTTACAACCCAGATAAGATTTGCTCATGAAAACATCATATAACAGGGAGAAAATTTTGGTTCCCAGGATAGGAATACTGTAGGAAGAGGAAAAAGATGCTTGTTACCAGCATTTTATCCTATCCCACAATATTTTGAAGTCTTCTTTCAAGTTCATCAGAAAACAGTATTGTTTGGGAGAGGGTCAACATAGTGTACAGTAGATCATAATAAATATTATAGGCTAAAGTATTATCACAGCACTTCATATCATTTGGTTGTACATTGCTTAGGCCAGTCTGTTGTAGGTATAGTAATTGACCCACCTTCTGTGTAGATATTTACACATTGTTCTTTGTGAAAATTAACCATTTACCAAACAATCCCTGGTTTTTACAACCCTGAGATAGATGCCTTTTGAAAACATTATGGAAAAAGGAGAAAATGCTGGAAACCAGCATTTTCTCCTTTTGCCATAATGTTTTCTACCCTGCTAGAAACAAATTTCAATTATTTTATAGTCTGCAAGTGCTTTCAATTTAGACCTGTCTGAAATTTTGTTGTTTGGTAAAGGGTTAAATGATGGTGGCTACAGTCGGTTGTAGTATCAGGAAGTCATTAAGAGTTTAGAGAGAACAGCCATTTGAGGTTACTGTTGTTTTCGATCAACCTTTAGGTTTAACTTTTCACTAAATGACAAAATTTTAGACTTGTCCAAAGTGAGTGCATTTGCAGACAGTAACAGAAATGTTACTGCAAAAATGAACTTTGCCTTTGGAAAGGTTAAAAGACACTGTGGGAAAAGGAGGAAATGCAGGTAGCTGTCATTTTCTCCTTTTCCTACAATGTTTCCAAAAAATATTTTCTTTTAACCCATTACCACACAATCCCTACTTTTGACGACCCTGGGAAAGAAGCTTTTAGAAAACATTGTGGGAAAAGGAAAAATGCTGGTAACCAGCATTTTCTCCTTTTTCCACAATGTTTTCTCAACTTCACAAAAGATGTTTCAAATTTTCAGTCCCTTTTTTTTGTGATCTGCAAATGCTTTCGATTTGGACAATCCTAAAATATTGTTATTTGGTAATGAGTTAATCTTTAAAAGCTAGGCTTGTTTGACAAGTATAATAATAGTTCATGATAAATAAATCATAGAGTATTAAATAGAGGGGGCTCAGATCAGACTGCATTTCTGTTAGGGATGATTTCCATCTTGGAAATTTACAGAGGTCATAAATGCATGTTTTCTAAAAGCTTTTAATCAGATGAAGACAACTCAGCATGGTTCTGTAGATGGCATAGATAAAGATCAGATTGCACAGAATTTTCTGTCTTGATCTTTGTTTTATACTGTCAGATAGGATGACTGCTTTTAATGGCAAAAAGAATTTTGAAATGACAAACATAGTCTGTACTCAAGAGTGGAAAATTTTCATTTACACAAAACTTAGCAGTTTAACCCTTTCCCAAACAAGCCCTTCTCTTTATGTGTCTGCATTACAAGTCTTTTGAAAACACTGTGGGAAAAGGAGAAATTGCTCATAATGAGCAATTTCTCCTTTTCCCACAGTGTTTTCTACCAATTTGAAGAACTTTCTGCCATTTTCATCAAATTTGAAATTGTCATCTGCAAAATCTTTTAGTTTGGAAGAGTCTAAAATTTGTCATTTGGGAAAGGGTTAATATACTATACCACACAATCCAGAATTCTAACGGCCCTGATGCAGTAGTTGTTTGAAAATATTGTGGGAAAGGGAGAAAATGCTGGTAACCAGTAAGTTTTAAACTAACAAAATATTGCCAAAAGAAGTAAAGGGTCAAATGTAAATAAGTTTGTATCTACAGCATGTGTATAATATACAAGTATATGTGATATTTGTAAATACATGTAGAATAGATAGAAATATTAAGGTGATATTGTTTGTATGAATTGTATTTGATACTGTTGACAAACTGGTAATTTTTATAGTTAGATGGTTTGAGTATAGTGAATATGATGCACTTGTAATGATTGCTCATGAGGTATCATAGTTTAACCCTTTACTCCACAGATACTCATTTCTACGACTTGCTTGAAGGAGCTTTGGAAAACATTGTGAAAAAAGGTGAAATTGCTCGTGACGAGCAATTACACCTTTTGTCACAATGTTTTCTATGCTATCAAAAGGTGCCATATACACATAAGAAACAGCTTCATCCTTACTGTTGTTAAGGGTCAATTAGAGATACCATAGAAATGCTTTATGGGGTAAAGGGTTAACTCTTTACCAGACGACAAAACTTTAGACTGGCCTGAATTGAAAACACTTGCACACAACAAAATAAACACAACTCAGAATTAGAAATTTGTTTCCATTAGGGTAGAAAACATTGTGGGAAAGGAGAAAATGCTGATTACCAACATTTTCTCCTTTTCCCACAATGTTTTCAAAAGGCCTTTTTTATCAGGGTCATTAAAAGTCGGGATTGTCTGATAAAGGGTTAAATCTATGTAAAATGCTACTGTTTGAATGATTTTCATCACAAATATGCAGCTTTTGTCAGCTGTTGAGCACACAATTCTGAGCTTTAACCCATTAGCACACAATCCCTACTTTTGATGCCCCCGAGAAAGAAGCCTTTAGAAAACATTGTAGGAAAAGGAGAAAATGCTGGTAACCAGCATTTTCTCCTTTTCCCAAATGTTTTTGACCCTTCACAAAACAAATTTCAAATTTTCAGTCACTTTTATTGTGTTGTCTACAAATGCTTTCGATTTGGACCAGTCTAAAATATTGTCGTTTGGTAATGGTTTAAGTGGGTGGAAGGCTTTGAACAACATTGTAGGAAGAGGAGAAAATTCCAGTGACAAGCATAGCTGCCTTCTTCTAATTTTTCCACAATGTTTTCTAACCTTTCACAGAAAACTCCCATTATTTGAGACACTTTTTATGAGTCTGTAAAATTTTGATGTTTGTTAAAGATACAAGGTCGGTTATGAATCGAAGTTTCACCTCTACCAAACAACAGACTGGTCCAAATTGACAGCATTTGCAGACAACAAAATGAATGTGACTAAAGAATTGATATTGGTTTGCGAAGGTAAAAAAGAAAACATTGTGGTAAAAGGAGAAAATGCTGGTTACCAGCACTGTTTTTCAAAAGGCTTCTTTCTCAGGGTCTTTAAAAGTTGGGATTCTGTGGTAAAGAGTCAACTTTGACCATATTGTAGCATGTGCCTGTGAACAAAAGGCCTACAACTGTAACTAAAAGCCAAAGCTTCTGTGCTTAACCCTTTCCCAAACAATCCCTGGTTTCTACGGGTCTAGAATGGTAGCCTTTTGAAAACATTGTGGGAAAAGGAGAAAATGCTGGTAACCAGCATTTTCTCCTTTTCCCACAATGTTTTTTACCCTATCACAGACAGAAATCATCTTTTCAGCAAGAGTTGAATTGTCGTCTGCAAATGCTTTCAATTTGGTCTAGTCCAAAAGTTTGTCGTTTGGGAAAGGGTTAAATTATCTCCCTCCTTTTCAGAACAGGCTCTCAGATTTCACCATGAAAATATTCCCATGAAAATATTAAATATGCAAATAAAAGAGTGAGGTAAATGGTGCTAATTTTCAGCATTTTTTCATTCTCGGCAATCTTTCTGTTCAGTTCACCCTTCTTTCATACCAAGTTCAGTAATGGTATTGCAATCGTGATCTATTCCATCAGAAGTACTGTTAAGTCTTAACCACTCAAGGATGACTTTGAACGCTCCCAAGAAAGAAGCCTTTTGAAAACCAGCATATTCTCTTTTTCCCACAAAGTTTTCTACCCAAAAAAAGCAAACCTGCACCATTTGAGTCACTTTGAAATTGTCCTCTCCAAATGCTTTCAATTTGGATAGTTCTAAAATTTTGCTGTGTGGTAACAGGTTAGCTCTTTGCCAAAAGACAAAATTTTAAACTGGTCTAAATTCCTAAATTCAAAGCACTTGCAGACGACAACATAAATGTGAATCAAAAATTGAAATTTGATTTGGGAGGGGTAGAAACATTGTGGGAAAAGGAGAAAATGCTGGTTGCCAGCATTTTCTCCTTTTCCTGCAACGTTTTCAAAAGCTTTCTTTCTCGGGGTTGTTAAAAGGTGGGATTGTGTGGTAAAGAGTGCCAACACAATCCCGACTTTTAACGATCCATAGAAAGAAGCCTTTTAACAACTTTGTGGGAAAAGGAGAAAAGTGCTGGTAACCAGCATTTCTCCTTTTCCCACAATGTTTTCTACTCCATCAAAGGAAAGGTTCATCATTTGCATTTTCTCCTTTTCCCACAATGTTTCTACCCCTCCCAAATCAAATTTCAATTTTTGAAATTGTTGTCTGCAAATGCTTTGAATTTGTATGGGTCTAACATTTTGTTGTGTGGTAAAGAGTTAAAGAACCCCAGATTTATCTGTGAAGTCTGTATCACATGATCAGTACTCAAGGGGAGAAACTGTTTCAAGGGCAGTAACTTTTTTATCAAACAGCAAAATTTTTAACTAGTCCAAACTGGAAGTACATGTATTTTCAAACCACAAATTAGATTTTAAACAATTGAATTTGTGTCTCAAAGAGTAGAAAACAGTGTTGGAAAAGGAGAAAATGCTGGTTACCAGCATTTTCTCCTTTCCCACAATGTTTTCAAAGATTTTCTGTTTTTCAAGGTCGTTAAGGTGGGCTTTTTGTGGTAAAGGGTCAAGGGTTAAAATAGCATTGTGGAGCAAAATCTACTTTTTCTGGTAACCAGCATCTTTTCCCCTTTTTCCCACAATGTTTTCCACCCCCTGAACTCTTTACCAAACAAAATTTTAGGTTTGACCAAATTGAAAGCAATTGCAGACAACAAAATAAAAGTGACTGAAAATCTGAAATTTATTTTGTACAGGGTAGAAAATGTTGTGGGAATAGGAGAAAATTCTGATTACCAGCATTTTCTCCTTTTCCCACAATATTTTCCAAAGGCTTCATTCTCAGGGTCGTAAAAAGTAGGGATTATGGTAATGGGTTAATTCTTTACCAAGCAACATTATTTTAGACTAGTCCAAATTGGTAGTAATTGCAGATGACCAGAATTAATGTGACTCAAAAATTGAAATTAGTTTTGGGAAGGGAAGGGAAAAGAAGAATTATGGTTACCTGTATTGCCTCTTTTTCCCACAATGTTTTCAGACAGTTTCTTTCTGATGGTCATGAAAACCTAGGCCTGTTTGGTAAAGGGTTAAAGGCAGAATTTATCATTTGGACCAGTCTGAACCTGCAAAGCTGAGCAGTCTTTTCAACTCTTTACCACACAATCCCGACTTTTAACGACCCCTAGATGGAAGCCTTTGGAAAATATGGTGGGGAAAAGAGAAAATGCTGGTAACTAGCATTTTCACTTTTTTACCACAATGTTTTCTGTCCATCCCAAACCAAATTTCAATTTTTCAGTAGCATTAATTTTGTCGTCTGCAAATGCTTTCAATTTGGACCAGACTGTATTTTTACCACACAATGTTCACTTTTGACGCCCCTGGGAGAGAAGCCTTTTAAAAGCATTGTGGGAAAAGAAGAAAATGCTGGAAACCAGCATGTTCTCCTTCTCCCACAATGTTTTCTTCTCAATCAAAGAAAAATTACACCATTTTGAGCCACGCTTAAATTATCGTCTGCAAATGTTTTCAATTTGAACAAGGCGAAAATTTTGTCGTCTGGTAATGTATTAATAGTTTTGAATATTTTTTACTGTCTGAAATTATCTGTTTATCATTGAAGTCTTCTAATTTCAAAATTTTTTTCATTTTTAATCTTGTATGAGTTATAAATCCTACTTAAAATTATCTTGCTTATTTAAACATAGAGGTGAGAAAAGTAATTGTTGTTGTTGCATGCATGAGAATTATGAATAATGATACGGATCAGTTTTTTATGTCACAAGGTACAATTACAGATTCTATTTGTTTATGTTTAGAATAAACATTCCAGATACAGAATATTGTTCAGTTATATTTTCCCCAGTCATCACTATTATTATTTACCTTTTACCATTTATTGTTGGTACATATCTTGACATTAATCCTACTTTAACTCTTTACCACACTATCCCGACTTTTAATGATCCTGAGTAAAAAAGCCTTTAGAAAACATTGTGGGAAAAGGAGAAAATGCTGTTTACCAGCATTTTCTCTTTTCCCCACAATATTTTCTATGCTATTAACCCTTTACAACACGACAAGATTTTAGACCTGTACGAATTGAAAGCACTTGCTGATGACAGTTTCAGTGTGGCTCAAATAAAAAGATTTTTCTTTGATAGGGTAGAAAAAATTGTGGGAAAAGGAGAAAATGCTGGTAACCAGCATTTTCTCCTTTTCCCACAATGTTTTTAAAAGCCTTCTCTTTCAGGAGCCTTAAGAGTCATCATTGTGGGGTAAAGGGTTCAAGTCAGAAATTATCATTGTACCAATATTAAATTGTTGTCTGCAGATGCCATGAAATTTGGACCAGTCCAAAAATTTGTCGTTTGGTAAAGAGTTAACCCATTACCACATAATCCCTACTTTTTACGCCCCCAGAGAAAGAGGACTTTTGAAAACACTGTGGGAAAAGGAGAAAATGCTGTCAGAATGGATGTTTTATCCCCTTAATATTCAATTTAACCAAAGAAATCTTTATGAAATCATTGAGGGAAAAGGAGGAAGGGCTGGCTATCAGCATTTTCTTGTTTCCTCACAGTGTTTTCAACCCTTTAATAGACAAAAATTCCATCATTTCATGTAACCCTTTACCATACTATCCGACCCAGTGAAAGAGGCCTTTCAAAAGCATTGTGGGAAAAGAAGAAAATGCTGGAAACCAGCATTATCTCCTTTTCCTACAGTGTTTTCTATCACATTTAAGGAAGAAATCATCATTTGAGCTATGGTTATTTCTTTGTCTGCAAATGCTTTCAATTTGGTCAAGTCAAAATATTTGTGGTTGGTAAAGCGTTAAGTGTAAATTGCTTTGAGTTTGGACAAGTGTTGTGTTTTGTTGTGTGGTAAAAAATTAAATAAATATCAGAATTATTGCAAAGTCTGTAGACTGAGATATATTAAAAGTATTTGCAGATAATACATTAGTTTTTTATTCTAATGAAGGCATTTGTCTTGGAAAGGGAAGAAAAGAAAATATTCTGATTTCAGCATTTTCTCAATTTCCCACAATGTTTGTAAAGGCTATCTTCTTAAGTTCAAAGAATGAGAAATATATCCAGATTTCTCAAAATGTTTTCAGAAATTTTCTCTTGAACACTTTACCAAATGACAGATTTTTTAACTGGACCAAATTCAAATTATCTGCAGACAACAAATTCAACCTTAGTAATATGATGATTTCTGACCCTGATAGGCCAGAAAATATTGTGAGGAAAGAAGAAAATGCATGTTACCAATATTTTCTCCTTTTTTTTAACAATGTTTTCTACAGGCTTCTTTCTCAAGATTTTTAAAAGTTTGGATTGTGTAGAAAAGAGTTCAAAGGAAAAGGAGGTATTTGAGAACCCTTGGCATATGAATAATTTTCTTCAAATGCCACAATGTTCTCCTTAAGTTTTTATCAAGAATTTTATCATTAATAGGGTATCTCTTCATCTGTCTGTCATTTTTAGAAGGCGAGATTTTGATTCTCGCCTTCATATATCAGCGCTCGGCAGCTTGCTGCAAATGCCTCTGGACAGCATTATCAAAACGCCTTTCAACTAGTTCGATAATTCTCGATTGCATTAGAACAAAATAATTGCGAGACCATTGTACATTTAATCAGAACAGCAAGAAGAAACTTCAAGTTTCTAGAAGGAATGAAATCGAATTCTTTAAAAGCATCGTTTTTGACAAATGCAAAATACTTTGGATCAATTCATTGATACATTCACGTTGCTATAGCAACAAATAAACCGTAGCTATTGTAAGCCAAACGAAAGCTACTAACATGACGTCATTTGGACCTACTTCCACTTCACAACGCATAAACAACTAACCAGTGGGATCGTATATGTAAATTTAAGATCCCTGAATTAACCAATCTGATAGCTTCTTTGAATAACGTATCGCTGATAGACCTCTTTTGTGATTAGTACTATCAGATCTCAAGCTAGGATTTCAAGTTCAATACCCATGGCAAGAACAATGCCAAATAAAAGTTGAAGCCTCAAATGTAGATCAAACCCAAGACTCCTGGCTTACCAACCCTTCTCTTTCCTCATAGATTGGCAAGACCGTACAAAATATGAATTTCTCCTTTTCCCACAATGTTTTCTACCTTGCTTTGAAACAAATTTTCAATGTTTGATTTACTTTTGTCATCTTCATGTCCTTTCAATTTGGACCAGTCTAAAATTTTGTTTACCAAACAATAAAATTTTACACTAGTCCAAAGTCGAAAAAGGACCAGACGACAAAATAAATGTGACTGAAAAATTGAAATTTGGTTTGGGAAGGGTAGAAAATATTGTGGTAAAAGGAAATAATGTTGGTTACTAGCATTTTCTCCTTTTCCCACAGTTTTTAAAAGTCTTCTTTCTCAAGGTCATTAAAAGTCGGCATTGTGTGGTAAAGGGTCAAGACAAATGGTTTCATGTATTTACTCAGTGTCCAAAGCATGCAAGGCTTGGGATTTGTTGTTATTGTCAACCCTCGAATTTTGTACCCCACTTCAAAATTTTAGACTGGCCTAAATTTGAGAACAAATGCAGAGGACAATTTAATTGTTACACAAATTAGAGACTTTTCTTTGAAAGGGTTAAAAACATTGTGGGGATAAGTGGAAAATCTTGGTCACCAGCATTTCCTCCTTTTTCAACATAGTTTTTAAACTCTTTTTCATAGGTACTGACATCATAAACAAAAAGTATTGTATAATGTGGTTAAGGGTTAACTGCACGAAATTCTCACTTTCAGGAAACCTGCCCCCCCCCCACCTTTGTGTCCAGTGTGATTGGATAGGCGTATCTGGATGAATCCATTTATGTTGAATGGGTTTAACACTTTCAGTACATTTGACCCTTTACCTTACAACAACAAAAAATAAAACTTGTCCAAATTGAAGGTATTTGTAGAAAAATAACTCAAATGTTTCTCAAATTATGGAAGTTTGCTTTGATAGAATAGAAAACAATATGGAAAAAGGAGAAAATGCTGGTTACCAGCATTTTCTCCTTTTCCCACAATGTTTTCAAAAGCTTCTTTCTGTTGACTGATAAAATTCATTATTGTAATGTAAAGGAGCATTTTCTCCTTTTTCTCACAATGTTTCAAAAAGGCTTCATTCTTATGATTTATAAAATTTACTTTAAAATTTGTGAGGGTTAGGCAGTCAGTCCATTTAACTTGGAAAGTTCCATTTATTATTTTGCAGTGCCTGTATATTCATATGAAATTCTACCCCTGGAACAGTTCACTTTATTGAATAAATCTTTTTCCAATTTCTGAAATGTGGAAGAGTTCATTTATTGTTTACCCCTACAGACTACAAAAAACTTGGACTTGACCAAATTCTAAGCTTTGACATAAAAAATTGGAAGAGTCCAACAATTAAAGTAAAGTCGGAAGAGTCCATTCTTTCTAAATTTATAGCTTACTCTTTATTGAATTTGGAAGAGTCCATTATATTCATATATAGTTTTTTTAAGATAGAAGAGTCCATTTTACTTTTTGTCTGGTCTCACTATCCACTGAAATTGGAAGAGTCTATTATTTATTTTCTGGTTTTCTTTTTTTTTAATTATGGAAGAGTCCATTCTACTTTTTTTTATGGAGTTTCATCATTCATTGAATTTGGAAGAGTCGATTTCATTTTGAACAAGTTATAGGATAGAAATTATTGAAATTGGAACAGTCCATTCTAGCTTTTTTCAATGCCATTGGTTATCATTGAATTTGGAAGAGTCCATCGCATTTAAATGCAGTTTCTCATCATTCTTTGAATTTGGACTAGTCCACTTCATAGAAAAATTACATTTCTCTTACAGTTTCTTAATTTGGGAGAGTCCATTATTAACTTTGGGTTATTCTTTTTTTTAATCTTTCAAGTTGGAAGAGTCCATTCTAATTTATTCTGTTGACTTGAATTCATTGAATTTGGAAGAGTCCATTATATTCGTTTATAGTTTTTTTTAAGATAGAAGAGTCCATTTTACTTTTTGTCTGGTCTTACTATCTACTGAAATTGGAAGAATTTATTATTTATTTTCAGGGGTCTTTTTTTTTAATATGGAAGAGTCCATTCTACTTATTTTTTGGGGTTTCATCATTCATTCAATTTGGAAGAGTCGATTTCATTTTGAACAAGTTTTAGTACAGAAATGATTGAAATTGGAAGAGTCCATTCTAGCTTTTTTCAATTCCATTGGTTATCATTGAATTTGGAACAGTCCATTCCATGTAAATGCAGTTTCTCATCATTCTTTGAATTTGGACTAGTCCATTTCATAGAAAAATTTCATTGCTCTTATAATTTCTTAATTTAGAAGAGTCCATTATTAACTTTGGGTTAATTTTTTTATTTTATCTTTCAAGTTGAAGAGTCCATTTTAAATTTATTCTGTTGACTTAGAATTCATTCAGTTTGGAAGGGTCCACTTGATTTTATCTGACATTTTCTTTAAAACTCAAATATTCTGGAAGAGTCCATTTAATATATTTCTACTTCTTTTACCAATCATTGAATTTTGGAAAGTCCATTTCATTAACAAGTGAATAAATTTCGATAAATCTGTTCAATCATGTTTAAGACCTCTTACAATTCACTGAAATTGGAAGAGTCCATTTATTTTCAGTGAGCCTATTTTTGTAAAAACTATCCCAGTTGCCTTTTTCCCCCACCTTGAAAAAATGATGTTTTAATTTCTTAAATTTGGATGAGTCTACTTATTCTGGATTTATTTTTCTTTCGCTCTCTTTTTTTTAACCCTTCTCATAGTAGCTTGTAACCGTCTGATATTTGGACAAACCATAATTACACTACACTGTAAATCTTAGACTTGCCCAATTGGAAAGCATGTACTGATGACCCTTTACCTCACAATGACTCTTATTACCCCTGAAAGAGAAGGCTGAAAACATTGTGAGAAAAGGAGAAAATGCTGGTTGCCAGCATTTTCTCCTTTTACCAAATTGTTTTCTATCCTATGAAAGCAAAATCTTTTTATATGAGCCAAATTGAAACTTTCATCAGCAAAATAATGCTTTCAATTGGGACTTGTCTAAAATTTGTTTGTGTGGTAAAGAGTTGAAAATATGCTCCAAAGATGGAAAGCTTTTTTGAAATGATGGAAAACATTATGGGCGAAGGAGAAAATGCTGTTTAACAGATCTCCTTTTCCATCAATGATTTTTAAACCTTCCATCTTGGTTGGAAAAACACTATGATTGTTATGGGTTAGTTCATTTTGGAAAAATAAGACACAGACATCGATTTAAGACAGACAGATTTATTTACGATTTGTACATAACAGTACTTCATCATGGCAATACAACAATGACATATGTACATTTCATTGTTTTCTTTGCATTGGTGTTTATTTTAGAATGTGAGTGTATGTGAGTGAATGTCAAACGTTTGTTGGGCCAGTCCAAATATTTTCCCTTTATACCTTCATCGCACAATACCAGGTTTTAACAATATCGAAAAAGAAGACTGTGGAAACTATTGTGGGAAAAGAAGAAAATGCTGCATATTCTCCATTTTCCCAAAACATTTTTCCCCTCAGCGATTGAATTTCAATGTTTGATTCATGTTAATTTTGTTACTGCATGTGCTTTGAGTTTGGACAGGTCCATAACATTGTCTTCTAAGAAAGATATAACTGTGTATATGTGAATTGGATAGGTCCATTTGATTATTGTGTCCCTGACAAAATATTGCGACATGCTTGCAGTTTGCATTTTTCATATTCCCACAATATTTTCGAAAGAATTAAAAAAAATACATCTGCACCCCTCACAACATTTTTTTTTCTCTCAGTGACTAAATTTCAGTGTTAGATTCATGTTCACTCTGTCATGTGGAAGCGCGTTGAGTTTAGGCAGGTCCATAATTTTGTTGTCTGGTGGTGATATAATTTTAACCCTTTACCAAACGACAAAATTTTAGACTAATCAAAATTGACAGCAATTTCAGACAAGAAAATAAACATAACTCAAAAATTGAAATTTGTTTCGAGCAGGGTAGAAAACATTGTGGGTAAAGGAGAAAATGCATTTTCTCCTTTTCCCACAATGTTTTAAAAGGATTCTGTCTCTAGGTCGCAAAAGCCAGGGATTGTTTCGGAAAGGGTTAAGATATTGGAGAGGCTGGTGACCTGCATTTTTTCCTTTTCCCACTATGTTTTAAAGGTATAGCACATTTTCAGCTGCTCTGAACTTATTATCTGCTAATTGCTTTAATGTAGACGGCCCTAATTTTTTGTTATTTTTAGAGGTTTTGTACTAAGATGGAAAACATTGTGGGAATGTTGATAATCATTATTTGCTACTTTTCCTACAATGCTTTCAAAAGCCTCTTCTTCAGCATTGTTAAAAGCCAGTCTTGTGATTTAAAAGCCTGAATCTCAGTTTCTATACTCTAAAAGGCACCTTTCTAGAAACTCCTTACTCTCTCAATAAAATTGTCTATGGAATAAAATGGTAAAGACTTTCAATAAATTAAGGTAAGACATATGAATGGAAAACAGCTATTTCCACTAAAATATCATCCTGCAAAATTAGCTATAACTAAAAAAGAGTATTATTGAACTACTTTCACCTTTTTATCTTTTTTCCCCCATTTTTCCTTCTTTGAATTATCATTTATAAATGTAAAACCACCATATTCTCAATTCAAAAAGAGATAATAATTACCTCCCTTTTCAGAAAACTAACAAAAGTATCAAAATATAATTTCAAGATAGACATAAACAGAATTTCTGATCCGTTAGAAATGTGCAAAAATATTATTTATATATATTTTATTACCAATTAGAATTTTCACTGGAAGTGCATTACACAGGTCTTACCTTAATCATCTCATTACAAAGTTACAGTTTGAGACCTATCAAAACTGACTGCAATTAAAAGCAAAAAATACAATTTAATCCATTACCATACCCTAGCATGTACAGTTTGAACAACTCTGAGAGACAGGTTATTTAAAAACTTAATTTTGAAAAGGAGAAACTTTCTTGACTCTTTACATGAAGAAAAAATTCAGACTTTCCAAAATATAATGCATTTTCAGGTAGCAAATTTTTGATCTGCCACCATCGATGGAACCTTTCTAATATAGGAAGAAAGAAATTTCAGGAAATGGAAAAAATGTCAATTAGCACCGTATTCTCCTTTTCAGACCGAAAGTTTTCAAGCCTTCTTCCTAGACCTTTTAAACTCATTATTGCGGTAAAAGAAGGTTAGATCTAAGTTTCTATACAGCGTAAAAACATATACAGGTAACAGTAAATCAAACTCTTTGCTATCACATGAAATATTTCCTTCAAATGAATTGGAAAGGAGTTTCAGAAAAGTCCATTCGCTTAATTTTTTCAACATATTTTTACAAGCCTTCTTCAAGTTTGTTCAAACTCAAGATAGTAAAATGGTCCTCATTTCACAGGAACATTGCACAATTCTAAAGACTTTTCTGTATTGGGAGATGCAATTTAAGTACAGGAAAATGTATCGCATTATGTTATGCCCATATTCTAAACTCGCCTTCTAACAGTACTTTCAGTGCTTTGATTCTTCAGTGACCCCTGCTCTGAACACAAGTTATAACTAAGAAAAAGGTCTTAACCTCTTTACCAAACAAGAAAAGACTGGCCAAAATTGAAAGCAGTTATAGACAACAAAATAAATGTGACTCAGAAAATGAAATTTGTTTGCAGCAGGGTAGAAAACATTGTGGAAAAAGGATGTAATGCTGGTTACCAGCATTTTTTTCCTCTTTCCACAATGTTTTCAAAAGGTTCTGATCTCAAGGTCATCAAAACTGGGAACTGTGTGCAGTTAAAAACTTCACAAAGAAGAGATCTTTTCTATCAAAGAAATAATTTCATTGTTGGTGATATTTCTGCCAACTATAAGGAATGGTCAGATTATCTCCCTTTGAAAAATCAACAAAATCAGCTTTTTACATTTGTTACATAATTTCCAGAATTTTTCTGACTTGGTCGTTACTCACTGTTATTGGGTGCTTCTTTTCCATTAAACAAATTCGTGATAACTAGCCTGCATCTAAAACCTTGCAAAAATGGAGTTACCTCCCTTAAAACTTATTAAACGGTCATCTTGTTGCATCGCTGTCAAAATGGATGGTTTATCCCTATACTATTCAATAAACCAAAGTACTCTTTATGAAACCATTGAGGGAAAAGGAGAAGGTGCTGGTACAGTAGATTCCGCTTATTTGCAAGTCCTATTTGTCAGAGAAAATATTGCGAATAAGCGGTCGGCCCGATAAACCGATGGCTCTTTTCAGACCGGAAGTCAAACCAGAGCTGCAGACGATCGTTTCGTTCTAATGACAGACGTTCAGCTCTTGCATCCCGATCATTTGATTAATGCTCATAATTTTTTAAATATGTGGCTTTCAAACTAAACAAGTTTTAAAAAATCATTTGTTTGCTTACTTTATTTACCCATCAAGTGCACAAAGCACCAGAAACGATCCTGGCTGTTAGCCATGGTGATGCTTCGTTTGACATAAAATTCAACACAAACTTTTTGTCAACACAGGTTTCGACGCATATCTCCAGTTTCCGGTTATCTAACATTTACTCCATGTGTACATGTACATTCTTACACAACATGATCGTGTACTGTGCACCTGTATAAACCCCGACTCGCCACCTGTTCGGTTGAATGGGTGGATAAATTTTGTGTGACGTCATTGACTGATTGACGCGCAGACGAATCTATTTTAACGCCTCAATTTAGGCCATACCATTCAAAGCAGTCCTAAATAAGAAACGGTTTTCTGTGTTTTTCACAGTTTACATTCGGTACACCTTACTTTCACGCCTGTAGTCAAATTGTTTGTCACAAATTGGATTATCAACGAGACACTAACAAACAGTTAAGTTTTTTTTCCCCAGTGTGTAATTATCTGATCGGTGATAGGTTATTTCGATCGGTCTTTCTTGTTACGGGTAAAGTGCCGAATTCGTCTGCAGTTGCTTTCGGGGAGCGTAGATAAAGATCGGACTGCACAGAATGTGTAGTCTGATCATAGAACGTCTATGTTCGTTTTTTTTTCCGAGTTATACCAAGACAAGATTTAAGTACGTGTAGTCATCTTTTCGCCAATTTTCCTGCCCTAAAATTACCATTTTATTAATCAGTGCTCTTGGTGGTGGATGTACAGCCTGGTACCCGAAATCTCGCGTAACCGTCCAATAGTTTGAAAATCGGCAACCAGTGAAGCTTCATATTCAGAATGTCGGCCATTTGCAGATGTTTTGTAACCGTTATTACACTTTCTTAAATGAAAAGAATAACATGAAATACGCCAAGAATTTTTATCTTTAATGATTAGATTATGAAAACGGATCTGTCGGACTCGTCGTTTGTATACTGCTACATTAGTTTTTAATCTGCGAATCTCTTTACGCATAGAAATTCGACTTTTATCTTTTTGAGTAACCTTTTTTTTTCCCGGACAGATTGAAAATTTTCGCTTTCTTATCCAACGGAATTGCTAATAAACACTAGAATTTCGAATCATGTCCTAATTTTTCGTTGCAAAAAACCGAAATGTTCTATTTACGGGATCCCGATTAAGCGTTGAAATTTACGTTGTCTAAATAGGAAATGGATCGGTGCTGGACCAAATCTTGCAAATAACCGAAAATCCCGATAAACAGGGTTGCGATTAAGTGGAATCCACTGTATATAGCATTTTCTCCTTTCCCCACATTGTTGGTTGTGTTGGGGTTTAACGCCACTTTAACAGCTAAGGTCATATCATGGCGGTCGGTGACGCACATGTGTTTCCTGGCTTTCTCATACCGGTACTTACACAACTTTCTTTCCAAAGCCACCGACTACTTTTCTCACATGCTTCAGCAGAGGTGAGAGGCGAAAATACCCCGGAAAGAAAGTTTGCCTCAACCGGGTATCGAACTCACAACCACCAGGTCACGAGTCTGACACGCTCACCACTGAGCCACCCGGGCGGGCTCCCACATTGTTTTCTACCCCATCAAAGACAAATTCAATTAATTAATGTAACTTTTTACCTTACAATCTAACCCAGTGCCAGATGCCTTTTGAAAACTTTGTGTTAAAAGGAGAAAATGCTGATAACCTTAAGGAAGAAAGCATTATTTGAACTATGGTTATTTTGTCTGCAAATGCTTTCAATTTGACCTAGTCCAAAATTTTGCCATATGGTAAAGAGTTAAGTGTAAAATTGTCCTCCTTAATTGCTTTGAATTTGGGCAAGTCTCATGTTTTGTTGTTTGATAAAGGGTTAACTTTCTACCATAATTATTGCAATCTCTATAGATTTATCCATGTTGAAAGCATTTGTAGATAACACAATAATACTTGGCACATATGAAGTCACATGTCTTTGAAAGGGTAGAGAAGGATAATGCTCATACCAGCATTTTTTCCGTTTCCCACAATGTTTTCAAAGGCTATCATCTTTAGGTCAGAGATTGAGATAGATATTCAACGTCCCATATTCAGAAACTCTCTCTGAATGAAGAAGAGGTATTCGAGAACATTTGGCAGATACATCACTTTCTTCAAGTGCCACAATGTTTTCTTGATGTTTTAATCAAGATTGTCATCATCAATATCTGTTCATCTGTCTTTCATTTTTTTCATTGGTAATTTTTCTACCTATAATAAAGGATGGTCAGATTATCTCCCTTTGAAAATCAACAAAATCGGCTTTTTTTCCATTTATCACACAACTTAAAGAATTTTTCTGACTTGGATGTTACTAACCATTATTGAAAGCTTCTTTTCCATTGAACGAATTCATGATAACTAGCCTGTATTTAAAACCTTGCAAAAATGGAGTTATCTCCCTTAAAACTTATTCAACAGTCATCTTGTTGCATTGCTGTCGGAATGGATGGGTTTATACCTTTACTATTCAATTAAACCAAATGAATCTTCATGAAATCATTGAGGGAAAAGGAAAAAGTTCTGGTAACTAGCATTTTCTCCTTTTTCCCACAATTTTTTCTACCCTATCAAAGAGAGATGGCATTGTCACTATTAAAAAATATTTTTGCGAAACTGACTTAGTTATTGTACAGTTCGACAAAGAATTCGAATATGGGGAGGGTCAGTGGTCGGTGGGTTTCTTGTTTATTGACTGCGTTCAGGAATAGATTTCCTTGATAAATTCATCACTGCAGATGAAAAACAGGATATTCCTATATATACAATCTGGAGACCGAGGCACACTCGCTCCAGTGGAAGACAGCAGCCTCTGCCTAGTGGATGGAATGTCACCAGGGCCCGTATTCACAAACCGTTCTTAAGAACTTTCTTGGTCTCGGTCTCCAGAATTTTCGAAATTTAAAAACAACACAACTTCTGATTGGCTACACCAGATGGTTTAGCAAATCAGAATTTGTGTTGTTTTCAAATTTAGAAAATCTTGAAGAATAAGACTAAGAACATTCTTAAGTATGGTTGGTGAATACGGGCCCTGGACTCAAGAACAGGAGTGGCTGGTTCAAACAGTTTCTTTTGAAGGATTGATGACAGTAATTGCTTCAAGATTCATTCAGGGCAGATCACTGTTTTGATGAAGGTTCAGTGGGAAAACAGCTAGTGGCTTGGAAAGGATATTGTGTATAGTACTGGTAAAGAGAAACTTCAGGAAAACATGGATAGGTGCACTGGCTGCTGTGATATAACTAAAATAATCTTGAAAACAGCGCTTAACACCATACAATTAATTAATCATCAACTACGAGTAAAATGTTTTCAAATATGGCCTGTCTAGCAATGCTCTGTTAAAAAGGGGGTTTAACTCTTTACCGAACGACAAAATTTTGGACTACTCTAAATCTAAAGCATTGCAGACGACAAAATAAATGTGAATCAAAAATTGTATTTTGATTTTGGGAGTGTAGAAAACATTGTGGGAAAAGGAGAAAATGCTGGTTACCAGCATTTTCTCCTTTTCCCACAATGTTTTCAAATGGCTTCTATCTCGGGTCGTTAAAAGTCGCAATTGTATGTGGTAAAGATTTAACTATTTACCAAACCACAAAATTTTAGGCTTGTCCAAATCAAAGGCATTTGCAGACAACAAAATAAAAGTGACTGAAATTTTGAAATTTGTTGTTCGAATGGTAGAAAACATTGTGGGAAAAGGAGAAAATGCTGGTTACCAGCATTTTCTCCTTTTCCTACAATGTTTTCCAAAGGCTTCTTTCTCAGGGTCATCAAAAGTAGGGATTGTGTGGTAATGGGTTTACCCATTACCACACAATCCTAACTTTTAACGGCTTTTTTCTCAGGGTCGTCAAAAGTATGGATTGTGTGGTAATGGGTTCACCCATAACCACACAATCCCTACTTTTAAAGACCCTTAGAAAGAAGCCATTAGAAAACATTGTGGGAAAAGGAGAAAATGCTGGTAACCAGCATTTTCTCCTTTTCCCACAATGTTTTCTACCCCATCAACGAAAAACCATTTGATATCCGCCCACATTGAAACTGTCATCTGCAAGTGCTTTCAATTCGGACTGGTCTAAAATTATGTTGTGTGGTAAAGGGTTAATGCATCTGCAAAAATATCAATCAAGACTGCACAGTCCGCACAGGCTGAACCAGGTCAAAATGTTTCGCCACTGACCAAGTTTCTGTATACACAAGGGCCAGGTCCACTTCATGATGAAGTCGATCGTGAGAAAGAGTGGAGATTATGGATCCATAACTATGTGTTGGTTGGCTTGGTACCATGGATCATGGACATGCATTAACCCATTACCACACAATATCCCTACTTTTGACGACCCTGAGAAAGAAGCCTTTAAAAAACATTGTGGGAAAAGGAGAAAATGCTGGTAACCAGCATTTTCTCCTTTTCCCATTATGTTTTTTACCCTTCACAAAACAAATTTCAAATTTTTAGTCACTTTTATTATGTCCTCTGCAAATGCTTTTAATTTGGAAAAACCTAAATTCTGTCGTTTGGTAATGAGTTAACCCATTACCACACAATCCCTACTTTTGACGACCCTGAGAAAGAAGCCTTTAGAAAACATTGTGGGAAAAGGAGAAAATGCTGGTAACCAGCATTTTCTCCTTTTCCCATAATGTTTTCTACCCTTCACAAAACAAATTTCAAATTTTTAGTCACTTTTATTATGTCGTCTGCAAATGCTTTTAATTTGGAAAAACCTAAAATTCTGTCGTTTGGTAATGACTTAACTCTTTACCACATGACAAAATTTTAGACTGGTGCAAATTGAAAGCATTTGCAGACAACAAAATAAAAGTGACTGTAAATTTGAAATTTGTGTAGTGATGGGTAGAAAACATGGTGGGAAAAGGAGAAAATGCTGCTTACCAGCATTTTCTCCTTTTCCCACTATGTTTTCTAAAGGCTTCTTTCTCAGGGGCATCAAAAGTAGGGATTGTGTGGTAGTGGGTTAGGCCCCCTTTTGCCAGGGCATGACTCAAACGTTTCATTTAAAGTAGGTCAAATAAGGGGGTAAAGGAAATCCACAATCAAACCAATGCTTTTTTTTTTTGTACTTTCCACACAAGATTTTTTTTTTTCTTTAAATTCATCATTACACTGATTTATAATACATGCTTAAATAGGTCACTACTGTACAAATTAATACACTAATCTTCTTACTATGTATAAAATGAACATCACTTAATAACAGCAGTTTTGAAGGTATTTAAACGATACATCAGCATGACCTCATTTTACTAAGATTCGAATATCGCTTTGTTTTTCTTGTCTTGCACATTATGCAGAGAACACATGATTTGGTTTGTTACTTTATACGTTCAAACTTACAAAAACTTGATGCATCGGTGGTACAGTACAAAAGTACCGTCTGTACATTTAACCCTTTCCCAAACGACAAACTTTTGGACTAGACCAAATTGAAAGCATTTGCAGACGACAATTCAACTCTTGCTGAAAAGATGATTTCTGTCTATGATAGGGTAGAAAACATTGTGGGAAAAGGAGAAAATGCTGGTTACCAGCATTTTCTCCTTTTCCCACAATATTTTCAGAAGGCTTCTTCCTCAGGGTTATCAAAAGTTAGCAATGTGAGGTTAAAACTTTGATGAAGAGAGCTTGTGAAAACATTGTGGGAAAAAGTAAAACTGCTGTTGAACTAGCATTTTCTCCTTTTCCCATAATATTTACTTCCTATTATAGCACAGAAATAACCTGATGAGCCACATTTAACTCATTACCAAACGACAAAATTTTAGACTGGTCCAAATTGAAAGCATTTTCAGACGACAAAATAAAAATGACTGAAAATTTGAAATTTGTTTTGGGAAGGGTAGAAAACATTGTGGGAAAAGGAGAAAATGCTGGTTTCCAGCATTTTCTCCTTTTTCCTCAATGCTTTCTATAGGCTTCTTTCTCAGAGGCTTCAAAAGGAGGGATTGTGTGGTAATTGGTTAAGTTGTCATCTGGAAATGCTTTCAGTTTGGATTTGCCTAAAATTCTGACCCTCGCTAAAGAGTTGAGATACCAGTTTATAGCAGATCGTCAATCTTTTATTTTCACCTGATAACACAAGTCTAGACCTACCCATATGAACTCTTACGCTGCTAAGCGCAACTCACTGACATTTTGCAGACAGTGTAGATAAAACTCAGACTGCACAGAACATGTAGTCTGATCTCGAATCTATACTGTCTGATGAGGATTTTTTTTCTCCAAAAGAATCGAGTGCAAGCATTATTTTGATTTTTACAGTCAGCTTTGAAAGTTTAATTTGATTAATTAAGCAGGACAAAGATCAACTTCACTACAAAATCCTGACTTTTGACGACCCTCAGAAAGAAGCCTTTTGAAAACATTGTGAGAAAAGGAGAAAATGCTGGAAACCAGCATTTTCTCCTTTTCCCACAATGTTTTCTACCCTTCCCAAGGCAAATTTCAAATTTTCGGTCACATTTATTTTTGTCGTCTTCAAATGCTTTCAATTTTGACCAGTCTAAAATATTGTCTTCTGGTAAAGAGTTAACTTAGCAGGATAAAGGTTAACTCTTAGAGCCCCTAATTAACTCTTTACCACATGAGAAAATTTTAGACTGGTCCAAATTGAAAGCATTAGCAGACGAAAAAATAAATGTGACTGGAAAGTTGATATTTGTTCTGGGAAGGGTAGAAAACACTGTGGGAAAAGGAGAAAATGCTGGTTACCAGCATTTTCTCCTTTTCCCACAGTGTTTTCAAAAGACTTCTTTCTCAGGGGCGTCAAAAGTAGGGATTGTGTGGTAATGGGTTAACTCTTTACCACACGACAACATTTTAGACTGGTCCAAATTGAAAGCACTGGCAGACGACAAATTAAACGTAACTGAAAAATTGAAATTTGTTTCCGGCAGGGTAGAAAACATTGTGCGAAAAGGAGAAAATGATGGTAACCAGCATTTTCTCCTTTTCCCACAGTGTTTCCAAAATGATCCTTTCTAAGGGTCATTAAAAGTCGGGATTATATGGTAACGGGTTAACTCAGTGGACAATTTCAAACTAGAAACAAGACTGTAATATCATTTTAGACCCCATCCTGCTATATGAAATAAACTTTGAAGATGATGGTTAAAGCCCCAATAATACTACTCGACTCTTTACCAAACAATCCCTGGTTTTTACAACCCTGAGATAGAAGCTTTTTGAAAACAGTGTGGTAACCAGCATCTTCTTCTTTTCACACAATGTTTTCTGTCCTGCTGGAAACAGATTTCGATTTTTGAGTTATGTTTATTTTGTGGTCTGCAAATCCTTTCAATTTGGACCAGTATAAAATTTTGTCGTTTGGTAAATAGTTAAGAAATTGAAAGCATTTAACTCTTTACCAAACAAGAAAATGTCAGACTGGTCCAAGTTAAAAGCGCTTGCAGATGACAAAATAAACATAACTCAAAAATTGAAATTTGTTTCCAGCAGGGTAGAAAACATTGTGGGAAAAGGAGAAAATGCTGGTTACCAGGATTTTGTCCTTTTCCCACAATGTTTTCAAAAGGCTTCTATCTCAGGGTCGTTAAAACAAGGGATTGTTTGGTAAAGGGTTAAACCAACAAAATAAAAGTGACTGAAAATGCAAAATTTGTTTTGTGAAGGGTAAAAAACATTGTGGGAAATGGAGAAAATGCTGGTTACCAGCATTTTCTCCTTTTCCCACAATGTTTTCAAAAAGCTTCCATATCAGGGTCGTAAAATCCAGGGATTGTTTGGTAAAGGGTTAAAACTTTTTTTTCTTTTTTTTTTTTTGGAAAAAAAATCCCTTTTTCGGAGAGTGTAGATCCAAGATCAGACTACATATTCATATCAAATTTGAAAGAAAATTAAGAAAACATATAAAAAACACGGACATATAAAAGAATAATATTCTGATTGAGTTAAAAGTAGGCAACATGTGTTCAAAAAGAGGAAAGTACTTGAAATCAGTGGTTTTCCTTTTCCCGTTATGTTTTCAGAAGTCTTATTATGCCATATTGTACAAGCCTAAACCTGTAAATAACTTAGTATAACTCAAAGTGTTGAGATTCACACAAGCTGATGTACAGTTCAAATACCGCTACAACTATACAAAATATATGCATACATCTAATTGAACTTCTTAACCTCTTAACCCTTTCCCAAACAATCCCTGGTTTGTGCGGGTCTGGAATAGTAGCCTTTTGAAAACATTGTGGGAAAAGGAGAAAATGCTGGTAACCAGCATTTTCTCCTTTTCCCACAATGTTTTCTACCCTATCAGAGACAGAAATCATCTTTTCAGCAAGAGTTGAATTGTCATCTGCAAATGCTTTCAATTTTGTCTAGTCCAAAAGTTTATCGTGGGGGAAAGGGTTAACTCATTACCAAACAACAAAATTTCAGACTTGTCAATTGAAAGCATTTGCAGGCAACAAAATAAACATGATTCAAAAATTGAAACTTGACTTTAGATGAGTAGAAAACATTGTGGGAAAAGGAGAAAATGCTGGTACCCAGCATTTTCTCCTTTTCCTCAATGTTTTCTACCCTGTTGGAAACACATTTCAAATTTTGAAAGACTTCCATTTTGTTGTCTGCAAGTGCTTCTAATTTGGACCAGTCTAAAATACTGTTGTTTGGTAAACAGTTATTGAAATTTGCCTCTAGTAGGGGAAATTTTCTTTGAAAGGATTTGATAACAAACATGAAAAAGGCGAAAAAAATGCCGGTTACCAGCATTTTCTCCTTTTCCCATAATGTTTTCAAATGCCTTTTTCCTCAGGTTCATAAATAACTCTGGATAATTGTGTGGTGAAGGGTTTATTTTCTGTCCTTGTAATAAGTTAACCTTTTACCAAACAATCACTGGCTTTCACAACCCTGAGGAAGAAACCTTATGGAAAAATTGTGGAAAAAGGGGAAAAATAATGGTAACCAGCATTTTCACCTTTTGCCACAATGTTTTCAACTAATGAAAGGAACTGTGCTACCAAATGAAAAGTGTCTATAAATTCCTCCAATATGTATAGGTACAAAAATTTGCCATGTGGTACAGAGTTAAACCATGATTCCATAAAGCTTTTTGTCTTAAATTTAGAATAATTGCTTTCAAAGTGGACAAGTGTTATAATTTGTTTTCAGGTAAAAAGTTTTAATCTATATATTCTACAGTAAATTTCAAATAATTTAAAACTGAGAACTCCCAAAACATTCATCCTTCTTCAGCAGTTAAAGTTTCAATACGATCAAATTGGAAAAAAGTTGTAAACAATGTGGCTAAAGTGATAGGATTCTTTGAGATTGAAGCAAACATACAAGAAAAGAAGAAATGCTTTTTCTCTAAATCCAACAACATTTCCAAAAGCGTTTTTACCCAGGATTATAAAATCACTGACATATCCTGTCAAGGGCAAATTCAATTCATTCACTCATGAAAGATCACTTAACTCTTTACCAAACGACAACATTTTAGATTGGTCCAAATTGAAAGCATTTGCAGACGACAAAATAAGAGTGACTGAAAATTTGAAATTTGTTTTGTGAAGGGTAGAAAACATTGAGGGAAAAGGAGAAAATGCTGGTTACCAGCATTTTCTCCTTTTCCCACAATGTTTTCTAAAGGCTTCATTCTGAGGGGCGTCAAAAGTAGGGATTGTGTGGTAATGGGTTAAATACTCTTGGAACATTCATTTGTATGGGCAAGCAAATTAAATGCAGTAAAATCAAAATATATTCCCATTGAAATCCAACAACCTTTTATACCCTATACTTAGATATTATTACATAATAGTAGTTCTGTCTAATATCAATATCTGACATGTAAAATACTTGGCACTTTTAGACCATGCATATAATAGGGACAATGGCAAAGTATTGAACTCTATCGAACAACAAAACTCTTGATAGGCCCAAATTGAAAGCATATGCAAGCAACATATCAAAGGTTGTGCAAATAATGTAGCTTGCTTTTAATTGAGTGGAAAACATTGTTGGAAAAGGAGAAAATGCTGGTTATCAGCGTTTTCTCCTTTTCCCACACAGTTTGCAAAAGCTGTCTCCCTCAGGGTTGTTGAAAGTAATAAATTTGGACATTAAGACTTCCATACTCTAAAATTAAAATCTTAGATAGAGAAAAAAACACTTTTCCATAAAAATGCAAGCAATCTCATGCTCACTGTTCTCCGACCAATCTTCACAACATTTTCAGTAATATTCTTAGAGTTCTATAAATTTTAAAGGGACACAAGTTCTGATTGGCTAAACCAAACAGTTTAGCCAATCAGTATTTGTGTTACTTTCTACATCTAGATTAAGACAAAGTCCTTAGGAGTGGTTGGTGAATAAGGAGTGGATGGTGAATAAGGATCCGGGAATATTGTTGAACTGTTTTCCTTAGACAAGTCCTTAACAGCAACTACAACTACATGTACTTGATTTGAGAATTTTTGAAAAAAAATTGCCTTGAAATTGCAACATCCGAGTTTCATTAAGAACCCAAATTACTCAGATCTCTATAGTTTAAACATTAACTGTACAAAGAACAATAGTATTTTACAATTAGCTATACACTGGTTTCTTTCTTGTTCTTTTTATGCCGCTTTTCTTTCTGAAGCACCCAAATATTGTCTAAACTATCATCATCATCATCATCCGAACTTGTTGTCGATGAATCTTCGCACAAATGAGCATTTTCTTGCTGTATAATTTCATTATAACTACTTGAAGATCTGGGTACCCAGAATGCTTTGCTGTTTGGATCTATATGTTCAGTCACAGCCATGTTTTTCAGTTTCTGTAGAACACGCTCTGTGTAATTGTGGTTTACATATGCATATGGTACAGAACTTGATGGAGATTTGTCCTTGAACTGTTCATCCCAGTCTAGTGATCTCTGTTTCATGATACCACGGTGACGTGAGTGCTTTTTATTACCATCACGTGTTTTCCCATGCTTGTTGTGGTGTTGATTTTTTGACATTGGTTCAGAGTTGTGATCCGAGTCATTATGCCGATATTTCTTGTAATGAATTTGACTGTCAGAGTCAGGAAACATTCGACTTGAATTACAGTCACTATCTGACATGGGAGATAGCGGTGGTTTTGAAGTCACATGATTAGTAATGTTACTATTATTAGACTTGTATGAGTTTACATGGTTTGAATTAACATTATTAACATTGACTGCCTGAGGTATACGTTGCTCCACTTGTTGCACAAAATTGTTTTCTAACTTACGTCTAGCTCTGCTGCTGTTATCAGAACTGTAGCCACCTGAATTTTTCCGATGTCTACATGATGCTATTGGCGAAATAGGCCCAACCTGTGGATGAGAGTCAATCATACCATATTGTTTGTAAGTTGACCCAGGATTGCTACTGAAGCCATCAGGTGGACTTGAGTAGCCCGATACATACTCATTAGGCCTGGGTGATCTCTGACGTTCACACTGACTATATGAACTACTGACCTGGCTTGAACCATCAAAATCCCCCATTCTAGCAACTGAACTTGGACCGGACACCATATTCTGGTCAGGTATTTCCCTCTCTGGACTTGATGGCATAGACATTGATGTATTTTTACCCTGTCTTGGTAAAGTGTTATTTCTAGGTGAAACAACAGCAAATGCACTAGAATGGTTTCTGTTGCCCAGTGATGAGGAGCTTGGTGACCTTGTATGATTGGGAACCAGCTGTGAACTTTGGTATGAGACAACACTACAGTTCGGACTTCCCATTAATGTCTGCTGCATCGGTGAGGAAATATTTCTCTCAAGATGGTAAGCAGGTGCACTGTTTGACATAACTGTATTGTAACTAGGTGGTGCTGTTGGCTCTAATGACAAATGAATACCTGACTTTTCCATCTCTAGAGCACTGGCTTTCGACTGAAGATCAAGGTTAAGGTGATGGTTCCCACCATTTCCATCACTGCTGTAGCCTTGACTGGTTCCCCTCTGCCTTTCAGGAATAGAAAAATTACTTTCACTTTCAGATCCATTGATATTCAAACTTTTAGTCATTTCTTTACTAAGTAACTTAGAATTATGTTTGTTTTTCTTTTCCCAGAATTTTTTAGCCACTCCATTTTGTCTTGGATTATAAAAACTGGCAGGGTCTGGCTCATTTAGACTGTTTGTGAGGGAGCCATCATTTATTGATGGGGGTTTAGAAGGGACTAGATTTAATGTGGATTCTTCCTCCTCCTCCTCTTCCAGTTTCTTCACATGATTTTCATGGTTTGTAACCACTTTAGCACTAATCTTATTGCAATTTGAAATATCTGTACCACTTCCTGTAGTCACATGACCATTTGCGTGTGGCACTGATTGGTGTGACATGTGATTCGGTTCATAAACTGTCTGCTGCTCACAAAGAAAGAACCTTTTCCAACTTGTACGTGAATCATTTCTAGTCAAGCAGTAATAAATCAGCATGAATAATCCAAAAATTGCACAAATAACTCCATACAAGTAACTAAAAATTAATTCCTGATATGGAATAAAGGTCAAAGGTTGAGCCACAGTGATGGCCCCAAAGCCCCAAGTTAACACAAACAACACACACACAGCTATTAAGGCACGCAGTTGGGTGATAGGTCGCCTCTCGAAGTCCATCACACTTGAAATGGCCGACTTTGACGTCATATCAGAGCACATTGAGTGTGTCTCTATTCTATCATGATTGGATGTCATTTCTATGTCAGTTACGTGTAGCTCCTGTGTTTCCTCCAGGTTTAACAGAGGTCCAGTCGAGCTACGAATCACACATGATATCCTCAGGTAGAAAAATAGGTTGAGAATCAGCAGAAAAGCAACAGGTCCAACAAAGGCCCCTAGTCCTGGTTCCCATTCCAGAAAACAACTGCAATATAAAAGATACAAGGTCTGAACTCTGTTTTTCTACTTACTATTATTATATGGCTTGCATTATGTATTATGTAAAAAGGGGCATTCGAACATTTGCGTAAAGTGTAGTCTCGGGTCAGCCTGCGGAGTCCGAGCAGGCTAATCCTAGATGGCACTTTACAAATACATTAGAAATTGTGCTACAGTAGACTTTTGCAAAACAGAAAATTAAATAAAAAACGAAAGTGTCAGATTGGATTTGCCTGTGGGGACTTTATGCAATTGTCCGAATGCCCCTTTTTGCATGTTGCAGACAGGAAATTTTTGGGAAGTGTACATCAAGTTCAGATTTAAGATTCAACAGAAGTTATAGTCTTTTAGTTATCATTATCCAACAACTGGGCTATTTCTAACAACTGGAATTATCATTATCAGATACCTTGCATAACAACATATTACCATCAGAAATGAATCTGCAGCAGATAACTTAACTCTTTACCACACAAGAAAGTTTTGAATTGGTCCAAATTGAAAGCATTTGCACATGACAAACTGAAAGTGACTGAAAAATTAAAATTTGACTTGGGAAGAGGAGAAAACAATGTGGGAAAAAGAAGAAAATGCTGGTTACCAGCATTTTCTCCTTTTCCCACAGTGTTTTCAAAAGGCTTATTTCTCAGGGTCGTTAAAAGTTGGGATTGTGTGGTAAAGATTTAACTCTATACCACATTAGAAAATTTACACAACGCTTTGTGGGCGATAACCGAAATTTGTCTCAAAAGATGGATTTTATCTTTGAAAGTTTCACGAACATTTCGAGAAAAAGATGTTAGCAGCTTTCTTATTTCCAATGATGACTTTGAGAGATTACTTCCTCATGATCTTTAAAACTTGCAATCGTCTGGTAAAAGATTAATAAACTTCTTTGTATAATAAGGATTAACCCTTTCCCAAGCGACAGATTTTTGGACTAGACCAAATTGAAAGCATTTGCAGTCGACAATTCAACTCTTGCAGAAAAGATGATTTCTGTCTGTGATAGGGTAGAAAACATTGTGGGAAAAGGAGAAAATGCTGGTTACCAGCATTTTCTCCTTCTCCCACAGTGTTTTCAAAAGGCTACTATTTCAGACCCATAAAAACCCATAAAAACCAGGGATTGTTTGGGAAAGGGTTAAATAAAGCTTGATATATGAATGTGGGTGAAAAAAGGACAAAATTTAACTCTTTACCAAACAACAGAATTTTAGACCTGTCCAAATTGAAAGCATTTGCAGATGACAAAACAGGATTAATGCTTGTAACCAGATCCTTATGCTCTTTACTTAGTCATGAATGCCTTAACCCTTTACTCCACAGATACTCATTTCTACGCATTGCTTGTAGGAGCCTTTGGAAAACATTGAGGCAAAAGGTGAAATTGCTCGTAACGAGCAATTTCACCTTTTGCCACAATGTTTTCTATGCTATCAAAAGGTGTCATATACACATAAGAAACAGCTTTATCCTTGCTGTTATTTAGGGTCAATTAGAGATACCATAGAAATGCCTTATGGGGTAAAGGGTTAACCCTGTACCACACAATCCTGACTTTTAATGACCCTGAGAAAGAAGTCTTCTGTAAGCATTGTGGGAAAAGGAGAAAATGCTGGTTAACAGCATTTTCTCCTTTTCCCACAATGTCTTCTTTGCTTCCCAAAAGATATTTCAAATTTTCAGTCACTTTTGTCGACTGCAAATGGTTTCAACTCGGATCAGTCTAAAAATTTTGTCGATTGGTGAAGAGTTAAATGTGTAAAAATGTGTGGTTTCTGTGGTCATGAGGCCGAGTGTTGGCCTCATAACCAAAAGGTTCCCATTTTGATACGCAGGAGCAGGTGTCAACTTTCGGATTTTTTCATATGTCCACATATTCGGAGTAAATACTGGTGTAGTTCCCATGAAGCAGAAAGGGGCCATAACTGTATCAAAAATATTTTGATGGTTACCTGCCTCTACTATATGGGTTCCCCTTTTACCCCATAAGGCATTTCTACGGTATCTCTTATTGACCCTTAATAACAGCAAGCATGAAACTGTTTCTTACATGTATATGACACCTTTTGATAGCATAGAAAACATTGTGACAAAAGGTGAAATTGCTCGTCAAGAGCAATTTCACCTTTTGCCACAATGTTTTCCAAAGGCTCCTACAAGCAATGCGTAGAAATGAGTATCTATGGAGTAAAGGGTTAAAACATATCACTAGTCAGAATCTTAAGTAAATATCTTCATCAATTACAGATATCGTCGATAAGCGACCAAAACATCGTAACTACAGCTTGAATAAAGCTGCAGTTACGAGGTTCTGATAGCCCGACGACAATATATCATACGGCTTGCAACATGCTGAAAGGGGCATTCGGATATCTGCGTACAGTGTTGTTTCCAATCAGCCTGCACACCCTGTGCAGCCTTATCCGAAACAACACTTTCTTTTTATGCAATTTTCTGTTTTATCCAGTGTAACACAAAATCTGGTGTAGTCGTGAAGTGTTTTCTTGGATTAGTCTGCGAGGGCTGATTCACAGTAACACCTTATGCAAATATTCGAATGCCTCCTTTTTCCGTGCTGTTTTTTGTTCGATGACAACGCTGATTCAGGGCTATGACAATTCCTAGGTTTTCTTTGAAAACATATGACCAAAAAATCATACTTACTAATTTGGCTCATCATAGAATTCAAAACTAACTGCAGCAGTAATACCACATATAATGGAAGGTACTCCCCATGCCAGTAAATAGAACCTAATGATTGGTTTAGGTGGGAGGGGCATAGGGAGATCAATGGGTGGGGGTGGCGGCTTCTCTGCCTTGTAAAACTTTTTCAGCATATTACTGAAATAAATGAAAAAGAAGATTTCAGTGTTAGTATTTCATTCACCCTTTCCCAAAGACAAACTTTTTGACAAGACCAAATTGAAAGCATTTGCAGACGACAATTCAACTCCTGCTGAAATGATTATTTCTGTCCATGATAGGGTAGAAAACATTGTGGGAAAAGGAGAAAATGCTGGTTACCAGCATTTTCTCCTTTTCCCACAATGTTTTCAAAAAGCTACTATTCCAGACCCTTAAAAGCCAGAGGTTGTTTGGGAAAGGGTTAAAAGAAAAACACTGTGTAAGTTAGTTAGTTTGTCTACATGTCAGAGGGTTTCTTCTGTACCATTTTTTCATAATTGTGTTTATATCAGTATTTTCCTTGCTATATCTGTGAATATTTCCTCCAAGTCAATCACTATTTCCTCTCCACACAAAAACACAAAATTGGAAAGACTTAATGTTTTGCAAATTTGGTACAAAATAAAGGCTTCCTTTAAATCTTGTTTTGCAAAGCTCACTGGAGCTTTAATCTGGAGAAATGCAGTAATTCAATTCTTTAACAGATGACAAAATTTGGCGCTTGTCCAATTTCAAAAGCTATTGCAGAAAACATAATTAATTATATGAATATCTTTTTGATGAAACCTGCCTCTTAACTCAATACTTACCGGTAATGACAAAATTTTAGGCTTGTCCAAATTGAAAGCATTTGCAGACGACAAAATAAAAGTGACTGAAAATTTGAAATTTGTTTTGTGATGGGTAGAAAACATTGTGGGAAAGGGAGAAAATGCTGGTTACCAGCATTTTCTCCTTTTTCCACAATGTTTTCTAAAGCCTTCTTTCTCGGGAGCATCAAAAGTAGGGATTGTGTGGTAATGGGTTAAATGGTAGAAAGCAAAATGTTAGACTTGTCCAAACTGAAAGCTTTTGCAGACAGCAAATTCAATGTAACTTAAAAATTGATGTTTAATTTGGATGGAGTAGAAAACATTGCAGGAAAAGGAGAAAATGCTGGTTACCAGCATTTTCTCCTTTTCCCACAATGTTTCCAAAAGGATTCTTCCTTGGGGTCATGAAAACCAGAGATTGTTTGGTAAAAGGTAAATCAACATACCTTGCTGTGACGGTGATCCAAAATAGTGTGACAAGTGAGAGATAGTGTAACATAATCCCAACAACCTGACACGCTTTCACATGATCAGTCCTCTTCACCCCCATGGTGAAAGTTATTATTAGTAGCAACATGCTCACGCATATGTTGATCACAGAGTGTTTCATTTTTCTTGGCACATTCAAAAATCTGAAAGAAAAAAAAAATGTATGAAGTTTACCTGAAAAAATAAACAATAAACAAAATATTCATGTATCAAAGATTTAGCCTGCTTTTAACCCATTTCATCTATACATTGTATTTTATTAGCTCTTTACCAAACAACAACATTTTAGACTGCTCCAAATTGAAAGCACTTGCATATGACAAAATAAACATAACACTGAAATTTATTTCTAGCAGGGTAGAAAACATTGGGAAAAGTAGAAAATGCTGGTTACCACCATTTTCTCCTTTTCCAATAATGTTTTAAAAAGGCTTCTATCTCAGGGTCGTAAAACCCAGGAATTGTTTGTTAAAGGGTTAGACTACAACGATTCTTGTATATTTATGCCTAAGTTTGCCCATGATGGTTGCAAGTTTGGATAGATTACAAGCCACAGAAAATGCATGGGAGAAATCACTGTTGTGTAACACCTGACTGCGTTACCCTGGGATTGGATCACGATATAAATTCAACAAATTACAGTTGCATAAGTTCCAATGGTACGAAAATTCAACTTATTCACTTTCAACTAACTGTACAACAAGAAGAGGACACAATCTTGTGTATACTGACAGCAGTGTAGACAGGATTGGTAAACAATCTGGTTCCAGAATATCCCCCATAACTTTATTATCCAAATTCCAAGTATTTGAAATATGATAACATTATTGTAACTCAAAACTGAAATTTGTTTTTGGGAGAGGAGGAAACATTGTGGGAAGAGCAAGAAACACTGGTGACTCACATTTTGTCCCTTTCCCACATTTTTTTCAAGGCAGTTAAAACTTGTGATTATATGGCAAAGAGTTAATAACTTTGCCAAACAAAAAAATTTAAACTTGTCCCAATTGGAAGTATTTGCATATGACAACTACAATGAAACTCAAATGATGTCAACTGCTTCTGAGTGGCAAAAAAAATTGTGGGAAAAGGAGACGATGCTGGTTACAAGAATTTTCTCTTTTTGTCCATGTTTTCAAAACCTTCTTCAACATGTTCAGTAAAATCCCTGATTGGTAAATGGTTATTGCCAAGTGTACTAGCTGAAAAGACCCAGCAGGCATTTAGAAATGAGACCCAAATACTTGCAATGTCATGATTAACTTTGGGATTGTGTGAGGCAATTAAGAAATAATCTTCTTTCACGGTTTATAATTCAATAAACCAAAATTGTGAGTTATGAGGCACAATAAATAATTCGAGAGGTTGATAGCCCAAGTGGCTTACTCACAGCGCCTCATAACTCATGAAGTAATTTATTAAATAATAAACCACTACAGAAAGCAGATTATTTCAATTCTAAAATGACCAACTCTTAGTGAAAGGGGAAAAAAGTTAATAAAAAGAGCGAAAACGCAGATGCAGATTATATTCCATTGAGTAACTTTAAATAGAATGCCGTAACTCTATATACCTGCCGCAGGCAAAAAAGGACATTTGGACATTTGCGTAGTGTCTTCTCGGATCAACCTGCGCAGTCTGCACAGGCTAATCAGAAACAACACTTTCCATTTTTATGTCATTTTCTGTTTTGCTCAAGTCTACTGTAGCATAAGATCTAATGTTGTCGTAAAGTGCCGTCTCAGATTAGTCTGCACGGACTGCACAGGCTGATCCGAGACGAAACTTTACGCTTATGTCCGAATGCATCTTTTATAATTTCGCGTGCTGTATGCCATATAGAATAACATAGATTTTACCACGCTTTCATAGCACCGTGTTTACAGTGCCCAATTCATGTGTCTTTACTCTTATTAGAATTAATGTGTAGCGTTAAAGAGAATACTTTTTACTTACTTAAAACAAGACACATAAGTAATGATGACGGCCATCAGACATAGCAGACAGATACAGCTACCAATATACACAACAATCTCCATCATTTGAAACATGCTGATTGGTAGAACACTCTGATCCTGTGTAAAAGAGAAAATAGATTAACCTTTATCAAAACAATCCCTGGTTTTAATGACCCTGAGATCGAAGTCTTTTGAAAACATTGTAGGAAAAGGTGAAAATGCTTGTAACCAGCATTCTCTCCTTTTCCCACAATGTTTTCTACCCTGGTGGAAACATATTTCAATTTTTGAAATATGCTTATACTTTGTCAATTGCAAGTGCTTTCAATTACAAGTATTTTAGTGGCATCAGTGTTTTGGTTACATATACATGTACTTTTATCTTGAGCAAGTCTGAAATTTTGTTATCTGGTCACTTATACCATTTACATAGCAGAAATTCTAAACTTCTGCATCTCATACACTCATAGACAAACTCTATGTGCTGATTTCTCACAATATAGGCCCATCTGACTCATGACCTGGTGCTTATGGGCTGATACCCCGAGACAAACTTTCTTTCTGGCAATTTTTGCCTCTCACCTCTGGCGCATGTGAGAAATATAGTCAATGACTTGTAAAGAACGGTTGTGTCAAGACTGGTGTAAGAAAGCCATGAATCACATGTATGGGTGCACTGACCACCTTGCCATGAACTTAGCACTTACAACTGAATTAACTCACTACCAAACAAAGAAATTTTGGACTGGTCCAAATTGGAAGCACTTACAGATGATCAAGTAAATGTGAATCAAAAATTGAATTTTGAATTTGGAAGGGTTGAAAACATTGTGGAAAAAGAAGAAAATGCTGGTTACCAGCATTTTCTCCTTTTCCCACAATGTTTTCAAAAACTTTCCTTATCAGGGTCATTAAAAGTCGGGATTGTGTGGTAGAGAGTTCAAATCTAATACAAACCACATAAGACCACCTACAGAGCAGAAAACAATTTTCCACAGCTCACCGAGAAACAGATTGCAGATTTCTCACATGCATTGATGCTCGACAGAAATGCCATATCTATCGATCAATCATTTACAAGTAAGATAGGTTAAGATCAGTTACCTCTAAAACAGCAAATGCTGTCAAATGATCACAGTGAACTTTGATGAAGGTTTTTCCTTTCTCGAAGACAGAGCAGCCATCTGTTCTCCAGTCCCCATAGCCTCCTACAAAGACATATTTTACTAAGCAGTTCAAAATTTAAAGCTTAATACCCTGATTACCTGAGACAAACTTCCTTTCTGGCAATTTTTGCCTCTCACCTCTGGCGCATGTGAGAAACATAGTCAATTTCTTGGAAAAAAAGTTATATTAGTATGGTGTGAAGAGGCCAATAACCATGTACCTGTGTGCACTGACCACCGTGCTATGAACTAAGTAGGTAACCAATTACCAGACATTCTTTTTATACCAAATGACAAAATCTTAGACTTTTCATAATTAAAAGCATTTGTAGACGACAAACTTAATGTGGATGAAATGACTAAATTTTTCTATAAAAGGTTAGAAAACACTGTGGGAAAAGGAACAAGAGCGGCAAATTGTCGCAAGATACGCCCGTCTTACTCCAAGTTGTAAAGCTGGGGCATGCACCGGACAAAATTCAAGCATGAAAAACAACAAAGGGCAATAACTCAAAAATTAAGCGAGCAAGAGTTATGGTTCCTGTGCACTGCACTCCCCCTTGATGAGATCTATCCACCCATGAAATTTCATAACCCTAGGTAGTATAGTTTTGGAGATATTCACTGGACAAAATTCAACTATAAAAAACGGCAAAGGGCAATAACTCAAAAATTAAGCGAGCAAGAGTTATCATTCCTGTGCACTGCACTCCCCCTTGATGAGATCTATCCACCCATGAAATTTCATAACCCTAGCTAGTATAGTTTTGGAGATATGCTCCAGACAAAATTCAGGTATGAAAAACAACAAAGGGCAATAACTCAAAAATTAAGCAAGCAAGAGTTATGGTTCCTGAGCACTGCACTTCCCCTTGATGAGATCTATCCACCCATGAAATTTCATAACCCTAGCTAGTATAGTTTTGGAGATATGCTCCGGACAAAATTCAGGTATGAAAAAAGACAAAGGGCAATAACTCAAAAATTAAGCAAGCAAGAGTTATGATTCCTGAGCACTGCACTCCCCCTTGATGAGATCTATCCAGCCATGAAATTCCATAACCCTAGCTAGTATAGTTGTGGAGATATTCACCGGACAAAATTGAAGTATGAAAAACGGCAAAGGGCAATAACTCAAAAATAAAGCGAGCAAGAGTTATGGTTCCTGTGCACTGCACTCCCCCTAGATGAGATCTATCCACCCATGAAATTTTGTAACCCTAGCTAGTATAGTTTTGGAGATATGCTCCAGACAAAATTCAAGTATGAAAAACGACAAAGGGCAATAACTCAAAAATTAAGCGAGCAAGAGTTATGGTTCCTGTGCACTGCACTCCCCCTCGATGAGATCTATCCACCCATGAAATTTCGTAACCCTAGCTAGTATAGTTTTGGAGATATGCTCCGGACAAAATTCAAGTATGAAAAACGACAAAGGGCAATAACTCAAAAATTAAGCGAGCAAGAGTTATGGTTCCTGTGCACTGCACTCCCCCTCGATGAGATCTATCCACCCATGAAATTTCGTAACCCTATCTAGTATAGTTATGGAGATATGCTCCGGACAAAATTCAAGTATGAAAAACGACAAAGGGCAATAACTCAAAAATTAAGCGAGCAAGAGTTATGGTTCCTGTGCACTGCACTCCCCCTCGATGAGATCTATCCACCCATGAAATTTCGTAACCCTAGCTAGAATAGTTTTGGAGATATGCTCCGGACAAAGAACTGGACGCCGCCCGCCCGCCCGCCCGCCTCGGGTGATCCCATAATACGTCCCGTCTACGACGGGCGTATAAAAAATGCTGATTAGCAGCATAATTTCCTTTTCCTACCATGTTTTCAGAAAGAATCCTCTTGCATGGCTGTTAAGACTTTGGATTGTATGGTACAGGATAAAGCACTGAATAAAATCCATGTACGTTTTCAGCCTAAAAAATTATACGAAAACAAGTGCAATTCCTTTGTTGCCTTTGCGTATAGTATTCCAGCAAAGCTGACAATTTAGATCAAAGATCAGACAAGCTATGTGCAGTCTGATTTTGATCCACTGTAGACACAAAGGCAAACTATAGTCTGATAGTCTGATACCTTACTTAATTCTTTACTAAATGACATAATTTCAGACTGGTCCAAATTGAAAGCATTTGCAGACAACAAATCAAAGGTGACCCAGATGACAAAATTTGTCCGATATGGTAGAAAATATTGTGGGAAAAGGAGAAAATGCTGGTTACCAGCATTTTCTCCTTTTCCCACAATGTTTTCAAAAGGATTCTTACACAAGGGTGTTAAAAGTCAGGACTGTGTGGAAAAGGGTTAAATGTTTAACACTAGAAAAGTAACTCTATCAATTCCTGCAAGGCATTTTATTTGCTTTTATTATAGTCTATTTCTGAGAATACTGTGTCAAAATAAGTACTGTTCCTAACAAGAAGACTTCCATTTGCCACCATGCCAAATTATACCCCGTACATTTCTTCTATTCTCACAATGTTTTCTAACATTTCACACACTTATGTTACCATCTGAGCCACACTTGATTCCTGGGTCCATATTCACCAAACATTCTTAAGAATGTTCTTAATCTAATTTTTCAATATTTTCTAAAGTTTGAAAGTAACACAACTGCTGATTGGCTAAACAGAATGGTTTGGCCAATGAGGCACTGTTTTACATTCAAAGTTTGAAAATTCTGGAAAATAAGACAAAGAACATTCTTAAGAATGGCTGGTAAGCACAGAACCAGGCCTGCAAACTCTTTCAATTCTGACAAGTTTTAAACACAGTTGCCCATAAGTCCCATTAACCGTTTACCAAACAATCCCTGGTTTTCACGATCCCGGGGAAAGAAGACTTCTGAAAACATTGTAGGAAAAGGAGAAAATGCTGGTAACCAGCATTTTCCCCTTTTCCCACAATTTTTTCTTTCCTTCCCAAAACAACTCTTAATTTTGAGTTGGATTAATTTTGTTGTCTGCAAATGCTTCCAATTTCGCCTAGTCTAAAATTATGCCTTTGGTAAAGAGTGAACTGGAGTTTTGTGATATTAAGTACATGTACATCTAAATGAGGGATATTTCTTCAAAATAGTGAAATTTTACCATTAGCTGAGAAGTCCCAGAAAGCTGGTACTAGTCTTTTGCTGGTTTCTGGCACTTCAAACACTAGCTCTATTGGCTCTGTGAGGTTTGACACCCGTTCAGCTAAAATAAAAGAAAAATTCTTACAGGATACATGAATTCAGCTCTATAAACACTGTGCAACGAAAGCGTGGTAAAATCTGCGACATTCCATGTAGAGTGACATCATTCCATATCGAGTGACGTAATTCTGTATCAAGTAAGTAAAAGTGACTTATTAAATGGAACATAATCTTCATCTGTGTTTTTTTTCTATGAGTTTGATCTTATCTTACTTTCATTGGTCATTTTAGAATTGGTCATGTAAGAATCGAAATAGTCTTCTTTTTATCCTGGTTTATCGTTCAATGAACCATGTTGTGAGTTATGAGGTGCATTGATTGCTATTGCCATCATGGATTATTTATTGTGCCTCATAGCTCAAAACTGTAGTTTATTGAACATTCTAACATGACACGCGACTTTGGCTCTATAAACAGAGTGCAAGGAAAACGTGGTAAAATCTGCGACAATCCATGTAGAGTGACGTCATCCTATATCGAGTGACGTCATTCAATGAGTGAGTTATTCAATGGAACATAACCTTCATCCACGTTTTTACTCTTAGTTTGAACTTGTTTTCCTTTCATAAAGAATTGGCCATGTTAGAATCGAAATAATCTTCTTTCTATCGTGGTATATTGTTCAATAAACCACGTTGTGAGTTATAAGGCGCAATGAATAACCCACTTGGGCTATCGCCCTTGTGGATTATTTATTGTGCCTCATAACTCACAACTGTGGTTTATTGAATGATATACCATGATAGAAAGAAGATTATTTCTTAAATAAACCATGATAGAAAGAAGATTATTTCTTAACTCATTACAAAACGACAAAATTTTAGGTTGGCCCAAATCAAAAGCATTTGCAGACTACAAAATAAAAGTGACTGAAAATTTGAAATTTGATTTAAGAAGGGTAAAAAACATTGTGGGAAAAGGAGAAAATGCTGGTTACCAGCATTTTCTCCTTTTCCCACAATGTTTTCAAAAGGCTTCTATCTCGGGGTCGTAAGAAACAGGGATTGTTTGGTAAAGGGTTAAATAAAAGATTGAAAAAGACAAATTATAACTTAAACACTTCCATCTAAACGTTCATCACTAAAATCATTAAGCACGACAAAATTGGATGCCAAGCATCTTCTTTTCCCGTCATGTTTTCAAAAATACTTCTTCCTGTGGGTTTAGGTATACAAAATCATTAGATAATTTGATAAAGGTAACCATGCCAACAACAAAATCAGGGTTATCACATTTTGGGAACTAGGTAACTATTTCTATATTTTGCAGGTAGATATCCAGGAATTTTCCAAGAAAATTTCAATGTGTAATTAGCTTAGCCAATTCCTGAGAAACCTTTAGTAACAGCGCCTGTTCAAGATACACAAAGATCTTCTTTTTTTTTTCATTCCTTCAAAATTTTCAAAATACATTGCCCATTCACAAAAGGGGTCAAAAACATAACAAAAAGGGGAAGGGGCAGTTTGACTCTTTAAACTCTTTACCACACAATCCCAACTTTTAACGACCCTGAGAAAGAAGCCTATGCCTATAGAAAACATTGGAGGAAATGAAGAAAATGCTGGTACCCAGCATCTTCTCCTTTTCCCACAATGTTTTCCACCCTATCAAAGTCAGAAATCATCATTATTAACAAGATTTAATTTCTTGTCTGCAGATGCTCAGAATCTAGTCCAGTCAAAAAATTTCACGATTGGTAAAGAGTTCAAAACCATCCATGTTCATATGGTCCCAAAAAAGGCAGTTTTCTACCCCATCGAAGAAAAACTTTCATTTGAGCCACTATGAAATTGTCGTCTGCAAATACTTTCAGTTTGGACAGGTCTAAAATTTTGCTGTTAAGTAAAGAGTTAATGCTCTTTAGAATATAAGGTTATTTTGTAATGGCTTAACCCTTTACCACACGACAAGATTATAGATCTGTCCGAATTGAAAGCATTTGCTGATGACAGTTTCAATGTGGCTCATATGATATGAGTTTTCTTTGGCAGGGTAGAAAACATAGTGGGAAAAGGAGAAAATGCTGATAACCAGCATTTTCTCTTTTTCCCACAATGTTTTCAAAAGCCACCTCTTCCAGGGGTGTTAAAAGTCGTCACTGTGTGGTAAAGGGTTAAAGTCTATATAACACAAAAATTCACTTCTTCTGAGTTGTGAGAATGCTTGGCAGATGTTTGTATTTATTAGTTCCTGGCAATTTACTCATCACAGGTGCTTCATGATGAATCTGATGCAGTAGATAATTCACTGAGGAAAAAACTTATCAGATATCTGAATCCTTCACTTTACGAAACAACAAAAATTTGGGCTGGTCCAAATTCAAAGCATTTGTAGAAAACATAATAAATGTGGCACATACATGGCATTTATCAGTGAAAGATTAGAAAACATTGTAGGGAGAAAAAACAAGAGGGCCAAGATGGTCCTGGATTGCTCAGCTGAAATTTTGCCAAGCAATTTTCAAAAGGTCACCTGTAAAAGTCACTTCAAAATCTGAGCATCAGTTTCAGAAAAGAAGAATTTTAAAGAATTTCTTAATTTCCATATAGTGCAAGTAGCCCCCATTCACCAGACCCATGTTTCTAGATGGATCAAAATTTCATGCACACTTTTTGAGAAGGGTCATTCAAGGAACATTGCTGTAAAATTATTTTCATATCTGACCAGCCGTTTCAGAGAAGAAGATTATTATTTTCAAGAATTTCTTCATGTCCGTATAGTGCAAGTAGCCCCCATTCACCAGTGCTATATTTCTTTACAGATCAAAATTTCGCGAACACTTATTGAAAAGGGTCACCAATGGAACATTACTCTGAAATTATTTTAAAATCTGACCAGGGGTTTCAGAAAGGAAGAATTTTCAAGAATTTCTTTAAGTTCTTATAGTGCAAGTAGCCCCCATTCACCAGAGCCATGTTTCTTGTCGGATCAAAATTTCACGAACAGTTTTTGAAAATGGTCACCCAAGGAATATCTCTGAGAAATTATTTCTAAATCTGACTAGCAGTTTCAGAGAAGAAGAATTTTCAAGAATTTCTTCTTCACCGTATAGTGCAAGTAGCCCCCATTCACCAGAGCCATGTTTCTTGACAGATCAAAATTTCACGAACACTTCTTGAAAAGGGTCACCCAAGGAACATCTCTGTGAAATTATTTTAAAATCTGGCCAGGGGTTTCAGAGAAGAAGATTTTTAAAGAATTTCTTACAAAATTCCATTTGGTTGCCATGGCATCAAGAGTTTTTGATGGAATCAAGTTCTGTGAACAATTTATTAAAGAGGACCTCCCAAGCAACATTCCAGCCAAGTTTGGTCCAAATTGGCCCGGTGATTTAGGAGAAGTTGATGTTTAAAGAATTGTTGACAACGGACACCGGGTGATCCTAAAAGCTCCCCTTGAGCACGTCGTGCTCAGGTGAGCTAAAAATGCTTCTTTTCCAACAATGTTTTAAACAGCTTTGTTACTTGGGGTTGATAAAACTCTGGATTGTGTGATAAAGGGTTAAATCATTGTCTGCAATTACTTTCCACAGGGAGAAGTCTAAAAATTTGGTATGTGGCAAAGAACTTCCCTTATCAAAAAATTTAGAATGTTAACAACCCTCAGAGAGCCTTATTAAAAATGAGAAGAGGGAGAAATCCAGGTAATGTTTACTACCCTTCATTAAGTCTGTACCACACAATCCCGACTTTTAACGACCATGAAAAAGAAAGCCTTTGAAAACATTGTGGGAAAAGGAGAAAATGCTGGTAACCAGCATTTTCTCCTTTTCCCACAATGTTTTTACCCTTTCCAGATAAAATTTCAATTTTTTAATCACGTTTATTTTGTCGTCTGCACATGCTTTCAATTTGGACAAGTCCAAAAATTTGTCGTTTGGTAAAGAGTTAATATAAATTTTTTCAATACAGCCACAGAATAATAATATGTCATCTGCATTATGTTTTTCAACTGAGACAGATTTCAAATCTAGCAGAGATAATCTTTTCAGCAATGTAAGTGCTACCTGCTTCAATGATCACAAATAATTAAATTACAGCACCTTTTTTCCTGCTAGTAAGGTTTCAGTTGTGAAATAATTGCCCGTCTGATAGCATGCTTACATTATTTATTCCTTAAATCTACCACACAATGCTGCCTGTGAACAACCCCGGAAAAAAAATCTTTAGAAAACATTTTCATCAGCATTTTCTCCTTTTCCCACAATATTTTTTTACCCTACCAAAGTAAAACTGCACTCCTAAAGCCAGACTGAAATAGTCATCTGCAATAATTTCTTTCAATTTATACTATGCTTAAATTTGGATTTGTCTATACTGAAGGAATTACAGACAAGAGGGCCAAGATGGCCCTGGATCGCTCACCTGAATTTGTGAAAGGACCATAGCCATTTCTTTCTTTAAGGTATTGAAACACTGGAAACAAAATCATTCTTTTTCCAAGCAATTTTCAAAAGGTCACCTTTAAAAGTCCTTTCAAAATCTGACCAGCAGTTTCAGAAAAGAAGAATTTTTAGGAGTTTTCCTTAATTCCTGTACAGTGAAAGTAGCTCTCTGGATTCACCAGAGCCATGTTTCTTGATCAATCAAATTTTCGCGAACAATTTTTGAAAAGGGTCATTCAAGGAACATTTCTGTGAAATCATTTTCAAAACTGACATGCCGTTTCAGAGAAAAAGAATTTTCAAGAATTTCTTCATTTCCATATAGTGCAAGTAGCCCCCATTCACCAGAGCGCTGTTTCTTGATGAATCAAAATTTCACAAACACTTTTTGAAAAGGATCACCCAAGGAATATCTCTGTGAAATTATTTCAAAATCTGACCAGCCGTTCCAGAGAAGAAAAATTTTCAAGAATTTCTTCATTTCCTTATAGTGCAAGTAGCCCCCATTCACTGGAGCCATGTTTCTTGACGAATCAAAATTTCACGAACAAGTTTTGAAAAGGGTCACCCAAGGAACATCTCTATGAAATTATTTCAAAATCTGACCAGCCAAATTTTTAAGAATTTCTTCATTTCCCTATAGTGCAAGTAGCCCCCATTCACCAGAGCCATGTTTCTTGACGAATCAAAATTTCAAGAACAGTTTTTGAAAAGGGTCACCCAAGGATCATCTCTGTGAAATTATTTCAAAATCTGACCAGTGGTTTCAGAGAAGAAAAATTTTTAAGAACTTCTTCATTTCCATATAGTGCAAGTAGCCCCCATTCACCAGAGCCACATTTTTTGATGGATCAAAATTTCACTAACAAATTTTGAAAAAGGTCACCCAAGGAACATATCTGTGAAATTATTTCAAAATCCAACCAGCAATTTCAGAAAAGAAGATTTTTAAAGAATTTGCTAAAAAATTCCATTTGGTTGCCATAGCAACCAGAGTTTTTGACGGAATCAAATTATGTGAAAATTGTTAAAGAGGACCTCCCAAGGAACATTCCAGCCAAGTTTGGTCAAAATTGGCCCAGCGGTTTAGGAGGAGTTGATGTTTAAAGAAACACGACGGACACCAGGTGATCCTAAAAGCTCCCCTTGAGTATGTTGTGCTCAGGTGAGCTAAAAACATGTCGATTTTTTTTTTTGCAAACAATAGAATTAATTTTGTCCTTGAAAAGGAGTAAAACATTTAGGGTAAATGACAAAATGCTGATTGCTAGCATTTTCTCTTTGTCGAAATATGTTTTCGGAAGTCTTTTTTCTGGGGGGGGGGGGGGGGGGTCCTTAAACCTCCAAGGTTCATATTCACCAACCACTCTTAAGAACATTTTTTGTCCTATTGTTCAAGATTTTCTAATGGTGAAAGTTACAGGGTTACAGGACTTCAAATTGGCTAAACCATCAAACAGAAGTCTGTTTCTTTCACACTGATGAAATTCTGAAGAATAACATTAAGAATGTTCTTTAAAAGACCAAACTTACATAATGAAATAGATATGACCCCTGTCACTACATGCCAAGTTCTTCCTCTCAGAGCTGGATCGTCATGGCGACCAGTTGCCAGGGGAAACAAACTGGGATTCTGGTACCATATAAACTGTACACTGATAACGTCATCTGGGCTAGCAGTTGTTGTAGTAACATTTTCAAGGTGAAGGCCACTCGCGGATTTGAAAATGGATGGAGGAATTCGGACAGATGTCAAATGAGCCTGAAACGAAACAATTTCATATTTTTCCATAAATTGCAGAAAACTGGATAAAAATCCTTTGGAATAATACTAAAAGTTATTAATATGTATCTTATGGATAAATTTAGATAATATTCAGAGACAAAGAGAAATGCCTTATGGGGTACAGGGTTAAGAGAATTGAAAACCTTGTGGGGGGAAAAGGAGAAAATGCTGGTTACCAGCAGTTTCTCCATTTCCTAAAAGGTTTTCAAAAGCTTTTCTTCCAAGGAATGTTAAAACCAGGGCTTGTATTCAGCAACCATTCTCAAGAATACTTTTTATCTTATCCTTCAAAATTTTCTACATGTGAAAGAAACACAACTTCCGATTAGCTAAACCATTAAGTTTAGCCAATCAGAAGCTATGTTTCTTTCAAACCTGGAAATTCTTGGAGAACTAGACAAAGAACGTTAGGTGAATACAGACCAGGGCTTGTTAATTGTAAAGAGTTAATACTTGAAAACTCATTCCATGTAACATAATTATGAACACCCATCAGACAAAGAGTAATGGCATATTTTTATGAGTATGGATGTTAATGGAAAATTATATCTAACTCATAAATACAGATCACAAATTCTCTTTTTTATATGATTTATGATATCCAATAACTTATCAACTCTGGAAACAAACTTGCAGAAGAGGACCTTCAAGTCATTCCGATAGATATGTTTACCCATTACCACACAATCCCTACTTTTGACGACCCTGAGAAAGAAGCCTTCAGAAAATATTGTAGGAAAAGGTGGAAATTTTGGTAACCAGCATTTTCTCCTTTACCCACAATGTTTTCTACCCTGCTGGAAACAAATTTCAGTTTTTGAGTAATGGTTATTTTGTCGTCTGCAAGAGCTTTGAATTAAAACCAGTCTTCAAGTAAGGAGTTCATAGGGTTTTGATTAACCCTTACCACAAGACATCCTTTTAGACCCGTACAAAGTTGGCAAGTATGTGATATAGGATTCTATAGGATTCAAATTTTAGACCCGTCCAAATTGAAAGCAACTGCAGACGACAATTTCATTGTGGTTCAAATGATGCAATTTTTCCTCAATTATGGGAAAGAATGTTGTAGGAAATTTAGAAAATGCTGGTTATCAGCATTTTCTCCTTTTTTCAAAATGTTTTCATGCAACTTCTTCCACAGGGTCATAAAAAGTCTGCATTTTGTAGTAAAGGGTTAATGAAATTTGGGAGGGGAGGAAAATACCCTACTCCCTCCGACATACCAAACTCACATAACTGTCTGTAATGACTTAATTTCTGAGCAAATCCTTTTGAGCCTCGAGAGATTTAAGCCTTTACCAAACAATCCCAAATATTAACAACCCTGCAAAAGAAGCCACAGAGGAAAACACTGAGTGAAAAAAAAAGCTGATATCAGCATTTTCTCTTTTTCCGACGGTGTTTTGTACCCCTCCCAAAGCAAATTTCAACTTTTGAGTAACATTTACTTGGTTGTCTGCATTATGCTTTTTATTTTGACGTGTCTAGTATATTGTTGTTTCGTAAAGACTTAAATTTTCAAATTTCAGATCCAACAGAAGTAAATCCTCTGACTGGAGAGAAAATCACACTTCTGATAATGGATAATCAACATGATTCAACTCTTTAACCCTTTACCAGACAACAAAAATGTAGCCACATCCAAATTGAAAGTATCTGCGGACGACAAAATAAATGTAATTGAAAAACTGAAAATTGTTTTTGGAAAGGGTAGAAAACATTGTGGGAAAAGGAGAAAATGTTGTTTACCAGCATTTTCTCCTTTTCCAGCAATGTTTTCAAAGGCTTTCTTTCGCAGCATCACCAAAAGACGGGATTGACCTACAATCATGAGTTTGAATAACCCCGAGAAACAGGCCTTTTCAAAACTGCTGTGTGTGCATGTTATATTCTTCCAAGAATCAACCTGTCTGAAATGACGCATCACTCTCCCCAAAGTTGGGGGGATTGTAGTAATATATGGTAGCAATGGAGAAAATGGCTTTTACTGACTCATTACTACACAAGAAAATTTTAGACACATCCAAATTGAAAGCATTTGCAGATGACAAAATAAAGTGACTTTGATTTGTTTTGTGAAGGGTAGAAAACATTGTGGAAAAAGGAGAAAATGCTGGTTACCAGCATTTTCTCCTTTTCCAACGATGTTTTCTAAAGGCTTCTTTCTCTAAACTGTTGATCATAGCTGAATGAATAACATCAGGTAGAGTTTTATTGAGTAAACGTTTATTTTTGTATGAAATTCAAAGCAATGGTTGTTACATGGAAAAGTAGTCCAGTTCTGTACCCAGAATGCCCAAATTTATATATAGATAGATGTGTATTGGTAGAATGCCATCTTACGCGAGATAATATTTGAAAACATTTTGGGAAAAAGAGAAAACACTGGTAACCAGCATTTTCTCCTTTTCCCACAATGTTTTTTACCCTATCATGCACAGAAGTCATCAATTTAGTTACATTGATGAGAGACACCAGGGTTTTCTTCAATTTAAAGCATAACTGTGGTTGTAAGGTCTTTGACTAGTAACAATAGAATAAAATGCATTTTTTATCTGTTGTAATCTGTGTGACCTTGCAATCATCAATGGCAACATTTTGCACCAAGGTACAAGAAAAATAAAGACAAAATTGGTTACAAAACTGGACGAAACCAGTAAACACATCTTGAACTCTTTACCAAATGATAAAATGTTAGAATGGTCCAAAATGGAAGCAGTTGCAGACAACAATTTCAACCCTTTACCAAACATTAAATTGGAAGCATTTGCAGATGGTAAAATTAATGTGATGCAAGAATGGAATTTTGTTTTGGGAAGGGTAGAAAACATAAAAGAGAAAATGCTGGTTACTAGCATTTTCTCCTTTTCCCTCATTGTTTTCTAAAGGCTTCATTCTCAGGGTCATCAACAGTAGGGATTGTGTGGTAATGGGTTAAAGGATAGAAAACTTTGTGGAAAAATGTGTTTAATTCTCTGCTACATGGCATAATTTTAGACTGGCCCAAACTGAAAGCATTCATAGACAACATAATAGTAGATATTGTCATTGAAATGTTAGAAAAAAAAACATGTGGAAAGAAGAACATACTGGATATCGGCATTTTTCCTTTTTCCACAATGTTTTCAAAAGCTTTAAAATTCCTCCAGGTCATTACAATTCAGCATTTTTGTGGTAAATCTTTCTTCCAGGGGGTCACTAACCCTTTGCCATACATCCCCGACTTTTTAACGACCCTAGGGAAGAAGCCTTTGGAAAACATTGTGAAAAAAGGAGAAAATGCTGGTAACCAGCATTTTCTCCTTTTCAAACAATGTTTTCTACTCTTTCAAAATATGAAATGAATCATTCATGCCAATTAGAATCTGTCCTCTGCAAATGCTTCGACTTTGGACAAATGTAAAATTTTATTGTTTGGTAAAGAGTTAAGATACAGGATTGTGTGACTAAGGGCTTACCAAGGTTACTTCAGATTTGAGATTTTGAAACCAGATTAAAATGACACAAACCAATAATTTGAATCTCTTTACCTCACATTTTCTATGGCACTTCAACAAGCAATTCAAGCTATTGGATTACCAGTAAACCTTTACCGCACAATCCCGTAAGTTAAAACAATGCTTTCAATATGAACAAGGCTAAAATTTTGTTGTCTGGTAAAGGGTTAACCATATCAGTATGTTCAAGAACACTGTAGAAAAGTGCATAATTAAGACATGCACTGATAAAAGGGGGTTCAACTCTTTACCAAACGATAAAATTTTGGACTTGTCTAAATTGAAAGCATTTGCAGACAACAAAATAAATGTGAATCGAAAATCAAAATTTGATTTGGAGAGGGTAGAAAACATTGTGGGAAAAGGAGAAAATGCTGGTTACCAGCATTTTCTACTTTTCCCACAATGTTTTAAAAGGCTTTCTTTCTCAAGATGATCAAAAGTCGGGATAGTGTGGTAACCAAACTGCAATATTTTAGGCTTGCCCAAATCAAAAGCATTTGCAGACGACAAAATGAAAGTCATTGAAAATTTGAAATTTGTTTTGTGAAGGATAGAAAATATCATGGGAAAAGGAGAAAATGCTGGTTACCAGCATTTTCTCGTTTTCCTACAATGTTTTTAAAAAGCTTCTTTCACAGGGTCATTAAAAGTGTGGATTGTGCAGTAAAGAGTTTATGCATTCTCCATGAAGCAAGCAAGTCATCATACGAATATGGACCCACAGAATATCACATGATTATGGATCCATAAAACATACATTGTCCACCAACCTTGTACCATAAGGGTAGAATGGTCCTTGGATTTGCGGAGAATTTATCAAGGCTGACAGAGGTCAATACTGTTTGCAGATGCATTAAGCTCCCTTTTTACAAAGCATAGCTTCATTATAGCAGTGCACAGATTTCATTTATTACTAGTATCTGCAGTTAACCCATTACAACACCCTGAGAAAGAAGCCTTTAGGAAACATTGTGGAAAAATGAAAAACCAGCATTTTCTCTTTTTTCCCACAATGTTTTCTACCCTTCACAAAACAATTTTAAATTTTCTGTAACTTGTATTTTGTCATCTGCAAATGGTTTCAATTTGGACAAACCTAAAATTTTGTCATTTGGTAATGAATTAAGGCATGTCCATGTGTGTATTTCATCAGTGTAAAATATATCAACGATCAGATACAAATCTGACAAATCTCAAAAAGTATAATACATGTAATTATGATTACAACATAATAAAGGAAAAGAAAAATAAGCTTTTAGAAAACAATGTGGGAAAAATAGAAAATGCTGAAAACCAGCATTTTCTACTTTTCCCACAATGTTTTCTACCCTTCATAAAACAATTTCAAATTTTCTGTCACTTGTATTTTGTTGTCTGCAAATGGTTTCAATTTGGACAAACCTAAAATTTTGCCATTTGGTAATGAGTTAAGCCTTGTACATGTGTGTATTTCATCAGTGTAAAACGTATCAACAATCAAATACAAATCTGACAAATCTCAAAATGCATAATACATGTAATTACGATTACAACATAATAAAGGAAAAAACAATACCTTTCAAAAAATATATCTCCACATTGTTCAAAATTCTCTATTTAACTGGTCGCCTTTGAAATGAATTTAAACAAGCATGGAAAAATTTGAACATTGAACTAAAAGCCGCTACTTCAGTTAACAGTTCTAAAATTCTATTAGCTAATCAAATATTGACATCGCGTATTAACTCTTTACCACACAAGAAAAATTTAGAATGGTCCAAATTGAAAGCATTTGCAGACTACAAAATGTGACTGAAAAATTGAAATTTGTTCTGGGAAGGGTAGAAAACACTGTGGGAAAAGGAGAAAATGCTGGTTACCAGCATTTTCTCCTTTTCCCACAGTGTTTCCAAAAGGCCTCTTTCTCGGGGGGGGGGGGGGGGGGGGGGGGGGGGGGGGGGGGGGGGGGGGGGAGGGGAGGAGGAGTCAAAAGTAGGGATTGTTTGGTAATGGGTTAACCCTTATGGCGCTAAATATGTGAAATGAAAGTTTCAAGGCAATAGTAAACACCCAGATTTTGCTATTTCAAACATATTTTTCTGCGGAAAGATATTGCCTCAGCAAACAATGGAGAACTAGATCAGACTGCATGATCTGTGTAGTCTTATCTTGATCTACACTGACTGCAAAAAGTCTTAGTGTTGTACTAATAGCTACCTGTGGTTTATGCCTTTAACAAATAATCCTGCAATTTAACAACCAAGAGAAAGAAGCCAAATAAAAACATTGTGGGAAAAGGAGAAAATGCTGGTTACCAGCATTTTCTCCTTTTCCCACAATGTTTTTTTCTATTCTTTCTGCATATAATGATGCTTTTAATTTTGACTTTGCCTTAACCCTTTAACAAACAACCCCTGTTTTTTATGACCCTGAGATAGGTTAGGGGTTAAAGTGTTAAGGGCAAACGAGATGTAAAAATTTTCTGATGCCGTGAGTTCAAGAGTTCTAAGGACCCAAGGAAAGATGGCTCTAGAGAACATCGTGGCAAAAGGAGAAAATGCTGTTAACTATCAATTCCTCCTTTCCTAAAATTGTTTTCAATCTTTTCAAAACAAATTCCAACAATATGGATACATTTTGCTTTCAATTAGTATAGATGTTTTGTTTTGTAAAGAGTTTAACTCTTTCCCAAATGACAAAAGTAGAATAGACGACAAAATAAATGTGACTGAAAAATTCAGATTTGCTTTGAGGAGAATCGAAAACATTGTGAGAAAAGGATAAAATGCTGGTTACCAGCATTTTCTCATTGTCCGACAACGTTTTCAAAAGCCTTCTTTTTCAGGGACATTAACAGTCAGGATTGTGTGGTTAGGAGTTTAATTAACCCTTTCCCAAAATCCCTGGCTTTTACGGGTCAGGAATAAAAGCCTTTTGAAAACATTGTGGGAAAAGGAGAAAATGCTGGTAACCAGCATTTTCTCCTTTTCTCACGATGTTTTCTACCCTATCATATAGAAAAATCATCTTTTTAACAACTCTTAATTTGTCACCTGCAAAATGCTTTGAATTTGGTCTGGTCCAAATTTTGCCGTTTGGGAAAGGGTTAAGAGCAAAAGGGGTTTTCTAAGTCTTTTTTGAGTCATTATTATCATATTACTTGCTCCTGATAATCAATGACTACTGTAAGGTGCCCTTAACTCTTTACCACACGACAAGATTTTAGACTGGTTCAAATTGGAAGCATTTGCAGACGAGAAAATAAAGGTGACTGAAAAATTGAAATTTGTTTTGGGAAGGGTAGAAAACACTGTGGGAAAAGGAGAAAATGCTGGTTACCAGCATTTTCTCCTTTTCCTACAGTGTTTTCAAAAGGCTTCTTTCTCAGGGGCATCAAAAGTAGGGATTGTGTGGTAACGGGTTAACTCTTTACCATACAATCCAAAGTTTTAACAATTCTGAGTAACACTAAGAAGCCTTTGGAAAACACTGTGGGAAAAGAAGAAAATGCTGGTAACCAGCATTTTCTCCATTTCCCATAATGTTTTCCATCCTACAGAAAACAAATGTCAATTTTTGAGGCACATTCATCTTATTGTCTGCAAATGCTTTCAACCTGGACATGTCTGAACTTTTATTCTATGACAAATGATTAACCCATTACCACACAATCCCTACTTAAGATGCCTTTAGAAAACATTGTGGGAAAAGGAGAAAATGCTGATAACCAGCATTTTCTCCTTTTCCCACAATGTTTTCTACCCTTCACAAAACAAATTTCAAATTTTCAGTCACTTTCATTTTGTCTTCTGCAAATGCTTTCAATTTGAACCAGTCTAAAATTTTGTCGTATGGAAAAGAGTTAATGCTATGATTATAGCTTTCAGACATGCAGTGGAAAAAAAAATACAAAATGCTATCTCCATGGATCAAATGATTTTCAGGCAGATACAATTATAGGTAAGTGTAAAGAAATAAGCAAGAAGAAAACAGACAAAAAGAAAAGGACTAGGAAAAAAAAAAGATTGAAGGGCAGACAAAAGGTTTGTCTCCTGATCAGCTAGATGTGTTGGGTCTTTTTTTTGTACAGGGGTATAATGCCATGTCACAGCGGTCAGGGCACCTATACATGTTTTTCCTGGCTTTCATACATCAGCACTGAAACAAATTTCTTTCCAAGCAACTGACTACTTTTCCCACATGTATCATAAGTGAGAAGCGAAAAACATCCGTAAAGAGAGTTTGCCTCCATATGGTATCAAATATGCAACCACCAGGTTACAGCCACTAACCACTGAGCTACCCCAACAGGCCGAATAAGCCAAAGAAGAGAGAGTGGGAGAAAATGAGATACTAATACATACAGTCACAAAGATAAACAAACCAACAGAAAATTTTAATTAACTCTTTACCACACAAGAACATTTTAGACTGATTCAAATTGACAGCATTTGCAGATGACAAAATAAAGATGATTGAAAAATTGAAATTTGTTCTTGGAAAGATAGAAAACACTGTGGGAAAAGGAGAAAATGCTGGTTACCAGCATTTTCTCCTTTTCCCACAGTGTTTTCAAAAGGCTTCTTTCTCAGGGGCGTCAAAAGTAGGGATTGTGTGGTAATGAGTTAACAGCACTTTTCTGTTTTAAAACCCAAAAAGAACATTACATAAAATCCATTCTAAAGTGGCACTATAACCTAAAACTTTTCTCAAAACTTTTATTTCCAGAGTTCCTTCAATTGGAACGAATACTCCTACACATCAAATTCACAGACGAAAATTGAAAACAGTAAAATCTCAACATCTCTGACCCATTTTCAGGTTAGTCGTAAATTTCAAGCTCTAATTCCAGAAGGTAACTCTTTACACCTTTACCTACCTTCACGACAAAATTTTAGACATGCCAAAATTCAAAACTTTTGCAGACAAATATAATGATTGTGACTCAAAAACTAAAAGCTAGCCTTTGGATGAATAGAAAACATTGTGGGAAAATGAGAAAATGCTGGTAACCAGTATTTTCTCCTTTTCCCACAATGTTTTCCAGAAAATTTCTTGCTGTAAGGTTGTTGAAAGTCTGGATTGTACACCACAGGGTTAACTTTTTGCCACACAATCCTGACTTTCATCGACCCTGAGAAACGAAGTCTTTTGAAAATATAATGAGGGAAAAGGAGATAATGCAAGACAACCAGCACTTTCTCTTTGTCCCATCATATTTTCTACCTTTTGTAAAATGAACTTTAGTTTTTTTCAGTCAAGTTTAATTTGTTCTCTGCAAATGCTTTCAATATGGACTTGCTGAAATTTTTGTCATTATTTTGGTAAAGGGTCAAGCCCTTTATAATTGAAACTGACAAGTATTTGTTCACCTTTGGCAACTACTGGGGCTTTAACGCTTTAACAAACAATAAAATTTTAGACTGGTCCAAATGGAAAGAAGCACTTGCAGACGACAACATAAACGTAACTCAAAAATTGAAATTTGTTTCCAGCAGGGTAGAAAACATTGTGGGAAGAGGAGAAAATGCTGGTTACCAGCATTTTCTCTTTATCCCACAATGTTTTCAAAAGCTTCTTTCTCAGGGCCATCAAACAGGAATTGTTTGGTAAAGGCTTATTTAGAATTTTCACATCACACCAAATTAAAAAATGTATATGTCACTGAAATTTATATGAAAAAACAATACAAATCATCAGTAATTGAGAATCATAAAATTACAAAAAAAAAATTTTTTGGTGGTATTCCCTTAAAAGGCTACGTAGCCTCTTAAGCTATTGTTAGATTTTCTGCCAAAATCAAAAAAGCATTGTGGGACTGTTAAGTGACTTGCACATGTCTAATGACTATTAAATTTCATAACATAACAAACATGTAATTATTTTCCATAATGTCTAGAACTACAGATACTATGTTTGAAGCTTCGTCTGCATATTTCCGGTATGTAAATGAGCGAGTTGCTCATGTAAAAATAGACTGTGTTTCCCTTCAGTGTCAACCTAGGCTGTAGTAAATCTCTAATTTATCTAGTTGTCGGATGGTTTTCGACTAATGGGGTTTAATAGATGAAAATTATAATACTTTGGGAGTGTAAGCATGATTTTTTTTGTATTTTTGTAAAATTTTCGTCCCAAAATCTGAAGGGCCACCTTTAAATAAACCAAACATTTTCAGTCTTGGAAGAAGTGACTGAAAATTTTTACAGCATAATGCATGGTTGCTTTCATCCACAGTGCTTAAAATGGCAAAGCAGACAACCACTTTTCAAAAGGCTTCTTTCTCAAGGTCGTTTATAGTCGTTACTGTTTGGCACCAGACTAAAATGTTGTCTGCAATATTCTCATTTTCAGTACAGGTGTAAAATTTTGTCATCTGCCACAGAGTTAGATCTTAACTTATTAACAATTAAGGCCGATATTTTTCAGATGTAGCACTGACTAGTACAAGTGGCAGCATGAGGAGATATAAATACCATCAGGAACGGAAGAACTGTTTTTTAACCCATTAACCCTTTCCCAAACAAGCCCTGGTTTTTATGTGTCTGCAGTAAAAGTCTTTTGAAAACACTGTGGGAAAAGGAGAAATTGCTCCTAACGAGCAATTTCTCCTTTTCCCACAGTGTTTTCTAACCTTTTTTTAGAACATTCTGGCATTTTCTCCAAATCTAAAATTGTCGTCTGCAAACCCTTTTGGTTTGGAAGAGTCCAAAATTTTTTGTTTGGGAAAGGGTTAACACACAATCCCTTCTTTGACGACCCTCAGAAAGGTCACCAGCATTTTCTCCTTTTCCCACAATGTTTTCTAAAGGTTTCTTTCTCTGTGGCGTCAAAAATAGGGATTGTGTGGTAATGGGTTAAACTACCAGTAATAACTCTGTAACATACTCTACATCGTTTATGAAATCAAGAGCTATATCTAATAAGCTGCAAAAATATCTGAAGCAAGTGCATGCAAAACAATCACAAAAGAAGAGATTCAGTAGATCAGGTTCCTTGGTTATTGCAACCACCACAGCGCCTTCTCTAAAAATATCAGCATGCACGAAAGACTTTTTATACCCACTTCTCATAAAAGTAATTAAACATGGACCCAAATTCTTTAATACGCTGAATAAGCATGAGCCATTCTGCTGCAAGCCAGCTTCATAATGCTACAGAAGAAAGTTTGATAACCTCGAACTGTATAATTAACTCTTTCATTAACCAAAAGATACAATTTTAGACTGGGTCTGAATTGAAAGCATTTGCAGACGACAAAATAAAAGTGACTGAAAATTTTAAACTTGTCTTTGGAAGGGAAGAAAACATTCTGGGAAAGGGAAAAAATGCTGGCTACCAGCATTTTCTCCTTTTCCCACATTATGTTTTCTGAAGGCTTCTCTCTCAGGATCGTTTAAAGTCGGGATTGTGTGGTAAAGAGTTAAAAACCCTCAACTCGTTACCACACAATCCCAGGTTTTAACAACTTTAAGGAAGAAAGCTTTTGGAAAACATTGAGGGAAAAGGAGAAAATGCTAGTACCCAGCATTTTCTCACATTTCAATATTCTTTTCTATCCTTTCTATGACAAATTTTCTCTTTTCAGGTTCACTTAACTCTTTACCAAAAGACAAAATTTTGCGCTAGTCCAAATTGAATGCATTTGCTGACAACAAAATAGTTGTGAATCAAGAATTTAATTTTGAATTGGAAAGGGTAGAAAACATTGTGGAAAAAGGAGAAAAAGCTGGTAACCACAATGTTTTGAAAGGCTTTCTTTCTCAGGGTCATTAAAAGTCGGGACTGTGTAGTAAAGCTTAACCCTTTCCCAAACAACAAGAAATTAGACTGGTCCAAATTGAAAGCACTTGCAGAAAACAAAGTAAATGTAACTCAAAAATTCTAATTTGTTTCCAAAGAAAACATTGTGGGAAAAGGAGAAAATGCTGGTTACCAGCATTTTCTCCTTTTCCCACAAAGTTTTCAAAAGGCTCCTAATTCTCAGGGTCGTAAACACCAGGGATTGTTTGGTAAAGGGTTAAGGGAAAAGGTACAATAATTGTTTTATAAAAGAAATTCTTTGTTTTCCTTCATGATGTCTCCAATGCTGTCTGCTATTGAACAACAAAGCCTTATATTCCGAGTAGAAGAGGAACATCAAAGGAGTTTGTAATAAAATTCAACATGCTTTAAACTTATTCAACCCTGCAGATCTTTATTTTTATTTATCATTATAAATCTGTGCCACTTTTTTTAACTCTTTACCACACAATCCCATCTTTTAACAAGCCGGACAGCCCTTTTGAAAACATTGTGGGAAAAGGAGAAAATGCTGTTAAACAGCATTTTCTCATTTTCCCACAATGTTTTAAATTCTTCCCAAATCATAAATCAGGTTTTGGGTCAAAATTATTTTGTCGCCTGCAAATACATGTACTTTGAATTTGGCTAGTGTAAAATTTTGTCATTTGGCATAGAGTTAACCCTTTAAAACGCATTCCCAACTTTTAACAACCCTTAGAAAGGAGCCTTTTGAAAATATTGAGGCAAAAGGAGAAAATGCTGGTAACCAGTGTTTTCTCCTTTTCCCAAAATGTTTTCTAACCTATCAACAAACAATTGCACCACTTGAGCCATACTGAAATTCTCATCTACAAATGCTTTCAATTTGGACAGAGCCAAAATTTTATTGTCTGGTAAAGGGTTAACTCTTTACCACACAACAAAGTTTTAGACTTGTCCAGATTGAAAATATTTGAAGACAACAAAATAAATGTGACTGAAAATTTGATACTTGTTTTGAAAAGGGCTGGTTACCTGCATTTTCTCCTTTTGGACCTACAAAGTTTTCTACCCTGTCAAAGCAAAATTGCACCATTTGTCAGCCACTTTGAAATTGTTGTCTGCAAATACTTTCAATTTGGACAAGCCAAAAATTTTGTCGCTTGGTAATGAGTTAATCCATTACCACACGAGAAAAATTTAGACTGGTCCAAATTGAAAGCATTTGCAGACGACAGAATAAATGTGACTGAAAAATTGAAATTTGCTCTGGGAAGGGTAAAAAACACTGTGGGAAAAGGAGAAAATGCTGGTTACCAGCATTTTCTCCTTTTCCCCCAGTGTTTTCAAAGGGCTTCTTTCTCAGGGGCGTCAAAATCAAAAGTAGGGATGGTGTGGTAATGGGTTAAGCCATGTTTTACACTTTACAAGACAACATAAAATCAGAAAAGTCCAAAATGAAAGTATTTCCAGACAGCAGATGTTTCTCTAAAGATGAGATTTGCATTTGAATGTTTTGAAAAGCCCTCAACCTCAGGGTTGTTCAAAGTTGGGTTTCTATGGTGCATGGTTATTTTGCAATCTACGAATGCTATCTATATACAGAATTTGATATTTTCTTGTGGTATACACAAATATCATCAATATATTCTCCTTTTCCCAAAATGATTTGAAGAGACAAATTCTTCTGAGGGGGTATAAGTTTACACCAGAAGGTAAAGGATCTATTTTCAACTTGATAATTATCTTGAAGCTTGGAATTGAATATGGAATATTATATGAAAAACAAAACTAGTTTGAAACTCTCTCTGTGCAAAATGCATCACAAACAAAATGATTTCTCCCTGGGGATAGGTTCTATTTTAGGAAGAATTCATCTAATACCAAGGAACTAATTTTCCCTCTGAAAAAACTCCATTCCCTCATGTGTAAATAAGATTCAGGTTTGTATTCACCAACCATTCTTTAGACCATTCTTTGACTTGTTCTTCGAGATTTTTGAATTCTGAAAGTAACAGAACTTTTGATTGGCTAAACCATCTGGTTTAGCCAATCAGAAGTTCTGTTACTTTCACATTGACAAAATTCTGAAGGATAAGACTAAGAACGTTCTTAAGAATGGTTGATGAATATAGACCCAGGAAAGAATTCCGAAAAGAATTATATTCTGACAAAGGTGACAGGAATCTAATTTAATGACAAATATAAAATTTTCTAATTATAACTAGATTGAAGGAAGGCCTGCTTTCAAAAGGCTTCTAGTTGATGACCAAGCTAGGATGTCTCACATAGTATCAACATACGAAAATCAAAGATTAGACAACAGATGATTATGCACTCTCATCTTTATCCATAAACAATTGCAAAAGCACCAACTGTTGCCTTTGGCATACTATGAATGAACCCTTCACCAAAAGTCCAGAGTTAAAATGACCTGGAGGAAGAAGGCTTTTGAAAATATTGAAGGAAAAAGTAGAAATTTCTTGCAACCAGCATTTTCTCCTCTTCCTGAAGTATTTCTGCAAAATCAACAATAATGTGGAAAAAGAAAGGAATGAAAAAAATCACTACAGCATGGAATATTTAACTTTCTTTCATTCATTAGAAAAAGTTCAATTGAGCCACCCCTGAATAAGTACAGAAAAAAACCCTAGCCCTTTGCATGGTGTGTGTAAAAAAGTTGTATGGGTGAACCAATAACCATACAACATAACTTTGGAAGAGACCAAAGTGATTTCATTTTGCACACAACAAATTAAACAACTCAGTTTCTGATTTCTGTCTTTGATAGGGTGGAAAACATTGTGAGAAAAGGAGAAAGTGCTGACTACAAGCATTTTCTCCTTTTCCCAGAATGTTTTCAAAATCTTTCCTAGGGTTATATGGTATATATATAACTCTAGATTATATGGTATAGAGTTGAGGGTTCAATCTTTAATGGTGCATACACAATTGTGGCTACTCCAAGACACAATAGAGTTAACTGTTTTCTGTCAAAATAGATTGACATGCGAAAGATTTTAAATTTTCTCCTGTATTGTTCATTCCTGATGCATAGAAGCTATTACGATATTGTATTACCGCTGTCGGACAATTGGCATCGGCATTTATGAGCTCAGATTTCACAAGATTACAACACAATTTGATGCAACATTAACTCTTTACCAAACAACAAAATTTTAAACTGGTATGAATCAAGAGCATTTCAGACAACAAAATAAATGTGACCAAAAAAAAAAATGAAATTTATTTCGGAAAGGATAAAAAACATTGTGGGAAAGAGAGAAAATGCTGGTCACCAGCATTTTCCACAGTGTTTTTCAAAAGTCTTCTTTCTCAGAGACGTGAAAACCTGGGATTGTTTGGTAAAGGTTTAACTCTTTACTACACAATCTCGACATTTAACGACCCTGAGGAGCAAAACCTTTGTTAATATTGTTGGAAAAAGAGGAAATACCGGTAACCAGCATTTTCTCCTTTTCCCACAATGTTTTCTAACCTTTCCAAATCTAATTTCAGTTTTTGATTCACATTTATTTGCTATCTGCAAATGATTTTAATTTGGACTAGTCCAAAACTTTGTTGTTTGGTACTGAGTTAAAGCTTCACCCAACGGCAAAAATTTTAGACTAGCTCTTTCATTATGCATTATGACCATGCAACAATTCAAGTGTGGATACAAAGATGATTACTGCCTTTTAAAGGATGGAAAACAACGTGGGAAAGAGATAAAATACTGGTTACAGGCAGTTTCTCCTTTCCCAATAATAATTTCATAAGTCTTCTTCCTGATGGACATAGAATGGTTTGGTATAGGCTTAACTCTTTACCAAATGACAATATTTTAGATTTGTCCAAATCAAAAGCATTTGCATTCGACAAAATAAAAGTGACTGAAAATTTGAAATTCGTTTTGTGAAGGGTTGAAAACATGGCGGGAAAAGGAGCAAATGCTGGTTACCAACATTTTCTCCTTTTCCCACAATGTTTTCTAAAGGCTTCTTTCTCAGGTCATCAGAAGTAGGGATATTGACAGGGATCGTGTGGTAATGGGTTAACTCTTTACCAAACGACAAAATTTCAGACTGTTCCAAATTCAAAGCATTTGCAGATGACAAAATAAAAGTGACAGAAATTTGAGAATTGCTTTGGGGAAGGGAAGAAAACATTGTGGGAAAAGGATAAAATACTGGTTACCAGTATTTTCTCCTTTTCCCCCATTGTTTTCAGAAGGCCTCTTTCTCAGGGTCGTTACTCTTTACTACACAATCACAAGTTTCAACGACGGTGACAAAAAAGCCTTTGGAAAACATTGTAGGTAAAGGTGAAAATGCTGGTAACCAGTATTTTCTCCTTTTCCTACCATGTTTTCTACACATCCAATCCCAAAACTTAGTATTTTGAGTCACATATATTTTGTCATCCGCAAATGTGTTTAGTTTGGACAAAAGTCTTGCATTTTGTCATTTGCTAGAGGGTTAATTCAATACAAACAACTAGCACCATTCCACGATCGACTTTTGCCAGTCTCTGCAAACCAGTCTATGACGTTTGATGTTAACGAGTCATTTATCAAACCATTCCTTTTCAGTATAGGAACTATATAATTTATTTCTGCTTTCAATATCGGAATTCTTTAATTATTGAGGTGCACTTCATTTCATACTTAACCCTTTCCCAAACGAGCCCTGGTTTTTTCCTGTCTGCAGTAAAACTCTTTTGAAAACACTGTGGGAAAAGGAGAAATTGCTCAAAATTCCTACAAGCAATGCGTAGAAATGAGTATGGAGTAAAGGGTTAAAAGCCTTTTTTTTAAGGGGGCTTCAATATTCCAGTTTTTTGAAAAAATGTTAAAAGCCCTCATTTAACCCTTTACCACACAATCCTGACTTTTAACAACCTTTTAGAAGATGGCTTTTGAAAACATTGTGGGAAAAGGAAAAAATGCTGGTAACCAGCACTTTCTCCTTTTTCCACAATTTTTTCTATACTATCAATAAACAGTTGCACCATGTGAGCCACATTGAAATCGTTGTCTGCAACTGCTTTTTCAATTTGAAAAGGGCTAAAATTTTGTCATCTGGTAAAGGATTAACTCATTACCACAAGAGAAAAATTTAGACTGGTCCAAATTGAAAGCATTTGCAGACGACAAAATAAAGGTGACTGAAAAATTGAAATTTGCTCTGGGACGGGTAGAAAACACTGTGGGAAAAGGAGAAAATGCTGGTTACCAGCATTTCCTCTTTTTCCCACAGTGTTTTCAAAAGGCTTCTTTCTCAGGGGCGTCAAAAGTAGGGATTGTGTGGTAATGGATTAATGAGGAGAACCTTTTTTAACAGGGAAAAAGTCACAATATTATCATTTAAAAGTAGTTTTGGCCAGAGTATGTGATAAATAGCAAACAGTGAAGATCTTAGATCAGACTGCATGTTTACACTATCAGATCTTAATCTACAGTGTCTAAGCTTTCCAAAAATCCCTTATACTTCTTCAATTTACAACTGTTTTGTACGACACAAACGCCACATTTTCTGGACAGGCATGAATTTTCAAAAGCTATATCCCTCAGGAATTGTTTGAACATGGCATAAAGAATTATAGAAGTATTAAATTTGTACTGGTAAATTAAATATTTGTAATGTGCTTGTCATGACCATAGAAATCTGGTTTACTCACCAACTGCAGATAAGCATAAGCACTTGTTTCATTGACTGGTTCACCACACACAAACAATGGGCTGTTTCCTCTTTGAACCATTCTGTTTATGTTCTGATCAAGAGTGAGATCCAGTCTGGAACACTGCACGCCCTTAAAGTCCTTTTTTGGATAATGTTTCAACTCCATAACAATCAGATCTGATGACTGACTTTGCTGCTTTTCTTTTAGTTGGCCAGGTATACTTTCAATGGCTTTCACAATCCTGAAGCAAAGTGTTCATGCGTTAAAAGGAATAATATCATAATAATAACTACAGCTATCACTAAACCCCCCACCAGCTTCTTGACACAAAAACAGGTCTTTGTCACAAAATGCAGAATAATTTAACCCTTTCCCAAATGACAAACTTTTAGACTAGACCAAATTGAAAGCATTTGCAGACGACAGTCAACTCTTGGTGAAAAGATTATTTCTGTCTATGATAGGGTACAAAACATTGCGGAAAAATGAGAAAATGCTGGTTACCAGCATTTTCTCCTTTTCCCCCAATGTTTTCAAAAGGCTACTATTCAAGACCCGTAAAAACCAGGGATTGTTTAGGAAAGGGTTAAGACAAAAGTAAGAGTTGAAAAAAGTTCAATGGTAGAATAATTCATGAAAATCGCAAAGGGTCATGAAATTGCAAAGGGTCATGAAAACTGCATATGTAAAACTTCATACATATAGGAACATTGTGTGTAATTTGAGTACAGTGCCTTCAAAAGTTTTTGCCGTACAAATTTATCTCTACAGACAGACGGGCGGATGGACGGATGGCAGACAGCCATCGTGATTTAAGTATACCCCCTCTAACTAGTTGTGGGGGATATAATAACCTTTTTACAGCTATTTTTTGCCTCTTTTTTGCAAGTTATTACAAATTGTGAGTGAAGGGAAAAAATGGATGAAAAGCATGCAAAACACTGATGATGCCGATTTTGCGCAGGTGCCCATTTTCCAACAATATTTTCGAAAATCAGCTCATACAAGAAGTTTTAATTGTAATGTCCTGACTAAATGTCTAGATTTAACCACCAAAATTACAGTTTTTAATAACTCTTTACCACACCATATGGAGTTTCAACCACCCTGAAGAAGAAAGCCTTTTGAAAACACTGTGGGAAAAGGAGAAATTGCTCATAACTCCTACAAGCAATGCGTAGAAATGAGTATGGAGTAAAGGGTTAAAAATCTTTTTTTAAGGAGGCTTCAATATTCCGGATTTTTGCTAAAAAGTTAAAAGCACCCTGAAGAAGAAAGCCTTTTGAAAACCTTGTAGGAAAAGGAGAAAATGCCTGTAACCAGCATTTTCTCCTTTTCCCGAAATGTTTTCTACTCTATCAAAGAAAACTTACACCATTTGAGTCATGGTGAGATTGTCGTCTGCAAATGCTTTCAATTTGGACAAGAGTAAAATTTTATCGTTCGAGAAAGGGTTAATGAGTTTTTCCTCTATACTAAAAAGGAAAACAAAGTTAGGTGATAATAATTCTGCATAATCTGTGTAACATTTTCTTCTTTTTCCATAATGTTTTCAAAATGCTTCTTTTCCAGGAAATTCAAAGTCGACATTATGTGGTTAAGTTTTAAAGCTATAATTCACTATTTATATCTGTTGCTTTGTAACTCATCGTTTTATCAATTTCTGTGTTCCCACATCAATCTTTCACCATAACAAACACTCCACCTAATTATAACTGACCTTGTGCAGGATTTCCTCTGTCTCTGGGCTTCCGTTAATATATCAGAACTGATGTTCATAATTTTACTGGCACTTGACAAGATGGACTTTACAATCTATCAAACACAAAATAAATATGAATAACTTATTTAATACAAGAGAGGCAAAAGTAACACATCGAAATGTGCTTACAACTACAACAAAATGACAAAACAGAAGCACTCAAAGAAAAACAATGTTCATGAAGTGTGTAAAGAGACTCTTTATATTTTAACTCATTACCAAATGACAATATTTTAGGCTTGTGCAACCCAAAAGCATTTGCAGACAACAAAATAAAATGGCCCTGGAAATTTGAAATTTGTTTTGTATAGAGCAGAAAACATTGTGTGAAAAGGAGAAAATGCTGGTTTTCTCCTTTTCCCACAATGTTTTGTAAAGGCTTCTTTCTCAGGGTCGTCAAAAGTAGGGATTGTGTGGTAATGAGTATAAAGAGATAAAGGACAAATCTTCTTCTATGACTGTTTTTAATATGCTATAAAAATAGACAACAGAGCTTTTCTACAACTCTTAGTCAAAACACATATGTTTTCAACATGTTTATCATTACATAATATTATAAATATGCTACTATACATATTTATCTCATAACCTCCCTTCTTTCCAGTGTAATATATACCCATTACAAATTTTCTTATCTTATACAAGTTTGATATCACATTTGTGTGACATCTTTTTTGATGTCATTTCATACGCATTTCATACCAGTGAATGGGTCTTTATGTAAGATCCTACGAGAAAGTTATGACCCCTAGGCAAAGCCTATTTTGACCACAAAGCTATAATTACTTGAATCCTGGTAGAAGTTCACAAGATAAAGCCCCATACCAAATAATACAGGTCTAGAATGTTTGGTTATAAACAAGAAGATTTTCAAAGTTTTCTCAATAAAAGGCCCTGTAAAATATGAGATCCATGAGACGGCTAAATTTAGTAGCCCTAGCCTTTATTATGGTTAGTAACAAGTCGATTTATAAAGTTTTCACCACAAAATCCCATGTAAAACTTGTGACCCCTGGCGTTGGAGCAAACTTGACCACAAGGCCTGGCAGAGGCCCACTAGATAAAGTTACATGCAAAATTTGGTAGTCCTAGGCCCTATGGCTAGGTAGAAGTAGATTTTTAAAACATTCCCAATATGATCCCATATAAAACTTGTGACCCCTGGGGCCGGGCCAAATTTGACCCAAGGGCTATAATTTGGACACTCTTGGTAGACAACCACTTGATAAAGATGCATGCCAAATTTGGTAGCCCTAAGCCCTATGGGTTGGTACGAGAAGATTTTTAGAGTTTTCCCTGTTTAAGCCCGTAACATTTGTGACCCCAGGGCAAGGCCAAATTTGACCCCACGGCTATCATTTGGGCATTCTTGGTAGACAACCACTTGATAAAGATGCATGCAAACTTTGGCAGCACTAGGCCCTATAGCTAGGTACCAGAAGGATTTTAAAGTTTTCTTTATATGAGCCCATTAAAACTTGTGACCTCCAGGGCCTGGCCAAATTTGACCCCAGGGTTATAATTTGGGCACCCTTGGTATACAACCACTAGATAAAGATACATGCCAAATTTGGTAGCCCTAAATCCCTATGGCTAGGAACCAGAAGGATTTTAAAGTTTTCCCAATATAAGCCCATATAAAACCTGTGACCCCAAAGGTGGGGGAAATTTTACCCCAGGGCTATCATTTGAAGGAACTCGGTAGAGGTCTAGTAGATAAAGCTACACACCAAATTTGGTAGCCCTAGGCCTTATGGTTTCAGAGAAGAAGATTTCTAAAAAATTCCAGTATTTTTCAGTTTTGATGCCATGGCAACCAGAGTTTTTGAAGAAATACAATTCTTTCAAGGAATTCTGAAGAGGACTATGGTAGGATCATTTCTGTGAAGTTTTATCAAAATTGGTTGGGTAGTTTCAGAGAAGAAGATGTTTGAAATAAAATTTAACGCACACATACACAGATGCACGACAAACACTGGGCCAAGACATAAGCCCGCTGGCCTTTGGCAAGTGGAGCTAAAAACCATATAAGTCATCCAACTATGGATAGAATTTCATAAATCTCTGGATTTTGTATTATACAAATGCACCAATTAAATAAAGTTAACAGTGTGACAACCAAAGGAGTCATTATAAATAGTTCCACACTCTTTGGAAAAAATCTGCCATTCATATTTTGTACATTTTGCAGGTAGGCAAGAATGCCATTATGCTTTGAAGTCATAAAAATGCATAATCTTTAAGTTAGCTATGTGTGTGTTAAATCATACACATCATTAATTCCAAGTTCCATTCTGTCACCGTTATACCATACCTTATTCCCTACAGTTGTATGCTGACTTAGTTTATATATTGCCATTGAAGCCAAGTTCACAAACTCTGGGTTGATAGTTGATAAAGGGTCTTCTTTGTTCAGAAAAGGGGCCGACACTAGCCTTTCTAGATTCTCTGCTTCTTTCAGAATTTTGGATGAGTTTGGGTCCTAATAAGACAAGAAAAATGTCCATGGAAACTCAACACCAATCATTATTATCTGACCATTCATAGACCTACAAATAGCCATACTATCTTACACATAACACACTAAGGTTATCACAGTAACACTTTACAACACAATTCTTACTTTTCAAAGTTGCATCTTTACAACCTGAGAGTAAAAATGCTATGAAAACTTTATAGTGTATAAAATGGTTCAGATATTAGTCACCTGTGTAAACACAGATTACGGTATTCTGCGTAAATTTTGGGACAAGAAAAAAATAATAACTTTTTTGTGTGTCCCAATACTTAGGGTTTGTGTACTTGTTTACTATGAGTTCAAAACAAAACAATCCCTTGTTTTAACAACCCTGTGGAAGAGGCCTTCTGAAAACATTGTGGGAAAAGGAGAAAATGCTGGTAACCAGCATTTTCTCTTTTCCCCACAATTTTTTCTACTCTTTAAATTTTTGAGTAATATTTATTTTGTCGTATACAAAATGCTTTCATAATTGGACAAGTCCAAAATTTTGTTGTCTGGTAAAGGGTACAGCATATGTATCTATACTGAAAACATGGTTATATATCATATTGATAAAAATAATCTCTATGCACAGTATTGGAAGATGAATAATGAGAAAATTTGGTTAGGAGACAACAAAATTAATGTTCTCACCACATTCACAACTTCCTGTACCCCTCGAAGTACTTCACTTGTATATGCACAAGCTGAAACATTCAGGTTTGTCCAGCGACCAGCCTTATCACATTCATGTGTTACTTTTCCTTCACCAATTTTACAGGGAAGCTCTTTGGTTACCCCGGCAACAGCTGCCTTCCAGACATATAAACCTTTATCTGTCTTGGTGATATTTTTGTCGCACTGTGCTGCATTGCTGTTGATGACGACTATATTCACAGATTTTGTCACATTGCCCTGTAAGAAAGTTTACAAGTAAACACAGTCAGACTTTTATATTTCTAAAAATACTTTTACAGTACTTTTATAAATCATTTTGCATAATTTAACCCTTTCCTAAACAGCAAATTTTGGACAAGACCAAATTGAAAGCATTTTGCGAATGACAAATTAACAGTTGCCAAAAAGATGATTTTTCTATATGGTAAGAAACATTGTGGGAAAAGGAGAAAATGCTGATTACCAGCATTTTCTCCTTTTCCAACAATGTTTACAAAAGGCTTCTATTCCTGATCCGTAAAAACCAGGGATTGTTTGGGAAAGGATTAAGTCTTTCTACCGAAAATTTCTAGATTTGTTAGTTATGAAAGAATTTATACACAAAACATGTGGCTATATGGATTAGAGTACTGTTTTCGATATCTTGAAAAGTCATTGAATGAATGGGAGGAATTGCTCAATTCAAGCATTGTCTATCTCCCCCAAAATGGTTTCAGGCATCCTTTCACAGGGTTTCACTACTCTGTATGTTAACAATTCGAATGAGTACCGTTACAATAAAGGTAAATCAGTACGGAACCAAAACGAAATCATCCGTGATCCAATATTTGGACTATCTTTGGAAAGACGTTTCTAGCATTGCAGAAAAAGGTGGAAATTCTGGTAACCAGCATTTGCTGCTTTATCACAGTGTTTTCTAACTTTCTTGGAAATATTCAGTCATTTGAGCCAACTTTAAATAACTCTTTACCACATGACAAAATTTTAGACTGGTTCAAATTGAAAGCATTTGCAGAAGACAAAATAAAGCTGACTGAAAAATTGAACTTTGTTCTGGGAAAATAGAAAACACTGTAGGAAAAGGAGAAAATGCTGGTTACCAGCATTTTCTCCTTTTCCTACAGTGTTTTCAAAAGGCTTCTTTGTCAGAGGCGTCAAAAGTAGGGATTGTGTGGTAATGGGATAATTGTCTTCAAACTATAAAGCAAAAGTTTTGAAGTCTAGTACGAGTTGGTAATTATGTTTCTGGACACAAACTAATGAAACTATTCATTACCACCCAAGAAGTCATGAACTCTAAATCCCATTGTCTGTGCATGACATATTCTTCGAAGATTCGACTGTCTTATATGACATATCACTAGCCCCGAAAGCGGGCTGACTGTAATATTACGCTCTATAAAGTAACAATGTAGAAAATAGCTTTTATCAATACGTTTGAGGAGAAATGAGACCTGCTTTAGCTCCAGATTTCTCTAAACTGCTGATTATAGCTGAGTGAATTGCACGAGGTAGCGTTTTATTGAGTAAACGTTTATTTCAGTTTGAAATTCAAAGTAACAGTTGTCGTGTAGGAAAGTGGTTCAGTTCTGTACCCAAGATGCCCAAATTAGATAGATGAGTATTTATAGAATGCCATCTAGTGGGAGAGAATGTTCTAAATCCTACCTGAGGTGTAGAAACCATACACTCCCACACTCCTTTCTGGGTACTTTTCAGGTCTTCTAACACTAGAGAGTGCATCATCACAGTGTTGTCTGCAACATGAGAACTTAGCACAAATATCCCTGTTGATCTGTTTGTCTCCACAACCTGACCATAACGTAACCAGTACATTTTTGTGTCGGGATCAACCACAGATGCTCGACATTGGAAAGGAAGCTTGTCCCCCTCAAACACTATCTGACTCATCCCTGGTATGATTTCAAACAGTGGTAGTTCTAGCGGACGATCTGGAAATATAAATATTCAAGTTTTAGAAAAACAACGAGTGCATCATTATGTGGGGTACTAACCCACTACCACACAATCCCTTTTTTTGACACCCCTGAGAAAAAAGACTTTTGAAAACACTGTGGGAAAAGGAGAAAATGCTGATAACCAGCATTTTCTCCTTTTCCCACAGTGTTTTCTACCCTTCCCAGAACAAATTTTAATTTTTCAGTCAGCTTTATTTTGTTGTGTGCAAATGCTTTCAATTTGGACCAGTCTAAAATTTTCTTGTGTGGTAAAGAGCTAATGCTTACCAACTGTTGCATTTCAAAAAGGTACATAAATGTGTGCAACGCCTTTGAAGAATTTCTTCTATGAAAGTCACAATACTTTCACATGTTTTTATTCTAACAAAAATATGTAATTCATTTTAACCCCTTCCCGAACAGCCCCTTAACTCTTTACCACACAAGAAAAATTTAGACTGGTCCAAATTGAAAGCATTTGCAGACAACAAATAAAGCTGACAAAAAAATAGAAATTTGTTCTGGGAAGGATAGAAAACACTGTGGGAAAAGGAGAAAATGCTGGTTACCAGCATTTTCACCTTTTCCCACAGTGTTTTCAAAAGACTTCTTTCTCAGGGGCCTCAAAAGTAGGGATTGTGTGGTAATGGGTTAACAACCTTGAGGAAGAAGCCTTCTGAAAACCTTTTGGAAAAAGGAGAAAATACTGGTAACCAGCATTTTCCGACAATGTTTTCTTCTTTTCCAAAGTCAAATATCAAATTTTGATTCATGTTTATACCATCATCTGCAAACGCTTTCAATTCAAAAATTAAAGTCTAAAATTTCGTCATTTGGTAAAGAGTTAACTCTTTACCACACAATCCCGATTTTTAATGCTCTGAGAAGGAAAACTTTTGAAATCATTGTGGGAAAAGGGAAAATGCTGGTAAACAGCATTTCCCACAATGTTTTCTTCCCTTCCATAATCAAAATTCTGTTTTAGTTTTTCATTCACATTTGTCATCTGCAAATGATTTCATTTCGGACTTGCCCAAAATTTTGTTGTTTGCTTTAAAAGTAACAAATTCCTATCTAACACTATGCCATACAATCCCACATTTTAACAAACCTTGAGGAGAAGTATCTTTTGAAATCATGGTGGTAAAAAGAGGAGATGGTGGTTACCAGCTGTTTACTTTGTCTTTTCTCACTATGTTTTCTTCCATTTTAAAGACAAATCCCCATATTTGAGGAACATTCATAGTGTTATCCATAAAAGGTTTGGGTTTGGACATATCAAAACATTTGTTGCTTGGTAAGAAGTAAACAAGGATATTTTTAAAAGTCATCAGCTGCAAATGTATTTCCGAAGTTAAAATAAAACCTTTACAAAAAGATCCTATGTTGAATGGCCATAGAGAACAGGTCTCCCGTAACTACTGTGAGATTATGACAAAATGCTGGTCAGCTTTCATTAAAATATTTTTTTTACCATGTCTCAGTCAAATTTAACCATGAAGGCTTACCGTTCATTCCAACTCCTATCTACAAATTCTCAACTTTAAAGCATCCAAAATTTTAGTCATGTAGTGAGGAGTTAGCTCTTTACCACACAATCCCAACTTTTAACGATCCCGAGAAAGAAGCCTACAGCAAGCATTGCGGTAAAAGAAGAAAATGCTGGTCACCAGCATTTTCTCCTTTTCCCTCAATATTTTCCTCCCTGTCAAAGTCAGAAATTAACATATTGCCAAGCTTTAGTTTGTTGTCTGCAAGTGCTTAGAATTTGCTCCAAATTTTTTGACATGTAGAAAGAAGTTAAATATGTACCACAGTGTAAATCCTTCTTTTTTAATTTCTTCAGTGCTGTTCCTTTCAGTTCCCTTGGTATAGCGCAGGATGTAGTGGACTTTATGCGAACCTTTTTGTCCCGTGACCACTTCACAATCCATTGTAAATGACAGTCACACCGTAAAAACTCAGACTGAAATTCTCTGTAAAAAATATTTAAAAGTTTTAATGACATTAACCCATTACCACACAATCCCTACTTTTGACGCCCCTGAGAAAGAAGCCTTTAGAAAACATTGTGGGAAAAGAGAAAATGCTGGTAACCAGCATTTTCTCCTTTTCCTACAATGTTTTCTACCCTTCACAAAACAAAAGTCAAATTTTCTGTCACTTTTATTTTGTCCTCTGCAAATGCTTTCGATTAAGACAAACCTAAAATTTTGTCGTTTGGTAATGAGTTTTGACGAATCAAACTGACGTATGAGCCATGCTCTGGGAAAAGGGGGTTTCATGCATCTCCATAATACATTGTGCCAAGCAAGTATTCTCAAAACTAGAGATCCATAACTGAACAATGAGGTAGAGTTATCCTTTGACAAGCAGAGTTTTAACCCTTTACCAAACAATCCCTGGTTTTCACAACCCTGAGAGAGAAGCCTTTTGAAAACATTGTGGGAAAAGGAGAAAATGCTGGTAACCAGCATTTTCTCCTTTTCCCACAATGTTTTCTACCCTGCTAGAAACAAATTTCAATTTTTGAGTTACGTTTATTTCATCATCTTCAAGTGCTTTCAATTTGGACCAGACTCAAATTTTGTCGTTGGGTAAAGGGTTAAAATTGCAAAAAATTTCGGCCCATGTCACCCTGCATGGACTGTGTAGCCAATACTTTTCGCAAGTGCATTAAGCCCCCTTTTCAGAGACCATGGCTAACATAATTGACCAACAAATAAATGGCTAACTTAGCAACCCTTTATCACAAAATCCTGACTTTTAATTAACTTGATAGAAAAAAGCTTTTTAAATGGAGATAATGGCTGTAACTAGTAACTACTTTCTTCCATTTCACTTGCAAATCTTACCACTTTATCCACATTAAATCTGTCATCAGCAAACTGTTCTAACATGGTTATGACTAAAAATTTTTTATTTTGAACAGTTGCACCGTTCCTGTAAATGCCATTTTTGATTAACCAAAACCACAAATTATGTAGATGAGACATAGACTTCCTGATGATAAATATAGTGGCTTCACCTATAAGTCACTGAGAACTTCTTTTACATAGATATTAACTCTTTACCACATGAGAAGATTCTAGACTGGTCCAAATTGAAAGCATTTGCAGACGACAAAATAAAGGTGACTGAAATATTGAAATTTGTTCTGGGAAGGGTAGAAAACACTGTGGGAAAAGGAGAAAATGCTGGTTACCAGCATTTTCTCCTTTTCCCACAGTGTTTTCAAAAGGCTTCTCTCTTAGGGGCGTCAAAAGTAGGGATTGTGTGGTAATGGGTTAACTCATTACCACACGAGAAAATTTTGGACTGGTCCAAATTGAAAGCATTTGCAGACAACAAAGTAAAGGTGACTGAAAAAAAGAATTTTTTTCTGGGAAGGGTAGAAAACACTGTTGGAAAAGGAGAAAATGCTGGTTACCAGCATTTTCTCCTTTTCCAACAGTGTTTTCAAAAGGCTTCTTTCTCAGGGGCGTCAAAAGTAGGGACTGAGTGGCAATGGGTTACAGCATTACCACACTACCCCTACTTTTGACGCCCCTGAGAAAGAAGCCTTTAGAAAACACTGTGGGAAAAGAAGAAAATGCTGGTTACCAGCATTTTTTCCTTTTCCCACAATGTTTTCTACCCTTCACAAAACAAGTTTTAAATTTTCAGTCACTTTTATTTTGTCGTCTGCAAATGCTTTCGATTTGGACAAACCTAAAATTTTGTCGTTTGGTAATGAGTTAAAGAGATTTCTTTCTTGTCTAAAACTTCTAGAAAGTGAAATCATACCAGGGATGATCCCACACAAACCTGACTTTTAACAACCCTGAGAAAGAAAGCTTTTGAAAACAGTGAAAAAAAAGGAGAAAATGCTGGTAAACAGCATTTTCTCCTTCACCCACCATGTTTTAACCCTTCCCTGTACAAATTTCACTTTTTTAATCATGTTCCATTTCTCATCTGCAAATGCTTTTAATTTGGACTGGTCTAAAATTGTTTCTGTGTGGTGAGTTAAAGAATCAGATCAATGCCACAGATTCCAGAAAGTGATTCAGAAAATACAGACAAGATACAGATTCCAGACTGTAATCGTAGGCATGATCTGGAAGCAAATTCTAACGATGTGGTTCTGAAACTAGAAGTAAAGGTTCAAAACAGATTCTATGCCATCCTGAAGACTTTTATGTCATTCTGAAAACAAACAAGGAAACCTAGATAAAAAAGCAGCCAAACTTACATTTTCCTCAGAGCTGGTAGATCATTGAAAGTTCCATCAGGTATGGTATTCAGCTGGTTGAAAGACAGGTTCCTGAAAGAACAAAAGAGAACATATTTAGTATATATGTAGCTCAAACCAAAGTGAATTTATAAACTTGATCATTCCCTTAGCGTTCTAACCTTTACCAAATGATCCTATATTTAATGACACTAAGGGGGAGAGACTTAAGAATATGTCGTCAGAAAAGGTGAAAATGTAAATACAAAACAATTTTTGGTTCTTGTGGCATTTATTGAAGACAATGCCACTTTAACTTTAATAATGAATGTTCAATAATGAGTTTTTAAGACCATGTATCATACTACTAGCAAAACTGAAGGGGAGACCACCAATACATGAATAATGCAAACTTTGGCACCAGTATTATCCTTTTTTTCCAAACCAAAGTGTATCAATTTGCTTAAGTGGTTGTTTTTTTTTTTCCAAGTCAACGGTTGAATAATTTCTCTCTCTTTTTTTTTCAAATTAATTCCACACAATGGCTTCCTTTACAAATGCCACATCAGCATTTTCAACACTTTGAGTTTAACAATGCTCGCTTTATTTTTCCAACAAATCCCATCATTTCAGCCACTACTAGTTAGCTATCTGCAAATGTTTTCAATTTGGACTTGTCTAAAATTTTGTTGTCTGGTATAGGGTAAGCCTTGGTCACAGGTAAAGACGATGGGACACAGATGTGGGATATAAAGCATTGATCTTTTATTTTTACTTTTATTTTGTCGTCTGCAAATGCTTTCAATTTGGACAAGCCTAAAATTTTGTCGTTTGGTTATGAATTAAAAGCATGAGAGCCAATACATTGATACAAGTTAACTGATATTTAACTCTTTAAGAAACAACAAAATTTTAGACTCAACCAATTTCAAAGCATTTGCAGACGACAAAATAATAGTAGCTCAAACGATGATTTCTGTCTTTGATAGGGTAGAAAACATTGTTGGAAAAGGAGAAAATGCTGGCTACCAGCATTTTCTCCTTTTCCCACAATGTTTTCAAAACCTAAAATTTTATCCTTTAGAGCTGTAAAAACTTGAGACTGTGTGCTATAGGGTTAAACCCTTCACAAAACCATCCCATGTTTAGACGACCCTATGGGAGAAGCCTTTGGGAAACAGTTACAGAAAAGGGGTAAATGTTGGTAACCTGCATTTTCTTGCATTCACACAATTTTTTCCTCTCCTGTGAAAGATAATTAGCATCATTTGAGAGGCATTTAACTTGTCATCTGCAAATATTTTCAATCAATCAATCTGGACCAGTCTAAAATTCTGTCGCCTGCCCAGGTGGCTCAGTGGTGAGTGTGTCAGACTCATGACCTGATGGTTGTGAGTTCAATACCCGGTTGAGGCAAACTTTCTTTCCAGTGTATTTTCACCAAAATAGTCGGTGGCTTTGGAAAGAAAGTTGAGTTAGTACCGGTGTGAGAAAGCCAGGAAACATGTGTGCGTCACCGACCGCCATGATATGACCTTAGCTGTTAAAGTGGTGTTAAACCCCAATACAACCAACCAACCAACTAAAATTTTGTCATTTGACAAAGAGTTAACAAGTTCATTCCTTTCATGCATCACTGCTTTAAATTTTATTTCTCTTTATTTGTCTGCAGTCTTACAGATGTTCAAAAGTCTGGCAGGTGAAATGCTCGATATGTAGAAACATCTGGCCGCAATTACAAATATGCTAAAAAGTGTGCATCAATAATGGCACCAAGCAATTAAGATTTCAAAAAAGGCCAATTATGTAAAGAAAATTCAATTAGTGCAAACAATTAGACATTAATTGTTTCAATAATGAGCAATCGTTTAAACCTTATCAAACATTTAGTGCCTCATTGTCTGCCGTTAAGAGAGGGAAGCTGTCAGCCACTTGCAGTCCTAGTCATCACGCGAAGCCTTGTATAAACTAATGGGACATTTTCAATGTTTGTCAACAAAAAAAAATCTATACCATACAATCCCAGGTTTTAGTGACCATGGCTTCTGAAAACAATATGAGAAGTGGAAAAAATGCTGGTTTTTGTTTCGTCAAATATCAAACCATTAACTCTTTACGAAAGGACAATATTTTTGACTGGTCCGAATTGAAAGCACTGTCAGTCAACAAAATAAACATAATCCCAAAATTAAAATTTGTTACCAGCAGAATGGAAAGCATTGTGGGAAAAGGAGAAAAAGCTGGTTATCAGGTCGTAAAAACCAGGGATTGTTTGGTAAAGGGTTAATTTGACAAATACACACTTTTACTCAGATAAATACACAGAACAATGAAAGGATAAAAATTGTTCTCAACCACTTCCAAAAGGATTTTTGCTTTTTCTTTATCAATTTTGATCTTTTAAGATATTTGGTCTTAGTTTAAAAGGAAACTTAACGGTAAAAAAAAGCTTTCATGTATTTCGATACTTAATAGACCGGTTCCCATGGTACACTTTATTACATAAAAGCACAAAGTTGGTGCCAAAAGTCTGGGAACCAAAAAAGAAAATAATAAAGTTCCTGACTGAATATTAGATTTTCAGGGCCGATAGCAGGGCAATTAACCCTTCACCAATTTATCCCATGTTTTCAAAGATCTGCAGAAGTAAGCTTTCAAAAACACTGAGGAAAAAAGAGAAAATTACAAAGACCAGAATTTTAACCTATTTCCATGGTGTTTTTTATGCCATCAATTAACTCTCATCATCAGACCCAAATTCAAATTACGTTTCCAAAATTGATTTCAATATGAAAATGCTATCAACATAGGAAAGTCAAGAATGAATTTGTCCCCACAGTAACCCTTTACTCCATAGATACTCATTTCTACGCATTGCTTGTAGGAGCCTTTGGAAAACATTGTGGCAAATGGTGAAATTGCTCGTGACGAGCAATTTCACCTTTAGCCATAATGTTTTCTATGCTCTGAAAAGGTGTCATATACACATAAGAAACGGCTTCATCCTTGATATTATTTAGGGTCAATTAGAGATAACATAGAAATGCCATATAGGGTACAGGGTTAATAAGTTGACCCTTGACATTGAAATGCACGTTTGACATAAGAACCGTTTAACCCTTAAACACCAAAGTCAAAATTACAGCTATTATCCAAATTCAAAATTTACAGACTTAACTCATTACCAAACAACAAAATTTTAAGTCTGTCCAAATCGAAAGCACTTGCAGATGACAAAATAAAAGTGACTGAAAGATTGAAATTTGTTTTGCAAAGGGTAGAAAATATTGTGGGAAAAGGAGAAAATGCTGGTTACCAGCATTTTCTCCTTTTCCCACAGTATTTTCAAAAGGCTTCTTTCTCAGAGGCGTCAAAAGTAGGGATTGTGTGGTAATGGGTTAAACACCAAAGTCAAAATTACAGCTATTATCCAAATTCAAAATTTACAGACTTAACTCATTACCAAACAACAAAATTTTAAGTCTGTCCAAATCGAAAGCACTTGCAGATGACAAAATAAAAGTGACTGAAAATTTGATATTTGTTTTGTGAAGGATAGAAAACATTGTGGGAAAAGGAGAAAATGCTGGTCACCAGCATTTTCTCCTTTTCCCACAATGTTTTCAAAAGGCTTTTTTCTCAGGGGCATCACAAGTAGGGATTGTGTGGTAATGGGTTAAACACCAAAGTCAAAATTACAGCTATAATTCTCCAAATTAAAAATTTACAGACTTAAGACTTCATTTTCTTTTTCAAGGGGTAAACAACAGTAAAATTCCAGTAGTTCAGGCTTTTCTTTAACCCATTACCACTCAATCCCTACTTTTGATGACCCTGAGAAAGAAGCCTTTAGAAAATATTGTGGAAAAAGGAGAAAATGCTGGTGACCAACATTTTCTCCTTTTCCCACAATGTTTTCTACCCTTTACAAAACAAATTTCAAATTTTAAGTCACTTTAATTTTGTCGCCTGCAAATGCTTTCAATTTGGACCATCCTAAAATATTGCCATGTGGTCATGAGTTAAGGCTCAATTACTTTCAGATCTGTCAAAAACTGACACACATTGCAAAATTGCAAAAAAGGATAAACATCATCAAAGAAAGGAGAGTATTGGGCTCTTCTTAAATTATAGAAATCTTTCTGGGACAACAGAGAAATTACTTGTTGGAAGCATTGCATCTTTTCAACTGTTCATGTTTCTTTAGTAACTGACCACAGTATAGAATGGACCAGCTGATAACCTAGATGCAAGACCAGATGGCAAGTTCTGTGCTATCTAAGCCATTCATTCCACAATATGTCTGTGGCCCATCAACATCTGAAGAGAAAACCACAATATAAAGCAGTCTACTTACAGTTTTGTTAGTTTTGGTAATCCAGCAAACAGGCTTGAATTGATACTGCCCAGGTTATTATTGGATAGATCTCTGAAAAGACAAAAGGTAAGACCAAACATTAGCCTAACCCTATACCACATATTTTTGACTTTTAAAGACCCTGGTGTAGAATGCCTGAAAACATTATGGGAAAAAGAAGAAAATGCAGGTTAACAGCATTTTCTTCTTTTTCCCATAATGTTTTCTATTCCTATCAGAGACAAACTCCCATATATATTTTTGACTTTTAAAGACCCTGGTGAAGAATGCTCCTGAAAACATTATGGGAAAAAGAAGAAAATGCTGGTAAACAGCATTTTCTTCTTTTTCCCATAATGTTTTCTTTTGCTATCAGAGACAAACTCCAATTATTGAAGCCATAATTAATCTGCAATCTGTAAATTCGGCTCGGCCAATATTTCTTTGCGAAGGTTTGATTAAAGCCATTTAGATAGGGTTCGTTTTTCTCTCACCGCTGACGATTTTTTAAACAATGGTTATGTGGGAAAGCAGCCAGTGGCTTGGAAAGACTATTGTATGGAGTACTTGTAAAAGAAACTCGAGGAAAGCATGTATAGGTGCACCAGCCGCAGTGATCTAAATGAAATATTATTGAAAACAGCATTAAACACAATACAATGAATCAGTCAGCAAATTAATTGTTTCAATTATAAACAAGTCTAAAATGTATTTAACCCTTTACCTCAAAAGGCATTTCTATGGTATCTCTAATTGACCCTAAATAACAGCAGGGATGAAGGGATGAAGCCATTTTTTATGTGTATATGACACTTTTGATAGCATAGAAAACATTGTGGCAAAAAGCGAAATTGCTCGTGATGGGCAATTTAAGCTTTTGCCACAACGTTTTCCATAGGCTTTTACATGCAATGCATAGAAATGAGTATCTAAGGGTTAATTAGTACAGAACAATTATATTCAAAATTCTAAATCAAATCATGGTGAGAATAACTAGATTATCACTTAACACTTAACATGATCATACCCCCCTCCCCACCAGCTCCTTGTCACAAAACGTGTTTTTGTCACAGAATGCAGAATGGTTAAGAACAAGAGTTGAAAAAAGTTCAATGGGAAATTAAATGGCAACAAATGACAGCAGGGTCATGAAAATTGCACATGCACAACTTCATACGTATAGGAACACTGTGCGTAAATTAAGTTCAGCACCTGAAAAACTGTCTAAGTATTTTGCAAGATGAATTTTTGTCTACAGACGGACAGACAAATGGACAAACATACAGCCATGGTGATTCCAGTATATCCCCTTCAACTTCACTGGGGGGGTATAATTAAGAGTTTGTACTTCATCTTTCAATCATGTACAGGACTTTAGTGCACTTTGGCATTTTCAAGAGCACCACATGCAGGTGCCATACTTAGCTGCAGGTGCTTTTGGAAAAAAAAATTCAGAGAAAACTTTACAATGAAGAAGGGGCATATCTGTGTCAAAATATTTTGGTTCGTGTCCCAGTTCTAAGGGCCCCACCCTCCTATAGATCTTTAATGAGTAGTCTGAGTTTGAAGTACATGTAAATGTCTTGACCAAACATCAAATTTTGGACTCTTTTTGTTTCAGAAACATCTACAGATAATAGATTCAAACTTTTGAAAATGATCTTGAAGCTTTCTGATTAGACAGAAAAAATTGTTGGAAAAGGAGAAAATGCTGGTTAACAGCATTTTCTCCTTTTCCCACAATGTTTTCAAAAGCCGTCTTTACTAGGGTCGTGAAAACAAAGAATTTGTTGGGTAAAGGGTTAACTCTTTGCAAAACAACAAAACCACAGACTGGTCCAAATTGAAAGCAGTTGCTGACAAATCAAAACTGACTGAAAAATTAAAATTTGGTTTTGAAAGGGTAGAAAAAATTGTTGCAAAAGGAGAAAATGCTGGATGCCAGCATTTCCTCCATTTCCAAAAATGTTTTCAAAAGGCTTCTTTACCAGGGTCAGTAAAAGTCCGGATTGTGTAGTAAAGAGTTAAGATTGGACAGAGATATATCATAGTTTTTTCATATTTACAAAAAGGCTATGACAATTCCATAATATTTTCTTCCAAAAACAGCCAGTCTCTGAGATGGCAGATTTTTTGACAGCTCATACATGAAACGTTTTGTAATTTGTCACCATGTTTCTGAAAGCCATCACTTACAATGAGTCAAAATCTGTCTCCATTACAGTACTACTTAATTCTTTACCACTCAATCCCGACTTTTAACGATTCTGAAAAAAAAAATACCTTTAGGAAACATTGTGGGAAAAGGATAAAATGCTGATGCTGGTGACCAGCATTTTCTCCTTTTCCCACAATGTTTTTTTCTACCGTTTTCTAATCAATTTTTAATGTTTGATTTCAATTTATTTTGTCATCTGCAAACGTTTTCAATTTGGACTAGTTCAAAGTTTTGTCGTTTGGTAAAGTGTTGCAACAGCCTTATACTCCAATTTGATCAAAGGTAACCCTCTTTTCCTCCTTTTCCTTCAATTTTTTTAATCCCATTATTTTATCCATATTCCATATGTCATTTGTAAATTTTGTCAAACCGCGGTAGCTTAGTCCGTAGCATGCAGACTTGAGAACAGGGGGTCATGAGTCTGATCCCTGGCTTAATTGGCCAAATTCTTTCCAAAGATTGATGATAGTCATTGCGAGAGGATTCATTCCTCTCTCACCACTGCCCATTGTTTCAACAATGGTTATCTGGGAAAGCAGGCAGTGGCTTAGAAAGAAAATTGTGCACAATCCTGTTACAAGAGACTCCAGGAAAGCATGAATAGGTTCACTGGCCACCTCAATACAACTGAAATAATGTTGAAAACAGTGTCAGAGTAACACCATACAATCAATTAACAAATCAATGTAAATGCTTTGGATATGGACATGTTAAAATTTTGTTATTTGGTAAAGAGTTAACTTGGGTATAACATAAAAAAATCCATGCTTTAGAGAAATTTGCCCAATACTTATGTCTAACCCTGTACCAACAAATCTATTTGCATTATCACCTTTTCAAGTTTGTAATGTAATCCTTTTCTAGTTCACTTCAGACCCTTTTCTGTATGTACCCACCTTTGGCTTCTGCAGCAATACAATACATACCGGTAACAGGTTTTTCCTTCATCCTTTACCATACAATCCACAATGTTTTCTACCCTCCTAAAGAAAATTTCAATAATTTAACTCTTTACCACACAAGAAAATTTTAGACTGGTCCAAATTGAAAGCATTTGCAGACCACAAATAAAAGGGACTGAGAAATTGAAATTTGTTCTGGGAAGGGTAGAAAACACTGTGGGAAAAGGAGAAAATGCTGGTTACCAGCATTTTCTCCTTTTCCCATAGTGTTTTCAAAAGGCTTCTTTCTCAGGGGCGTCAAAAGTAGGGATTGTGTGGTAATGGGTTAAACCACATTTAACCCTTTATCGCATAATGCGCACTAAAATGATACGATTTCTAACTTTGATAGGGTAGAAAATATTGTGGAAAAAGGAGAAAATGCTGGTTACCAGCATTTTCTCTTTTTCCCACAATTTTTTCTATAGGCTTCTTTCTCAGGGTTTGAAAATTTTCTTAATTTTCAAAACCATTTAACCCTTTACCCAAAGACCTCCTGTTTTCACCACCCTTTCAAAAGCTTTTGGAGCCATAATAGTGGGAAGAGAAGAAAATGCTAATAACCAGCAATTTCTCCTTTTCCCATCAGGTTTCCTACACACTCAGGTACAAGTCTATTCTTTTGTCTCATATTATCTGCACATGCTTTAGCTACAGACATGCGATATTAAATTTTTGTCATCTGGAAAGTTTTACAGCTATTTCTTTTACCAATTTTATGTACAAATTGAATCAGAATAAGTTTCAAAATACATACTGATATATCATGTTAACATCAAATCAACAATGACCAACAACCACAGGAATGAAAAGATTGTATTGTAGATCAAAAACTATTGATAGAATATCATTAAAAATTCATAATTCACAAAAACTCTCTCAACTTTAAAATGCTATAAAAGCTACATATTTCAAAAGCACTTTTAACCCTTTTCCACACAATTTAGAGTATGCACAATCCGGTTAGAGAAAGCTTTTGAAAACATTGTGTGATAAAAGAGAAAATGCTGGTAACTTCGCGTAATCTGATAATCAGCATATTCTTCTATTCTAACAGTGTTTCTAACCCTATCAAAGACAAAATCACCATTTAACCCATTACCACACAATCCCGAATTTTTAGGATCCTGAGAAAGAAGCCTTTTGAAAACATTGTGAGAAAAAGAGAAAATGCTGGTAACCAGCATTTTCTCCTTTTGCCACAATGTTTTCTACTCAGTATCAGAATCTGATAGCCTAAGCTCATCAGTTCAAATTCCAAATTTGTCGTGTGCAGATGCTTTGAGTCTGAATTTTGTTGTTTGGGAAAGGGTTAAGGTACATTTAAAGCTTTATCACATCATTCTAAGTTTCAACAACCCAGTGGAACAAGCCATTTTTTTTAAAAACATTGAGGACTGAAATTTTATCATCTTAAAAAATGCTCTGATGTGAGACGGGATGCTGAGAGTACTAATGCTTAATCCCACATTTTGATGAACATGAGAATGAAGTCTCTAAAAAATGGTGGAAAAATAGAAAATCCTTGTTAATCAGCACTATCTTCATTTCCCACAATGTTTTCTACCTACCATATTCAAAGACCAATCCAGCTTTATTTTATTATGTGAGCCACATTCAACTCTACCAAATGGCTAATTTTAGACTTGTCAAAGCTGAAAAGATTCCATGATGATAAATACATGTAACTGACACATAAAACTTGTCTTTCATAAGAGTAGAAAAGAGTGGGAGAAAGAGAAATTGCTGGTTAACAACATATTCTTCTTTTCCTACAATGTTTTCAAGACCCTTGTCCACAGCGTCATTCAAAGTTATTGTAACAATTGTGAGGCAAAGCCTTCCTTTGCTGTATGTATAAATCTAAAGCTATCCATTGCACAGTTTTTACCAAACAACTAAATTTTAAACTTGTCCAAAATGAAAGCAATTGCAGACAACAACATTAAAGCAACTTAACAAACTCAGTTACCACACAAATCCTGAATTTTAAAAATTATGAAGAGGAAAACATTGCTTGAAGAGGAGAACAACATAATTATCTTCTGTTCTCACAATGTATTCTACTATGCCCAGAAAAATTTCAATTTTTCAGTGACATTAAAAAATTTTATCATCTGCAAATGCTCTTGAACAAGTTTAATAAGTGGGGTGGCGGTGGGTGGGGGAGAATAATAACTATTTACCAAACATTCTCAAGCTTTAAGTAGATGTACTATAAGGACGATGGCTATTTCAAAACAATTAGGAAAAGGAGAAAATGCTGGTACACAGCATTTTTCTTTTTCCTCAGTATTTTCTCCTGTTCCCATTATGTTTTCTGGCTTTTCAAAGACAAATTTTGTTTTTTGAGTCACACTGAATCTGTCAGATACAACTGTTTTCATTGATTAAAAATTTGTGGTCTGGTAAAGGGTAACCCATTCATTACCTTGTGAGGAAAAATTTGTACTCTTTCATCTTCTTTATGTCATACAACAGATAAAAACCCTGAAACCCTTAATTAGTTTGAGTCATTTTAACTTTTTACCACAAAAGCATAAATGACATTGTCAAAGATGGTTTTTGAAAACATTTTGGTAAACAGCATTTTCTTCTATTCCCAAAATGTCTTCTATCACAAGAACAAATCCCATCAGTTTGGCCATGCTTTGGCTGTTGTCTTCAACTCATTACCATACAACAAAATTTTAGGTTTGTCCAAATCGAAAGCATTGGTAGACGACAAAATAAAAGTGACAGAAAATTTGAAATTTGTTATTTGAAGGGTAGAAAACATTGTGGGAAAAGGAGAAAATGCTGGTTACTAGTATTTTCTCCTTTTCCCAAAATGTTTTCTTAAGGCTTCTTTCTCAGGGTTGTCAAAAGTAGGGATTGTGTGGAAATGGGTTAATTATACTATGTGCAATATGGAAAGGTTTAAAATCTGGTTGTGTGGTAAAGGGTTTACCCTTTTCAAACTTTTGGCTATAAATATTACTGCGCATAAAAACAGGCTATTTATCATTAATGCTTAATAATTCAAACGCAGATTAAGCATTGTTCATTGAGCATTATTAAGAAATGGAGGTCAGACTGGTTACAATTGAATAATGTTTAGAATTAATGAGGGGAAAGGATTTAATGGAGGAGTAGGTAAAGAACACAAAGGACTATAACAGATAAGAAATCTGTTTGATCTACAGTTGAGGTTATACAGGTATTAGGTTGTATCCTTTCCTACCTTTTGCAGTTTTCTTCAGTTACCTTTCCTGCTAAGCATTATAATCCTTTACCAGACAGCTAAACTTAACCTTTTTCGTATTCAGAAAATGACATGAAACTTTCAAACCGGTGACAGAAACACAAATAAAAGTACTATTTCAATTTATTTCTGGCGGAGAAAACATCTCCATATCGGACAGTGTAGATGCAAGATCTGTGAGACTGCATGTTCTGTACAGTCTGATGTTGATCTACAATGTCCACCAAAGGTCAGTAAGTTAAACTTTGCAGCCGAAAGGTTAAGTTTCGTTAGCAAACAACCCTGGGTTCCACGACTCTGAGAGAGAAGCCTTTTTAAAACCTTTAAGGAAAAGGAAAAATATGCTGGTAACCAGCATTTTCTCCCTTTCCCACAATGTTTTCCACCCTACATAGAACAAATTTCAATTTTTAAATCATTGTAAAAGCATTCATCACTGACAAAAAAGGGAAAAGCTAATATCAATTTCACACATTACCTCCTGCAATGGAGGAGTTTTCCTTTTATTGCAGACCAATTTTGAAAGCGTTGTGGTAAGGGGAGAAATTACTCATTAAAGACATTGCTTTTTTATTTCAATGGTACAAAAGCTTGTCCATCGTTGTTTACCAGTATTCTGTATTTCACTAATCATATTGTTTGAAAATCTGCAGCACACTGAATTTGGGAGCTCTTTCTGACTTCCTCAAATAAAGCTAACACATACTCAAAACAAAAAGGTTTGATTCATTGCCCGAGTACTGTTTTAACACCACTTTCAACATTCTTTCATAATGCCACACTCATTACTAAATGACAACATTTTAGGCTTGTCCAAATTGAAAGCATTTGAAAATAAAAGGGACTGAAAATGTGAAATTCGTTTTGTGAAGGGTAGAAAACATTGTGGGAAAAGGAGAAAATGCTGGTTACCAGCATTTTCTCCTATTGCCACAATGTTTTCTAAAGGTTTCTTTCTCAGGGGCGTCAAAAGTATAGGGATTGTGTGGTAATGGGTTAAGTATTTCCTTGGTTTCATCGGTACTAAGAGATGCCTAGCTCTAAGGACACAGTCCTTCGAAAAGCCAGGTGAATCCAGTGAGGCTCAAACCGAGAGTGTCCGGTCCATGAGTGTTACACCCTACCACTGAGCCACACAGTGACAATAGGGGAATTCAATTAAATAAGCATTTGCATAATTATCATGCATATGCAGTATATCATTCTATTTTCCAATGAATATTTCTTTGCCCTCTTTATTTCATCCCTATTTTCCTGTTCTTGTCAACCTGTCTTCATTTTATATTGAATGGGATCATTGAGATGTTATTGAAAACTAAATATTTAATGCCACCTGTTTTGTCATTGTTTTCTTTTCATTACCATTATTCATTTGTTTGAATTCCTTTAACAAATAACACAATTTTAGATGTGTCATACTAAATAACACATTTCCTTGCAATCCTGAATTTCAACCATCCTAGAAAATTTAGACTTAACATTATTTTCCAACAAAAGTCTTCTCAGGCACATTAAGGAAGCATTTCAAGATAGGGGGAGGGGGACTAAATATGAAATACTGAGATTTTCTGCGTGGATTAAGGGGGAGGGGGCCTCACCCTCCCTTTCCTATGGGCCTGCTTCTAAAGAAATAAATCAAATTATTGAGCCACATAATTACGTCGTCTATAATGCTTTCAACTTGAACCAAAACCCCCCTAGGACAAACCCCCCCTAGGACAAAACCCTCCTGGACAAAACCCCCTAGGACAAAACCCCCCTAGGATAAAAACCCCCCAGGACAAAACCCCCATCATATATAAAAAGCATATAAACAGCTCATATTGTTTCATGCTTTCCATATTTTTTGCCTTTTTACTTTATTTCTTAAACAGGTTTAGACAAAATGGAATAAAATTTCATTGTATTTGCAATAGGAAAACTGAACTTTTAACTTGGTATTTGGGTGGTCAGAGGACAAAATTTTGTAACACCAAATATTGAAAGTAGTTGCATAAGAAACTAGAAAGTGGATGAGATTTGAAAAAGTACATAGTGTAGGATAGAAATCAGTGTGGGAAAAGAAGAAATTGCTGCTTATGACAAGCATTTTTTTTCTTTTCTCATACCACTTTCCAAAAGTGGGTCAACAATATGCACGGCTAGTGACGTGGAAAAGAAAACACACTGAATTGGTCCAATTCAAAAATTTTATAATACGCAAATGAAGCTCATCAAACAACACCATGAATTTCAGCAGTAAAATACCATGTAACCATATAATGAATGTATTAGAGCCTGTGCGTGGCGTTTCCAATTGTTATACATATGCGTAAAAGTGAAGACTCGGATCAGCCTGGGCATGCGCAGTCTGACCAAAGTCATCACTATGCGCTCTGTAGATAGGTAGTGACTCAAAGTCTTTTGAGATGATCACAAAATATTCTAAATGCACAGTCATAAAGAAAAAAAAAATTTTAAAGAAAAAAAAAATTTTTAAAAACCATTTCTGGTCATAAAGAAAAAAAGAAACATTTTTAAAAACACATTTTTGGTCATAAACACAATTTTAAGAAAAAAAACTTAAAAAATCAATTTAACTTATACGAATTAATTATTTTTTACAACCAGGGGGGTTTTGTCCACTTTTCACTTAAGGGTGTGGGGGTTTTGTCCAGGGGGGTTTTGTCCGGGGGGGTTTTGTCCTAGGGGGGTTTTGTCCTAGGGCGGTTTTGTCCGTACCCCGTCTGACATACCGGTAATGTAGTTTGGTAAAGGCTTAACTCTTTACCACACAATCCCGAGTTTTAACAATCCTATTGAACAGGCGCGGATCCAGATATCTTTCTCGGGGGGGGGGGGGGGGGGGGGGGGGGGGGGGGGGGTGTCCTACCTAAAACACACTTGTCTTATTACATGTATATGATACTTTGATTTCCGGATTTCAGTGGATGTAAAGCTGTTTACAAGAAATGTCAACGTTTCCAGTTCTAACCATGAGGAGGTCTCCACATTTAGAGCCTTTTTTTTTTAAATTTATGACTGTTTTTTACATAAATGCTGTGCAATATCAAACCAGTACCATTTCAAAAATTCGATAACCACTTTTTTGCCAAAATTCCAGGGGGTGTCCAGACCCCCCGATCCCCCCCTCTGGATCCGCCCATGCTGCATATCGAGGGTTCAACGCAAGACTGTAGTAACTACCTTTTTTTCTAAAATTCATGTTTTTACAGTTTTGTACAACTTAATCCACAATACATGTCCTGTAAAAATATTAGCCTTCAAATCAAACAATTTTAGGAGATATTTTATAATTGCCATATAGTAGTAAGTCAAATTAACAAAATCTGTCATTGCAAGACTGTAGTATCTCTAGTTACTACAGTCTTGCAAATAAAAAACATATAATATTATACTGTTGAATTCATGCAATAAAGTAGTATCTCAATAAAATGTATTGAAATGACATCATCTCTTTATGACAGCATCAATTTTTATTCATTATGACATCAGACTAACTATTAGAAATCACCAGATGCAACTTCATCAGACACGGGACAAGCATTGAAAATATATTTCACCTTCCAAATTAAGCTTTATTTATTATTGTTAACATGTATTAGAGAACAAAAAAATAACAGAAATAGCCCCTCCCCAGCCCCACTTTTATGAAGAAGGCTCTTGAAAACTCTGTGGAAAAAGAACAAATGCTGGAAACCTGCATTTTCTCCCCTTTTTCCATTTCTACCCCTTCGGGGTAATCTTGCTTCGAATGTCTGCAAAAGCTAACTTTCAGGTCCAGCTTGACAATGGCTAGATTTTAAATAGTAGCTGAAAGCACTTTAATACAGCAAACTGTGAGGTAGCCAAAATGACAAAATTTGCTTTTGATAGGATAGAAAATTCTCTGGGAAAAGCGAGAAATGCTGGTTCCCAGGATTTTCTCCTTAACCACACTGTTTTCAAAATCCTCCCTCCTCAGGATTTTTAAAAATTTAAATTACATGTTTATGCTTATGGTTTAAGTATTATTCTTGTCATAAAGTTAGACAAAATTTATAAAATAAACTATGTGAAGGTTTTTAATAATGATTAATCACTTAATCAAAGCACACACCAAAAATGCTCTGTTTTCCTAAATTATAATCAAACAGGCCGGCTTTCTTATTGAAGGTTGAATCATGGCCCTAAAAGCCTGTTGCCATCAAGGCAACACTACATTCAAAGTTTAACTCTTGACCACACAGTCCCAAATATTAATTATCCAAAGGAAAAGGACTTTTGAAAACATGAATCCAGCAGTTTATAGTCTTCCTATAATGATCTTAAATTCTTAATCCTTTATGATCTAAGTTTGATCATTTGAATGACATCTAATTTGTCATCTGCAAATGTTTTCAATTTGGACCAGTCTTATATTTTGTCTTTCAGTAAAGAGTATGGCAAGCAGTGCCTTTCAAATTCTGTTGCTGCAATAAAGTACTCCATTAACAGTTGTCCATCAACTTAGGATCCTACAATTCCTTGTCAGTATCTTGCATACTAGTGACAGTCTTTACTAGCGCTGGTATTTTTATACCTAACTACTGATGGCATTGCAAATGATACCAGTTACTTACTTTGAAAACCACCCCTATGCCATGGACAAATGAATTTAGCAGAAACACTTGTAAATGTCTTTTTGTAAGCTAGTTGATACATTTCATACTTTAAATGGTACATTTAAGTCAAAGGAAGATGCTTATGCAGCGCCATTATAAAACACTCTGGCATCATAGCAGAAATAATGATGGTTTTGTTACATCTGATGGTATGGTGACAATGACAAAGCTGAACATTATGAGAACTGCTTTGTAATTTTATGAGAAACTTGCATTTTGATTAAGTCTACATGGCAACACCATCTTTGAATTTGCCAGATCAGGGATCTTATGTCCATCTTATATCCCTGTCCAGATAATACACAAATTCATGAGTCTGATGATTCTGAAAGTGTTCTGACTGGTCTTTCAACAAGTGAGGGTGATGATACATGCTGGTTATATCTGTAATTGAAGTAGAGTTGTTATATAGGTTGAGATCAAAAGATATCCCTCTCCCTCAAAACATTAAATTAAAATATCTTGCAGCAGTTGGTTTCACAATAAGCAAAGAAAAATATCATGATTTCCTTTACTTATGTCAAAAAAGTACATGTATTATCCTTAGAGTTTACTATTCCTTCTTTGTCTTATTGCCTTATCAGTTATATATAAGTCAAGGTCTGCTGTTCTCTTATTAAACATCTTGAATGTCAAAGTAACCAACAATTTCTTTCTTTAACTTAATAGAACATAGTTTCAGTTACAATGTCATTATATTCTGTTAATTTATATTTCCTTTTTTTTTTTAAAAATGGAAATAAGGAAACCCTATTTCTATTACATAGAAATATTTTATAACCAATATATTCACAAATGAAAACATTCATTCTAACTTATCTCAGTTTATGTTTACAGGGAAGCCCTGTTCTCTTATTAATTATTTAATGCTGTAACACGCTGTTTTTTTTTTTTTGCAGTAATTGTGTTTGAGAATAACAAGATAATCTAGGTATAACACTGTAGATTTTAATACCCACAAATGATATAAAAATATCCATGCTCACATAGTTTGAAATAAGACTCACTGAAAATGAAATGGCCAATTTTAGTCCTGTACACTTGAAAAAGACATATTGTGATATGGATTTGTTATCATACAACAATGAAAACCAAAAGTATTATTACCTATATATCCAGTATATATAATACAGCCAGCTTAGTGTGAGTGGCATGATGAGTTGTCATATACTGCTTATTTGAGCATACAGGAATATAAATTTATTTCATATGACATTTTCTTCTTAATAAAATAATATTCTGTCACTTCATATGGCCAAAGACTCTGACAATGAAGTACAATTTACAAAGTAACTTACTAGACTTACAAGTTTTTATTCAGATGGCTGACAGAACCAGGTTTGGTGGCCAAGAATTAAACTGTATCTTGTTGCTGGTTTTGTTACCTGTCTACAATAGTTTCTACAATATTTGATGTCTGTGGAAATAGTTCTAGCAATAGCTGATAGAATTTAAGAATGATAAAATATCTGTTACATGAGTATTCATTAAGAAATTACATTAATTACATTAATGTCATTCTGTCTACTACTGTTGACATAATGAAAACGGGAGTAGCTAAGACCCTACAACAAAATTTTAGTAATTTATGGATTCTGGAACAACATATGTTCTGAATTAATATAATGCAGCTATTCATAAGCATAAAACTAAACTGTTTCAGTCCTTCTTTATCTTTATACATTGTTCAAAATTTGAATTATTCAAATTATTATGGTTAACTTAATCAGAACACAACTATGTAAAATTTTACAAAACAATAAAAAATTAACCACTTTAAAAACACTGAGCTATTGAAAACATTTTGGTAAAAAGAATGCTGGTAATCATCATTTTCTTTTTTTTATACAATGCTTTCTGTATTATCTAATACAAATACCACAATTTTTAACAATATGTCAATTTGAAATGTTTTCAATTTGAATAAGTCTCAGATTTTGTTGTCAGGAAGAAAGTTACCACTTCTGTGAAGATTCATGCCTGTTAGTGCTTTGAATTTAGCTCAAATTCATTGAATATTGCTCCTTTTGCTCTGTGTGTGTGTATTTTTGCATAATTATGTCCATGTAAAAGGTGACTGTAATACAGACATGGAACATAAGAATGTGATGTAGTTAAAGATTAGTGAACAAATTAACATTATTCAAATTGAACTTTTTGATGAAAGTCTATCATTGGCATACAAAGCTGGATAAATAAAATGATGCTAATTTGCCCCATTTAGAGATTGCTTTTTTTTTTGCCTTAGTTACTATGAGTTACTATTCCTTGTAACTGTCTTCTATATTTGGGTTTTCTTTCTGATCACCTAGTTCATCATCTCTTAGGCCACCTGTTCAAGTTTTGGCAATGCAGTATTCATCCCATTTTTGTGGATCACAATTTGGGATCAATCATAAAGATGTGCTGTTGTCATTTTGCAAACTGACCATGATCTACTCGTATCCTTTGAGGTTTAATCTGAAGGATGAAATACAAGACTGGTATGACGATTAATGGAAGTAATGGTTTTATGGTTATGGTAGAGCAAGGGTTGAAAAAAAACAATTCTGAAGTTCATCTATTACTAATCATAAAGAATACAAGTTATTTGACTCTGTAATCCCAATTTCATCAAAAGAATTTAACTTTTACTACATTATTGCAAACATACTTTTTCCTAGATATACCACTTTTAATATGCAAGACTGTAGTAACTCAAGTTACTACAGTCATGCACTAATTTTTTTCTGAAAAATATTACAATTCCAGTGCAATAGAGTAGTAACTCATATATTTCCATGTATCTCATAAAATACAACTTGTTTCCTATTTCTTTTGTTTTCTGTAACCTTTGTATGTGAAAATAAGAATATATTGAAAATTTGTTCTTTCAAATATTGAAAATGATAAAAAGAGAACGTTTTTTCCCTCTCCTGTAAAATTTTCTAAAACGGAGTTACTACAGTCTTGCGTTGAACCCTCGATATATATTAGGTTGTCCAAAACAACCATTAGAATTGCCAAATGAATGTTCTCATTATCATCAGATCTATACTGTATCTACAAAGAGCTCCAGATACAAGGAGTGACTTTGATTTCTTAACCCTTTACCCCATAAGGCATTTCTATGGCATCTCTAATTGACCCTTAATAACAGCAAGGATGAAACAGTTTCTTATGTGTATATAATATCTTTTGATAGTGTCTAAAACATTGTGGCAAAAGGTGAAATTGCTCGTCATGAGCAATTTCACCTTTTGCCACAATGTTTTCCAAAGGCTCCTACAAGCAATGTGTAGAGATGAGTTTCTATGGAGTAAAGGGTTAATTGAAAATATTGATCATTCCTTGCTAAACCCTATGCTGTGGATACTCATTTGTCATCGAGACGATTCTAATAAGTACCCACAACATAGGGTTTGGAAGAGAAATAACAGATTTAAAATGCCATCACCCCCCCCCCCCCCCTTATCTGAAGATCGGTGTACAAATGAATTACAAGGGAGAGGGTTGGTGAAAATACTTCAAAGGCTCAGGGTAAAGTTATGTCTTTTGATGAAAACCTTTAACGGTAAATCACTCCTTCAAATGCAAGACTCATGTAAACTAAAAGCGTTCCTGATCTAGATAAGACAGTTTTATCGCTCATCTTCCCATCTTTCATCTCTTTAGTATTTATTTCTCTCTGCGTGAAGTACGAAATTTACTGCTGTTTGCCCAACCATGAAATTCTATCCAAAAAGCACCATATAAATCCTTTACTCTACTACAAAATGTAGGACCCACCAGTGACTGAGATGATTACAAATTAAATATAGGTCAATCCCAGTGGCAGTTAGAAACTTGTGGCAGTTTGAGTGGTTAGAAAACATTATAGGCAAAGGAGAAAATGCTGATGAGCGGTGACCAGCATTTTCCTTTCATTTTCCTTCCTGTCATTTTTTTTCACAATTTTCCTACCATTGGCCGACATAGGTTTGTAATGTTGTTAAAGTTTAATACAAAGGATAAAACCTTTACCACAAAACCATGAGTTTTAACAGTCCTGATGCAAAGTGTGTATGAAAACATTGTGAGAAAAGGAGAAAATGCTGGTAACCAGCATTTTCTCCTTTTCTAACAATATTTTCTACACCTTTAGAGACAAATATCATCATTTAAACCACTTTAGAATTGATGCTCTAAAGCCGTGCAAGTCTGAAATATTCTCTCTGAGTAAAGGTTTCATTCAAACCAATCTGTTCCTATTTCAAGTGCATATTTTTCATCCTCTGTGTATGCAGCTGGTACCCAGTTTTTATGCTTTATGCAGATTATCACTCATGCGCCATAAAACTACATTCATTTATTCATTCATTATCACTCATTTACAAATAATCTTTTCTGTTTGCATTTTGTTTGGAGTTAACCCTTTACAAAAGGACAAAATTTGGACTAGTCCAAATGGAAAGTATTTGCAGACAACAACATAAATGTAATTCATGTAATTCAAAAGTTGAAATTTGATTTGGAAAGGGTAGTAAACATGTCAGAAAAGGAGACAATGCTGGTAGCCAGCATTTTCTGCTTTTCCCACAAATGTTTATTACCTATTATCAAAGGGAGGTTTCATTATTTGCGCCATATTTAATTTGTTGCTGCAAATGCTTTCAATTCGGACAAGTGTAACATTTTGCTGTTTGGTAAAGAGTTAAATGATTTTACATGTTACTTTCTTCCTATAATTAAAAACAGACAAACAATAATTTGAAAGTTTATGTAATAAAAATGTATAAAATCAAAGTTTCACACTTGTTATTAGTCTTTACAGAAATATTTTTACCGCACAATTCACTGCCACAATATTGACCGAAGCTATTGCCTTTTCCAGCATACATCGTTATACATGTTACGAGCATGTAGATGTAACCAGCATTTTCTCCATTTCCAACAATGTGTTCTACCCTTCAAGAAGAAGAAATTGATTTTGCGAGATCAATTGTCATCTTCAAATGCTGTCAATTTGTGCATCTGGAAATTTTATCGAACATTCATTCAGAATTAGGTCAGATTTTCACCCTGTACCAGACAATACCGAGTTCAAAACCACCTTGAAGAAGAAGGCACGATTGAAAACATTATGCGAAAAGGAGAAAATGCTGGAAACCAGCATTTTCTCCTTTTCAAATGTTTTCTACCCTATCAAAGACAGAAGTAATCTTTTGAGCTCCATTCAAGTTGTCATTAAACACTTTCAATTTTGTTCAGTCAAAAATTTTGTTGTTTGGTAAAGGGTTTAATCAAAAACTTCTATCTTAGAGGTTAGCACTTACAGTATATAAATGAGTGAATAGATATAAAGATACATAATGATAGGATGACTTTTCAATCAGTTTTTCCACTTCAGCTGTTTTATGTATCATAAAAATTCAGCCATTACATGACTCAGTTATCATAACTAACTCATGACCCCCCTTCAAATAATATTGACCCTTTTCCAAACAATACTATAATGTTATTAATCAAGTGATTTCGTATTGGCCCAGTTACAGGTCCGAGTTCGGCCGAAGGCCGAGGGCCAATACGGCTGACTTCGGACCTGTAACTGGGCCAATACGAAATCACTTGATTAATGACAATTTTATTAATTAACCCTTTACCAAACAATCTCTGGTTTTTACGACCCTGAAAAAGAAGCCTTCTGAAAACATTGTGAGAAAAGGAGAAAATGCTGGTAACCAACATTTTCTCCTTTTTCCCACAATGTTTTCTACCCTGCTGGAAACAAATATCAATTTTTGGGTTACGTTTACTTTGCCGCCTCCTTGAACGTGATTGGCTGAAAGTAAGCGCAGACACTCACGCCACTGAACTTTTGACCAATCACGTTCAAGGATTTCTGTATTGGTCGCGGGTCATCAAAATTGATACGAGGTCAACTGTATTGATCGGAGGTCAAGTCGTATTAAGCCAGGGTCACGACCTGTGTACTATACGAAATCAGAAATGTGACTGGTATCTCATGGACTGGTTTCCGTGTATAACTTCTATAATTATGTCCAATAGTTAATTAATAATTAGTTTTATCATTCTTCAGGAAAAAAGTTTTGAAAGCAATGTTTTCTACTCTTGCACAGAAAGAAATCATTACTTTGGCTTCATTTACCTCCTGCACTATTTGCTTTTGATTTTTGGTATTTGGTAAAGAGTAAGCATGCAGACAACAATGACAACATTCTTGCTTTGTACAGGCTTTGTAAATTTCAGACTAATGAATACATTGATGTCATGGGGGTAAACAATTAATCCCTTGTTTACAAATATCCTCATTAGATGTCTCCTAAGTAAGAGTAACAGTAAGTTGTAGAAGCCAGTCCGTTAATAAATCTTACACAAATTCAATCTGACAAACTGACAATTCAGTCTGTTCAACGGCTCCAACATGCTCTATTGATGATAAGTTTATCATCTGACTTGAACTGTAACCTTGACCTTGGACATCCTTGAAAAAAATGTTTCAAGTGACACTTTTACTCATTAGGGAGAATATCTTTGCCAAATTTACTAGTATTTGAAATCCATTCACTAAATGTAAGATGTGTTTTATTACAAGTTCATCATTTGACCTTGAAGTGTGACCTTGACCTTTGAACACCTTGCATTTTAAATGGCACTTCTCCTAATGAATAGATCAATTGTAAGAAACTCATTCTGACATCATCTATAAATGCAGAAGTTCTGGTCAGGACAAATTCGGACCCACATGCACACATATTAGACATGCACCGCAAGCAACATTTTGACAACAACGTCACCCTCTAGCAAATGGGCTTGACAAAAATCAACTTTAATTATGAGGTAGACTAGGCCTGATTTTTTCGCTACTGATCACCTTTACACATGTATGTTCTTGGATACACAATGTTAACCAATAACAAAAAGTTCCATACCAGATCTGCCTCTGCCCAAGCTGGCCTTGTGGATACCTTCCTCAGGTACATTAAAGTAACCCACTTTTAACAGAGCACAGATCATTTATTTTAACCCTTTCCCAAACGACAAACTTTTGAACTACACCAAATTGAAAATATTTGCAGACGACAATTCAACTCTTGCTGAAAAGATTATTTCTGTCTATGATAGGGTAGAAAACATTGTGGGAAAAGGAGAAAATGCTGGTTACCAGCATTTTCTCCTTTTCCCACGATGTTTACAAAAGGCTATTATTCCAGACCCGTAAAAACCCGGGGTTGTTTGGGAAAGGGTTAATGTAGCAGCAAGATATATGATTACATATACATGGGACAGCACAAAAACCATTATTTTCACTTAACCCTTTACCAGTCGACAAAATTTTAGCCCCATTCAAATTGAAAGCATTTGCAGACTACTGTTTCAATGTGGCTAAAACGGTGCAAGTGTTTAGTGATAGGGTAGAAAACATTGTGGGAAAAGGAGAAAATGCTGGTTACCAGCATTTTCTCCTTTTCGCACAGGCACAATGTTTTCAAAAGGCCTCTTTCCAAAGGTCGTCAAAAGTCGTTGACGTGTGGTAAAGGGTTAATGTTACTTTGCCACAACTGAAAATATCTTGAATTCGGTGCTCACTCTATGAAAGGAAAAACAATCATACCCTATATTGCATAAAGAGCCATCTTGAATCAGCCTGATCCGAGATGACACTTTACACAAATGTCCGAATGCCCCTTTTCGAGTATTACAGACCATTATAACATATGATCACAAAGCATGATGCTGGTAAAGATTGTATTTAGTGTAATAAAACTTTATTTCATGTTTTGAAAATAAAGATTATTCAAGCATTTTACTATGATTGAAAATCTTATCCTCCACTTTCAATAGCTCCTTCTTTCTGTCTGCCCACATCGAAATCAATGCTCCTAACAGAGCTCCAGATAGAGGGAGTGATTTTGATTTCAAAATTAAAAATATTAAAAGTTCTCCACTAAACCCCTATGTTGTGGGTACTCATTAGAATCGTCTCATTGAGACAATTCTAATGAGTACCCACAATATAGGGTTTAGAAGAGAAATAATGGACTTAGAATACCATCACTACCTCATATCCGAAGCTCTGCTACTAACTTTCCAAGATAAATTTTAGACTCTTCCATTATGAAAGTGTTTTGCAGACAACAAAGCATTGTGGTTCAAATTAATGAATTTTCTTGTGTAAAAATTTAGTTTTGGAAAAAGAGAACAAGCTTGTCCTTTTCCAACAATGTTTACAAAAGTCTACATCCCAAGGGTTGTAAAATCACAACACAATGTTTTTTTCTCAAAATGTTTTCATAACTCTTTCAAAGGCTGTTTCCATCATGAGCTAAATAAATCTATCTTGTAACTTTATTTTGAAAACATTGTGGGAAAAAATGCTCATAACTAGCATTTTCTCCTTTTCCCACCAAGTTTTTTACCCTATCAAAGGAAAATTGCATCATGTGATCCATTATGAAATTGTCGTCTGCTGAAATGCTTTCAATTTGGATAGGTCTAAAATTTTGCCATGTGGTAAGAGGTTAATAACAGTTACATGAGGGAAACAAAACCCAAAAAGCACACAAGGATTTCTTTGATCCACCCTTTTCGACAGTGCCAAGTGATCAGCGCAGCAATGTTGCGATTTTCAGGCTGTTTCGGTTGTAAAGAATTCCTGTGAAAGCACAGAACAGTGATGAGCCAAGATCAGACTGCACATTCTGTTACAGCTTTATCATCTTCACAATCCATTAATACATCAGATTCTGCTCAACTTATGATACAGACTTAATTCTTATGGTTGAAAGAGTCCAAGGTGAGACTGCTGGGTAGGGACTAATTGAAATACTTGAGTATTATAAGGGTATCATTGAAAATACCTATACAAGAAGCCTCTTTAAACTCTTACCTTTTAGACAAAATTTTAGCCTGTCCATATAGGAAATATTTGTCAATTTCGATTTAAGATTCTATCAAATGGCTCATTAAATGTGGCTAAAATGTTGAGATTTGTTTGTAAATGGGTAGAAACATTGTGGGACAAGGAGAAGATGCTGGCTAAGGGAAGCCGTCATTTTATACAGTGATAATAAAATGCATTGAGAGACCTTCTCCCTCAGTGTCGTAGAGAATTGGACATCATGGTGCAGGGTTGGTAACCTGACACTATTTGTCATGTAAAACTGTCATTTAAAAACCAATTTAAAGTAATTAAAATTTTAAAAGATATCCCAACTGAAGCAGAACATTCTTGAGCTAACAGTTTACTTTCAATGTAATGACCAATACTGTGAAAAAAAATCATAATTATATTTTACTAGTAATCTCTATAGCCGTTTTACATACAACAAATTCTTTACAGCACAAAAAAATTATAGAATGGTCCAAACTTAAAGCATTTACAGACTACAAAAAGTATGTAATTGAAAAAATAATTGTGTTGCAAAGGAACTAGAAAACATAGATGGAAAAGGTGAAAATGCTAGATACCAGCATTTTCTCCTTTTCCCACAATGTTTTCAAAAGGCTTCCATTCCTTGGGTCATTGAAAGTGGGGATTGTGTGGTAAAGATTAAAACAACTCCAAATTCGAAGCATTTTCAGAAGACATGAGAAAATAAAGTGACTCAAAAATTGCAATTTATTCTTAGAAGAGTAAAAAGTACTGTGGAAGAAGTAAAACATTTAATGCTGGTTAACAGCATTTTCTCTTTTTCCAACAATGTTTTCAAAGCCTTTCTTTCTCTGGGTCGTTGAACTTAGGATTTTGTTATAATTTAGAGTTAACCTTTTCCCAAATGGCAAATTTTGGACCAGACCAAATTGAAAGCATTTTGCAGGTGACAAATTAACAGTTGCTAAACAGATAATTTTTCTATATGACAGGGTAGAAAACATTGTGGGAAAAGGAGAAAATGCTGGTTACCAGCATTTTCTCCTTTTCCCACATTGTTTTCAAAAGGCTTCTATTCCTGACCAACAAAAAGTAGGGATTGTTTGGCAAAGGGTTAACCCAATGCAAAACCATTAGTGGCACTTTTTATAACACAGAGAAAGAAGATTGGAAAATACTCTGGTTAGCAGATTTTTCTCTTGTATCCACTTCTTTTTGTACCAATTCTAAGATGGTTCTATCATTCCAGCCATAACTAGATGCAAATGCTTACATTATATAGATTATCTAAATTTTGATGCCTTTTATAGAACTGATACATGAATATTCTGAAAACATTAGGAGATTTTTAGTAACAAGATAATATTTCCTGTCATTTCACACAAATTTATCATACTTCAGGACTGTGGCAGAAATGCAAATGAGGTCATGTCAGCAATTGGCTTGAATTATCTGCTATAAAACTGACTCAACCTTCAACCTCTTTCAACTCATTACCAAACGACAATATTTTAGACTGGTTTAAATTGAAAGCATTTGCAGACGACAAAATACAGGTGACTGAAAAGTTGAAATTTGTTCTGGGAAGGGTAGAAAACACTGTGGGAAAAGGAGAAAATGCTGGTTACCAGCACTTTCGCCTTTTCTTACAGTGTTTTCAAAAGGCTTCTTTCTCAGGGGCGTCCAAAGTAGGGACTGTGTGGTAACAGGTTAACAAGACTCAAATCAAAACTTTCTAAAGAACAGTTACTATCTGACCTCTTGCAGCAGATTACTTTTGAAAGCATTCTGTTGCTTGGACTCTTGACCAAACAAGAAAAATATACATGTATATGGACTTGTCTACACTGAAAACATGTGCATTCCACAATTTAACCCTTTACCAAACAATCCCTGGTTTTTACGGGTCTGGATAAGTAGCCTTTTGAAAACATTGTGGGAAAAGGAGAAAATGCTGGTAACCAGCATTTTCTCCTTTTCACAATGTTTTCTATCCTATCATATAGAAAAATCATCTTTTTAGCAACTGTTATCATCTGCAAAATGCTTTCATATTGGTCTGGTAAAAAATTTGCCGTTTGGGAAAGGGTTTAATGTGCCTAAAATGAGTACAGTTGCCTTTAATAGGAGAGAAAACACTGTGGGAAAAGCAGAAAATGCTCATGCTTACCAGCATTTTCTTCTTTTCCCACAATGTTTCACAAGGGTTCTTCTTCAGGGTCGGGATTGTGGGTGGAAAAGGGTTAATGGAACAATTTTTGTATAAGCAAAAGTCAGTCAATAGGGTACAGCAGCATTGTACAGATAGATCATAGCAGCACACTAATTCTTGAAGGTTTGGTCACACTGAGCAAACGGACAAGTAATTATTTAAAAGAAAAAAATCTGTTTATATCCATTTCATGTCCATTTCTTGTTCGGTGAATCTGCTATTTCAGTACAGCGAAGTCCGGTGATGTCCATTCCATCCAGTGTGCAGTTTTGAGCCTGTTCATAAGAAATTTCCACCGGACAAAACTGTCCACTTCTCATGCTCTGAACTTCCATTCTGTCCAGTACAAGTCTGTGACTCATACATTTTAGACTCTCCAAAACACAATTCAGTTGCAGACAACAAAACACTGTAACTTAAAAGTTAAATATTTTGTTATGAAAGGGTAGAAAACAGTGGTAAAAGGTGAAAAAGTTTTGTTTTTCAGTGTCCTGATTTTGGAATTAGGTTATAAAGGACTTTTCTACGTTTTACTGGATTAGGTCTGGGAATTATCTTACATTGGTCTGCAATCATGCATGTTAAATTCTTAAATAATCTTTATTTTACTTTATTTTCCTTCATTGATGTTTCAACAACCTCAAAAAAAATCTATTTTAATCCCCCATTCAAACCTAACATCATAATGAAACTCAGTATTGATGGAGAGCACCAGGTGTGCAAAAAAAACAGATCAGAGATACTCTTCTTGAGATGACTGTACTCAAACATCCTTCATTGCTGAAGAGTTCATCAATGTACTTAAAAAGCCTTCACTACTGAAGAGTTCATTGCTTCTCCACAGGAAGTAAACCTACATCAAGTGTCTGTTTTATCCCTTTATTCACATTGCTACATGATTTGATGGCCTTACGGAAGGTAAATTTTAACATTACAAATGGCATAGGAGAATATTCTGGCAACCAACATCTTTTCCTTTTCCTACACTAGCTTCTATGTGCTGAAAGAGAGCCATTTAGCTCAGTTTGTTGTTTGCAAATGTTTTCAAGAAGGATGAGTCTAACATTTATAGCACTTAAAGGAGTGATCCCTCTTCATTCATTATTTATTTATTTTCCAAATCTCAAATGAAGAATTCAAATAAATTAAGGGAAGTAATTCAAGATAAATGGTTTTTAAGAGTTTAACTCTTTACCACCAGTCCAGAGTTTTAATGACTTTAAAGAAGAAGACTTTTAAAGACATAGAAAGACAAGGAAAAGTGCTAGTGACTAGCATTTTCTCCTTTTCCCACAATGTTTCTATCCTTCTAAAGACAAAAAGAATTATCTGCATGAGCCGCATTATACTTCTCATCTATCTTCCATTTCAGGCAAGTCTGAAATTTGTTTGGCAAATTTCTTTGAATCTTTTACCAAATGACAATATTTGAGACCTGTCCAAATTGAAAGCATGTGCAGATGACAAAATAAATATGATTGAAAAATTGTACTTGACTTTAGAAGAGTACAAAACATTGTGGGAAAAGAAGAGGATGCTGGTTACCAGCATTTTCTCCTTTTCAAACAATGTTTTCAGAAGGTGTCTTCCTCTGGGTCATAAAAACGAGGGATTGTTTTTGGTAAAGGGTTCAATGAGTCAAATTCTTGTTTATTCCATTACAATTGTTTTATTTTTCAGAAAACAAATTTCTTTCACCATTTTGAAATGAGAGTGTCATAGGCCCCAATGCCTACATGAGTGTTTGTGACCTGCTTTTAGACCAGCTTGATCTGTTTTTTTTTTTCATGTAAGAGACATCATCAAAACAAACATTCTGACCAAGTTTCAGAAGCTTCAGGCTTTAAATATGGCCTCTCGGAGTGTAGACAAGGGACTTACCCCAATGACCTACTTTTCGACCCGACAACACTCAAAATTTTAATATTCATACAGGTCTGAGATGTCATCGAGACAAACATTCTGACCAAGTTTCATAGGTAATTAACTGAAAGTGTGGCTCCTAAAGTGCACATAAGGTTACATGTTGATGTCTGGATGACACACAACGGATACCAGACAGCAGGCAAGGGACAACACGCATGACAACAAAAGGTCACCTGGAGCAATTTAAATGCTCAGGTGAGCTCGTTGTCTGCGCATGTCATATTCTTTGAAGATTCAACTGTCTTATATGACGTATCACCAGCCCCGAAAGCAGGCTGACTGTAATATTACGCTCTATAAAGTAGCAATGTAGAAATAGCTTTTATCAGAACGTTTGAGGAGAAATGAGACCTGCTTTAGCTCCAGATTTCTCTAAACTACTGATCATAGCTGAGTGAATTGCACCAGGTAGCGCTTTATTGAGTAAATTTTTATTTTAGTTTGAAATTCAAAGTAACGGCTGTCGCGTTGGAAAGTGGTTCAGTTCTGTACCTAGGATGCCTAAATTAGATGAGTATTTATAGAATGCCATCTAGCGGGAGGTAATGCAAGTGAGCTAACAATACGTAAACTCTTTCAGTGAACAGCAATAATAAACTGTATAAACATAAGAATGTCAGTATGTTTGACCAACCCACATAGCTCAGTTGGTAGAGCGTAGGACTCATGATCATGAGGGTGTGGGTTTGATCCTAATGGCTGGCCATCTAAAATTACTTATAGTCTTTTGGATGAGACGTTAAACCGAAGTCCCATGTGACGGTGCTATACACCAAGCATGTTAAAGAAGCAGGGGAAACTTAGGATGGGTTTTGTCCTGTATTTGCACTATTCCCTGTAACAACACTAACAGCCCTCAGGGGGCATTGCCCATATAGGAAACTAGTGGTGACAATTAATACAAATTCAACCAATGAGTATCACTGTAGTCCTTAAGTGCACACCTGCAATATCTTTCATCTGTAAATGCCATTACTAAATCAAAGTACTGATAGTACTGAAGGCCAGGAAATTGAGGATATGAAACAACACATGAGGTCAATTTTAATTAATACAAACAGGTAGACGGACAGGGATACAAGCAGATTCCACTAAGCCCCTGGAATTCTTGGTTTTATCATGAAATTTTGAACTGATACTAGAAAGCACCAGCCAGAAACTAATTAAGCCAGAGCTAGGCATGTGCTCACAGTTATGCGGTGCTTGATAATGGCTTAGAATACTTAGTAATTTGTCGTACTTGTAAACAATCCCAAGTCAAAATTGAACCGTATTCAATTGGTGCAATATCAACTTTGGTTATCTAAATTTTCTGAGACATGTGATGTCTTGTAGTCCTGAATGACGTTATTTTTTACATTTATGACGCAAGAACCTATTTATTTTTATTGATTTCAATGAAAATACATGTAAGATAGATATCAAGGTAAAATGTAATGAATAATAAAGATTGGAGTGATACGGCAGTTGGTCATGTTGTTTCTACCTTCCACAAGTCGACGAAATTTTGAACTGGTCATATTTAAAGGAAGTTATAGATAAAAATCCAAAGTAGTTCTTCGTGTATATTGAAAAGTAAGATTTTGGGGAAATTGGGAGGAATTGCTTGTTACAAGCAAATTCTCTTTTAGCCAAAATATTTTCTCAATAAAATACTGTGAAAAGGTTGGATTGTTTTGGGAAAACGATTAGGCTCGGTTTTCCTATTTTACTTGCCTATTTTACGGACAAGTCACAGTGACTTGAGCTTCGATACTTATATCTACATAATATAACAAGAGGGCCAAGATGGCCCTGGACCGCTCACCTGAATTTTTGAGATGACCATAGTCTATTTTTTTTTTTTTTTTGAGGTATTGAAACATTGGAACCAAATTTATAATTTTGCCAAGCAATTTTCAAAAGGTCACCTGTAAAAGTCATTTCGAAATCTGACAATCAGTTTCAAAAAGAAGAATTTTTAAGAATTCTTCATTTCTGTATAAGAGCAAGTAGCCCCCATCCACGAGAGCCATGTTTCTTGATGGATCAAAATTTACGAACAAGTTCTGAAAAGGGTCACCCAAGGAACATCTCTCTGAAATTATTTCAAAATTTGACCAGGGGTTTCAGCGAAGAGAGAATTTTAAAGAATTTCATCATGTCCGTATAGTGCAAGTAGCCCCCAATCACAAGAGCCATGTTTCTTGACGGATCAAAATTATATGTACAGCTTTTGGAAAGGGTCACCCAAGGAACATCTCTGTCAGATTATTTTAAAATCTGACCACGGGTTTCAGAGAAGAAGAATTTTCAAGAATTTCTTCATTTCCATATAGTGCAAGTAGCCCCCATTCACTAGAGCCATGTTTCTTGGCCAATCAAAATTTCGCAAACAATTTTAGAAAAGGGTCACCCAAGGAACATCTATGTGAAATTGTTTCAAAATCTGTCCAGCCATTTCAGAGAAGAAGAATTTTTAAGAATTTCTTAATTTCTGTATAGTGCAAGTAGCCCCCATTCACCAGAGCCATGTTTCTTGACGGATCAAAATTTCGCGAACAATTTTTGAAAAGGGTCACCCAAGGAACAAGTCTGTGACATTATTTCAAAATCTAACCAGCTGTTTCAGAGAAGAAGAATTTCTAAGAATTTCTTCATTTCTGTATAGTGCAAGAAGCCCCCATTCACCAGAGCCATGTTTCTTGACCAATCAAAATTTCGCGAACAATTTTTTAAAAGGGTCACCCAAGGAACAACTCTGTGAAATTATTTCAAAATCTGACCAGCGGTTTCAGAGAAGAAGAATTTTTAAGAATTCCTTCATTTCTGTATAGTGCAAGAAGCCCCCATTCACCAGAGCCGCATTTTTTGACGGATCAAAATTTCACGAACAATTTTTGAAAAGGGTCACCCAAGGAACATATCTGTGAAATTATTTCAAAATCCGACCAGCGGTTTCAGAGAAGATTTTTAAAGAATATTTCATTTCTGTATAGTGCAAGAAGCCCCCATTCACCAGAGCCATGTTTCTTGACCAATCAAAATTTCGCGAACAGTTTTTGAAAAGGGTCACCCAAGGAACAACTCTGTGAAATTATTTTAAAATCTGACCAGCGGTTTCAGAGAAGAAGATTTTTTAAGAATTCCGTCATTTCTGTATAGTGCAAGAAGCCCCCATTCACCACAGCCACATTTTTTGACGGATCAAAATTTCACGAACAATTTTTGAAAAGGGTCACCCAAGGAACATATCTGTGAAATTATTTCAAAATCCAACCAGCGGTTTCAGAGGAGAAGATTTTTAAAGAATTCCTTCATTTCTGTATAGTGCAAGAAGCCCCCATTCACCAGAGCCACATTTTTTGACGAATCAAAATTTCACCAACAATTTTTGAAAAGGGTCACCCAAGGAACATATCTGTGAAATTATTTCAAAATCCGACCAACGGTTTCAGAGGAGAAGATTTTTAAAGAATTTGCTAAAAAATTCCATTTGGTTGCCATGGCAACCAGAGTTTTTGATGAAATCAAATTCTGTGAACAATTTTTAAAGAGGACCTCCCAAGGAACATTCCTGCCAAGTTTGGTCCATATCCGCCCAGCGGTTTAGGAGGAGTTGATGTTTAAAGAATTGTTGACGACGCACGACGGACGACGCACGACGGACGACGGACACCGGGTGATCCTAAAAGCTCCCCTTGAGCACGTTGTGCTCAGGTGAGCTAAAAAGACGTTAATCCTAATTCATAATCGTTGTTCAAGGACAACTTGTGTCAAGCCCGCAAACACTTGACTCTCAAGCTTGACCTAGACCCTGGACCTGAATAAATGTTTCAAAGGGAACTTCTACTCATGATGGAGAACAATGCATTATGCTAATTTATATCGGAATCTATCCAAAAATGTAGGAATTATGGTTCGGACAAATAATTGGCCTTCAATGGGGCCTTGATCTTGAACCTACTTGAACAGATGTTTCAAATAGCACATCTAACCATGATGGAGGTCAATTGTGCCAAATTTTTTTTGAAATCCATCCACAATTGTAGAAGTTATGGACCGCAAATATTCGGATGCACACAAGCCCTACTGAACACTAGAAATATATGTGTCAGAGACACTGATGCCCCTGCTAAATGGTATTGGTCACAGGTATGTCATATAACACTAGTAGAGAGAGAGAAAAAAAATACATTAAATAACAAGCGAACGAGTACAGAAAAAAATTATAAGCATTTATTTGGTTTCAAATCAAAGTCAATCAAAGACATTTTTAAGAATCACACAGGTGTAATCTATTTGTGACAGGTGTAAAAGGTGTGAAATACATCCTATCGGTGTGAAATAGGCAGTATAAACAATGACAAAACAGCCAAATAACTCTTGGATAAAGGTATCTAATACACATAATGTACATACTAAAGACAGGGAAATTTCAAAAATATTTTTATAGACAACTTGATTAACGATATGGATGAAATTTGATGTTGGGGTCGATTTTTCTAAAATTTTATTTGGGGACGATTTCACCAAAGAAATGGTCTCCAGGGGATGATTTCTCCGGAGTGATAAAAAACACGGGCCAACCAGTTTGGGGACGATTTCTCCAGGGGCCGATTTCTCCAGCAATCCGCTGAAGTACCCTAGATTTAGTCTATATACATAAGCAAAAGTGATAAACATAACACGGGCCAATATTCTATACGTAGTTTGCTTTATTTACAATCGCATTTTAGTGGAGACGCGTTTTGTGACACACATGTTCAAATGTCAACACAACGTTATAGACAAACTCCGAGCAGAGTCGTCGTTCGTTAATCTCACCATACCTGCATATGAATGATCCGGAGTGCAAGAGACAGCGTTAAAGATATTAACCGTATATAGCGCGTAGGAATACACAACTGCCGGATAAAGCTAAGTTCATTAGGTTACGCCTTTATTAGGTCAGTGTTAATGACAAAAACAGGATAAAAAACACACACTCCTCAGTTATTAAAGGATTGTAATACCCTTGCAATTCCATGGCGTTTTGCAGATGAAAGCTTTGAGGAAAGGAAAGCATTCACACCGTGTGATAAGCAATCTCTGTATATACTTGGGAAACTAGTTGTTTTGGCGGACTCAGCGATATAGAGTGGACACACCAACCAACATTTTTGTCTGAATAGACAGGTTACGATCCCTATAGGCAAGGGAATCCCTTGGATTCCCTGGCCTAAAAAGCGTCACATGTAGAATAATATATCATTTGAATTTCAAGTTTTAATTTAACTATATGCACACCCACAAAATTTTTGTCTAGTCCAAAACTGAAAGCATTTGCAAATGACAAATGTAATTCAAAACAGTAAATACTCTGTTTATAAGGTAGAAAACATTGTGGGAAAAGGAGAAAATGTTGGTAGCCAGCATTTTCTCCTTTTCCCACAATGCTTTCAACAGCCTTCTTTGTAATGGTCATTAGAAATTGATATTGTGAGGTAAAGGGTTAATTTAGTGCAAGCTTCTTAGATTTCATCATTTTGATTCAGTTTGTCATCTCACATCTCCCATTGTTAGATCTGACCTTGATTTTACTTGAAGACCAACACACATTCTTTCAAAGTTTCCAGAAAATTTTGCCACTAAAGAAAATTGTGGACTCAGATTCTCAACAGTATCTCTATCTCTTTACCACAAGATAATAATTTGGCCTCTTGAACTAAAATTTCTTGCAAATTTGCCCAGTCTTGAAGCTGTCACCTTGTTAATGACCTCGCATGACCTAGTATTAAAATCAGAATAGCTTGGGTATAGTCAAGTAGTCATCCTGGCCACTATGTGTGAAGATTGGTTGATAACACAGCTTGTGAGGTCCCATCTAAATCTACTCTTTCCTGTAAACACCTCCAGTTCCTCCAAGATAAAACCCTCAAAGTGCCTTTCACAGCTGTAGGATCCTTTGCAGCATGTGCAGATCAAGATCACACTACACAAAGCATGCAATCTGATCTTTAGGGTCAAACTTTATAAATGAAAACGTCTGCTTGGGTTTATTAGCCAAAAGGATAATTTCATTCAAATGATATCCCCCGCCAAAAAAGACCTTCCAGTCGGCCATTTTGCATTGAATCAAAAAAACAAAAAAAGCATCTTCACATGATGAGTTACTGTACACATGTAGAAAGTTTCACTAAATTCTGTCCAATTGTATTGGAGATATTCAACGGGACAGACAGAAGGAAGGACAACACTTAAACTATATCCCTTCGCCTTCGCTGGGGGATAATAACAACTTTTAAAAGTCCAAAAACTGGCCAAAAGTAAAAAGCTGTGTCTTAAATGCATTTAAGTTTGGACCATACCTTTCAAAAGTATGAGATTTTTTACTACCAGTTGGACCTGCAAAACCATAACAGATTGGCACTTTCAGATATTTTTAATAATTCTAAATGATATCATTCAAATTGAAATGCATTTTGACACCCACTTTGTTAACTTTAAGCCATTATGGAGCCTTTAAATTCACTGTCAGAAAACACAATAAATAGAATAATGAAATAACAGTCAACTTACAATTTTTTCAGATTGTGCAGCCCCTCAAAGGCGCCAGGTTCAATTCTACTTATTTTGTTGTGACTTAAATCCCTGAAAGTAGAAAAAAGTAAATATTATTATACATCCCATGCATGCTGATAAGCGTGCAATCATTGCCAGTCATAAATAAGAATATTTTGATATACAGCATGCAAGATGGATTCTCTCACATACCAAGAAAGACTGACATGATAACCTCAAATTGCGACTGTTACCCTTTACCAAAAGACAAAATTTTAAAGCCCTTCAAATCCAAAGCATTTGCAGAGGACAAAGTGAATGTGGCCAAAATGATCATTACATTTTTTGAAAGGGTAGAAATCATTGTGGGAAAAGGGTGTTCATTTTGTTCATACCACACATACCCGACTTTTGATGACCAAGAGAATGAAGCCTTTTGACAGCATTGTGGGAAAAGGAGAAATTCCCCCTTTCCTACAATGTTTTCTACCCTGCTTGAATCATATTTTTAGACAAGGTGACTGTTTCATTGTAATCCAAACTTTTAACGGCCCTTAGAAAAAAGCCTTCTGAAAACATTGTGGGAAAAGGAGAAAATGCTGGTAACCAGCATTTTCTCCTTTTCCCACAATGTTTTCTCCCCTTCACACAACAAATTTCAAATCTTCAGTCACGTTTACTTTGTCGTCTGCAAATGCTTTTGGTTTGGACAAACCTAAAACATTATCATCCAGCAATGAGTTAATTTGTTTTGCTTACGACAATTTTAATTACAGATGTTTCAGACAAAAACTTCTATCATTTGAGGCATATATGTCGTCTGCAATTGGTTTGAATTTGGAGCAGTCTAAAATCTTGTCATTTCACACAGAGTTTAATCCTTTCCCAAACAATCCCTGGTTTTTACGACCCTGAGATAGAAGCCTTTTGAAAACATTGTGGGAAAAGGAGAAAATGCTGGTAACCAGCATTTTCTCCTTTTCCCACAATGTTTTCTACCCTGCTGGAAACACATTTCAGTTTTTGAATTACGGTTACTTTGTTGTCTACAAGTGCTTTCAATTTGGACCATTCCAAAATTTTGTCGTTAGTGGTAAATAGTTAAAATTGCAGTCTGCATTACATGTAAATTCAAATAGGACCAGCCTAAAATTCTGTCATTTGATTACATTTATACAGCCTGCAAGTAAAAGAGTTTTTGTCCTGAAAAACCCATCTTTGAAATTCCTTGATGGTACTTCCACATGGAACAGCGAATTCTAATTGTAATTTGATCACAGAGTGAGCAGATATTTTGTTTCTACAATCTCTGATTTCAGCCTTTTTCTTCAAGGTAAAGACTTCAACATAAAATCCAGACTTTAAAAGACCCTGAAGCAGACGGCTTTTGAAAACATTGTTGAAAAAGGTAAGATGCTGGTAACCAACATTTTCTCCTTTTCCCACAATGTTTCCTTCTCTTTCGAAAGTAATTTCCATTAATTGAGCTTAAACAGTGAAACTGTCATTCTACAAATCCTTACAATTTGGGCATACCAGTATCTCAAATTCTTGTTGTGTGGTAAATACTTAACCCCTCACAAAAAAATTCTTGCAGACCACAATTTTAATGTGCCTCAAAAAGTGAAATTTGCCTCTGGAATGGAGAAAAAGCATCCTACGAAAAGGAGAAAGAGCTTAATACCAGCATTTTGTCTTTTGCGCAAAATGTTTTCAAAAGCCTTTTTCCTACAGGCTGTTAAGTCTTAAATTTACTAAACGACAAAAAATAACTGTAGTGTTACGAGACCTTCTTCACCCCTGACCAACGTATGACACCTTTAATAGAGGAAAGCCTAATTTCACCCTCTAACACACAATCCAGACTTAAATAACGACCCTGGAAAAAACCTTTTGAAAACATTGTTGGAAAAGGAGAAAATACTGGTATATTTTCTCCTTTTCCAACAATATTTTCCATCCTACCCAAACAAAGTCTAATTTTCGAACAACATTTATTTTGTCATTTATAAAGGCTTTCAGTTTGGAGAAGTCTATAATTTCGTAATTAAGTGAAGGATTAAATCTTTTCTTTTAAAGATAGTAATCAGCTACAATCCTATGAATTTCTCTTATTATGACTTGATTTATTGAACAAAAACATTCCCCCACCCTCCCTCAAAAAACATCATCAATAAAGAAAGCAAAAAAATCTGGAAAGAATTTCTGCCGAATGAATCATGACCATGAATAAATGTAACTGTTGCATGCTATCTTTTCTATCTTCTGACACTAGAGAGTACAAATTTGATTAGCCTTTTAACCGGAAAATACCAAACAAGCACAGCCCTTTTCTTTATCGGTAACTCTTTACAAAAGGATACAATTCCAATCTTGTCTGCATAGGAGGCATTTGCAAACGACAAAATTTGGTATTTGTTGATGAAAGCTGGAAAACAGTATTGGTAAAGGAGAAAATGCAAGCATTTCCTTCCTTTCAAACAATTCTTATTTCTCAATGATTACAGAAATTTTCAGAATGCTATGTAAACATAGATTTATCTTGTAAAAGGTATAACCCTTTACCACACAATCCTGAGTTTAATGTGGGTTTTTGAAAGCATTGTGGAAAAAGAAGAAAATGCTCTAAATCAACGTTTTCTTCTTTTCCCAGAATGTTTTCTGCCCTTTGAAATTGTCTCCAGGGTCCGTATTAACCAACCATTTCTAAGAACATTCTTAGTCTTATTCTTCAGAATTTTGTCAATGTGAAAGTAACAGAACTTTTGATTGGCTAAACCATTTGGTTTAGCCAATCAGAAGTTCTGTTACTTTCAAAGTCAGAAAATCTTGAAGTATAAGACCAAGAGTGTTCTTCAGAATGGATGGTGAATATACGGACAATATGCAAAAGTCTTGATTTTATTATGTGGGAAAGGGATGAGCAATAAATAAATGAAACAGGCATTTCAGCCAGACAAACAGCAATAACACGATAGACAAGTTTCACAAATTCAACAGACTGTTCAAAGTGGATGTTACATGCAGTCTGATTGTGATCTACTTACATGCAGTCGGCTTCTGTATAAGCGCAAAGTTCTGTAGCGACAAATCTTCAAGCATAGTTTTTCTATGATCTAATACTTAGTTATCTCATTGGCGGTTTTTCCAACTCAGAGGATATTTTACCCTTTACTACATTATCCCAACTACAAGAGACCCTGCGAAAAAAACCTTTGAAAACATTTTGGGGAAAAACGGAGAAAATACTGGTAACCAGAATTCTGTCCTTTACCCACCATGTTGTCTACCCTTCACAAAATAAACTTCCCTGGGTCCTGTGTGGCTCAGTGGTAAGTTGTAGGACTCCTGACCTGGAGGTCCCAGGTTCAAGCCTTGCTGGCTCCACTGGGTTTTTTTTCACAGGAGTGTCCTTGGGCAAGACACTTCAGAGCCTAGCCTAGTACCGGTGGAACCCAGGAAACATGAATATGTGAACTGTTGTCATGATATGACTGAAATACTGTTGAAAGCAGCGTAAAACACCATTCAAAATAAACTTCCATTTTTCAGTCACATTTATCTTGTCGTCTACAAATTCTTTGAATTTGGAGTATCTCAAAAATTTTGTTGTTGGTAAAGTTATCATTCAGAATGCAGAGTAAAATGAACAGAAAAGTTCATCTTGAGCATGAAAAGTTGACAATTCTGACTAGTCGTGTCATCAGCAGTGCTTCTTTTCACCATGTTTTTTTTTAACCCTTTACCAAACAACAAAATTTTAGACTGGTTCAGGTTGAAAGCACTTATAGAAGACATAATAAACGTAACTCAAAACATGAAATTTGTTTCCAGCAGGGAAGAAAACATTGTGGGAAAGGAGAAAATGCTGGTTACCAGCATTTTCTCCTTTTCCCACGATGTTTTCATAAGCCTCTTATCTCTGGGTTACCAGCATTTTCTCCTTTTCTCACAATGTTTTCAAAAGCCTGTTATCTCAGGGTCGTAAAAACCAGGGATTGTTTGGTAAATGGTTAAAATGTGTATGACAATGATACACAAACACATGAAATACTTATGATAACTGTTCTGTGACCTTTTTGGCCAGTAATCATCAAGCACTCTTAAGACCATTGTATTAACATTTTTCCCCAGAACTTACTAAGTCTAAAATACGTAACTTCTGATTGACTGAACGGTAATTGGTTTTGCCATTCAGAAGTTGTCTTATTTTAAACTTTAGAAAATCTTGGAAAATAAGACTGAGAATGCACTTTAGAACTTTTCATGAATTAACCATCCGGCCATATGAAAAAAAAAAATATCTTTGAAAGTTCCCCTTACGGGGGAAATCATTAGCCCTATCTTACACATCAGAAAGTTTCGACAAAAGGGAAGCTATGTATGTTTCTGACACATCCTCTCCGAGGAAATCACTCTCAACTCTCCTGTAAATTGCTTTTGTATTTTTTCTTTATTACCAAACTCTTTGAATAAGATACTGTATCTATACTTCAATAAAGATGAGTCCTTCATCACACAAAAAAAGAAAAGTTTCATCTTAACCCTTTGGGCCAGAACTTAACCCTCTACTCCATAGATACTCATTTCAACGCACTGCTTATAGGAGCCTTTGGAAAACATTGTGACAAAATGTGAAATTGCTCATGACGAGCAATCTCACCATTTGTCACAATGTTTACTATGCTATCAAAAGATGTCATATACACATAAGAAACAGCTTCATCTTTGCTGTTATTTAGGGTCAATTAGAAATACCATAGAAATGCCTTATGGGTTAAGGGGTTACCTGGCACTTTTTGTCTAGAAATACACCCCAATTACATGTAGGTGCAATTTCAAGGTTGCTTTCATCTATGGAGTTTCCGCTGAGCAAAAGTACAGGTCATAGATCAGACTGCATGATTTGTGCAGCCTTGTCTTGATCTATATAGGTTGCAATGACAACTGTATCTGTGAAAGGGGCTTTAACCCTTTACAATACAACTCCTACTTTTAACAACCCTGAGAAAGAAGCCTTTAGAAAACATTGTGGGAAAAAAGGAGAAGAGGCTGATAACCACCATACAACTCCTACTTTTGACAACCCTGGGAACAAAGCCTTTAGAAAACATTGTGGGAAAAAGGAGAAAATGCTGGTAACCAGCATTTTCTCCTTTTTTCCCACAACGTTTTCTACCCTTCACAAAACAAATTTCAAATTTTGGGTCACTTTTATTTTGTTGGCTGCAAATGCTTTCAATTTAGACCCGTCTAAAATATTGCCGTTTGGTAATGGGTTAGGGATTAATTAATATGTACTGCCATGCAAATGAAATCAACATTAACCCATTACCAAACAATCCCTACTTTTGACGCCCCTGAAAAAGAAGCCTTTAGAAAGCATTGTGGGAAAAGGAGAAAATGTTGGTAACAAGCATTTTCTCCTTTTCTCACAACATTTTCTACCCTTCACAAAACAAATTTCAAATTTTCAGTCACTTTTATGTTATTGTCTGCAAATGCTTTCGATTTGGACAAGCCTAAAATGTTGTCATTTGGTAATGAGTTAAATTAACATTTCAGGTAGGAAAAAAAACCCTATCTGTAGATCTTAACATTGCAAACTTCATAAAAAAGCACAAAAAGGCAGCCAATGAAAAATTTGGTTACTCTGCACATATTGGAGCAATCTGCTGTAACCTGCACCTGATCAGCAAAACCAGTGAAACTGTGGGCTTGCTACTGCAAGAGTAATAAGCCATGATTTAGATTTTGTTTACTGGGTCATGTAACAGGTCACCTTGATAAGCCACATACCAGGTATTTTCTTACATTGCCTCTGGAACACTTTACCTATCAACCTGAAGTTTTCCAAACTACAGAAGCTTTCAAACACATTTTAGAGTATATAGAGAAAATGCTGGTGACCAGCATTTTCTGGCTTTCCCATAATGTCTTCTACCCTTTCACTCACAAGGCAGACTGTTTGAACTACAAGCACTTGTCTTCTGCAAGTGCTTTACTCTTTACCAAAGGACAAAACTTTAGACTAGTCCAAATTGAAAGCATTTGCAGACCATAAAATGTAAGTAACTCAAAAATTGAAAGTTGGCTTCAGTAGAGTAGAAAACATTGTGGGAACATGTGCTGGTTACCAGCATTTTCTCCTGTACCCACAAAGTTGTCAAAAGGCTTTTATCTCAGGGTCATAAAAACCAGGTATTGTTTGGTTACTTTGGTAAAGGGTTAAATTTTGTAAATCTGTAATATTTTGTCATCTGGTAACAGGTAGGCCTTTACCATACAATCCCACACAAATATTAAACCCTGAATAACAAAACTTTTTGAAACAGTTTTTGGATTAGGAGAAAGTGTTGGTAACCTGTATTTTCTCCTTTTTCTGCAATATTTACTACCTTTTTGAGCACAAATTCCAATATCAGGGCTAATTTACATGTAGACTGATATCTGAAAAGCATTTTAACTCTGTACCAGACAATCCTGACTCTTAACGACCCTGAGAAAGAAGCCTTTTAGAAAACATTGTTGGAAAAGAAGAAAATGCTGGTAACCATCATTTTCTCCTTTTCCACAATATTTTCTACCCTGCTGGAAACAAATTTCAATTTTTGAGTTATATTTGTCTTCTGCAACTGCTTTCAATTTAGGCCATTCTAAAATTTTGTCTTTTGGTAAAGTATAAAGTATTAATCCAGAAAAGTCTTTAAAACTTTTGTCATTAATGATTTGGTAAAGAGTTACTAGGGACAGACAAAAAAATTTGTTCATACTGTTTGCAGTTGGTTAATGTGGCGCAGATAATGGGTTTATCTGTGAAACAGTTACAAAACATTGTGGGATAACGATAAAACACTGCGGTAACCAATGTGTCTTTTAGGGCCATCTTCCTACAGGTCCCTAAAAACTTATAGATTACTAGTATTTGGTATAGGGCTTAGTGTAGAGATCTAAATCTCAACATAAACAAAACAAATTAATGTTACCAGCCTCTAACACCTTAACCAAAACATTGTTGTTTAATGTTGTTTTGGCTGCTCTGCTCCTTTCCCACAATTTTTTTGAAGGCCTTCTTCATATCATGGTCCTTAAACCCTTTGGGTTGTTCGGTAAGGGGAATTATGTAAAGATCTTAATCTGATAAACGAAATGAATTAGTGTTTCCAGCCTTTAACCCATTACAACACAAATCTGAGTTCTCACAAAGACATAAACCTTTTTGAAAACATTGTGAGAAAAACATTTTTCTCCTTTTCCAACAATGTTTTGTAATTAATTTAAACATATTTATTTTACATCGATTGAGAAACAAGTTCTGACAACTTATTCTAATCTCTCTCGATACTGCTTCCTGGGAACTACACCAGTACTCGCGCCGAAAGTGTGGGCCGATGAAAAATCCTAAAGTTGACATCCGCTCCCGGTAATCGACCTCAGGACCTTTTGGTTATGAGGCCGACGCTCTACCTCACGACCACGAACACCACACAAATGTTTTGTATCCTTCTACAAGCAAGTTTTTATCATAGTGTTTCATTTATTTCTTTAACCCATGACCACACAATCCCTACTTTTGACAACCCTGAAAAAGAAGCCTTTAGAAAACATTATGGGAAAAGTAGAAAATGCTGGAAACCAGCATTTTCTCCTTTTTCCCACAATGTTTTCTACTCTTCACAAAACAAAATTCAAATTTACTGTCACTTTTATTTTGTCATCTGCAAATGCTTTCGATTTTGAAAAGCCTAAAATAATGTTGTTTGGTAATGAGTTTAAACATCATAAACTTTTAAATTCTCTTTTGGCTTGACCAAAGACAATTTGCAGTTGTCTGGGCCGCTCCTTTCTCACAAATTTTTCCATGGCCTTCTTCATAAAAGCCCCTAAAAACTTCATGATATTTTGGTAAAGGCCTGTATAGAGATCTAAATCTAAACATAAACAAAATAAATTAATGTTTCCATCTTCTAGCTTCTGTCCCAAAATATCGCAGCTTTTGGATGTATGGACAAGAAACAACCTAGATACAAAACAGATTTTGTTAATTAAAGATCAGACGACATAATTATTCAAAGGTTGATCTTGATTTCAACATTTATCAAAAGGCTAAGAATTACTAATGCAATCATCAAGGTTTGATAAAGTAAACACGGATAATTTGTAAATAATTCTTGTGCTTATGTTATGTTATGCTTGGATCTGAAATTAACTCTGTATCACATGACAAGATTTTAGACTGGTCTGTATTGAAACCCTTTAAGGCTATGAAATATAGCTCATAAGATTGGAATTGTCTTTAACCCATTACCACAAAATCCCTTAATGACACCCATGAGGAAAAAGCCTTTAGAAAACATTATGGGAAAAGGAGAAAATGCTGGTAACCAGCATTTTCTCCTTTTCCCAAAATGTTTTCTACCCTTCACAAAACAAATTTCAAAATTTTTAGTCACTTTTATTTTGTCGTCTGCAAATTCTTTCAATTTGGACAAGCCTAAAATATTGTCTTGTGGTAATGAGTTAAATAACCCTTTATCAGACAACAAAATTTTAGACTGGTCCAAGTTGAAAGCACTTGCAGAAGACAAAATAAACATAACTGAAAAATTGAAATTCGTTTCCAGCATGGTAGAAAACATTGTGGGAAAACGCTTCTATCTCAGGGTCATAAAAACCTGGGATTTTTGTAGCAAAAATAGTAGCCAAAGTAAAGCCCTTTTGGTGGATCTAATGTAAACACATTATCTAACACACAATAACATCATTCCGTAAGTGCATATAAAACATAATGGACTCCAGAGCTAATTACGCATGTTCATTAGCTAACTTATTATTAACCTTTTCCATCATATACATTGGCTTTGTAATATGTATATTACTGGAAAGTGTGTCAGTCTTTACTGACCAGATTGAACTTCATGATCTCGTCCAATGTGAGCACCAATTCTTTCATCAAGAACTTACGTGTGAGCAATTTCATAGACAATGACACAAAAATGAGCCATTTGTTGCATTCTACATGGATTTTCCGTCCATATTTTGATACAAGCCGTGTATGCTTAACTCTTTTCCTAAACAATAAATTTTTGGATTGGACCAAATTCAAAGCAACATCAGACAACAAATTAAATTTTGGTAATATAAGGATTTCAGACTTGGATAGGTTAGAAAATATTGTGGGAAAAGGAGAAAATGTTGGTTTCCAGCATTTTCTCCTTTTCCCACAATGTTTTCTAAAGTCGAGATTGTTTGATAAAGAGTAGAGAGTTAAATACTTCAGTCAAAGCCAGCCTTTGAAGCAGTCAGCCAAAAGAACACAACAACACAACCATTATAGTTTCTTACTCATACCCAGGCTGTTACTAAGGATTGAAAGATACTAGTATCCCCTGTTAACCCATTACCACACAGCAAAATTTTAGACTGGTCCAAATTGAAAGCATTTGCAGATGACAAAATAAAAGTGACTGAAAAATTAAAATTTGGTTTGGGAAGGGTGGAAAACACTGTGGGAAATGGAGAAAATGCTGGTTACCAGCATTTTCTCCATTTCCTACAGTGTTTTCAAAAGGCTTCTTTCTCAGGGTCGTTAAAAGTCGGGATTGTGTGGTAAAGAGTTAAAAGAAATTCTTGAATTCACTAACAATTACTGAACTACAGTTCATGAACAATCTGTTGAACAGCAAAAGGCAGGTTCATGAACCATTTTTGTTCATGAACCTTTGTTTTGGTTCTATAAACTGTTGATGAAGAGTTGATGAACTGTGTTTTATGAACAACAGGTCTTAACCCATTACCACACAATCCCTACTTTTGACGCCTCCGAGAAAGAAGCCTTTAGAAAACATTGTGGGAAAAGGAGAAAATGCTGGTAACCAGCATTTTCTCCATTTCCCACAATGTTTTCTACTCTTCCCAAAAGAAATTTCAAATTCTCAGCCACATTTATTTTGTCGTCTGCAAGTGCTTTCAATTTGGACCAGTCGAAAATTTTGTAGTTTGGTAAAGAGTTAAACAGCTCCATGAACAGTTCCATGAAATAAGTCTTGAACTGTAAGTGAACGTTTCCTGAATCAAAGTTCATGAACTGGTTGTGGCCAGTGATCAAGTATGTTGACTTTGTAGAAACAGATTCTATAAGCTTATTAGAAAATGCCTGAAAAATGATTTGAACAAGAATTTGCAACAAGAAAATGTTAGACTTTAAAAAACTGAATGCATTTGTAGACTACATGTAAGGTGGCACAAAAGTGACATGGAAGATATATTTTATACTACATGCGCACCTAATAAGTAATATGTGCGTACGCAGTAGTATTAAGTGCGCACGCAGTAGCTTATACGTGCGCACGTAATAACCAAACTACTAGTATTACGTGCCCACGCAGTAGTATTATGTGCACACGCAGTTGCTAATACGTGCGCACATAATAGTTTAGTTATTACAATAGTATTACGTGCGCACATATTAGTTATTACGTACGCACGTATTAGCCACTGCGTGCGCACGTAATACTACTGCGTGCGCACATATTACTTATTACATGCCCACGTATTAGCAACTGCATGCGCACGTAGTATAAAATATATCTTCCATGTCACTTCTTTGCCACTGTACTACATGTTAAAATTCTGATGTTGCTAAAATGATCATTTCTGTTGTAGAAAGGGTAGAAAGCACTGGAAGAAAAAGAGAAAAAGCTGGTTTCCAGCACTTTCTCCTTTTCCTACAATGTTTCAAATTCCTTATTTCCTTGTAGTCATTATCTCTTTACCACATGATACTTAGTTTTAACGACCCCAAAGAAAATGCTGGTGGCCTGCGTTATCTCCTTTTTCTACAACATTTTTCACCCATCGAACGAAAAAATTCCTATGTATATAGTGCTCAGAGTGATCAGTTTCCTGTCTTCAAATGCATTTTGTTGTTAGAAAAGAGTTAAGTCTGGTCTTTGTGGTGAAAAGGTTAACCCTTTCCCAAACGACAGATTAAAGATGGACTCTTCTAAACCAAAAGAGTGTGCAGACGACAATTTTAGATTTGGAGAAAATGGCATAAAGTTTTAAAAAAGGGTAGAAAACACTGTGGGAAAAGGAGAAATTGCTCATTATGAGCAATTTCTCCTTTTTCCACAGTGTTTTCTAAAGACTTTTACTGCAGACATGTAAAAACCAGGGCTTGTTTGGGAAAGGGTTAATGATTATAAAATTCTATTGAAAATTCACCCAGAAATTCAATTTTTTGATAATTTGAAATACAATATCGCTATAAAGATTAATAGATTGTCTGATTCCGGGAAACACACAGCAAGTTCTGCTTGATGTCCAGAGGAAAGCAACTGCAGTATGCAGATTCGTGTAAATAAAACATCTTATGGCATGCCATATTTGCATGAAAAATTTGCATTTTATGCAACAGAAAATCTTATCATCTTCTCTGATAACGAATTCTGGTATTCACAAAAACACTGTAGCAGCTTCTTGCCTCATGACTCCTAGTTGGCAAATCCTGAAGTTAATTAAGCCTTCACAAGCAATCCTGGATATTAATAACTTTGAGTCAGAACACTTTTGAAAACATTGTGGGAAAAAGAAAAAATGCTGGTAATCGGCATTTCTCCTTTTGCCACAATGTTTCCTTCTTTCTTTCAAAAAGTAAATTTCATTTTCTTGAGTCATTCAACTCATAAGCAAACAACAAAATTTTAGACTGGTCCAAATTGAAAGCATTTGCAGACGACAAAATAAAGGTGACCAAAGTATTGAAATTTGTTTAAGGAAGGCAAGAAAAAATTGTGGGAAAAGGAGGAAATGCTGGTTATCCAGCATTTTTCTCCTTTTCCCACAATGTTTTCTAAAGGCTTCTTTCACAGAGGTGTTAAAAGTCGCGAATGTGTGCTAAAGGGTTAATCCATAGTCTGTATGTACGTTCAATTTGGGAAAGACTACAATTTTGACTGATTGTATTTGGTGTCACACCACTTTCAATACTATTTCAGCCATATCACGGCAACAGCTCACAGATGTTTTTAAAAGCAGGTTTTCTCAGGTTGATTTTTAATTGCAACTGAGTGGTTAAGGGTACAGCTTAACCCTTTACCACACAACAAAATTTTAGACTGGTTCAAATTGAAAGCATTTGCAGACGACAAAATAAAGGTGACTGAAAAATTGAAATTTGTTCCGAGAAGTGTAGAAAACACTGTGGGAAAAGGAGAAAATGCTGGTTACCAGCATTTTCTCCTTTTCCCACAGTGTTTTCAAAAGGCTTCTTTCTCAGGGTCGTTAAAAGTCGGGATTGTGTGGTAATGGGTTAAAAGCCCTTTTGACACTAGTATGAAATTATGAATTATCAGTATAAAATCATTGCTTGAAGTTAGTATAATGGCCAATTAAAATTTCGAAATAGGAAACAGCAATCGGAAATCAAGATTTTGGCATTGAATCATTAACCAACACTATGAGCAATCCTTTTCAGAAACTGATTCCTTGTAACTTATGAGATTTGACAATACCCAGAGCCCCAGATAGAGGGAGTGATTTCGATTTCAAAATTGAAAATATCAATTTTTCTACACTTAACCCTATGTTCTGGGTACTCATTAGAATCGTCTCATTGAGACAATTCTACTGTGTAGCCACAACATAGGGTTTGGAAGAGAAATAAAAGATTTAGAATACCATCACTCTTATCAGGAGCTCTGAATACCTAAAAAAAATTCAGTATACTAGTAACCAACTATTTATTTCTTTAACACAAACAAAATTTAAGACTTGTCCAAATTGAAAGCATCTGCAGACAGCAAGAAAAAAAAAGTGAGTTACCAGCATTTTCTCCTTTCCAATAATGTTATCTGATGCTTTCTTTCTCAGAGTCGTTAAAAATAGGGAATGTATAGTAAAGGTTAAAAAGAGAAAAACATATTCTTTCAGTTTGGATAAGTCACAATTAAATTGTGTTGCTGTGAAAAGAGTTAAACCATCACTGCATAAGCTGGTATCTAATCTAAAAAGATTACCAGCCCTGTGCACTGGTGTCTGATCTTAAGATCCAGCATTACAAGCCCTGTGCTCTGGTATCTGATCTCATTTTAGACCCAGGAATACAAGTCCCCTGCATTGGTATCTGATTTGAAGACCCAGGATTACAAGCCCTGTACACTTGTATCTGATCTGAAGGCCCAGGAATATAGACCCTCTGCACTGGTGTCCCATCTCAAGACCCAGGATTACAAGCGCTGTGCACTGGTATCAGATTTAAAGACCCAGGATTACAAGCCCTACAGTTGACTTGTATCTGATCTTATTAGGCCCAGGTATATAGGCTCTGTGCACTACGGGTGTCCCATTTCAAGACCCCGGATTACAAGCTCTGAGCACCAGTGTCTGATCTCAAGACCTAGGATCACAAGCCCTGTGCACTGGTATCCCATCTCAAGACCCATGATTACAAGCCTAAAGTGCACTGGTGTCCCATTTCAAGAATCTGGATTACAAGCCCTGTGCTCTGGTATCTAATCTCAAGACCTAGGATTACAAGCACCGTGCACTGGTGTCTCATCTCAAGATCCAGCATTACAAGCCCTGTGCTCTGGTATCTGATCTCAAGACCCAGGAATACAAGCCCTGTGCACTGGTATCTGATTTAAAGACCCAGGATTACAAGCCCTGTGCACTTGTATCTGATCTTAAGGCCCAGGACAAACCTTGTGCACTGGTCACAGTGGTATCTGATCTCAAGACCCAGAATTACAAGCCCTGCGCTCTGATGTCTGATCTCAAGACCCAGAATTACCAGCCCTGTAAACTGGTGTCTCATCTCAAGACCCAGGATTACCAGTCCTGTGCACCAGCAATTTTTCCTTTCCAACAATGTTTTCATAAGACTTCTACCTCAAGCTTGCCAAAGTCGTTATTGTGTTGTAAAGGGTTAAGACCCTGAGAAAGAAGCCTATAGAAAGCATTGAGGGAAAAGGAGAAAATGCCGGTAACAATATTTTTTACCTTATCAAAGTCAGAAATCAAAATATTAACAAGATTTCATTTGTTGTCTGCAGATGCTTTGAATTTTGTCCAGTTCAAAAAAATTGGGGTGGGGTAAGGAGTTAACCCTAGCTAAAACAAGCCCTTGTCCAAGTCTTTTGAAAACTCTATGGGAAAAGAGAAATTGCTCATAACGAGAAATTCCTTCTTTTTCCACAGCATTTTCTACCCCATTTGGAGAACTGCTACCCTTTCCATCATATTTGAAATTGTCGTCTGCAAGCTCTGTCAGTTTGGAAGAGTCTAAAATTTGTCCTTAGGGAAAGAGTTAACCCTTTACCCCATAAGGCATTTCTATGGTGTCTCTAATTGAGCCTAAAATAATACCAAGGATTAAGCTGTTTCTTATGCATATATGGCACCTTTTGATAGCATAGAAAACATTGTGGCAAAAGGTGAATTTGCTCGTGACAAGCAATTTCACCTTTTGCCACAATGTTTTCCCAAGGCTCCTGCAAGCAATGCGTAGAAATGAGTATCTATGGAGTAAAGGGTTAACTTATTACCACACAATCCCTACTTTTGACGCCTCTGAGAAAGAAGCCGTAAGAAAACATTGTGGGAAAACGAGAAAATGCTGGTAACCATCTTCTCCTTTTCCCACAGTGTTTTCTACCCTTCACAAAACAAATTTCAAATTTTCAGTCACTTTTATTTTGTCATCTGCAAATGCTTTCGATTTAGACAAACCTAAAATTTTGCCGTTTGGTAATGTGTTAAATAACTGCCTGTGGATCTATGGTGAAACAAGTATATTTACAGATAATGAGTATTCCAAAAGGCATCATTACAACAAGAAGGGTTTTCATAAATCATACTGGTTGCTATAGAGATATATTTCAAAACCATTTTCCCTTCACTACATGGAAAAATTATTAGACACTCCCCCCCCCCCCCCCCCCCCCCCCACTTTTTCATCTTTCATTTTGACATAATTTGCTGATATAAAATGGAATTTGGCAAATACAATTTTAGAATTAGCATTAAATTTTTTAGTGTAGAAAACATTGAACGGCAAGCATTTTCTCCTTTGCCCAATGTTTAAAAATAAATGTATCTTCTTTAGAAACAAAAGAAATCTATGGATAGTCTGTTAAAGGCTGCAAAATAGATTAACCCATTACCAAACGACAAAAATTTAGGTTTGTCCAAATTGAAAGGAATTACAGACGACAGAATAAAAGTGACTGAAAATTTGAAATTTGTTTTGTTAAGGGTAGAAAACATTGTGGGAAAAGGAGAAAATGCTGGTAACCAGCATTTTTCTCCTTTTCCCACAATGTTTTCTAGAGGCGTCTTTCTCATGGGCGTCAAAAGTAAGGATTGTGTGGAGATGGGTTAAACAGTTTTTCAGGCTGCAAAAAAAAGTTTTAGCACTTTTGTGTCCCTAACATTTGATTTCAGATATTTAAGTATATGAACTTTCAGATGTCACATAATAGACCTTCGTTGCAGCTCATTCTTCACCTACCAGTCTAAAATTTCGGCATTTGGTCAAAAGTTTATAAAATGATGGGATTTGTCCTTGAGAGGGTAGAAAACAGGAGAACACAAGTAGTATGCTAACAGCAAGTATATTTCCCTGTTTTGCAAAACTGTTTTCAAATGGTCCTAACCAATGGTCTTTTAAACTTGAGATAGAACAGTTAACTCTTTACCAGTGACACAACAAAATATTGGACTTGTCTATAATGAGAGCATTTGTATGGGAGACACTGGACATGTTTCAAAAGATGAAATTTGTTCATGATAGGGTAGAAACCAAACGGTGGTTACCAGCATTTTCTCCTTTTCCCAATATGTTTCAAAAGTCTCCTTTCTCATGGTCATTAAAAGTTGGGATTGTGTGGTGAAAAGGGTTAAGGTTCACAGAGTGGGGGATCAGGAGTTTCTTCAAGAGTATTCCTTGCTCAAAAAACCAAATCTTTCCCGTTTTTGAAAATAGGTAAGTTGAGCGATGTAATAGAGCTAGAACATAGAAGCTATGCGAAAATCATTAGCCAACAAACACTCTCACCTACTTTCTGGTGTTTTGTGATGCTTTAATCAAGATGTCAGTCAAGAGTTGGCAATTCAAAATGAAGCTTTTCAACCCATGATTTCTAACAAGTTATTTTTACATTTTGTTTGTTTTAAATCGTATTTTCTTCTGAAGCTCTTCCATGTAGCTGTGTTTCATCATAACTTTACCGCACAACAAAATCCTAGACTTGTCAAAATTCAACACATTTTACATAAACAAATGTGGCTCAAAAATTGGAAGTCATTTTGGGAAGAGTAGGAACTATTGTGCGAAAAAGGGTTCCTAGCATTTTTCCCTTTTCTCACGATGTTGTCAAAAGCATTTTTTTAGAAAGTGGTGAAAACTCTGGATTGTGTGGTAAGGGATTGATTTTACAGCACAAAAAAAAACCAACAGTTCATGTCACTGCAAGGGTTCAACAGATACATGGTTTGGGCTTGCCATTTCCTTGCCCTAGGATAATACAACTACTTTTCTCACATGCTTCAGCAGACTGGTGAGACTGGCAAAAATACGCTGGAAAGAAAGTTAGCCCCAACAGGGTACCAAACTCACAACCATCAGGTCATGAGTCCGACACGCTCACCACTGAGCCACCCGGGCAGGCTACTACCCTTAAAAAAACTAGAGTTATCACTGAATGTGACTTGATACTTCTGGCCCAGTGCTTTGACAGAAACAGTCAACTTTTTTTAACACAAATGGACACACAGATGGATGGACAAATGATTCCAGTATACCCCAAAAAACATTTGTTTCCCGGGAGTAATTAACACCAGAACCTGCAGTGTTGGCTTAAGTGTTAAAAATATGGTTGTTACATTAAATGCTATAATAAAATTGTCTTCTTATTAACTATTGTCATAATTATGTAAACAATACTTTTACTGTCAGTTAAAATAATCAAGACCTTTTTTTTTCCAAACACCTTATTGAATTTTCATCAGGGCTTATAAAACTGATATGGAGTATTACTCTCAGATGATAATCTAAGCCTTTGTTGACATACACAACATAATAAAATAAACACATAAAAGGTAGGACAGGTAAAATGCATTGCTTCATTACATAGAAAATACAAAGGACATTTCAGCAAAGAGGAATACCTGTACCCCTATAATTCTGAAGTCAGTCGACCTTAAAAAGACATTGATACCGTCTGAGAGTAATACATAGGTATCAGTTGTGATACTAAAACATATGGTTTTTTTTAAGGAAGCATAAACAAACAGTTGAGCTGTCAGTCTCAATCCAAAAATGCATGACATAGGTACACAACATTAACCCTTTCCCAAAACAATCCCTGGTTTTCACAATCCAAATAGGAGTCCTTTTGAAAACATTGTGGGAAAAGAAGAAAATGCTGGTTACCAGCATTTTCTCCTTTTCCCACAATGTTTTCAAAAGCTTTCTTTCTCAGGGTCGTTAAAAGTTGGGATTGTATGGTAGAGAATAAATAATCAAGTTGTCCGTCAAGATCTGGCCATTCAAAATAAAGCTTTTAAACCCATAATTTCCCATAAGCTATTTTTACATTTTGTTTGTTTTCTACCCATTTAAAAAGAAATTTTAGTTTTTAAGTCATATTACTTTTGTCATCTGCAATTTATGCTTCCAATTTGGACCAGTCGAAAATTTTGTAGTCTGGTAAAGGAGTAAACCTTCCCAAACCAATCCTCAGTTTTATAAGTCCCTGGGGCAAAGGGCTTTCATAAACACTGTGGGGGAAAAAAGAAGAAAGTGCTAGTAACTAGCATTTTCTCCCTTTCTCACAATGTTTTCTACCATGTTAAATCCAAATTTCATCAATATTAGACATGTGTAATTTATTATCTGCATATTTATGGTTTCAATTTAGTAATGAAAAACGTTTTACTGTTTGGTAAAGAGTTAAACCATTACCACTCAATCCCTACTTTTGACGCCCCTGAGAAAGAAGCCTTTTGAAAACACTGTAGGAAAAGGAGAAAATGCTGGTAACCAGCATTTTCTCCTTTACCCACAGTGTTTTCTATCCTTCCCAGAACTAATTTCTATTTTTCAGTCACCTTTATTTTGTCGTCTGCAAATGCTTTCAATTTGGACCAGTCCAAAATTTTCTCCTGTGGTAATGAGTTAACTCTTTTCAACACATAGTAAAATTCTGGACTGTTCTTAAAGTTGAAAGCATTTGCAGATGACAAATGAAAAGTGGCTCAAAAGTGATATCTTTAATATAGTGGAAAACATTGTGGGAAAAGGAGAAAATGCTGATTACCAGCATTTTCTCCTTTTCTCATAATGTTTTTATAAGCATTTCTCCCAAGTGTTGTTGACACTTGGGATTGTGTGGTGTAAGTTAGCTCTGACCATATAATTAGGTCCATTTCTAGACAATGCTTTTGTCAAGATCAGACTGCACAGAATGTCCAGTCTAATCTTGGATCTACACTATCTGAACCTCATGAGGTTTTTTAAAATACTGCAGTATTATTGTTTTGTCATACTTTTTGAAAAAAAAAAATGCAACTCTTCTGCCAGGTAAAGGGTTAGGGACCATTTTCATTTTTCTCTAATAATTAATCATAGATTTTTGCTAAATTCCCTCAAAAAACATTTTGATAGATTCCACTCATCACTACTGATGAATCATGTCGTTCTAGACAGAAAATCTTTCACCAAATGATTTCAAATGTGTGCATTTTCTGCTTTTTTCTTTCCGTAGTGTTTTCTGTATCTCCAACGATGAAATTTTTATAATTATTCAACTCATTACCAAACGACAATATTTTAGGCTTGGCCAAATCGAAAGCATTTGCTGACCGATAAAACAAAAGTGAATGAAAATTTGAAATTTGTTTTGTGAATAGTAGAAAACATTGTGGGAAAAGGAGGAAATGCTGGTTACCAGCATTTCCTCCTTTTCCCATAATGTTTTCTAAAGGCTTCTTTTCAGGGTCGTTAAAGTAGAGATTGTGTGGTAATGGGTAAACTGCAACTAATAAAAAGTGTAATCTGCAAATGATCTCAGTTTGGTCAAGACTAGAGTTTGTTGTTTACTAAAGGGTTAAATCTTCATCAAACAACAAATATTTGTTATTAATTAAATTAAAAATTGACAAAGTATTAGCAGATGACAACTTCAATGTAGCTCAGAGGATAATTTCTGTTATCCATATGATTGAAAACATAGTGGAAAAAGTAGAAAATGCTAGTTACCAGCATTTTCTCCTTTTCGCACAATGTTTTGCAAAAATCCTTTTCATTCGGGGTTGTTAAAACTCATGATTGTGTGGTAAGGAGTTCATTTGCTAAAAGATAACCGCTTGGGTACTGGAGCAGAGCTGTATGATTTTTATTAATATCAATATTCTTTTATGAAGGATGTTTTTATGGACGATACTAGAGTCCTAAAAAACATAAAGAGGTCACATCATAAAACATCATCCAGATCAACCATGAATGTTCAACTCTTTACCGAACAACAAAATTTTGGACTGGCCCAAATTGAAAGCATTTGCAGATGACAAAATGAATTTGACTCAAGAACTGAAACTTGTTTAAAGAAGCAAAGAAAACATTTTAGGAAAAGGAGAAAATGCTTGTGTTGTTTTGTATCCTCAATTTCCTGGCCTTGAGTACTATCAGTACATGTACTTTGATTTTTTTTTTTGTGCTGTAAAATTAATCCGTTACCGCACAATCCAGAGTTTTCACCACTTTCTAAAAAAATGCTTTTGACAACATCGTGTGAAAAGGGAAAAATGCTGGGAACCCCTTTTCAAAAGGCTTCAAAAGTCAGGATTGTGTGGTAAAGGGTTAACCAAAAATGAGTTTTGACTCGTAATGATTAAGGAAATGACCAATCAAAACCAGAACCTAATGAAACTTTCCTTGTATCAAATTGACTGATTGACTGACTGATTGATTGATTGAATGATTGATTGTCCATTGACTGGTCTTTTATGCCACTTTAAACATTATTTTAGTCATGTCACAGTGATGGCTGAGATTTTCATGTATTTTCTGGGTTTTAATAGTTTTAGGCTAGGGCTCTGAAATGTCTTGCCCAAGGACACTCCCACAAAAAAATAAGAGCTTTGCAGATTGGCGCATATATGCCCATAGGGGCTTATCAGTGAAATGAGTTTAAATGACGGATGGGCCATAAATGAAGAGTAGTTATTCACCATGATGTGTGAAAAATATTAAAGGGCAATAACTAAAAAAATAAGGGTGGCACAGTTCCAAGTTTAGTTAAATGCTCTTATCCATCAGTCTTTGAAGGTTCAAGATCATAGCTTTTATATTTTAGAAGTAATGGCTGGGACGAAAATTCAAAGTGAAAACTAACAAAGGGCAATAACTCAAAAAGAAGGGTGGCAGAGTTATGATTTGTGCACAATGCACTTCTTCATAATATGTTCTATTAGTCTTTGAAGTTTCAAGATTGAGTTATGGTTCATGTACAGTGCACTTCTCAACAATGGGTTCTATCTGCGTATGAAGTTCCAAGTTAATAGCTTTTATAGTTTGGAAGTTATGGCCTGGACAAAAATTCAAACTGAAAATTAACAAAGGGCAGTTACTCAAAACATAAAGGGGGCAGAGTTATGGTTCATTTGCACTGCACTTCTCTATAATGTGTTCTATCAGTATATGTAGTTTCAAGTTGATACCTTTTAAAGTATGGAAGTTATGGCCTGAACAAAAAATCAAAGTGAAAAGTTGCTTAATAAAGAAATCAAGGGCAGATAACTTTAGAACACAAACAGCGATCCAAATTCTAAGAGTCATGTGCACAACTTGACATCATGGAGATTCATTGCGGCGAGTTTCAAATAATTCCGATGGAAAGTGCAGGAGGAGGAGCTGTGCACACAAGAAATTGCTAACGGACAGGCAGACAGACTGACGGACGACCGGGGGTATAACATAATATGACCCTTCAGGCATATAAAAACCAGTGGTTCTAATGAGGCTTTGACCTGGAGCCTACTGGTCACCAGTCCTTCACTTTACCACTGAGTTATATAAGACCGTGGGAAACAATGAATAGCATGTACAATGAAAAAGTTACTATAAGCATTTTGAGGCCAGGAAAAATGTCTTCCCTATTATTTTCACATTCAGTTGCTGGAAATGTAATGGATATTTGACTGGTTTACATGATCGTTAACCAATAAAAGGGTCTACTTAAACATCAAGGGCAATATAGTCTATCCATGATGTTTATCTAAAATGTAATTAGTTGACAATTTTATGCCGTCTCCATAAAAAGGCTAGTGTAAAAGCACAGCCTTTCAAAATTTCTGATAGTGGATCCAAATAACCATTATAAATCTCTTTGATGAATCATTTTTGCCCAATCTTTTATAGGTATCACAACCCTAAGTTCCTTTGGAAAATTGATATAAATTTGTCTCCATTAAAAGTCACCATCTGCTCTAACCCTCTATCATACCATTTCATGTTTTGTCAACCCTGAGAAAGAATGCTGCTGATAACATCCTGAGAAAAGGAGAAAGTGTTACCAGCATTTTCTGCTTTTCCTACAATATTTTCAACAGTCCATTCCCTTGGGGTTGTTAAATCTCGGGATTGTGCAATAAAGGGTTAACTCTATACCACACAATCCCGACTTTTAACGACCCTGAGAAAGAAGCCTTTTGAAAACATTGTGGCAAAAGGAGAAAATGCTGGTTACCAGCATTTTCTCCTTTTCCCACAGTGTTTTCTACCCCTCCCAGACCAAATTTCAATTTTTCAATCACCTTTATTTTGTCGTCTGCAATTGCTTCCAATTTGGACCAGTGTATAATTTTGTCATTTGGTAAAGAGTTAAGGAAACTATAGGTAAGTTTCTTCAAGTGATTTTGTGGAAAGTATAGATCTATATCAACATCATCTGCTTTTAACCCTTTATCAAACGACAAAATTTCAGACTGGTCCAAACTGAAAGCACTTGCAGACGACAAAATAAACGTAACTCAAAAAAGTGAATTTGTTTCCTGAAGGGAAGAAATCATTATGGGAAAAGGAGAAAATGCTGGTAACCAGCATTTTCTCCTTTTCCCACAATGTTTTCAAAAGGCGTCTATCTCAGGGTCGTAAAAACCAGGGATTGTTTGGTAAAGGGTTAAGTTACAGCCTAATTTTTTTGTCATTTTCTGAGATATTCTATCAAAACAGCTATGAAATCCATGCAAATAAACCAGATGCAAAATAGTTCAGAATTGCAATATGCCTGGATGTATGAAACGGCTACCATGACAATCACCAGAAATAAGGAGATAGTCCACATAAAATAAATTCAACATGGCTATTATTCTTTGCCAGGTCCCCATAACATGGCCTTTCTGACAGTCATAAATTCAAATTAGCTAGCCTTGCAACTATGCAATTTCTAATAATTTATTAACCAACAGTGGCATAACTTAGCCCCAAGAAAAAGTTGCTACTTTATATCCAGTTTCCTGATATTACCGTTAGCCAGTTTAATTAACCCTTTACCACACAATCCCAAATTTTAATGACCCTGAACGGAGGTGGTTTGTGAAAGTATGGTGCAGAAATGGAGAAAATGCTGGTCGCCTATTTTTCCCAAAGTTTTCATAGATAAATTCTATCATCTTGAGTCTCATTTGTTTTCTTTTACCAAATGCTTTTAACTCAATTTAGTAAACAACAAAATTTGAAATTTGATTTGGGAAGGGTAAAAATCATTGTGGGAAAAGAAGAAAATGCTTGTTACCAGCATTTTCTCTTTTTCCAAAAATGTTTTTAAAAGCTTTCTTTCTCAGGGTCGTTTTGTTGTTTGGTCTTTTCACCAGCTGAAAGCTATTTAGGTTTGTCTAAATCGAAGCATTTTGCAGACGAGAAAAAAATAACTGAAAATTTGGAATTTGTTTTGTGAAGGGTAGTAACATTGTAGGAAAAAGAGAAAATGCTGCCTACCAGCATTTTCTCCTTTCCCACAGTGTTTTCTGCAGGCTTCTTTTTCAGGGTCCTTAATGAGCATTTTCTCCTTTTCCCACAATGTTTTTTTACCTTCACAAAACAAATTTCAAATTTTCAGTCACATTTATTTTGTTGTCTGCAAATGCTTTCAATCTGGACCTGTCTAAAATATTGTCGTTTTGTAATGGGTTAAAAGTAGGGGTTGTGTGGTACTGGGTTAAACTTGTCTGATTTGAAAGTAGATGAAGAGGACAAAGCTGATGTGTCTCCAATCACATCTTGTTTACCCTGGATAAAAACCAGCATTGAAAAAGGAGAAAAAGATGTTGACCACTCACCAGCATTATTTTGTTTAGCCGAAATGTTTATAAAGGGTTTGTTTCTCTGGATTTTAAAAATTCAGAACTGTATCAAAGGGCTTCAAGTTTTCCATGTTCCAATTTATACAAATGCCAGTGTTTCATCCACAAGTGAAAGCAAGAAAATTTCCTATGGATGAGAACAACAGACCTGGAAATGAATCATTTGACATTTTACATGAAATCAAATATTCATGAGATCAATTTTAGAGAAAGCACAAAGTAATGGCTCAATTTGTCAGCTTACACATTTTTATCTTCAAGATTGAAGAGTCACCTAAACACCAAGAATCTTTCTTCAGTTCCAGATATTATCCATATTCCCATCAGTCATATTATTTACATTCCAAATTACAATGTTTTAGGCTTGTCCTAATTCAAAGCATTAGCAGACAACAAACATGGCTAAAAAATGAAATTTGTGTTGGAAAGGGTAGAAAAAATTGTAGGAAAAGGAGAAAATGCTGGTTACCAGCATTTTCTCCTTTTCCCACAATGTTTAAAAAAAAACACTTAGGATTGTGTGGTAAAAGTCTGACAAAACTTTGACTAATACATATCTGGATAAACATTATTTTTTACTCCCTGGCTGTTTGACAAGTTTAGAAATCCTTGGAGATTGAAAGTAACTAGCAACTGCTCCTTTTGTAACAATATTTTCCCAGCTGTTTACAAGTGATAAATCCTCTCTGTCAGATGTCTGTCCATTGTCAAAGCTCACACTTTCATGTGTGTCCTGGGTTTTACCAGATCTAGGCTAAGGGCTCTGAAGACTGGTCTACCCAATGACACTCCTATGCAAAACCTAGAGCTTCTTGAGTGGACAAACCTGTTACTTTTAGGCAATAAATGTTACAATTTACCAACAAGCCAAGCAGGATCCCAGAATTATCTTGGGTAAAATCTAAGAATAGCATACAGCTCTATATAGCTAGAGGATATGGTTAACATATTTCTAAAATACTTACAATCTCTGTAGATCTGATAAGCCATTGAGGCTTCCTTTCTTTATCACTGTAAGTTCGTTCTTGCTTAAATCCCTGCAAAGAAACAATATACCAATCTGATGATACTGAAACTAAACAGCAAGAAAAGAAATCAGAAACAATTTAAAGCACCCATCATAAACTATGTCATTAACCCCTTTACTAGATAGCAAAATTTTAGACTTGTCAAAACTGAAAGTACATGTGCTATAGTCTTTTGTTATCCCATCCCCCAGGTGATTAACCCTTTACCACACAAGGACGACTTTTAATGCCTCTGAAAGAGGAGGCTTTTGAAAACATTGTGGGAAAAGGAGAAAATGCTGGTTACCAGCATTTTCTCCTTTTTCCACAATGTTTTCTACCCTATCAAAGGAAAATCTTTTTATATGAGCCACATTAAAACTGTCATCAGCAAATGCTTTCAATTTGTACAGGTCTAAAGATCTTGTCGTGTGGTAAAGGGTTAATACAGCTCAATATTGATATAATTATTGCTTTCCGAGGAATATAAGCCATAGCATTACTGTCCCAGTTTTACTTAGTACTGACACTAAAATTGTTGGAATTGTGTGGTAAAGAATTAAAGCTCAAAATATCTAATATTTTCATTCCGAATTTTAATCAAAAAGATCTTATCCATCAATGAAGCACTATCAGTAATGTGTTTATGTTTCCGGAGATACTTCATGTCAAGTTGTGGAGAAATCAGAAGATACATGCAGATTTAACACCACGGGACATTTCAATTTTTTCAAACAAATATCATAAATATGTGCAGGTCTAAGTTGGTAACCTATTTTCAAAAACATAAACAACTTTCTAATGTATTTCATTGGTTCAATGTGATTTCATAAATTTGGTGGTATTTCATAATGATTCTTCAGTCTCAGGTACTGACATCAAATTACTGGCATAGGTGTCTTTCTAAGTTTTGATAATTTTCATCTTTCATGCCTATTGACACATGATATCCAAGGATCTACTGGCAATGCTATTTTAATTTGGGCGAGTCAGACAAATACAGAAAAGGAATTCCACATCACGTCTCTGTGCCGTCTCTGCGCCTCAAAATCCGACAATGACCAAGAAATTGGCAAAGCTTCCCATTCAGTGCATATTTTCTATTTCACACTTTCACCTGGAAGGTTTCTGTTTTAAACACTAATTAAGAAAGCATACTGTTTTCCTGTTGGCTTGTTTACACTTTTACACATCTGGTTCTTATAGAGTTTCCTTACATCAAAGTGGCATCAAAGCTGTTCCTTACTTCACCTACTAACCCCCTCTAGCTGTCTGCAGTCTCTCTCTACTGTCCTGCATTGCAGCCAAGCATTCTTTAACTCTTTACCACACGAGAAAATTTTAGACTGGTCCAAATTGAAAGCATTTGCAGACGACAAAATAAAGGTGACTGAAAAATTGAAATTTGTTCTGGGAAGGGTAGAAAACACTGTGGGAAAAGGAGAAAATGCTGGTTACCAGCATTTTCTCCTTTTCCCACAGGGTTTTCAAAAGGCTTCTTTCTTAGGGGTGTCAAAAGTAGGGATTGTTAGGTAATGGGTTAACCCTTTACCACACAATGATGACTTCTGACAACCTTGTGAGAGAAGCCTTTTAAAAACATTGTGGGAAAAGGAGAAAATGCTGGTAACCAGCATTTTCTCCTTTTCCCACAATGTTTTCTCCCCTTCCCAAATCAAATTTCGATTCTTCAGTCACATTTATTTTGTCATCTGCAATGCTTCCAATTCGTACCACTCTAGAAACTTGTCGTTTGATAAAGAGTTAATTGAGGTGTTTAAAAACTCTTATTATCCACAGTTTTAACAATCCCTGACAGAGGTCTTTGAAATCAATTTGGGAAAAGGAAAAATTATCGGTAACCAGCATTTCCTCCTTTTCCAAACTGTTTAATTCTTGTTTCTCGACTGATCCAAACATCTGAGCCACTGTTTTAGCTTTTGATTCAGTCTAGTCTAGGTTTTTTTTTTTGTTTCGAAAATAATTACCTCAAGACTAGTCTATTAAAACTTGGGATTATGTGATAAAAGGTCAAACTATGCTCTTCCTAGGCCTTTATACAAGAGCTGAAAGCCCTCACATAAAACTAACAGGCATACTCAGATCACTTAAAACTCTTTTCATTCAAGACTTGAGGCCATTGTTATCAGTAAGAGGAACCAGTCCACTCCTTCGGCCTTAAAACAGTCACTGACCTCTTTAGGTGCAAAGGCAGCCCATTTCTCTATCTGAAACTGTTGTGCAAAGTATATTGTAATGGTGAAAAAATGTCCTTGAAATGCATGGTAAAGTTAACTGGGTGCCATGATAGAAATGAAAAGAACTACCCAGCAAATCTTACCCTAATATGTTAAAAAGGAACTTTGAGCCTGCTCAAAATTTTTTGCTGTCCATCCCATCCTGTAATTACACAGAGTGACAACATGCTCTGAACACGATGGAGGTTCTACATACAGAACAAACTTCGATCCTATTAAAGACATGGTAGTCTGCCTGCGAGGCGGCGTCAATTGGCATTGTGCTTGCATTTTATCGTGGCAGTGTGCTTGCATTTTACCGAACAATATTATTTGTCCTTTTCCAATCGCAGCTCGTTTTATGATTTTAAGGACATGGATAAGACTTTTTTGGAACAGGTTTGTTGAGACAAGGGCTCCAGGCACTATCAGGCCAAAGTAACATGTTCTACCCGGACAGCAACCCGTTTTCTGACTATGTGATGATGGGGTAAAACATTCTGTGAACTGGTTTGGTGTGACAGGGGCTTCACAGGTTACCGCAAGTATGATTCTGGTCCAGATTTTGTCAAACTTCAGCAAAATTTTGACTGAGTATTCATAGTATTGCACATAACTTTTTTTTCAACGTAACTGTATGCTCTGGGTTTTGACCTATTTCTTTGTATAATATACTCCAATGAATTCAAAGTAATTTGGAATTCATGAAAAAAGTGAACATGTTATTCTACTGGCCTATATACTGGCAAATTGGTGACAAAAATTTATAAGCCTGGCTACCACTAATCAATACCCTTGGGCGCCGGCAGATCCACCACAGTTAATACTGATATGATACCGATAATCCTTTCCATGTTTTAATTGATACTTTATATCTTGAACTCTTTACCACACAATCATGAGTATTAATGAACTGACAAGGAAAACTTTTGAAAACATAGTGAGAAAAGAAGAAAATGCTAGTTACAGGCACTGTCTCATTTTCCAGCAATGTTTTCTATCCTTTCTCATACAAAACTGGTTTCATTTCTGTGACATTTAATTTGTTGTCTGCAATTTATGCTTTAACTCTTTACCACACAATCCCGACTTTTAACAACCCTGAGAAAGAAAGCCTTTGAAAACATTGTGGGAAAAGGAGAAAATGCTGGTAACCAGCATTTTCTCCTTTTCCAAGAATGTTTTCTACCCTTTCCAAATCAATTTTCAATTTTTGATTCACATTAAATTTGTTGTCTGCAAATGCTTTTAATTTGGACAAGCCTAAAATATTGTGGTTTGGTAATGGGTTAATTTGAAACTGTCTAAAGTTTTGTTATTTGGTAACACCAAAAGCTGTTACTGCACAAAAATTTACATTTATATTCAGACACATCATCTTAACCCATTACCACACAATCCCTACTTTTGAAGACCCTGAGAAAGAAGCCTTATGAAAACACTGTGGGAAAAGGAGAAAATGCTGGTAACCAGCATTGTCTCCTTTTCCCACAGTGTTTTCTATCCTTCCCAGAACAACTTTCAATTTTTCAGTCACCTTTATTTTATCGTCTGCAAATGCTTTCAATCTGAACCAGTCTAAAATTTTGTTGTGTGGTAAAGAGTTAAGAGGCAACTGCTCTTTTTCCTGTGTCTCTAATGTCATCTGTATGAGTGTTAATTTTTTTCCAATGACATTTCATCGTAACTCTTTCCCAAACGACAAAATTTTGGACTTGTTCAAAATGAAAGCATTTGCAGACAACAAATTCCATGATGTGATTTGTCTTTGAAGGGATACAAAACATTGTGGTTGCCCACAACATTTTCAAAAGCTGTCCTTATGAGTGTCACAAAACTCTGGATCATGTGGTAGAGTTAAGGTTGATTCCAGTCGGTACATCTGAATGGTATCTTCTGCCACTTTCTACAATATTTCGATCATATCATGATGATATGTGACATACAGTTTTTGTCTTTCATTATTTCCTCAGTAACAGACTGCAGCTTTAACCCTTTACTCCATAGATACTCATTTCTATGCATTGCTTGTAGGAACATTTGGAAAACATTGTGCCGAAGAGTGAAACTGCTTGTCAGACGAGCAATTTCACCTTTTTCCACAATGTTTTCTATGCTATCAAAAGGTGTCATATACACATAAGAAACGGCTTCATCCTTGCTATTATTTAGGGTCAATTAGAGATACCACAGAAATGCCATATGGGTAAAGGGTTAAAATGCCTTGCCAAAAGGCACTCTCAAATAACAACTGTCTGCTACTGGAACTGATAATCTGATTGACCTTTATGCTCTGGACTCGATATGAATCATACAGTATACTAATGGTGAAAAATTTGCAACATACTCTAACAATAATACAGTATGTTTATTTCATCAGTGCTGAAGCTCCAGAGCACAGATGGATGGAAACAATTGCTCAATAAGCTTATCATAACAAAATAAACACTTCACCACATAATATCTATTGTTAATGGCTTTGACTAAGAAGGCATTTGAACACATTGTGGGAGAAGGAGATAATAAAAAATTATGGCATGGGTGTTGTCAAATGGAAATTCTTGCACTTAAAAGACAAAAGACATTTCAAGGCTGCTCTTGCCCATAATGTCTAAGCACAGGAAATTTGTAGACCAAAGATAAATATATGTATTTTAAGACCACACATTTTGAGCATTCTGACCTTTGATCCACACTGTATGCAAAACATACTCATTACGAGCAATATCTCCCTTTACCACAATGTTTTTAAAAGCCATCTTCCTCCAGGTGATAATAAAACAGATATGTTTTGTAAAGAGATAAAAACCAGAGCCAGGTATTTTATGCTACAGTTTCATCCCACCTCATGTAAGCCTGTTTTCAAGGTACATAAAATATTCCTGTTCAAAGAGGCTCCATGCAGGGTAAGTAAGGAAAAACTATGCCTGCATTCCTGGATTCTTCATTAATTCTTTCCTTTCTCAAGACAACACCAGATGCTTTTGTGGACAGTGTAGATCAAGATCAGACTGTACAGAACGTGCAGTCTGATCTCTGATCTACACTGTCCAGTATTTGATTTTAGATTAAAGCCAAACCGTCTTCTCATCTTGCCAAAGTACCATATTTACAGCCAATCAAAAAGCATTATTTATTTACTTGGTAGCGAAAGAGTTTATCCCTATTTCACCCTGTCATGATCCTAGGATGTGCCCTACCATTTCTTGATGATATTTCCAGTACTTATAGTCTCCTAAATCCTTTTCCTTTGCTGAACTTTTTGATATGTGAAGAAAATATAAGTAAATTGCCTTTATTTCACTCTCCAGAAAAATGTTAATGTACAGTAGCATAATTTCCTGTCAAATCTAAAGGTAACTTTAACTCATTGCGAAACGACAAAATTTTCAGTCTGTCCAAATTGAAAGCATTTGCAGACTGAAAATTTTAAAAAAAAATTTGTGAGAGGTAGAAAAAATTATGGGTAAAGGAGAGAATGCTGGTTACCAGCATGAGAAAATGCTGGTTATGGCAATTTCTCCTTTTCCCACAAGGTTTTCTAAAGGCATCTTCCTCAGAGTCGTGAAAAGTAGAGATTGTGTGGTAATGGGTTAAACAGTTTTGGAATTGTATTCATATATATAAATAATGTTCCCTGCTCAGACCAAGCAAGCCCGTCGAATTTTATCAGTCAACAGCATTGGAAGCTTGAGATATAAAAGTGCTATCACATTCAAGAATCTATCAGAAATTAGTTAACTTTTTCCCCAGCAACACAACTCCACAATGTTTAGACAAGTACAAACCGAAAGCATGGGCAAATAAAGAAATAATTCGGCTCAGATTATGGAATTTGTTTGTGAAAGGGTGGAAAACATTGTGGGGAAAGAAAAAAATGCTTTTTACCAACATTTTCCCCTTTAACCCAAATGTTTTCAAAAGATGTCTTTCTTAGGGTCGTTCAAACCCCGGCTTGTGTGGGTAAGGGTTAAACAGACAAAAGAATTTAACTCTTTACCAGACGACAAAATTTTAAACTGTTCCAAATTAAATACCTTAGCAGACAGCAAAATTAGAGCGACTCAAAACTGAAATTTGTTTTGGGAAGGATAGAAAACATTGTGGAAAAGGGAGAAAATGCTGGTTACCAGCATTTTCTCCTTCTCTCAATGTTTTCAAAAGGCTTCTTTCACAGAGTTGTGAAAACCAGGGATTTTTTGGTAAAGATTTTTAAATTAATTCAAATTGAAAGCATTTGGTAGACAACAAATTCTCTCCTGCTCAAAACAGGAAATGTCTTTGGAAAGGTGGAAAACATTGTTTGAAAAGAAAACAATGCTGTTTACCAGCATTTTCCCCTTTTCCTTCAGTGTCTTCAAAAGCCTTTTTCCTTCTGTCATGAAAACACACGGTATATGTTTAACCCTGTATCACACCACAGGAATCGGACGTTTAGTTGGTGAAATTAGCTAAATGTCAGCCGAAGTGGTCACTCTCTATTATAATATATTTATAATAGAGAGTGACCACTTTGGCTGACATTTAGCTATTTTCAACAACTAAACATCCGATTCCTGTGATCACACAAACCAGACTTTTTACAGTATTAAGAAGGAAAGCCTTTAAAAATGTCGTAGGAAAAGGATAAATTGCTTGTAAGTAACTATTTCTCCTTTTCCCAAAATGTTTTCTACACTTCCCCCAAAAAAATCACATTTTTAAGTGACATTTATTCTGATGCCTGTCAGTGCTTGGATTCTGTATAAGTCTAAATAAAATGGTGTTGTCTTTTAACCCATTACCAAACGACAATATTATAGACTTGTCCAAATTTAAAGCACTTGCAGACGACAAAATAAAAGTGACTGAAAATTTGAATTTTGTTTTGTGAAGGGTAGAAAACATTGTGGGAAAAGGAGAAAATGCTGGTTACCAGCATTTTCTCCTTTTCCCACAATGTTTTCTAAGGGCTTCTTTCTCAAGGGTGTCAAAAGTAGGGACTGTGTGGTAATGGGTTAAACAGTTCACTCTTTACGGCACAATCCCAACTTTTAACGAGACTGAGAAAAGAAAAAGAAAGCTTAGGAAAACACTGCAGGAAAACCATCATTTTCTCCTTTTCCCAAAATGTTTTCTACCTTTCTCAAACCAAATTTCAATTTTTGAGTCACATATATTCGCCGTCTGCAAATGCTTTCAATTTGGACCAGTCCAAAGTTTTGTTGTTTTGCTAAAGAGTTAAAAGGTTTGGGAATTACAGGTATATGAGGCCAACAAAGCCTATCAAGGTTTATCAGTCAAGAGTATCTGAGCATTGAGACATAAAAGTGTCATCAGGTTAAAAGATCTACTGGAACACAAAGCAGCATAAAACTACTCTTCTTTATCCATAGAAAATGAGGGGATTGGGGGAGGGGTTTTTTTTGCACAATAAAATTATAAGGATGTGACTGTGGTTTAATCCCATTTGTCCAACATTTTGATTTTTAGACCAAAACATAAATGTGGTACAAATGGGAATTTGCACAGATAAGGGTGCAGGTAATATCCTTGCCCAGACCAAAATTTCAACTATAGTCTATACCAATACCAGTAGTTACTGTATAGGCAAATTTATTATGACAGAATCAAAACTCTTTCTGCAATTCAAAGTGACTGTAAAGTTCCTTTAACTAAAACTATTAGAGGGGGTGTGTTTGTAAACTTACAAATGAAGGACTACAGCCTACCATATTACATTATTTGATACAGACTATATTCACACTTACCCTTATATCACCCTTAACCCAGACAGGTAAGTACCTTATTGGTTTTTCAAAATGTGGGACAAATGGAAAGACATCTTCACTGTTTACTCCTACAGTTGTTTGGAAAAAATAACCAAAAAAAATCTGCAAACAATAAATTTCCTCCGCTGCTTACTGCTCTTGTTCGCTGCTTACTGCTCTTATTCGAGTACAGAGATGTCAGACAGCAGGCTTACCTGGGTCGATATAGTTTTCTTTTTGCAGATAATTTACAGCCCCTTTTCACAGTGGGTGGGCATATAAAACTTGCACTAAGTGCTAGGTAAACCCTTAACCAAACAATCTGTGTTTTTTATGACCCTGAGACAGAAACCTTTTGAAAACATTGCAGGAAAAGGAGAAAATGCTGGTAACCAGCATTGTCTCCTTTTTCCCACAATGTTTTCAACCCTGCTTGACAAAAATTTCAATTTCTGAATTACATTTATTTTGTTGTCTGCAAGTGCTTTCAATTTGGACTAGTCTAAAGTTCTGTCATTCGGTTAAAAAGTTAATTGATAAAAGATGGAATCATCATACTCCTTAGGCTCCCATTTCTATCCATTCTGATCGTGATCCATTCTTGATGTATACATGCATCTACAAAGCAACAGTACATTTAAAAGGTACTTTATTGGTAATAAGTACTTACATATCTATCGTATCAAGTGGTATGGCTTTAAGTTCTTCGACCAAATCTGCTTTTGCACTGAATCTGTATGGGTTATTTGAACAATTAACTTTCCTTCCACGCGGCATTGGCATGCCGATATCTTCATCCATATCCCTGCCATTTCCAGCATCTTCGTCAGACTCTTCTTCTTTCGCAGGTACAGTTATACATGTACAACCTCTCTGACATGCCAAGATCCGATCAAAATTTCCAAGAGCAAGCAAAACTGCCAGAAGTGTGCTCCAGACACAAATCTGAGATATCCTCATTTTGACGTCACTTTTCTCTCATATCTTCTGTTCTGAATAAATTTCCACAACTATTGATCAAATCACATTCACTTATCTAACATAATTCCAAAAAACAATTGGAGGTGCATGAATGCATATAAAAATGTCAAAATGATCAGAAAAATTGACCTTATTCAATTTACGAGCGACTCACTTCAAACTGTTGATAAAATAAGTTTAATCAATCAGATATTGTTGTCCGGAAAACTTTAATCAACCAAAACATCAATAAATTGATATTTATGATCGCATCACATCTGTTATTTGAGCACAGTCATGCAAGATAACTGGGCTGTACGTGCAGATGCATTCTCTATTGTCGGCATCTTTTGATCTTTATTGGCGGCGTCTTTGATGTTAAGCAGGGCTGGCTACAACATTATCAAACGGCTGGAATTAGTGCAGTCATAAACAAGCAACAAAGACCGTATGCATGGCATAACTATAAATTAAAAACCTCGATAGTAGGAATTTTTATCAATTACATACGCAGCGGAGAGAAAATCAAAACAACGCTGCCAAGATTTTTGACAGGGGGTCGAATTCGTTCTCAAAGAATTTCACATTTTCCTTTCTTACTGTGATAGACTACCTCTATAATTCCATCTTCTGGCTTTCAATTAACAATATTATCATATTTTAACTCCATTCAATCATAACACAGGAAAGTCAATCACCGATTTCTTACTATATTTTCGTCCCAACACGCGAGCTTCTTAATCACTTTGCACAGACCTCCATCTTTGCCATTTAGGTTTACGTGTGACGTCACAACATCTATTTATAGATTTTCAGTCCTTTCCAGATTCTACGGAGTTGTTCAAAAGTGTTGAGCACAAAGATTGATTTAAAAGTGTCGATATTTTGGCGTAGTTGAATGTGCTGTGCTGACGTACTTTATGATACTGATTACAAAAAAATAAAAATAAGAAGAGAAAAATTGTGATTGGTAAAAAATGTGAGTTTTACATATCTAATGGCCCGTGTCCATTTGCTGGCAAATTTACGCCGTGTGTCCCTTTTTTTGTTCAAAGATTTTTTTTTCTTCAATTTGAGGGTAATTTTATCAGATACATTTCCAGGATAGAATGTAATTCGTGTTACAGTAATATGACAATTATACGTTTATTTGTTTCTCAGTCCCTTTTGAAGTCCAAAGAGTAGATCTAGTTGATCTCCTTTTTTCAGTGTATCCACTTGATCAATCGAGCACAGGTATCGTCCCATCCTTTCTAAATATAGAAATTAACTCATTACCAAACTACAAAATTTTAGACTTGTCCAAATTGAAAGCATCCGCAGACGACAAAATAAACGAGACTCAAAAATTGAAACTTGACTGTAGAAGAGTAGAGCGCATTGTCATGGAAAAGGAGAAAATGCTGGTTTCCATGACAATGTTTTCAAAAGGCTTCTATCTCAGGGTCGTTAAAACCAGGGATTGTTTGATAAAGGGTTAAAGTGCATTTTTACAAAGGTAAATGCACATCGTAAATTTACATAAATTTAGCATAAACTTTTATATGAAGAAATCATTATTTCAAATGCTTAGATGGTTATTCCCTTTTGTCTGTGTGGCACCGAAGAACAAGGCTACTTACCCTTAAACACCAAACAATCCCTGGTTTTAACGACCTTTAGGTGGAGGCCTTCTGAAAACATTGTGGGAAAAGGATCAAATATTTGTAACCATCATTTTCTTTATTTCCCACAATGTTTTCAACCTTGCTGGAAAGAAATTTCACTTTTTGAGGTATAGTTGAATTGTCGTCTGCAAGTGCTTTCAATTTGGAACAGTCTAAAATTTTGTCGTCTGGTAAATAGTTAAACTGAACGTTGTGCAAAAGGAAACATAGAAGAAAGAATCTGCTCGAAAGTATTAATTATCTCCTTTGCAGCATTGTATTCTCTTGTCTTAATAAAGTAAGTAGGCTTATTAATTTATTCAAATTATCCAGCAAACGTCAGGACCTTGTTTCACCACGGCAGTTACGAACAAAATTTGTGCAAGTTTTACGTAACTATAAGTTAGTGTAGTGGCTTTAAAATAAATCTAAAACAGCAACATTTGGGTTTCAGTCTGTCGGTTTGAAAGGAAGAAAATGCTTTTTGCTAGAAATTCTGTCTGTTAACGACGGTTTTAACTTTTTCCTAAACAATCACTGCTTTTTTTTAAACGACTGGGAGAAAAAAGCCTTCTGAGAGCATTGTTGGAAAAGGAGAAAATGCTGGTAACCAGCATGATGTTTTCTACCCTGTTGGGTACATAATTATTTCAATGTTTTTATTTACGTGTATTTTGTAGTCTGCAATTGCTGTCAATTTGGGCCTGTCTAAAATTTTGTCATTTGGTATAGAGCCAAGTACCGTTTGCTTTATAAACGTAGAGAACAGGATCGTCCGATTAACCCTTTCCCAAACGACAAACTTTTGGACTAGACCAAATTGAAAGTATTTGCAGACGACAATTCAACTCTTGCTGAAAAGATGATTTCTGTCTATGATAGGGTAGAAAACATTGTGGGAAAAGGAGAAAATGCTGGTTACCAGCATTTTCTCCTTTTCCCACAATGTTTTCAAATGCATAGCCAACTTTCGCGGACATGGAAAAATCGATATCGGCCAATTTTACCTGCATTTTTTATATAGAATTATGAAGGGCCTACGTAAATAAACGCTTATAACTTCATCAGTTTTCAGAATTGAAAATTATCTCAAGTGAGGTAAGAAAATTCAATTTATTCTCTTTCAAATGAACTTAGTTTTAAAAATTTCGGAAAAGAAACTTTTGGTCCTTTTTTAACTTAAAAATTCTAGGTATGGTTTATATAGAATAAAGAGGAAAACGCATTTTCCGAGATCAAAAACCATAATATTTGTCTAATTTTCTTTTTTTGTGTTGAAAAGTCAAAATTATCTCAAGTGGAGTGAGTTACATTATTCATTTCTCTTTTAAATGGTATAAGTTTGAGTCATGTAAAAAAATAAACGTTTGGTCCTTTTTACAGTTTTTTAATGCCACTATCCTATTTTTTTCTTTTTCCGTGGACGTTCGGATTATGCCGGATTTTGCCGATACTGGCCGAGTCTTACTGTTAGATAAGCCAGCCGGGTATCTTTATTGTATTACGTAATGTTTCATTGACAAACGGACCCCCTGCTATGTTTATGATATACATGTATCCACATGATTGTAAACTGGAATTTATACCCGGGTTGTTTTCAGATCTAATACCGTCTGATCCTGACAGTATGCCTAAGATGTTTTATATATCCTATTTATCTAAAAGACCAGCATTTAATACTTATAAGATAATTTCCTTTTGCAATCACTAAGATTGAGATCTGAAATAAGAAAATGTACGTTTGATGATTTTTTTTTTCGTCTTTTTGAAATTAATGCCGTATCATTTTTTTTTTCTGGCGACGGCTCACAAACTCATGTTTCCTTGCTTTTTTTCACATCGGTCTTTGATCTGTCATGTCATATAGAAGGCCTTTGAAAAGATTAAAGAAAAAGATTTCAACGCTGGTTACCAACATTTTCTCCTTTTCTTGCACTATTTTTAACTCGATAAAAGATCAGTTCCATTTTTTAATGTTTTATTTGTCTTAAGAAAATTACTTCATTTTGAACAAGTCTGAATTTTTGTCTTTTGGTGATGAATCAAATAACAAGCTTAACCTGTTACAATATAAATACAGCATCTAACGATGCTGCTCTTGATTTTTTAGGATAAAATATGGAAACAGGCGCATTATCTTTTTACAAGTTATCTTCTACTTTTCATACAATATTGTCTGCATCACTCAATCGGTTTTTCCTACAAAGAGTATTTAGCATTCAAAGAATGACAACACTAGATAAAAATTTACAACTTTTTTTTCACATCAATCAAACGGGGTACGGACAAAACCCCCCTAGGACAAAACCCCCCTAGGACAAAACCCCCCTGGACAAAACCCCCATGGACAAAACCCCCACACCCTTAAGTGAAAAGTGGACAAAACCCCCCTGGTTGTAAAAAATAATTAATTCGTATAAGTTAAATTGATTTTTTAAGTTTTTTTTTTTTCTTAAAATTGTGTTTATGACCAAAAATGTGTTTTTAAAAAAAAATTTTTTTCTTTATGACCAGAAATGTGTTTTTTAAAAATTTTTTTTTTCTTATTTTTTTTTCTTTATGACTGTGCATTTAGAATATTTTGTGATCGTCTCAAAAGACTTTGAGTCACTACCTATCTACAGAGCGCATAGTGATGAATTTGGTCAGACTGCGCATGCCCAGGCTGATTTGAGTCTTCACTTTTACGCATATGTATAACAATTGGAAACGCCACGCACAGGCTCTAATACATTATATGGTTACATGGTATTTTACTACTGAAATTCATGGTGTTGTTTGATGAGCTTCATTTGCGTATTATAAAATTTTTGAATTAGACCAATTCGGTGTGTTTTCTTTTCCACGTCACTAGCCGTGCATATTGTTGACCCCCTTTTGGAAAGTGGTATGAGAAAGAAAAAAAAATGCTTGCCATAAGCAGCAATTTCTTTTTTCCCACACTGATTTCTATCCAACACTATGTACTTTTTCAAATCTCATCCACTTTCTATTTTCTTATGCAACTACTTTCAATATTTGGTGTTACAAAATTTTGTCCTCTGACCACCCATATACCAAGTTAAAAGTTCAGTTTTCCTATTGCAAGTACAATGAAAATTTATTCCATTTTGTCTAAACCTGTTTAAGAAATAAAGTAAAAAGGCAAAAAATATGGAAAGCATGAAAAAATATGAGCTGTTTATATGCTTTTTATATATGATGGGGGTTTTGTCCTAGGGGGGTTTTATCCTAGGGGGGTTTTGTCCTAGGGGGGTTTTGTCCAGGGGGGTTTTGTCCTAGGGGGGTTTTGTCCTAGGGGGGTTTTGTCCTACACTCAATCAAACAGTTTCTCCCTTCTTTCAAATGTCCCCTTCCCTTTAACATCTTCAATATTTCAATTGTTCATTGGAAGAATTGAGTGACTCGGAAGAATTAGCCTAAACAGTGAGGTTCTTCCATCTTTAAAACGACGCAACTTGTAAACAGCATAACCGCTAAGAGTGAATAAAAGATAAAAAAAAAAATTGACATAGACTATGCATGTACATGGAAATGGGAATAATACAAGCTACTTCTACTTTACCAGTAACCTAAAAAGTTACCTTCTGCGTAATCATTATTTATTATTTCAAGAGATCGTATTTAATCAACCGAGTGTAGGACAAAACCCCCCTAGGACAAAAACCCCTCTAGGATAAAACCCCCATGGACAAAACCCCCCTAGGACAAAACCCCTATAGGATAAAAGCCCCCTAGGACAAAACCCCCATCATATATAAAAAGCATATAAATTTGAGAAAACACACATAATTTGCAAACAGTTTTAAAGTATTCAAAACAAGTCTGTTTGATTTAAGGAAAAAAAATCAAACATGAAAGGCAAAAAATGATTTAAATATAATCTAATTTTAATTTGTACCTCAAGTTTGTTGATAATTTCTATTGATATATCAACACCTATGCAGACTTGGGCAAGACAGCTTGCCAGTGATTAGTTAAAATGACACCATATACATAACTTTTTTGGAGGAAGAAATACCTTTTTATCTTTATCATGCCTGTAAGCGGCGCTAGAGTGTAGCATCTGATCAGTTCACGAGTCCTGATATGTTATGATACTTTCAACACGAACCTTTTAGTAACTTTCTGTTGCGTCTCGAGCACATTTTTTCCCTCCATTTCGGATGCAATAAAAAGAATCTTAAGTATATATTGGCAGCGTTTTTAAACTTGTGTGATAATAATATCTTGGACCTACTTTTATGTATAAAGATATAGTTTAGTGCATAGATAGACCTTAGTTGTTCCGAAAAACTAATACGTAAACAGCTTTTAGACTCGCTCAGAATGGAAACATTTTAATACATTTATTGATAGTAGTAGACATTGTAAGTAAATGCAACATCGCTCATTAAGCCAAAATACAAATCGGCGCCACAAAGTACATGGAGTGTTCGGAACGAACCATTTTCTTTTATTTGTTCGGTGAAAACCAACTTTGAATGAATGCTTTTTTATATGCCGAATCTGTAACCTTTCGTGTGCATAAAACCATATAAATTTACTCTAATGGTTCTGAGCAGCCGTTGAAATTATTTTATGTGCTATAACAGTTTTATTTCTCCGCCTTCCCAACCTTTTTTCCTTTTAGGAATCGTATAGAAAGTGGATATTATAAAAATTAAAACCATCAAACCACACATGCACACAAAAGACAAAGTTTACCCAATCAAGATATAACCATTAGCTATTTACTAAACGACAAAATATATTATGATTTTTTTTTTTTCAAGTTGAAAGCACTTGCAGACGAAAAATGTGGCACATAATGAAACTTGCTTTTGAAAGGGTAGAAAACACTGTGGGAAAACAGGAATCGTAGATAACATGTTATATACGATCCCTTAGGAATATGAGAAATTGCCCACCACAAGTATTTTCTCCTGTCCGTCGGATTGGTCTTTCTTTCTCAGGGTCGGATTGGTTAAAATTTTCTCGTCAAAAAACCGAATGGCGAAATTTTGGACACTACCAAGTTAAAAACATTTGCAGACAACAAATTAGATGCAACTCAAACGATAATTTCTGTCTTTGAAAAGGTAGAACATTTTAGGAACAGAAGAAAAATTTCTCCCTTTCCAGCAAAGTTTACAAAAGCCTTTTCTGTCAGGTCTGTTAGACTCGGGAAGGTATGATTACTGTAGTGTTAAACTGGCACTCTCAAAATGCCGAATTTTCTGCTGAATTTAACTTGTTGATTTTGCCATGAATATTAAAGGTTTTTTTAACCAAAATAATTTTCGACATATAGAATCGATCAGGTCCAAGATCAGGCAGCTTGTTTTGTGCAGCCTGATATAAATCTACAATATCATCAAAAGTGCATTTGGACGGATTAGATTTCAGGATTAGACTACAAAAAAAAATGTATTTGTCGAGAGCAGTTTTAGGACCGATCAGTTTATGTCTCAGAGAATCAAAACTTTACCCTTAATATGAGGATAAATGAATTACAAACCGACAAATAAAGCTGACATATAACAATTTCAACGTTCTTTTCTCAAGACAAATCTCGCTTTATCTTGGGGTGTAATTCCAATATGCTGTTGAGTCTAATAAGGGTGCGCATTATGCGCAGTCTGATACTGATATTAAAGAGCCACACTGGCTGTACCAGACAAAGGGTTTAGGTTAAAATCAGAAAAAAAATGCCAGGACAGATATATCGTCTAGGCAAGGACTGCGAAATTTGAAGCAGGCCACTGTTACGTAATGTTACGTTTCTCTTATCTTTTATCGCTGCAGGCTATTGAATATCGATTACTTGTATACACGATGTAAGTTCGCCAAACTCCGGAAACTTCCGGACCTTTATGTATGATATCGATTATTTTCATCGATTTGTTGATATGCGAGACTGCTGATAAGGCATGTCCGTGAAAGTTGGCTATGGCTACTATTCCAGACCTGTAAAAACAAGGAATTGTTTGGGAAAGGGTTCAGGCTTACTATCAGCTTTGAGGTCCAGTTCGAACGGCCCCGGACTCTCCTATTAACCCATTACCACACAATCCCTACTTTTGACGCCCCTAGAAGCCTTTTGAAAACACTATGGGAAAAGGAAAAAATGCTGGTAGCCAGCATTTTCTCCTTTTCCCATGGTGTTTTCTACCCTTCCCAGAACAAATTTCTATTTTTTTAGTCACTTTTATTTTGTCGTCTGCAAATGCTTTCAATTTGGACTAGCCTAAAATTTTCTCATGTGGTAAAGAGTTAACTCTTATCCTGCTGTATAACTGAAACGAGATTTTCAAATCGATAGTAAAAACCCAAATATTGCTATCTCACAAGTATATTTTGGGGAATTAAATACCTCCTTATCGGACAGTGTAGATCCAAGACCAGACTGCACCTTCTGTGCATTCTGATCTTGATCTACGCTGTCCACAAAAGGTCAGTGAGTCGTGCTTAGCAGCATAAAGGTTAAAAGGCGGAAAATGCCGAGATTGGCCGAATAGCCTTTACGAAAATGTCGGTGTTAAACGTATAATTTACCGATGAGCTACGGGTTATAATCCTATGAATGCTACGTCTTATATGTTATTGCAGTTGCCTCCCTTATCGTAAAATCATTAAAGTCCAACACAAGGATGATTTATTGTCTGAATAGTACAAGATTTTTGTTCAAAACCACTATAGGTTTTTTTTTTTAGGGGTATGTTTGTAGAAAACAGGGCAAAATATGGGCCAATGCAGGTGGAAGATTCGTCATTCCTGTACTGTATTATATAGAAAGTAAGAATAACTACAAAATGAAGATCAACAATTATAACTTTTATGCTGCAAAATTTTAAATTTTTTGTTAACCCATGTTTTTTCTTCTCTAGAAAAATATTTTGTAGAGAAGAAAAAACATGGGTTAACAAAAAATTTCTTCTCTACAAAATATTTTAAAATTTTGCAGCATAAAATAACCATTAAATCTGTCTAATATTCTAACTTACCATGAATTGAGGCGAAATAAGTGTTTATTACCCCCCCTCTCTCTCTCTCTCTCTCTCTCTCTCTCTCAATAAGTGTTTATTAGCCTACCTCTTTCTCTCTCTCTCTCTCTCTCTCTCTCTCTCTCTCTCTCTCTCTCTCTCTCTCTCTCTCTCTCTCTGTGTAAAATGTTAACTTGAATCTACGATCTTTAATTAAAACGCATAATCCATTGTGTATCAAAAAGCTTTCAGGACGAAAAAATCTCTGATTTTTGCTACTCTCAGATAGAAGGGTTTTGAAAATATTGTGGGAAGAGGAGAAAATGCTGGTTTCAGCATTTTTTCCTCTTCCCACAATATTTTCTACCCTGCTGGAAACACATTTCCATTTTTGAGTAACGTTTATTTTGTCGTCTGAAAGGACTTTCAATTTGGAGCAGTATAAAATTTTGTCGTGCAGTAAAGACTAAGTGCGAAACAATTGTCTGTTGTGATTGGCCGGTGTAACGTTGTAAAGTGACCCCCATAGAATAATAACCCCCCGGTCATTACTTTATATAGAATATGGACCGGGGGGTCCATATTCTTTATAAAATAATGACCGGGGGGTCCATATTCTTTATAAAATAATGACCGGGGGTCCATATTCTTTATAAAATAATGACCGGGGGTCCATATCCTATATAAAATAATGACCGGGGGGGTCATTATTCTATGGGGGTCACTTTACAACATTACACCGGCAGTAGATCAATCTCAGACTGCAATCTGGTTTTTTAGCTACACTGTAGCTAACCTGAGAATTAATGTCTCTTGGAGGAACTTTATATAGAATATTACACTGTAGCTAACCTGAGAATTAGTGTCTCTTGGAGGAACTTTATATAGAATATTATTTGCACATTCAAACTTCCCCTACTGTCGAAAAGAAACCTCTCGCCGTCACAATGAATTATTATTAATTGTTAAATGCTCATATATCTTTTAATCTGAAGATCAGAGGAATTGAATTGTAACGGAGTAAAATTTAAACATACCACTATCAAGCATAGACACTTATTTCTTTACAAACTGGTCCTTTTTGCAACATAAAATATGGCCTGCAACACGCGAAAAGGGTACCCAGACGTTAGCATTAAGTGTCGTCTCGCATCAGCCTGCGTGTTCCGTGCCTACTAATCTGAGACGACACTTTCTGTTCTTATGTAATTTTCTGTTTTGTGCAAATCTACTGTAAGATAAAATGTAATTACAGTCTTAAAGTGTCGTCTCGGATTGCGCAGGCTGATCCGAGACGACACTTTACGAAAATGTTCCCGTTTTCGCGTGTTGAAGGCCAATAGTAGGGCTTACGATTTATTACAAGTCGGTTTTATTGTGGCGAAGTTTGTCCGAAATAAACAAAAAAACCTTTCGGCGCCATGTAGTTCTTGTAAATAAAGTGGATACAAAAATTTGAACGTTGCTCTGACAACACGGGTCTTAATGCATCTCCGTTGCGCATACTTTAAGCCCCCTTTTCACAAAGTATGTCACATTTCGACAAATAATGATGATTCTTGATATGATGATGATCACGACGGCAACTGTGATGATGTCGAAGACGATAATGATGATGATGATGGTGGTGATGATGATGATGATGATGATCATCATCATCATCATCATCATGATTTGCCTACTCGACAAACATAGGTCTATATTTCCAGTATACCCTTTAACCATTTTCCAACTGACAACTTTCTTGTTCTTTCAAGTTTGGGAGCATTTGCAGATGACAGATACACAACTGATACAACTTAGCTAGAAATCTCATATAGGGTGTAAAACATGATGGGAAAAGAAGTAAATGTTAAATACCGGTATGCCCTCTCTCTTTCCACGATGTTTTCAGAAGCCTTTTGCAACAGGGTTGTAAAAGTGGGCGCAGGACATTTGAGCGAAATTGAAAATTTTTGTAGTGGACATTTGAGCGACAGCTTGGGTGGTCATTTGAGCGACGGATTTTAACGTCCACCTGTATTTCCACCTACAGGTGGACATTTGAGCGAACGATTTTCACCGGTTAAAAGATGTACTTCAAAGGGATGTAAAGCAAAAATACGCACTGATTCTTCTGCAAGTATGATCTTACAACAGAAAAATTCATATGATCATGAAATAGACGATAGACAAATCGATTGAAATGTGGCTCAAATGGGTTAAAAATTTGTCGCTCAAATGTCCACTATTTTGTCGCTCAAACGTACTATTTTTTTCGCTCTTTTGTCCTGCCGGTTCGCTCAAATGTCGGTAAAAGTCATAGTTTTGGTAAAGGTTTAGCTCTTTACCACACAATCCCGACTTTTAATGACCCTGAGAAAGAAGCCCTTTGAAAAGCATTGTGGTAAAAGGAGAAAATGCTGGTAACCAGCATTTTCTCCTTTTCCTACAATGTTTTCTACCCTTTCCAAATCAAATTTCATATTTTTATTCAATTTCATTTGGGCGTCTGCTTTTAATTTGGACCAGTCCAAAATTTTGTCGTTTGGTAAAGGTTTAACAAAACTTGTCATTTGGAAAAAACAAACGAGGCAATTAACCCATTACCAAAAGACAATATTTTAGACTGGTCCAAATTGAAAGCATTTGCAGACGACAAAATAAAAGTGATTGAAAATTTGAAATTATTTTTGTGAAGGGTAGAAAACACCGTGGGAATAATGGTTACCAACATTTTCTCCTTTTCCCACGATGTTTTCTAAAGGTTTCTTTCTCAGGGGCGTCAAAAGTAGGGATTGTGTGGTAATGGGTTTAGGACAAACAAAATGTACCAAGCAATCAAACAAATTAATTTTTTTTTTTCAACACTTTATTTTACGTATATATTATACTCTTTGCCACAAAAAAAAAACAAACTTCGCAATTAGAATGAAGGGCAAATATCAATGAATACAAAGGTTGACAAGGAACTGAATTATATATTTTTTTTCGCCGAAAAAGACACGCCTCTTTTAGAATCACGTTTAAAGCTCATGCTTTATTTCATATTTTTCCATAATGACCTTTGCAAACAACTGGAATAAAAAGAAGAAATTTTAAAGAGCTTTTATAGTATCAAAAACGCACCAACTGAGGTCAGTTGAGCCATCCATTCAGCTCCAAGAAAGTAAGTAAAATTTTGAACAATTTTTATACGTTAAACAAAACGTCTAAACGACCACATTTATGCTGGAATCCCCCGTCAGTCATTTTTGGCAATTTCTGTCCAGAAAAGAGAGTATTCATATACACGCAGTTTGACACTTCGGAGAATAATTAAACAGTTTAAAAGCATAAGTTTAAAAAGAGTTTTTCGACTTGTTCTTTTGAAAGCAACTTATTTAACATGCGTTCACTGAATCCTGAAAATTATATCTTATTTTGTAAAATTCGCGTTCCTTCTTTTGGTTTATATTTTTGTGCACAAAATGTTGTTTTTTTCCCTTATTGTTAACAAAGTTTTAGTAACACATGCTTCTCTTTTCAACCTTTTCTGGTTTATCGACACTGCGCATGCGCTAACCATATCTTTTCAACTGTTTTTTAACGAAAAGATTTAAGATATAAGTTACAAGTTATTTTTGTTTACCTGTCAATTACTTTGTCAAATACAAGGAAAACAAAAGTGGCTGGTTAGAAGTTTTGCTGAGTATGTACATGTATGCATGTATCGGTACTTTAACATTGGATGGACAAAAATATACTTGTTGGTACATATTTCACAATCGACTTTACCAGGGTATCTTACAATATATCGATCTTTGGAGAGTGATCTTAACCCTTTACTCCATAGATACTCATTTCTACACATTGCTTGTAGGAGCCTTTTGAAAACATTGTGACAAAAGGTGAAATTGCTCGTGACGAGCAATTTCACCTTTTACCACAATGTTTTCTCTGCTATCAAAAGGTGTCATATACACATACGAAATGGCTTCATCCTTGCTGTTATTTAGGGTCAATTAGAGATATGATAGAAATGCCTTATGGGGTAAAGGGTTAATATGCACAGTCGGCAAAGGCACATCTTTCTTGCTTTAAAATTTTAGCATTTACCAAACGGAAACTTCTATCTGGACCTGTCCTTTTTTATCTATAATGTTTGTATATTAAAATTAATCTCTGTATAGAGGAAATAATAATAATAATAATAATAATAAATAATAGATAATGCAGGGAAATGACCCTCCCCTACAAAATGACCTGGGTCATTATTCTACGTAGAGAAATGACCCTCGAAGTATATTTCACTACGTAGAGGAATGACCCATCTTCGCAAGCCAAGGCTGACGATTCACTACGCTACTCTACCCTTGGCGGATCGAGCTTGATTTTTACATTCCCCTGACACGCTTTTTCATTGGATGCAGCAAACTCTAACTGCAACGAATGAAATCGCTCGTAGCATTTCATCTTTGATTAAAATAGAACAAGGTCGCTACCTTTCGAATAGAAGACAAACATTGAAACCCAAGTGGATGTCTGCTTATATTCGTAAGCGGTTTGTAAAACGATATTTCATTGGCTTTTAGAAATATTATGTGAAGAAGTGGGGGGGGGGGTTTAATAACCAGCATCCAATAGAGGGCGCATTGCAGGAATCTCGAAATCGGGCTCAATCAGCAAAGGTAAGATCCACGTAGTGATCGTAACCTTGGCTCGCGAAGATGGGAATGACCCCGGTCATTCCTCTACGTAGATAAATGACCCATGGGTCATTCCTCCACGTAGAGAAATGACCAATGGGTTATTTCGTAGGGGAGGGTAATTTCTCTCCATTACACCGGCCGTCATTTGTTTCTCTTTCTTTGTATTGTATTTTGTGGCTTATGTACCATATGTGTTATCTCTACAAACACTTTATTCCAGACTAATCAACCCAACGAAATGGGGAACGGGGCTGTCAAAACAGAAAGGAAAGTGCAGAGAGTGGTGAACTTCATTCCTGGAGTCGATGTCTGCTACAATGTCGCCCGAGCTGTAATCTATGCGCTGGCCGGAAACGCAAAGGAAGTTGCTAGAAGCGCTGTTTACGTAGGCGCAAGTTTTATTCCAGGTGGCACTACTGTTTGCACGCTCGCAGAGATAGACACTTAAAACATTTTGTATGGTGTTATATACAAAAAAAAAACTATGCATACGACATTCTAATGACAATTCAGGGGGTTCGGGTGCATTTCTTTTCCTTTTAATCTAAAGGTCCAGATAAAGGGAGTGATGGTTTTCTACAGTCATTATTTCTCTTCGAAACCCTATAATGTGGGTACTCATTAGAATCGCCACAATGAGTACCTACACCTACAGAAAATATTTAATATTTTCAATTCTGAAATCAAAATCCATCCCTCTATCTGAAGCTGTGTTGTATATATAATCTAGATCTATAAACTTATGCTTTTTTCCTCGTTTTTAGCTCTAGTTCATCATTCCACACCCCAATACTTTTCGTGATAGTATTATTCATATCACCTTTAGGTGATAAGACAAGAGAAAATGTACTACATCCCTCATTAACCCGTTACCACACAAAGCCTGCCGAGTTTTGACGAGCCTGAGAAAGAGTCCTTTTGAAAACAAAATGAGAAAAGGAGGAAATGCTGGTAACCAGCATTTTCTCCTTTCCCCATAATGTTATTACCGTATGTCATATGAAAATGCTTTCAATCTGGTTATGTCTAAAAATGTTATGTGGCAAAGAGTTCAGGTGGCAGATTAGGCGTACTCTCTTGTCTGTGTACGAAAGGAGAATTAAGACAAAAAGTGATCTATAACGCCACTTTCCATCCTTTCTTTTTGTCAAACTACACCATTGAAATATTATAACTTTTGAGATGTCAGTTTTTATACACTGCTCAAAAAAAAAAAGTTTAGGATCACAATGTCCCCGACTTCGATCGCAGGATAATTCTCTTTTTCGGTTCAGGACAGGACAATGAAAATAATGTTCTTGCTTAACTCTTTACCAAACAATCCCGATTTTTAATGACCCTTAGAAACTTTCACGCCAATATTTGAATAACATGTCTCTTTCTTCTTTGAAATTATCAATGCCACCCAATGGCATCCTCAACAAATACCACTTCAGCGTTTTCAACGCTTTGATTATTAAACGAGTTTACTGAAATTGAATGACGATTTTGAAAACATTGTGGGAAAAGGAGAAAATGCTGGTAATCTATCCTTCCCAAAATCAAATTATGATTCTTCATTCACATTTATTTTGTCGTCTGCAAATGCTTTCAATTTGGGCCAGTCCTTAAATTTGTCGTGTGGTAAAGAGTTAAGTTCATTCAGTCTTGATACTGCAAAATCTCAGAAGAGGCAAAACAATTTTATGGGGTTTGCAACAAAGATGTATGGCCTATTCCCGTCAAAGCCGTTTTTAGGCCAGGGAATCCCTCTCAAGGGATTCCCTTGCCTATAGGGATCGTAAGCTGCCTTTTCCGGACTACTTTCAGACAAAATGTTGAACGGTGTGTCCACTCGATATCGCTGAGTCCGCCAAAACAACTAGTTTCCCTCAAAGCTTTCATCTGCAAAATGCGATGGAATTGCAAGGGTATTACGACCCTTAAATAACTGACAAGTGTGTGTTTTTTTATCCCATTTTCGTCATTAACATTGACCTGATAAAGGGGTAACTTAACAAACTTAGCTTTATCCGGCAGTTGAGTATTCCTACGCGCTATATATACGGTTAATATCTATAACGCTCTCTCTTGCACTCCGGATCATTCACATTCATGTATTGTAACGAACGACAACTCTGCTCGGAGATTGTCTATAACGTTGTGTTGACATTTGAACATATGTGTCTCAAAACGCGTCTCCGCTGAAATGCGATTGTAAATAAAGCAAACTACATGTACATATAGAATATTGGCCCGTGTTACGTTTATCACTTTTTTTAATCTATATCGACTAAATCTAGGGTACTTTGACTGTGGTGCTTTCTACACCGACAAAAATAAACTATTTCCCACGAGTGTGTCTACTTCACTGCTGAACTGGCCACCGTTGTATACCGTGTATTACACGTAGTAGTATCAGGGGCGGTAACCAGTCTACTTCTCTGCATACCACCCGCTGTTGTGATAGCAATTTTCGACTGCTGGAGAAATCGGCCCCTGGAAAAATCGTCCCCAAACTGCTTGGAGACGATTTCTCCGGAGAAATCTGGTGAAATCGTCCACAAATAAAATTTTAAAGAAATCGACCCCGACATCAAATTTCACCCATAACGTTATTCAAGTTATCTATAAAAAATATTTTTGAAACTTCGTTGTCTTTAGTACATACATTATGTGTATTAGTAACCTTTATCCAAGAGTTATTTGGTAGTTTTGCCATTGTTTATAACTGCCTATTTCACACTGATAGGATGTATTTCACACCTTTTACACCTGTCACAAATAGATTACACCTGTGTGATTCTTAAAATATGTATTTGATTGACTTTGATTTGAAACCAAATGAATGCTTATATTTTTTTCTCTAGTGGTTCGCTTGTCATTTAATGTATTTTTTTTATATTCATATATGACCATTATTTTGATTTATTGTATGAAGATTTTTTTTAATTCTCTCTCTCTCTCTCTCTCTCTCTCTCTCTCTCTCTCTCTATCATATATTTTCCTGCCCTTTCCTACTTGTACATTTTCCATCACCCAATACGAGATTCATGTCCAGCCGTCGATCGTGAAGTCACTAGCTAGTTCGATCCCAAAAAGTGTGTTTTATTGAATCACATCTCTGGTTACTGTATATTGAAACCCTTTTCCACAAAAGCATTTCCTCCTTTTCCGGCAATATTTTCTAGCATTTGAAAGACGAATGTTACTTTTTTATTAACATTTGATTTGTCTTCTGCAACTGCTTTCAACTTTTTTTCCAGAAAAAAAAATGTCTTTTGGTTAAGGGGGATTTTTGAAAAAGAAGAAACATACACTTATTTACAGAGATTCAAAGGACTTAGATTTCAGAGACCTGTATGTTTACTATGTGATGAGAGAAAATTGTACCCTATCACAATACCTATCATCAATCCTCAATAGGAAATTGACCGAGATTGTAGACTCTTAAAGTGTACTTCGCTACCAACTGAACTAATATTATTCCACTGATAAAACCATCATTTTAGCAACACTTCAGTTGTCTGCAAGATACATTCAATGTTGATAATTCTGAAAATCTGGGGACTGGAGGCATACTGAATAGTGCAAGCTAAAAATATCTTTCAAGCAGCCTATTTTCTCTCTCTCTCTCTCTCTCTCTCTCAAAATTACGTTACACCAGCAGGCTGATTTAAAAAGCGTGTTGTCCACAGAGCATCCTGATTTTGAGACAAAACCACAATGTTTTTCAAGGCTCTTTCGTCTAACACCATGTTAAATTTTGCTTCTGATGAAGCACCTTAATTTATCATCTGTAAAAGTTGCTTATAAATCTCAGTTTTTAATTGTAATTATATGTTGGTCCTATAATCTCTCATGAAGTGATTACTAATTTCATGTGGGTCATCAATGGAAATTAAATAGAGGTAGTTGATTTGGCAATTAAAATAGTGATAAAACATTTTTAATAAATGTATACAATCTAAGTACTGTGCGACGTAATTGACAATAAAGAAACTTGTCATTTGATTAGGATAAATTTTGGGGAAAAATATGCTACTGTTAATAGACGACTCATAAATAAGAAAAATAACGTCATTCAGGACTTCACATGTTTTCAGAAAATTTAGATAACCAAAGTTGGTATTGCACTGATTGAATAGTTCAATTTTGACTTGAGATTGTTTACAAGCACGACAAATTACTAAGTATTCTAAGCCATTATCAAGCACCCCATAACTGTGAGCACATGCCTAGCTCTGGCTTAATTAGTTTCTGGCTGGTACTTTCTTGTATCAGTTCAAAATTTCCTGTTAAAACCAAGAATTCCAGGGGCTTAGTGGAATCAGCTTGTATCCCTGTCCGTCTACCTGTTTGTATTAATTAAAATTGACCTCTTGTATTGTTTCGTATCCTCAATTTCCTGGCCTTCAGTACTATAAGTACTTTGATTTTAATCTGCCACACAGGCTTTTTAGAGAATCGAAGGTGTCATTGTTCCATCTCGTCATCTACTAGTATTTACTTAGATTTGATAAGAAATTAAACAAAAGATTGGAAAAAATATAAGGTGTTACACAAAAGAATGAGGAAAACAAATTCCTTGATTTTTTACTTAACATGGCTCATCAGCATTTAAAATGAAACAAACAAGAAAACTATTGCACCTTTTTGTTTCGTAATAAAGTAGGCTGATAGTTTCCAGAGCACAAAGTGAAAGATTTTAATTTCAGCATTTGTGTGATCCTTTAACTCTTTTGAGCAGTGTATATTTATCATCAAGCAAAATCGTTCAGCCTTATATGTTGATCAGTTAATTGGAAAAGCACCACTCTACCCAATAACTAGTTTAGTTTAAACGTATTTATTTTACATCGATTAGGAAACAAGTTCTTACAATTAATACTAATCTCCCTCGATTCTGCTTCCTGGGTACTACACCAGTACTCGCGCCGAATGTGTGGTCCAATGAAAAAAATCCTATGTTGACCGGGTATCGAACTCGGGACCTCCTGGTTACGAGATCAATGATTGAATACAACGTGAATTCAAAAATTTTCTTAAAGATTTAACCTTTTACCCCATAAGACATGTCTATGGTATCTCTAATTTACCCTAAATAACAGCAAGGATGAAGCCATTTCTTATGTGTATATGAGACCTTTTGAAAGCATAGAAAACATTGTGACAAAAGGTGAAATTGCTCGTCACGAGCAATTTCACCTTTTGCCACAATGTTTTCCAAAGGCTCCTACAAGCAATGTGTAGAAATGAGTATCTATGGAGTAAAGGGTTAAAGAAGGATACTCTGTAGGCTTGCATAAAGGCCTGCATGAAAGATGAAGGTATAACATACAGACTATTTTCATCAACCAGTCTTAATATTGTTCTTATCTTAAAGGTGGCCCTTCAGAATTTGGGACGAAAATTTTACAGAAATACAAAAATATCATCCTAATACTCCCAAAGCCTTATAATCGTCATTCATAAAACCCCAGTAGTCGAAAACCATCCGGCAACATGAGAAATTAGAGATTTACTACGGCCAAGGTCGACATCGACAGGAAACACGTTCTATTTTTACGTGAACAACTCGCTCATTTACAAACTGGAAGTACACAGACGAAGTTTCAAACATAGCGTCCGAAGAAGATATTATGAAAAATAATTACATATTTGTTATGTAATGGAATTTAAGCCTCATTAGTCACGTGCGGGTCACCTAACATTCCCACAATGCACTTTATTTTTGGCGCGAAATCTGAAAATAGCTTAAGAGGCTACGTAGCCTTTTAAGGGAATACCATCAAAAAAAATTTGGGGGGGTAATTTTATGATTCTTAATTATTGATGATTGGTATTGTTTTTCCATATAAATTTCAGTGATATATATATATATTTTGATTTGGTGTGATGTGAAAATTCTAAGTACCCACCTTTAAACTCCTCCCACAAGCCATGATTCGCTAATAAAACAGTGAATAGAACACTATATGGCTTGCAACACGCGAAAAGGGACATTCATGCAGACATTTCCGTAAAGTGTCGTTTCGGATCAGCCTGCGTAGTTCGCGCACACTAATCCTAAACGACACTTCCCGTTATTATGTAATTTTCTGTTTTGCGCAAGTCTACTGTTGCACAAGATATAGTATATTAGTAAAGTGCCGTCTCGGAATAGCCTGCGGAAACTGCGCAGGCTGATCCGAGACGACACTTTTCTCAAATGTCTGTATGTCCCTTTTCGTGGGTTGCAACCTATATTGCACTTGTTGTGAAAAGAATTACTGAAATTGTTTTATATGGGAAGGACCGATTCTGGGTTGGTAGAACTTGTAGCTTAACCCCATTTCATTTATTAAGAAATAAAACATGTTTAACTCTTTATTAAACGACATAATTTTAGACTAGTCCAAATTGCAAGTATTTGTTGGCGCCAAAATTAAAATGACTCAAAATTAAATTTTGTTTTGGGAAGGGTGGAAAAAATTGTGGAAAAAGGGGAAAATGCTGTTCAGCAGCATTTTCTCCTTTTTCCACAATGTTTCCAGAAGTCGTCTTTCTAAGGGTCGTGAAAACCCGGAATTGTTTGGTAAGGGGTTAACGTGACAATAAAACAGTACTTGGAAGACGTCTAAACCCCATAAAATTTAAGAAAGAATTTGGCCAATACAGTCGTTGTCTGCGCATGTCAAAATTATTCTTTGGAGAATGTAGAATGCCATCTAGCGAGAGATAATGCAATCCAGTCTCCAGTATTAGCCATTGTATTGGTCATTGTACTCCACAAAATATCCACATCCTAAATGGATCAGACGTATTTTGTGCATCTGAACCCTATCTAGCAAAGCCCTATCTAGCAAAGCTCAGTGGTGAGCAAGTCGGACTCATAAACTGGTGGTTGTGAGTTCGAAGAATATGACATGCGCAGACAACGTCCACGGTGGACTCTTTGCTGGAAATGCATGCAGAGCTATGTGCACGATTTTTAACCTTTATGCCGCTAACAGATTTGTCGTGTTTAAAAAAAAAACTTAAAATATCTGAAATAAACACGATATTGTTGATTTAAATTGGCAGTCAGTGGCGGGTGACATAGATCTAAGATGTGCTTTCTGTGCAGACTGATCTTGATCCATGTCACCCACTGGTAAGAGCTTTGATATTTGATTATGGCACTGTAAGGGTCAAATCTGACATTTACCGTTAATAGAATTTCCCATCCTCGGATACCCCGGGGTCTCCCTATTTGCTACGCTACATCGATGTAGCGTAGCAAATAGGGAGACCCCGGGGTATCCGAGGATGAGAATTTCCATACTGTCCGATTATACGCGATGATAGAAATATTATTCTTTGCATAGAGGTCAGTTTTATGTCAGTTCGTTCCAGTAATACGAACTGTTTGTCTATTAAAAATAGACATAAAGATTTCGATTGAAAACTGAGACTTAAAGGTGGGTATTTAGAATTTTTACATCTCACCAAATTAAAAAATATATATGTCAATGAAATTCATATGAAAAAATAATACAAATCATCAATAATTAAGATACATAAAATTACAAAAAAAATTTTTTTGATGGTGTTCCCTTAAAAGGCTACGTAGCCTCTTAAGGTATTTTTAGATTTCGCGCCAAAAATCAATAAAGCAATTTGGGAATGCCAAGTGACTGGCACTTGACTCATAACGCTTAAATTTCATTACTTAACAAACATGTAATAATTATTTTCCATAATGTCTTCTTCGGACCCTATGTTTGAAACTTAATCTGTGTATTCCTGTATGTAAATAAGCAAATTGATCATCTAAAAATAGAACGTGTCTCCCGTCGGTGTCGACCTGGGCTGTAGTAAATCTCTGATTTCTCGTGTTGTCGGACGGTGTTCGACTACTGGCGTTTTATGAATGAAAATTAAAAGGCTTTGGGAGTATAAGGATGATTCTTTTGCACTTTTGTACAATTTTCGTCCCAAAATCTGAAGGGCCACCTTTAAGTTTTCTTTTTTAAGAGAGCTTTACAATTTTCAGAATGGTAAAGCGGTGTAAAGCAGAAAAATGACCCTCCCTATACAAAATGACCCTTGGGTCATTATTCTACGTACAGAAATGATGCCAGAGGGTTATTTTTCTACGTAGAATAATGATCCGACTCTGTACCGATCTGGTAAATAAATCCATGTCTCTGGGACTCTCAGGTAGATGAAATTGCAAAACATTGTGGGAAAAGAAGAAAATGCTGGAACCAGCATTTTCTTCTTTTCCCATAATGTTTTTCTACTTTCTCAACGACAAATTCTAACCATTTGATCGATATTCAACATGACTGATACCAATGTTTCAATTTCGACGAGTCTGGTCCTTTGGCAAATGGTTAAATGGTCGAGATTTTTGTTGCGGGCGAGGTGTACAATAAACTATAAAATGTTATTATAGCTTTGCCTGCTCAAAGGATTAAGAATTTATATATTGAAACATGTACACAATACTCTATTGCTAAAGTGACTTAAACCGTTATACAAATATATCTAAATAACCTGCTTTACCTCTTGAATGCCAAATAAGTAAAAGTATCTATAGTATGTTCAGTTCGGATTAATTCAACTCAGTCACCTTGTTTTTATTAATGTTCGTTTTTTTTGTTTTTAAGCAACTCAAGAAAAAATAGATACTCTAGAAAAAAGATCAGATTGCAGGGTGTTTGCAGACTGATTGTAATCTACAGTGTCTGCAAAAGAAAACACGAGCGTGAAATCGTTTCTTTTTTTTTTTGCTGCGTCAAAAGGGATCAATCTGAAATAGACAGTTTTCTTTACTCAATCACCTGTCCCGATTTGCCATACCTATGAGAAATTTCGGTATAACCCTGTACCATTTAGCAAACAGTGTTTTCACAACCCTCGACAAGGTTTTTGAGAACTTGAGACATCGTCGGAAAAAGGGAAACTGTTGCAAACCATTTTTTCCCTTTTCCTGCAATGTTTTCTGACCTTTGAAAGATACAGTGTGAATATTTGAGCCTCGTTTAACTTGTTGTCTGCAATCTTTTCAGCTTGAAAGATTCTAAGAATTGCCGTTTCTTCCCAGAAAAAGACGCCTTCCGGAAACATTGTGGGAAAAGCAGAAAATACTGGTAACCCAGCATTTTCTCCTTTTCCCACAATGTTTTATACTATTTAACCCTTTCCAAAACAAGCCCTGGTTTTTATGTGTCTGCAGTAAAAGTCTTTTGAAAACACAGTGAGAAAAGGAGAAATTGCTCGTAACGAGCAATTTCTCCTTTTCCCACCGTGTTTTCTACCATTTCTGAAAACTTTCTGCCATTTTCTCCAAATCTAAAATTGTCGTCTGCAAACTCTTTTGGATTGGAAGAGTCTAAAATTTGTCGTTTGGGAAAGGGTTAAAGGTGGGTATTTAGAATTCTCACATCACACCAAATTTAAAAATTTATGTATCACTGAAATTTATATGAAAAAAAAAATTCATCAAGAATCATAAATTTACAATAAAAACTTTTTTGGTGGTATTCCCTTAAAAGGCCACGTAGCCTCTTAAGCTATTTTTAGATTTCCCGCCAAAAGTAAAAAAAAGCATTGTGGGAAGGTTAAGAGAGTAGCACGTGACTAATGACTCTGAAATTCCATAACATAACAAACATGTAATTATTTTCCAAATGTCTAGAACTATGAACGCTACGTTTGAGGCTTCGTCTGTATATTTCCGGTATGTAAATGAGCGGGTAGCTGATGTAAAAATAGACGGTGTTTCCCTTCAGCGTCGGCCTGGGCTGTAGTAAATCTCTTATTTCTCTTGTTGTTGGATGGTCTTCGACTACTGGAGTTTTATGAATGAAAATTATAAGGCTTTGGGAGTATAAGGATAATTTTTTTGTATTTTTTGAAAAATTTTCTGAAGGGCCACCTTTAGAGTCAAGTTTCAGTTTTACAATCAAGTTTATTTTGTCTTCTGCATGTTCTTTCAATTTGCTCAAGTCTAAAATTTTGTCGTTTGATAAAGGGTTATGGAGTGAACACCGGCCTAACATTAGTTTTTAGTGACGGTCAAGAAACCCTTATTCAACATTCACAAGGCTCTCTCACACATGATCGAACCAGCATCATTACCTCTGTTCCAAACAACATAATCCTTGACTATTCCAAATTGAAAGCGTTTGCAGACGAAAAAATAAAAGTGACTGAAAAATTGAAATCTGTTTTGTAAAGGGTAGAAAATAATGTGGGAAATGGAATTAATGCTTTGCTCCCGATATTAACCATCCGAATTGTGCTATTTCAGAATTTTTTTGGGGGTGGGGTGCGTGGGCAATATATCCTTAACGGACAGTGTAGATCAGGGATGAGACGGCACGTTCTGTGTAGTCTGATTTCTATTTACACCGCCCGCATAACGTCTGTATGACGCGGTTAGCAGCCTAAGATTAAACTGAATTTTGCTCGTTATACCGAAAGTCTCTGTGGAACATGTATAAAATGTATTGTGAAAGTGGTCGATCGTTTGACTGAATTGTTGATTCACCCAATATTTGACCATTCTGTTACGAAACTATTATTGTAACAAAAATCGAAATAGCAGTCATTATAAAATTTAAATATTTAACACTGCTTGTGTGCGTCACTTCAATGGTTTTAACTCATTACCAAACAACAAAATTTTAGGTTTGTCCAACTCAAAAGCATTTGTAGACGACAAAATAAAAGTGACTGAAAATTTGACATTTGTTTTAGAAGGGTAGAAAACATTGTGGGAAAAGGAGAAAATGCTGGTTACCAGCATTTTCTCCTTTTCTCGCGATGTTTTCAAAAGGCCTTTTTTTTTTAGGGTCGTTAAGAGTAGGGGTTGTGTGGTAAAGAGTTCACCCGTAGGCTGATTTACAATTTCAAGGACCTTTGTGGACAGTGTAAGTTAAGATCAGACTTCACAAAACTATCTGGATCAGTTGTCTCATAGAAGTACTGTAAAAATCATTCATCTTTTCAAACAGAACTTAACTCGAAATGAAAAGTTTTCCTTGTATCATACATTCTAAGAGAGAGAGAGAGAGAGAGAGAGAGAGAGAGAGAGAGAGAGAGAGAGAGAGAGAGAGAGAGAGAGAGCCTAAAGACCATTACAAACATTTCATACTGAGTTTTTCTGAGAATTGTGATATTCATATAGCAGATTTTATCTGTACAACGCACCGATATGCTACCAACATTTTCTCTTTTGTCACACTGTTTTCTTCTTTTTCAAAGACAAATCACGCCATTGGAAGTACACCTCTCGACAGCACCTGCTTTCAATTTGGACCAGTCTAGAACGTCATCCTCTAGCAAGGAGTTCACTTGAAAATTGACCGAAAAACTTTCTGTATTGAATGATAAAATCATGTAATTATACTCCCGCAAAACGAATGTTTTCAGGGGTATACTGGAATCATTCTGTCTGTCCGTTCGTGTGTCTGTCAAAGCGGTAGCGAGGCTATTAACCCTTTCCCAAACAACCCCTGGTTTTTACGTGTCTGCGGTAAAAGTCTTTGAAAACACCATGGGAAAAGGAGAAATTGCTCGTAACGAGCAATTTCTCCTTTTCCCACAGTGTTTTCTACCTGTTTGCGAACTTTCTGCAATTTTCTCCAAATCTAAAATTGTCGTCTACAAAGTCTTTCAGTTTGGAAGGGTCCAAAATTTCTTGTTTAGGAAAGGGTTAAGTCGTATTTAGAGACAGCTCTAGTTTTACTTTGTTGTAGATAAGATCAATTTCATTCTCAGATATTCCATTGATTTTGATCACCAAAGTTTCAATCAATATTTAAAACATACAATTATAGCTAGGAGATATATATATATATAAACTTGTACCAGGAATGTAGCCCTACACCCGTTTTATTTTTGGAACTTGATACTTTAGAGCACCTTTTTTTTTGTAATTGGGTGTTACATAGTTTGGCCTATTCCTGTAACCCTTTACCACACAATCCTGACTTTTAACAACCCTGTAAAAGAAGCCTTTTGAAAGCATTGTGGGAAAAGGAGAAAATGCTGGTAACCAGCATTTTCTCCTTTTTCTCACAACGTTTTCTACACTTACTACAACAAATTTCAAATTTTTAGTTACATTTATTTTGACACCTGCAAATGCTTTCAGTTTGGACCAGTCTAAAATTTTGTTGTTTGGTAAAGAGTTAAATGGGCCATGCTCTGTGAAAAAAAGGGCTAGATGTTTGTATATTTGATCAAACTACGTATAAAAAATTATTCAAAGTACTCTCTTTCTTTCTGGGACACGTCAATTTATAGTTAACTCTTTGTCAGGGTACAGAATCTTTGACTGCTCCAGATCTTACTTTTTCGCGGACGACAAATAAATTAAGGCTTTAACCATTGGTTATATCTTTAGAAAGGTAGAAAACACAGTGAAGAAAAGCATGTAAAAGATTTCCGTCGGAGTGTCCTTGGACAAAACACTTCAGAGCCCAAGCCCAATATCGGTGGAACCCAGGAAGTACATAAATATGTGAGCTGTCGCCGTGGTATAACTGAAATAATGTTGAAAGCGGCGTAAAACACCATTCATTGATGTAAAATAATATGACAAAGTACATGTATAGCACTTGGCCTCTTCGTGAAATGATACAACACTTTAATATGTCTCTTTACATAATATTTGACTCGTCACACGAAAAGAGACAATCTAGGAATTCCGTACATTAATTAAATGAAAACAGATCAACGATAGTGCAGGTCAATATAAGTTGATGATTAAAAAATAATTGCAAAGCAAAGTAGAATGACCACTTTTCATATAGAAAATATCACAAAAGCGAAAGGTGTCGACCCTGGTCAGCCTGCGCAATTTGCGCAGTCTGACCAGGGTTGACACTTTTCGCAGTTCCCAGAGGGTCCCTTTTTGCGTGACGGGTCACATGATTTTATACACTGTGTTTACCCAACTGTTAAATCCGATTTTAAACATTATTGAAGACTTTTTATCCTTTCTGGTGTACATCCCTCCGTCTTAATCCATTACCACACAATCCCTAATTTTGACGCCCCTGAGAAAGATGCCTTTGGAAAACATTGTGGGAAAAAGAGAAAATGCTGGTAACCAGCATTTTCTCCTTTTCCCACGATGTTTTCTACCCTTTACAAAACAAATTTCAAATTTTCAGTCACTTTTATTTTGTCGTCTGCAAATGTCTTTAATTTAAACCAGTCTAAAATATTGTCGTTTGGTAATGGGTTAAATTCAGGATAAAAACAGAAACTAATTCATTTCGCAATATAACTTACCAGTTCTGATAACATAATTATGTACCTTTTGCTTATAATAATTCTCAGTATTAAACATTACACATATAGTTTAACTCTTTACTAAACGACAAAATTTTAGAAAGGTCCAAATTCAAAGCACACGCATGACCACAAATTTAACAGAACTCAAAAATTCAAATCTGTTTCCGGCAGGGTAGCAAACATTGTAGGAAAAGACTTCTATTTCAGGGTCGTAAAAACCAGGGATTGTTTGGTAAAGGGTTATGAAATAAAATGCGTATTTCCAACCCAAAGTTTGCATTTTCAACTATCCTTTTGTTGAATAAAAACTCAATATATCATACAATACAGGTTCAAGATCAGACTGCGCATTCTGTGCAGACTGATCTTGAGCTACACCGTCCGCAAAAGGAAGCAGAGTTCGAGGTATCACGTGTGTTTATAATTCTTATACATGTATTATTATTATGTTGATGATTTCAAAGTTGTTGGCTGAATCCATGCATTATCTTTATGTAATGAATGTGCTGGACCTATTCAGTAACATATGAGAAATGTCGCCTGATATCCAGCCATAGCTCACTTTTTTTCCCAAGACTTGGAGTACTTTCAGTACTTTGATAACCCTTCAGCAAAATGAGACTGTTTGGGTGAGACAAACAGACGAAAAAAAAAATGGTGCAAATACAGAAAACGCCGTTTACTGAGCTCTTTTCTCTTTTATCAACTTTTTTTTCTTTCTCGGAAGTCTTCTATTGTAGATATATGATAAAACGTCTATGAGAATACAGAGACTGAAGATAACACCAGTCCTGTTGACTCCGTATTCACCGCCCATTCAAGAACATTTCTTGTCATATTCTCTAGGAAATTCTAAATGTCAAAGTAACACAATTTTTGATTGGCCGTTGGTTTAGCCAATCAAAAGTCGTGTTACTTTCACATTTAGAAAAATCTGGGGAATAAGACTAAGATTATCATTGACGATTACGGACCTGCTGAAAGGATCGGGTTAAACACCAGGTAATATTCGTAAGAGACTGTATGTGGGGAAAAATGCAGTATCAGAACAGAACAGAACATAAGTTTTATTATGACACATAAGCATATTAGCTCAATGGTCATCAGAGTTGATAAAAAAATAACAACATATAATGTATTATGTTGAGCGCAAAGTAAGAATCGGGACAGTTTCGGAATTGTCCAGCGCAAAGTAGGAATTCTCACTTTGTCCGCCGATTCCGGATTTGGACCGAAAACGCAAAAAGCGACCATCTGGGAATTCTGTACATGAAATAAATGGAAATAGATCAACGATAATGCAGGTCAGTTTAAGTTGATACTTCAAAAATGATTGTATAACAAGGTACAATGACCACTTTTCATACAGAAAATATCATTAAAGCGAAAAGAGTCAACCCTGGTCAGCCTGCGCAATTCGCGTAGTCTGACCAGGGTTGACAATTTTCGCTGTTCCCAGAAGGTCCCTTTTTGCGTGATGGGTCACAAATTTCAATGTACAAATATTGAAGAAATAGAGGATATTTGTTTTTTTCGATGAAAGATCGAAATTCGTTTCTTCGAGTGGACACCATCGGTAATATTTTCACGAGTGGCTGCGCCACTCGTGAAAATATTACGATGGTGTTCACGAGATGAAATAAATTTCGATCTTTCACCGAAAAAGAACAAATATTCTATTTATTTCATGCTTTTTACCCTTTCTGGGAGGAGCTTTATCAAAATTCAGTACAGTTCTTTTCCCTTATTCCCCGTGGCGTACCCCTCCCGCATAGCAACGTTACGTCAAGCGTGTGAAATGTAAGGTATATGACGTCATATTTACCATCTGGTTGTTAGGCACGCGCAATTTACCCAGCCAACAAGAACGTGAAAATAGGTATTTTCACTGGTGGTACCAGTGTAAGATCGAAAAATATTTTCACTGCTATTTCTCGATATCCTACCGGAAAGCATGAAATAAAATGAATTAATTTAGTGATGAAGTGGACATTCTTTATAGGTATCTTAAAATGTGAGAGTGCTTTAAAAAATATTAATCTTTTCCTGCAATGTTTTGTATGATTAATCGATTTAAATTTCATGTACAAAATAATCTAGTATCCTAAAAACTATTTTTCAGCAGGAGACTTATATTTGTATGTTATAATGCCCGTTATTGATCCGTTAATCTGGTCTTAATTTCTTTCTCGATTAATCCACCTAACCCCACTTGAAAACTATTTACACAAATAAGACATGGTGTTTACTGAGGTTTAGAAAAAGTAAAGGGTTTATTTCTGAAGTTGTTACGTAAATCTTAAGCAATACTTAATTGTCTCCCTAGAAACCAAGGTTCTAAATGGACACAGTTGGATAACTTGTCGTAATGAATGATAAAAAGAAAAAAAAAAGCGTGTCATTTTATTTGAAAAAGAACAATAAAAGTAGTTTTGGCTGGGGCAAACCCTTAGTCCTCAACCTATTAACCCTTTCCCAAACGACAAATTTTGGACTCTTCCAAACTGAAAAAGTTTGCAGACGTCAATTTTAGATTTTGAGAAAATGGCAGCAAGTTCTCATAAAAAGGTAGAAAACACTGTGGGAGAAGGAGAAATTGCTCGTGACGAGCAATTTCTCCTTTTCCCACAGTGTTTTCAAAAGACTTTTACTGCAGACAGGTAAAAACCAAGGCCTGTTTGGGAAAGGGTTAAATAAATCAAATGAAACTTTCAATTCGATAGTCCAACTCATTACCAAACGACAATATTTTAGGCATGTCCAAATCGAAAGCATTTGCAGACGACATCATAAAAGTGACTGAAATTTTCAAATTTGTTTTGGTAATGGTAGAAAACATTGTGGGAAAAGGAGAAAATGCTGGTTACCGGCATTTTCTCCTTTTCACACAATGTTTTCTGAAGGCTTCTTTTTTCTGGGCGCCAAAAGTGGGGATTGTGTGGTAATGGGTTAAACCAAAATATGGCTGGTTCAAACTTATTTGGGAGGAAGGGGGGCTTATCTCCTTATCGGACAGTATGGAACCAAGATCAGACTGCACGTTCTGTGCAGTCTGATCTTGGTTCCACACTGTCCGCAAAAGGTCATTGAGTCGCACTTTCCTGCCTAATGGGCATGTTCCATCGCCTGCTGTATAACAATTTAAAATCTGGTCTTTTTATTTAAATACCAAATAACTTCAATTCCTCGATTCGTCAGGACCGGAACGTTACAAAAAAAAAAACCCCTCCACACACAGAAAATGACTACATGTATTTATAGAACAAAGGGTTGGCTGATTAGAGGTGGAGAAAACCTTTCGAACTGGACAGGTCAAGACTGGACGGCGGTCATCGCACGAACAATACACAAAACTACAATAGTAACTAACAGGGATTGTAAATAAAACAAACCGAGGCGGAAAGTGCAAAAACTCTGGACATTTCGTCACAGACCTGAAAGCGAGCAAGTGTTCTTGGAGTAACTTAATTCCCATTTGTAAGAAATACTTTTTTATTTCTTTTTTGTTTTTTTTTACTTATTCTCTTAGCTAATAATAAATTCAATAAAATAAAAATTCACTTTTGAAGCATTTTGACAAATAAAGGTAAAATAATTCTTATCAGAGAGGATAAAAAAAGATAATTATTACAATAAATATGAAAGATTAGATGTATAGAAAGGCTTTAATCAAATGAAATTTGAATATAAAAAAGAATGCATGGAATGAAGGACTCAGAAATACAATTAGTTTACTTATAACCAACATATATTATGTATTATTTCATGCCTTATTTCACAGGATATCGAGAAATAGTGGTGAAAACAGGACCAGTGAAAATACTGATTTTATATGCTAGTTACCTGGGTAAAATGCGCGTGACTCTATCCAGATGGAAATATGACGTCATTTACCTTAATTTCTCGCGCTTGGTGTAATATTGTAATGCGTTGCTATGCGGAGAGGGTTCGCCACGGGGAGTAACTGAAAAGAACTGTACTGGATTTTGATAAAGCTCCTCCTAAATATATAGAGGAAAGTAACTCGGGTTTAGCTTGATTGACTGAAACAAACGATTTAGCCAATCAAGACTTGTGTTAGCCCCAAATTTAGAAAATGAAAATACGAAATATTCTAAACACGGGATGGTGAATCTTGACACAGGTGGGTCTGTATTCACCAACCATTCTTAGAAACATTCTTATAGTCTTATTCTTCAGTATTTCGTCAATGTGAAAGCAACAGAACTTCTGATTGGCTAAACCATTTGGTTTAGCCAATCAGAAGTTCTGTTACTTTCACAGTCAGAAAGTCTTGAAGATTAAGAAAAATAACGTTCTTAGGAATGGTTGCTGAATACGGACCCTGTTCTCGTGCCTTGCTCTGCACAGTGTCAAAGGCTGACCCGGCTTCGGATTCAAATCCCAGAAACTCTTATGTGAGAGACTGGCGCTCTACCGCAGCACCTCCGTCATCCACAATGTTATCTGGCTTTCTTTGCAGACTGCATAAATCAACATCAGATTGCATGAAATATGAAGTCTGATCTCGGAATCAAGTCATCGGTTACTTTATTTTAAACTTTGACCAAAGTTCCTTTTATTCACAATAGAATTGTATCAAATCAATCGAATATTAAAGGAAGAATATATCATACTTTACAGCACATGATAAAATGATATTGATTCGGGTCACGTGTTTTATTTTCTAGCCAATCAAAATGTCCGTACAACCAGTCACGCAACAGCCAGGGGCCGAGACCAAACTTCTGGTCAGTAAAGAAGGACACAGAACTTGGTCAAGTGATCTATTTGATTGCTGTAGCGAAGGTTCTTCATGTAAGTAAGCATATTTGACCTTTCACGCAAAAAACGGTCAATCTGGGAACTCCGACAAGTGTCGACCCTGGTCAGACTGCGCGAATGCGCAGGCTGACCAGGTCCGACGCGTTTCTCTTTTATTTTCTGTATGACAAGTAGCCATTCTACCTTACCATACAATCATTTTTGAACTATCAGCATACGCGGATCTAGATATCTTTCTCAGGGGAGGGGGGTCCCAACGAAAACGCACTCGTCTAATTATATGGTACTTTGATTTCCGGATTTCAGTGGATGTAAGCCGTTTACAAGAAAAGTCAACGTTTCCAGTTCTAAACATGAGGAGGACTACACATTTAGAATCTGTTTTTTTTTTCAAATTTATGACTGTATTTTACATAAATGCAGTGCAACATCAAAGCAGTACCATTTCATGAATCCGATAACCACATTTTTGCCAAAATTCCGGATGGGGGAGGGGGTCCGGACCCCCCCCCCCCCACCCCCCGATCCGCCCATGATCAGTTTAAATTGACCAGCACTATCTTTGATCTGTTTTTTCTGTTACGACAGACCACTCCTTCCTGCATGGTATACTCCTGATTTAAATACAATACCTGGCTACTGCGTCAGAGAGATATCTCTTTGGCTCAGTGGTTAGGGTATTGGCTTTGCGTCCGGGAGTTCGGAGTTCGAATCCCGCTCCGATCCTTATTTCTGCCATGCATTTATTCATTTGTTTCTTTGTTACGGACTTCGTTCGTAAGATGGGGGCTCGTCCGGGATTGACCATTGAACCATTAATCCCATTTGTTGTCCAAAATTGGACTTCCTGCCTTATAAGGCTTTGAGTCATCAATAAATGATGACTTTAAGAGGGGGTGTGTTACGACAGACCACTCCTTCCTGCATGGTATACTCCTGATTTAAATACAATACCTGGCTACTGCGTCAGAGAGATATCTCTTTGGCTCAGTGGTTAGGGTATTGGCTTTGCGTCCGGGAGTTCGGAGTTCGAATCCCGCTCCGATCCTTATTTCTGCCATGCATTTATTCATTTGTTTCTTTGTTACGGACTTCGTTCGTAAGATTTCATCTAATTGATTTACGGAATTCCCAGATTGTCCCTTTTCGCCTGACGGGTAACATATATAGATTTTAGCTATGCTCCGGCAAAAAGACGGCTTCATACGGCTCCGTGATCCATGGCACCAGGCAAGCCATCACATAATTACGGATTAGTAATATCCACTGGTTTTTTAACAATTAACTTAATCATGAGATAGAGTAGTCCTCTAACATACAGAAGATTGACCAAGAGCGAAAAAGTTTCGTCTCAGGTCAGCCTGCGCGGACTGCGCAGGCTGACCTGAGTCGATACTTTTCGCAGATGCACCAAGCTCTTAAGGTTTAAGTAATGTATTGTAACGATGAACTGCTATGTAGTTAAAGTTCTGGCAATAAATATTCTGTTCTGTTCTGCACTTATGTACTGACGATTTCTAAGTTACGTATATACAAGTATGTAAACGTAACAGTTAATTTTAACCCTCTACCATACAATGACAACTTTTGACGACCATGTCATAGAGGCCTTTTGTAAACATGTGGGAAAAGGAGAAAATGCTGGTAACCAGCATTTTCTTACTTTCCCACAATATTTTCTACCCTGCTGGAAACAAATTTCACTTTTTCATTTACGTTTATTTTGTCATCTACAGGTGCTTTCAATTTGGACCAGTCTAAACTTTTTGTCGTTTGGTAAAGCGTTAACTCATTACCAAAGGACAAAATTTCAGATTAATCCAAATCGAAAGCATTTGCAGACAACAAAATATAAGTGACTGAACACTTGAAATTTGTTTTGTGATGGATAGAAAACTTTGTGGGAAAAGGAGAAAATGCTGGTTACCAGCATTTTCTCCTTTTCCCACAGTGTTTTCTAAAGACTTTTTTCTCAGGGTCGTCAAAAGTAGGGAATGTGTGGTAATGGGTTAATTGTTGACCAGTTCTATTATTATATCATGGCAGTTTAACCCATTACCACACAATCCCTACTTTTGACATCCCTGAGAAAGAAGCCTTTAGAAAACATTGTGGGAAAAGGAGAAAAGGCTGGTAACCAGCATTTTCTCCTTTTCCCACCATGTTTTCTACCCTTCACAAAACAAATTTCAAATTTTCAGTCACTTTTATTTTGTCGTCTGAAAATGCTTTCAATATGGACAAACCTAAATTTTTGTCGTTTGGTAATGAGTTAAGAAATGTGTACTCAGCCATCGATATAAACTGAACAATTCAAAAACAATATTTACAATGTCGTCAGTACCATTTGAGTTTAGTTATAGTAAAAAGCACATCAATCCGTTACTAAACACTCCACATATTGAGGAGGAAGGCTTTTCATGCCGATTACCAGCATTGTCTCCTTTACCCACAATGTTCTCAAAAGCCTTTCTAGCCAGGATCGTTTAAACTTGTAATTAGGTCGCAGGTTTGCCATACTAAAACACTTTCTACGGTTTTAACTGAAATTTTGGACTTGTTATAAGCAGGAAATGAAAAAAAAAAAAAGGTATTGTTGATGCGTCAAAGTGTAATGCATTCGGTTACTGGATACCATTGAACAAGTTTGGAGGTGATATCCATAATCTAATAAATAGCGCTTTAACAGCTTAGGTCATATCATGGCGGTCGGTGACGCACATTTGTTTATTCATTGGCTTTCTCACACCGGTACTAACACAACTTTCTTTCCAAAGCCACCGACTACTTTTCTCACATGCTTCAGCTGAGGTTAGAGGCGAAAATACGCAGGAAAGAAAGTTTGCCTCAACCGGGTATCGAACTCACAACTACCAGGTCATGAGTCCAACACGCTCACCATTGAGCCACCCGGGCGGGCAAATGGGGGGGGGGGCAGGAAGTTAAGGAGAAATATCGACCCGGCTGTAACTCATGGAAATATTCCAAACCTAGATAAAAATAATTCTTCAAGTCTCTTTTCTGTAAGATCTAAAAACATCCGTTAAGCTTCAATATCTCCAAGGAAGAAACCTTTTTGAAAAAAGAAATGTCCTCTGTCCTTTTCCAACAATGTTAATACCTTTATTGGCACATCATTGGAGTCACGTCTAATAGTAAGCAGATACATATAGTAATTTCCAGATTCTTACGCACATTTTTATCTATTTATTCATTTATTTATTTACCTATCTATCTATTTATTTATCTATTTATACATTAATTATCTTTTCATTTATTTATTTGTTTGTTTGTCTGTTTTCAGTTATATTCACTTGCTTGCTGCCCTGTGTGACACTCGCTAGTGTAGGCGCTAGGATGGGTGATAGCCCAATGTTGGGATACTGTGTACCTGGCAGTGCTATGGCTTTGAGAGCTCGACTACGTACCATGGGCGGAATTTCGGTATATTTCTCTTATGATTACTTACAAATGAGCCACACTTTGGCGAAAGGGGGCTTTTTGCTTTGGGGAAAAAAAATCTGCATGTTTAAGAAATATTCTACCTGAGGACGCAACCCCTTGTTAGACAAAAAAGATTTAACTCTCTAACAAATGACAAAAATTTAGACTGGTCCAACTTGAAAGCACTTGCAGATGACAAATTAACCGTAACTGAAAAATTGAAATTTGTGTCTAGCAGGGTAGAAAACATTGTGGGAAAAGGAGGAAATGCTGGTTACCAGCATTTCCTCCTTTTCCCACTATGTTTTAAAAAGGCTTCTATGTTAGGATCGTAAAAATCAGGGATTGTTTGGTAAAGGGTTAATGGTTTCATAATTATGTGAAGACTTTTATGGCACAATGAATCCTGTAGATGCATTACCTTTTACCACACAATCCCTGTTTTTTTACGACCCAGGGGAAGTATACTTCTGAAAACATTGTGGGAAAAGGAGAAAATGCTGGTAACCAGCATTTTCTCCTTTTCCCACAATGTTTTCTACTCTTCCAACCTTGAGTTTCAATTTTTGAGTTACGTTTATCTTGTCGTCTGCAAATGCTTTCAATTTGGGCGAGTCTAAAATTTTGTTGTTTTCTAAAGAGCTAAGCCCCTTTTCCCAGAGGATGGCACATTTATGACTTCAAACTATGAGATATCAATGCTTTATAAGACAATAGAATTTTGACACGTTTACCAAAATATCCGGACTGCTAAGGATCCCGAAAAAAAAAAAAAAAGATTTTGAAAACATCGTTGGAAATGGACAAAAATGATGGCAACCAGCATTTTAGCCTTTTCCACCATTGTTTGTAACCCTGTCCAAGACAGATTGTTTGAGGCGTTCGGAAAATGCTTTGAACTTGAAGGAAGCATAAATTTTGTTGTTTGGCCAGAGAATTAAAACATGTTCTGCTGCAAGACATGGTTAACCAATTACCACACAATCCCTACTTTTAACGACCCTGAGAAAGAAGCTTTTAGAATTCATTGTGTGAAAAGGAGAAAATGCTGGTAACCAGCATTTTCTCCTTTTCCTACAATGTTTTCTACCCTTCACAAAACAAATTTCAAAATTTCGGTCACCTTTACTTTGTCGTCTGCAAATGCTTCCGATTTAAACAAACATAAAATTTTGTCATTTGGTAAATAGTTAACTTTTGTCATATAATTTGCTGTCTGACTTTGGATCAACACTGTCCAATCAGGAGATATTTTTGTCCAATCATAACTTTGTAATATCTATTCATATAAACATTCATATAACTGCTCGCTGATAGATTACGTATTATCCACTTATGCTCTAAATCATGTATTTAGTCCAGTTTTCTTTTTTATTTACAGGGAACGGTGTGCTCTGACTGTATTACAACACAATTCTGTCTGGTCTGTGCGATTACCCAAATGGAACGAGAACTCAAAGTTATGGGATTATAAAATTGAATGCGCTCAAATAAAATCTGGAGGGCATTAAAATTACTCTCTCTGAATAAATGGTAACAAACAGTCAATACTTCATAGAAGAACTCCGCGACTATATAGTAACAATGCAGAGGCGCTAGTGAATATAAAGAATATTGCTGGATGCTTTTAAAACGGAGATTCTATATCAAACACTTAGAACAATGTCTGAGCTTACTCATGTTAAACCCAATAAGATAATTTACAAAGTCGGAAAAAATTGATATTTCAGTGAAAGGTACTAAATTTTCTTACATGGTATTTCACATTTTTCTTCAAAATTATCTGTGATTGTTTTATCTTTTATTGTCTTTTTTTTTTTTTCATTTTGCTATTTAATTAAAATACTCTTACAAATTGTCAGTTATTTGTTTCTCCTTGATACAAAGTTTTTTCAGGCATGTACTATAGGATCTGACATGAGTTGGCTTTTGAGATAAGATGTTATTAAACGAATCCAAGGAAATGTTATTAAACGAGCCTTTGGCGAGCTTATTAACATTTTCCTTGAAGAGTTTAATAAAATCTTATCTCAAACGCACACAAATGTCAGATTCTTTTTATCACATAACAATATTTCACAAATTTCAGACCAGACGATGCAAAAGCATTCATAAATACACCTGCAGCATTTTCCATGAGACCCATTCACTGGTATGAAATGCGTATAAAATTATGTCAAAAATGACGTCACACAAATGTAATATCAAACATGTATACGATAAGAAAATTCGTAATGGGTATATTACACAACTTTTCCTTCCAGAATACAAAAAAAAGGTATTTTAGAAAAAATGAATTACTTTGCATGTCAATGTCATGAAATATTTAGCCCTTCACCACACAATCCTGACTTTCAACAACCCTGAGAAAGAAAGCCTTTGAAAACATTGTTGGAAAAGAAAAAAATGCTGGTAACCAGCATTTTCTCATCATGTTTTCTACCCTTTCCAAATCAAGTTTCAAGTTTTGATACACATTTATTTTGTCATCTGCAAATGCTTTGAATTTTGACTGGTGCAAAATTCTGGCATTTAGTAAAGAGATAAATAGTTTTAAAACATTCACAATACATGTATGAAGACAAATATGCAGAATGTACATACGATTAAGCAGTTTACTCACTTGGTTTAAGAGCACTAACTTGGAACAAATAACTCTTTAGCAAACAACCAATTTTAGACTGGTCCAAATTGAAAGCATTTGCAGACGACAAAATAAATCTGAATTAAAAATTCAAATTCAATTCAGGAAGGGTAGAAAACATTGTGGGAAAAGGAGAAAATGCTGGTTACCAGCATTTTCTCCTTTTCCCACAATGTTTTCAAAAGGTTTCTTTCCAAGGGTCATCAAAAGTCGTCATTGTGTGGTAAAGGGTTAAATTGACAGAAAAATATTGGTAAAAGAAATGAATGAAGCATGAGGTACATTTGTTAAATAAAACAAAAAGACACGAAAAACTCAAATAGAGTTTCTTTTTATTTTCGATATATTACATCTTCCAATGCCATTGGATTAAGGATAATGCATGTATTGTACAAGTAATACCATCATCTTTTATGACTAATTGACTTTTACTGACAGAGAAAATGAAATTTACGGATACATCTCTGCTCATTTACAAGTAGTTTCTAGCAAGTTTTTACACTATTTTGAACTTTTATGAAACTATATCAGTTGTACTGTCAGGTGGCAGGGGACTTGGAAACTTGTTCACGGCTGTGGTGAATCATGTCGCCCCGAGCCGAAGGTCACCCTATTGTACAACTAATTTATTATACTGCAAAGTTTTACCCTTTTAAAGCATGGTAAGCGAAATTTTCCTGTATTATAATGTCACAAATCGAGTATGCTGAAGAAATAGGAATTCCCTTTTGAGTGTCACTGGAAACTGACGTCACTAAAACGTGCAGTCACTAAAACGTGAGCTATTTTACACACTTTTAAATTTTATGTGGGTTTTTTTCTCTCCAGCTGTAAGGATGTATCTATAAGTGCCTTCTGACAGCAAACTTTACTGTCCCAGGCCAACTCAACCAAGTACAATACAGATTTAAGTCTAGATTGAATGATAAACTGTTTGGTTATTCAACATTGCACACACTTGCAGACAACAAATTAACCCTTTAACTCTTTACCACAACATGATGACTTTTAAAGACTTTAAAAAAGAAGCCTTTTGAAAACATCGCATCTTCGCGAGCCAAGGATACTAACTCCACTTTGTTCGTTACGTACCTTGGCCGCTCGCTTCTTTAAAAATCGAAACTCCCGCTGCGCCACCTATCGAATATCACAAGTTGCGTAACCTTTGCTGATGTTATTTCTGACCAATCAAGATGCTCGTAAAAAATTTGTTGGGCAATGCATCAAATATGGCTGCGCTTTCGGAATCACCAGATCAGAAACAAGACGAACAGACATACGATAATCCGCAATCATTTGGCTGTAGAACCCGTCCTAATACTTCACATAATTGATCCTAAACTATGTAAAACTTATTAAATATCGATCGTCTACTCTTGTTTGGCAAATTTTCGTCACAGACACGACAACTTTCGTTTTTGATGGGCGCCGCCATTGTTGTTTTCTGTTTCGCGAAAGATTTCTTGTTGCGAATGGTTTGATTGGACGCGATGGATTTTGATCGCATCCAATGAAATTGCGCAGCGGGAGCTTCGATTTTTAAAGAGGCGAGCGGCCAAGGGTACTACCTTAGTATCCTTGACTTGCGAAGATGAAAACATCGTGGAACAAGAGCTTTGCAAAGCGGCGCATATACGCCCGAAGGGGCTTGTCAGTGAAATGAGTTGAAATGACGGAAGGGCCATGAATGAAGAGTAGTTAATCTCCATGATATGTGAAAAATATTAAAGGGCAATAGCTAAAAAAAGAAAGGGTGGCACAGTTACAAATTTTGTAAATTGCTGTTCTCCACAAGGTGTTCTATCAGTTTTGAAAGGATCAAGATCATAGCTTTTATATTTTAGAAATTATGGCCCAGACGAAAATTCAAAGAGAAAACTAACAAAGGGCAATAACTAAAAAAGAAGGATGGCAGAGTTATGGTTCTTGTGCAGTGCACTTCTTTATAATGTGTTCTATAAGTCTTTGAAGTTTCAAGATGATAGGTTTTAAAGTTTGGGAGTTATGGCCTGGACAAAAATTCAAACTGAAAATTAACAAAGGGCAATAACTGAAAAAATAAAGGTCGCAGAGTTATGATTCATGTGCAATGCACTTCTCCATAAAGTGTTCTATCACTATATGAGGTTGCAAGTTATTAGCTTTTATAGTTTGGAAGTTATGGCCTGGACAAAAATTCAAAATGAAAATTAACAAAGGGCAATAACTCAAAAAATAAAAGTGGCAGAGTTATGGTTCATGTGCAATGCACTTCTCCACAATGTTATGTATCAGTGTATGAAGTTGAAAGTTAATAGCTTTTATAGTTTAGAAGTTATGGCCTGGACAAAAATTAAAACTGAAAATTAATAAAAGGGCTGTAACTCAAAAAATAAAAGTGGCAGAGTTATGGTTCATGTGCACTGCACTTTTCCATAATGTGTTCTATCAGTTTATGAAGTTGCAAGTTATTAGCTTTTATAGTTATGAAGTTATGGCTTGGACAAAAATTCAAACTGAAAATTAACAAAGGGCAATAAGTCAAAAAATAGAAGTGGCAGAGTTATGTTTCATGTGCATTGCACTTCTCCATAATGTGTTCAATCAGTGTATGTAGTTTCAATTTAACACCTTTTATGGTATGGAAGTTATGGCCTGAACAAAAATTCAAAGTGAAAAGTTGGTTATTTCAGAAATCAAGGGCAGATAATTTTGGAACGGAAACAGCGATCAAAATTCTAAGACCCAGGTGCACAACTAGACATCATGGAGATTCATTGTGGCAAGTTTCAAATAATTCCAATGAAAACTGTAGGAGGAGTTGCACACACAAGAAATTGCTAACGAACGGACAGACAGACAGACGGACGGACGGCTGGGGGTATAACATAATACGACCCTGCGGGCGTATAAAAAGGAGAAAATGCTGGTAACCAGCATTTTCTCCTTTTCCCACAAATTTTTCAACCATATCAAGGAAGGATTGCAACATTTGATCCACTATGAAACTATCTTCTGCAAATAATTTCAATTTGGATAGGTCTAAAATTTTGCTGAGTGGAAAAGGGTTAACAACAAAATCTTAGAAATATCTGAAGGTCTTAAAATGAAAGGGGGTGTTTTGTAAAGGGTCAAATATGGCTGAAACTACAATTGATGGCTCATTGAAAAGAAAGAAAGTCTTGTAAACATTGTTGCTATGAGACCTATCAATAAATAAAGCAAGTTACAAAAAAGGATTTGAATAAAGTAAATTTGTATAAAGTAGACTTTTTCAAAATTAAATGGACAACAATTTAGGAGAAGTAGCTATGCCTTCAAGAAGCTTTCAGTGGGCCACTAAGAAAAAAAGCTTCCACAAGACAAACTAGAGCTGTCACTGAATGTGACTTAATACCCCTGCCAGCGCTTTGACAGAAAAAAGTGTCAAGTTCAAGGGGAGATAATTCCTCAACTAGGAAGAGCTGACATTTAAATACTGTGTCCTGCAAATCTTCAATACATGATCAGTATATGTGCACAGTTTCAATACAACTGAAGGAAAACTGTAGGAGTTCATGACACAACACTGCTAGTATTTTGTCCTCAGACGGACACACAGATGGACAGACGGGCACACGGACGGTCACACGGGCGGGCACACGGACAGACAGGCTGATTCTAGTATACCCACGAAAACGTTCGTTTTGCAGGGGTATAGAAATGCCTTGATAACAAGTAAATTCTTTTGTAACATGATCTTCACTTTTATCCACATAATTTCTTCAGATTTTACAATCTGCCACCTTTCTAAATGCACCACATAAGCATAATAATAGTCAATAAATCTATCTCTTTCCCTTCTTTTTCTTCTTCTGTGCCTGTGCAGGTTTCTGCTGTCTAGGTCCTTGAGGTCCTTGTGAGGAACTGGCAGAACTGGCCCTGGGGGAGTTTGTATTCCTCTGGCTTGTAGACGGCGGAGACTTACTGGCATCTAGATAGTCCATGTTTCCAGAAGTAGCCCCTTGTGGACCGCGTCCTGTATAGAAAAAATTGCTTCACTTATTTAATCTTTACCAGACAACAAAATTTTAGTTTTGTCCAAATTGAAAGCATTTACAGATGACAAAATAAAAGTGACTGAAAATTTGAAATTTGTTTTGTGAAGGGTAGAAAACAGTGTGGGCAAAGGATTTTTCGGTCACTTTTATGTTGTCTAAAATGTTGTAGTTTGGTAGTTGGTTAATAACATTGTTGGTGAGGGAGCTAATGCTTGTAACACACAATAATATTTTTTAAGCTGTTTAAAAAACAATTTTGTCCAGCTTTGGAAATATTTCTTTCTCTCTGAAAAGTTTAAAATCTATGGTAGTTTTCAAAGGCCTAAAATATGCATAAAAAAGCCTGTACCTACAAATAAGAAAAAGCAAACTATATCTATATTCAAAGATCAGCCATTTGATTGTCTGAGACATCACATTTTAGCCTATCAATGTACAAAACTTAAAATTTAGAATCAAATGATAATGAATAATTTCTCATGTTACCTATAGTTGCATCCCCTCTCCTCTTATCCTTCTTCTTCCCCTTGTAATAGGATCTCTCTCTCCTTGGCAGCCAGCGTTCTGGGTCAATAACTGCATTGGGATCACAGTGTTTGGGAAGCTTGACTGAAATAAACAAAAGATCTCAAGTTCACTTACATTTACCGCACCATGCTATCTTTGAACTTACCTGAGGAAAAAGACTTTTTGGAAATCATATTGGGAAAAGGAGAAAATGCTGGCCACCAGGGTTTTCTTCTTTTCCCAAAATGTTTTCTACCCTACCAAAGAAAAATCCTTTCCATTTAGCTATATTAAGCTTGTCATGTAAAAGTGGATTTGGATAAGACTAGAATTCTATCTCCTGGGTCCGTGTTCACCTACTATTCTTAAGAACATTCATAGCCTTATTCTCCATACTTATCTAACCTTGAAAGTAACAACAACTTCTGATTGCCTAAACCGAATGGTTTAGCCAGTCAGAAGTTGTGTTACTTTCAAGTTTGGACAAACTAGGAGAATAAGATTGAGAACATTCTTAAGAATGGTTGGTGAATATGGACCCTGGTAAAGAACTGGGGAGCTAATGGCATAGAATGTAATTGATATAAAACAAGCAACTCGCTACCAAATTTGAGACTCATCCATATTGTCAAGATTTGGCCTAGCAGATATTGTGTTAACCCTTTCCCAAACAATCCCTGGTTTTTACTGGTCTGTAATAGTAGACTTGAAAACATTGTGGGAAAAGGAGAAAATGCTGGTAACCAGCATTTTCTCCTTTTCCCACAATGTTTTCTACCCTATCATAGACAGCAATCATCTTTTCAGCAAGAGTTGAATTGTCGTCTGCAAATGCTTTCAATTTAGTCTAGTCCAAAAGTTTGTCGTTTGGGAAAGGGTTAAGGTAGTAGATATGTAACACTTCAGGTGCAACATGGAATAAAATTTCTTGTTAGCTGATAAATTTGGATTTATACAGATAAAATAATTTTGCGTATTTTCAACCAACCAGAAATTCCTTTGAGGTCTATCCTGAAATTATTTGTTGATACTTTTGTTAGTTTCAAGTAAGGGAGGTAATTATCACCCTTTGTAATGAGAATATAGTTGTTTTAGATTTATAAATGATAATTCTACGACAGAAAGAAAGGAAAAAGTAGCTCGGTTAAAGTAATACAATAATACTCATTTTTAATAATAGCAAATTTTGAAAGATAACACTACAGTGGAAATACCTGTTTTCTATAAGGAGACCATTACCTTAACTCTTTACCAAGCGACAAAATTTTAGACTATTCCAGATTGAAAGCACTTGCAGACGACCATATAAACATCACTCAAAAACTGAAATATATTTCCAGCAGGGTAGAAAACATTGTGGGAGAAGGAGAAAATGCTGGTTACCAGCATTTTCTCCTTTTCCCACAATGATTTCAAGAGGCTTCTGTCTTAGGGTCGTAAAAAGCAGGGATTGTTTGGTAAAGGGTTAAATTTAGAAAATGTTGGATAACAAGACTTAGAATATTCTTAAGTCTTGGTTGGCAAATACATACCCTCGACTCTGAAATACTTTAATAATTATAAAAATAGATGTTTTAAAGAAATTATTATCAAAAAGTGTCCAGGATGATGCATACCTTTCTTCTTCTTCTTTTTCTTCTTCTTTAACAGACTAGTGGCATCTCCAGAAGCTCTGAAATGTAACAAAACCAAGTTACATTTATTAACCTGAATAAAAAGTACAGTACATTTTCATCCACTACTGTAAAAAGCAGACTTTTTACATTCTTTAACTCTTTACAAAACAACAAAATTGCAGACTTGTTCAAATTGAAAGCATTTGCAGACAACAAAATAAGTGTGGCTCAAAAATTGAAATTTGATTTCGAAAGGGTACAAAAACATTGTGAGAAAAGGAGAAAATTCTGATTACCAGCATTTTGTCATTTTCCCATAATGTTTTAAAAAGGCTTCGCTCTATGAGTCATTAAAAGTCAGGATTGTGTGGTAAAGAGTAAGTAGCTTATATATTAAAAGTTTAGCTAATACAAGTGTGATATTTAATGGCCCTGCTTTCGTCAACTTTAGAGAACATAATGAGGACATGAAGCAATTACCGGTGACCTATGAGAGTTTTTAAACATACCATATCAAGTTTCATCAAAAGTTCATACATGTTTTAATTAAAAGCATATACAGACAACAAAAAATGTCACTAAAATGCTGAAATCCGTTTTTTCAAAATATTAGCTGTCGGTTACCAGCATTTTCTCCTTTTCCAAAACTCTCTTCCTAAGGATCCTTAAAATTCCTAATAGTGTGGTAAAGGGTTAAAATCAACATACTGTCCAGGGGATGGCTCAGCTTTCTGAAGTTTTTTCATGTATTTTGGTCCAAGCGAGCTGAAGGAAGTTTCTAGCGTCTCAACATCCACTGTTTTTGCAATCGCCTCCACTGACGGCAGTTCTCGACTGATCTTCTCGGCCTTGGCTGGATCTACTTTAGAGTATGCAGATATAAGCTGGGCTAGAACACGAGGATCCTTGGGACTTTTTCTGAAATGATACAATTCTTAATCCATTACCAAACAATCCCTACTTTCGACGACCCTAAGATAGAAACCTTTAGAAAACATTGTGGGAAGAGGAGAAAATGCTGGTAACCAGCATTTTCTCCTTTTCCCACAATGTTTTTTACCCTTCACAAAACAAATTTCAAATTCTGATCCATTTTATTCTCTCGTCTGCAATTACTTTTGATTTTGGAAGACCTAAAATATTGTTGTTTGGTAATGAGTTAACTCAAGAAGGCTTACTTCATCTTTCATAAATACTGTTTAAGTAAAGTCAGACTCTACTGCCCTATGCTTATGTAGCTATTAACCCTTCACCACCCGATCCTGACTTTTAACACCTCTGTAAAAGAAGCCTTTTGAAAACTTTGTGGGAAAAGGACAAAATGCTGGTATTAAGCAGCATTTTTCCCTTTCTCACAATGTTTTCTACCCTTTACAAAACAAATTTCAAATTTTCAGTCACTTTTATTCTGTCGTCTCCAAATGTTTTCGATTTGGACAAGCCTAAAATCTTGTCGTTTGGTAATGAGGTAAAGTGCATTTTACTTATATAGCATATAAAGAGGTAACAAAAGCCAAACTGATTGACTGATTGGTGTTTTACTCCACTTTTAATATTATTTCAGTGATATCAAGTCCACAACATACTTCCTGGGTTTTGTCAGAACAAGACTTGGGGTATGAAGTATCTTGCCCTAGGAAATGCGCATAATATATAACATGTCAAATTCAACTCACTACCAAACAAAAATATTTTAGGCTTGCCCAAAGACGACAAAATAAAAGTGACTGAAAATTTGAAAATTGTTTTTGTGAAGGGTAGAAAACATTGTGGGAGAAGGAGAAAATACTTGTTACCAGCATTATCTCCTTTACCCACAATGCTTTCTAAAGGCTTCTTTCTCAGGGTCGTCAAAAGTAGGGATTGTGTGGTAATGGGTTAAAGGCACAACTATGTACATTCACAGAAAACTCATTGTTTTTAACTTTTTTGTAAATGACTTCACAGTTTTCAGAACTTTTTCAATTTTCTCTTAGCATAAAAGACACCTGAGAATTTTGTTTATCCGCTTGGGACCTGGCATTCAAAACACAAGAGCTTCACAAAGCAGCTCATAAACTAGTATCCCTACAGGAGCTAGTCAGTGAAATGGGTTAAAATCTAGAGCACCTGTAGATATCCAAATTCTAAAAATGGCATGCACTTCACATCATAGAGATTCATAGAAGTATGTTTGAACTTATTCCAATTAAAACTGTAGGAGGAGTTGTGCTCACAAGAAATTGCTAACAGATGGAGGGACAGAGAGACAGATAGATTGACGACCAGGGCCACAACAAAATACCACCCTTCAGGTGTAAAATGAACTGTATTGAGCCCAGTATTGAAGCCAAAAAAGAGCCTGAATAAATTTAGCATTATATCAGAAGAACATACTTTCAATCTTTTCCAAACACCAAAGTTTTAGACTGGTCCAAATTTAAAGCATTTGCAGAGGACAAAATAAAAGTGGCTGAAAAAATTAAACTTGGGGTGGGTAGGGTAAAAAAAGATTGTGGGAAAAGGAGAAAATGCTGGTTACCAGCATTTTCTTCTTTTTCCACAATGTTTTCCAAAGGCTTCTTTCAGAGGGTCGTTAAAAGTCGGGGTTGTGTGGTAATGGGTTAACCCTTTGTATGCCTAGTGAATTTCCATACACTTTGCAGAGTGTGGATCAAGATCACACTGCCTAAAGCATGCAGTCTGATCCAGGATCTACAGTTCAGTGTTGTGGGACTTTCTGTGGAAAAAAGAACTTGTATTGTCAGTCCAAATTTTTGGTTTTTTACTACTGGCCAGAAATCTTTTATGTAAGTACCAGTCTGAGGCTAAATCAAACATTTTCAAGTGTCAATGTTTCACTTACTTCCGTAGCTCTTCCAACAGTTGGACAGCTTCGTCTGGACTTCCATGTTTCAGTTGAAAGTTGGTGTTCACTCGTAGCAAAGTCTCAAGGGCAGGTGATTTAGGCTGGAAAACAGACACAAGCTATTTGTTGTAACCTTAACCGAACAACAAAATTCTAGACTGGCCCAAATGGAAAGTTTTTCCTGACAACAATGCAAATACTCAAAAATAGAAATTTGCCTTAGAAGAGTAGAAAACATTGTGGGAAAAGGAGAAATTGCTGGTAAACACCAGTTTCTCCTTTTCCTACCATGTTTTCAAAAGGCTCCTTCTTCAGGTTTGTTAAAACTTGAAATTGCATATTAACAGATTAATGCAGGGCATGGGTGGTACAACCAATCATTCGTAAGTAATTTTTCTAATGCGTTACTGTAAATTTTCACCAAAAGGATACAACCTTTTCTTTGTAATGAAAACAGGGTATTTGTTGAAATAACACATTATATTTTGAAAGAAATATGGCTCGGTTAATTAAACTTTTACCAAATAATCCCTGTTCTTACGACCCTGTGATAAAAACCTTCAGGAAAATGAGAAAATGCTGGTAACCAGCATGTTTTCCTTTCCTTACAATGTTTTTCACCCTACTGAAAACAAATTTCAATTCTTGAATTACGTTTGTTTTGTTGGCTGCAAGTGATTTCAGTTTGGAACAGTCTAAAATTTTGTTTGGTAATGGGTGAAGTTTATGTAATGTTTAAGATTCTAATAATTCCAAACTCTACAACAACATTACAATTACCTAGAACCAAAGTCTTATCATAATAACAGTGCACCATAAATAGGCATCTACTTATTCTCTCTCTCATTATAATCCTGACCATCCTACTTTTATTTTTCTTTCTTGTGATTTATTGGCAGTATCTGTACTTTTTATCCAAGCACGTAACAAATTTCAAACTAGCATTTCATGGACTCATCATTGTTAGTTTGCATGAAACTTGGTGTAACACTTTAACAAATTGGTAACTTCACTTACATCATTTTTCCTGTACCAGTCCACAGCTTTTGAGAGAACTTCGATGGCTGAACTGACATCCTCTTGATTCATGTACAAAGTGACCAGAGATGATACCTGAATAAAAACAACACATCAATACAGTAACTCAAATATTTAATTCTTTACCACACAATAACGCCATTTAACGACCCTGAGAAAGACGCCTAATGAAAATATTGTGGAAAAAGGAGAAAATGCTGGCAACCAGCATTTTCTCCTTTTCCCACAAAGCTTTCTATCCTATCATAGGAAAACTGCGTCATTTGAACCAATATGAAATCTTTGTCAACAAACGCTTTCAATTCGGATAGGTTTAAAATTTTGCTGGGTTAATGAATACTTCTTGGTTTGAAAAAACTAATATAAATGCTTATTTGAGCTTTTCAGTCAGATCGCAATATATGTATATTATAATAACAACATATAATAGAATGTTATTGTGATGTGAATGAAAGTCTGCTGATTATTTTTCATGTCTTTCCAAGTTGTTGTCGGGAATCATAAAGTTTCTAATGGACACACCCACATGACCAGCACTATCTACTGTAAAATTGTGACTTGTAAACAAATAGGTAAAAATCCAAGTCTTTATCGAACGAAAAAATCAAACTTGTACAAGTTCAAAGCAGACAACAATTCAAACTTGGCTGAAAGATGTGTTTGCTTGTGGGTAGAAAGCAATGTGAAGAAAGGGGAAAATGCTGATTACCAGTGTCTACTCCTTTTCTCATAATGTCTTCAAGTTCAAAGGGCTTCTAATTCTGGATTTTCAAAACAATGGTTTGTTCGGTAAAATCTTAACCCTTAACCTATTACCACACAAACCCTACTTTTGACGACCCTGAGAAAGAAGTCTTCAGAAAACATTGTGGGAAAAGGAGAAAATGCTGGTAACCAGCATTTTCTCTTTTTCCCACAATGTTTTCTACTCTTCACAAAACAAACTTAAAATTTTCATTCACTTTTATTTTGTCGTCTGCAAATGCTTTCTAGTTGTCACTGAATGTGACTTAATTCCCCTGCCAGTGCTTTGATTTTGTGAAAAGACGGTCACACCAACATTGGTTTTGTAGGGGTAAGAATAGTGTTGTTTGGTAGTGAGTTAAGACCAATTCAACAAATTATTGCTACTTACAACTCCAGGTTTAAACTGTAAATCACCCAACTGTTTCAATGCATCACAAGCTTCCAGTACAGACCCAGCTGACAAATGTAGCTGAGCAATAGTTGACCAAACCATTGTTGAATTAGATGGGTTCTGTTCAGCATAGTTCTACAATTGATTTTGTACAACGTAATTAGTTGGGGTTTTAAGGTAGATGACAATAGAATATCCTTCATCACACAATGTGCAGTTTTTAAACCCTGAGTAGGGCTTTTAACCCTTTCCCAAATGACGAACTTTTGGACTAGACCAAATTGAAAGCATTTGCAGACGACAATTCAACTCTTGCTGAAAAGATGATTTCTGTCTATGATAGGGTAGAAAACATTGTGGGAAAAGGAGAAAATGCTGGTTACCAGCATTTTCTCCTTTTCCCACAATGTTTTCAAAAGGCTACTATTCTAGACCCGTAAAAACCAGGGATTGTTTGGGAAAGGGTTAAATACATTGTGGATAAGGGAAAAAGTTATGACAAGCACATTGGCTTTAAATTTATCTCCATATGAGATTCTCCACTTTACAAGCTCGTATTACAAACCTAAGTCAGAAGTGTATGGGGCCAGTTAACCTGGGAAAAAACACAGGGATCCATATTTTCACTCCTGGCACCCACAGACTATATATTATAATATATAGTCCAGAGGTGCCAGAAGTCAAACTACCAATCCCTATGGAATAAAGGGCGTGCCATCTTTGGAGTGCCTTATGAAACTGAATTTCGTATGATTATCATGCTCTGTAAAAAGGTGTTAATGCACGTTTTAAGGGTCTTGACCATGCCAGCCTGCACAGTCTGACATGGGTCAAAATGTCTTATTATTGGTCAACTTTTCATATGTCAAAGGACCATTCTACCTCATGACTCAGTCAGCCATGAGAAATAATGGATCTACTGGATCCATAATTATTCAATGACTTGCAAGGAAAACTGCATAATGGAGGTGCATTATATCCCCTTTTTGCCATAGAACAATTCATATTATTTTCAAATCTTACTTTGCATATCCCGTTTTCACTGCAAAACATAATATTGTACATTAATCCATTACCACAAAATCCCTACTTTTGACGTAAAAAAGAAGCCTGTGGAAAACATTGTGGGAAAATGAGAAAAGGCAGGTAACCAGCATTCTCTCCTTTAATCCACAATGTTTTCTTCTCTTCACAAAATAAATTTCAATTTTTCAGTCACTTTTATTTTGTCATCTGCAAATGCTTTCCATCTGGACGAGCCGGAAATATTGTTGTTTGGTAATGAGTTTGATGAGGTCTCAAATCAGTCATTCGGTTTATGCCACGAACTACTGGTAGTTTATCTAAAGACTTGCTAAATAATCATATACCTCATATAGAAAAGTTACCTGGAGCAGTTCTATAGCTTTTGAAGTTTCTTTCTCTCTGACATACTGAGCGGCCTCAATCAGAACTGGCATACTGTCTGACGGGTCCTGGCTTCTCAAAGTCTTGGCAGTTTGGTGGCACTGGTCTCCCTGTATGGTAGAAATTGAAATCCTTACATGTTTGGAGCAACAAATATTTCAAAGCATAATCAAGCATTTTGTGTCTAAGAACAATTTTGGATTTTGTCTGTCTAGACACCATAGATCAAGGTTAGTCAGCTATTAGCTGAATCCAAGTATCTCAAAAGTGACTGGATAAAAGGTAATGTCTACACAAAACATGCAGTCTGACCTTGGATCTACCATATCAGACATCTTTATGGAGCATTCTGACCAAAAGAAGTTTTAAAATTTTAGTGTCTCAGATTTTTCAACATGCAGCAAATGTTTTCATATATTTTATACCTTGTGTTATTTAGAGTATTTGTTGGAAAAGTTATCTTAAAATAATCTTTGGACAAAGATGAGTGAAACAATAATTTAGATTACTCATTCAGAAATTCAGAATTGCTGCTGCCTAATCATAACAGAAATATTTCTGTGAATTCTACTACTCAAGATAACTGCGTGGAAATTTTCGGAGTCTTATTGACCCATCTTTCTCTCTGAACTCAGACATGTTCCATTAATGGTTTATAAAGAAGGATGTAATCTTTAATATCTGAAAATCATTTCTCAATTCGGAAAAGCCCACACAAACAATAGTTTTACCTGGTTAGCATGCATATGTAACAAACACTGGTTGATTTCAATGTCATGTTTCTGTGCAGCAGATAGCTTGTGCTTCAAGTTATTTCCTGTGGCTACTTTCATTTTCTTTTTTGAATCAAACACATTTTGGTCCTGTAATGAAAGCCAAATTTTATATTAAACTTGTGAAATCACTGATATCTCTGCAAAAAAAATCAATCCTTTACCTAGCAATCCCTGGTTTTCATGACCTTGGGAAAGATTGCTTTTGAAAACTTTGTGCGAAAAGGAGAAAATGCTAGTAATCAGCATTTTCTCCTTTTCCCACAATGCTTTCTACCCTATCAGAGATCAAAAGCTCTACTAGTTCTGAATTTGTCTTCTTAGTTTGGAGGAGTCTAAAATTTGTCGTTTGAGAAAGGGTTACATATAAAATTACAGAAGGAAAAAAATTAAATTTGGGTTAAACATGTGCATCATCTTATTTCACTATACCATCATGACAATTGTTCTAAATTCAATTCCAGTTTATCTCAAGACAAACCTTTTACTGTACTAAGACCCCCTCTATCTACTGCATCTTTTTATTTAGAAATTAAGACACAGAAAAAATGGTAATGAAAATATTGTTTTGATTCATTATACTTACCTTGTTGATTGATACCACATTGTTTGATAATACTGCCATAAGGCCTACATCTGATGGTCTGAAATGAGCAAATTACATATAAAAGAGGGGCACAATTTCAACACCAGGTTAAAAATCTACTAATTATGAAATGAGCAAGATAAACTTTACACACAATCCAACACAAGCATTATCTAAGTATTATGCAAAGGATGTTCTCACGTTTTGATGACATGAAACAGTGTTTAAAAAATGCATCACAAAAAATCTTATGTGACATACAACATTTATACAAAAAAAATATATCTGATGGATTGTGTGGTAAAGAGTTAACCCATTACCACTCAATCCCTACTTTTGATGCCCCTGAGAAAGAAGCCTTTTGAAAACACTGTGGGAAAAGGAGAAAATGCTGGTAACCAGCATTTTCTCCTTTTCCCACATTGTTTTCTACCCTTCCCAGAACAAATTTCAATTTTTTCAGTCACCATTATTTTGTCGTCTGCAAATGCTTTCAATTTGGACCAGTCTAAATATTTCTCGTGTGGTAATGGGTTAACAAAGTGTTGCTTTGGTAAAAAAGTCATATTCGATGAATTGTCACTTTGGTAAGATGGTTTTTCTATGAGAAAATTGTTTTTCCATCAATTCAATCAGACAACCGGTCATGGATCCTTCATCTTACCTTGCTTTCTGAACTTTGTTATAAATTGACATCGCTTCGCCCTTTTTATTGAACTGCTGGGCTATATATGCTAACTGAACACGAATAATTGCAAGCTCCTCGTCAATATCTTCCTCTGTCATGTCAGGATCATCCGCAAAACTCTCCTTACACAACCCTGTTAAAAACGACAGAGATCTATAAACACAGCATGGGAGAGTCTTATCTTAACCCTTCAACACACAATGCTGACTTTTGACGCTCCTGGAAAAGAAGCCTTTTGAAAACATTGTGGAAAAGGAAGAAAATTTAACTCATTACCAAACAATATTTTAGGTTTGCCAAAATCAAAAGTTTTTTCAAACGAAAAAATAAACTTGACTGAAAATTTTAAATTTGTTTTGTGAAGGGCAGAAAATGTTGTGGGAAAAGGAGAAATGCTGGTTTCCAGCATTTTCTCCTTTTCCCACAATATTTTCTACAGGCTTCTATCTCAGGGGTGTCAAAAGTAGGGATTGTAAGGTAATGGGTTAAAGATTGCAAAAAGTTTCGACCTCTGTCAGCCCATACTGCCTGACATGGGTCAATACACTTTGTTGATGCATTAAATCCCCTTATTCCAGAACATGGTCCAATATTTCTTACTAAAAAGTTTAATATTGAGCACCTTAAAAAACACCTCTTGCTTAACCCTATGCCCTGTTTTGCCAACCCTTAGGAAACAGGCTTTTGAAAAGATTGTGGGAAAAGGAAAAATTGCACTTTCCCATTCCCATGATCTTCTCTGCATTTCAAATGCCAATCCCATCCCCTAAGCCACACTTAATTTGTCTTCTGTAATATGTCGCAGACCAGATTGAAATCTAGGCATATTCGGAATCTGCCCAGGCAGATCCGAAATCTGCCTAGACCAAATTAGAATTAGAATTTTGTGTAGACCAAAATGGATTGAATTTATAGTTTGTTTTTTTTTAATCATATCAATCCATATATGTTTATAATTGAGAGGCATTTTTCATAAAAGCAGTTGATTTGTTTTTTTCCATAACTACTCCGTTTTCTACACATGTTCTCAGCTAAAATGCAGAACATTTAAAATTCAATCTTACTCAGAATTTCTGACTAAAACTTCTTATATTTTAGAGTCTTAGCTAAATATGATGGTTTTTATGTAGTTGCACCATGTTAATCAAGGAAATATTTCTGTTTGGTTTAGGCGGAATGTGGAGCTGTCGAGCCAAACTGGAACTCTAATATGGTCTAGACAGAATTCCTGTTCAGTCTAGGCAGATTTCCGATCTGCCTAGATTCCACTTTGGTTTATGACATATACATGTACATCAAGATGGATGATACCAAACACTTGTCATCTGGCAAAAACCTACTCTTACCTTCTGCCTGTCTCAATTTCTTCTCTCCCCCTACATAATCTCCCTTCCCAATCAGATAACAGGCATGGTTGTAACACAACTCATAGGTGCTTTCCCTTAGACCAGGGTCCTCCTACAAACAAAGTATATGAATGTATATTAATACCCAACTATCCATCATCATAAATTATCATATATTCATAAAAGATGAGAACTCCTTACTAGAGGACAAAAAATTGTTCAACTTGTGTTGAAACAGTATGCAATAAGGTTTTCACTGAACTTCGATACCTGCTTGAGATGAACTTTCTTTCCGGCGTATTTTCGCCTCTCACCTCTGCTGAAGCATGTGAGAAAAGTAGTCGTTGGCTTTTGAAAGAAAGTTGTGTAAGTACTGCTGTGAGAAAGCCAGGAAACATGTGTGCATCACTGACCGCTATGGCGTTAAACACAAATACAACCAACCAACTTCAATGAACACTGTCTGCAAAAGCATTGTAAACTGTCCTTACTACTCTACATGAAGACTAGTAAAGAAATTAACCCTTTACCACACAATCCCGACTTTTAAAAGACCCTGAGAAAGAACCCTTTTGAAAACATTGTGGGAAAATGCTGGTAATCAGCATTTTTTCCTTTTCCCACAATGTTTTCTACCCTTCCAACAACACCTTTCATTTTTTCAACTACATCTATTTGGTTGTCTGCAAATGCTTTCAATTTGGAGTGGTTTAAAATTCTGTTGCTTGGTAAAAAAGAGTTAAACAAATTTTTTTTTTTAATCTAATACAATGAGTATCTTCATCTACACTAACGTTTTCCTCTGTTTTTGTTTAACCCTTTACCAGACAACAAAATTTTTGCTTTGTTCAAATTGAATGCATTTGCAAAAAACAATTTCACTGGGGCTTAAATGGTACAAGTTTTTTTAATAGTATGGAAAACATAGTGGGAAAAGGAGAAAGTGCTGGTTACCAGCATTTTCTCCTTTTCCCACAATGTTTTCAAAAGGTTTATTTCCCAGGGTCATTAAAAGTTGGCATTGTATGGTAAAGAGTTAACCAATTACCATACAATCCATACTTTTGATGACCCTGAGAAAGAAGCCTTTATAAAACACTGTGGGAAAAGGAGAAAATGCTGGTAACCAGCATTTTCTCCTTTTCCCACAATGTTTTCTACCCTTCACAAAACAAATTTCCAATTTTCAGTCACTTTTATTTTGTCGTCTGCACATGCCTTCAATTTGGACCAGTCTAAAATACTGTCGTCTGGTAATGGAATAAACCAAAAATAATTTCTCCCATCAATTTCAGAACTGTTCTTGTCAGATATCTGCTAGCTGTCTCCATTTATCAGATAACATCAAATCATTTTGGACAGAGGGCTAACATCTACTCAAAATCCTGTCAGTCAATATGATTTCTAGTAGTCATTCTTACCACATCTGTTTTGTCCCACATTTGTAAGGAAGCAAGTACAGCAGCCAGATTTGTCTCCCTTTCCTCTTCGAAGTCATCCTAGTAAGGAAATAATTCAAAGCATGTCATTATAGCTTTCAACCCATTACCACACAATCCCTACTTTTGACGCCCCTGAGAAAGAAGCCTTATGAAAACACTGCGGGAAAAGGAGAAAATGCTGGTAACCAGCATTTTCTCCTTTTCCCACAGTGTTTTCTACCTTTCCCAGAAAAAATATTTAATTTTATTTTGTTGTCTGCAAATGCTTTCAGTTTGGACCAGTCTAAAATTTTCTCGTGTGGTAAAGAGTTAACTTTCATTTATAAGTCTCCAGATTTGTCTCCCTTTCCTCTTCGAAGTCATCCTAGTAAGGAAATAATTCAAAGCATGTCATTATAGCTTTTAACCCATTACCACACAATCCCTACTTCTGACGCCCCTGGGAAAGAAGCCTTATGAAAACACTGTGGGAAAAGGAGAAAACGCTGGTAACCAGCATTTTCTCCTTTTCCCACAGTGTTTTCTACCTTTCCCAGAACAAATATTTAATTTTTCAGTCACCTTTATTTTGTTGTCTGCAAATGCTTTCAGTTTGGACCAGTCTAAAATTTTCTTGTGTGGTAAAGAGTTAACTTTCATTTATAAGTCTTTGTAAAAGCTTAATCTTTTACCACATGAGAAAATTTTAGCCTTGTCCAAAGTAACAGAATTTGCAAACAACAATTTCAAGGTGGCTGAAATGGTGCAATTTTTCTTTGATATGGTAGCAAACATTGTGGGAAAATAAGGAGCAAATGCTGGTTACCAGCATTTTCTCCTTTTCCCACAATTTTTTCAAAAGCCTTTTTTTCCATGGACATTAAAATCTGCAGTGTGCAGTAAAGGTTTAAAGTTTGTCTGACAAAGACAAAGACAAAAACAAGACTCAGAAAAAAAAGGTGAAAACCAGCAATGGAACCAATAACCGACCAATTGCTAATTATGTTCAGTGTAAGTTCAAAAATAGCTTGTTAGCTTTGAAATAAAGAATTGGTAATGATATCATAAAGATAAGAGAACACAACACTTAACCCTTTACCAAAGGACAAAACTTTGGACTTGTCCAAATTGAAAGCATTTGCATTAAAAAATTTCAATGTGGCTAAAATGATGCAATTCGTCTTTAATAGAGTTAAAAAAAACATTGCGGGAAAAGAAGAAAATGATGGTTACCAGCATTTTCTCCTTTTCCCACAAGGATTTCAAAAGGCATCTCTTTCAGGGTCCTTTTAAAACTCAGGACTGTGTGGTAAAGGGTTAAACCTTAGTCCATTTAACAAAATTTTATACCATTCTATTTCAAACAGCAAATTAAGTGAGACCAAAACCAAGAGATTTGTATTTGAATACTACTTGATTGTTGCTCGAAATGAAGGAATTTGCCACTGAAGGGTTAGAAACATTGAGAGAAAAAACTGTTTACCAGCATTTTCTCCATTTGCCTCAATGTTTTCTCTACTCTTTTCTCTTCAATGTTTTCTCTACTCTTTTCTCTAGGGTAGTTAAAAGACAGAATAGCTAGGTAAAGCCAGTATATATACCTCAGAATTCTTCACTAGTTCTTTATACAGCTCATAACATTCTGCATACTCTTCTAGTCTGTATAGCTGAAATAAGCAATAAAACAATACATCTCTTGAAACTTGCATTTTTCCAGTAAAATCCTTTACATTACAACAACACATCTTCATTGACAAAACCCAAACCACATATAGATGCCAAATTAGAAGTGGCTTAACTCTTTACCAAACAACAAAATTTTGGACTAGTCCAAATTGAAAGCATTTGCATTCGACAAAATAAATGTGAATCAAAAACTGAATTTTGAATTTGAAGGGGTAGAAAACATTGTGGGAAAATGACAATATTTTAGGCTTGTCCAAATCGAAAGCATTTGCAGACAAAAAAATAAAAGTGGCTGAAAATTTGAAATTTGTTTTGTGATTGGTAGAAAACATTGTGGAAAAAGGAGAAAATGCTGGTTACCAGCATTTTCTCCTTTCCCCACCATATTTTCTAATGGCTTCTTTCTTAGGGGCGGCAAAAGTAGGGATTGTGTGGTAATGGGTTAATTGTATCCATTCTGAGATAACCCTTTACCTGATATGCCAATTTCAGGCTCTTCCATTTCAGCAGCAAATAAAGATATGATGTCAAAAATATGGACAAATGAGGATACAAATATCTGATTGAGTGGAAAACAGTGTGGGAAAAGGAGGAATTGCTTGTTACGTTCCCACAGTGTTTTCAAAAGCTGTCTGTTATTGATACGTCAAAATGAGTATCTATGGAGTAAAGGGAAAATTGTAACAAAAACACAAAAATCCGCTTTTTCCAATTTGCTCCCATTTAGGGCTTATTCCTTTGGCTATTTCTAACACTTCAAACATGTTCTACATCAATGGAGTATTTTGAAACACTGTGCCACGTTTTTCAACTCATGTTCTGACTGTTCTAAATCAATCGAGGTGCAGCCCACCTGCTGAACTGTTGCGTGATGATGCATGATGGCTGGAATGTGGACAATTCTTCATGGCCAAACTTGAAATTGTCTTTTTTACGACATAAATGCCATAAATAGGAGCATTGTAGACTTATCTCTACTCCCTCTCCGCAGCTAATTATATCATCAAATAACACAGCTAAGACAGTAGCTCTTGCAACAGCCATCATGGCAATGTAGTTTCATTTTGATATTGTTTAGAAAAATGGTCTGGAATTGCTTCATTCAGAACATACTTCCAGAACAGTGTTTGTGTTCTGAAATATTCCTTTGGCACATTCCAGAATGGCAGTTCAGAACAAAGAACATTGTGTCAGAACAGGTGAAAGGAATACACCCCTTGTATCTATGACAAACTTGCATTTCTAACTCTTTACTCCATAGATACTCATTTCTACACAATGCTTGTAGAAGCCTTTGGAAAACATTGTGGCAAAAGGTGAAATTGCTCATGACGAGCAATTTCACCTTTTGTCACAATGTTTTCTATGCTATCAAAGGGTGTCATTTACACGTAAGAAATGGCTTCATCCTTGCTGTCATTTAGGGTCAATCAGAGATACCATAGAAATACCTTATGGGGTAAAGGGCTAACTCACCACTTGTCCAAGTAACTCCTTACACCTGTTATCAAGATCTCCACCTGCTCTCAAAGTTACCAGCGCCTCTTGTGTTCTGTTCAGTCTGTATTCACAATAAGCTTTCTCAAAGCGCAGAGCACTGTAAATTTACAACCAAACATAAGTACTTGCTTGAATCCAATTGCGTAAAGGTTGGAGTTGAAGCGAAAAACACAGAAAAAAAAATAAGATCAAAGTAAAATCAAACCATTCAATATTTAATGCCTGCCATCTGGTCTCCCTAAACAGCACCTAAAAGTGTCTACAAGCACCTTTATAGAGCATACATACATGTATATAGAATATGATTATAGTTGTTTTCTTTCTTTCGATTCTATCCCCAACTGCTTTAACTCTCTACCACAAAATCCCAAGTTTCATCGGCCTTGAAAAAGAAGCCTTTTGAAAACATTGTGGGAAAAGGAGAAATTGCTGGTAACCAGCATTTTCTCCTTTTTCCCACAATGTTTTCCACCCTTTTTACCCTTTCCGAATCAAATTTCAATTTCTGATTCAAAATTATTTTGTTGTATGTAAATGCTTTCAATTTTGATTTGCCCAAAATTTAATCATTTAGTAAAAAGTTAAATTTTGACATTTATAGAGGAACTTTGTCTTGGATGTTCTTAGCCATTGGCCAGAGTGTGTGTGATTTCTTAATATATGAAAAGCACTTAACTGTTAACATCTATAGAATTAACTTCAGTTAATGTCATGAAATTCAATAAGATAGCATCTTTAAGTTTGTGAGATGAATTTTACTGGTTTAAGAAATGGCCATTGCGGTGCATTTACAAATATTTTATTTTAGGAATGGATTTGAACTACTAAAAACAGGAGAGAGTGAAGAATGAATTCTAAATGAAAAAACCTGCAAATTGATTATATACTTTTAATGTACTTGCATCATATAATACTAGTAAGTCACAAGTAAGTTAGCGGAGCGAAGTTTTTACCAATAAAATATGGTGAAGAAACTAAAACACCTCATATATTAACATGCTGTGTGGTAACGGGTTAAAAGATATGGCTGTCAAAGAATAGAAAACAAATGTGGGAAAAGAAGAAACTACTGATCACCAGTATAATTATGGTCCCTTTACTCCCTATGTTTCAAAACGCGTTCTTTCTGCGGGTCACGAAACCTGAAAGGGTATATGTTTTGGTTACTGCCTGTCCAATTGCAGGTGTCTCAACTTTCGGATAGAATGTACCAATAGAGTCATGGCTTACTTTGTTACAGGACATACTTACTTATGCCTAGATTTATCTTTGTTGATGGAAACAAGTGCATCATTAAACTTCTCTAAGTTGATAAGACAAACTATCTTACAGTGAAAGGCTGAAAGCTCACTAGGATGCTCTTGGAGAACTGCAAAGTAAATGAAAACAAAATCAGGCCCTTATGTTTCATTCAAGCTTAACCCTTTCCCATACAAGCCCTGGTTTTTGTGTCTGCAGTTAAAGTCTTTTGAAAACACTGTGATTGTAATGAGCAATTTCTCCTTTTCCTACAGTGTTTTCTACCTTTTTTGAGAACTTTCTGCCATTTTCTCCAAATCTAAAATTGTTTTCAGCAAACTCTTTCGGTATGAAAGGGTCCAAAATTTGTCTTTTGGAAAAGGGTTAACATGGCTGTAATAAAATACAGTTATTCTCATGTATACAATGAGCTATGCTAACATCCCCTAATGGCATTATCTGCAAATCACTACAGTCGAAACTGTCTTAAGCAGCCAACCAAGGGACAAGCCAAAAGTGGCTGCATACGACAGTTGGGTGCTTAACACAGATCAGATTAGCAAAAATATTTTCCATTCTTTCACAACAAATTTAAAATTTTCAATCACATTTATGATTTACATTGTTGTCTGCAAAAGCTTTCAATTTGGACAAGTCCATTTTTTTTTTTTTTAAATTCCACTGCTGATGATAACTGTTGAAAACATTGTGGAATGAAAATAGAAATCATTCCTCATGAGCACTTTCACCTCTTCCAGTCTTTCTCTGCTATACATTTTTATCATAATCAGTAGATAAATTTCCTTCCTTATCCAAGACCCATAACGTGTATGTGTACATCCGAATTTGACAGAGTTGACACGCGTGTATTTTAGGCCAATCAAGTTCATTGTTTATAAATAGAAATAAAGGTACACAGTTTTACCCAAGGTCAATCGATCGATCTGAAAACGGTCCGAGCAGGTAGGCTACTTGTTAGAGTGTAATTAACGTTGTTCACCTCACGTAGATGTAAGCAGGTAAATTATGTTGTGAATTTTATCTACAAACACATAATAACATATTCATCGCGATCCCAAGATGCAAACAATAATGAGCGAGAAGTCAATAATCAACGAAAACGATGAGAAAAAACGAAGTTTTAAACTCTTGTGCTCAAACTGATCGGTGGAATTCCAATCAATCTAAAAATAGACAACCTGCAAACCTGACATCACTGACGTTCAACGTCGGCAAAATTCGACGGGTTAGCCAGTGACTTTTAGTATGACAGATTGTCTTGTTTGATAATATTTTTTCTTGTAGACCAGAGTATTAGGACACGAAAAAGAATAATTATTTGTTAATGTCCCAAAATTTACGCAAATTACGGTACTTGACGCCATTTTGGAAATTGGTAACCTCGTTTTCAATAGTAATGTAAAGCATTGCGGGGAAGCAGCGTCTATTTGCCGATCAAATAGCAAAGAACAGCCCACTAAAACACCATTTAAGCAAAGTGTACACCTACACTATGAAGTTCAACTGTTTATCACATATGTTGATTGGTATAGCATCGCGGTGTATGCACACAGAGCCAGACGAGTTAAGTAATTTTTCACACCACCTGCTAGCAATTAGTCGGGTCGCGTGACCACTTTATGGGATATGCTTTAAGTGCAATTAAGATCTTCAAATGTGACCGCTGACCACATATCACAGTTTACCGTTAATTAAAGGACTTTAAAAAGTTAATTTGCACGGGCGGGCCTGAACTGACCGTTAATCACAGATTGGCCGCTATACACGTATGACCGCTAACTCAGATTCGACTGTACTTAATTCAGTTATTCAGTTAGTCAGTCATTTTAACTCTCTACCACACAATCCTGACTTTAAACAACCCTGAGAATAAAAAGCCTTTTAAAAACACTGTGAGAAAAGAAGAAATTGCTGGTAACCAGCATTTTCCCCTTTTCCCACAATGTTCTCTATCATGGAAAATTTTTGCCATTCTCGCCATTTCAAATTTGTCGTCTGCAATTGCTTTGAATTTAACAAGTCTAAAATTTTGTAGTTTGGTAACGAGTTAACGCTTTCCCACACAATCTTGAGCTTTAATGAGCCTGAAAGAGAAGGCTTTAGAGAATATTGCTGGAAAAGAAGAAAATATGTCAATCAGTATTTTGTTCTCAATAATGAGATGCTAAGGTAATTTTGTTGCCGTTTGGATATAATTATATTTTTTACATTATTAATTTTGTTGCATACAGCCGTTTGAATAGATGCCAGTAAAATCATATCAATTCCAAATGTGTTTAAAGAGGGCTGATGTGAAGGTCTGCGCAGACAAGTAAAACAAAAAAAGCATCAGAGCAGACCTTCAGACTGAATGTAGCCTTAGTGGCAGCTGTGCTACATTTGTCCTTTTACCACAATGTTTTTCCACCATCCTATGACGCGTAATGCAGGCAAATTCCTACCACTTCACACTTCTATGCATATATGTTGCATACAAATTTGGCCCAATCTAATATGTTGCTATCGGTACAGAATTAACCCTTTCCCAAACGACCAATCTTTGGACTAGACCAAATTCAAAGCATTTGCAGAAGACAATTCAACTCCTGCTGAAAAGATTATTTCTGTCTATGATAGGGTAGAAAACATTGTGGAAAAATAAGAAAATGCTGGTTAACAGCATTTTCTCCTTTTCCCAATGTTTTCAAAAGGCTACTATTCCAGACCCGTAAAAACCAGGGATTGTTTGGGAAAGGGTTAACTTGGAAGTCTACACTGCCATATGTCAGGGCATCCATTGAATAGACTGCCCCTAGTCAAACCATGGTTGAAAACTGAGGGAGATGAGGCTACGTTTAATCACTCCTTACTTTTATTCGCTAATTTTAACGCTCTTTCAAAGTCCTGGTTTTGTCCAAGCCGGTTTAAATCCGCATAAAGACTCGGGAGAGTCGGTGGTCCACTCTGAGAGGCCATGTCGGCGATAGATTTGTTCGTTTGATAATCGCAATACCCAACCTAATTATTAGGCTAATATTGTGCAGGTGTTCAACTAACTGCACTGGTCAATATACTTTACATCATTCTGATTTCATCTGTTTCATTTTTCTCCATTTTATGTGCTGAATAGTTTTTTAAAATGAAAAAAATCTATAATTTTGATAAAAAGAAGTTCAGTTGCACATTTCATCCTAAAAACGATGTTCACGATCAATGATTTTTGATTAGGTATAAATCGAGTACGGTAACCTATTTCGATCTGAACTATAGTGAATAATCTGTTGCGTAGAGATTACTCGAGTACATTAAAGTAAATCCTTACGTTAAAGACTATTTAAAGACCAACGTTTTATCTAATATATTTAAATGGAACAGCCATTTCAATGCATTTTTTATGATATTGATTGTAAAAGAGATACTCTGATATCTATTTTTTTTTCTGAACGTTTCATTTTCAATTTCATGCTTTTAACTCATGCATACATGTAGATTCATTACCTTTTAACTCTTTACCTAAAAACATAATTTTTGACTTGTCCAAATAAGAAGCAATTGCAGACGACAAAATTAATGTGACTCAAAAGATGAAATTTGGGTTGGGAAGGGTAGAAAACATTGTGGAAAAAGGAGAAAACGCTGGTAACCAGCGTTTTCTCCTTTTCCCACAATGTTTTCCGAAGTCTTCTTCCTCTAAGTTGCAAAAAACCATAAAGGGTTTAATATTTATGGCGCTGAAGGAGTTACGAAATATGAGACATATGCTTTGGCAAAAAGGGGACCTAACTCTTTACCAAACGACGAAGAATCACACTTGTCAAAATTGAAAGCATGAATAGACGACATGTTAATTGTGAATCAAACAATGATTTCTGTCAGTGATGGCATAAAAAATATTGTGGGAAAAGGAGAAAATACTGGTTATCAGCATTTTCTCCTTTTCTCACAATGTTTTCAAAAGGCCTTTTCCTCATGGTCGTTAAAACTAGGGATTGTGTGGTAAAGGATTAATGCATCTCCTCTGTGCATGATGCAAAACAAGTCATCGCATGCTCATGGATCCGTTGTCTTATTTAACAAGTGACTTGATCATGTAGTAGACTGGTCGCTGGATGAGCAGAAGATTGACAAGTGGTAAAAAGTTTAGGCCCAGGTCAGCCCTCCTGGACTGCGCAGGCTTACATTGGTCTATACTTTTTACAGGTGTATTCAGTTTTCACAGAACATGGCTGATGTTGCACGGTTGATATATCATGTATACATCCGCATCTATGCCATATTTATATGGTCTAATACCCCCATACACATTTCTTCTAGACTATTCCTGTAGGCGACTTTTTAATCTTACAAGAAGAAATCTTACATTTAGTGAAAATTTCACTGCAAAACGAAAAACTGCTCGTCACGAGCAACTTCTTTTGCGTAAATATTTTCAGAAGGTCGTAAGTTTAGATGTACACATATTATTTTTTAGGACTATATTTATCTTGTCTAGAAATGTAAATAATTTGCTGTAATAGCCGTCCAAAATGGTGAAAAGAAACGAACAATGAAAAGATAAAACAGAATTTATTCAGCACATTTCAAATTGCTATGTAAAATAAACTTGTAAAAACAACTGTAATGAATTTTTCTTCTTTTCGCACAATGATATTAAAGACTTTATTTCTCGGGGTCGTTGAGACTCGGGGTCGCTTCATAAACGATTTAATCTTGTAAAGAAGGCAGTACATGTTACATACAAATAGATTTGAATCATGCTCTGGAAATGGCGATTTAACTCTTTACCAGACGACATAATTATTGACTAATCCAAATTGGAAGCATTTGCAGACGACAAATTCAGTGTGACTGAAATCTTGAAATTCGTTTTGGGAAGGGAAGAAAACAATGTGGGAAAAGAGAAATTGCTGGTTACCAGCATTTTAATTCTCCTTTTCCCACAAGGTTTTCAAAAGGCCTCTTTCTCAGGGTCGTTAAAAGTTGGGGTTGTGTAGTAATAGCTTAATGCATCTGGATGATTAATGTATTTTAACAAGCAAGTCACCCATATTTTTTTACAAATCTATTTAGTCTAACGATAGACTGCATTTGATGCCATACTGGTCCTTTGACAAGCAAAACATTGACTAGTAGCAAAAGATTTCGGCCCATGTCAGCCTGCGCGGACAGCGCAGGCTGACATGGGCCGAAATCTTTTGCAAATGCATTAACCCATAACCAAACGACAATATTTTAGACTGGTCCAAATTGAAAGCATTTGCAGACGACAAAATCAAAGTGACTGGAAATTTGAAATTTGTTTTGTGAAGGGTAGAAAACATTGTGGGAAAAGGAGAAAATGCTGGTTACCAGCATTTTCTCCTATTCCCACAATGTTTTCTACAGGCTTTTTTCTCAGGGGCGTCAAAAGTAGGGATTGTGTGGTAATGGGTTAAACTTCCTTTTTTACAGATTATGACCATAAAATCTTTATATTATGAGCAAAGAAAAGAATATTGATACTTTACATTTATCATTCTGTACAGTTGTAGAAGTTATGATACATGTTCACGAGCAGTGCTTGTTATTACACAAAATCAGTTTCTGGAAACTGGACAGAAATTTGAACGTGCAAATTTATCCTCTGCACCTAGGTATTGCCTACTTCATTTAATCTGATTCTGATCTTTATCATGAATATATAAGTAGGCATATAAATACAACTCCGACTATTTTTTGCAATGTTACATATACGTACACAGGAAGGCACTTATAGACATTGGTAATCAATTTAAACCTTAGCCTACAAAGTGCGACTTAAGGCGCTTTTGCGGTCGGTGTAGATCAAGATCAGACTGCACAAAACGTGTACTCTGATCTTGGATGTACACTGACCGATGAGGAGATATTTCTCCCAAGTTATAACTGAAATTGCAATATTTCAATTTTTTTTACTATTATCCGGAAAATTTCAATTACTTATCTAGTAAGTTACACCTTGATTGGCGTAAACTGCACGAAATATTTCCGAGACCATTCGGGACATATGCCGAGTGATGCCGAGGGCAAAAATAGGATATTGATTTATGTAAATGAGTTTGACCTGGGTCAGGTTAAATGAGTAGACAGTATAATCTATAATACATGTTCGTGGGCAATACTTGTCATATTTACAAAATCAATTTGTTTCTGCAGTCTTTTTGAAGTGTGTTTCTCTATGACGAATCATATTTCCTGACTGTGTGAAACTCTTCTTACAAACGTCACAAACATATGGTTTTTCACCCGTGTGTATCCTTAGATGTTTACGATATGTACTGTAGTCACCAAAACAGCGCACACAGAATTTACAACAGTAAGGCTTTTCACCTGTGTGTGTCCGTATGTGTGTGCGCAAAGTGGACTTCTGTGTGAAACTTTTCTTGCAATAAGGGCATTTGTGAGGACGTTTATCATCGTGAAAGTTCATATGGCCCGTTAGCTCCTGTTTATTTATAAAACTTTTGCTGTGTGCGTGACTGGTAAACTGTGATTGTTCATTATCCTGTGACAAACATGTTTGCGTCATATTCGATGGTGCAGGCTGAAAGTTAAAAATGAAGTTTTGGAATGTGCACGGAATAAATGTTGCCTGAGTGTAATGAGGGTATACTGGTTCAGCAGTTGAGCCTTCGAAGTGTTCATGTTCATAGTTAGTCGAAAGCATCTGTTCATCGAGAGAATCAAGTACGTCGTCAATAATGGTAGATAAATGCTCCTGTGTGCCGTCAACACCCTCCGACATGTCCCCCACTTTTAAATCGCTCGTGTCACAAAAACTGTAATAGCCTAAATCAGATTCTTCAGACATTACATTCCTTGCAAAGTTGTCCGACACTTTGATGTTAGGTAGACATAAACGTGTAGATTGTGACCTTTCAATGGTAGAGTTCTTTAAACCGTTATTTCCAGGTTCTGATACACAGTTTTCGATTTTATTTTCAGCCTTAAATATCGCTGGAATTTCATCTGTTGTCAAAGTTTTGTTGTTCACATAGCTGAAGTCAATTGCACTTTGATCATCTGTGCTTTTGTAATATGCAGAATCGTAGATTCCAAACGGAATGATGTGATTTAAGGTCACTTGCTGTACGTAAGAATACGAAGAACAGAGTGGCATGCTGTGTGCTGGAGAAGTCACGTGATTCCCAGGATGCTGATTGTGATACATAGCTTGTGGCAGCAGACTATTCTGATGGCTCATTGCACTCCTCGTGGTCCTTGAAATAAGAAATACTTTCATTAGTTATCTTATTGAACACTTTTAACTAACTTCAACGCATAACTGTATCAGAGATATTTTTAATCAAATAGACCTGGCTCCATATTCACCAACCATTCTCAAGAACATTCTTTGTCTTGTTCGTCAGAGTTTCGTAGTTGTGAAAGTAACAGAACATCTGATTGTCTAAACCGAATGGTTTAGCCAATCAGATGTTCTGTTACTTTCACTGTCAGAAAATCTTGAAGAATAAGACTAAGAACGTTCTTGAAAATAGTTGGAGAATACGGACCCTGGGCACGTATTCACAAGCCATTCTTAAGAACATTCTTTGTGTAATTGTCCAGAATTTTTTATGTTTGAAAGTAACGCAGCTTCTGATTGGCTAAACCAAATGGTTTAGCCAATCAGATGCTGTTTAACTTTTAAAGTTGGAACATAGCCAACTTTCGCGGACATGGAAAAATCGATATCGGCCAATTTTACCTGCATTTTTTTATATAGAATTATGAAGGGCCTAGGTAAATAAACGCTTATAACTTCATCAATTTTCAGAATTGAAAATTATCTCAAGTGAGGTAAGAAAATTCAATTTATTCTCTTTCAAATGAACTTAGTTTTAAAAAATTCGAAAAAGAAACTTTTGGTCCTTTTTTAACTTAAAAATTGTAGGTATGGTTTATATAGAATAAAGAGGAAAAACGCATTTTCCGAGGTCAAAACTGTAATATTTGTTTAATTTTCTTTCGTTGTGTTGAAAAGTCAAAATTATCTCAAGTGGAGTGAGTTACTTTATTCATTTTTCTTTCAAATGGTATAATTTTGAGTCATTTAAAAAAATAAACTTTTGGTCCTTTCTACGGTTTTTTAATGCCACTATCCTATTTTTTTCTTTTTCCGTGAACGTTCGGATTATGCCGGACTTCGCCGATATTGGCCGAGTCTTACTGTTAGATAAGCCTGCCGGGTATATTTATTGTGTTACGTAATGTTTCATTGACAAACGGACCCCCTGCTATGTTTATGATATACGTGTATCCACACGTTATAAACTGGAATTTATACCCTGGTTGTTTTCAGATCGGATACCGTTTGATCCTGACAGTATCTCTAAGATGTTTTACCATGATCCTATTTATCTAAAAGACCAGAATTTAATACTTATGAAGTTAGTTCCTTTTACAATGATTAAGATTGACATATGAAATAAGAAAATGTACGTTTGATGATTTTTTTCAACTTTTCAGCTTTTTAGAAATTAATGCCTTATAATTTTTTTTCTTGCGACAGCTCACAAACTCATGTTTCATTGCTTTTTTCACATCGGTCTGTGATCTGTCGTATCATAGAGAAGGCCTTTGAGAACATTGAAGAAAAAGATTTTAACGCTGGTTGCCAACATTTTCTCCTTTTCTTACACTATTTTTAACTCACTAAAAGATAAGTTCCATTTTTTTCAATGTTTTATTTGTCTTAAGAAAATTACTTCATTCTGAACTTCTGAACAAGTCTGAAATTTTGTCTTTTGGTTAAGATTCAAATAACAAGCTTAACCTGTTAATACGGCATCTAAAGACCCTGCTGTTGATTGGTTAGGATAAAATATGGAAACAGGCGCGTTATCTTTTTAAAAGTTATCTTCTACTTTTCAAACATTGTTGTCTACATCACTCAATCGGTTTCTCCTGCAAAGGGTATTTACAAATTCAAAGAATGACAACACTAGATCAAAATTGACAACTTTTCTTTTACATAAATCAAACAGTTTCTCCCTTCTTTCAAATGACCCCCTCCCTTTAACATCTTTAATATTTTGATTGTTAATTGGAAGAATTAGCCTAAACAGTAAGGTTCTTCCATCTTTAAAACGATACAACCTGCAAAAAGCATAACCGCTATATAGGTGAATAAAAGAGAGAAAAAATGACGTAGACCATGCATGTACACGGAAATGGGAATAATACAAGCTACTTCTACTTTACCAGTAACCTAAAAAGTTACCTACTGCATAATCATTATTTATAATTTCAAGATATAGTATTTAATCAACCTTGTATTAAAAATGATTTACATGTATCTTGGTTTGAAACCGGTTTTTAACAAATTATTTTATGTGCTATAGCAGTTTTATTTCTCCGCCTTCCCAACTTTATTTCTTGTAAAAATCGTAGAAAGCAGAAATTATAAAAATCAAAACCATCAAATAACACATGCACACAAAAGACAAAGTTTACCCAATCAAGATATAACCATTAGCTATTTACTAAACGACAAAATATATTTTATGATTTTTTTTCAAGTTGAAAGAACTTACAGACGAAAAATACGGCACATAATAAGACTTGCTTTCGAAAGGTTAGAAAACACTGTGGGAGAACAGGAATCGTAGAAAACATGTTATATACGATCCCTAGGGAAAATGAGAAATTGCCCACCACAAGTATTTTCTCCTTTCTGTACTTGCTTTTTCAGGGTTGGATTGGTAATGTAATTGCCACATAAAGCAAATCTTCTCATCAAAAAAACCGAATGACGAAATTTTGGACACCACCAAGTTAAAACATTTGTAGACAACAAATTAAATGCAGCTAAAATGATAATGTGTCTTTGAAAAGGTAGAACAATTTAGGAACAGGAGAACATTTTCTCCCTTTCCAGCAAAGTGTACTAAAGCATTTTCTCTCAGGTCCGTTAGATTGCTGTAGTGTGAAACTGGTATTCTCAAAAAATTTTCTGCTGAATTCAGCGTGTTGATTTTGCCATGATTTTCAAAAAAATTTTTTTTAACCAAAATAATTTTCGCCTTATAGAATCAATCAGGTCCAAGATCAGACAGCTTGTTTTATGCAGCGGCTGAGCCTGTTATAAATCTACATTATCAGCAAAAGTGCATTTGGACGGATAAGATTTCAAGATCAGACTACAAAAAGTGCATTTGTCGAGAGCAGTTTTAGGACCGATCAGTTTATGTCTCAGAGAATCAAAACTTAACCCTTAATCCGAGGATAAATGAATTACAAACTGACAAATAAAGCTGAAATATAGCAATTTCAATGTTCTTTTCTCAAGAAAAATCTCGCTTTATCAGGTGTTATTCCAATATGCTGTCCAGTCTAATAAGGGTGCGCGTTATGTGCAGTCTCATACTGATATTCAAGAGCCACACTAGCTGTACCAGACAAAGGGTTTAGGTTGAAGTCGGAAAAAAAAATCCTGCCAGGACAGATTTTCCGTCTTGGCAAGGATTGTGAATTTGAAGCAGGCTACTGTTACGTAATGTTACGTTTCTCTTATCTTTTATCGCTGCAGGCTATTTAATATCGATTCCTTGTATAGAAGATGTAAGTTCGCCAAACTCCGGAAACTCCCGGACCTTTACGTATGATATCGATTATTTTCATCGATTTGTTGATATGCGAGACTGCTGATAAGGCATGTCCGTGAAAGTTGGCTATGCAATATTGGAAAATAAGACAAATAATTTTCTTAAGAATGGTTGGTGAGTAAGGGCCCAGCGAACACAAAACCCTTTTTGTGCCAATAGCATGCAATAATCATGCGAAAAGGAGCATCCGTAGGCTTGCATAAAGTGCTGTCTCGGATCAGTCTGCGCAGTCCGCGTAGGCTTATCCAAAAAGACACTTTCCGTTTTTATGTATTTTTCTGTTTGGCGCAAGTCTACTGAAGAACAAAATTTAATCTAGTCGTAAAGTGCCGCCTCGGGTTAGCCTGTGCGGACAGCGCAGGCTGATCCGAGACAACACTTCACGCAAATGTCCGAATGTCCCTTTGCACGTGATGCATACTTGAACTCCTAACAAACATAAAAATTTAAGACATGTCCAAATTAAAAGTTGAAATTTTTTCTGCGTGTCTGAGAACCATTCTGTCTCATGATCTAGACCTTATTCGGACAAAAGGGATTCATATTTCGTGACGACTTCATACGGACGATATAATGCACTTCGTAGCCTTTTTTGTAGTCATCTAACCCCCCTTTTGCAAGAGCGCTGCACATTTATATTAGTGGACGTATATTTAAAAAAGATATGTTTGAACTAAGAATGAGGCCATAATTATTTTAACCCTTTACCACAAGGCACAATTTTAGACCTATCCAAATTGAAAGCATTTGCAGATGACAACTTTATAGTGACGCAAATACATGTAATGCAATTTTTTCTTTGATAAGGTAGAAAACTTTGTTGGAAAAGGAGAAAATGCTGGTTACCAGCATTTTCTCCTTTTCCCACAATGTTTTCAAAAGGCTTATTTCCCATGGTCGTTAAAAGTCGTCATTGTGTGGTAAAGGGTTAATAAATTATGTCAACGTGACGGAGAAAACATTGCACAGATTAAAAAAAAATCTTACCTTTTATAATGTCCTAGCCTATGAATTCCTGAATATTCTAATGAGAGATTTTCATCACAGGGTAGGTCTTCAAAGAATGTCTTCAAAACGATAATTCGCTTATTTTATTCTAGATATTAAACATTGTTCCAAAAAGACTTACAAAAGTGGGCGGTTCCTAGACTTTTACTGGGGATTTTGATTGGATGATATAACCGTTGTCTGACTCCATATTGGACGATTATAATATTGCTTTGTTTTTATCGGTATACACACTAAGATAATAACGGTGCAAACTTTCAACTAATCCTGAGTAGACAATTTGGTGATTACATTTTATTGGGATTTTCTCACCTATTTTCAAATGTGTTTGAAGATAAACCAATTAACTGTGGATTAAATTGCAAACATGAAGATCAAAGGACAAAAGACTGATACTTCAACAACAAGTATCATTTAAGACTAAATCCAATCATGAAAGAACCGCGTTGAGCATCTTCATCTGCAATTGTTTTTTTAAATAAATGTTTTTGTATAAGTAAAAGAAAAAAAAAATGAAGCCACAAGTGAACGAACGCACGGACGAAGGGGGGTGGGGTGGCGAAGGAAAGTTTCCTATGGGCGATCCGATTTTTGATTGTAGATATAATACAGAACAGAACAGAACAGAAGTTTATTTCCAATGACTTGAACTAAGTTCATCGTCATTACAGAGCTAATATAAATATATGAATATCATGTACATACATGTAACAATAGCTGACATTGAATAAATAAGACACAGTACATTACATTTACAGAACAGAACAGAAATATTAATCGAAATTAAAACCATGCAGAACTTGCTGTCTGATCTTTGACCTATACTGTTGGAATCCATGTTATTTTTCAGTGTTACAAACTATATGGCTTGCAAAGCGTGAAAAGGTGGTTTCGAATCAGCCTCCGTGCGGAGTGCGCAGGCTAATCCGAGACGACACTTTTCGCAAATCTCCAAATGCCACCTATTCGCGTTTCAGTTTAACTTTGCACCACCCAAGACCCAATTTAACAACATTGACCGAGAAAACATTGAAGGAAAAAAAACCTCTTGATAACCAGCAATTCCTTTTTTTCCCGCAATGTCTTCTACCCTTCTAAAACCTTGTACAGTATGATGTTGTCTGCAGTTTCTTCCAATTTTGAAAAAGGTTCAAAGTTTATCTGTCTTCTGGGCTAGAACATTTGAGCAATGTCTTCTTCATTAGCCTCTTCAGCCGAAATCAAAAAATGTTCAAGTGGTATAAATTTAAAATGGCTGAAACATTGTGGTAAAAAGACGGAATGTTGGCAGGCAGCATTTAGTCATAGAAGCAAAAAATGAAAAAAAACCTTCTTATTCAAGGTCATTTGAACTCGGGACTTAAGGTAAAGGATTCAACTTCCAAGATGTAAATTTTCTAATAAGCAATTCCTGTGGAAAACGGCTTTTGAAAACATTTAGACAAATGGAAAATCGTAATATCCAGCATTTGTATCTTTCTTTTTTCTTCCTTTTTTCTCTCTTGGGGCCGTAACAAAGCCGTTTCGTCTATGAGGGGCGGGATTAATTCTTTAATAATAAACAAGGAAATAGATTTTTCTAGTAGCATTTGCAAGCAAGAAATTATATCTGGCTATAGCAGTTGAAATAGTCATTGAAAGTTCAAAAAACGTCGTTGTTAAAGGAGAAAATACAGTCATCAGCATTTTCTCCCTTTCCCACAATGTTTTCAGATTTTCAAAGGCCTTCTTTCTCGGGAATGCTATGTAAAGAGTTAAGGATTTCCACATATTTGAAATATCTAGCAATTTTTTTTATCTTCCTATTGTCTCTATCTACTTGAACAGCTTATGAAAACATTACAACAAAACCTCTACTCAATCAGAAAGATAATAGATTTTCTGGCTTCCTACCTTTGATGACTACAGTGTTTTTGCGAGTTTTTTTTTTTAGATTATTTTTCGTCTTTACACAAATTATACATTCAATTAACTTACTTCCATTTTGAGAAGTATCTTTTATTGCAGCCAAAATTATGAAAAATAAAAGGGGAAAAAAAAAGAAACATTGTGGAAAAAGGAGAAAATGTCGGTAACCTACAATTTCTACTTTTCCCATAATATTTTCTATTCCTCATAAAAGAATAATAAAACCAGCCAGAATTATTCTCTTGTCTGCATGTGCTTTAAATTTGTACAAATTTAAACATTTATTATGTGTCAAGGGGTTAAAACTAAAACTATACCAAACAATCCTGTATTTTGCTAAGGAAGACGGCTATTGAAAGCATTGTGAGAAAAAGAAAAATGCACTTTCTCCTTGTCTCACAATGTTTTCCAACATTCCACACAAAAACAACGATTTTCGGCATATTCAATCCTTTACGAAATGACAATATGGTAGACTCATCAAAATCTTTGGCTTTTGCCTACAATTTATAATTTGATTCAAAGTAAAAAATTTGTCTTAGAACAAGCAATGAAATGGGGCAAAAAGTGGAGGTAAAAAGAGATAATTAGAAGAAACTCTTTCACAAACGACAAAATTTTAGACTGATCCAAATTCAAAGCACTTTCAGATGAGTCAGATGACCAAATAAACATAACTTAAAAGATGAAATTTGTTTCAGGCAGGGTAGAATGCATTGTGGGAAAAGGAGAAAATGCTGAATATCAACATTTTCTCCTTTTCCCACAATGTTTGAAAAGGTTTATACCACAGGGTCATAAAAACCAGGGCTTGTCTGGTAAAGGGTTAAAAAAACTTTTCCAGCATACTCAATCTCATACACCATTTTCTGCGTGTTTCGTTTTTCGTGAAATGAATGACAAACAATTGTTTTTTCTTGTCTTTTATTTTAACATACTACAGTTTTGACAAAGAAAACACTGTAAAACTTTTTCATCACTTATTATTTATTGCGATTGTTCAAAATTTAATTTTGAAACAGTTAATGTATTGGAATCACCTTTAAAATATGACTAAGAACATGTCTATTAGAAAAACATATAACTGACGTGAAGTTGATGACAAGAGCACCCAAATATTCTATTTATACAGGTCATCAAGAAATGCTTTAACCCATTACCACACAATCCCTACTTTTGACGCCCCTGAGAAAGAAGCCTTTCGAAAACATTGTGGGAAAAGGAGAAAATGCTGGTAACCAGCATTTTCTCCTTTTCCCACAGTGTTTTCTACCCTTCCCAGTACAAATTTCAAATTTTCAGTCACCTTTATTTTGTCGTCTGCAAATGCTTTCAATTTGGACCAGTCTAAAATTTTCTCGTGTGGTAAAGAGTTAACCCTTTCCCAAACAATCCCTGGTTTTTACAGGTCTGGAATAGTAGCCTTTTGAAAACATTGTGGGAAAAGAAGAAAATGCTGGTAACCAGCATTTTCTCCTTTTCCCACAATGTTTTCTACCCTATCATAGACATAAATCATCTTTTCAGCAAGAGTTGAATTGTCGTCTGCAAATGCTTTCAATTTGGTCTAGTTCAAAAGTTTGTAGTTTGGGAAAGGGTTAAATCAATCCTTTATCACACAACAGAAGTTTTCATGACCAAGACAGAAAGGGCTTTAGAAAACATGCGGAATTGTGGAAAATGGAGAAAATGCTAGTAGCCAGCATTTTCTCCTTTACACATAGTGTTTTCTATGGGCTTCTTTCTCAGGGTCGTTAAAAGTTGGGATTGTGTGGTAAAGGGCTAACAATACCATGAAGAAGGCTTTTAAAAATATTTTAGGAAAACGGAAGATTTCATGTAACCAGGACCTTTTTTTCTTCTTTCATCATATTGTTTTCTAAAGTTTCAATGACAAAAACAATTGTTTTGTTCCGCCTATCTATGAAAACTTTAAAATTGGGCAAGTTTATAATTTTGTCATTTGGTAAAGATAAAGAGTACATGCCTATAACGTGGACAAGTCTAAAATTGTCTTTTGTAGTTAAGGGTTAACTCTTTATCACAGAACAAAACTGTATAATGTTCCAAATTGAAAGCACTATTAGCTTCAAAATTAAATAGAATAAAAAAAATAGAAATTTGTTTCGGGAAGGATAGAAAACATTGTGGGAAAAGGAGAAAATGCTGGTTACCAGCATTTTCTCCTATTCCCACAATGTTTTCAAAAGGCTTCAATGTTTTCAAAAGGCTTCAATGTTTTCAAGGCTTCTTTCACATACCCCAAAACTGCAATGATTTAACAATTTAGGGAAGAGGGGTTTGGAAAATATTCTGATACATAGAAAATGATTTTATAACTACCATTTTTTTTCAACAATGTTGTATACAGTTTCAGAGAGAAAAATCCCATCATCTTGGCCACCTGCCTAGTTATCAAATGGTCACATACAAGTACTTCCATATTCTTTTCTGTCATTTGATAATATTGTTGTAATGACTAAGACTCGAATAAAGATTCATATTATTGCATTACTATTTCACGCAATACCAAGCAACAAAATTTCTAGTCCAAATTGAAAGCATTTGCAGACGACAAAATAAATGTGAATCAAAAATTGAATTTTTAGTTTGGGACGGTAGAAAACATAGTGGGAAAAGAAGAAAATGTTGGTTACCAGCATTTTCTCCTTTTCCCACAATGTTTTCAAAAGCTTTCTTTCTCAAGGTCGTTAAAAGTCGGGATTTTGCGGCAAAGAGTAAATGTGTTGCATGCTAATGCTATCAATTTCATCATGCCTAAAGTTTTGTCTTTTGATGAATTGTTAAATATAGATTGTTGTGAAGGCCACATGGGGAAAATTAAGATCAATATTATTATATTGTTATTCAACGTGTTGTATGCTAATGCTTTCAATTTTAACATGTCTTTTGGTAAAGAGTTAAAGGTGGCCCTTCAGATTTTGAGACTAAAATTTTACAAAAATTAATTAATTTGGTGTGATATGAAAATTATAAATACATGTATCCACCTTTAAATACAGATAACTGTGACGGTTACATGAAGCCCAAATCCACTGCAGTCTTCATCAAGAATTTTTCAAACATTGATATAAAATTGGTCTCTTTCAAATGATGATACAGGAGGATACAAGTTGGGTGACTTAATTTGAATCTTTACCACAACTTCCAGAGTTGAAACAATTCTCAAGAGAAAACTTTGAAAGACATTGTGGGGAACGGTGAAAATGAAGGTGGCCGGCATGTTCTTCTTTTCCACAGCGTTTTCTAGACAGAAAAAGACAGAAATTATTATTTTAGCTACATTAAAGTGTGTCATACCCACATGTATTCAATTTGGACCAGCCTAAAATTTTGTTCTATCAAAAAAAAGTTGAATGAGGTATAGTTATTACAAAGATAAGTAAAATTTTCTAACAGTAGAGAACAATGTATTTTTTAGTAGTTCCTTGGTTATCAATTAATTAACCCTTTACCACACGGCAAAATTTTAGACCTATCCAAATTGAAAGCATTTGCAGACGACAATTTCAAAGTTGCTCAAATGATGACGTTTTGCTTTGATAGGGTAGAAAACAATGTGAGAAAAGGAGAAAATGCTGGTTACCAGCATTTTCTCCTTTTCCCACAATGTTTTCAAATGGTTTCTTCCTCAGGGTTGTTAAAAGTCTTCATTGTGCGGTAAAGGGTTAAAAGTCAAGAAAAGCAAATGAATCAAAGTACAGGTGAGTCAATTCTCCTAAAAAAGTGGCGTAGGATGCATCTCCTCGATGCATTATACCAAGCAAATTTGTCTCATCATTATGAATCCATTAGACCCAGACATTTTGGAAATTTTCCAAAAGCATATAGTTTTAACCTAGGTAAGCTTGCAAGGATTGAGCAGGCTGACCTGGGTTGATATTTTTTCAGATGCATTTACCCATTACCATACAATCCCTACTTTTGACGCCTCCGAGAAAGAAGCCCTTAGAAAACATAGTGGGAAAAGGAAAAAAATGCTGGTAACCAGCATTTTCTCCTTTTCCCACAATGTTTTCTACCCTTCACAAAACAAATTTCAAATTTTCAGTCACTTTTATTTTGTCGTCTGCAAATGCTTTCAATTTGGATCAGTCCAAAATATTGCTGTTTGGTAATGAGTTAAGTGGCCTTTTCACAGAGCACAGCCAAGGTGTAGTAACATTTAATCCTTTAAGTGCAAAATATACCAAGCAGTCATTTTCAGTCTAGAATTACATCCAAGTAACAGGGATGTTAAGTTTCGTTTTTGCAGATGATAATTTCAATGTGGCTCAAATTGTGTGTGTTTTTTTTTAGTATAAAACAGTTTTTTAAAGGCTTCTTTCTCAGGGTCCTTTTCTCACAAAGTTTTTTTTCCCTTTTTCACACAGTGTTGTGAAAAAGCTTCTTTTCCAAGGTTGTTTATAGTCAATATTGTGGGGTACAGGGTTAACGGTCCCCTTATGACAATCCACAATGAATATTCCAGGAAAGAGGCGTAATGTCATATTATTAACAGTCTGTCAACAGTACACCTTTAGATATGTAGCACATGAATATCTGACAGTTTAAGTCTTTTACGACACACCGGACAAACATGTTGAGAACGCACAGCACTCTTGATACATTCATCACAGAACACATGACCACAAATCGTTGATGCCAATTTTCTTTTACTGCGCTTTATCTGAAAAATATAAAAAAACCTTTTACAACCTCTTTGCCAAAAATTAACTTGTTCACTCATTCAAATCTAAAGATCATGGGACCAATAATGTTAACCCTTTACCAAACAATCCCTGGTTTTTATGATCCTGAGATAGAAGCCCTTTGAAAACATTGTGGGAAAAGGAGAAAATGCTGGTAACCAGCATTTTCTCCTTTTCCCACAATGTTTTCTACCCTGAGAGACAGAAATTTTAATTTTTGAATTATGTTCATTTTGTTGTCTGCAAGTGCCTTCAATTTGGACCAGTCTATAATTTGTCGTTTGGTAAAGGGTTGAATGAAGTACATGTATAACTCTTTCACTTCTGAATAAATACAGTGCATTTTTCAAAGGTTAAAAGCATGCTTCTTAGCAAGATCAACAGATAGTTCGGTCATATTCTAGAATATAGTAGTGGACAGTGTAGATTAAAGATCAACTGCTGAACCAACTGTGCAGTCTGATCTTGATCTACAATGTTTTCAAAAGGCTTCTACCTCAGGGTTGTCAAAAGTCGTCATTGTGTATTGTGTGGTAAAAGGTTAACCCATTAACACAAAATCCCAAGATTTAATAACCCTGAGAATGAAAGCCTTTGATAACATTGTGGGAGAAGGAGAAAATGCAGCATTTTCTTTTCCAACAATGCTTTTTTTTCTTTTTACAGAAAAAGTCCCTTACTTGTGCCACATTCACTATGTACTTTGGAAATACTTGTAACTTGGATCCAATTTTCAAATATGGATCTGTTTGTAATTTTGTTTTGTGGTGAAGGGCTATTGATTGCTTCCATGTAACTTGAATAGTAGTGTACTGGCGCTATAAAGTAGGTAGTTCGAAAGGTAACCTTGTCTCATCACAGGATTTGTCCCAAACATGATGTAATAAGGCAGCATTATCTATTCAACTGGTATAAACGTGGCACTGGTGTAAATTCCTTCTATGAAATATTTCAAATGGAGAATTTCGAACAATTATGTAATCTATCCTTTTACGAACACATGATCTTAGAACGTGATTAGATACTTCTCTCAATACGGATAATGGAATTTTGTATGTTGTATGTATTTTTGGGCCAGTGGCCCGTTTATGTTAACCCATTACCACACAACAAATATTTAGACTGGTCCAAATTCAAAGCATTTGCAGACGACAAAATAAATGTGACTGAAAAATTGAAATTTGTTTTGGGAAGGGTAAAAACACTGTGGGAAAAGGAGAAAATGCTGGTTACCAGCATTTTCTCCTTTTCCCACAGGGTTTTCAAAAGGCTTCTTTCTCAGGGGCGTCAAAAGTAGGTATTGAGTGGTAATGGGTTAACCCTTTACCAAACGACAGAATTTTAGACTGGTCCAAATTGAAAGCACTTGCAGACAACAAAAATAGACATAACTCAAAAATTGAAATTTGTTTCCAGCAGGCTAGAAAACATTGCGGAAAAAGGAGAAAATGCTGGATACCAGCATTTTCTCCTTTGCCCACAAAGTTTTCAAAAGGCCTCCATCTCTGGGTCGTAAAGACCAGGGATTGTTTGGTAAAGGGTTAAATAAACTTTTGACTAGTCTAATTGAACCCAAACCCTCCTGTAACCTCTTTATTAAACAACAAAAATGAGGAATTATCCAATTTGAAAGCATCAGTAGATCACAAATCTAGTTCGGTTCAAATTATGGACTTTGTCTTCAATATGTTAGAAAACATTGTGGGGAAAGGGAAAAAAAAAAACCCGGTTCAAAAGTTGCTGAGCTTGATAAAAATCTGAGGAGAACACTACATACCGTTTTGTCATCATCAAGGCATATTGGACAAGAAAGTTTTATGGGTTCTGGGGAAGTGATCACAGCTGATGTGCTTGGTCTGAAATACATGTAAATATTTTAAGTCAGTTCGCTTAACCCTTTCCAAAACAATCCCTGGTTTTTACGTGTCTGGAATAGTTGCCTTTTGAAAACATTGTGGGAAAAGGAGAAAATGCTAGTAACCAGAATTTTCTCCTTTTCCCACAATGTTTTCTACCCTATCTCAGACAAAAATAATCTTCTCAGCAAGAGTTGAATTGTCGTCTGCAAATGCTTTCATTTTGGTCTAGTCCAAAAGTTTGTCGTTTGGGAAAGGGTTAACTCATGTATCTGACATATGACAGCTTCTACACATGTAGAGTAGGAACCTTTCAAACAATGCAGGAAAATAAGCTGCTTCTTTCTCATTATTTTCATGCAATTAGAAAACATACTAGTATTTCCTTGCCTTTCAATGTTTTTTCTTTGCAGCAGGTTTTCTAAGACATGTCCCAATATTGAAAGAATTTGTAGATGACAAACTAACTGTAGCTCAGATGATGTGATCCGCCTTTGATCTGTCTTTGATCTGTCTTTGAAATGGTAGAAAGCATTGTGGAAAAAGGAGAAAATGTCTGTTTTCAGCATCTTCTCCTTTTTCCTTGATATTTTCAAAAGTATTAATCCTCTGGGTTGTTTGACTCTCTACCAAATGACAAAATTTTAGACTTGTCCAAAGCGAAAGCATTTGCAGACGACAAAATAAAGGTGACTCAAAAATTGAAACCCGACTTCAGAAGGGTTTAAAACATTTTGCGAAAAGGAGAAAATGCTGGTTACCAGCATTTTCTCCTTTTCCCACAATGTTTTTGGAAGGCTTCTTTCTCCAGGTCATAAAAACCAGGGATTGTTTGGTAAAGGGTTAATGTCTGGGTTGTGTGGTAAAGGAGTAAGCTTTAACTCATTACCAAACAACAATATTTTAGGCTAGACCAAATAGAAAGCATTTGCAGACGACTAAATAAAAGTGACTGAAAATTTGAACTTTGTTTTGTGAAGGGTCGAAAGCATTGTAGGTAAAGGAGAAAATGCTGGTTACCAGCATTTTCTCCTTTTCCCACGTTTTCTACAGGCTTCTATCTCAGGGGCGTCAAAAGTAGGGATTGTGTGGTAATGGGTTAAAACATGAATTACAATTACATGTACATACCTTGGTGAAAACTGAAATGCAAACTGGACTGGAGGAAGATCATCATCATCATCATCATCATCATTTGCAACTTCTATGGTATCAAGTCTGTTACGAATCTGGCGTAACCTTCGCCCATGTGAAGGAGACTCTATTACAAAGAAGAGGCACTATAATTAACTCTGTACCAAACAACAAAATTTTAGACTTGTCCGAGATGTAAGCATTTGCAGACAAAATGATAGACATGACTCAGAAATTGAAAGTTCACATTAGAAGAGTAGATAACACGGCGGGGAATCACGTGGCACAACAACAATAAAAATGACCCGACATTTGAAAAAAAATCCCCAACTTGAGGTAAGAAAATCTTCAATAATTCCGTTAATACATGACCGATTGGAATTTGGTTTGAAGCAGTGAAGGCGGAAGGACTCAAGGGATTTGCTTGACGTGTTAGATTTTTTAAACAACACCCAATAAAAAGGTTATTGACGAGCAAACAAATTTTTTACCCTGGATAATTTGTTTGCTCGTCAATAACTTTTTTATCAGGTGTTGTTTAAAAAATCTAACACATCAAGCAAATCCCCGGAGTCCTTCTGCCTTCTCTGCATCAAACCAAATTCCAATCGGTCACATATTAATGGAATTATTGAAGATTTTCTTACCTGAAGTGGGGGAATTTCTTCAAATGTCGGTCATTCTTTTTGTTGTTGTGTCACGTGATTCCCCGCCGTGGATAACATTGTGGGAAAAGGAGAAAATGTTGGTAACCAGCATTTTCTCCTTTTCCCATGTTTTCAGAAGGCATCTTCCTCTGGGTCGTAAAAAACCCAGGGATTGTTTGTTGAAGGGTTAACAAACAAATTTCAATTTTCAAACAACATTCTTTTAGTGTATGCAAATGTTTTGAACTTGGAGTTGGAGTCTAAAATTTTGCCATTTGGAAAGGAGTAAAGGCCATTTATCTGTTCAGTTCATTGTTGACCTATAGATCATGAATTCACTTTTCCATTTAGAGATGAAATGGAACTGAAGAATCTTTGTCAAATTGTTTCCATACCTGTCAACCATTTAAGCAAATGGCCTGACTTCATTCATTATTGTCTTTTTCCTCTTCACCAGATAACAAAATTTCAGACTTGTCCTAATTGCAAGCATTTGCCAATAAAACCTTTCATGTTTGTCAAATTTTTAAATTTGTCTTTCAAAGGGTTACAAAATATGGTGGAAAAAGGAGAAAACGGAGTTGCCACGTAATTATCATGGGCACCAAATGTCTTTCTTTACACAGACTAGCTGACGGCTATAAAAGCAACAATGATTTTAACCCTTACCTGTTGGAGTTTCAATGACCTGAAATAGAAAATGAGCGATACTCTTTAAATCTTTCCATATCACAGACAATACCAGAAGCTTTTGTTTAACAGTGTAGATGAAGATCAGACTACACAGAATGTCTGATCTTTGATCTGCACTGTCCACTGCTACATTCTAGAGCCTCTGAGAAATTGCATTTTTCAATGTATTTATTGTGTTGTGACAGAGTAAATTTCTGAAAAAAGATGAATACATCCTGTTTACTCTTTACCACACAAGAAAATTCCAGACACATTCAAATTTAACTCATTACCAAATGACAAAATTTCATGCTTGTCCAAATTGAAAGCAACAAAAATATTCTAGGTTTGTCAAACTCGTAAGGACTTGTTAAAAAATTTACATGCGGCAAAAATGGTTAGACTTGGTGGTACTTATGGATGGGTAGGAAACATTGTGGGAGCCTCTTTAACCCATTACCAATCAACAATATTTTAGACTGGTCCAAATTGAAAGCATTTGCAGACGACAAAATCAAAGTGACTGAAAATTTGAAATTTGTTTTGTGAAGGGTAGAAAACATTGTGCGAAAAGGAGAAAATGCTGGTTACCAGCATTTTCTCCTTTTCCCACAATGTTTTCTACAGGCCTCTTTCTCAGGGGCGTCAAAAGTAGGGATTGTGAAGCAATGGGTTAACAAGTACTTTGTACATAATTCTTTCCAAGCCAATGTTTGATTTCTGCTGTAAAAATCATCCAAACCGTGTGGGTATCACAGATCCATACCTATGTGATGTCTTGCTTGGTATGATGCACAAGGCCTCCTTTCCCCAGATTCATATATGCTATTACTGATACATACTTTGTCAAAAAAAAGACAAGCCTAAAAAATGTCAAGAAAAGTTATCTAGTGCAAAAATATAAAAGCGTGTACCACGACAGACTCATCGTTTGCTCCATGACTAATAGCACTATCTGGGCTGTCTGTAACAACTGCTCTTGATGTTAGGTCAACAAAGTTGTCATCTTCTGCTGTGAGATCTATACATGCTGAAAATTACAGAGAATAACACTCCTAAGACTCAGGCATACTAAGCCATTCATCATATTTACATCCATCAAAGCTACCTAATCTAACAGCAAACCGAGTCAGGAGGTAGATGGATCCTTTGACTATCGGAAAATTCTTCAGTAGCAAAAGGTTTCAATTCAGGTGACTGCACAGAATGGGCAAGCTACCCTGGCTCACTATGTTTTGCAGGGGCATGAACACCCTGTCCAATCTATCCCCACACCCCCCACCCCCTACCCTTTTTCACAGAGCATACCTCAGCTCTGTAGAAATTAACAAAGAGCTCTTTACTGAAAGGTGACCTCTTTACCAAACGACAATACTTTAGGCTTGTCTAAGATTATTCCACTTTGTTTAAAAAAAGACTAACCTACATGTCAGCATAGTTCACAAATACTGAAATCAGTGATGCAGCAATATTCCACACTGTGACAGGTTAGTGGTCAGTGACAAACAGTTTGTCTGCTTGTCTAGCCTGACCAAAAGTTTTGTATTACCTGACGATATAATTTGTACTGTCAACCTAAATACTGAGACATCCTTCTTAGTGTCCCAAAATTTAAGCATGATACATCAGTTTATCAAAACCCTCTGACAGAAGGAAAAATGCCATTCACTAGCACAGCCCAAAAGTTTTTCTATCCTTTGAAGGACAAATCTTATCATTCTTGCAGCACATAATTTGTCATCTGAAAATGCTCTCAATATGGACAAGCCTTGAATTTTGTCATTAGTTAAGACTAACTCTTTGCAAAACATTAAAATTTGGTCAAGTCGGAATTGAGAACATGTGAAGAAGACAAAATAAATGTCATTGAAAAACTGAAATTGTATTTGGGAAGGGTAGAAAATATTGTGGGAAAAGGAGAAAATGCTGGTAACTAGCATTTTCTCCTTTTCCCACTATGTTTTGAAAAGGCCTCTTTCTCGGGGTCGTTAAAAGTCGTGATTGTGTGGTAAACAGTTAAATCTATATCAGACATCACATGAGTGGACAGACTCATCTTGCACAATATTGCATCGTCCTATAAATGGCAAAATACTCTGGAAGTGTCTATCAGCACGACGGTTGTGCCGATAAGGTCCTGTATTCACACAACTGTCGTGCCGATAAGGTCCAGTATTCACACAATGGTCGTGCCGATAAGGAATGTCTATCAGCACAACAGTCCTGCTGATAAGATCCGGTACTTGCACGACCCTGTACCTAGGCATAAGGCATAGTCTTACCAAATTTTGCATGTAGCTTTATCTAGTGGGCCTTCATCAAGAGCGTGTAAATCATAACCCTAGGGTCGAAATTATTGCCAAGGGTTTATATAGTGAAATCTTCCTGTTACTAAACATTTTAGCCCTGTCTCAGGCCTAAGGGGTCTTATGTTTTAAACCATTCCCAAGTATTGTAATGTTTGGTATGAAGGGATCTTATGTAAGCCTATCAGCCAGTAGAGCTATATGTACAGGAGTGTTGTGGAACAAATCCAGTAAGGGAAGAAACATTTGAGTTTCATTGGAGAGGAGGAGGAGGAACTTGGCAAAAAAAATATCCCAGCCCCAGTCAAAGTAGAGGGAAAAATTAGCTGGATCACCTAACCTCAATGGTCACAACTATCTGCACAATCGTTGATATATTTTGAATTTTGAGAAAAAAAGTAACTGGATCAAAGGGCCGCAGAAAATGAAAAAAGATGGCTTTGTAATATGGCAAACAAAATTTCCGGTCACTTTAAAAAAATGAATATTTTTTTCCCCCACGCAATAGTTAAAGTACTGTCAGTAGTCGTGCGGATAGTGGTGCTTAACAGCATGACTGTCATGGGCATAAGAATGATTATTGGCATGACCGTCGTGCCGATATCCTCCATTATAGTGTAGCATCGTTGGATATCGTAAAAGTTCGGGTTCCGGAACTTGCCTGAGGTCTTGATGAAGGATTGTTGACAATAACATGCCAAGCAACAACCAATGAGGATCAGCGGCCCATCCTGTGCATGCGCAGGCGTTTTATTAGGCTTGAACCAAATCATATTCAGCGCACTTGATGATAACTTATTGAACTGAAGAAACCTAACTATATAGCAGCTGAACAACTCCCCACGAGGACACGTTGGCTTACATCATGTTTTACAGACCAGCCGGCCACAACTTCTGAATACTACATCCAGATAACCCTAAGTTGCCGGATAAGCTGTATTTACCTATTCTTATAGAGAGCAGTTTTTCTATCTATAATAGGAATGGCCGTCGTGCGGACAGCCTCGACCAAATATTCTTGGGAAAAAAAATCCTGAATTTGACGTAACCTTGATAGTTATATGGCTGAAAATATTAAGGGATAAATAAGATAGTTATGAAATCTTTTTGTTGGTACAAGGCACTCACTATCATCCAGAGTTACCACTTCAACTCCTTGATCTTGGGCATTTTGACTTCTCCTATTTCTCGATCTCCTATTCCCAGGTGAATTTGATATTCGTCTACGTCTTCTTCTAGGGATCTTTGAAAATAGTAAATTGGTGAAAATTAATGTCAACCGGCTTGTAGTTTGTCATTTGAAATAAAATTTCGAGTCTAAAATTCACTTCCGAAATTTAGGAAATATCCGAATACTGTTGCATATCGCCAATATTTCATAATATGATAACCGTTCAAGGATTACAAAAGACAGAAATTTATTTTCTATTGTTTTCATTAATTCCTCTGTTTTCAAACATGTTCAGCATATTGACTTAAAAGTAACAGCGTTACCATAGGCATTTCAACCAATTTTAGTCTTAGAGTTGAGATACACTGGTTTGAAAAAGTTCCATCACAAGCGTCTGCTCATAGCGATGAGGAGGCAGTCTACAGTGCCTATCTGTCTGATTCCGGGTACGAAACCAGAGTACTTTTCAAAACGACAACCGTTACTTTGAATTTCAAAATAAAATAAACGTATACTTGATGAGACGCTACCTTGTGCGATTCATTCAGCTGTGATCAGCTCCATGTAACATATGCACCAGCCTTCATTAAAACAGACCCCTAGGGGCTTGGATAATATATAGTAGCTTAATTTTAATTCAGAATAAGCTATATATAGATAACATATTTGGTATGGGTGATGCGTCATAGCAGACAGGTCGAATCTTTGAACTTACGTCATCAGATCCAAAATGATACAGAAAATTCCATGCTTTTCATTTGATCTATTCTCATTGAAAACAAACAAATGAAAATATCAAAGAAAATATACACAGTGCTTAGCAAAAACATGTCACTGATTTACATCAAATCAGGTCATGACAACACACTGAAAGGGGTTGGTTAAATTCTAGAATAGCATGTATGCTCATTCAGTATAGTGACATTTTAAATCTATACCAAACAATCAAATTTTGGGCTCTTCGAGACCCTTCTGCATACCATAAATTAGATGAGTTCTAAATGATATAGGCTTACATATATGTATGTTTCGGTAATACTGTTAATTGGAAAAAATAAGAAATGGCTGGTCATCAGTCATCATTTATCCTATATTTCAAAATTACCTTCAAATACATTCTCCACTTCCCCCTTTGGGTCGTTGACTCGAGCATGATTGGTCAAGAATTAAAATATACATTTTCATTATCGTCAACATCAAAATATTAGTGAAATATTCTATTTTTTCAGACTGAAAATCGATTGAAAGTGGCCAGAAATACATCTTATACTCTTTTGGGACCTGGGTTCCATGTTAGGAAAGGGATGCACACCAATATTGCAATGAAACTGTGGCAAGCATACATAATTCCAACGACATATTTATAAGGAATAAAAAAATTATCATAGTATATATAATCAGTTATAAAGAAGTTAGAAAGGCTGCAGATACAGGTGTGCAGAAGAAATTCAGGGACTTTCCAATAGGACAGCAAATGTGGCCACGTGCAGTTTGATAGGTGCTGAGCCTGTTGAAGCAGCTATAGATAAGAAAGTATTGGCTTTTCTTACAAATATTCTCCTAGACCAATTATGTAACTGCAAAATTTGAAATAATTGAGAGGCAATTGCAGTTGTGTAATACTCCATCTTCTTTCATTACATAAGTACAGAATGTACAGGAGAAGTGTGACCTACCACCGTTGCATTGTCTGAGAGCAAGTATGCCAGAGAAAATGAGTGCAAAAGGAAAATAAGAGCAAATATCAATTCCTGTAGGGAAGCTAAGTGGAAAAGGGAAATCCAGGCAAAACTAGAGACTTTTAAGCTCCTACAATTTAACAAATTACGTACTACTAGAAAATAGGCATCCTATTTGGGAATCAGTTCGAACTAATCAGCACGATGTAAGAAAAGCAGAAACAAAAGCTAGATTAATAAAGTTCTGGCACATATATGCTGCAGTCGGCTGCAGCCCTGTTTCAAAAAGCAAGCTTTGACATAACTCAAATGTGTGAAAAAAAAAAAAAAAAAAAAGTGAAGACATCAAACATTTTCTCCTTGAATGCCCCATGTTGGATGTGGTTAGAACAAAACATGTAATTTTGAGGTCGTATTAAGGTAAGACCTGTGTAATGGCAAACAGCTATTTCCACTAAAATATCATCCCGCAAAATTAGCTATAATTAAAAATGAGTATTACTGAACTACCTTCACCGATTATTTTTCTGCATTTTTTCCCTCTTTTAATTATCATTTATAAATCTAAAACCGCTATATTCTCAATTCAAAAAGACATAACAATTACCTCCCTTTTCAGAAAACTAACAAAAGTATTAAAAAATAGTTTCAAGATGGACATAAACGGAATTTCTGATCCGTTAGAAATGTGGAAAAATATTATCTTTGCATAAATCCTTATTTATCAACCGGAAGTGTATTACACAGGTCTTACCTTAAATATAAGTGTGCTTCATTTGAATCAATCCAAAGAAAATCTCTCATAACACAGCTTAATTGTAGTGGATTGTACAGCCGAAAGGATAAAGCATGTTAGACCTCATCAAGACCTAGGGACGTCGAAAATATTGAGAAAAAGAATCACTACATCTCAAGAAATCTGCAGGGTTAGGAAATTGTCGTAAATAGAACCGTGAGTGACAGTATGATTTGTAAATATTTTATTACCAGAGGATAATGGCGTAAATACTTTTGCATATATGATAACTTAATTCAGTTATTAAAGTTACACAGTTACAATACAAGTATATACATTGTTACCTTGTTCTTCAGATCATCTTAGGCATCGTCTCTCTGATCGATTTTCATATGGTGTTCTATACTTGTCCGCTTCCGGATTCATATATACGTGGGACAAAATTTAAAATAACAATTTTTCCAGTGGTTGTTTAAAAGACCTTTGAAGCTATTTACACTCTTAGCCATGATTACTTCTTCTGGTAGGTTGTTCCAAATGTCCACAATCCGTTGCGAGAAAAAGTTTCTCCTGATTTTAAGATTGTGATGCTTGACCTCTAGTTGAAGACTCTTTCAATTCAAAAAACTGCTCAGAATTAACTCTATCATAATTATTTAAAATTTTATAAGTCTCAAATCTTGTCTAATTCTTCTGTATTGGAGGGTTGGTAGACCTAATTTCCTTAATCTTGTAGGGTAATCAAGTCCTGAAACGCTTCGCACTAGCTTTGTAGCTCTACGTTGTACGTTCTCAATTGTGACATCTTCCTTTCTGTACATGACTGACCAAACGTTAGATCCGTATTCCAACTATGGTTTAATTAAACTTTTGTATAATGTTAAAAACATCTCATTATCTAAGAATGTAAATGATCTCTTGACAACCCCTAGCATTTTATTTGCTCTTTTAACTTGTATATATTAATGTGTTCCTGGAATTTAAGCTCGTTGTCGATGATTATGCCTAAATCTGTCTCTTTGGTTTCTGTTTTTATGATTTCATTTTCAATATTATAGGCACTATGAAAACTTGTTCCGAAGTGCATATGTTTACATTTGTTTTTATTGAAAGACACTAGCCATTCTTTTGACCATTTACTTAGGTTATTTATATCCGTTTGCAAGTCTTCTTTTCTTTCAACTGAATCAACGACTGAATATAGTTACGGATTTACTCTAGACGTGTACAGACATATCCCATAAAAGAGTACTATATATACATACTGGAGCCCTGGCACATTTAATAAAGTCAGTAATTTTACTAATTTATAATTTGAACATTATTTATTGATAAGAGCTGGAAATGTTAATTTTTTTTTTTGTATTTAAATACTTTTTGAAGATAGACTGATCTTATTTGACCTGAAAAAAAAAAAAAACTACCGCAATTCATAAAAGTACTATGTCGGATGTTGTCGGCGCAGAGCAAAATTCTGTTGAAGACTGTGTTTCGCCACCCTATCGCCGGAAACAGGAAGTGAAGAAACCAGAAAAAAGTCAACAAATAGAAAGAGGATGTAACGTTTATAAAGATTAAATATTAACGTTTTATTCTTAGACGATGCCTCGCACAGAAGAGAGAGAAACGAGTTCACGGCGAAGTAGGTCCCGACGTTCTAGGAGTCGCCATAGAAGTCATCATAGGGGTCACCATAGATCTAGGACACGGTTTAGAGTTAAAGCCAAAGAAAAGAACTTTGCTTCCGCTGTATGCAACATGGTAGCCATAGTCACCCTTTGTACGGCTCTAGCGGAGCCGAGATGGATCAGTCTACAAGGAGGGGGATGCATGGTCGAAAATAAACCATTGAAGCATCTGGGAACCTATCAGTTTTTCTATCCGGGAAAGTTTCTTGCTCAGGAGCGTGACTTTACTGACAATACTATTGCACATATTATTTATCAATTTGGTTCAAATGTTAAAGATAGTAAGTAAATCTTCTGCTGCATGAGCAGCATGACACTTCTCGTATATGATTAAAGTAGTTTATGACAAGAGAATAGCTTTAATTTAAAAGATTTATGCTCAAATTTTATAGCTTAAATAATTTTTAGGACAAATGCTTAATGACAAGTCTGTGAAAGAAATTGGTCCCAAGACAAAAAGAATCTTATTATTTTTTTTTTAAGAGTTCCTATCACACTTTTACCATTTGTTACAAAGGTGTTTAAGCTATTACCATACAATTCCTACTTTTGCTGACCCTTAGGAAGAAGTCTTTAGAAAACATTAGGGGTAAAGGAGAAAATGCTGGTAACCAGCCAGCATTTTCTCCTTTTTCCATAATGTTTTCTAACTTTCACAGAACAAACTTCAAATTTTCAGTCACTTTTATTTTTTACATGCAAATGCATTCCATTTGGACAAATCTAAAATTTTGTCGTTTGGTAATGAGTTAAGCTACTATAATGATGCCAATATGATGGAGTGAGAATTGGTTAAGATTTCAAGAGAGTAATGTAGAGTGATTATATATAAGTTGTTAGGGCATACTTGTTTCAAAATGGATGTAAAACAGTTAATGGTAAATTTAAACTAAACTATAAGTAAGCTTAACATTTCATGATATCTGTCCGGTTTTAATGCCTTACCTGTATGTGATATTTATGTCCCAGAATGTATAAATCTTCAGAGTTTGAGATACAAAAATCATTCTCTTGTCAAAGTTACTGTATTATTTATTAAGTACTGGTACTATGGTTCCATTTCATTACAGATAATTGAAACAAGTGTATCCTAATTGTATTTTTTTTTTCAGAAATGGATAACTGTGTAACATACAAGGCAGCCCTTTTATTCAAGACAATTATTTCATTTTGTTTCTTGGCCATCATGGGCAGTCTAACTGCCTTTATTTTAGATCTGACAGCACCGAAACACAGAGTGTCAAAACTTCTCAGAAGAAATGCTATCTTATGCATCATTACTGGTAAGTGGATCATACAGGTAATACATACTGATAATGGTAACTTTATCCTTTTTCAAAACATCCCTTATTTTTTTTTATTAATTCTTTACCAAAGGGCAAAGTCTTTGACTGGTCCAAAGTGGAGGCATTTGCAGACGACAGAAATACATGTGACTCAAAAATGGAAACTTGACTTTGGAAGAGTAGAAAACATGATACGAAAAGGAGAAAATGCTGGTTATCAGCATTTTCTCCTTTTCCCACAATGTTTTCAGAAGGCTTCTGCATCAGGGTAGTAAAAACCAGTTTAACTGGATGGAAGGATTCTGAAAAATAAATGTGAAAAAAAAAAGAAAATGTTTGGTCTCAGATTTTTCTTCTTTTCGCACAGCTTTTTTTTTTTTACCTTTAACTGATACTTCATTGGCCCATGTTAAGATTGATCAACTGATTAAACCTTTACCAAAGGAGAAAAATTTGGACTTGTCCAAATTGAAAGCTTTTGCAAACAATAAATTCAGTTAATGATAATTATTTCTGAAAAGGCAGAGAACACTCTCAGAAAAGGAGAAAATGTTGATTACTAGCATTTTCTCCCTTTTCTTCAATGTTTTTAAAATACTTTCTTTCTCAGGGTCGTTAAATCTGGGGATTGTGTGGTGAATGGTTAAGGGTTCAAATGATCTGCCCTTTATGCTCCTCTTTATATCAATTACATCTTTTCCAAATGATAAAAATTTAGATTGGTTTTGTATTTTTCAGTGATTCTTACTGTAGTAGTGAACTTATTCTGCTACTGGCTGACTGTTGAAGTGGAAAAACTCCAGAAAGAAACAAAACTTCATCATGGAAGTAAAGTGATAGTAGACTTTGACATAAGTTTTTACTTAGTTACAGTGGCTGGCGGGCTGAGCATTTTAGCCACTGCGTTTAATTGTTTGAGGCGCTACCCTGTTTATGAAGAGAGTCAGGCAGAACCGCTAATGGATGACTATGATGGAATGGATCCGTTGCTACTCCCGCCTCCGCCGTCAGCGCCAGATATGTCCCAGATGTTAAGTCTTCCACCCCCGCCTGCATATAGTCCTTAATTCGTTATCAAGCAACCAAATTTTCAATTCCACTAAATTCAAAACAGCAGCAGATGACAAATCAGACATAGTTCAAATAAAGAGAGTTATTTCGAGAAGGGTAAAAACATTGTGGGAAAAGGAGAAAATGCTGGTTACAAGCATTTTCTCCTTTTCCTACAATGTTTTCAAACAGCTTTTTCTCCTCTGTCATTTAAACAAGGAATTGTTTGATAAAGGATTGATACTTTACACCTTTGTATTTGTACAAATCTTGTAGAAGATGATTTTGACAATTCGTTTGGATAATCAATCAGGGATAGTCAAATATGAATTAAAATTTGCTTCATATATAATTACAAGTGTGAAAGAGTAGTGCCAAAAAGTGAGAGTGCCTCTTGAAAGTATTTTCTCCTTTTGCCAAACTATTATCTAAAAGAAAAAAGGTGCAAGTCAAAAAAGACATCTGCAAGAGATAATGAAGTATTTCAAAGGCCTGTTTCTGTCAGAAAGACTTTCGTTCAGATAATAAAGAGGGCATCTTCTTTAACTCTTTACCACACAATTCAGACTTTTAATGACTCTGAGGAAGAAGCCTTTAGAAATCATTGTTGGAAAAGGAGAAAATGCTGGTAAACCAGCATTTTCTCCTTTTTCAACAATGATTTCTACCCTACCCAATCAAAATTTCAAATTTTGAGTCACATTTATTTTGTTGTCTGCAAAGGCTTTCAATTTGGACTGGTGTAAAATTTTCATGGGTGGTAAAGAGTTAACCTATTACCACATAATTACAAGTTTTAAGAACCACGAAAGAAAAGGCTTTTGAGAACATTTTTGAGACAGGAGAAAAATTAATGATTGTAACCAGGTTTTTCTCCTGTTTCCACTGTTTTCTACCCTATCGGACACAAATATTGTCATTTGAGCCAATTTAATTTGCATCTTCAAATGCTTTCAGTTGAGAGTCAGACAAGTCGTATTTTTTGTCAAGTGGTGCGGCGTGAATATTTTCATTTTCAGGCTTTATTCTAGCCCAATAGCTCACAATACAAAGCACTTAACAATGTAATTGTATATGAGCCATGCTCTGGGAAAAGAGGCTTAATTGTTTCTGTAAAAAGCATCGAACAAGGTCAGGGCCTGTATTCACCAACCATTCTTGAGAATATTTTTAGTCTTATTCTCCAAGGTTTCCTAAATTTAGTAAGTAACACAACTTCGGTTTAGCCAATCAGAAGTTTTGTTACTTACAAATGTAGAAAATTCTGGAGAATAAGACAAGAACGTTCTTAACTGATTACCACACAATCCCTACTTTTGACACCTCTGAGAAAGAAGCCTTTTGAAAACACTGTGGGAAAAGGAGAAAATGCTGGTAACCAGCATTTTCTCCTTTTCCCACAGTGTTTTCTAACCTTCCCAGATCAAATTTCGATTTTTCAGTCACCTTTATTTTGTCGTCTGCAAATGCTTTCAAGTTGGACCAGTCTAAAATTTTCTCGTGTGGTAAAGAGTTAAGAATGGTTGGTAAATATGGGCCCTGCTTGCATATACTGACCTTTTCAAACATTTTACTATTGGTCAATTTTCTACATGTTAAAGGGCCATTCTACCTCATTATAATTCACTGCATCTATAATTTTATGGTGACTTACTTGGTGTAATGCAACGTTGAGATGCATTAAACCCCATTTTGCTGGAACACTGCTCATATATTGTGACAAAGGGAATGGTTGCACTGTCCAGATCTATAACGCTTTTATGTCCATATTAGCTACTATTTTACTCTTTGTTGACATTGTTGGTATCATTGGTCTTGTTTACAGTTTTAGTCTTCACAATTTACAGAGAGGTATAATGACTCTCTCAAGTGCTATCAAACAAATAAATGACATTTTTTCAACAGCGACAAATACAGTTCTGCTGCAACATAAAGAGATTGTTTGGTCATAATATTGAAGAAAGATGTGGAGGGTAAATATAAGAGATCAGACTGCACAGTTTATAAAGTCAGATCTTGATCTACGTTATCCACAACAGCTTCTAGAGTCGTCTTTGATAAGTTAACCCATTACCACACAATCCCTACTTTTTGCGACCCTGAAAAAAGAAACCTTTAGAAAACATTGTGGGAAAAGGAGAAAATGCTGGTAATCAGCATTTTCTCGTTTTCCTACAATGTTTTCTAACCTTTCAAAATCAAATTTCAATTTTTGATGCACATTTGTTTTGTTGTCTGCAAATGCTTTGAATTTGGACTTGTCCAAAATTTTGTCGTGTGGCAAAGAGTTAAAGAATTAATTGTGATAGCATGAGATCTAGATATGTAGGAGTATTTTCGTTTTAACTTTTTAATAGAAAACAGAATTTTAGACATGTCCAAATCGAAAGGCATTTCGAGCAAATAAACCTAATGATACTCAAAACTCAAAATTGGTCCATGAAATGTGGAAAAAGGAGATAGGGCTGGTTCCCTTCATTTTTTTCTTTTTCCACAAAGTTTCTGTGATTTAATCTTCCTCAGGATTACTCAGTAAGGATTTTGAGTGATTTATATCTTAACCCACAGATTACAAAATAAACGCAAAAGGCATTTTAAATTCAGATATAGAACTGAAATCATTGCAGTATGAAGGGTTTGTGTTCCCTAACCATTTTTAAGAACATTCCTAGCCCTAATCTCTAGAATTTTGTTTTTATTTGAAAATAACACAACCCCTGATTGGCTAAACCAAACGGTTTAGCCAGTCAAGAGTTGTGTTAGTTTAAGATTAAGAAAATTCTGGAGAATAAGACCAAGAACACTCCTAAAGATGGTTGATTAATACAGAATGAGGTTGCTTATTTCCTGGGTGTTCAAGCAAAACAGAGAATATGGATCTAAGATCAGACTGACTGTGTTTTGTACATAAGCTTTTATGACCTATAATCAACTTGGAAAAAGGTTTTATACAAGGATAAATATGAAAGAAAATTCTGAGCTTCTTTTGTTGCCATATTTTATTGCTGCTGCTAAAGGGAAAAATTGTTTCTGGTAAGTACGGTAAACGGTAATGCTTACATGTATTTTCTAGACATTGAATGTGCTTCAATTGTTGTTATTCATATTGTGCTATATATTCGATGTTGACTTCAATTAAATTTGCTTTTGAACTATGTGTGTTGTAATGTTATATTTGTCAGGTACATGTATTGAACGCATTGTAAGACCATAGATTAGATCTATAACTAGGTGAGAACTTGCTTGGCATAATATTTCACTTAGATGCATTAAATCCTGTTTATTTATGCAACAGTCGTCTCTCTTCCCAGCCTCTTACGTGCATCCTTGATATGTCGGCTGCAGTTCTTGTTCATAGCCAAAGTTGCATGTAATGTTAAACCTTTGGCTGCTATGCGCGACTTACTGACCTTTTGCGGACGGTGTAGATCAAGATCAGACTGCACAGAACGTGCAGTCTGATCTTGGATCTACGCTGTCCGACAAAGAGATACGTTTCTTCAAAAAGTAACTTTGAAATGCAACAATCGTGATCTTACTATTGGCTTGTAAGTTTTATATCTTTTATTTAGCAAGATAAGGGTAAACTCGCATCGAATAAGTCGATGAGTCCCTGTTGTATCACACATTAAATTAGTAGGCCTATATGGTTTAACGTCTCACCTCCTCCATTCTGTCTCCTTCCCCTCCAAATGTTAGAAGATGCAAATGAATTAACCTTTTTCCGAGGCAAAAAAAAAAACATTAAAAGTTTTGTAGTCCCAGGACAGCTGTTGGGAGAACTATGGCCATAGTTTATACTAAACTGCGCGCTTCCAACGATGAAAATCGATCATGCTGCACGTTCTTTGAGGTCTAACCTCGATATACTCCGCCTGCAAAATTTGCATTTATAATGCTTAAGGCGCTGAAAGGCAATTCCAGTCGAACATATCTTCGGGTCCAACTGCATTTCAAAAGCAATGGACTGCTTTAATAGACTCGTTTCTCCTATTTTCTTATTATACTTTTATGTAAAGAAAAAAAAGTATTAAAAAGAAGTTTTATCAAATCATATGATCTTACATGACCGCAGAATAAACGTAGGTCCCAAATAGCAAATCCGCGAAATGAACTTTTCTTTGTACTGGGCCCGTTTTGACAAATACGCAAATACAGGCCGGAAATCAATATACTACTCTCTACAAAGGAGAATCTTGCAAAATAAGGATAAAGGATTTTTCTCGACTTTTGACGAACAAACAATGAGTGGTTCCTTGCTTTATTCATAAGTAACTCAACTTGAATATGTCAGAATCACAAAACATTACACTCGTCCTATTTGTGAATGAAAAAAAAAATGAATGGTTACTATAATAAACTATTCAAATAAGGTAAAGTTCGAAACTGTCGCTAATTGAAAACAACGTGGCGAAATTTTGACGGGAACTTACCGAAATGATCAAGGTACTGTTAGCACTCTGGTATTAATTTTGTGGTCGAGATTCAAGCCTTTTGGTGCCAACAAGAATTTTAGACACACCGATTTGCGGATGGTAGGTTATGTGTAACTTGCTTGCAAATCGGGGATCGGTTCAAGGATTGGCGATCTAGTGCTTGATTAAGACATGACTCCATATAAAAACTTGAACATGTCTGATTCCTGCAAATCGCTTCGATTGTTTAAGATGAGAATGGCACCATTTCGGTCTACGACTGGAAAAGAAACTCCGGTAACACATATTTACTAGCGAGGCAGTCTGGCCGAAATGTTAGTAACCGAGAGGAACTCTGAACCAAACATCCAACAAACATTTGACACATTTTCCGATCATCACTTTGTCCATCTGCCTTACAAAACCGTTTCTTGCAAGAGAAATTAATGACGCCTTTTTTATTTTTCGTTACTATAATAAAGTAAAACAACTTTGATAATTGCGCGGCTACCGCCGCCCAGACTTCCGACGTCCATCATTTATAAAAGTAAATCTGGCATAGATATTAAAATGCAATGGCAATTTTTTTTTCTTCTTTTCCTCGTGGTGTCTGGCTTCTAATGGTCGAAGTTGGAAAATTTCTTTAGCGGTAGTAGTATATTACACCATTTTTTCCTTTTTTTTTTTTCATCATCTTTCTTTCATCATCTTTGGATTACAAACCATGATATAACCTCTTCTTGAGATATGTAACGTTTAGTTATAAAATAAACACAAGCTTTCGGCGGTACAACCGCCTTCTTCAAGTGTGATCCTGTGATAAAATGCCTGCAGTAGTGGAACATTACTGCAGGCATTTTATCACAGGATCACACTTGAAGAAGGCGGTTGTACCGCCGAAAGCTTGTGTTTATTTTATAACTAAATCTTTGGATTAGATAAAATATTAGGCCACATGACTTGGAAAAGGAGCGACATTTGATATGAGATGCTTTTAACCCATTACCACACAATCCCTACTTTTGACTCCCCTGAGAAAGAAGCCTTTTGAAAACACTGTGGGAAAAGGAGAAAATGCTGGTAACCAGCATTTTCTCCTTTTCCCACAGTGTTTTCTACCCTTCTTAGAGCAAATTCAATTTTTCATTCACCTTTATTTTGTCATCTGCAAATGGCTTTCAATTTGGACCAGTCTAAAATTTTCTCGTGTGGTAAAGAGTTAAGAACAAGAAAATATTGATGTATTACATCAATGACGTCGCAAATCAGTTGTTTCTGAAAAAAGAGACATTACAGAGGCTCATTTTTTTTTTTACGCCGAGGGCATCACTTGAACAAACTTCGTCGAGGTCCACGTGGTGATATTACATGGCAGATATTTAAAATCTGAGCCATCTGGAATACGATCTGGTTTGTATTGATCTGACAATGAAAGTACGATATTTTATATGTAAAAAAAAAAAATCCCCCAAAAATATCAGTCCAAATAGAAAAACCAAGTTGGCACGGGCTCGATCTGGTGATGAAAGTACCGTATTTTTACATGTATGTCAAGATAATAAAACTAAACCATCGGATATCCGTAGTGAACAATACAGCTACCTCCACAGGCACTCTCAAAAGAACAAAAAGACACGCCACCACTAATGCGGCGCCAAAACAATCCACCAGCTTTGCATATACTGTATGCATGAGTAAATATCTGAGCAAAAGGGGCTTAATAAATCCATCAGCAAAAGTATCGACCCATGTCTGCACCGCAGTCGGCGCAGGCTGACTGAAGGTAGTGGACCCGTAATACTTCTAGTGCAGCATGGCACAAAATTTCTTGACAGTTGATAAAGACAGATGTACACAGATATAATACTTTTGCACATTTTTAACCGACCAGATATTCTTTTGATGTTTATCTTGAATTATTTATTGATATTTTTGTTATTTATAGAAAAGGGAGGTAATTATCATAACCATTTGTATTAAGAATATAATGGTTTTAGATTTATAAATGATAATTCTAGGAAGGACAAAAAGGAAAAAGTGGCTCGGTGAAAGTAGTTTAATAATACTCATTTTTTAATCTTAGCAAAATTTGTAGGATGATATTATGGTGGAAATAGCCGTTTTCTATTACGGGTCGACTACGTTAAGATTAAACTTTTTTTTTGGTCAACTTTTTGCATGTCCAAAGAACATTCTACTTAGTGACGATCGGATGTTAAAGAAGAAGAAAGGGATATGAAATTAAATGATGATTTGGTAGGATAAATGCATGAGAGAACAGGCGTTAAACCTCTGTCAGAGCACGGCTCAAATGAACCCACAAATGCCAAAGTTTAAAGCTCTAGACGTCGGCAGCAACTACAACACTAACAAACAAGCTTTAAAAGATTGTAGCTTTAACCTTTTCCCAAACGGCAACTTTTGGACCAGACCAAATTGAAAGCATTTTGCAGATGACAAGAGTTGCTAAAAAGATGATTTTTCATTATGATAGGGCAGAAAACATCGTGGGAAAAGGAGAAAATGCTGGTAACCAACATTTTCTCCTTTTTCCCCACAATGTTTTCCTACCCTGCTGGAAACGAATTTCAATTTTCGAGTTACAATTATTTTGTCGTCTGCAAGTACTTTCAATATGGATCAGTGCCATATTACGGTCGTTGTCTGCGCATGTCATATTCTTCGAAGATTCGACTGTCTTATATGACGCATCACTACTAGCCCCGAAAGCGGGCTGACTGTAATATTACGCTCTATAAAGTAGCAATGTTGAAAATAGCTTTTACGTATCAATACGTTTGAGGAGAAATGAGACCTGCTTTAGCAACAGATTTCTCTAAACTGGTGATCATAGTTGAGTTAATTGCACGCGGTAGCGTTTTATTGGGTAAACCTTTTTTTTGTTTTAAATCCAAAGTAACGGTTGTCGCGTAGGAAAGTGGTTCGGTTCTGTACCCAGGATGCCCATATCAGATAGATGAGTATTTATAGAATGCCATCTAGCGGGAGATAATGATATTACGGTGGCAAGTGCAACAACTCATGAATGCGTCATTGGGTCATTTTTGCCTTATCCTTCCACAACACAGTTTCAAGCCTGTGGCTACTTTTGGGATGTAGTTTGTACAAAGTCCGGCGATGAGAGAGTGTCGGGTTTTTCAGGCATAAAATCTATCACAGTGTCATAATCAGTCTCGGTCCTCGAAAAAACTTCGGCGAGCTGGAATTCAAACCAAGCGGCCCGTTGATTACCGAATTCAGTAACCATATTCTTATGAATATTCTTGGTCTTATGCTGAAGAATTTAATAAACTTAAACTTTAAAGTAACACAACTTCTGATTGACCAAGCCAATCAAATTTGCGTTACTGTCAAAATCTGAGATCAGACGAAGAATGTTTCTGATAATTGTTGGTGAATACAGACTCCTTACAGCTGCTCTCTGCATGGTGTGATGCTGCCTGGCGTCACAGCAATGCAACTGCGATGAATACAGAGACGGGTAGTCCTGTACGACACCTGGTGAGCTATTTACCTTGGCGGGGTTATCTGATGCGATGCTGCAAGGCTCATTTCATTTGGGCTTTTATTATCTTTCTACATCTCACACCCGTGTCTGAAAATAAATCTTTTTAAAAATCTAAATATGAGTATCAGACTGACAAATACAAACTACCAGAAAGTACCTGAGTGCAAGTGAAAAACTTGGACTGAAAGGAGAAGATGCAGATGCTCGGAACAAGCAATCTTCTCTTTCCCTACAAGGTTTTCAAAAGATGCGATTTGCAAGACGCAAAAAAATGTTCGAAGGTGCTTTTGAATTAATCATATTGTTAATTATCATTGTTGTTAGCACAGTTATAAACAGTCACCGCTAGATTTGAGGTTGAAAACTGCTACTGGTATTTCGAGGCTCAATATCTCGACTTTGGCTTTCGGTTCTCAATAATCTACACTCCTACTATTAGATGGCATCTCATCACGCCATCGTACCCGTGAAGCCCCTCTTTTCCTTATTTCATCATGGTCATTGAAAGGTGAAGGTGAGCGAGAATGACGTTTATGCGAAAACCGCCTTTGGTCATCAATATCTTCCACCATACTTTCTTTCGTCATCTCTGGTTTCCTGATTTCAATACCTGGCAACCTTGATGCAGGTGGGAAAAAATGGGATCCGCTTGCTGTATACATAGGTAAGCTGTCAACATAATGAGTACCAACTGGAATATTTCTGCTAGCAGCAGCAACGTCGTGTTCGGTATAATCGACCTTGCGTGTCTCTTGGTCACTATCCAGGAATTTACGGTTATTCTGGCAACCAAACAAGCAATCTTTCAAACAACGCAGGCAGCTTAAACAAGCATTTTCATCCAACTCTGACATATCTATCAAAGTCCTTCTCGCTAGTTTTCGCTTCCTGTCATAATGCGTATTCCTCAACAGTGCGATTTTCTCTTCCTGAAGCAAAGCCTGTTCATTAAGATTAAGAGCACGACCAAGTTGGTATTCCATTGGTCCATATACTCTGAGATCAAATCGACATTCGTTTTCACCTTGCGTTCTTGGTGATAACCTTGATCTTGAGATAACTTCATCGGAATCGAGTCGCTCGATACCATAAACAACTGCCATCGGTAAATCATACCATTCCATTAAACTGAATCTTTTTTTCGGTAGAAGAATCTCCCTGTCAAACATGAGGACGTTTCTGAATTTCGCTACAAGTTTGAGTCGACGAAAAAATATCAAGATGTGATCTCGAACTTTAGAAAATACACTGATATCGTCATCTGCTATTTCACGATCACGTGGTCTGCGAGGTCGTTTTAATTTTCTCTTTATATTTGTAACCCGTTGGCTGAAAAGGTTCAGTGAATTCATCGCCTGCAAGCGTGTTTTGTCCACCGATTTCTTTATAGACGTCCAAGTCAACTTCATCAGTTTGCAAATATCATCTATGCGAGATCTCAACAAAAGAATATTTTGAAAGAATGAATTATCAAATGATGAGTACTTTTTTTCTAATATCTGATAAGCATCGTTTTCCTTTATATTCCTGCTGATCCGATCCATGTTTTCTCCTGCATGGAGGCCGATATCGATCAAGCTCGCTTCAAACGTTCCAAGTGTCCCTGTTAGTATATTTGATGAACGTAAAGTGGGAATCCCAAGGCTAAGCTTCAACGGGGAACATTCTGAAAATATTGAACCACCCGACTTATATTCTACGTCTTGTTCTGACCCGGCACTCGATCGTGACATGTCTTTCTCTTTAGATATCTTTTTTGAGTGTATATGGTACTCCTTGTCAAGTTTCTCCCATTTCTTTCTCAGCCTCTGCACAAGGTCTCTATGACTATCACTTAGTTGTGTTTCACTATCTTTCAGGTCTACAGCAGGAACCTTATCATCATGTCTGTTTACTTGTGTACTTGGCAGTGATACGATATGAGATACTACATCAGAAACAGCGTCTGTTTTGCCGACATTATTGAACCTAAAGCCACTTTTCACTCCATTTAGATAACTTTTCCTAACGTTGACGTCGATCTTCAAATCATGGTCGAAATCGATATCCTTGGTGTAAATACTAGATCTTTGGTCATGCTTGAAGGCAGAATCATCACTTGATAGTCCCTCATTGTCCTCAGTACTGTCACTTGTTACTGTCAGCCTAACGAGGTCTTTACGCTGTTCCGATAACTCATTCATTGTTTGGTCCAGTTGATGTATTTCTCGTTGTAAAGAATCCACAGATTGTTTATACTCCTTTTCAAGATCCTCCGTGAAATATGCCAGGTCTCTTTCGCATTTAGACAAAATTGATACGCATTTGATTCTATTAAGCTGAATGTTAGCAAGCTTTGACTTGTCGACATATTTTTTTGCCTTCAATTGAAAACTGTCCTCAAAATCACACGCCTCCTGAATAACGACTGATTTCAGACGTGAAATTTCTTCAAAGACCGCCATAATAGCGTTCGATCTGCTCACATCTTGATCTACTGTCGCCTCCAGTTGCTTTTCAATCTCTCTGATTTTTCTACGAACCGATCTTTGAGCTTCGCGAACTTGCTCTAACAAAGTACATATTGAATTTTCATTAACTTTTTCAAATTGGTAAAGATCTGCCCTTGAACAAAATTTGACTGCGCGAAATCTTCTTTTCACATCTACATCAATGTCTGAAAGGTTAAAAGTGCGTGTTTTATTGGGTGATCTTGCAGTATCGTTTCCAGCAATAGTGGTACTCATAGCCTTTGTGCGTGCAGGGCACCGAATATTCCCAGACTGAGAGTTTTCTGAAACATCACCTTTGAATTCTTTAACTTTAATCGACTTACCTGCAGAGTTATTAATATCACATCTGTGGATTGTTTTCTGCTCTCCTGAATTGTAGGTTTGTGTTCCACATAAGTTCTGTGCTGAAACACCGGATTGCAAAATACAATGCCAGAAACAGAGAGAAGGCTGGAGGTACATCTCTTCTCCGACTTGTGTCGCACACACTTTTGGTACTTGTTCGTAAGCCAATCTACATTTTCTATGAATGCGATACCTGTATACTAGTCTCTCACTAGCCATTAACTGCCCTGGAGTAGGACGGTATGTGTTCTGGCGATCTGTGAATCTCATTGTGACCCAGTTTTTTTGATGACCGCCATGCGGTAATGCTACTGTAACTTCAAGGAAATCACATTGTCTTGGTATTTGTGTCTGTCGAGAGAGAAAAATATAGCTGAATGTAAATTAGAAAATCAGCGATAAATTTTACAATTTAACACATTTTTAGGATAATAATAATAATCTAATACATAAAAAAATATATTGGCATTTATTCTTTCTAAAAAGAAGTCTTCTTTAGATAAGAAGGCATGACAAAGTTTGGGAAGAAGGGGGTGGGGGCGGGAGAAACGAGGACTGAGGAGAGACCACTTTCAAGTATTGCTGAATCTATCGCTACAGCTTTATAACTGAGGGTTATTACTTCAGTTTGACGCTGGTATTCTGTGACATTTGCTCCATTTAATTATCATCGGTACCTTGTCTAGACACGTTTATTTAAAGCAGTTCCCACAGACATCGCTTTACCAAAATGAAAAACAAGCAAGCAAACAAACAAACAAAACCGCTCATCTTTAGCGCCAACAGAAATGAAAAACAAACAAAATAAAATTTTCTCATCGTTAGATCCATTCTAACACTGGCAAGTTTGCACTTAACCCTTTACCATAAAGCAGAATTTTAGACATATCCAACTCGAAAGCATTTGCAGATGATAATTTCATAGTGGCTCCAATGATGCAATTTTTCTTTGATAGAGTAGAAAACTTTGTGGGAAAAAAGGAGAAAATGCTGGTTACCTGCATTTTCTCCTTTTCCCACAAAGTTTTCAAAAGGCCTCTTCCTCAGGGTCGGCAAAAGTCGTCATTGTGTGGTAAAGGGTTAAATAGCGGGCGCAGGTTCATGTTGGTCTTCACAATTTACAGAGAGGCATAACGACTCTTTTCAAGTGCTACTGAACAAAATTACTTTTTTTTCTTTTTCAACAGCCACAAATACAGTTCTGCTGCAACATGAAGAGATGGTGTGGTCATAGTATTGTAGAAAGTATGGGCACAAGAACGCTTTCGAATATATCTTTCGCCATTTTTTTCGAGTCGATCCTGTTAAAATGATTTGGATTAAACTTTGCACAGATACTTTAAAAGTGGATAGTTGGAACCATTTCATCTAGAGTAAGAGGTAAAATCGGGAACTTAGAACCAAAGACAACTATCATTCATGCCCATTCGCATCTTTGTGGAACTATAGTACAAAAAAGAAACTTACCAATAACAAGTAACCGACAACTATAATTAAGTGTTTTATATGACGCCATTTTGTTTTACGAACATCACATACACACGTGACGTCATATCCGCTTGATTACAGATAGATGTAAATAACATAGCCGGTGTAGGTAATGCAGAGAAATGATTCTCCCCTACAAAATGACTTATAGGTCATTCCTCATCGTAGAGGAATTACCCGGGTCATTATTCTACGTAGAGAAAAAACCCAAGTGTCATTATTATACCTCGGAAGGTTGCGCAGTCCGCGCAAGTTAATCCGCGACGGCACTTTACGACCAACTGGATTTTGTGCTACAGTCGACTCGCGCATAACAGAGAATTACATAAAAACGAAATGCGTCGTTTCGGAATAGCCTAATTCGAGACGACACTTTACGCACATGTGCGTTCGAATGCCCTATTTCGCGTGATGCAGGACATACTGACTTTTACAAACAATAATATGGCCTGCAACACGCAAAAAGGGGCATTAGGACATTTGCGTAAAGTGTCGTCTCGGATCAGGCTGCGCAGTCCGCGCAGGCTAATCGGAGACGACACTCTCCATTTTAATGAGATTTTGTGTAATGGGCAAGTCAACTGTAGCACAAAATCTAATTTAGTCGTAAAGTGCTGTCTCGGATTAGCCTGCGCGGACTGCGCAGGCTGATCCGAGACGACACTTTACGCAAATGTCTGAATGCCCCTTTTCGCGTCTTGCAAGCCATATGGGACCATAACCACCAACCATTCCCAACTGCATTCTTTAATTTTACTACAGATTTTAAGAGTAATGCCATTTCTGATTGGCTTAACCATTAAACTTTGCTTTTGCCAATCGAAAATGGCGTCACATTGAAATTTTCAAAATATAGAATTACTTCTGCAAGAAAACAAAAACGGTTCAAGGGAGGTTCCACACCACCTGCATGGTGGAGTGGGGTAGCTATCTCTCTCTAATACTCTCATCCAACTCGTATCTGCGGCACCTGGATAGGTGGGGGATGAAGGGGATAGCACCTTCTAGTGCGCCCTTGCTGTATGATTTTTTTTTAATCCTCCCCCCCCCCCCCCCTCCCAACATTCCCCCCTCCCAACATTCCCCCCTCCCAGACACACAGAGGACCTTGCGGAGATTGCAGGTTTGAAATCTAGCTTGGGTGAAGTGTTCGGAAAAAAACTTGAACATATTTGTATGCAGCCAGTGGCTTGAAAATACATTATGTTACGTATTGGTAAGGAACCAACACAAAACGCCCGTTCATCAGCGTTACTTGACTTGCCGTTCCGAAAAATACTGTTAAATACCGACGAAATAAATCCGAGTTTTCACGACCCTTAATTAAAACAACTTTTGAAAACATTATGGGAAAAGGAGAAAATGAAAAAAAAAAATCTTTCTTCTTTTTCCACAATGGTTTTTAACTTACAAAAGTAAATATCACTTTTATAGTGGCATTTGTTTAGTTGCCTGCAAATGCTTTGAATTTAGCCAAGTCTAAAAATTTTGTCGTTTGGTAAAGGATTAACCCATTACCACACAATCCCTACTTTTGATACCCCTGAAAAAGAAACCTTTAGAAAACATCGTGGGAAAAGGAGAAAATCATCTGGTAACCAGCAATTTCTCCTTTTCCCACAAAATTTTCTACCCTTCACAAAACAAATTTCAAATTTTCAGTCACTTTTATTTTGTCGTCTGTAAATGTTTTCCATTTAGACAAACCTATAATTGTGTCGTTTGGTAAAGGATTAGAGCAAGACGTGTGATAAACATGTAAAATTTAACTGCACTGCATAGGGAGCAATTTTTATGGACCTATAGGTATTAGGAACTGACATGATTTGGCCGACAACTATTGGGTTCCAGCGCAGCCGGATTCTGCCAATAAACTGAGAATAATCCTTGCGACAGGATTCATTTCCACTCAGAACTGGACATGTCTCAGCCTGGTGAAAGGAGCGATAGATAGATAGATAGATAGATAGATAGATAGATAGATAGATGTACTGTCCACTAATAAAGCTGAAATAGTGTTTCATGGATCTACAGTACTGTAGATTGGCTTGAAATCATGCATCACGGAGATGCTTTAACCCTTTGCCAAACAATCCCTGGTTTTTTCGACCCCGAGATAGAAGCAATTTTAAAACATTGTGGGAAAAAGAGAAAATGCTGGTAACCAGCATTTTCTCCTTTTTCTACAATGTTTCCTACCTTGCTGGTAACAAATATCAACATTTAAGTTACTTCTATTTTGCCGTCTGCTACTGCTTTCAATTTGGACCAGTATAAAATTTTGTCGTTTGGTGAAAGAGTTAAGCCCACTTCTGCCACAGCATGCCTCATTATTTATGGTTTGATACATGATCACTTGTCTACACATGTGGCAAAAGAAGCAATTGCTTGCTACAAAACTGTAAAACAACACGTGGGTCAATTGATGGAATTCGTCTATCATGAGAGAAATTTAATATTGTGGGGAAAAAAAAAGGAAGTTCATTGTATTCTTACTTTTTCCAACAATGATTAAATGTTTTTTTTTTGTAGCATCATAAAAAACTAGGGATTACTAGTATTTGGGCATGAATTCAATTTAACATTACGATGGGCACTGAATGTTATGCAAGTTGGTCACAAGTTGAAAAGAAACTGGTATTGGTACGATAAAGATGTTGTTTTCACTTGATCCTTTCCCGCACAATCCCAACTTTTGATGCCCCTGGAAAAGAGGCCTTTTGAAAACATTGTGGGAAAAGAATAATATGCTGGTAACCAGCATTTTCTCCTTTTCTCACAGTGTTTTCTACTGTATCCAAGAAAATTTTCATCGTTTGAGCCTTATTGAAATCATCTACAAATGCTTTCAATTTGGACAAGGCTAAAATTTCAATGTATGGTAAAGGGTTAAAACTTCACCATACGACAAAACTTTAGACTTGTCCAAATTGACAGCATTCGCAAACTACAAAAGAAATGCGACTCAAAAGCTGAAACTTGAGTTTAGAAGAGTAGAAACAATTTTGGGCACAGGAGAAAATGCTGGCTACCAGCATTTTCTCCTTTTCCAACAATGTTTTCAGAAGTTTTCTTTCTCTGGGTGGTACAAACCATGGGTTGTTTGGTAATGCATTAATTATTTCTTTTCAACACATGACAACAGAAAATGAAATTTTCAACAGAGAAACAAAGGTATTCTAAAAGAACATTTATTTTTTCAATTTTACTCTGTCATTTTGTATCTTTATTAAGGGAATCTTCTTCAGTCTTTTATCAAACTTTGCCCACAATTTTTCCTCTGACTTCTCTGTGCAACCTTGGGCTAGGTACTCAGCCAACACCTGAAACAGATAAACAAGGGAGGAAGTTAAACTCGGTCTACTTTTTCAAGTGTATCTATGGCTCACGACACACGAAAAGGGATGTTTGGACATTTGCTTAACCCTTTACCACACAATCCTTACTTTTGATGCCCCTGAAAAAGAAGCCTTTTGAAAACACTGTAGGAAAAGGAGAAAATGCTGGTTACCAGCATTTTCTCCTTTTCCAACAGTATTTTCTACCCTTTCCAGAACAATTTCATTTTTTTAGTCACATTCATTTTGTCGTCTGCAAATGCTTTCAATTTGAACCAGTCTGAAATTTTGTCATTTGGCAAAGGGTTAAAGTGTTGTCTTGGCAGCACAGGCTGATCAAAGATGGCACTTTATGACTAAATTTGATTTTGTGCTACATTAGGAATGATACTTTCCATTTTTATGTATTTTTCTGTTTTAAGCACTTTTTTTAAACAAATTTTTACACTTTTCCCCTCGGTGTATTCAACATGCTTCAGACAGGGTTTATTTCACAACTTTTTTTCCCCTTTATGTCAATCGTGCGAGGTGTTTTGTTAATATCTGTGTATCTGATACTAATCATTTTATCTCTAGTCTGCAAACAGTCAAGTGAATCAGGCATGTTCTGTGAAAATGGGTTTTAATGCATCGGCAAACAGTGTCAAACTAGCTCAGTCTACAGTCTCCGTAGGCTGACATGTGCCAATATTTTTTGCTATTTGTTAATTTCCTGCATGTCAAAGGACCAGTGTACCTCATGATTTACTTGGCTGACAGGCAGACTGACCTCACTGACCTTTTGAGGACTATGTAGATCAAGATCAGACGGCACAAAACATACAGTCTGACTTAAGATCTACACTGTTCAATAAGGACATAATATTCCCTAACAGAAAACTTTGAAATGGCAGTAGTTGGGTTTAAAGTATGGATTGAAAATTTCATTTTCACTTATTTAGCAGGATAGGGCTTAATTTCATGTTTCCATAATTCTGTGATGACTTACTCCGCACAATGCACCAGATCCTCTTCTGCCGGAGCATAAGTCATTGAGACATGTTTTTCTTTTTCTCTGATCAAATATATCAGCTGAAAGAATTGTTAATGAACCCTAAATGGACTAGAGTTTTAGACATTTCAGAACTTCTATATGGCATGCAACATGCAAAAAGGGGCATTCAGACATGTGCCTAAAGTGTCGTCTCGGATCAGCCTGGGCAATCTGCTCATGCCAATCCAAGACAGCATTTTACAACTTCATTTGATTTTGTCCCACTGTGGACTTACACAAAATAGAAAATTACATAAGAACAGAAAATATAGCCTTGGATTATCTTGTGCAGACTGTGCAGGCTGATTCAAAACTAGAGTCTTTATGCGAATGTCTCAATACCCTTTTCTGCATGTTGCAAGCCATGTCTATTGACATACATTAACTCTTTACCTCACGACAAAATTTTAGACTGGTTCAAATTGAAAGCATTTGCAGATGACAAAATAGAGGTGACCGAAAAATTGAAATTTGTTCTGGGAAAGGTAGAAAACACTGTGGGAAAAGGAGAAAGTGCTGGTTACCAGCATTTTCTCCTTTCCCTACAGTGTTTTCAAAAGGCTTCTTCTCAGGAGCGTCAAAAGTAGGGATTGTGTGGTAATGGGTTAATAAATTCATGATGTAAAATTGTAATTTATGCAACATTACCTTTTTTCTCAGTTTCTTGATTTTAATTTCAGAGTCTTTTCCCTGTAAGACTTCCAGGATCACCCCTGCCCAATCAAATTTTGTTTTAAACTTTTTTCTAGCAGGTTCATCATCCTCTGATGGTTCCCTGGTTTTATCTAGATCCTCTTTTACATCAGCATTGTCTGGTCCCTCATTTACATTGCAAACTGATTCACCTGTGTAAACCAATCTTCTTGTACATTAAAAATGCTACATCTTATCTAGAACATTGGCTGATATTAGCAATTTTGCTGTGAAAATGATTATAAAACAACTGTAAGAATCAGCAAGTACAGGATTGCCACCAAAATCATTCCACCCATAAAATTGTTAAGAAAATTCACACTTCTTTCTGTAATTCAACCATATTTTATTTGGTTCAAATGAACTTCAGTCTATGCCTTACATGTCCAATAAGTTTCAGCCATGAACGCCCAACAGTCTTTGTTCTATCCCAATCCAATGATATGCTCCAAAGGTGCACATGTGTGTTGCAAGCATCATGCAAAATTGACAGTATTGAATGCTTGGAGTGAACTCAAACATCTTGGGTACAACCTTACCAGAAGTTTGTCTGCAGAGGCCTCAGTGCACCCCATCAAGTACACTGCATGGGTTGCAATATCAAAATGTGGGATCATCTGTCCCCACTGGTTTCAAAACCAGAATGATCTGTCAATCACGATCAATACTGAAAGCTTCCTAGTGCTAGTTAAGAAGTTTTGGGCAGATGAAGAGCTGTTGTTATGGATGAAGTGTGGTTTCAACAGGATGGAGCAACTCCCTCACTTCAAATACCTGTAACTTGTTGGAATGGCTACTGGGACACTTTACTGATCATCTCATCAGTAAAAGGTGTGAACCTGTATGGACTTCACACTCAGCTGACCTTAATCTCCCAGAGATATTCCTGTGGGGTTATCTCAAATATGTCTACCAGATCAACCCCTCCAGTAATCCTGAACTGAAGAGGGTCATCATGGCAAAAATCAGGGCAATACCGAGAGAGAAGCGCGTGTCAGAGTTATTGACAATTTTGCATGTTGTATCCTGGGCCCGTATTCACCAACCATTCTTGAGAATATTTTTAGTCTTATTCTCCATTGTTTTCTATATTTGTAAGTAACACAACTTCTGATTGGCTAAACCGAATGGTTTAGCCAATCAGAAGTTATGTTACTTACAAGTGTAGAAAAGTCTGAAGAATAAGACAAAGAACGTTCTTAAGAATGGTTGGTGAATACGGGCCCAGGTGTGCTCTCATCCCAGATGAGCACATCCGGAGTATACCATGGATTGGAGACTGACTGACATTCATGGCTGAAACTTGGTTGACAAGTCAGGCACAGACTGAAGTGTAGGGTTGGATTGCCAAAAGGACTGTAAATCTTATAAACAATTTCATGGGTGGCATTTCCTTGGGGTCACTAGATAAATTTTTCTACAACTTGAACAGGCAGCTGTACCTTGTCTTTCTATCAAAGCATAATTTCCATCTTTTTGATAACCCTAGTCTAAAAAGTAGTGAGTTAACTCTTTACCAAACGATAAAATTTTAGACTGGTCTAAATCGTAAGCATTTGCAGACGACAAAATAAAAGTGACTGACAATTTGACATTTGTTTAGTGAAGGGTAGAAAAGATTGTGGGAAAAGGAGAAAATGCTGGTTACCAGCATTTTCTCCATTTACCACAATGTTTTCCTAAGGCTTCTTTCTCAGGGTCGTCAAAAGTAGGGATCATGTGGTAATGAGTTATACAGTTTGGGTATACTGTTAAGATCAATCTTTGTAGTATTTCCAACAACTTGTAAAGTATTTGTGGGCAGCACACACCACTATCAGACTGAGCAGAAGATGAACTTAGATCTTGGATCTACTCATTGATATTTGTTAGACATTTTTACCCAAAGCACCTTTTACATTACAATTTCTACGCTATTTCTCCAGACCATCTACGCTTACTTTATTTGTTTGGCAGCATGTTTTCGACCCTTTATCAACCAACAAACTTTTGGACCAAACAGAAAGCATTTGTGGATGACAAATGCAGGGTTCCTAAAATGGCAGTATTTGTCTTTCAAAGGATACACAACATTTTGGGAGAAGGAGAAAATTGCCAGTGACCAGCATTTTCTCCTTTTTTGATGTGTTACAAAGGTAATATTCCCAAGGGTCATCAAGAAACCTGCATTATTTGTCTTTCAAGAACAAAATCTAATCATTTCAAACACATTATACTTGTCCACCGCAGGTGCTTTCATCATCCACAAGTTTCACACTTTGTCTGTTTTCTAAGACTTTAGTTAAATCAAGGATACCAGTCTGTATTCACCAACCATTCTCAAGAATATTCTTAGTCTAATTCTTCAGAATTTTGTCGGTGTGAAAGTAACAAAACTTCTGATTGGCTAAACCATCTGGTTTAGCCAAAGATGGTTTAGCCAATCAGAAGTTCTGTTACATTCACAGTCAGGAAATCTTGAAGAATAAGACCAAGAACGTTCTTAAGAATGGCCCGCCCTGGTGGCTCAGTGGTGAGCGTGTCGGACTCATGACCTGGTGGTTGTGAGTTTGAGGCGAACTTTCTTTCCGCGTATTTTCGCCTCTCACCTCTGCTGAAGCATGTGAGAAAAGTAGTTGGTGGCTTTGGAAAGAAAGTTGTGTTAGTACTGGTATGAGTAAGCCAAGAAATACCTGTGCATCACCGACCGCCATGATATGACCTTAGCTGTTAAAGTGGCATTAAACCCCAACACAACCAACATTCTTAAGAATGGTTGGTGAATACAGACCTGGGCAACAAACATATGGGCAATGCCCTTTTGCTAGAGCATGCTGATATACTTGTATACAACCAAATACATACCCATCTCTTCAAACTTTCGTTTCTTTCCAATACTGTTTTCTTTGCTTTCTTCTCTGTCATTTTCATCATTGCACTTTTTCTTCTTTTTCTTCCTTTTCTCTCCTGTCTCTGTCTTATCACCATTTACACATTGCAAGTCTTGATCTTTTTTCTCTTTCTTGTGAGCCTGTTTTCTTCTCTCTTCCTTACGCTCCCTCTTACTTTGTTTTTTCTCGGTCTCTGTTTTTTGCTCGGATGATATTTCTGTCTGTAGTGTATTTTGTCCCGGAATATTTTGTTTTTCTACTGTTTGTTTGGATGCTGAATTGCCATTCAGTGGTTGCTGGCTTGTATTTGGAACCTTGCAGTATCAAACATGTCTTGTCAATAAATTAGTCTAGACTGAAACATTTCTTTTTTTTAAATGAAACTTGTAGTTCTCTTTTTATTCATTATGTGCATGTATTAAATAAGAGTTATTCATGGCCAAGCTTTAGCAAACATTTTGGGTTTGCCCATATTGAAAGCATTAGTAGATAGCAAAGTAAATGTGCCTCATATAATTAGATTTGTGTCTGAAAAGGTAGAAAACATTGCTGGAAAAACAGAAAATACTCATAACAAGCGTTTTCATTTTTTCCCACTATGTTTTCTTTTAACCTTTTACCAAACAATCCCCGATTTTTATGACCCCCCCCCAGATAGAAGCTTTGTGGGGAAAAAGAGAAAATGCTGGTAACCAGCATCCTTCTCTGTGGTCAAGTAGCATGCTTGATTTATTCTAAAGTATACAGTTCAAATTTAGAAAGGAACCATGAGCGGCTACAAGTAAACTCCCTAGAACAATCCAAAGAATCAGAAGCTCTGTTTACTCCAGCTGATCAGATAGAACTAAAGAAGATGTCATCAAAATATACATTTTGCAGATGGCAAATAATTACATTAGGGTGAAAGAGAATATCTTGGTTTCTACTGTACCTGTTTCTCAATGTTCTGATCAATGGCTTCCCATATCTGTGATGCTGTTCTACCATCTCTTATACCTAGACTGTTCTTTAAAAATGCCTGGAAATGATAGTTTAACCATACAACAAAATTGTAGACTTGTCTAAACTGAAAGCATTTTCAGATGAAAATTTTAAAGTGTCTAAAGTGGTATAGGTTTTCTCTGAAAGGATAGAAACCATTTTGGAACAAAGGCTTCGCAAAGTGCCGCATATATGCCTAAAGGGGCTTGTCAGTGAAAAGGGTTAAAATCCAGAACACCTGCAGATATCCGAATTCTAACAGACACATGCACAACTACACATCATAGAGATTCATTGTGGTATGTTTGAACTTATTCCATTGAAAACTGTGGGAGGATTGCACTCACAAGAAAATGCTAAGACAGACAGACATAGAGAGACAGACAGATGGACAGAAGACCTGGTCCATAAAATGATATTGCCCTTCAGGCGTATAAAAAGGGAAGAGGTCTTTTAAAGTCAGGGTCACGAACACTCAAAATCGTGTAATAAAGGGTTAACCCTTTACCACACAATGCCAAGTTCTCACAACCCTAAGAAAGAAAGCCTTAAGAAAATGCAAAATTTTAAAAGTCTTTTTTGTTAGCATTTGTACACGCAAAACTTTATTTACCTCAAGTTATGTGACCTGACTCTGCAAGAGAAAAAAAAAAAAGACTGAATATTGGTTTCCTTTACCCATGATTGTTTTCAAAAGCTTCTCATCTCAAGTACCTTGAAACTAAGGACTGTTTGGTAAAGGGTAGACCAAATTATTATATAAAGACTAATATATGTATCTAGTCTTGGCATATTTTGGTTCAGACATATTAAAAACATTTGTTAGAAAAATACAGAATCATTGGTACATTGTTTAGCTTTCTATGGAAGACTTTAGCTCTAGCTACAATACCTCAAATTTAGCCTTCTTGCTTGGAATGTTGGGATAGTCTTTCAAACGTTCAAACTGTCGCTGCAACCAGGGCGGATGTTTACCTTTTCCCTTTTCAATGGCATTTAAGACCTTCTGCATAATGAAAACAAATATAAGTTACTTGATTTATCCTTAACCCTCAGCTACTAAGTGTGACTTAAGACACTTTGGCAGTTAGTGTAGATGAAGGTCAGACTGCAAAAACTTGCAGTCTGATCTTGGATCTATATTGTCCAATGCATCCACGACACTAACAATCCCCTATTTTTCTTAAACCCATTACCACGCAATCCCTCAATCCCTACTTTTGACGACAATGAGAAAGAAGCCATTAGAAAACACTGTGGGAAAAGGAGAAAATGCTGGTAACCAGCATTTTCTCCTTTTCCCACAATGTTTTCTACCCTTCACAAAACAAATTTCAAATTTTCAGTTGCTTTTATTTTGACTTCTGCAAATGCTTTCAATTTGGATAAGCCTAAAATACTGTCATTTGGTTACGAGTTAAGCAAGTTGTCACATGATTGTGGATCCACAACATCCAACTTGTAAAACAACTTTCTAAATCATGATCCTATGACCTTTGACAAGCAGATAATTGACCAATACGGAAAAGTTTGGACTTGAGTTAACCCACACAAAGTCACTGACAGTGCAGGCTAACCTGAATCATTCTTGTCACAGAGCAAGGTTCATACTCTTTTGTTTACCAACAATCTTCTTCTTGGATAATTTCCAAGACAAGTTTTGCAATATTTGAGGAAGTACTGAACATTATTATTCTATCAATGCTGCATTGTAAAAGGCTTGTTTAACCCTTTACCAAACAGCAAAATTTTGGACCTATCCATATTGAAAGCATTTGCAGACAAAATTTTGATAGTGGCTCAAATGACACAATTTTTCTTTGATAGGGTAGTAAACTTTATGGGAAAGGGAAAAAAATGCTGGTTACCAGCATTTCCTCCTTTTCCCTCAATTTTTTCAAAAGGCTTCTCCCTGAGGGTCGTTAAAAGTCATTGTGTGGTAAAGGATTACAATGATTGTTGGCTAGGGTCCTGTTCTTGCATGGATCGGTGATGAAGGTGAAGAGGTCACAGGTTCGACCCTCACAGCACTTTGTATATCACCTTTTTTTTGTAAGACTTTCCACAGGTAAGACATAAATACTTGACAAGCGCAAACTCAAAGCAATTTCCAGTAACTTATCAAACAGGACTCAAAGATGAAAAATGTTCATAACTCTTTACCAAATGACAAAATAATAGCCAAGTAGAAATTGAAAGCATTTGCAGACAAGACAAGAGCGGCAAATTGTCGCAAGATACGCCCGTCTTACCCCAAGTTGTAAAGGTGGGGCATGCACCGGACAAAATTCAAGTATGAAAAACAACAAAGGGCAATAACTCAAAAATAAAGCAAGCAAGAGTTGTGATTCCTGTGCACTGCACTCCTCATGGATGAGATCTATCCACCCATGAAATTTCATAACCCTAGCTACTATAGTTTTGGAGATATGCTCCGTACAAAAATCAAGTATGAAAAATGACAAAGGGCAATAACTCAAAAATTAAGCAAGCAAGAGTTATGATTCTTATGCACTGCACACACCCTCGGTAAGATCTATCCAGCCATGAAATTTCATAACCCTAGCTAGTATAGTTTTGGAGATATGCTGCGGACATAATTCAAGTATGAAAAACAACAATGGGCAATAACTCAAAAATAAGCGAGCAAGAGTTATGATTCCTGTGCACTGCACTCCCCGTCAATGAGATCTATCCACCCATAAAATTTCATAACCCAAGCTAGTATAGTTTTGGAGATATGCTCCGGACAAAATTCAAGTATGAAAAACGACAAAGGGCAATAACTCAAAAATTAAGCGAGCAAGAGTTATGATTCCTGTGCACTGCACTCCCCCTCGGTGAGATCTATCCACCCATGAAATTTCATAACCCTAGCTACTATAGTTATGCTCCGGACAAAATTCAAGTATGAAAAACGACAAAGGGCAATAACTCAAAAATTAAGCAAGCAAGAGTTATGATTCCTGTGCACTGCACTCCCCGTCAATGAGATCTATCCACCCATGAAATTTCATAACCCTAGCTACTATAGTTTTGGAGATATGCTCCGGACAAAATTCAAGTATGAAAAACAACAAAGGGCAATAACTCAAAAATTAAGCAAGCAAGAGTTATGATTCTTGTGCACTGCACTCCCCCTCGGTGAGATCTATCCACCCATGAAATTTCATAACCCTAGCTAGTATAGTTTTGGAGATATGCTCCGGACAAAATTCAAGTATGAAAAACAACAAAGGGCAATAACTCAAAAATTAAGCAAGCAAGAGTTATGATTCTTGTGCACTGCACTCCCCCTTGATGAGATCTATCCACCCATGAAATTTCATAACCCTAGCTACTATAGTTTTGGAGATATGCTCCGGACAAAATTCAAGTATGAAAAACAACAAAGGGCAATAACTCAAAAATTAAGCGAGCAAGAGTTATGATTCTTGTGCACTGCACTCCCCCTCGATGAGATGTATCCACCCATGAAATTTCATAACCCTAGCTAGTATAGTTTTGGAGATATGCTCCGGACAAAGAACTGGACGCCGCCCGCCCGCCCGGACGCCCGCCCGCCACGGGTGATCCCATAATACGTCCCGTCTTCGACGGGCGTATAAAAATGAATGAGACTAAAAAAGTGAAATCCTTTTTGGTACGGTAAAAATCATTGTGGGAAAAGGGGAAAATGCTGGTCACCAGCATTTTCTCCTTTTCCCACAATGTTTTCTAAACGCTTCCTTCTCACGGTTGTTAAAAGTCGGCACTGTGTCATGAAGAGTTAAAAGGGTAAAAAATATAAATCGAAAAGAACAAAAATGCTCATCACAAGCATTTTCTCTTTTTTTTTTTTAAAGCACTCTGGTTCAGGTCATGATAACACAAGATTATTTCTCAAAGGATTATAGATCAAGGTCAAATTGTATCAACCTGCATCAAACTTAGAGCAAAAATTCTTTGGCTCTGATTTTCTCCAAAGGTCAGTTTTGCTTAGTTATTCATTGCTAAGAAATGTTTTCTACAGGGGCAAATGTCTGTTAACCCATTACCACATAATCCCTACTTTTCACGACCCCGAGAAAGAAGCCTTTGGAAAACATTGTGGGAAAAGGAGAAAATGCTGGTAACAAGCATTTTCTCCTTTTCCCAAAGTGTTTTCTACCCTTCATGAAATACATTTACCATTTTCAATCACTTTTATTTTGTCGTCTGCAAATGCTTTCGGTTTGGACAAACCTAAAATTTTGTTGTTTGGTAATGAGTTAAGAAGATTCTGATACTGTGAAAGATAATTCTGATTCTGTGCATTAACTCATTACCAAACGACAATATTTTTTAGGCTTGTCCAGATGGAAAGCATTTGCAGACGACAAAATGAAAGAGACTGAAAATTTGAAATTTGTTTTGTGAAGGGTAGAAAACATTGTGGGAAAAGGAGAAAATGCTGATTACCAGTATTTCTCCCTTTCCCACAATGTTTTCAAAAGGCTTTTTTTCCAGGGGTGTCAAAAGTAGAGAATGTGTGGTAATGAGTTAACTCTTTACCACACAATCCCTACTTTTTAACGACCCTTATAAAGAAGCCTTTTGAAAACATTGTAGGAAAAGGAGAAATGCTGATTACCAGCATTTTCTCCTTTTCCTACAATGTTTCTACTCTTTTAAAGTCAAGTTTCAATTTTTCAATCATGTTTATTTTGTCATCTGCAAATGCTTTCAACTTGTAGGAATCTAAAACTTTGTTGTTTGGTAAAGAGTTAAAGGATAGTGATTAGAGGTAACTAAACCTTCACACTTTATCATTGGAAAATTTTTTAGACTGGTTTGAATTGAAAGAATTTGCAGCAGACAATTTAAAGATTTCTAAAATGGCAGCACTTGTCTTTGATAAAGTAGAAAACATTACGGGAAAAGGAGAAAATGCTGGTTAGCAGCATTTTCTCCTTTTCCCACAATGTTTTCAAAAGGGTTCTCTCAAAAGATCGTTAAAACCTGGGATTGTTTGGTAAAGGGTTGAAGTGTCTATGAAACTATCAATGCCTTTGCAGCCAGTGTAGGTCAAGATCAGACTGTTACTTTGATCTATTAATTTATGTCTGCTTGGCTGATAAATTTTTGAGATGACTGACCTTCAAACTACAATTATTTAGGTCTTATTTCTAGACTGAAAATATTAACTCATTATCAAACAACAATATTTTAGGCTTGTCCAAATCGAATGCATTTGCAGACGACAAAATAAAAGTGACTGAAAATTTGAAATTTGTTTTGTGAAGAGTACAAAACATTGTGGGAAAAGGAACAAATGCTGGTAACCATCATTTTCTCCTTTTCCCACAACATTTTCTAAAGGCTTCTTTCTCAGGGTCATCAAAACTAGGGATTGTGTGGTAATGGGTTAATGGGTTTCTTTGATACTCTATGGAGCTGACCCTTTAGCACAAAACAAAACTTGAGACTAATCCAATTCCAAAGCATTGCAGACGATAAATGGGGCTCAATTTGTGGAAATTGTTTGTGATAGAGTAGAAAACATTGTGGGAAAAGGAGAAAATGCTGTTCAGCAGCATTTTCTCCTTTTTCCCTCAAAGTTTTTTAAAAAGTATCCTTTTTTGTAAGGTTGTTGAAATTCAGGAAAGTATGGAAAAGGGTTAACTCTTTACCACACGACAAAATTTTAAACTGGTTCAAATTGAAAGCATTTGCAGACGACACAATAAAAGTGACTGAAAAATTGAAATTTGTTCTGGGAAAGGTAGAAAACACTGTGGGAAAAGGAGAAAATGCTGGGTACCAGCATTTTCTCCTTTTCCTACAGTGTTTTCAAAAGGCCTCTTTCTCAGGGGCGTCAAAAGTAGGGATTGAGTGGTAAAGGGTTAAGAGTTATACCAGTACCTCAAACCACTGCTGCTGTTTCTGTTGGCCTTTATTCACATTAGGGTTTGGTATATAATTTTTGCCTCCATATCTCTCATTCTCTGTTAAACAAGAATTATGTGCTTTGTATTCATCCCCACTGGAAGAAAAAAAAAACTATGACATAAACATTTTGAAATCAGCTGTTTCTAGAGACTTCTGCTGTACATACAAATATATCAACGTTTGGATGTTTACCATGAAAGTTAGATGTTTTCCAGTTATCATCAATTTCTCCTTTTCTCAAAATATTTCCTATACTTTCCAAATGAAGATCTAATTTTAGATGCCATATTTTCATGCTGTGTACCAAATTAATGCTTTAATTTAGACAAGTCTGAGATTTGTCCAAATTGGAAACATAAGGCAGAAGACAAATTTCATGTTTTTCTCTTTGGTAGAATGGAGAAAATGCTGGTTACCACGTTAAGTAGTCTGATCCTGACCTGTATTGTCCGCAAAAGGTCCTTGGTTCTATTGGTTGCATTGGGGTTTAACGCCACTTTAACACCCAAGGTCATATCATGGCGGTCGGTGACGCACATGTGTTTCCTGGCTTTCTCACACCAATACTAACACAACTTTCTTTCCAAAGCCACCGACTACTTTTCTCACATGCTTCAACAGAGGTGAGAGGCGAAATTACGCCAGAAATAAAATTCGCCTCAACCGGGTATCAAACTCACAACCACCAGGTCATGAGTCTGACACGCTCACCAGTCACCACTGAGCCACCCGAGCAGGCCAAAAGTTCCTCAAGTTGCCCTTAGTCGTCTTATGGGTTAAAGGAGCCGGTCAAAGCTTAACTGTGCAGCAGATTTATTTCTTGAAGCCATCATCTTTATATAAAGGCACCACACAGGTAGGCACAGAGTAGCCATTACTAAACCTATTACCACACAATCCCTACTTTTGACGGCCCTGAGAAAGAAACCTTTAAAAAACATTGTCAGAAAAGGAGAAACGCTAGTAACCAGCATTTTCTCCTTTCCCACCATTTTTTTCTACCCTTCACAAAACAAATTCCAAATTTTCAGTCAATTTTCTTTTGTCGTCTGCAGATGCAATTTGGACAAGTCTAAAATTTTGTTGTTTGGTAATGAGTTAACTCATTACCAAAAGACAATATTTTAGGCTTGTCCAAATCAAAAGCATTTACACTTACAGACAACAAAATAAAAATGACTGAAAATTTCAAATTTGTTTACAGAAAGGTAGAAAACATTGTGCGAAAAGGAGAAAATACTGGTTACTAGCGTTTTCTCCTTTTCCGACAATGTTTTCTAAAGGCTTCTTTCAGTCACTTTTATTTGTCGTCTGCAAATGCTTTTGATTTAGACATGCCTAAAATTTTGTCGTTTGTAATGAGTTAAAAACATTGCAGTAATCATAATTTTCTCCTATTCCCATGATGGTGTTTACACCATCAAAGACAAAAACCCTTGGTTTTACCCATGTTTATTACATTTCATTCACAACTGCCATTAACTCTTTACAGAACGACTAAAGTCTAAAATCAATAATTGTCCACTAAACCCTGTTCTGGGTACTCATTAATATTGTCTCACTGAGACGATTCTAATGAGTACCCACAACCTAGGGTTTCAAAGAGAAATATTGGATTTAGAATACCATCCCTCCCTATTATCTGAAGCTCTGTATGATGAACTAGACAATCTTATAAAATATGTGGCAGTCATTCTTCATACATGTACATGTACTTACTGGAAATCTTTCAGACAATCTATGCAACACAAGGCAGCTCCCCAGCATTTTCTGTATGACAAGTGTTTCTCCACTTGGGGTTTCTTCACAGAATCACCACACTGACTGCATGTGAATACAACCATTGTTTCCTACAATACAGTTTAGAAGAAAAGTTTTATAACTCTCTACCCGTATTCACCAACCATTCTTAAGAAGGTTCTTTGTCCTATTCTTCAAGACTTTCTGACTGTGAAAATAACAGAACTTCTGATTGGTTAAACCATATGGTTTAGCCAATCAGAAGTTCTGTTACTTTCACACTGACGAAATACTGAAGGATAAGACTAAGAATGTTCTTAAGAATGGTCGGTGAATATGGGCCCTGATAAAGAAATTTTAGACTTGTCAAAACTGAAATGTATTTGCAGATATCTAAAACTAGAAGCCCTTGAGGGCCTAAATCACTCTAATGGCAGTGATTGTGGAAGTGACATGTTTTAAAGTTCACCAGCATTCAATTTGGTCTTAGCATAGTTAACCCATTACCAAACAAACCCTACTTTTGACGACCCTGAGAAAGAAGCCTTTAGAAAACATTGTGGAAAAAGGGGAAAATGATGGTGACCAGCAAATTTCAGATTTTCAGTTGCTTGCATTTCGTTGTCTGAAAATGCTTTCAATTAGGACAAACCTAAAATTTTGTTGTTTGGTAATGAATCAACATAAAACAGAAAATGGGGGTGCTATAAAACTGTTTTGATTTGCTGTTTATCAAACCATTCATTAAAACAACCATCTCACTGACTTCACAGTCAACTGTTTTTGGATATTCTATACATTAATGATTATAGACTAGTAAAAGTACATTCATTTGTATGATACTAGTAGTAGATAGCTCAAACATGCAATATTTACTAGATATCTGATAAACAATTTTTTGACCAGATATGTTACCAACTAAATCAAATTCTGTCAATTTACATGCCAATTTAACAGTATTATACATGTATATTGATAAAACACTTCCTTTTTCGGAAAGGATATATCAAAGTTGTCACAAACGTAACAGAGGTGCGGCACATCATGGCTTTCTTTGACATGATTTAGAAAAATACTTTTAGTTATCATGGATTTTTCTTGATGTCAGTTGCAGTGATTTCGTTCCCATCCTTGCATGGGGTGACAGATGTTTCGGTAACAGACGAGTTCGGTAACACAGACTTTTAGAGTAAATCGATCAAATGTTTCGGTAACAAAGCAATTATATTGTGTTTTTATTCTGTGACGTTCTTTACACACCTAATGTATGGCTTTGTTTTGTTCAAACCTTTTACTTTTGCACTTTTCACCCATTTATCCCTGAATATATAGGTTCAAATCCTTTATTATTATCACTTTCAACCCTTTTTGCTTGATAGATGGGCAATCCAAATGGTCAATACATTCAGCATGGAATGAGCTTCATAAAAAAATATTTATAAAACAAACATAACAAAAAAATATTTATAAAACATAGTGGAAATTACAAATTAAGGTTTTAAAAACGAAGGTTTGAATAGAATAAAGTCATGCGTTGGGTGTAAACAACATCATGATACATAAACACTATAATTATAATTGCTTTGTTACCGAAACATCCAATTGATTTACTCTGTAAGTCTATGTTACCGAACTCGTCTGTTACTGAAACATCCGTAAATCCTTGTATGACAGGTCTGTTCTGGATCCTCTGTTCTGCATGGCTCTGTTCTGCAAATTGTCTTTAAAGACACTGCAGCATCTCATTGTCAGGTTCGTATATAGCATTTGCGGCCAAAACATTGTATTACCATACTGATTTAGTGTTGATAGGGTACGTATATGGTAAAATATCCAGTTTTCTCAAAATCTACATGTCCTTTTTGAACTACAAAATGTGCAAAACTGATAAGTAAGGAAAGGCACCCTTGTTTACTTACATGTCAAGTAGTACAGATAACTGTCCCCAAAGGCGATGTTACTTTTTGACTGGTCGCCTCTGGGTACAGAGACAATCCGGACAAAATCAGTTGAAAGTTTCGCACAGATTTTGTGCGCAAGTTTGAACTCTTATAATTTCCTAAATAGAGCACAAAACTAGGATTTAAACATACCTGTGGCTTGCGTATTCAATAATCTTTCATTTCAAATACAAATATTTTCAATTCAAACGCTGATCGTTAGAAAATACCGTGCATTTCATCAGTGACCCGAGCTGTTTACCTTCCCGAAAACATTCAAAATGGCCGCCACACATGATAAATTTTGTCCGTGATTTTTCCGAGATAAACATGTTGTAAACGACTTCTACAAGCTTTTCATGTAATGAATAGTTTAACAATTTGTTTTTGCTCATGATTAGTACTAAAATTTAATTGCATTTCACTGCAATACAGATAAAACGGACGAAACCGAAAGTAGGTATAGCGCTCTATATTTGCTACCGTAAAATTTACGATGGACTTGAGACGGTACGGTGTACAGTAAATATTAAATATGAAAAAGATCACCGGGGTGTCTCATTATTGAGACTAACATGTCAAGTTGATGTCAAACGCCCTTGTTTACTTACATATCAAGTTGATGTCAAACTATCACATAATTCTATATAAATATTGATTCCCCATAGTTCATTTTTCTGCATTTATGGCTTGAAATGTTTCCCCTACTGCGTAGAATCAATGCGAGGCCGACGCTCTGATTCTCCTATCTCTTGATTTCAAAATTCGAGAACTAGAACCTAAGCCGTCATTCGAAATATTAGATAGATCTGTATTTGCACAAACCATTCATGTCGTAGTGTTGGGGCTTTGCCTTTTTCATATTAAGTCATACTTACTTTTTTTGACTGTAACAAGACAACGGCACGTTTCCACTGGTCGCGAAAACAGATGACAAAGTTGGCCATGCGTTTGATTATTAAACTATAGATGTAGCTGACAAGAATTTAACCGATCAAAAGTTAAGTACCTATTTAAAGCTCCCACGCTTTCGATACAGTTTCCCGACAGATTTTAGAGACAGTTTTGCGACACTTTTGAATACTGTTCCCTGCCGTTTTTTTGTCTATTTCAAATGACAATTATGGATAAAAATGCTGATAAAGGATATTAATAAATACAAATTTATGATCTTTTGTAACTGATTGTCATTTGAAGTGTATACGTAAAGATCTGTAATTGACGTGTACATAAATTTGGTCACCATGAGAGATTGTTGAGATCTATTTGATTTTCGGTACTGGCCTCGTGAATATTTATGACTTTCTACAACTTGGCCTTGTTTGACGCAACAGTTTGATGGCCTTTGGTTGCAAAATGAACAATTACCGTAAATATGACAATAATTGACCGACTCATAATACTGTTAAATTACATATTATGGGTTATATGTGGTGCTGGGAAGCATTAGTGGATATACATGGTTTCATCCATAGTTCATGACAGTATTGACAACAGTTTTTAGACTGACTCTTATCACCAGACTGTACAAAACTGCATTTATCCAAGAACTATGTAATCTATTTCAAGACCTTACATAAAAAAAAAAGCTTAACCTCAGAATTATGTAAACTATGTAAACCTGTTGACTGTAACTTTGATGTAGGGACCTTGATAATTTACATTCTGAATGAACTTTTACCATCTACTAAAACAGGAAAGAAGTAACATTCTAAAGTATACTATATTTAAAATTTCATGACACGTCTCCACATTGGCAATATTGGATGTGCTAGGGCCAGTCATGTCCATATCAATGGGGATATGAGTGGTCTTTGTTCATCCTCTGTAATCTGTACCTAACAATATATATTTTAGTAGGATTACCAACTGTATTCCACTGATGGGTTCCAGAGCTATAATTCTATAAAACAACAAAGTCCTATTGTTCTTTATTGATAAATTAGTGAAATGAATGATAGAATATGATAAGTACAGTAAGTTTCTTATAAAACTGTTTAATTTATAAAGATTAATTTGTCTTTCTGTTAGAGTGAATAGAGTCATTGACTGATAGCTAGGCACACTGATCACGCAAGTTGCTGTATCAATTAACCAACAGCGTACATAGTGTTAATGATCACGCGAGTTACTGTAGCAATTAACTAACAATGTACATAGTGTTAATCAACCAATTGTGTTACAGTGAAAAAGAACTATTCTAACATGACACGCGCCTTTGGCTCTATAAACACAGTGCAAGGAAAACGTGGTAAAATCTGCGACAATCCATGTAGAGTGACGTCATTCAATGAGTGAGTTATTCAATGGAACATAATCTTCATCCGCGTTTTTCCTCTTAAGTTTGAACTTGTTTTCATTTCACTAAGAATTGACCATGTTAGAATCGAAATAATCTTCTTTCTATCGTGGTATATCGTTCATTCTAACACGACACGTGACTTTGGTTCTATAAACACAGTGCAAGGAAAACGTGGTAAAATCTGCGACAATCCATGTAGAGTGACGTCATTCAATGAGTGAGTTATTCAATGGAACATAATCTTCGTCCGCGTTTTTACTCGAAGTTTGAGCTTGTTTTCATTTCACTAAGAATTGACCATGTTAGAATCGAAATAATCTTCTTTCTATCGTGGTATATCGTTCAATAAACCACGTTGTGAGTTATGCGGCGCAATGAATAACCCACTCGGGCTATCGCCCTCGTGGATTATTTATTACGCCGCATAACTCACAACTGTGGTTTATTGAACGATATACCACGATAGAAAGAAGATTATTTCTTAAATAAATCACGTTGTGAGTTATGCGGCGCAATGAATAACCCACTCGGGCTATCGCCCTCGTGGATTATTTATTGCGCCGCATAACTCACAACTGTGGTTTATTGAACGATATACCACGATAGAAAGAAGATTATTTCTTAAATAGTGGACTAAAAAGCTCATTAAACGTAAACAAAACCCAATACTCTCACCAGACTAAAGGAGAGAGCTGAGCCGACATCCAACGGCCGAAGGAACAACAACAACAACAACAACAACAACAATATTGAAATACTACATTTCCCAAATGGTATATAGTAGTATTACATTGAACATGTATGTTAACACTTATCCTGCTAAATGAGTTAATTGAAACATTTAACTCTTTAAATACCAGACGACAATATATTTGGCTTGTCCAAATCGAAAGCATTTGCAACAAAATAAAAGTGACTGAAAATTTGTTTGTTTTGTGAATGGTAGAAAACGTTTCGGGAAAAAGAGAAAATGCTGGTTACCAGCATTTTCTCCTTTTCCCACAATGTTTTCTAAAGGCTTCTGTCTCAGAGGTGTCAAAAGTAGGGATTGCGTGGTAATGGGTTAAACCGTTAGAAAAAAAAACCCGAAAATCGTTATTTCATTTTTTTTTTTTAAAGAAATATCTCCTGATAGGACAGTGTGGATCCAAGATCAGGTTGCAATTTCTGCACAGTTTAATCTTGACCTGTACTGTCCGCAAAAGGTCACTGAGTCGCGCCAGGGATCTTATATTCACAAGGGTTACCTATTTGGATTATGGGAAGAGTGTTCTTGGTCAAAAGAAATAGATTTTCACTCAAGTAAATCATGGCCCCTTTCTCTCTCGTTCTCTCTAACTAAAGTATTTCTATCAAACGTAAAGAAACATACACTGCTAAACTACAAATATCAAAACAGAATTAAATCCAAACATATCTTTGCTCAACGTTCATGCTTGCTGGGTCAGCCTCTTTAACCCATTACCACACAATCCCTACCTTTGACGCCCCTGAGAAAGAAGCCTTTTGAAAACACTGTAGGAAAAGGAGAAAATGCTGGTAACCAGCATAATCTCCTTTTCCCACAGTGTTTTCTACCCTTCCCAGAACAAATTTCAAATTTTCAGTCACCTTTATTTTGTCGTCTGCAAATGCTTTCAATTTGAACCAGTCTTAAATTTTGTCGTGTGGTAAAGAGTTAAATTCTTTTCCGAAAGCTTGCATGGCAGTCATGGTAATTACCACTATGAACTACTAGGAACCACTAAGAACTCAAGACTGAGAACCACTAAAGAACTACTAGCAGAACCACTAACAACTGCTGAGAGCCTCTAAGAACCAGGAGGAAGCATTTTGAAACGCTAGGAATCGCTTGCAACGGTACTGTAAAACGAAATTATTGTAGTCGTGGATTAACATTAATAGTAAGGTTCCCTCATCTATGAAAAGAATATTAAACATGAAGAGACGTGCTTTGTAGAAACAAAATTTTCAAAAAAATCGCTAAGTGAATTGAAAAGAATGTTATCAATTAATAATCGTTAATGTAGTTCTCATTATAATTATTTTCCATGTATATAATATATATATTTTTTTTTCACGTACATAATATCATTTTTTTAAAACACTTCAACAGCTAAGACCCATCTGATTCGACGCGGTAAACATTCTTCCCAAAACTGAAAGACTATAAATGTTGTTGTAGACAAAAAAAGGCGCAATATAATAGAAAAAATATCTGTTAAAATAAATGAAATACGGCGAATAAAACTACGCGACTTTTGGAAAACATTTAGGAAAAATGGGCCGGTGAGCTGCAGAGAAATGGCCTTCTCTACAAAATGACCCATGGATAATTCATATGTAGAGGAATAATCCGAGGTCATTATTCTACGTAGAGAAATGACCCAAGAGGGTTATTTCTCTACATAGAATAACGACCCATGGTATTGTTCCAAGGGGAGATAACCTCGACTTTGATGTTTTCTCCTTGTTCCTTAATGATATTGAACATCATTTTCAGGACAATTTGATAGAAGGCAGAACCATAGATCAAGTCGTAATTCATTAATATACATGTACTTCTATTTGCAGACGACGCGGTACTAGTGTCTGAGACAAAAGAAAGGTTACAACAATTGCTTTTTAAGCCAGAAAGTTATTGCTTTACATGGAATTTAAAAGATAAAAGCTATGATACTACGGAAATCAGGGCGATTTAGATTTTTTAACACAGGAAAAAGAACAGAAATAGTGACCACTTTTAGCTATTTGGGGACATTTTTTTAAAAGCGGGAGATCATTTCAGATGGCTACCAATTTACTTGTAGGTAAAAGAGTACATGTGTGAAAGTGTACACATAAAATTTCGTAAGCGCATCCTTAATGTTAAAATGTCAACACACTCATCCACACTCTTAGCAGGACTTGGCAAGTTTCCTTTAGTGCTGCATCGCCACACACAAATTATGAAATATTGGTATTAAAAATCTGTTTAATGAGAAGAAACATAATTGTATCGTCTGTTATCGAACAACAAATGTGAGACTTAAAGGTGGCCCTTCAGATTTTGGGACGAAAATTTTACAAAAATGTGAAAAAAAAAATCATCCTTATACTCCCAAAGCCTTTCCTTTTGCGTTCATAAAACTCCAGTAGTCGAAAACCATCCGAGAAATTAGAGATTTACTACGGCCCAGGTTGCCACCAACGGGAGACACGTTCTATTTTTAGATGATCAGTTCGCACATTTACATAGAGGAATACACAGGCATTTTTTTTAACATAGCGTCCGAAGAAGACATTATGGAAAATAATTATCACATGTTTGTTATGTAATGGAATTTAAGCGTTATTAGTCACGTGCCAGTCACTTGAAATTTCCACAATGCTGTATTGATTTTTGGCGCGAAATCTAAAAATACCTTATATATTTCATTATCTTCCGCTAGGTGGCATTTATCAAATACAGAGCTATCTCATTTGGGCATTAATCTGAGTATACAACCGGACTACCTTTCAAAACGACAACTGTTACTTCGAATTTCAAAACGCTTTCTATTTCACAATGTTTTCTATCCGTCTCTAAACAGATTTCAATTTTTAAGTCCGTTAATTCGTCAAAGCTTTCAATTTGGACTATTCTAAAATTATATCCTTTGGTGTAAAGACTTAACTCTTTACCACACGAGAAAATTTTAGACTGGTCCAAATTGAAAGCATTTGCAGACGACAAAATAAATGTGACTGAAAAATTGAAATTTGTTCTGGGGAGGGTAGAAAACACTGTGGGGAAAGGAGAAAATGCTGGTTACCAGCATTTTCTCCTTTTCCCACAGTGTTTTCAAAAGGCTTCTTTCTCAGGGGTGTCAAAAGTAGGGATTGTGTGGTAATGGGTTAAGGAAGTTAATTAAATAATTGAACTCTTTACCAAACTACAAAATTTCAGACCTATCCATACAGTAACTATTAGCAGACGTCTTCTCTTCTTATAGTTTATATTATCGCTTTTGTCCTGAAAAGAGCAGAAAAGATTGTAGGGGAAAGGGGGAACTGGTTACTAACATTTTTTTTTTCTTTTTCCTTAACGTATTTTTACACAGTACGTTCTCATAATTATTTTCTCTGTAAAATTAGTCTTTTGAAAACATTGTGTGAAAAGGAATAAATATATGTACCCTGCATATCCTCTTTTTTTCTCACAGTGATTTTAATTCTTTCAGAAACAAATCCAGTCATTTAAACCACACTCTAGGCCTACTTGTCGTATGCAAATGCTTTGAATCAGGATTAGCATAAAAATGTTGTGTGGTAAAGAGTAAATATTTCAAAGGCCTTCTTTTTTGGTCTTCCAAAATTGGCATTGTTTTGTAAAGGGTGTGTCACAGTAGCATTCAAAAGGTAAGGTAATGGATACAATATGAAATCCGTGACAGAAAGTCACAGCTCTCGTGACCAGGAAGTGAAGTCTGAATACAGGTAAATTTTTCAGAACACTGGAATGTTTTTATTAATAGGCATTTATGAATGGAGACGGATATGGAGATGCAGAACAGAAAGCAGAGAAAACTCGGGGATTGTCTCAACAGATTCATTTGTGACGCGTCACGCATAAAGGAACCAGCTGAGAAATGCAAAAAATATCGACCCTGGTCAGACTTCGCCGACTGCACAATGTGACCAGGGTCAAAACTTAATGCAAGATGTTCTACATGTTAAAACTTAAAAGACCATTCAACCTTACCAAATAGTTGTTTAAACATATCTACCTGGATCAACCTGAACTGGCTTCAATCTGCTCATCAATTATTTGATTTACGGATTCAATGATGGACTCTTTTTGCGTGACGGGTCAGATGTATCAAAATCATTATGCATGACGGGTCACATGTATCAAAATGATCGTTAAGGCCGTATTAAAAATTTTATTGAAATCTTTTACAATATCATTTTTAGCTCGATTGTTTATGAAGAAAACATCGAGGTATTCTCGTTGCCCTGGTGTCGTCTGCGCCATCGTCTGCGTTTTCATTGGGTAAAAACTTTGACATTATAAAAAAACTGACATTTTATAATATCTCCTGTCATGACAGAAGACAGTCACCTGAAGCTTGGACAGCTTGTTCACTGTCACATGGGGAACCGATACAACAAGGGCAGATAACCATGAAAGTATTTTTGAAACAGTTATACCACTTGCTCGACCTTGTATTTCCACTAAAAATCAAGCGACTGTAGCCAAGCCAAGAAAACATGATAATCAAGCTAATAGCATTATTAGAAACGTAACTTTTCATCGAATTGATCCCACTTATCAGTTTACAACGATATACTATTTTTGCAATGATTCCAAAAGTTAACGATAGGAATTGTCTTTGACGCCGCCAAAGTAAACTAATGCATTGATAACTTTTAAGTTCTGCTTTTATGTCTTCAACCTTCATCCTATAACATGAAATATATTGCTTCAATCAACATGCATGTTGATGTTTATCTCCCACTCTCCGACTCAAATGTGCATTATAGAAGGTCTTGACTAGAAATCTGTTTGGATATATCGTATTTTATCCACGAACAATACGCAACCAACCGGAAATGGTAACTGTTGTCAAATTTGTGCATCAGTATGAATTGCTGGGTATCATTCTGATGACCTTTAATTAAGTTTCCGTCTACCAAACCATTTCAATATTGTTTATGACAACCTGGGTACAGGCCTACATGCACTCGGCATACCTCGGGTGATATGAGCTATCAAATTCGATATAGGTAGGGAATCGGCCGAGTTGTGATGAGTGGACCTACAGGAACAGAGGTAAAACTAGAAAAGTAAAGCTATTTTTGATTGAATTTTAGCAGATCTACATATTTTTGACTCGTTCTATCCATTGCACAGATAACCATCTCACTTTTATTAAGTTTCCCCGTCGGGTCGACCATTATGCAATCACATACAAACCTAAATACCGTTGGAAAGTGTCGTAAAGACCAGACATCAATGCATTTATCACATTTCTTTTTGTAGAGATACTAACATAAAACAACACAGTGAAATATTTTGGAAAATGATGCCAACCACATGAACAACAGAAGCACTATGTTTCTACAGAGCAACAATGTTGCAATTTTGTGTGGAAATTGAGAAGGCCAAAAACAATGAGGGAACTAGGCATAAGAAGCAGTTCTGAAAATGTTGATGCTTATTTAAAAGTTTGATCATTGAGATCTATCAGAAGCACTGAATAAAAGTTAAGTTACGGATTACGATCCCTAAAGGCAATTCAGCCAATCTCGGCAACTTCTTCTTTTAATACGGCGGGGGGGGGGGGGCTGTAGACCTGAAACCATGATGTCTTTTTCTTTGGCCTATATGCATAATGGAACAGTTACTTTGAGAAAACCCCTTATTGAAACCTGTATTCCGTTGTCCATCTCCACATCCATCTCCATTCATAAATGTCTATTACAAAGAAACACATACTGAAGCTTCTTCAGACATAGATGAAACCCCTGACGGAGAGAGTTGGCTCTGTTTCTTTTTTCATTATTAGGTAAGTCTATGAAAATTTGTATTTTCATCGTATTTTGACATATTTATGCTAGATCTATTTTGTTACCGCCTCAAAAACCTCATTAACTTTCCACCATCCAACACAATTTGGAATTTTACCAAATTGAAATTATTTGCTGACGAAAAAAATAAATGTTTTTAAGATAATGATTTCTGTCTTCGGTAGGATAGAAAACATTATGCGAAAGTAGAAAATGGTAGTAACCAATTAACTGTGATAACACCTATCATACTTTCATTCTAGAATTGTCATTTCTTTGAAAGAATCAGACTCTTTACATTATACCAGTTGTGCCATATTTTCAAGAATTTTCAAAACTTTTATCATACTAAATACAATGTATGTCATTTCTTTCAAGAAACATCAGCCTTTTTGTATTACAACTTTCACTTTAATAAACGTGCTTTTTGCTTAAAAGAATTGCAATAACTACATTGCCAAACGTGAGCCACACCAAAATGTGTGCCAAAAGTCTTAGAACTTTAGTTAACCAAATGTGTAATGCTTTAACGCAGAACTTACTCGACACCAAATACGCGTTTTTCTGAGACTTTAAAACGTATATTTCACTGGTTGTTTCATGAACAGTAAAACTTACACTATACTAAATGTATCAGGTTTTAAGAAAATAAAACTTGCATCAGACTAAATGAGTCATAGTTTCAAAAAAATGTAACAACTCTCTGTACCATCGTTCACGTGGTAGAATCAAAATTAACTAATGTATTGTTGTATTTCAGGTGCTCCATCTCCAGAATGATGCTTCTAAGTTTAATCCTGATAACATTTTTTGTGTCACCAGCTTTGTCAGAAATAACCGCACAATTTAAGGATATTACCTCAGATTCAGGTATCATATTTCATGCCTGCTCTTTCATTCTGACATCAAAGTCTTCACCAGGAAGATGCAAAGGAGATTCAGTAGATAAGTGTAGTTGTCTGAAACTGAAAGAAAGATTGTTGGTTGATTGTTCTAATCGCAACATGACAAGGATCCCAAATAAAATTCCCAAAAGGACAACAGTTCTCTTACTGAATCACAATGATATTAAAGAAGTTCCAAATAATGTGTTTGAGAATAATTCCAACTTGATGCACCTGGACTTATCATACAATAATATATCTGTAATAATGAACAATTCATTTGATCAGCTGCATCAACTGCAAACATTGTTACTGCAGAATAACCACCTACGATATACTAAAAAAAGTTTTCCTTCAAGTGGCTTTCAACATCTTGAAAAACTTTCTTGCCTACGAATTGAACAAAAGGGACTTATCTCAGATGTTGAAGATTACCCTATTCAATCTCTTATGCCGTTAAAGAACCTTCAAGTCTTGTTCATGGATGGGCTGCCAAATCGCACACTGTCCCAAATTTTTTCTTTTTTGACAAATTTGGTGACGTTTGTGCTAAATGGTATAACTGGACGCTGTAATCGAACATCTGTTACAAATGGAAGCTTTGTCTTTCTTTCACATATTGAGAACCTGGCACTGCTTAACTGTTCGTTGACCTCCATTGAGAAAGGCAGCTTTGAAGAAATGAAAAATTTACTTAGTTTGAATATATCATACAATACAGAACTGCACTTTCAAAGTATGGTAAATGTTACGTATGGTTTGACTAAGTTGTCGCATTTTAGATCACTCAACTTCACGAAAATACATTCCACCTTTGGAAGATGCACCTATCTCGACAGCCAGATGTTACAGTACTTCAATCAAACAACCATGCAAGAATTGATACTTGATTCTAACAGACTCTCCACTGTTGATGCCGACGCTTTAGATTTTCTTCCAAAGAATCTAACTTACCTCTCTGTTGCCAACAATAAAATTGATATCGACTCCTACTTGATTAATTTACTGTGCAAATTTGATGATATACTTCCTAATCTGAAGACATTCATCATTTCACGACAAAATTCGAAGATGGCAATCGGTGAGCTTCTGTTGCAGGAATGGTCATTGCCATTCATTGAAAGTCATAAGGCAAATTGGAACCTAGACTGGTTTGCTAAGCCAAGTTCAAAAGTTATCAGTCAAAAAGAATGCGTAACACACATTTTGAAGAAATGCACAGGTTGTCCGCTTATTCACACAGGTCCATGTCCATGGCGAAGTTTAGGAGAGTTCTGCATGTATCCACTTCCTTTACTTCTTCCACCTTATCTAGAGAATATTGACTTTACGGGGTCTGATTATAGAATTTCCCTTGAAGAAGTATGCTTGTGCCGTAACAACACATTGACCAATTTGAACATGAAAAGAAACCTTGTTTACTCGTTTCCAGGGCCATTTTATGGGTTTGAAAATTTGAAAACACTGGATTTGGCAGAAAATTACTGCAACAACATAACAGAAGCCAGTTTCAAAAACATGTCAAATTTACGCACACTGAACCTGTCTAGCAACTATCTTGGCGACTGTATTAATGGCAAAACATCCATGCTTCCATTCAAAAACCAACAAAAGCTAACACATCTTGATCTGTCCAACAACAAACTCCGTACACTGCCACGGGAAATATTTTTTAATCTAACAAGTTTGGAATACCTCTCTCTAGCAGAAAACAGATTGAGTACAGTAAACGTGAGTATTGGTAAACTGAAAAAGATAAAAGTACTAGACCTCAGTAATAATCTACTAGAGACAATCCCAGCAGATGTACGGATTGTACTAGACTATGCTCGAAATCATAATAATGCAACTGTGAATATGGCCCAAAATGCATTCAAATGTATTTGTAAATACCAAAGTTTCATAGAATGGATAAGGCAGAACAGAATAATGTTTGTCGCATTTGATGATTATTATTGTCATTTCGAAAAAGATGACCGTCGTTATTTATTAAAAGACAGTACTGTAATAAATAGGCTGCAAAAAGAGTGTACAAATTACACACCATTGATACTTGGCACCAGTCTAAGTATTGGACTTGTGATATTTATTTTGGTTTTCGTTATATCATACCGCTATCGTTGGCACATTCGTTATATGTACTACTCAGCTAAATTTCGGTATAATGGATATGGTAGGGTTGATGATGATGATGACTGCTTTATATACGATATATTTGTATCACATGCCGACGCTGACAAACACTTCGTTCTAGAACAGATGGTGCCTGAACTTGAGGGAAAGAGACAACTTCGCTTGCTAGTTCATGAGAGAGATTTTCCTTTTGGAAAGCTAGTCACAGAAAATATTCATCAAGCAATTTCTTCAAGTCGTAGGACAATGTTAGTGGTATCACCAAACTTTCTATCAAGTAAATGGTGCAGATATGAAATGAATATTGCAAAAGTGGAGGGTATCAACCGAGATCGAGAAGTGCTGTGCGTGGTAATGAAAGATTCCATACCGATATCAAAACTACCGATCGAGCTGATGGACATTATTGCCAAAAGTACTTACCTAAATGTTCCCACAGATCCTGAACTTTTCACGGGCTTCTGGGATTCCATTGAAGCATTGATTCACTGAGGCTTTTAGAGTATGGTATTATAAAAGTGCTATTGATTTTAAGTCATAGCTATCTTACCCAGTCTACAGTACATATGGAGATGACATAAGTGCTTCAAAATGGTAGTATTTGTATTGGATGGGGTCGAAAACACTCTTGAAAAAGATGGAATTGTTGGTTACAGGCTTGTTCTCCTTTTGCTTCGATGTTTTAAAACGCTTAAGTATTCGCTCGGGTCATCATCAAAACACAGCATGAAATAAAGTCAAATCTCTGCTAGCAGCTACACGTGAACAGCAGCCAATTTGTGAACAGTAGCCAATAAAGGTCCGCCCGTGCATATTTCTTCCTTAATATTGGTGCAAAACATTAATCTTCCAATCGCAGGCAGCGGTCATATTAACTGGTATGATTTGACCGCTCTAGAGATTACATGTGTAAGAAGGTCGCATTTATCGCAGGCGACCAACTTTTACATACCTTGCGCTTAAAAAAAATGTGATGAACCACTTTTATTCAATTTTGTCTTAAACTGATAATGGAGTTCTATAATTTGTCAGTTTTCCTCATTCTCTTTGCTATATGATAAGTATGTATACATCATTTTTGTTTCAAATAGAAAATGGTCGAAAGTGCAAAAAAACTACTCCAATGACAACCAAACAAAATACAGTGCGAGAAGCGCAATTTGTGGACAACAGCCAATCTGTTAATAGCAGCCACTACTAGAACTTCTCTTCAGTGGCTGCTGTACACAGATTTGACTCTCTCAGCCTTATTGTCAGATATTCTGACAAAGAACAAGTTATGACAATAAAGCGGAGGGATATCTTAGATCAGCCTGCAAATTATGTGGCGTCTGGTCTTGATCTACACTGGTACTAATGCCAACTTAAGTTGTGAAAGGCTAAGGGTAAATTACGTTTCTCTTGTCAACTAGGCACAATGAGTGAAAGTCTGAATCCTTAGAGTACCGAATAAACTATAGAGTCATTCTAAGTCTAGAACTACACCCAAACTATTACATTTTCGAGTTTGCTCTTGTGCACAATGTCTCAAAAAACACAGTTTAGATAAAAGACCTGGGCCCGTATTCAACTACAATTCTTGAGAGCGTTCTTTGTCTTATTCTCCAGAATTTTCTACATTTGTAAGTAACACAACTTCTAATTGGCTAAACCGAATGGTTTAGCCAATCAGAAGTTGTGTTACTTGGAAATTTAGAAAATCTTGGAGAATAAGACTAAGAACATTCTCAAGAATGGTTGGTGAACACGGGCCCAGACTGTATGTTTCTAAAAGCTGTGAAAAATGATAAAAAGGTTATATTAACCAATTCAGAAAGCAATGCAGATGACACATAATTATATGTATCAGTACTTCATAAGGTAGACTGTATTGTTGGAAAGGGAGAAAATTCTGATAATAGCATTTCTTGAAGTGTGAGGAAAAAATCATGTACTTTACAAAAACGTCTTTTGCAGGTATTCACGAGAAATGTCTGATTTATTGTTATCAGTAACACTTGCATAAAAAAAGAACGTATAATTATGTATATATCAGAATTTGAAAGGGTTAAAGAACATTGTAGGAAAAGTGAAAAATGCGTATTTACCATGTTGGTGTTTAATTTTTAGATCTACATGTACATGTATGTATACCAATGTGCATTGTACCTTCAACATTATGACATCAATATATGATTCGTGTTGGTATTGTATTTTTTAATTCTATGTTATGCAAATATTTACTCAAATTGTAAATTTATGCAGTTCATTGAAACTTATTGTAAGACTTCATGCTTGCCTATCTATTCTGCATACGCTAATTTTGTGCTTACACAGGTAAGGCGACCAGGTGATTTCAGAATTAGTAAAGTCTTATTTATCATGTCCCTTGGTATTAGTATTCCTTTCTTTTTTAGAAAAAAAGTGAAGCTTTCTTTTGCCTATATCAGTCTTATATAAGATAATTCTGTAAAATAGACAGGCATAAATATTAAATAAATTCATTATAAATGGGTCTACGGATTTATTACTTACTATGCAAACGGGGCATCCAACAAAGTTTTCTTTGTATTAATGTCAGCATTATACACAATGTTTTCAACCCTTCCTAAAATAAAATTCAATGTTTCAGTCACAATTATTTTGTCCTCAGCAAATGTTTTCAATTTCGACAAGTCTGAAATTTAGTCGATTGGTAAAGGGTTAAATCACACCTTTTACAAGTATGGGAATTATTGTGAAGATAACAATCTGTTGTTGTACACCGGGTCCAAACAGTAAGTGTCTATTTATCTATGTAAATAATACTACTTCTATTCCTACGGTCATGCGTTCATTCAGCTTTATAGGATTCAGTTGCCAAGTTTATAAAAAAAAAACAGAATGGGGTCCAAGCGACCCTCCTTTTGAAGCACATGTACTAGCTATAAACTGTAATTTTCAAATACATGTACGTCTTAAGAATTATTTGTTTCATGGCAAAACTGGCAGCAGAATCTTACTACTTATTTACAAAGTGTAGAATATTTATGCCATGTTTTTAAATTGACATGATAGTCTCTTGTAATGCTATGGCCATGCACATGTACCTTCATATCCTTTATATCACTTGTAAATGTTGTTGTTCATTGACGAGACTCTAATAAAAAATAATAAAGCAGATTATGGCTGTCATTCAAACCTTTTACCTTTTATTAAACGGTATTTTTTTTACTTATCCTAATTGAAAACTTTTTTCAGACGATAAATCGATTGTGATTCAAACAGAGAATTTGCATTTGGAAAGGCAGAAAACATTGCTGGAAAAGGAGTTAAAGGTGGTCCTTCAGATTGTGGGACGAACATTTTACCAAAGTACAAAAAAAATCATCCTTATACTCACAAAGCCCTATAATTTTCTTTCATAAAACCCCAGTAGTCGAAAACCATCCGACATCAAGAATAATTAGAGATTCACTAGTTACCAGGTCGACACCGACGGGAAACACGATCTATTTTTACATGAGCAACTCATTTATATACCGGAAAATACACAGACGAAGCTTCAAACATAGCGCCCGAGGAAGACATTATGGAAAATAATTACATGTTTGTTATGTAATGGAATTTAAGCATGATTGGTCACGTAACAATGCTTTGTTTATTTTTGCTACGAAATCTAAAAATAGGTTAAGAGGCTATGTAGCCTTAAATACCATCAAACATTTTTTTTGTGTGTACTTTTATGATTCTTAATTATTGATGAATAAACTAAATTTACAATTCATATATAACCCCATATTTCGACTATGGGTGTGTAACATGGAGTCACTGCAAATCTGCATTTATAAGAAGAATAACGAAAATTCAAAAAAGAGCTGCAAGCTTAATTCTAAACAAACTTAGGAGATCCTGTTCAAAGGAAATTTTTGCCTCCTTAAATTGGCTAACTTTTACAACTCGTTGCACATACTTTACTACTTTGATGGTTTATAAAACAGTAAATGGCCTAACACCTTCTTACATGTCAAGTCTTATAAATCTAAGTAGCAATCAGTTTTATAACTTAGATCAGAAACAAACCATGAAATCTCCCATCAATTCATTCCCAAAACAGAGTTTAAGAAAAAATCTTTTTCTATGCGCAGCATGACGTATTGGATGGAATTCGATTCCACTGCATATCAAGTCAATAACTAACATCAAATACTTCAAAAGAAATTTAAAAAGTTATTTGATGTCTGTTAATGATTTTTCGTGATGTTGCTACATATGCATGATTAAACCACCGTTTTTCTTAGTTTAATCAAAATGTATGTCCATGTGTGTGAGTGTGGGGGGGGGAGTTGTGTGTGTGAGTGAGTGAGTGTGTGTGGGCAAAAATGCTGCGTGGAGTATGTGTGGATAAAAATGATGCGTGCAAGGGCATGTTATCGAAGGTCTTATTGCAAATAAGTAATTCATTATGCTGTTTTTATGATGTGTAATGATGGCTTAATAAGCTACCTTCGTTAAATAAAGATATTATTATTATTATTATTATTATTATTATTATTTGTATTATGTTTTTCATATAAATTTCAGTGATATATATATTTTTCAATTCGATGTGAGGTGAAAAATCTAAATAGCCACCTTAAAATAGTGGTAACCAGCATTTTCTCCTTTTCCCACAATGTTTTCTACCCTTCTCAAAACAAATTTCAAATTTTTAGTCACTTTTATTTTGTTGTCTACAAATGCTTTCAATTTGGACCAGTCTAAAATATTGTCGTTTGGTAATGGGTTAAAAATACCTAAGTTGTAAAAGGTAGATGAAACAGGGACATTATTACAATAATTAAGTCTCTTAAAAATAGATCTACGTACTTAATCCTTTCCCAGATGACAAAATTTTAGCCTCCTCCAAATTGCGAATTGAAAGCATTTACAGACGACCATTTCAATGTGGCTCAAATGGTGCATTTTTTTTTATTTATAGGTATGAAAATATTGTGAGAAAAGGAGAAAATGCTTGTTACAATGTTTTTTAAAAGGCTTCTTTCTCAGGGTCGTTAAAAGCCGGGATTGTGTGGTAATGGGTTAAGGAAAATAAATTGGGTTTCAGATGTATATTAATTGCCTTGTATATTAATTGCCTTTTTTCTTCAAATCCAGGGAGTGCTACTTGTAATGGCCATTGTATTTTTATTATTTTCCGGGCAATTCAGCAGACTGACAAAAAAGACTGACTGCTTGAAAACACTGTAAATAAAGCTTAACCCTCAACCCTTTCAGCGCTATGGGCGAAAATAAGGCATAGATCAAGATCAGACTGCACAGAAAGTATTATCTGATCTTTTAGCTTATCCATCCGCGTGTTTAGTCAAGTCTTTACGCCAAAAAAATATTTGTAGGTTTCATTAGACTATTTTCAGTCGTCAAAGGCAGTCGAATTAATTTAACTCTTTACCAGACGAGAAAATTTTAGACTGGTCCAAATTGAAAGCAGTTGCAGACGACAAAATAAAGGTGAGTGAAAAATTGAAATTTGTTCTGGGAAAGGTAGAAAACACTGGTTACCAGCATTTTCTCCTTTTCCCACATTGTTTTCAAAAGGATTCTTTCTCAGGGGCGTCAAAAGTAGGGATTGTGTGGTAATGGGTTAACTCATTACCAAACGACACATTTTTAGGATTGTCCAAATCGAAAGCATTTTCAGACGACAAAATAAAAGTGACTGGAAATTTGAAATTTTTTCTGGGAAGGGTAGAAAACACTGTGGGAAAAGGAGAAAATGCTGGTTACCAGCATTTTCTCCTTTTCCTACAGTGTTTCTAAAAGGCTCCTTTCTCAGGGTGTCAAAAGTAGGGATTGTGTGGTAATGGGTTAAACCATGCTCTGGCAGAATGGGACTTGCTGAATCTCCGTAATCCATCCTTACAAGCAAGGCATCACATACCCATGAATCAATTACAGCCAATATTTTAACCATTATCTCCCCGCTAGATGACATTCTATAAATACTCATCTATCTAATTTGTGCATCCTGGGTACTGAACAGAATCACTTTCCTACGCGACAACCGTAACTTTGAATTTCAAACTAAAATAAATGTTTACTCAATAAAATACAGAATCCTGTTTCCGCCATCCACTTTTCGACCTACGAGGAACTCGAAAAGTGGAAATTAGGATCTCTAACTTCTACTTTTCTAGCAAAAAAGTTACCTCGAAAAGTCGAAAAGTTGAAGTTTTTGACCTGACAATTGTCATAAAACTTTCCACTTTTCGACCTCACGTTTGTCTAGAAAAGTAGAAATTAGGAAGCACTAACTTCCACTTTTCGCCTTAAAATGCTAGGTCGAAAAGTAGAAAAGTGAAAGTTTTTCACATGACAATTGTCAATAAAACTTCCACTTTTCGACCTTGAAAAGACAAAGTCGAAAAATTGAAAAGTCGAAAAGTCGAAAAGTTGAAAAGTCGAAAAGTTGAAAAGTGTAAGTTAGCCTTAAAACTTCCACTTTTCTAGTTAGGACTGGTTATCACGGGATGTTTGTTTATCAGCACCGAATAATGTTGGAGCCAGTGTAGGAGTAAAAATTCCTGTGTCACCTTAGACTGGTTACCGCCCCTGATACTACTATGTACCGGTATATATGTTTTCAAAAGGATTCTTTCTCAAGGTCGTTAAAAGTCGCGATTGCGTGGTAAAGGGTTAAGAGAATAGAAGACACATGGAGAAAAAAGAAAAATCTCATAAAACTCTCCATTGTAAGTGGTAAGGAAATTATTTACAACGATATATGGTTTTTGCAATTGATACATTGTGAAAACAATCTCTGTGCCATGTACCAAAGATTGCGACCAATGGAGGCATTAATTATGAATTGAAATACGAAATAATGTATGTAACAAACCTTAGAGATAATACTATTACAATCTCCATCTTAAAAGAAGATGGAACCATTCAATGAACCAATAAAGTTTTTTAACTTTTACTTTTTTTCTTGTTCCTGTTTTTTTTCCTTGCAAAGAGTGTAATTTTTTCTCGTTACTTTTTCCCCTGTTGCTTTCTTTTGGATTACAGCATGAATCAGATTTTTTTTTTCATTTTTACCTCTTTTTTTTCCCAACATCCATATCCATTCCTTTATCATTCTCAAAAGTCGCCTTTTTTAACAAATTCTAGACTTCTTATCGACAAATATGATATGACCAGATGATTTTATTTGTCCGAGAGGGGAACAAAATGTTGTAGAGAATGAAGAAAGTATTGCTTGCAGGCACAGTTTTCCTTTCACACAATGTTTTCAAACCAGGGATACTCAAAACAAAAAGCATCCTCCATAACAAAAAACAGGATTAAGAAGTACAGGGATAACAAAAATACCTAAACCTTTCATTTATTTGGCATTTTTTTTTTTTTTTTTTTTTCATTTTCTCGAATATTTCACGAACTATAGATAAGTATTCAACAAATAATTCTGAGAAGTTTGATCTTCCAAATTAAGTTATGGTTGGCATCAGGAAGGTTTATAATGCTTTACCAAACAACAAAATTTTGGACTGGTCCAATCTCAGAGTATTTGCAGATTACAAGTTAAATGTTGTTAAAATGATATTTCTTTTCTTTGATGGGGTAGATAAAATTGTGGTGAAAGGAGAAAATGTTTTCAAAAACTGCTCTTTTAGAGTCAGCAAAAGTCGTTACTGTGAGGCCAAGACTGTGTAATTACGTTGTAAAACTTTAACCATTACAACACAAAAGAGAGGTTTACCGTTCGGAAAAGGGTCAATATGGCTCAATTATGAGATTAATCACAGGGAACAATTTGCATTAGTCAACTTAAAAAAAAAAAACTAGCAAAATGCGGATTAAAAATGAATTTAATCCTTTCCCAAACAAGCCCAGGTTTTTACGTGTCTGCAGTACAAGTCTTTTGAGAACATTGTGGGAAAAGGAGAAATTGCTCGTAACGAGCAATTTCTCCTTTTCCCACAGTGTTTTCTACCCTTTAGGAGAACTTTCTACCATTTTCATCAAATTTAAAATTGTTGTCTGTAAACTCTTTCAGTTTGGAAGAGTCTAAAATTTGTCGTTTGGGAAAGGGTTAAGTAAATTATAGATCTATGTATCTTACCTACATCGCAACATTTATGGTCTCCGTCTTTCATTTTTAAAAGGTATAACGGAGATCCAAGAAAAAAATCACCTGTTGGTCAGACTGTTTACAAATGTATCCATAATTTTGAAAGGATACTTGCATTCATCTACAGCAAATTTTGTTCTATAGATGGTAGATCTCATGACTGAAATCTTAACCAGACGACAATGTTGGACTCGTCCATCCGGAAATTATTAGCAGACGATATCTGAATCGCAATTAAGATGAAGGCTTTTGTCCTTAATCCGGGAGCAAAGATTATGGGCATGGTTAAAACTCCAGCGTATGCTCATTTTCCCACAATGTTCTCAAAAGCACACTGTTCGGACTATAGGGTTTAGTCCTCATAATAGCATTCAAAAGTTGATGAATACAGTCTGAAATCCATAATAGTGTTGTTTTCTTTAATCACAGGAAAATAACTCTTTATCAAAAGACAAAATTTTAGACTGATACAAATTCAAAGCTTTTGCAGACTACAAATTTAATGTGGTTCACTTGTTGTAATTTGTATCTGAAAGGTTTGAAAGGGTAGAAAACAGTGGGAATAGAAGAAAATGCTGGTTACCAGCATTTTCTCCTTTTTCTTCTATGTTTTCATAAGGTTTTTCCTCAAGGTTGTTGAAACATGGGATAGTTTGGTAATGAGTTTTAATTAACTCATTACCAAACGACAAAATTTTAGATTTGTCCAAATCGAAAGCATTTGCAGACGACAAAATAAAAGTGATTCAAAATTTGAAATTTGTTTTCTGAAGGCCAGAAAACGTCATGAGAAAAAGAGAAAATGCTGGTTACCAGCATTGTCTCATTTTTCTTTTATGTTTTCATAAGTTTTTTTTCTTGAGGGCTGTTGAAACATAGGATAGTTTGGTAATGGGTTTTAATTAAACTCAAGTACATGCAAAGTGTAACACACTTAAATGTTTTGATTAAAAGGAAAAGCTTAGTGAAACTTTCTTAGATGATAGGATGAACGCCTGATGGAGAAAGTAGGATACTGTACCATTTCTGTTTCATCACTTGCTCCTAATCGAAGTAAGTCTAATTAGATTAGATCTAGTATTTCCTTTGAACTTTGACATAGCTGTAATTTTGTTTGCAATTTTATAACTTCTTTAATGTAACAATAAAGGCCAAATGTAAACAAAGCGGGTGTTTAAATGCAATAGAAGAAGGAGGAATAGCTGGCAACCATCATTTCTCCTTTTTCAACGATGTTTCCTACTCTATCAAAGCCAAAAATCATCATTTGAACAACATTTAATTTGTCGTCTAGAAACGCTTGAACCATTTTGTTCTAGTCCAAGATTTTGTGATATTAAAGGAACATCTGGCATGCGTCTATACCTGCGAGTGGATTCTGGCACATGACTGTGGCGGTGCAGAGGGGAAAAGTGGAAAAGTTGATTGATTGAATGGTGATTTCATATCTCATATTCATTGATGAATGTGTTCTGTTTACCAGTACTAGACTCGGGTTATTAGGTGTCTTGCCCAACGAAACTCCTTCAACAAAAACTGGTGCTTTGAGTTAGAATCATACCATCGTTATTTGCATCCTACACCTTACCAAATGATATCTTATTTCAATAAGTTACATTTTCTGCATGGCACAGTGTTGAAGGTGCAGGAGACCTTGTGGATCCTCACTCAAAGCACTGAATTTTCATGCAAGTGCCTTTTGGTAAGACACCTCATCCAGCAAAGAAGTGAGAAGTGACATTCTTTGTAGTTTGGCTTTTATCTCTGTAAACATTGTCCCTATAAACAATGTAATTTCAGTTCATGCAGAACTACAAGAAATACATATTCTTTGTCACTTATCTCTTGCTGTGGTAGAAAAGAAGCTCCAGTGAGCTAAAAAGGGGGGAAGGTACAATTGGTACAGTGTTATGACAGTTTCTGAAAAGAAAACCGCAACATCATGTTGCAGGTGTGATATTTCTTGAATAACATAATCATTCACCACGAGTAATTCTTGAAGTCAGCTGAGATAAAAGATCAAGCAACCATTCTGACAAAGTTCATAACTATCCGACTGAAAATGTGCCGTCTGAATCATTCACAAGATTTTATAAAATATGTGACCTAGTGACCTACTTTTTGACCTGACATGACCCATTTTCATAATCACCGATGTAACATAAACATTCTGACCAGCTTTTAAGAGTATTGACCGGAAAATACAATCTCTAGAATGTACAAAAGGGTTTTAAATGTTTGACCATGTGACCTAGTTTTTTTATCTCATTTTCAAACTCATTAGAGATATAATGAACACAAACAGTCTGATTAGTTTTCAAGAGTACTGGACCGAAAACTTGGCCTCTTGAGCACGCACAAGGTTTTTCTGATTTGACCTAGGAACCAATTTTGAGACACGTCCGAGCTATATTTTGACAAACTAACTTTCTTTCAATCTTTGAAGAATATTTGATTAAAAATGTTGCCTCTGTTTATAGAGACCACATTTTATGTGGCTCTTCCAAGATATCACCGAGAAATATCTTCTGCGCAAATTTCAATACTGTTGTACCAAAGGTTTTTCAAAGATTTGACCTGCTGACATAGTTTTTATACCAACGTGACCTATTTTCAAAAATCCCAGAAAAAGTTCTAGGAGTTTCGGACTTAAAATATTGCGCCTAGAGCATATGCCTACGTGTTCAAGGTAATGAATGACAACTCGAAACGCAGGATGATCGACAGACTGCAGATGAAGGACATGGCCCGATCACAGAAGCTCACCTTGAGCACTTTGTGGCATTATCATACTGAAAAAGATTTTGATTCTCGTGTTGTTTTTTAACCCTTTACCAGACAATAAAATTTTAGCTTTATCCAAATTGAATGCATTTGCAGACGATAATTTCACTGGGGCTTCAATGGTACAAGTTTTCTTTGATAGTATGGAAACATCGTGGGAAAAAGAGAAAATGCTTGTTACCAGCATTTTCTCCTTTTCCCACTATGTTTTCAAAAGATTTGTTTCCCAGGGTGGCTACAAGTCGGCATTGTATGGTAAAGGGTTAAATAGAGAATTTCTTCAATTAAATTAGTTTAAACTCTTCTCGTCTAAAACTCAAATACCTGAAGCATCCAGTTTCTTATTCACCAACCATTCGTATGAACATAAATTTTCTAATTCTGCAGAGGTTTAGTTTAGTCAATCAGAAGTTGTACTTCTTTTAAACTTAAATATTCTTATAGAGTAAGAAAAAAGTAGTCCATGGTCTACTTGTAACAGATACTCTTGGGCATCCTGTTTATCACTGTTTTCAAGGCTTAACTTACACAACACAAAATGTTTTATACTTTATATAAATGCCTCACCAAGTGTGCCATTTCTTGCAACAAATATTAAACCCTTTACCCCATAAGGCATTTCTATGGTATCTCTAACTGACCCTAAATAACAGCAAGGATTAAGCCGTTTTTTATGTGGATAGGTCACCTTCTGATAGCATTGAAAACATTGTGGCAAACGGTGAAATTGCTCGTCACGAGCAATTTCATCTTTTGCCACAATGTTTTCCAAAGGCTCCTATAAGCAATGCGTAGAAACGAGTATCTACGGAGTAAAGGGTTAAGCTTTCGGTTGAATGTGAAATGCCGCATTTACTATTAAGTATCAAGAGCTTAACTATACCAATGTGTCAATGTGTCGTATTTCAAGAATTTTGACAGTTTATTTTGCATCAAATACTAGCATATTGAAGTTCTTCTTTGAATACTTTAAAAAAAACTTCACCAGATTTTTCATGTTCACAAGAACTCTCGTAACTTCAACTTACCGTACGTGCACCAAATGTGTACTGCTTACTCAGTGCCAAATATATCATGTTCTTACAAAGTTGTCATAAGTTACAGAAGCAAGTATGTCATATTTTGAAGAATAATCGCAACTTCTGAAACAGAAAATGTGCCATTGTTTGTAAAAAAAAAAAATACGTAACAATTGTACTTTTTACCGGATGTTGTGTATTAAAGAACTATCATAGTTTACACCATATCAAATGTGTCATTATCACAAATTACTGTTCAAATGTATCATATTTTAAGGATCTATCACAACTTATTTGTAGTACTATAATAATTTGCAATAAAACAAATATGTAATTATTTTCCAGGTGCTCTTGGAATCTTCAGAATGGTGTTCTTACAAAGTTTAATCCTAATAACTTTACTTGTGCCACCAGCTTTGTCAGAATCAATTGCAGAATTTGAGGATATTTCTTTACGTTCAGAAATCATATTCGATGCCTGCTCATTTCATCTGGCATTAAAGTCAAGACTCGGAAGATGCACAGGAGGCTCAGTGGATCATTGTTTTTGTATGTCACTAGGCGAAGGACTGTTGGTCGACTGTTCTAATCGCAATATGACGACGATCCCAAATCTCATTCCCAGGAGAACAACTGTTCTTTTACTGAATCACAATAATATTAAAGAAGTTCCAAATAATGTATTTGGGAGTAACTCCAAGTTGATACACCTGGACTTATCTTACAATAATATATCTGTACTAATGAACAATTCATTTTATCAACTGCATGAACTGAGAACACTTTTACTGCAGAACAACCGACTGCGATATACTGAAAACAGCCTTCCTGCAGTTGGCTTTCACCATCTTGAAAAACTTGTCTGTCTACGTATTGAACAGAAAGGAATGATCTCAGATGTTGAGGATTACCCTATTCAATCGCTAATGCCATTAAAGAACCTTCAAGTCTTGTTCATGGATGGGCTATCAAATCGCACATTTTCCAAAAACTTTTCTCTTTTAACAAATTTGGTGACAATTGTGCTAAATGGTATAAATGGACGCTGTAACCTAACATCTGTTACGAATGGAAGCTTTGTCTTTCTTTCACATATTGAGAACTTGGCCCTCCTTAACTGTTCTTTGACCTCCATTCAGAAAGGCAGCTTTGAGGAAATGAAAAATTTACTTAGTTTGAATTTATCATACAATACAGAGCTTCATTTTCAAAGTATGGTAAATGTTACGTATGGTTTGACTAAGTTGTCGCGTTTTAGATCACTCAACCTCACCAAAATACATTCCACCTTTGGAAGATGCACCTATCTGGACAGCCAGATGTTACAATACTTCAATCAAACAACCATGCAAGAATTGATACTTGATTCTAACAGACTCTCCACTGTTGATGCAGATGCTCTAGATTTTTCCCCCAAAAATTTAACGTACATTTCTGTTGCCGATAACAAATTCGATGTTGGCTCTTACTTAATAAATTTACTGTGTAACTGTGATGGTATATTTCCAAACATCAGGACATTCATCATGTCAAATCAAAATTGGAGGAAAGCAATCAGTGGGCTTCTGTTGAAGGAATGGTCAAAACGGAACCCATACCTTAATCAAAAGACAAAGAAAAACATAAACTGGTTTACTAGGCCAAGTTCAAATGTTATCAGTTTTAAAAAATGTTATTCACACATTTTGGAGAAATGCTCAGACTGCCTAAACATTCACACAAGTCCATGTCCATTGCCAATAGTGGGAGAGTTCAACTTATGTCCAATTCCTTTACTCCTCCCACCTTATCTGGAAACTATTGACGTCAGTGGGTCCCATTATAGAATGTCCGTAAAGCAAGTATGTTTGTGCCCTAACAATAGCCTTACCAATTTGAATTTGAAAAGAAATCTTATTTACTCATTTCCTGGACCATTTTATGGGTTCGAACAATTGAAAACATTGGATTTGGCAGAGAATTACTGCAACAACATAACAGAAGCCAGTTTCGAAAACATGCCGAATTTGCGCACACTGAACTTGTCTAGTAACCATCTTGGAGACTGTATTAATAACAAGACATCCATGCTACCATTCAAAAACCAACAAAAGCTAACACATCTTGATCTGTCCAACAACAAACTCCGTACACTGCCACGGAAAATATTTTTTAATCTAACAAGTTTGGAATACCTCTCTCTAGCAGCAAATAAAATGAGTAAAATAAAAGTGAGTATAGCTAAACTAACAAAGATAAAAGTACTAGACCTCAGTAAGAATCTGTTGGAGACAATCTCAGAAGATGTTAGAATTGTACTTGACTATGCTCGAAATTATAATAATGCAACTGTGAATATGTCCCACAATAAACTCACATGTATTTGTAAATACCAAAGTTTCATAGAATGGATGACCCAGAACAGGAGAATGTTTATCGGATTTGATGATTATTACTGTCATTTTGATAATGGGGATCGTCATTATTTAAAAGACAGTATTGTGATAAAAAAGTTGCAAAAAGAGTGTACAAATTACATTCCTCTCATATTAGGCACCAGTCTAAGTATTGGATTGGTGATATTTATTTTGGTTTCTGTTATAACTTATCGCTATCGTTGGCACATTCGGTATATGTACTACTCAGCTAAATTTCGATATAATGGCTATGCCAGGGTAGATAATGATGACCACTTTTTGTACGATATATTTGTTTCATATGCCGACGCTGACAAGCTCTTCGTTCTAGAACAGATGGTGCCTGAACTTGAGGGAAAGAGACAACTTCGCTTGCTAGTTCATGAGAGAGATTTTCCGTTTGGAAAGCTAGTCACAGAAAATATTCATCAAGCAATTACTTCAAGTCGCAGAACAATGTTAGTGGTATCACCAAGCTTTCTGTCTAGTAAATGGTGCAGATATGAAATGAATATTGCAAAGGTAGAGGGTATCAACCGAGACAGGGAGATACTGTGTGTGATAATGAAAGATTCCATACCGATATCAAAACTACCGATCGAGCTGATGGACATAATAGCCAAGAGAACATATCTCAATGTTCCCACTGATCCTGAACTTTTCATGAGCTTCTGGGATTCCATTGAAACATTGACTCATTGAGGCTTTTTGTGCTGGACTTTGTTTAAAGCATGGGATTTGTAACACGCTTCTAAGAGTAGTAAGGGAATGCGCTTTAATCGCCTTATTTCGGACTAAGGACTAAAATGCAAATTATCGATCTGCCATCAATCAATAGATGATTAAGTCATTAACGGCAGCTGCGCGGTTCCAGCGGAACAATGGGGACAGCTGACATCTGCCGGTTGTTATTTGCATACAGGTGAAGTCTGCAACAGACGGGTTTTTGCATGCAGGCGACGTCTACAACTGAAAGACAGTTGGTGGCGCCAAAAAAAGCGTGATCGATTAATGTCCAGGTGGTGGCACCAAAAGGCGCTATTGATTGATCTCTGCCGGAATGTGAAGCATAAAACCTTTTTGTCCTATATTCCTTAACATGTATTTATTTTCCAATGACTTAACAGACGCTTTCAACATTTTTATCCGTCTTGTTCGTGCAGGTATTTGCAAATTGTAGACCCCTGTGTTGTTGGTAGGGAAAGTTAAAAACCTGTTTGCTTATGTATTCATTTACAGTATTATATCCGTTTTGAAATTTTGGACCTTTCGAACATAGGTAAACGTAACAGAGTACCAAACTTATTGAATGTAAAGGGTTTAACACCACCGTGAACAATTTTTACTTATATCTCGTCGCCTGATGCAGCTATTCATGTCTGTCATTTTTAACAGAGAGACGGAAGGGCAGACGCTAAAAACTGAGAGTATTCTATCAGCGCGTGTTTGTACTCTGTTCTCGAATAGGACCAGCGAAAGATGAGTTGTAATGCGGTTTTTTTTTTTAACACTTTGGCAAAAGGAGAAAAAGTCACTGACGGATATTTTCGCAAATGAAAAACATTTTGGAAAAAGGAGAAAACATTTTGGAAAAAGGAGAAAACATTATGGCAAAAGAAGAAAACACTTTTTGCAAAAGAAGAAAACATCATGACAAAAATTTAAAAAAATTATGGGAAAAAATGGACAGAAGATGAAACATTTTGGCAAAAGGAGAAAACATTATGGCAAAAGGAGAAAACATTTTGGTAAGGATAAAAACCTATGGCAAAAGAAGAAAACATTTTGGCAAAAGGAGAAACATTTTGGAAAAAGGATAAAACATTTTGGAAAAAGGAGAAAACATTTTGGTAAAAGGAAAAAACATCTTGGCAAAAGGAGAAAACATTACGGCAAAAGGAGAAAACATTTTGGAAAAAGGAGAAAACATTACGGCAAAAGGAAAAACATTTTGGAAAAAGGAGAAAACATTTTGGAAAAAGGAGAAAACATTTTGGTAAGGATAAAATACTAGTTACGCGATATAAAATGATCACACCAACGAACAGTGAAACGATGGGCTTTTTTAAAACAATTTAGAAAAAGGGAAAAATTGGGTTACGGGATGTATGCAAGATACACAGACAAAGCCAGTGTACAACACTTCTTTTTCGTGGGTTTAGGCTTTCTTTAGTAATTCAGTCAGTGTTAGAAAATGTTTTGAAAGGACAGAAGCACGTCGTTTTCTTCAACGTCAACTATCTTCTTTTTCTGAACAGTCAAAGGTCATTGTTTGCTCCAATAATGGAATGAATTACAATCTGCGCGTTAAATATCGATTTATCAAGGCATCAATTTTGAAAGTCATTATTCAACGGTCTTGTCTTAGCAGATGTTTCCGCCAAAAACTTATGATGGGATGCACATGCGCGTATAAAAAGCTTGGCGCATTCATAGTCATTTCAGTTTGAATTTGTGTTTCATGAAATTTGGATTTACGGAAGTAAAAAAAAAAATCCGTGGAGAGTTAAGTTGGATTTAAAGTGAACATTGTTTTGGAAGTACCCACTCGAAATGTATTAGTGATATTTTTTTTTTTTTTAAATTAGGTGCTTATTTTTTTTTTCTCAATACAGCTGGAGTAACATATTTATTTTGAGAGTTTGCGGGATTAATCTGTGACTGAGTGCAATAGCCGAGATCTTCGAATTTCAGTTTTCGAAAAACTATGAAAAATAAGTTTGTGCGGATATACATATTGTAAAATTATTTTGAAATATAAGTTATATTCCTTGTGCGAGTTTTGATCCGATCATAAATTCAAAAGATGGAAATATGCTTATAGATGCTGAGATATTCTGAAATGTATTGATGATCCTATGAGTTTGTAGGCTTATTCTGTGACTTTTAGTTGGATGATTTTGTTATTTAGTGTGATAATATATTTTGGGACAAATCGCTTCATCTTGGAAACAACTCTTTATGAGAGATCGGTTTATGTAACACTGCAAAAATACTTAAAGGAGCTCACGATTCAAAGGTAAGTTGTATTCATTTGATAATAAGTCTTTACGAAATACTTAAGTGACTCATAAGTTTTAGAAGTTTGAATTCTTGAAATTTGGCCGAAGCTTCGATTTGCCACTTTACTGTAAACGTTCCTATCGACTGTCTATTTTGTAGAATAATGTAAACATCAACAACAGCATTGAATTCAGTGTTTAGACCCCATCACTAGAAGGATAGTACCGAATGTTCAATTCAAATGCTCAAAGATTTCGAACGAGTTATGTTCAACCCTAAATTGCCAAATTATTGAAAAATAGAGTTCTAAATGTAGCGAGCACTGTATGTTCAAATCAAAGCACCGAAAGTGCCGATTGTTTTGTTTTCAATTCAAGTTACTAAGTTACCGAAAGCGCCGAAAATGAGGAGTACTGTATTTCTGTGCCAGTAACAACCGTGAAATTGAAAGACTGTGGGCTTTTCTGCAGGGGTTGTGGGAGGAGCATAACCATCTACCGGATATTTTCCGATTCTGACTTCCCTTCCTGAATTTAATTTATGCTGAATATGAATATGGTATGTGTGCATTAACCAATTCATCCAATAATAGGCTGCCATATATTTATCTCTTAGGTCTGGTCTAAAGTCGTTCTCGGGGCGTCGACGAATGAATGGACCGACTGGCATCTCTAGACCGATCGCTTGCAAGTACAAAGCATTGGCATCGAAGCCTAGGATGGAACTGCATTTTTTCTTTCCTCGTATGAGCGTTTTTCCAGCACAGTGGTGACGGGTGAATATAATGCTGGGACCACCCACGATATTGTGCTTGATTGTTTGGTAGAGATCGCTGTTGCCTTGATCGAATAGGGCAAAATTGACCTTTTGCTGTTTAGCAGTTCTGAATAACAACTGCCTGGAAATTCCTGGGATTGATATGCTTGTCTTAAATACATCGATGACTTTCTCGAAGTAGAATGCCTGGAATCGTTCTACAGCAGTGACAAATGGTTCCACGTCAAGATTGTTGTACCATATCAAAAAATCTCGGAAAGTTGTCATACTGTTTTCCTTCCACACCGTTTGGCAGTACTCGTATTCTTCTTTCGAAATGTTTTTGCCTTTTAATTGGCTGTAAAATTCTGCGTGTGACGGCAGAGACGGGTACTCCAACTTGTCCACGCTATCAAACCAATCGTAGCAGAAAAACCCTTTTGCTTGTTCAACGCGGAAAGCCTTGAGGAACCCAGCATATGATGATCCAGGCGCAAGAAAATGGGACATATCCAAAAATTTAAGCGATTCCGTGGCAATGCAGGCATAGGCATTGTTCTTCTTGACGACGAAAATACCGTTCTGTTCTGTGTCGTGCATGTGCAAATGTTTGGCCAAAGTTCTTTTAATCAAATTCAAATCGTACTTGGCCGAGTTAAATCCGATGACAGGCACTTGGGACATGTACCCTTCGAATTGACCGTAGATCTTCTTCAAGGGATGGCTTTGTTTAGTTTCTTGGTCATTTTCTTTGGCTTCGTCGCCTAAGTCATCACATAATTCTTCATACAAATACATCTCTTCTTCGTCATCGTTCTCTTCGATCTTGTCATCGATAGCATCCAACACCCAGCCCCATTTTTCCTCGGCTAATTCGTACACTCTCAGAGATATGTCCGACATCATTTCTACCATTTTACGAACTAATTCGTCCTGGTTTCCATCTACAATACAGACTGGATCTGTGAATCCCTCCACATTACTGCACACGGATACACTGATGGGTTCGTGTTTTTGGCTCCATTCTAGCATGTCCGTTGCTCGCTCGTTTATTTGTATAAGTAGGGCTTCAAAGTCGTAACAAATAAACCAGATAAATGTTCGGTCTTCTTCTCGGACATATACGTCATATTTTTCCAAGATTTCAAAGATGGATTCTGTAGGTTGAAAGAATCCACCGGGGTATACGTATTTGGTCTTGTTGATGCAGTTTTTCTGATGACGATGCAAGTCACTGGCTTTTTTGAAATGGCGATCGCACGTTTTGCATTGGTACTCCTGTGCGTACATGGAGAAATTCTTAATGTACGATAGACGATTTTCGTACAGAATGAGGTACATGGTTGTTTCTTCGAGGCCTCTTGATTTGTAGACGGAACGGGCAAATCCGTCTTCTTGAAGGCTGTATACTTCCAGATTGAGACGAAACAGTTTTTCGAAAGCTGGAAAGTCTTCGAAAGTAATTCCTTCGTCACGACCTTTATTTTGTGTCTGCCATGTTCTGCAAAACTCTTTAGCTGGACCATCCACATGTCGTATGTTGTGGCCCCGATGCACTGCCAATGCTCTGAAGGCGCAGAGTTGGTAGCTATACCTTTTTCCGCTGAGTCGACTCTTGATTAAAGGGTAAATGCTATCTTTTCTCATAAGAAAATCTGGAAGGTCACCACTCCCCAGTGGATAATATGTGCTGTACAGCGTAAAATGCACGTTGGTCACTAGTACTGGGATCCACTTAGTGTCGGGTCGATGACGCAGCATGTCGACCAGTATATCTCTCTGTTGCAAGTGAAGTAGAAGTCGGTCTAGATCTCTTTGTCTAGACACGTACAAAGGACGTTCGAAAATACCATTGTTATTATACGGAATAAAATATCGATACTCTCCTGTGTCCCTGTTTTGTAGAATGACCCCAAACACGACATTTAGGCGAAAGGCACGTTGCTCCTGACGATATATTTCATCGGCGAAATGCATCAGTTGATTGACGTTCACGTCGTTGTTTAATGGAAAATTATAAGCAGATTGTACGGGTCCCCGTCGGTGAGGTTCTAAAATCAAAGGAGTGTTGGCCTCATACACTTCACGCAGACCCTCATTTACTCTTTCATGATTCCAGGGGGCAGCATCCTCGGCCCAGGGCCTTTGTTGTAGAGCTCCACCTACTTGGTAATGCTGACGCACGCCGTGTAGGTAAAGATCTCGTCTGTTGTTAAAACACTCTGCACAACGTCTGCATCGGTATTGATGCCCATTTGACTGGCGACTAGTTCCGCCATCAGAAGAATGGCTGTGGCTGTGTTTCAGAAAATCGTTTTTGGTATTCAAACACTCTCCACACTGACGACATTGAAATTTCTGAATTGTAGGACGTCTCGATGCTCTTCTCGGAGTTATGTTCCTGGTCCTTGACTGTTTGTTGTGCCAGTCCATGTGCCTTTTTAATCCATGGGACGTGAAACAGAGTTTTCCGCACTGAGTGCAAACGTTTTCGCATGGACCCTGACATCCCTTCTCGTGTACTTTTCTGTGTCTGTCGTGTTTAAATGGCTTTCCGCATTTCACGCATTCGAACATTGTCTTGGAGTGAGCCGCAGTGGTATGCCTTGTTAAGGACTGCTTGTGGAGAAACGACTTTTGGCACTGATCACAGGAGAATGTATGTGAATTCTGGTTGCCGATGGTATATTCTTCCATCTGTCCGTTATGCTGAAATTAAAAAGAAATATATTTTCCACATGCGAGCTTTGAAAGGCATAAAAGAAATATCATGTCTAAACTTAAAGTAAATCCTGAATGCATGTTTGAAATGAAAGACTTGCATGGGAGAAAAAGTCAGGTTTAAATGGAACAACACAAAAAATTAAGAAATTTAAACTTACCCTTTCATCGGTCAATTGATCTTTGTCTTCTCCACCAGTTTCATGGCTTTGTCTGTCAAAGGGGTACTAAAAAAAAAAAACACACAAAATCAAACCGTTTTTGATACAACACAGCTTTTTCTAAAAGAAAAGAAAAATAACATTGTTATTATATTATGCCAATACGAACTGAAAATACTACATTTCGTGAAGACATGCGAACACGGTATACTTACAGTCATATTTTCACCGAGTCCATCTATCATTCTATGCACATCTTCATGTTCATTCAGTTGGATGGCATTATCAAAAAACGTCCCGCACCATCGGCACACAGACATTTTCTGAAATGAAAAGACATTTTGACTTCGCTTGTAACTCTATCTTCTACAAATAACAGGAATTGCTTTACTGTCGTCAAACATTTTCGATATGTGAATTTGATCATTGCTGCTTCTATTGCTATATCAGAAATACAGTACTCCTCATTTTCGGCGCTTTCGGTAACTTAGTAACTTGAATTGAAAACAAAACAATCGGCACTTTCGGTGCTTTGATTTGAACATACAGTGCTCGCTACATTTAGAACTCTATTTTTCAATAATTTGGCAATTTAGGGTTGAACATAACTCGTTCGAAATCTTTGAGCATTTGAATTGAACATTCGGTACTATCCTTCTAGTGATGGGGTCTAAACACTGAATTCAATGCTGTTGTTGATGTTTACATTATTCTACAAAATAGACAGTCGATAGGAACGTTTACAGTAAAGTGGCAAATCGAAGCTTCGGCCAAATTTCAAGAATTCAAACTTCTAAAACTTATGAGTCACTTAAGTATTTCGTAAAGACTTATTATCAAATGAATACAACTTACCTTTGAATCGTGAGCTCCTTTAAGTATTTTTGCAGTGTTACATAAACCGATCTCTCATAAAGAGTTGTTTCCAAGATGAAGCGATTTGTCCCAAAATATATTATCACACTAAATAACAAAATCATCCAACTAAAAGTCACAGAATAAGCCTACAAACTCATAGGATCATCAATACATTTCAGAATATCTCAGCATCTATAAGCATATTTCCATCTTTTGAATTTATGATCGGATCAAAACTCGCACAAGGAATATAACTTATATTTCAAAATAATTTTACAATATGTATATCCGCACAAACTTATTTTTCATAGTTTTTCGAAAACTGAAATTCGAAGATCTCGGCTATTGCACTCAGTCACAGATTAATCCCGCAAACTCTCAAAATAAATATGTTACTCCAGCTGTATTGAGAAAAAAAAATAAGCACCTAATTTAAAAAAAAAATATCACTAATACATTTCGAGTGGGTACTTCCAAAACAATGTTCACTTTAAATCCAACTTAACTCTCCACGGATTTTTTTTTTTACTTCCGTAAATCCAAATTTCATGAAACACAAATTCAAACTGAAATGACTATGAATGCGCCAAGCTTTTTATACGCGCATGTGCATCCCATCATAAGTTTTTGGCGGAAACATCTGCTAAGACAAGACCGTTGAATAATGACTTTCAAAATTGATGCCTTGATAAATCGATATTTAACGCGCAGATTGTAATTCATTCCATTATTGGAGCAAACAATGACCTTTGACTGTTCAGAAAAAGAAGATAGTTGACGTTGAAGAAAACGACGTGCTTCTGTCCTTTCAAAACATTTTCTAACACTGACTGAATTACTAAAGAAAGCCTAAACCCACGAAAAAGAAGTGTTGTACACTGGCTTTGTCTGTGTATCTTGCATACATCCCGTAACCCAATTTTTCCCTTTTTCTAAATTGTTTTAAAAAAGCCCATCGTTTCACTGTTCGTTGGTGTAATCATTTTATATCGCGTAACTAGTATTTTATCCTTACCAAAATGTTTTCTCCTTTTTCCAAAATGTTTTCTCCTTTTTCCAAAATGTTTTTCCTTTTGCCGTAATGTTTTCTCCTTTTTCCAAAATGTTTTCTCCTTTTGCCGTAATGTTTTCTCCTTTTGCCAAGATGTTTTCTCCTTTTTCCAAAATGTTTTCTCCTTTTTCCAAAATGTTTCTCCTTTTGCCAAAATGTTTTCTTCTTTTGCCATAGGTTTTTATCCTTACCAAAATGTTTTCTCCTTTTGCCATAATGTTTTCTCCTTTTGCCAAAATGTTTCATCTTCTGTCCATTTTTTCCCATAATTTTTTTAAATTTTTGTCATGATGTTTTCTTCTTTTGCAAAAAGTGTTTTCTTCTTTTGCCATAATGTTTTCTCCTTTTTCCAAAATGTTTTCTCCTTTTTCCAAAATGTTTTTCATTTGCGAAAATATCCGTCAGTGACTTTTTCTCCTTTTGCCAAAGTGTTAAAAAAAAAAAACGCATTACAACTCATCTTTCGCTGGTCCTATTCGAGAACAGAGTACAAACACGCGCTGATAGAATATTCTCAGTTTTTAGCGTCTGCCCTTCCGTCTCTCTGTTAAAAATGACAGACATGAATAGCTGCATCAGGCGACGAGATATAAGTAAAAATTGTTCACGGTGGTGTTAAACCCTTTACATTCAATAAGTTTGGTACTCTGTTACGTTTACCTATGTTCGAAAGGTCCAAAATTTCAAAACGGATATAATACTGTAAATGAATACATAAGCAAACAGGTTTTTAACTTTCCCTACCAACAACACAGGGGTCTACAATTTGCAAATACCTGCACGAACAAGACGGATAAAAATGTTGAAAGCGTCTGTTAAGTCATTGGAAAATAAATACATGTTAAGGAATATAGGACAAAAAGGTTTTATGCTTCACATTCCGGCAGAGATCAATCAATAGCGCCTTTTGGTGCCACCACCTGGACATTAATCGATCACGCTTTTTTTGGCGCCACCAACTGTCTTTCAGTTGTAGACGTCGCCTGCATGCAAAAACCCGTCTGTTGCAGACTTCACCTGTATGCAAATAACAACCGGCAGATGTCAGCTGTCCCCATTGTTCCGCTGGAACCGCGCAGCTGCCGTTAATGACTTAATCATCTATTGATTGATGGCAGATCGATAATTTGCATTTTAGTCCTTAGTCCGAAATAAGGCGATTAAAGCGCATTCCCTTACTACTTCTAAGGATTGGAGACACAGCTATCTTAATTTTACAGCGCATTTGCAGATTACGAAGAAAATGTAGCTCAAAAGATTTAATTTGTTTCTGATGAAGTAAAATAATAAAAATAGTAATAACAATAATAATAATAATAAGTAAAAGAAAATAAAAGTGGGTGAAAAAAGAAGGAAAAAACTCCGATTAAATGACAGGATCTGTCTTTGATTTGGTAAAAACATTGTACGATAACGGTAAAAAAAAGTTGGTTTCAAAATTATTGCTGTAAGATAAGACTACAAACTCTGAACTGTCTGATCGTGATCTTCACCGTCTGCAGAATTCTTAAGCAAGATTTTACTCCTGGTAACGTATAGGCAATTATAGATAGCTACAATGTTAGAAGTTATAAACCTGTACCAAAAGATCCTAAATTTTCACGGCTCTGAAGAAAACAGCTGTTGAAAGCATTGTGGGGGAAAAAGGGAGAAATTTTGGTAACCAGCGATTTATCATCTTTTCACTTTGTTTTCTATAATTTCGGAACAATTTACAGCATTAGAGCTACACTGTTTTCAAAGCCTTAAAATTCGCCAGGTTTGTTACAAATGGGGATTGTACAGTTAACTCATTACAAAACGAGAATTTTTTTTAGACCAGTTCAAATTGAAAGCATTTGCAAACAACAAGACAAATGTGACTTGAAGAAAATGAAATTTGTATTTGGAAGGCTATAAAAGATTCTTTACTTAACTACTATGTAAATATTTATTGCTTGTATCAATTTATGTTATAAAAGTCTATAAAACAGCCATGTATATTATAAAATTCAAATAAATATATCATAATTTGGATTGCAACTTAGATGCTTGAATGTTTCTTTGACCAGTTTTAAGAAGCATGCTTATCAACATAAAAAAGGAGAAGGAGGTTTTGGGAAACATTGTTAAAAAAAGAGGAAAAAACGATAGACAGACTCATTTTCAATCTCTTTTCTTTTCTTTAGCTCACCTTAGCACAAAGTGCTAAAGGTGAGCTATTGTGATCGCCCTATGTCCGTCGTCCGTCAACAATTTCTTTAAAAATCTTCTTCTCCTAAACCACTAAGCCAATCTTCATGAAACTTGGCAAGCATGTTCCTTGGGGGAAGGGTTACCAAATTTGTTCAAAGAATTGAATTCCGTCCATAACTCTGGTTGCCATGGTAACAAGAAGGAAAACAGGAGGGCCATTGGCCCTGGAAAGTTCACTTAAGACTATAGCTTACGAGTGATATTCAATTCTTTGAACAACTATGGTAGAGCTTCACCCAAGGAATATCCCTGCCATTTTTCATCAAGATTGGCCAAGTGGGTTAGGAGAAGAAGGGCCAGTTTTGACGCCAGGGACATCATATGACCAATCTTGGTAGCGGTCCACTAGAAGATTCTGCATACCAAATATCAAAGCTCTGCACATTCAGGTTTCAGAGACGAAGATTTCTAAAGTTTTCCTTCTTTGTTGCTATGTTTGAACTTGTGACCCCGGAAGCAGGGCCAGTTTTTAACCCAAGGGTATAATATGAATAAACTTGGTAGAGGTCCACAAGGAATTGCTACATGCCAAATATCAAAGCTATATGCCTTCTAGTTTTAGAGAATCAGAATTTTAAAATTTTCTTTCTTTGTTCCTATGTTTGAACTTGTGACCCACGGGGCAAGGCCAGATTTGACCCCACGGGCATGTTAAAAAAAAAAAAAAAAAAAAAAAAAAAAAACTTGGTAGAGGTCTACTAGGAGATGCCACAAACCAAATATCAAAGCTCTACGCCATCTAGTTTCAGAGGAGAAGAATTTTAAAATTTTCCTTCTTTGACCCTACGCTCAAACTTGTGACCCCCGGGGTGGGGCCAGTTTTGACCCCAGGGGCATAATTTGAACAAACTGGGTAGATGTCCACTAGGAGATGCCACACACCAAATATCAAAGCACTACGCCTTCAAATTTTAGAGGAGAAGATTTTAATGTTTTCCTTCTTTGTTCCTATGCTCAAACTTGTGATCCCCGGGGTGGGGCCAGTTTCGACCCCAGGGGCATAATTTGAACAAACTGGGTAGAGGTTTACTATGAGATGCCACATACTAAATACCAAAGCTCTACGCCTTCACGTTTAAGAGTAGAAGATTTTTAAAGTTGTCATTCTTTGTTCCCATGCTCAAACTTGTGACCGCCGGAGTGGGACCAGTTTTATTTGAACAAACTTGGTAGAGGTCCATTAGAAGATGCCACATATCAAATATGAAAGCTCTATCTGAAGATTTTTAAAGTTTTCTTTCTTCGCTCCCATGCTCAAACTTGTTATCCCCCGGGGTGGGGCCAGATTTGTCCCTACGGGCATAATTTGAACAATTTTGCTAGAGATCCATTAGAAGATGCCACATACCAAATATCAAAGCTCTACGCCTTCTAGTTTCGGAAAAGAAGATTTTCAAAGATTTTTTTTTTTTTGCCATGACAACTAGAGTTATGGGTGGAATTCAATTCTTTGGACAATTTTGGTAGAACTTTACCCAATGAACATTCTTGCCATGTTTCATGAAGATTGGCCCAGTGGTTTAGGAGAAGAAGATGTTTAAAGAAATCGTTGACGGACGACTGACGACGGACATAGGACGATCACAATAGCTCACCTTAGCACGAAGAAATACAAAATCTTTGAAAATCTTCTTTTCTGAAACTAGAAGGCGCAAAGCCATGATATTTAATATGTGGCATTTCCTAGTGGACCTCTACCAAGTTTGTTCAAATTATGCCCCTATTGTCAAAACTGGGCCCGCCCCGATGGAAACAAGTTTGAACGTAGGAACAAAGAAGGAAAACTTTAAAAATCTTCTCCTCTGAAACTTGAAGGCGAAGAGCTCTGTTATTTAGTACGTAGCATCTCCTAGTGGACTTTTACCAAGTTTGTTAAAAGAAGGAAAACTTTAAAAATCTTCTTCTCTGAAACTAGAAAGCGTAGAGCTTTGATATTTGGTCTGTAACATCTCCTAGTGGACCTCACTGGTCAATTTGAGCATAGGAACAAAGAAAGATAATTTTAAAAATCTTCTCCTCTCAAACTAGATGGCGTAGAGCTTTGAGATTTGGCATGTGGCATCTCCTAGTGGACCTCTACCAAGTTTCAAATTTGTTATCAAATGGTTCTCTTAGGGTCAAAAGTGGCCCCACCCCGGGGAACACAAGTTTGAGCATAGGAACAAAGAAGGAAAACTTTAAAAATCTTCTTCTCTGAAACTTGAAGGCATAGAGCTTTGACATTTGATATGTAGCATCTCGTAGTGGACCTCTACCAAGTTTGTTCATATGATGCCCCTGGGGTCAAAACTGCCTCAGCCCTGGGGGTCATAATTTCAAACACAGGAACAAAGAAGGAAAACTTTACATTTTATTTTTTTCTCCAAAACTAGAAGGCATAGAGCTTTGATATTTGGCATGTATAAACAGGTCCGAACATAGCAACAAAGACGGAAAACTTTAAAAATCTTCTTCTCTGAAACTTGAAGGTGCACAGCTTTGATATTTGGTATGCAGAATCTTCTAGTGGACCTCTACCAGGTTTAGTCATATGATGTCCCTGGAATCAAAACTGGCCCTGCCACGGAGTTCACAGGTTGGAATATAGGAAAAAAGAAGGAAAACTTTAAATTTCTTTTCTCTTAAAGGGGAAGGTGTTTAGCTTTGATATTCGGTATGGAGCATTTTTGAGTGGACCTCTACCAAGTTCGTTCCATGGATGCTGCTTTGGTCAAAAACTGGTCCAGCCCGGGGATCACAAGTTCGAACATAGGGCAAAGAAGGAAAATTTAATATTCTTCTTCTATATAAAACTGCAAGGCGTAGAGCTTTGATATTTGTTCGCTCACCTTAGCAAAAAGTGCTAAAGGTGAGCTATTGTGATCGCCCTATGTCCGGCGTCTGTCGTCCAGCGTCTGTCGTCTATCAACAGTTTCTTTAAACATCTTCTTCTCCTAAGCCAATGGGCCAATCTTGATGAAACTTGGCAGGGAAGACCCTTGGCAGGGTCACCAGCACTTTTTTCCCTTTCCCACAATGTTTTCAAAAGGCTTCTTCCTAAGGGGCATAAAAAGTTGTCATTGTGTGGTGAAGGGATAACAACATAGGATGCAAGAGTCAACTTTTCAACTCTTTACACAACGAAACATTTGCGACCCTCTACATTAAAAGCTGTTCCAGACAATAAAGTTCAATGTGACTAAATTGATGAAAATATATTCTTAGAGGGTTGAAAACAATAAGAAAAGGGTAAAATGATTGTAACCAGCATTTCTTCTTTCTTTTCCCGCATTGTTTTCAAAGGGCTTCTTCCCCACTCGTGTGAAAAATCGGGATTGTGTGGTAAAGGGTTAATAATATACAAAATATTAAACAACAGTTTAACATATCAGTTCCGCATTCACAATGATCAAAATAATGAATGACTGGAGGAATGAGAAGGGTTCCCTGGCTAGTGAGGGTTTGTGTAGCAGGAATTTGCTACAAGTCACCCGTGGGTATTATTTTTAGATCCATTCATACTTTTGTGTATTGCGGAGTAGGAATCTGTGATATCCTGATTTGCATATAGGTCACTTAATTTACATATAAGCAAGCATCATGTACCTTACCAATGGCATCTTGTACAGTTTATTGCTTTGCAATTGGACAAGTACAAATTGCGATGGTAGAGATTCTGCACTTTAAGTCAAAGTTGTCATAATGACTGAATTAACATTCTTAACAGTAAGGAGTTTTTTTTTCATTTCATACCTACCTATACTTTCTATTTTGGTCATTTCGCACCCAGTTGGCCATTTCGTACCCACTTCGGTCATTTCGTACACAGGTTTAATTATCATTTTGATTATTTAGTACCTAGTTTTTCCTACTACTTGCGTCTTTTTTGTTGAATGACCACTGCTAAAATTGTACATTGGTGAAATTGTGATAAATTCCGCCGAAGAACGAGTAAGGTGGTTATGATTGTATCTGACCATTATTGGTTACTTCTTTCTAAGTTTAGCTTTTAAAACAAAGATTGTTTAGAACTCCTTTGTTTATTTCTCACCGAGCTCTGCATGAATTTAGTTTGTGGAAAAAAATCTGGAGAGAGGCCAGTTTTTCGCTGTGTTGTTCATAAAGCGCGATGCAAAACCACGATTCTTTATTATCACTGTTTACCAAACAGTATAGTTTTAGACTTGTTTAAATTGAAAGCATGCCTTGCAAACTTACGTCCTCTTGAATTATACTTTCCTAAGACTGCAACATTTTAGTAACTTAGCCCTGTTCTTAACACATTCCCAAACAAACACGGATTATCACATGTGTGCTGTAAAATTGTTTTGGAAAAACATGTTGGATAAGGAGAAATTGCTCGTTATAAGCAATTTCTCCTATATCAAATACTTTTTCTCCACTACTAACGAACTTTCTACCATTTTTGAAGCTTTTTAAATTGGCGTCTGCCAACTCTTTGAATTTGGAAGAGTCTGATATTTGTCGTCAATCTGCGAGCACAGTTGGCGTTCGTTACTCTCACCCATCCTCGTTGACCCAGTTTCGATTCATACTGTAATCGACCTTTGGTTATTTGGCTAGTGTTTCCACGTTCTCATGAATTAAGGTATTTATGAAGCATTTTGATTGGTAATCTCAGTTTTTCTTTGAGAAAATTTAAACTATTTTTATCACAAATCTGCCGTCATTTCTATTTTTAGTAACTGATGAAATGAAATTGCTCTCCCTACAAGAGAGAATGAATGTGTCATCGATCTTTCGATTGGCTATTAGGGTACTGATCTGAGGTGGCCAGTGCACCTATTTCTGCTTTTCAAGACCTTTTTGAAGTTCAGTCTTTCAACGACAATGGACTTTGTCGGATATGAGAGACTGATGAGGAGACAGGAAGCGAAGGAGAAAATGTGAGAGAAAGAGAGAAACAAAGAAAATAGAGAGAGAGAGAAAGAAACAAAGAAAATGAGAGAGAGAGTGAGAGGATATAAAAGAAAAAGACGCACGTTTAAAAGATGGCGTTTGCAAACATCGTGATAAAACCCTCATTCCTTACATTTCAAATACCTTTTTCCTACAAACATTTTCCTTTCTCCACAATGATCGCTTGTCTTTCAAAGCCAGTATTATTGCATGACAATTCTTGTTAATTAAGTGTTCATATTTACAAGAAGAAATACGAAGAAAGTAGCCACTACAAAAATATTTTTTTCATCGATAACGGGTATGCATAATGTTCACTTCTTTTGTTCTGTTAGTTTCAACAGTTAGTACCCCCGGGCTACGTCTATCAACACATCATTACGGGTTTCCAGGGCTCAGCGTTTTAATTCTATATATAGTTGTTGGGTGAATTACTTTTTCGTATTAATTTTTAAACAGAATTTAAGTATTTGTTTAGTTTCAAGGACAGACGGGCGTATATATCTTCTTTCAATGAAATCGTTTAATTCAATCAAGTTACCAGAGTAGATAAAGACAAGCTGAAATACAGTAGAACATTTATTATTCTTAAATAACTGTTGAGGTGTCGACAAACCCGTGTTTCGTTTTCAACATGAACAACCCGTAGGGTCGTCTTGTAAACTGTGAATAAAACCCGCATATTTTGCATACTTTCAAGCCTTATAATTGGAATAAGTTGAGCTCCACAAAAGTGGTGTTCCTTTTCCTTTTGTCAAATGGCCCCACCCACCCCGCCACGCCCGCCCTGAGAGAGGGGGAGAGAGAGAGGGAGAGAGAGAGGGAGAGAGAGAGAGAGAGAGGGGGGGGAGAGAGTGGGGGAGGGAGGGGGGGGAGGGAGGGGGGAGGGAGGGGGGAGAGAGGGGGGGGAGAGAGGGGGGGAGAGAGGGGGAGAGAGAGGGGGGGAGAGAGGGAGAGAGAGAGAGAGAGAGAGAGAGGGAGAGAGGGAGAGAGAGAGAGAGAGAGAGAGAGAGAGAGAGAGAGAGAGAGATTTGAATTGGACATGCTGAATTTATTGTTTGGCAAAAAGTTATTATTATTTCAGACGTAATTTCATGGGGCAACAACCCGTGCATCTTCTCATTGTATTTCTGCAGTTTCTTGAACACCATACTCTTTCAAAGCCACTTGCTACTATCTCATGTAAACCAATATTGTCAAAAAATGTTCAGTGGTGCAGGAAAAAGTAATCATTAAGCAGTAACTATCACAGATTTTAGAAAAGATTTGGGCATGCTTCGTATCTGCATTGTAACCCCTTTATTGCCAGTCCTGTATGTAGATGAACTACATGATGACTGATAACAGATCACTTGTTGCAATGATTGAAATGCTATTGTACTTCTTGTCTGTAATGGTTAACTCAATTTCCCTCTACAGAGAGCTATGGACATTTAAAATAAGGAAGATAAACAATTTATTGTTTTCGGCTGGTCTGCTGTACAAATTGTGTAATTTTGAAAAATGAATTATCATTTGTTTGATAAAACGAAATTTTGTCCAGTGAGACTCCGTTATATCTACCTTACAGATAGTTCATTTCGATTCCACTGAATGCACCTGGAGTGCTTATCTTTAAAACCTAAAATTCATCAACTTAAAAAAAAAAAGGAAATTGTACTGTTTTCTTTTCCTAGGGAGAACATATAGAGAATTGATTTTTGAAATTAAGTTATTTAGCAAACGTTCAGTTTCACATGTATTAAAACATGGAGATTGGAAAGATTTTTGACTCTGTCTTAGATTTAAAAATAATTCAAAATCTGAAATATGAATGATAAGAAATTATATGAATAAATTAGATGAATAGCGATTTCTGATTTTTCTTGTTTAAAAAGAACATCTAGGGTCATTCAGTAACAGGTTGTATATTATTTTACTGTTCATTATATCTACATTACGATTAGGCCTTCAATATGAGACTGGGTAATTGGGAAGGTTTAGTCCGCCTATACATATGTTATTTGTTGAGAAATTATTCGTTTTTGAGATTCAAGAATTTGTAGCTGAGTCCCGGTAGCTCAGTCGGTAGCGAACAAGACCTGGGAACAGGAGGTAGCTGGTTTGATCCCTGGTTCGGCCAATTTCCTTCAAAGGATTGATGATAGTTATTGCGAAAGGATTCATTCTTCCCTCACCGCTGACTCTTGCTTCCACGATGGCTATATGGAAAAGCATCAGTGGCTTGAAAAGAACATTGTGCCAAGTACTGGTACAAGAAACTCCAGGAAAGCATGGATACATGCACTGACCTTCATGATATAACTGAAATAATGTTGAAAATGGCGTTAAATGCCATGTCATCAATCAATAAAGCACGTTTAGCCTTTGATGTATTACATTTACAATGAATCTAGTTGCTTAGTACATAACTGTCAATAAAGATGTAAAGACTATGTGGCAATTGTCAATCATTATCACTGACTGCACTCTTTTATCATTGTAGTTTGTTCTTCTTACTCCTTGATTGTTTATGTTCGAACAAGATGTAACTTTTAACAAGAGCTGTTAGTTCATTTTGCCATCTAGTAGTACCTTTATTTTTGAGATACTTTTGACTCGGTGCCTTATCAAGTCTGTCTTTACGACACTTAATCAATCATGCTAAAATGTACAGAGTGGAAACACAAGGCTATAGTTAGAATTATTACACTTATCATCTCATTCAAGGGCACCAATAAAGAACACATTAAGATTGCAAGTATTATCAAGAACTGCGCATACTTCTCCATATAGTCCACCATTACTGTCCTCAACTTCATTTAATCAAAATGTACGCATAATTGTAATTTCATGTTTTTTATTTTAAATAATTGATATAATTTCTTTGAAATTCTGAATGACTTTATATTAAAATGTTCAGAGTGAAATCACTGAATGACAATTTACTTGACCATTTGAATAAATAATATAAAGAAATTTAATCTTGTATCCATTCATTTCATCTCTGAAACATCTCAATCTGTAACAAGAAAAGGTTGATGCATAGCATCAAAGTCGCCGCAAAAAAAATGTTTAATTCTTCAAGAGATCCAACACAAGTAAGTAAATGGCAGTTCTCATCAGCAGACTTTTAACATATTATGAAATTTATGTGACTGTGAATCTGTATCAAAACTTGTCTTCTGCTATAGTTTTGAATATAACTAGAAAGTAGAATAAGAGGAAACTGCACCAATAAACATCGAAAGCTCTGGGTAAAAGGACAGAATCCTTGCAATCAACACAGGCCTCCAAAACCCTTTTGATATCAATCACAGGGTTGTACTAGTAAAAAGTTGAGGTGTTTTGTGTTTAGAGTCAAATTAATGAAACATTAGAACAAGATCATAACAAGAGTTTCACTTTTTGTTTCATCCAAACAATGCATTGTTTGTTTTTTCGGATTACACTTGTCGTAACTGTATTCTAAAGTAATAAATACAATGTGAAAGTATCACTTCTGTTATCAGGAAATTAAACCTGAACAATTACAAACTGTTCCACTTTCGAATACAATGAAAGGCTTTATGAGGCTTCGTGAATTGATATGGTGAAACGCATGACGGAGAAAGTAGTATCCTACTATTTCCTTTTTTATCTGTGGCTCATAATCTAAGTAAGTCGCTTTAAGATTTATTTTTTATTTGTGATTTAATATGATTGTGTTATGTCATTTCCAATTTTAATGCCTTATATACCTTTAATAGACAGTCGTTTATTTCATTCAATCTGAGGAAAAAAGAGTTTTGAAGAAAAAAAAATCTAAAAAACTGACAGAGTAGATCAAAGATTCTTGACTACATATATTTGCAGTCGTATCTTTATCTTCACTGACTGAAAATGCATCTGTTGCTGTCAACGGAACTTTAACTCATTACCAAACGACAATATTTTAGGCTTTTCCAAATCCAAAGCATTTGCAGACAACAAAATAAAAGAGACTGAAAAGTTGAAATTTGTTTTGTGAAGGGTAGAAAACATTGTGGGAAAAGGAGAAAATGCTGGTTACCAGCATTTTCTCCTTTTCCCCACAATGTTTTCTTCAGGCTTCTTTCCCAGGGGCGTCAGAAGTAGGGATTGTGTGGTAATGGGTTAAAGGTCAACATATTTTGTGTTATAAAGCAGCAGGTGGCTTCAAAAACCTGTTTTGCAAAAGAACTGGTTAAAGAAATATCTGGAATGAAACAATACTTTCAGGTACACTTCGACTCATTTATGCAAGCAGGAGGTGGGGGGGGGGGGATGAGTGAGATAATTGATTGAATGAATGGTGCTTCATGCAGCTTTCAACATTATCTCAGCCATGTTACAGCGATCAATCACTTATTTATGAATGTTCTGGATTTCACCGGTAATAGGCTGAATTTCATACCCAAAGGCGCTGCTGCAACAAACCAAGTGCTTTGAATCAAGATCGAGCCCAAGGCCTCTAGGTTTGAAATCGTACACCTCGCCACAGAACAAAACAACAATTATCTCATTACCAAAATATACATGTATGATGCTATGTGTACAACAAATCAAGGGTCCTGCATGGCACAATGTTGAAGGTATATTGGATATTTGTTTTTTTCGGTGAATGATCGAAATTTATTTCATCGCGTGAACACCATCGGTAATATTTTCACGAGTGGTGCAGCATCTGGTTGTTAGGCACGGGCTATTTACCTAGGCAACAAGAACGTGAAAATCGGTATTTTCACTGGTGGTACCAGTGTAAGATCGAAAAATATTTTCACTGCTGTTTCTCGATATCCTATCGGAAAGCATGAAATAATGAATTTTAATGCATAATGGTCAACGACATAAAGACATATGAAGGCTCTCGCCTTCCAAATAACAGATATTTGACCTTGCGACGACCTTAACTTTTGACTACAAACATGGTTCTAGATGAATCTATTGTCTGTACTTAATATGTAATCGTATGTCGAATCTACAGTGTGAGCTACTCTGTAATAATCCGACCAAACAGCCCTGGGTGGAGTTGCAATAATTAAGCATTTTTTTTCCCGAAATGGAAAATGCCAATTTCACCACTCCAGTGCTTTAACGGTTGACCGAATCATAGATTACAACAATCATATTAACAAAGAACATTATTACTTGTACGGTCATGTGGCAGGGGACTTTGAAACTTGTTCACGGCTGTGGTGAATCATGTCGCCCTGAGCCGAAGCGCGTTTCAAAGAGCGTTAAGCGAAATTTTCCTGTATTATAATAAATCTCACGAACTGAGTATGCTGACGAAATAGAAATGCCCAAACGCAATGAAAATTGACATCACTGGAAACTGACGTCACTAAAACGTGCAGTTTAGTGCATAAATGTGCAGTCTGGTGATCGATCGACGCCACCATTTTGGATGTTTTGTTGCACGTGTGGTGATGTTTACGGGGCACTCAAAAGGGTGTCATTTCTCAGAGACACATTTTGTTGTCACTGGTTTCAGGACTTTACGTGGTTTTTGCCAGGGAGCATGATATATATGTTCCCGGCATGTTAACCAATCAGATCACGAGAAATTTCTTTGCCGTATGATAAAGTCGGACGCCCCTCATAGGAGCTATGAAGTCAATCGTCAAATGATGTTGGTTATCCTTAATAGGATCGTCAACTTTTAACTGAAAGACAAAATTTTGACAACTACAAGGGATAAAAAACTTTTTTCGAAATACTTATGGAAAAGGAAAAAATAATGGTAACCAGTATTTCCTTCCTTTACCGCTACGCTTTGTGCTTTTCCCGAGCCAAATGGCACATTTTCAGCTACTTTTAAATTATTATCTGCTAACGGCATTAACGTAGACGACCCAATTTTTTGTTTTTTTCTAAAGGGTCTTAAAAGGGGTTCCTAAGATGGAAAGCATTGTCGGGAAAAAAATGTTGATCACCTCTATTTGCTATTTTTCCTACAATGCTTTCAAAAGCCTCTTCGTCAACATTGTTAAATGTCAGTATTTTCGTCTAAAAGGTTGAATCTCAGTTTCTATACTCTAAAACGCACCTTTCTAGAATTTCTTTGCTCTCTCATCAATAAAATTTCTTTCAAATAGAATGGCAAAGACTTTCAAAAACTCTACAAACAAAGTTACAATTTTAGACCTATCAAAATTGAATACATTTTCAAACAAAAGCTTTTCTTTAATCCTTACCTTACCCTATCCAGTACTGTTTCAACAGCCCTGAGAAAGTGGCCATTTATATTGAAAAGTAGAAATTTTCTTAACTCTTTACATGAAGACTTGTTTATGAAAAGTGTTTATGAGCGTCTTGCCTTTAGCCAAAGTTCATTTGCACAGCTCTCTGGAAAAGGTTAATATTTTCCTGGATATCAATCACTTCTCAGAGATACATCTTGTTGTCTCTGGTTTCAAGGGTTTTCAAAACTAAGACTTTAAATGTTTCATGTTCGCGTAAACGCTTACACCTTACACAATACAAAATGTGTCATGTTTTCCAGAACTGTCACACCAAATGCGTCCTTCCTTTTGATAGGTATTTCAACTGTCGCATTTGTAATGAAGAATCATCAGTTATATTACACTAACTGTAACATGTTTTCGAAACTTGTAAAAACTCACACATCTTCACCAAATGTGTCTGTGTCAAAAGTTATCAGAACTTTACTTAACTAAATATGTCAAGCTCTTTTCAAGCACTCTTGAAGACTTGCACTCTACAATATGTTTCATGTTCACAATACCTCTTACAACTTACCTCTTACAACTTACACTGCACATGCACCAAATGTGTCATGCTTTGAAGAACTGTCACAAGTTACACGCTGCCAGATGTATAGTGTTTTTAAGAATTAGTAATAAGTTTTACTGTACCAAATATGTCATGTTTTAAAGACTTTTCACAACTTCTGATACAGCAAATGTATCATTGTTTTCCATAAGAACATACGTAATGTACACACTTTGCTACGGATGACCAATCTATGTATGTCTTCGTCCCGATTTTAATACACTACCAAACAACTGCGCAAGGGAGAATTCTCCTTAGATCAGTGGTAATGGTGTTGGCCTTTGTCCGGACGTTCTAGGGTCACTGTATTTCTAGTATGCATTTGTTCAGTTGTTTCTCTGTTTCGGACTTTCATGTTCATAGGATGGGGGATTGTCCAGGACTGACCATTGAGCCATTAATCCGAATGTTTTCCAAAACGGACATTCTGCCTGAAAAGGCTTTGAGTCATCATTAAATGATGACTTTAAGAGCGGGTCTGTTACGGGAGACTGTTACTCAACTGCTTTATGCGTGGCTTCGTCTCAATTAAAATACAATTCCTAACAACTACATTAGGGGGATATCTCTTTAGCTAAAACCTCGAAAAATGTGGGAATTTGTCCGCTATGGGTTCGAATACCGGCAGATGTGGTTTTATATTTCAGCTATGCATCTTTTGCGAACTTTCATGTTCGTAAGAACTTTATCAAATGTGTAATGTTTTGAAGCTTGGCACAAGCTTACATTAAGGAAATTGTGTCACAAGTTATATTTAATACAATTTTTTTTTTTGTAATATACCAAATTGTTTTTTCCAGGTGCCCAATCTTCAGGATGATGTTCTTACAAAGTTTTACTCTGATAACATTATTTGTGTCACAAACGTTGTCAGAATTAAGTGCACAATTCGAGGATGTTGCCTTATATTCAGAAATAACAACTGATGCCTGCTCATATACTCTGACGTCAAAGTCATCACCAGAAAGATGTGACGGCGACTCAGTGGATCAATGTTACTGTACGAAACTGAAAGTGGGATTGTTGGTTGACTGTTCTGATCTAAATATGACGAGGATCCCAGACCAAATTCCAAAAAGGACAACAGTTCTTCTACTGAATCACAATAAAATAAAAGAAATTCCAAATAAAGTATTTGGGAATAATACAAACTTGACACACCTTGACTTATCATACAATGATATATATATGGTAATGAATAATTCGTTTTATCACTTGCATGAACTCAGAACACTATTACTGCAGAACAACGAACTGCGATATACTGAATTTAGCTTTCCTGCAATTGGATTTCAACACCTTGAAAAACTTTCTTGTCTACGTATTGAACAAAAAGGAGTTATCTCAGATTTTGAAGATTATCCTGTTCAATCCCTTATGCCACTTACGAACCTCCAAGTCTTGTTCATGGATGGACTTCCAAATCGCACACTGTCAAAAGATTTTTCTTACTTGGCAAAGTTGGTGACAGTTGTGCTTACTGGTATAACTGGACGCTGTAACCTAACATCTATTACAAATGGAACTTTTGTCTTTCTTTCACATGTTGAGAACCTGGCCTTACTCAACTGTTCGTTGATCACCATAGAGAAGGGCAGTTTTGAGGAAATGAAAAATTTACTTAGTTTGAATTTATCATACAATACAGAACTACAATTTCAAAGTATGATAAATATTTCATATGGTTTAACTAAGTTGTCGCGTTTCAGATCACTGAACTTCACCAAAATACATTCTACCTTCGGAAGATGTACGTATCTGGACAGCCAGATGTTACAATACTTCAATCAAACAACCATGCAAGAATTGATACTTGATTCTAACAGACTCTCCACTGTTGATGCGGACGCTTTAGATTTTCTTCCCAAGAATCTAACTTATTTTTCTGTTGCTAACAATAAATTTGATATTGACTCTTATTTGATAAATCTATCATGCAACTTCGATGGCATATTTCCAAATATAAAGACGTTCATTGTATCTAATCAAAACTGGAGGATGTCTATCACTGAGCTTTTGCTAGAGGAACGGTCATTAGAGAAACCAAACATTGAACATCAAAAGACGAAGAGAAACCTAGAATGGTTTGGTCAGACAAGCTCAAAAGTTATCAGTCGAAAAGAATGCCTTGAAGACATTACCAAAAAATGCTATAATTGTCCAAGTATTTATACAGGTCCATGTCCATGGTTAAGTGAGATGAAGGTCTGTAAATATCCATTTCATTTAATCCTCTCACCTTATCTAGAAACTATTGATTTCAGCGGGTCGTATTATAGACTTTCCCTTCAGCAAGTGTGCTTGTGCTCTAATAGTAGCTTGACAAATTTGAACTTGAAAAGAAATCTTATCCACACATTTTCTGGTCCATTTTATGGGTTCGAAGATTTGAAAACATTGGATTTGGCAGAAAATTACTGCAACAACATAACGGAAGCCAGTTTCAAAAACATGTTGACTTTACGTACACTGAACCTGTCTAGCAACTATCTTGGCGACTGTATTAATGACATAACATCCATGCTTCCATTCAAAAACCAACAAAAGCTAACACATCTTGATCTGTCCAACAACAAACTCCGTACACTGCCACGGGAAATATTTTTTAATCTAACAAGTTTGGAATACCTCTCTCTAGCAGAAAATAAAATGAGTGAAATAAAAGTGAGTATCGCTAAACTAACAAAGATAAAAGTACTAGACCTCAGTAAGAATCTGTTGGAGACAATCTCAGAAGATGTTAGAATTGTACTTGACTATGCTCGAAATCATAATAATGCAACTGTAAATATGGCCCACAATAAATTCATATGTAGTTGTAAATACCAAGGTTTCATAGAATGGATGACCAAGAACAGAATAATGTTTGTCGAATTTTATCGTTATTATTGTTATTTTGATAACGGGGACCGTCTTTATTTACAAGACAGTACTGTAATAAATAGGCTACAAAAAGAGTGTACAAATTATACACCTCTGATATTTGGCACCAGTCTAAGTATTGGATTGGTGATATTTATTTTGGTTTTCACTATATCATATCGCTATCGTTGGCACATTCGGTATTTGTACTACTCAGCTAAATTTCGATATAATGGATACGCTAGGGTAGATGATGATGACTGCTTTATATACGATATATTTGTATCACACGCCGACACTGACAGGCGGTTCGTCCTAGAACAGATGGTGCCTGAACTTGAGGGAAAGAGACAACTTCGCTTGCTAGTTCATGAAAGAGATTTTCCTTTTGGAAAGCTAGTCACAGAAAATATTCATCAAGCAATTTCTTCAAGTCGCAGAACAATGTTAGTGGTATCACCAAGCTTTCTATCAAGTAAATGGTGCAAATATGAAATGAATATTGCAAAAGTGGAGGGTATCAACCGAGATAGGGAAGTGCTGTGTGTAGTAATGAAAGATTCCATACCGATATCAAAATTACCAATCGAGCTGATGGACATTATTGCCAATAGTACTTATCTCAATGTACCCACTGATCCTGATCTTTTCACGGGCTTCTGGGATTCCATTCAAGCACTGTTTCGCTAAGAGATTGACTTTTATTGTTGGGAATTGTATAGAGCGCGGAATTAAGAAGGATTTTGAGTTAATGCTTTCCTACTTAATCCTGATAGTGCGCTTGCAGATGAAATATTCGCTAATCATAATGGGAATCGTCTTTGCTGGGGAAAAACATTGAGGGAAAGGGGATAATGCTGGTTAACCTTGGCTGACCTGTGAACAGACTAAAAACTCTGACCTGTCTGATCTTGATCCACTCTTTGTGCAGAAAAGTTTTCACAGGCATGGTTCTGAGGATTAAGTCATTAGAAGAGATTTAATGAAAGCATAAATGAAAGAATCTAGTAATCCTTTACCAAATAATTTCAAGTTCTTATTGCACTGTAGAGGATTCTTTTTTTATTTAACCCTTTACCTGATATGCCAATTTGAGGCTCTTCCATTTCAGCAGCAAATAAAGATATGCTGTCAGAAATATGGACAAATGAAGATACTAATACCTGATTGAGTGGAAAACATTGTGGGAAGAGGAGAAATTGCTCGTTACGAGCAATTTCTCCTTTTCCCACAATGTTTTCAAAAGCTGTCTTTTGTTGATGTGTCAAAATGAGTATCTATGGAGTAAAGGGTTAAAGACTGTGAAAAAGGGGAGAAAAGGGGAAAGTGTAACCATTTATTTATCTTTTTCCTCGTTGTTATCTGCACTTCGAAATAATTTTCCCCATTTGAGCTACAATGTTTTCGAAAGCTTTCATGTTGTTACAAATCGGGATTGTATGACAAAGTGATGACATGCAGAATGGTGTTGTTCAAAATCAGAATTAGCGGCCTGACCTTGAATCCACGTTGTCGGCTTCCTTACGCATCTTCGCAAGCCAAGGCTGACTATTCACTACGCTACTCTACCCTTGGATGTTCGAGCTTGATTTTTACGTTCACCCAATACGCTTTTTCATTGGATGCAGCCAGCTCTAGCTGCAACGAATGAAACCGCTCGTAGCATTTCATCTTTGATAAAAATAGAACAAGGACTCTACCTTTCGAATAGAAGGTAAAACATGGAAACCCATGTGGATGTCTGCTTATCGCTTCATGTGTATTCGTAAGCGGTTTGTTAAACGATATTTCATTTGCTTTTAGAAATATGATGTAAAGGGGCTTAATAACCAGCATCCAATAGAGGCTGCATCGCAGGAATCTCGAAATCGGGCTCAATCAGCCAAGGTAAGATCCACGTAGTGATCGTAAACTTGGCTCGCGAAGATGTGCACATGTACTTACGGCACTATGTAATTAATCATTTACTTCATGTTTGTTTTTATCTTTGTCTAGAAAATTATTTAAAAGGCTTTGGAAATCTTAACTGTTCATAAAGGGTTGAGAAAAAAATGTATGATGTATGAAAGATGTTGGATCAGAAAAATAAATGTGAAAAATGTGTTTATTGCACCCGCAAAAAATATCGAAACAGGCCAGCTGTGCAGTCTGTGCAGGCCGACCTGTCTCGAACCTACTTGCTACGGTTCAATTTTCTGCAGCTCTGAGGACGAGCTGAGATGATAGTTGCACAAAATGGACTTTACGGATCCATAATTATTTGAAGACTTACCTCGCATAATTCATCACATATACGTATTAACTCCCTACCAAACGACAAAATTTCAAACTGATCCAAATTAAAAGCATTTGCAGATGACAACATGAATGAGAATCAAAAATTGAATTTTTAATTGGAAAGGGTAGAAAATATTGTGGGAAAAGGAGCAGCGTTGGTTACCAGCATTTTCTCGTTTTCCCACAATGTTTTCAAATGCTTGCTTTCTCTCGGTAGTCAAAAGTCGAGATTGTGTGGTAAGGAGTTGAACCCCATTTGCCAGAGCAAGGCCTAGAATTGTTTATGCCTTTTACCAAAGATTATGTTGTAGGTATTCATTATAATTTTTTATGCATGATTACGAGTAATGACCCAGTCTATTCTAAGAAATGATGACTTTACAAATAGCAAGTAACTTATCGTAGTCTTAACTCCAGGTCTTAGTTTTCTTGGTTTTATTCTGAATTCTGCAAAATGAAAGAATGTATTTGTTGTATTATTCTATGTTATAAAAGTGTTTCAAACAGCCATGTAAAGCTATAATATATATTTCAATAAACTCATTCCCAAAAAAAGCCCTGGTTTTACGTGTCTGCAGTACAAGTCTTTAGAAAACACTGTGGGAAAAGGAATAATTGCTCGTAACGAGCAATTTCTCCTTTTCCCACAGTGTTTTCTAGCCTATAGGAAAATTTTCTGCCATTCTCATGAAATTCAAAATTATCATCTGCAAACTTTTTGAGTTTGGGACAGTCTAAACTTTGTCATTTGGGAAAGGGTTAAATTTATTCGTAGAAATGCTTTTCTTGAATCAATCTATGTTATAACAACTGAAAAGTAGTCATGTATTATGCAAGTTCCAAATAATGTAAATGTACAAATGTTTCTCGCCTGTATCAATCTATGCTGTAAATTCTATAAAATAGCCAGAATTTCCTAATAAATGTATCATAATTTTGTACAAATGTTTCTCGCTTGTATCAATCTATGCTGTAAATTCTATAAAATAGCCAGAATTTCCTAATAAATTTGCAGGTTAGTTTAAAGGCTAAAACACTTAGATATCAGAAATATTTTCAAGCAATGCTAAATACAAATCACAATGAAAAGATCTTCAACAAGGTACAGGTTTCAAAGTTCCCCTTGACGTGGACAAGTCTAAGTTTTTATTGTATGCTGCAGAATGAATGTCCTTAAACATTCCATAAAACGCTAACAGCAAGTACCTCAGTAGATCTAGAAGAAATTGTATGAAGTTTTTTTCTGTGTGAATATATGAAAACTGATGTAAAGATTTGACAAAGTGATAGAAATTCAATTCAATTCAATTCTTTCTTAGTAATTTAAGGCCTCCGGTCCATTATACAATACAAAAATATGTTTACAGACGGTAACGTACCCCAAAGTTCATAAACATTTAAACAAAAGTGTACGCGAAGAATGTTAAGAAGAATATAATTTTCAGTTTGTAAAAAATTGCAAAAAGGCACAATACGTCTCGAAAACGACCAATTCATTACTACTGCGTAGATAAGAGTTCTGACTACCCTATATATGTGGCCTATCTTTGCCAGAACCATTTGCCAAGTCACCCATGTATTAACAGTAAGTATGAGAATGTATGAGTACGTATGAGACGGACAGTATAGAAAGAGATCAGACCCCAATAAAAGTTGGCTGATATCTGTCCATACCTTCCGCAAAAGTGGTTGATATGATGTCGAGTTCAACAGGAAAGAGATTATAAATACATGTACTAAAAGAATCATTTGAATAGACACGTTGTTAAAATATAAAACTATATAGAAGAAATTAATCTTCGTGGACATGGAAATCTATAGAAAGTTTCGGAAAATATTTAGTAACTAGCTTATTTGTCTAAAAAAGCTTGCCATTCTTTAAATGCTATCGTTATATACTCAGTAAGTATGTGTATTAAAGATTCAGTCTTACATTTTATAATATATGTATCTAGAAATAAAGATTTGGTTGGTAACATGTTGTACCATTTTTGGGGAAAACAAACTTTTCTGATATCACCGTACAAGGGACAAATCAATAAACAAGAGGACCATGATGGTCCTATATCGCTCACCTGAGTACCAAGCTGTGAAATCAAACTTGTGCCTCCTGGGCAGGGCCAGTTTTGACCCCAGGGGCATCATAAGAAAAAACTTGGTAGAGGTCCACTAGGAGATGCTATTTGCAAAATATCAATCTCTACGCCTTCTAGTTTCAGAGTAGAATTTTAAAGTTTTCCTTCTTTGTTCCTATGTTTCGAACTTATGACCCCTGGGGCAGGGCAAGTTTTGACCCCAGGGGCATAGCATGAAGGAACTTTGTAGAAGTCCACTAACAGATGCTACATACCAAATATCAAAGCTCTACGCCTTCTAGTTTCAGAGAATAAGTAATCTAAAGTGTTCCTTCTTTGTTCCTATGTTTCAAACTTGTGACCCCCGGGGCGGGGCCAGTTTTGCACCCAGGGGCATCATATGAACAATCTTGGTAGAGGTTCACTACGAAATACTACACACCAAATATCAAAGCTCTGCACCTTCTAGTTTCAGAGAAGAAGATTTTTGAAGTTTTCCTTCTTTGTTCCCATGTTTCAAACTTGCGACCCCGGGGGCGGGGCCAGTTTTGACCCCAGGGGCATCATATGAAAAATCTTGGTAGAGGTCTACTAGGAGATGCTGCATACCAAATATCAAACCTCTACGCTTTCTAGTTTCAGAGGAGAAGATTTCCAAAGATTTTGCTATTTTTTTCCTTTTGGTTGCCATGGCAACCAGAATTATGGCTGGAATTCAATCTCTTGCACAAGTTTGGAAGAGCTTCACCCAAGGAACATACCTGCCAAGTTTCATCAAGATTGGCCCAGTGGTTTAGGAGGAGCGGATGTTTAGATATTGACCCAAGGGGCATCATATGAACAATCTTGGTAGAGGTTCACTAGGAGATGCTACATACCAGTTATCAAAGCTCTGCACAATCTAGTTTCAGAGAAGAAGATTTTTAAAGTTTTCTTTCTTTGTTCCTAAAATACAAACTTGTGACCCCCGGGGCAGGACCAGTTTTGACCCCAGGAGCATCATATGAAAAATCTTGGTAGAGGTCCACTAGGAGATACTACATACCAAATATCAAAGCTCTGCAACTTCTAGTTTCAGAGAAGAAGATTTTTAAAGTTTTCCTTCTTTATTCCTATGTTTCAAACTTGTGATCCCCGGGGCGCGGCCAGTTTCGACCCCAGGGGCATCAAATGAATAATGTTGGTAGAGGTTCACTAGGAGATACTACATACCAAATATCAAAACTCTGCACCTTCTAGTTTCAGAGAAGAAGATTTTTGAAGTTCTCCTTCTTTGTTCCTATGTTTCAAACTTGTGACCCCCGAAGCGGGGCCAGTTTTTGACCCCAGGGGCATCATATGAGAAATCTTGGTAGAGGTTCGCTAGGAGATGCTGCATACCAAATATCAAACCTCTACACCTTCTAGTTTCAGAGGAGAAAATTTCAAAAGATTTTGCTATTTTTATGCTCCCCGAAGGGCGAGCATATAGTCGCCGCTTCGTCTGTCCGTCCGTCTGTCCGTCCGTCCGTCCTTCCGTCCGTCTGTCCGTCCGTCCGTCCGAAGCCATTTCTCCACAACCCTTGGACCAAATTGGATGAAACTTCATATATGAACTCCTTAGGGTAATGTGCCGATATAGTTTTCCCCGATTTTCAATTTGACCCCGTGTCATGGAAAAAAGGGGCTTAATGCAAAATTGCAATTTTTACCAATATCTCATTCAGTTTTTGTCAGAATATCATGAAACTTCATGGTTATATTGTTTATGGAAAGTTTTAGCATGTGCCCTTGCTATTTTTAATCTGGGCATTTTTTAAGTTGACATTCTGTCATGGAAAAAGGGGGCTTCTTGCAAAATTCCAATTTTTACTAATATTTCATTCAGTTTTGGTCAAAATTTTATTAAACTTCATGGTTATATTGTTTTTTCAAAGTTTCACCATGTGCTCTTGTTTCTTTATCTATGTGTTTTTCAATTTGACCCTCTGTCATGGAAAAAGGGGGTTTCTTGTAAAATGAAAAAGGGGCCCTAATGCAAAATTGCAATTTTTACTAATACTTGTTCAGTTTAAAATATCAACATTTCATGGTTATATCTTGTTTTACAAGTTTCAACATGTGCCCTTTGTTTTTGCAATCTATGAATTATTAATACGCAAATACGTCTTTCCTGGTTTCTCAAATTAAGGCTGCATCACGGAAAAAGGGGACTTCATGGAAAAAATTGTTTTTCACTAGGTTCTCCTTTATCAGTGCTCAAAACTTTGTGAAATTTCAAATCTGAACTTGTTGGAACGTTGCCCAGGTACCTCTCTTCCTTTTTTCTCAATTTCAGGCTGCGTCTTGGAAAAAGGGGGCTGGGGGGCTTCATGTAAAAAATTGTTTTATGTAATATTTAATACATGACTGCTATAAATTTTATGGAATTTCGAATTTTGAATTATTATTAAAAAATGCCACAAACCACACACCCATTGTATTTATTGCAATGATCCAATATTGTCTTATGGGAAGAGGGGGCTTAAAGGGGGCTTATTGGGCTTATTGTCCTCTACAAGTTTGTGTTATCTCTAAGATAGTAATTGCCTTTTCACTTCAAATTTTTTGGGGCATGAACAGGTTCTTCTAGGATAAAAGAAGTAAATTTATATCAATGTCTTATATTTTATGACAAGCACTTGTTCGGGGAGCATAACCCGTCTCTGACGGCTCTTGTTTTCCTTTGGTTGCCATGGCAACCAGAATTATGGCAACCAGAATTATGGCTAGAATTCAATCTCTTGAACAACTTTGGTAGAGCTTCACCCAAGGAACATCCCTGCCAAGTTTCATCAAGATTGGCCCAGTGGTTTAGGAGGAGAAGATGTTTAGAGCAATTGTGGACGACGGACGACGGACGACGCACGACGGACGACGCACGACGGACATTGGTCGATCACAAAAGCTCACCATGAGCACTTCGTGCTCAGGTGAGCTAAAAATGAAAATCAATGGAAAATGTATTATTTTCGAGGCAGTATTTACAGAACCTGTTTTTTTTTTTTATCAATTTTATCTCTTCTCCTCTGTTTCTATAGCTAAAGTATGATTAGAGCATCTAAAATTTGCTAAATTTCTTTTATATACATATGACATATCTATTGTTAAATAAGTTTCTATCTCTGTAGTAATATAGACCATTCATTTAAGTTTGAGTTTCATTTTTGTAGATTAATATACTTCAGTCGTTACTTAAGCCCTTACCCCATAAAGCATTTCTATGGTATCTCTAATTGACCCTAAATAATAGCAAGGATGAAGCTTTTTCTTATGTGTGTATGACACCTTTTGATAGCATAGAAAACATTGTGACAAAAGGTGAAATTGCTCGTCACGAGCAATTTCACCTTTTGCCACAATGTTTTCCAAAGGCTCCTACAAGCAATGCGTAGAAATGAGTATATATGGAGTAAAAGGTTAAATAGTTTTAAGAAGAAATCTTGATTACCTATTTCATCTGCGATCCAAGCATATCCAAATACTTTTTCGAATAGTAATGTTTTGACCTTAGATGTCCAAGTTATTGTGCCAGATTCATCAATTTGTCGAAGCATTCTGTAGCACTGTTTGTGTATCGGATATTAGACATAGTAATAAGTTTAAGCAAGTATTTAATACATTGGGCAATATAGTAAAATTCTAAAGGGCTACAGCCACATTCACCCAGTACAAAAGAGTTTGACGTATTGTGCTTCAAATGACACATGCGCTTACAAAATTGTAAGTGCGCTTTTTCAATTACATTGTAATATTGATATCCCCAAATGTCTGCTGCAAAACATAAAACAGGTGTAACCACTGCGTCAAATAATTTCAAGGCATCTACTGGTTTAAAATAACCGAATTTACCTTGATAACTATATATAATATACTCTTATTTGCGCGTTTTGATTGATTTTCAAGCGTCTTAGACCACCATAGTCTAATATTAAAATATGTACCTGGATACTTACGATAGGGGACCACTGCTCTTTCCTTTCCTTTATAAAACCGTTTTCCGACTAGCGAAGCTAATCTATAGGCATCCAGATTGAGCCAGACTCAATGTAAACAAAAAAACCCACAGTTGCCAAATAACCGCCTGACAAAAAAAAAAATAACTCCTTACTGTTAGGAATCTTAATTCAGTCAGTATGACAACTCTGACTTAAAGCGCAGAATCTCTACCATCCCAATTTGAACTTGTCCACTTTCAAAGCAATGGACTGTACAAGATGGCCTTGATACGGTACATGATGCTTGCTTATATATAAGTTAAGTGACCTATATGCAAATCAGGCTCATATCACTGATTCCTACTCCGCAGTACATAAAAGTATGAATGGATCTGAAAATGATATGCCCGGGCCCCAGTAGACCTGTAGCAAATCCCAGCTAAAGAAACCCTCACTGGCCAGGGAACCCTTCTCCTTCCTCCAGTCATTCATTATTTAGATCATTGTGAATGCGAAACTGATATGTTAACTGTTGTTTAACGTTTTGTATATTAACCCTTTACCACGCAATCCCGAGGTTTCACATAAGTGGGAAAGAAGCCCTTTGAAAACAATGCGGGAAAAGAAGGAAGAAAATGCTGGTTACAAGCATTTTCCCCTTTTCTCATGTTGTTTTCAACCCTTTACAGAATAATGTTTTCATCAATTTAGTCACATTTCACTGTATCGTCTTGAGGAGCTCTTAATGTGGAGGGCCGTAAAATGTTTCGTTTCGTAATGAGTTAAATAGTAAACTATTGCATCCTGTACTGTTAACCCTTTACCACACAATGACAATTTTTAACGCCCTTGAGGAAGAAGCCTTTCGAAAACATGGTGGGAAAAGGAGAAAATGCTGGTAACCAACATTTTCTCCTTTTCCAACAACGTTCTCTACCCTATCAGAGCAAAATTAAACCATTTGAGCCACTTTGAAATTACCATCTGCAAATGCTTTCAATTTGGATAGGTCTAAAATTTTGCTGTGTGGTAACGGGTTAATCAACTGTATAACCCAATTTTGTCCTCAACCTGCTAAAAAAAGTTAACCCTTTACCACACAATGACACCTTTCAACGCCCCTGAGGAAGAAGCCTTTTGAAAACATTGTGGGAAAAGGAGAAATGCTGGTAACCAGCATTCTCTCCTTTTCCCACAAAGTTTTCTACCCTATCAAAGCAAAATTGCACCATTTGAGTCATAGGCCACAGACAATCATATTTGATTTATCTTTTCAAATGCTATACTATGGAAATAACTAAAAGGCAAGGTGTACATGCAAAACACAATTTACCCCTTATTTGTTTCTATCTGAAGTTGTCTTTTTAGGCTTTCATCTCAGGAAAATAGCCTGTTTTAAATTGAAAGTTAACAAACTGAAGGTTTTCGTTGTAGCCTATTTCTTGTTTAGGAAAGAAAATAGTCAAGAGCGTCGGGTAAAGTCAATGGATCGAATTGCATTTGAATTGAACCGGATTGGATTTAATAACCGGAATGAACCATGGACCTGGAACGGACTCGGAGAAACTAAATATGACAATATTTCTTCAGTCTGGTATAAATCAACAAAAATTTACATTTACCATAGCCACTTACTAGTTTCAAAGTCGCTAGTCTGTCAGTACTTTCAGTACTTTGATTCATTTTTCCATAATATTCCAAATAATGTAATATTCTAAAGACAAAAACTTTCGATGCTTCTAAATTAATGCTCATCCCTGTGGAATCGCAAAATCTAACAATAACATCGAATTGTTTTTGCAATCGCAAAACAGTGTCTGCAAAAGTGGAAACATCATCAGCAAATAAGAGGGACGAGATTTCTTCTACATTATCATTGATATAAAGTCCATGGTTACACTCGATTTTTAATAGGTCCACCAGGTCACTAATGAACAGGGAAAATAGTAATAGCCCTGACGCGTTCCGATCTCACAATCGAAAAACTATGTGATATACTGGATGTTATGGCTGGTTATCTTTACGGCGGACTTTAATTGCCGATAAATAGATTGAAAGATGTGTAATATTTTCCTATTCAACCCTTTCGTTGTTAATGAATCCTATAATCGATTGTGATCGAAACTGTCGAACGCTTTTTTGAAATCTATAAACAAACAATAAAAACGAACTTTTCTTTTTGACAAGTATTTTTGAGCTTGGGGCTGTAAAGCAAATGTATTGTCTATTACACGGTAATTCTGCCTAAAACCTGATTGTTCTTCATGTATGATATTTTTCTTCTACCCATTTCGTCAATTGTTCGGTTAAAAGACCAATGAAATCTTTAGTAATTATACTTATAAGCGAGATACCTCTGTAATTTCCAGGTTCATGTAAAGATCCACTTTTATGTAGTGGCATAATTAAACTTTGACTCCAAGATGATGAAAAAGATCCACTGTTAAAGATAACATTGAACAAATGTGTTAAAAACGGAGTTACAGTATCAGTGTACCTCATCATCTGAAATAGGCAAATTTAAGGATGTGCTGCCATTTACAAGAACAATTTTTTTCGACAACACACACAAGCTATTTAAATTAGATTATGTTTCAAAATAAGCAACTATTCTCAATGTTCTTTTGGCACATACCTCTTCATTACAGAGATAGAGCCAAGTCTTTATTTCTTTTCTGTCTAGCATCATTTGTCTATAACCCTGTTTTTGAAGGCCTTCTTTAGTATCATCCACTGTTTGAATTTTAGCGTTATCTATGTTGTAATGGCAAACCAAAGTGATAAATACTACTGTGAAATCAATACTAGAAAGTGTCAGCGTTTATCATCAGGAAATTAAATTTGAACAATTATAAACTCTTTTTACTTGTACTATATATACGCTTGATATTTTTTTAATTACAAAGACAAGCTTTCCCCCAGATGTTAGGGTAAAACACGTACTGGAGATAGTAGTCGTGATTCTACTATTTCTTTTTCATCAACCGCTCTAAATCTAGGTGAGTCTTTTAGATTGGTATTTTCGTTGTAATTTTGTATCATGTAATTTCTTTCTCTCCTCAAGAACTTCATAAACTCTACCACACGACATTACGAAATTTGCTTTTGACTGGTAAGAAAATATTGTGAAAAGAAGAAAATGCTGGCGACCAGTCATTGCCTTTCCAGCATTGTCTTCTTAAGGCATCTTCCTCTAATAATTTAAACATGCAGTTGTGTGTTAAACGGGTTAATTCTTTACCATTTTTTAAGATAAGATTTTATAAAGAATTTCCAAATTTAAAGTATTTGCAGACGACGCACGGGTTTTACAGAGATGATAAGGTTCGTCTTTGAAATTCAAGAAAAACCTTGTGGGAAAAAAGAAATACATGCAGGTTACCAACATTTTATTCTTTTCCCTCAATATTTACTAAAGCATGTTCAACCCCAGGGTCCTTTTCCTTTTCTACGCTAGCTATAATTGAACATGTTCTTGCCAAAGGCGTCTTAACCCTTTCCCAAACAAGCCCTTGTTTTTACGTGTCCGCAGTACAAGTCTTTAGAAAACACTGTTGGAAAAGGAGAAATTGCTCGTAACGAGCAATTTCTCCTTTTCCAACAGTGTTTTCTACCCATTTGAAGAACTTTCCGCCATTTTCATCAAATTTGAAATTGTCGTCTGAAAACTCTTTGAGTTTGGAAGAGTTTAAAATTTGTCGTTTGGGAAAGGGTTAAAGGTAAACATACTGTGTGGTAAAGCAGCAAGTGCTTAGGAAAACCTATATAGCCTATATTGCAAAGTCGTCTTGCTTACAAAAACATTAGGAATAGAATTTTTTGTGCACTTTTACTTAATTAGGCAAGCAAGTAAGGATGCAAGTAAAGAAAAGTGGAATTATTGATTGATTGATTGATCGACTGAATGGTATTTCATGCATCTAACTTTGCTGAAAGTACTACACACATAGAGTGTACGATATAGGTCGATTTCTCCGCCATACTCACTCTAAATCTCATATTTTTTTTTCATTTTATTAATGTAACTTTTAGTTACTTTGTATAACTTGATACATATTTTATAAAAAGTCTTGTTCTTATCAAGATTCAAAAAAGGGACGGGAGGGCTCGGGCTTGTTTTCTCACTCAAGCAATGGTAATTTCATGCTAGTATCCTTACACAAGACATCTCAGGTCCCTGCCTTTGTACATGTACTGGTTAAACACAGGGCACTGATAAAAGTGTCGTCTATATGATGTCTTTAAAAAGTGAAAAGAAGTGTTCAGTTTAACCCCTTTACCAAACGAGAAAATTCTAGACTGGTTCAAATTTCAAGCACTTGCAGATGACAAAACAGGACTCAAAAATTAACATTTGATTCCAGCAGGGTAAAAAAAGTTGTGGGAAAAGGAGAAAATGCTGGTTACCGGCATTTTCTCCTTTTCCCACAATGTTTCCGAGACTTCTTTCTCTGGGTCGTAAATACCAGAAATTGTTTGGTAAAGGGTTAAAACACCGTTCCATCATTCCAGTCAATCAAAAAAGGATAACGCTTTGTCAAGAAACAGAATTTTGGATTAGTCCAATCAGAAGCATTTTCAATCGTCTAATTAATTTCAACTCAAACTATCGGATTTGTTTTGTCACGGTAGAAGACGTTTGGGGAAAAGGCTTTTCTGTCAGGGTCGCTAATACAGGATTTTTTGATTAAGGATTAATTTCCTGGACTGTCTCATTTTATAACAATATGGTGGTCACAAGATAATTATTATCTCATTACCAGGAGAAATTTTTCCTTGGATTTTGGCTTAGATTGTTGATAAGTTATATACATGTATAGCATTGTGGTACTTACCTCTTGAACATCGGCAAACAATTCCCTTTTCTGCAATAGCTATCTATCAATGTTCGTTTCGGCACATATAAGATAAAGTTCTGCCTGCAAATGATAAAAAAAGGTCCATTTAAATGGTAACAGATATTCTTAGACTTCCTGTTTATAACTATATCAGGAATTTAAAAGTTCACCCATTAGATGTTTATGAAAACTGTCACAACTTATACAACACAAAATGTTTCATGAGTTCAAGAACTGTAATACAAAGTCGTTCATCTCTTGCTAGATGTATTCCAAATTTCCCTTTAAAGTAATGTGACGTGTTTTATAAAATTGTCACAAGTATATTATACCAACTGTGGCATGTTTCCAAGAAAAGTCACCCATCTTTGAATACAAATATGAATATCTTATTTCAAGTAAATTAAGGTCTCCGGCCCAAAATACAATATTTGGTTTAGACCTCTAAAGGTGGCCCTTCAGATTTTGGGAAGAAAATTTTACAAAATAGAAAAAAATCATCCTTATACTCCCAATGCCTTATAATTTTCATTCATAAAACCCCAGTAGTCGAAAACCTATCGACAACAAGAGAAATTAGAGATTTACTACAGCCCAAGTCGACACCGACGAGAAACACAGTCTATTTTTACATGAGCAACTCGTTCATTTACAAATCGGAAATTACACATACAAAGCTTCAAACATAGCGTCCGAAGAAGACAATATGGAAAATTTTTAGATGCATGTTATGTTATAGAATTTAAGAGTCAATAGTCACGTGCCAGTAACTTGACATTCCCACGATGCTTTCTTGATTTTTGAAGCGAAATCTAAAAATAGGTTAAGAGGCTACGTAGCCTTTTAAGGGAATATCATCAAAAATTTTTTTCTTGCAATTTTATTATTCTTAATTATTTAAGATTTGTATTGTTGTTTTTGTGACAAATATATCTTTTTAATTTGGTGCGATGTGAAAAATATAAATACTCATCTTTAAGCTCTGAGTTGTGTTTGCATTAATATACTTTGTATCAATCAATAGACTAACCATGAATAAAAAGGTTATCACAAATTGACCCAGTGGCCCAGTTCCATAAATTTCAGACTTATCCGCTCAAGAATACATCTTTTACATCTGGTATTTAGGCACTGCTAAAATAAATATATGTATACTTTGTTTTCGGTCCTGAGGCAAGACCCCAAGGTCAATTGTACATGTATCTCAGCAAAGCTGACAGTAAGATCAAAGATCGGACTATCAAATATATGTCAGAAAAACTGACAGTAAGATCAAAGGTCGGACGACCAAATGTATCTCTGCAAAACTGACAGTAAAATCAAAGATCGGACCATCAAATATATGTCAGGAAAACTAAAAGTAAAATCAACGATCGGACGACCAAATGTATCTCAGCAAAGCTGAGAGTAAGATCAAAGATCGGACTATCAAATGTATCTCCGTAAAACTGACAGTAAATTCAAAGATCAAACTTCAAATGAATCTTAGCAAGGCTGACGATACGATTAAAGATCGGACCATCAAATGTGTCTTAGTAAGGCCGAAAGTAAGATCAAATATCGGACTATCAAATGTACATATCAGCAAGGCTTCACAGCAAGATTAAACACCGGACTATCAAATGTATCTCAGCAAAGCTGAAAACTAACAGTAAGATAAAAGATAAGACTATCCAATGTATATCAGGAAGCTGACAGTCAGATCAAAGATTGGACTATCAAATGCATCCTAGCAAAACTGACAGTAAGATAAAAATCGGACTATCAATGTATATCAACGAGGCTTGCCAGTAAGATTAAAGATCGGTCTATCAATGTATATCAGCGAGGCTTGACTGTAAGATTAAAGATCGGACTATCAATGTATATCAGCGAGGCTTGCCAGTAAGATCAAAGATCGGACTATCAAATGTATCACAGCAAATCTGAAAGTAAGATTAAAGATCGGACTATCAAATGTTTCTCATCAAGGCTAATAGTAAGATCAAAGATCGGACTATCAAATATATATCAGCAAAACTGACAGTAAGATTGAAGATCGGACCATCAAAAATACATCAGCAAAACTGACAGTAAAATCAAAGATCGGACTATCAAATGTATGTCAGGAAAACTGACAGTAAAATCAACGATCGGACGACCAAATGTATCTCAGCACAGCTGAGAGTAAGATTAAAGATCGGGCTATCAAATATACATCAGCAAACCTGACAGTAAGATCAAAGATCGGACTATCCAATGTATCTCAGCAAAATTGGGAATTAGATCAAAGATCGGACTATCCAATGTATCTCAGCAAGGCTGACAATAAGGTCAAAGATCGGACTATCAAATGTATATCAGCAAAACTGACAGTAAGATCAAAGATCGGGCTATCAAATATATATCAGAAAAACTGAGAGTAAGATCAAAGATCGGACTATCAAATGTATCTCGGCAAAATTGACACTAAGATCAAGGTCGGACTATCAAATGTATCTCAGCAAGGCTGAGAGTAAGATCAAAGATCGGACTACATGTTTAATGTAGTCTGATGGTGTTCCAAAATGGTCACTTAAGCAATGTAACTATGATCTTTAACCCATTAAATAGGAAATGAACCCAACTAATTTTAATTTTCTGGTAGCTTTGTGTCTGTGATGTTTCAGCAAAGCGGACAGTGCAGATCAAGGGTCAGACCGCACTTTGTGCAGTCTGATTTTGATCTACACTGGCGGCAAAGGTTGATTGAAAGCGCTCTAGGGTTTTAAATGTTCAATTCATAATATGATGTACATAGTTTGCAATCTTCCCTATCTAAAGTTCGTTATCTTGTACTCGAAAGGTTATGAAAATTTACACTATTTCCGGTATACCAGTTATACAGATACCTTGCTCTTTCTTGGCCATATTTTTTACACTTAACAGATACATGATATTCGTCTTCTAAACATCTAGCATTTGTTTTTTCTATAGCAAATTTATGGGTAGAACATCGAAATCTAGCAAAGGCTTTTATATGACAGTTTGGTATTTCAAAAGACAACTACTTTTCTGGTTCTAATATGGTTTTATAGTGTTTGTAGGTGTCACACCGAGATGACCCGTGAACATTATTCGATCATTCCTGCCTGTAACAATCAAACAACCTTTTCTTGAACTGCATTGTGAATAGGTTCATATTTCCAAAATCCTGACTTAACCATAACAGGCCAAACCTATCTTTACCAATTGAGTTCGTGTTAAAGATTTTCAGAGCTTTACTTGGCCAAGTGTGTCATGTTTTAAGAGTCGTCACAGCTTACTGTATAGCAAAATGTCAATTCTTTTTAAAACACATTTAAAAACTTACACCCTAACAGATGTTTCACTCTTTACATGCACCAAATGTTTCATGTTTGGAAGAACTGTCACAACTTTCAGCAAACCAAATGTATCATGTTTAAAGAATTGACATAAGGTACTGCACTAAATATGTTATATTTTAAAGAGTTATTTAAATCAGCTTGTACTACCCCGAATATGTTAGGCAATATAGACAAAAAATGTTATTTATAATATACCAAATGTGTTATTTTTCAGGTGCTCAATCTTCAAAATGATGTTCTTGCAAAGTTTAATCCTGATAACTTCATTCGTATCACCAACTTTGTCAGAATTAAGTGCGCGATTCGAGGATATTGCCTTAGATTCAGAAATTATAGTTGATGCCTGTTCATTTGTTCTGATTTCAACTTCATCACCAAAAAGATGCAACGAAGATTCAGTGGATCAGTGTAATTGTATGAAACTGAAAGAGGGATTGTTGGTTGACTGTTCGGATCGCAATATAACGAGAATCCCATATCAAATTCCAGAAAGGACAAAAGTTCTTTTACTAAATCACAATAAAATAAAAGAAGTTCCAAATAATGTATTTGGGAATAATTCAAACTTGACACACCTTGATTTATCATACAATGGTATATCTGTAGTAATGGAAAATTCATTTAATCATTTGCGTGAACTGAGAACACTTTTGCTACAGAACAACCAACTGCGCTATACTGAAAGAAGCCTTCCTGCAATTGGCTTTCACGATCTTGAAAAGCTTGTCTGTCTACGTATTGAACAGAAAGGAACTATCTCAGATGTTGAGGATTACCCAATTCAATCTCTTAAGCCATTAAAAAACCTTAAAGTTCTGTTCATGGATGGGCTGCCAAATCGCACACTGTCCAAGAACTTCTCCCTCTTGAAGAATCTGGAGACAGTTGTTCTTACTGGTATAACTGGACGCTGTAACTTAACATCTATTACAAATGGAAGTTTTGTATTTCTTTCACATATTAAAAACCTGGCTCTACTTAATTGTTCGTTGATCTCCATTGAGAAAGGCAGCTTTGAGGAACTGGAAAATTTACGTAGTTTAAATTTATCATACAACACGGAGCTGCATTTTCAAAGTATGAGAAACGTTTCCTATGGTTTGACTCAGTTGCCACGTTTTAGATCACTCAACTTCACCAAAATACATTCTACCTTCGGAAGATGTACGTATCTGGACAGTCAGATGTTACAGTACTTCAATCAAACAACCATGCAAGAATTGATACTTGATTCTAACAGATTGTCCACTGTTGATGCGGACGCTTTAGATTTTTTTCCCAAGAATCTAACTTATTTTTCTGTTGCTAACAATAAAATTGATGTTGACTCTTATTTAATAAATTTACTGTGTAACTTTGACGGTATACTTCCAAATATTAAGACGTTCGTCATTTCAAAACAAAATTGGAAGAAGGGACTCAGTACACTTTTGTTTGAGGAATGGCCATTGCTGAATCCACACCTTGAACATCCGATGACTGAGAAAAATCTTAACTGGTTTGCTAAACCAAGTTCCAAAGTTAGCAGTATTACTAAATGCTTTTTACATATTCTTGAAAAATGCAAAAGTTGTCTACAGATTCATACAGGTCCATGTCCATGGCCACGTTTGGAAAAGTTATGCATGTATCCATTTCCTTTACTCCTGCCACCTTACCTAGAAACTATTGACGTCAGTGGGTCCTATTACAGAGTTGCCCTGCAGAAAGTATGCTTGTGCGCTAACAGTAGCCTTACTAGTTTGAATATGAACAAAAATCTTGTGCATTCATTTTCTGGCCCATTTCATGGGTTCGAACATTTGAGAACATTGGATTTGGGAGAAAATGAATGCACCAATATAACAGAAGCCAGTTTCGCAAACATGCCAAATTTACGCACACTGAACTTGTCAAGCAACTATCTTGGGAACAGCATCAATACCATGATACCTATACTACCATTCAAAAACCAACAAAAGCTTACACATCTTGATCTGTCCAACAACAAACTCCGTACACTGCCACGGGATATATTTTCTAATCTTACGAGTTTAGAATACCTTTCTTTAGCGGAAAATAGATTAAGCACAATAGAAGTTAGTATCGCTAAACTGACAAAGATAAAAGTACTAGACCTTAGTTACAATCTACTGGAGACAATCCCAGAAGATGTTAGAATTGTACTTGACTATGTTCGAAATCATAATAATGCAACTGTGAATATGGTCCAAAATAAATTCATATGTATTTGTAAATACCAAAGTTTCATAGAATGGATGACCCAGAACAGGAGAATGTTTATCGGATTTGATGATTATTACTGTCATTTTAACAACGGGGATGGTCATTATTTAAAAGACCGTATTGTAATAAATAGGCTGCAAAAAGAGTGTACAAATTACATTCCTCTGATACTAGGCACCAGCCTAAGTATTGGAGTGGTGATATTTATTTTGGTTTTCATTATATCATATCGCTATCGTTGGCACATTCGGTATATGTACTACTCAGCTAAATTTCGATATAATGGATATGCCAGGGTAGATAATGATGACCACTTTTTGTACGATATATTTGTTTCGTATGCCGATGCCGACAAACACTTCGTTCTAGAACAGATGTTGCCTGAACTTGAGGGACAAAGACAACTTCGCTTGCTAGTTCATGAGAGAGATTTTCCGTTTGGAAAGCTGGTCACAGAAAATATTCATCAAGCCATTTCTTCAAGTCGCAGAACAATGTTAGTGGTATCACCAAGCTTTCTATCTAGTAAATGGTGCAAATATGAAATGAATATTGCAAAAGTAGAGGGTATTAACCGAGATAGGGAAGTGCTGTGTGTGATAATGAAAGATTCCATACCGATATCAAATCTACCGATCGAGCTGATGGACATAATAGCCAAAAGTACTTATCTCAATGTACCCAATGATCCTGACCTTTTCACGGACTTTTGGGATTCAATTGAAACATTGTTTCACTGAGACAAACACCTCTACTTTTGGAGTTTGTTTGCAGCAAGCAATTTGTAATTTATAAAAAAAGGAATTTGAGTCTGGCAGCTGTCTTAGTTAATCATTACCGAGCATTTTTAGAGGACAAATAAAATCATTTTCGCTTAAACATATTTTATTGCCAGGCAATTGTACAATACATGTAAAACTTAAATGATGAGGCAAAAGGGTCTGACCACAGTTCTCTGAATTTAATCTCGGTCATTCCCTTTCAAAAATTACAGTTTTTAGAATCATCCTTTTTATTCTCTTGGCTTCCTGACATTGAACTATTTTTCTTTTAAATTTTTGGATAACAATTTTATTTTGGTTACTCACTGACATAGTAATGGCAGTTCTGTAACAAGCCAAGTTATAAAAGGGAAAAAAAGATTGAATGCTTCCCTAGGAAAGAAGAAAGACTATATGACTATAAGCAGGGATCGTACAGTGTAAACACGTGTATACATATACGATCCCTGCTATAAGTGAAAAATGTAGTTCAAATGAAGGGATTTGTCTTTCATAAGCCCCGGTCACATATTCACGGAAGACCGCCACGGAAGAGCTACGGTCTAATCGCTCAAGGATGACTACGGAAATGACAAATTCCGTAGTCCGCTACGGTTCCAATACGGATACACAACGGTGTGAGTACGGAGTTCGACGAATCTACAGCCAAAATGTAGGTCACAGTTCCAGGAGTGATACGGGCTGTTACGGTTAGACACGGTTTAATACGGAGCGACACGAATCAGGACGATTGTAGTACGGATACACTACGATTTGCCACGGTACAGGTACGGATTAGTACGAATAAGAACGATCCGATACGTAGTAGTACGAATCGTCACGGATCGATACGGACCTACCACGATTTAGCATTCCGTCCAAATGCTCTAGCCCGGTCACTTTCAAAATGCAACAAGTTCGGCAATGAGAGCGTCATACTCACACTGGAGAGACCTTACGAACTTGCTCCCGGGCAACGTTACTGTCCCTGTCAATTTTACGCACCTGTTCGAGTAAAAAACATGGCTGCGCCCATAAAATTACACAAGGTAAGCACAAAAACATATTTTTTTAAACATGTTATTGAATAGATATGCAGTTGCAGGTTGTCGCACGGAATGTCTGGGGTGTCAGTGCACGTTAATCTTTAGTTCTTTTGGTGGTTAATCGTTTGTTGAAGACGTTTAATCCAACAAAGTTTCGTCGGCGACTACGATTTCTGCAAAAACACTACATGGAGTCTCCAAAAACCTTTGTAAAACATATATAGTCGATATTCTGAAGTGTGTGTCGTGTCAGATGACCAATACAGTGATTATCCTCAGAGCTATAAACTGATAAAAAATCAAGTTGCAGTTATTAAAGGATATTTTGCCATTTTTACATTACAACGTAAGATGCTCCTAAATTCAATACAACGATTCAGCTTCTGAGCTGAAAATACGGTAAGCGTATAGGTTTGTGTTACAGTGAACAATTTTGTTATTTTGGTCAAGATTCTATATTAATTATCGTAGTCACAGTCGTAAAGTAGTTAAATAAATACTTGAATGGAAGTACAATTCTAAAACACGTTGAACTCTTTTTTCTATCAATAGGCTTAATGTTACTGGGCATGTATTCAGGCGATCTCGGGTTCTCTGTTTCTATCCCCAATTTTATTAAAGGTGGGTATTTAGAATTTTTACATCTCGCCAAATTAAAAAATATATATTTTACTGAAATTTATATGAAAAAATGATAGAAATCATCAATAATTAAGAATCATAAAATTACAAATAAAAAAATTTTTGATGGTATTCCCTTAAAAGGCTAAGTAGCCTCTTAAGCTATTTTTAGATTTCGCGCCAAAAATCAAAATAGTATTATGGGAATGTCAAGTGACTGGCACGTGTCTAATAACACTTAAATTCCATTACAAAACAAACAGGTAATAATTATTTTCCATAATGTCTTCTTCCGACGCTAGGTTTAAACTTTGTTTGTGTATTCCTGTATGTAAATGAGAGAATTGATCATCTAAAAATACAACGTGTCTCCCGTTGGTGTCAGTCTGGGCTGTAGTAAATTTCTAATTTCTCGTGTTGTAGGAAGGTTTTGGAAAACTGGGGTTTTATGAACGCAAATTAAAAGGCTTTGGGAGTATAAGGATGATTTTTTCGCATTTTTGTAAAATTTTCGACCTAAAATCTGAAGGGCCACCTTTAAAGTTAGCCACCTTTAAAGGTGGCCCTTCAGTTTTTGGGACGAAAATTTTACAAAGTTGCAAAAAAATCATCCTTATACTACCAAAGCCTCTTAATTTTCGTTCATAAAACCCAAGTAATCGAAAACCGTCCGACAACACGAGAAATTAGAGATTTACTACGGCCCAGGTTGACACCATCGGGAGACACGTTCTATTTTTAGATGGTCAATTCGCTCATTTACTTACAGGGATACATAGAAGAAGCTTCAAACATAGCGTCCGAAGAAGACATTATGGAAAATAATTATTACATGTTTATTATGATAGGGAATTTAAGCGTTATGAGTCACGTGTCAGTCACTTGACATTCCCACAATGCTTTATTGATTTTTGGCGCGAAATCTAAAAATAACTTAAGAGGCTACGTAGCCTTTTAAGGGAATACCACCAAAAAAAATTTTTTTTTTAAATTTTCTGAATCTTAATTGTTGATGAATTGAATTATTTTATCATATGAATTTCCGTGATATATATTTTTTTTAATTTGGCGAGATGTAAAAAATTCTAAATACCCACCTTTAAGGTGGCAGAATCAGACACCTATCGTGAAAAATAGAGAGATAGAGAGGGGGGGGAAGGGGGAAGGAAGAAGAGAAAGAAAGGGAGAGAAAGGGAGGGGTGTAGCAAGAAGAAGAAGAAGAAGAAGAAGAAGATGTTTTAGAGCGGGGTCGGTTTCATATTGGATCTACGTTCTGATGGTGTCCCTACATATTTCCGGGTACTTGGTGTTCTAGGTAAACTATTGCATATTTTTTTCATTGGAGTACAGAAAGTCATGGGTCGTCTTTTTGGCTTATTCAGCCAAAGCTTAGTCTTTTTTCTTTTTCCCATCTTTATTAAAATTTTATCTATAAATAAAACAAACATGCTTCTTTGGTAAGCGTGTAAATCCCATATATATGGTATCTAGTTTTCACGCAAAACTTGTCCAAAATTGACAGCATTTGCAGACGACAAAGTGAATGTGAATCAAAAATTGAAACTTGATTTGGAAAGGATTGAAAACACAGTGGGAAAAGGAGAAAATGCTGGCAAATAGTGAAATTTCATGATCATACTCTGACAGCTTCGGTAGAGGCTGATCCGGAACTGCATTATTTGCCCATGCCGTTTTCTTATGCCAAAAGATTTATGGATAAACCGGATCTGTTTTCGTGGAAAAAAAAATGCATCTAATTAGTGTTTTTCACAAAAATGGTTGTTTAATTTGAAACAAATTTGCGATTCGTAAGCTACTTTGAGGTCTAATTAGCTATATGATCTACTGTTTTGCAAAGGTGTGAGAAGATTTATATATATTGGAGCCATGCTCTATGAAACTTAATGCATCTGCGTCATTCGTAGTGCCAAACAACCCTTTGCCTACATATTGATCCACAATAATCACCTTTTCGAAAAAAACAAACACCACTCAATCCTTAGGTAGACAGAAAATTGACTTAAAGCGAAAAGTCTCGGTCCAGTTCCGCCTGCGCGGAATGCACAAGCTGATCTGGGCAGATTCTTTCGAAAATGCACAAAGTATCGCTGATCAATATTTAAAGCATAGTATTAGATATTACTGGTTACTTTTAGGTGTGCCCCTTACAAGGCATATGAATGGTTGTTCGTTGATGATCATTATTATTAAATTATATTCACAAAAATGAGTCTCTTGATGACGATATCAAAGATGGTATTTACAAAAGTTATGGATCTTCTGCACGATAGTTATGATAGATATCCTTTGCATGATACTGTCTGTCATCAAGCTCTTCATCTATATCATGGCATTTCATTTCAAAAGCATCAAAAGGACAATAAACTTGCCGGAAAGAAAAACCGAAAGATGGACGAGTAGACAATTAAACATACTGATTAAAGAAGGGAAAAAAGGGAAAACAATCATTAAATTAGTACACAATCACATTATGATATCGTTCTCTTTTTCAATACAGGAACTGGATCGTTTTATTGTGTTCTGGAGCGTGGAGCGTTGCCAACAAAAATTGACAGAAAAGTGCTCTTTAATGGATGTCGTATAGTTTTTGTTTTCAACTGTGGTGAATAAAGCATATGTGATTCACCTGACATAACACAAACTTCAGATTATTGTGTGTATATGTTTAAAAAAGCTTTTTTGCTGACTCCCATGTGTTGATTATTCAGAAATCGCAGTCGCTGACGGAAGTTTGTTGGATTAAACGTCTTTAACAAATAACAAACCACTAAAGGAACTATACATAAATATGCAATGACATCCCAGACATTCCGTGCGCCAACCGTCTACTGCACATCTACTCATCTGGTTGTAATAGAAGTATGTTTTTGTGCTTACCATGTGTAATTTTATGGGCGCAGCCATGTTTTTTACTCGAACAGGTGCATAAAATTGACAGGGACAGTAACGTTGCCCGGGAGCAAGTTCGTAAGGTCTCTCCAGTGTGATACTGGCCATGGACGGGTCTTCGTAAAAGCCAATCTCTAGTCCACATATTCTCTGTCTTTTATTACCTGATTATTACAATCAATAACCCATCACAAGTTGACAAAATTTGGCCTCTACGAAATTCAAAGCATCTGCAGACAACAACTGTAATTTTGGCACAAATGAGCTTCAGTTCTACAATAAGGTAGAAAGCATTGTAGGAAATGGAGAAATTGCCCATTTTGAGCATTTTTTTCGATTTCCTAGAATCAAAATGTTTTCTTGACTTGTCTGTTGCAGACCCATAAAAAGAAGGGATTGAATGGCAAAACTTAAATGAAAATATTGATCAATAACGTTTCTCTTATGTTCATAAAATCTGCTGTTTATTGCACAATTACACTGATTATCGTGAATGTTTATGTTTTAAAAGTAAAGTGCTTGTCTTTATAGTTAGTATCACCCATTTCGAAAGGGCCAGCCTGGCACCAGGCTGGCAACCAGTAACCATACATTTAACTAGCTGGCGGTTCACCAACCGGCCATATCAGAACAAGCTCCTGGTGGGGCTCGAACCTGTGACCTCCCGTTTCGTTGGCGGTTGTCAGAACCACCAGAAACGGTGACAGTTTTATGTACACGTTTTACTTGCATGTTTAGCATCGTTGTTTGGACAGAATGTCACATTATAATTCTGATGTTTATTCATTTTCGTACAATGTTTTGTAAAATATTTAACCTTAAATTAAAGGTATTATTAGTAGTAGATAACAATATAATTATTACATCTATGTATGTCATCAAGCTACTGGACCAGTGCCTTGACATTTTGTGCAATACCAATATCCAGTTGCCGCCAATTTATTGCAAACATCATTTGTTGACGGTTAATGATTGTGAAGTCAACAACAAAGCGCAATTATGTTGTATTCTACAGAGTAAAAGTACCCTTGTTGAAGTACATGATTTTGAATTTATCCTTCCAAACAATAGTGGTCCTTACAATTCCGTGATGTGTCGTGTTGCAACGTAGTAAACCGTAAAAGACCGTGCGAATCCCTGCCTCTCCGTAGTACAACGTATTAAGGTCGTGACTTTCCGTGACAAATCCGTATCATAACGTAACTGAAACGTAGTGAAACTGTGCTAATACGTAGTTCTCCGTATCAAATCCTGAAAAAAAAATGGGCCTACGGATGAGTACGGACTGATACGGTTTTAATACGGACCAGAACGTATCAGTACGGTCTAATACGGACTAGTAAGGATACGCTACGGTCGTTTGATCCGTAGCGAATTTTTGTGCATGTTCAAAAATTGTCAAGGACCGCTACGGATATACAAGGACTACTACGAATGACTACGGTTACAATACGGAGAGCTACAGACTAGTACGAGTTGTCACGGACAATGCCGGAACGAATCCGTAGCTCTTCCGTGGCGGCCTTCCGTGAATATGTGACCGGGGTAATAGGGTAAAAACATTGCAGGAAAAGGAGAACACGTTTATTTAAAAATTGCTCATCCAAGATTAATTAAGACTTCAAATTCATAACTATATGATCTTAAACTACACTATCTGCAGAAGTCTTTAAGGTGGTTCTCGTGAGGGGATTGTCGTAATGGAAGAGATTATCCATTACCACTCATCCCTACTTTTGACGACCCTGAGAAAAAAGCCTTTAAAAAACATTGTGGGAAAAGGAGAAAATGCTGGTAACCAGCATTTTCTCCTTTTCCCACAATGTTTTCTACTCTTCAGAAAACAAATTTAAAATTTTCAGTCACATCTATTTTGTCGTCTGCGAACGCTTTCGATTTGGACAAACCTAGAATATGGTCGTTGGGTAATAAGTTAACTGCAAGCCATAGTGACAGAATTTAGTAACCCTTTACCTGACAAACCCAAGTTTCCGAGGCACTGAAGAAGAATGCTTTTGAAACAATGAAAGAAAAAGGAAATATATTGGTAACCAACAATTTCACCTTTTTCCACGATGATTTCTACGATTTCGAAACAATTTTCGCCTATTGATTTACAGTGTTGGGTTTACAATATTGTTTGTGCATAAATGTAGTTTATCTTTGTTGATGTTATTTTTGCTTAGTAGGCAGGCCTATAGGCAGGCCTACAAACTGGGGAAAAAGTCTAGATACTTTATAAGTAATGGTATTTATACATGTAGAGTGATACTAGTTGTCATTTGTAGACCTCTGTGTACCTATCATCTTTCGTTAAACTGTTTTATACTTACAAAACGCGATAATTGTGGCCTTTGGTTACAAACACTGGATCAGTTTAAAACATTCAAATAGGGAATACCAGGGACGAAGCAGCTAATTATTGGTAACCTTTAACCCGAACATGTTAACCGCGCTGTGGTACAGTAGTCACACCGGCTCTGCCCTCACCCATGCGGATCGAGTTTAAGTCACAAGATTTCTTTTTTAAATCAAGTATTCGTTTTGTAACCCATTACCACATAATCCCTACTTTTGACGGCTCTGAGAAAGAAGCCTTTAAAAACATTGTGGGAAAAGGAGAAAATGCTAGTAACCAGCATTTTCTCCTTTTCCCACAATGTTTTCTACCCTTGACGAAACGAATTCCGAATTTTCTGTTACTTTTATTTCGTCCTCTGCAAATGTTTTGATTTGGACAAACCAGGCTCAAATTTTGTCGTTTGGTAATGCGTTAAGGTAGTCACTGGTTACATCATTTTTTTTTTCCATGTATCATAGTGAATTTGTACTTGTAATCATTAGTCATATTCATATTTAAATAACATCACACGAGATTGCAAGCTTACCCTTCTGAAATTTGGGAACATGAACCAAGACATTTCTTGCAAAGGAATTGACGCTAGAAATACTGTAGCTAAGTGTTTTAAAATTCTTACATGTCTATGGTCACAAGTTTCTGGCAAATAGTTTTCTTCCTGTTTCAAGGCTTTGACAGTAGAGAAATACCTACTCACTTTTCCCTATAGTTGGAAACTTAACCATCATGGAAACTCGACTGGACCAGGATTTAACTTTGAGAATGATGGGTGGGGGGAGGGTGCGGGGAAGAGGGTGTTAAAAACGGATTGAGAACTAAAGAGAACTAAAGCAGTTTGAATGGAAAATTCCTAGTAGAATAAATATTTGTTTTCAAAAGCAGACATTGCAGTTCAACAAAGAAGCCTTTGAGCAGTCAAAAATTGAAGTCAGCGATATGAAAACAACAGATACTGCATCTTAAGAGCATTGGGGTACGGATACGGTCGGTGAAAATGAAGAAATACGGATACTGCCGATGCAAGGGAATAAGGTTGCGCATTTTTTACTGTATTGTTGTATCAGTCATATAGAAATGTTTTTTAAAACAAGGAAAAATAAATAAAATATGAATTAGAATATGATGTAATAATAACAGAAGAATATCAATGATAAAAAGATATACATGTCTAAAGAAAGGGAAGAAGAAATGAAAAAGGGGTAAAAACACAAAAAAGATAATCAAACACGGATAACAAAAAAAGGAGAACGCCGAAAAATTATCATTATAAATTTCTTCCTAAAAAGGTACATGTAGATCAAACGATTCAAACTAGGATAGCAGGTTTGATAGGCAGGGATCTTTCCATTACACCACTGCTCGCTTACTAGTTTCACAAGCTTGTAAAACTTTTAAAACTTTTCAATGCAGATTTTAATTGAAATTATCGGATAATTTACCTGTTCTTCCCGTACATGAAGATAGAATGCTCTGAATTTTTGTAAACAAGGACCATGGTTATGGCGTTCCGTTAACCCATTACCCCATAAGGCATTTCTATGGCATCTCTAATTGACCCTAAATAACACCAAAGATGAAGCGGTTTCTTATATGTAAATGACACCTTTTGATAGCATAGAAAACATTGTGACAAAAGGTGAAATTGCTCGTCACGAGCAGTTTCACCTTTTGCCACAATGTTTTCCAAAGGTTCCTACAAGCAATGTGTGGAAATGAGTATCTATGGAGTAAAGGGTTAATACAATTTAATATAAACATTGTTTTGACAAAAAGTATATATATACATACACAACCATACTGACCACGGTGATCTAAATGGAATAATGCTAAAAACGGTGTGAACACCACAGTAAAGAATTACATACTTTAAATTGCTCTCACAGTAAAGGAATTAGGGCAAATTAAGGTAAAACAAGACATTATATATTTAAAAAAATCCCACAAATAAATAAAAAAGTTAATATGGACCGCGATCTGGTAATCAAAGTATGGTAGATATAGATGGGGTGTTAAAAAAAAGCATGGAACCAGTTCAATATGGCTGCCTCCATAGGCACTTTACAAAACGGAATAAAAATATAGTGCCGCCGCTCAAGCGGCGCCACCATGAACAAGATCTTGCTTATGAATAAAAGTCACAAATACTTCCATCTATAGAACAGCTTATTACTTCTTTCAATAACTATTTTACCCTCACCCTCCTAGACTATTTGTTTACATTTATTACAAAAAAAGCGGTACATTAACTATTTGTATCAACTTATTGTTATTTCGCATGTTTACTGTTTACATAGAAGCAAATGAAATATATTCTGTTGCATTTTTCAAAACTTGACCAATACTGTTTTGTATTTGATTTGCTTTAAGCTTTTAATATTGACCACGGTGAACCTTTTTCGTACACAGTTTGCAAAAAAAAAAAAATCTCACAAGATGAGGTCACCATTAGTAGGTTTACTGTACCCTAATTTGATCTTTTCCCATTAATCTCATTATTTTAATTTTTGCTATCATGTTAGATATCATGTATCATAATTGATAACCTTTTCATCTTGTGGTTTTGTAAATGTTTGTGCTTTGTATTTGTGAGTAGTTTAAGAAATGTGTACCTTTATGATTTTGTTTGCTTGGCTATTTTCACGAATCGAGATCAAATTGCAAAGTCATGCAGTTTGATCTATGATCTTTTGATAAACACAAGTGCATGGTACCTGTATTAATGACTGATGTACCTGTATTACGCAATCGCTCTAACTTTGTATTCAGACTATAAAAACAATAATTCATTATTAGAAGTAAATACAACAAAGGCCTTTACAAAATAGTATGAAATACTGTCGTTTTAACCCTTTACCACACGACAAAATTTTAGACTGGACCAAATTGAAAGCATTTGCAGACGACAAAATAAATGTGACTGAAAAATTGAAATTTGTTCTGGAAAGGGTAGAAAACACTGTGGGAAAAGGAGAAAATGCTGGTTACCAGCATTTTCTCCTTTTCCCACAGTGTTTTCAAAAGGCTTTTTTTCTCAGGGGCGTCAAAAGTAGGGATTGAGTGGTAATGGGTTAAGGTAGTGGGAAGGACATTGTTGGGGAGGAGCAATTGTTTGAAATCAACAACTGCTTCCATCGGCAATGTTTTTCCCGGCTGCAAACATTTTTTTTTTCACTAATTTTGGCTGATCCTCCAACAAATTTTCATTTTTTTTCCTCTCAAATTTTCATTTACTTTCTTCCTCTCTTAAAATTTTCTAGGTACATGTAGTTAACTTGATGTCTTTATCAATCATGTCCTCTTGTTTGGCAACAACCTATAACCTATTTCCTTATATCTTTTTTTTTTTTCTTCCTAGCTACAGCATGATGGTTTTGTATTGTGTATTTTTATGTTTGTATATGACTATAAACTATGTAAGTTTTTGTCAATAAAGTAATTCGTTTGTTCGTTTGTATCATGGGCCAGAGACTTTATATTATATCAAAATAATGTGTGTATTTATATAATATTTGTATATTGAAGCTCAATATCAGAATGTTCTTATGAACAATATCTGTAACAAAGAAAGAAATGAACAAATTCTTACGAACAAAGTCCGTTAACAAAGAAACAAATGAATAAATGCATGGCAGAAATAAGGGTCCGAGCGGGATTCGAACCCCGGAACTCCCGGACGCAAGGCCAATACCTTAACCACTGAGCCAAAGAGATATCTCCCTGACGCAGTAGCCAGGTATTGTATTTAAATCGGGAGAATGCCATGCAGGAAGGAGTGGTCTCCCGTAACACACCCCCTCTTAAAGTCATCATTTATTGATGACTCAAAGCCTTATTAGGCAGGAAGTCCGATTTTGGACAACAAATGGGATTAATGGCTCAATGGCCAATCCCGGACGAGCCCCCATCTTACGAACAAAGTCCGTAACAAAGAAACAAATGAATAAATGCATGGCAGAAATAAGGGTCCGAGCGGGATTCGAACCCCGGAACTCCCGGACGCAAGGCCAATACCTTAACCATTGAGCCAAAGAGATATCTCCCTGACGCAGTAGCCAGGTATTGTATTTAAATCGGGAGAATGCCATGCAGGAAGGAGTGGTCTCCCGTAACAAAATGCACAGCTCAAGTACAAACTGCATCTGGTGCGATTTGAACCCATGGTGGACAAATAACCTTGTTTTTCGAGGTTTAACCCATTACCACATGAGAAAAATTTAGACTGGTCCAAATTGAAATCATTTGCATATGACAAAAGAAAGGTGACTGAAAAATTGAAATTTGCTCTGGGAAGGGTAGAAAACACTGTGGGAAAAGGAGAAAATGCTGGTTACCTGCATTTTCTCCTTTTCCAACAGTGTTTTCAAAAGGCTTCTTCCTCAGGGGTGTCAAAAGTAGGGGCTATGTGGTAATGGGTTAAAAGACCAATAACATAACCACTGAGCCAAAGAGATATCTCTCCAACGCAGTTCTTAGGTATTGTATTTAAATCAGAACAAAGCCATGCATGAAGGAGTGGTCTCCCGTAACACACCCCCTCTTAAAGTCATCATTTATTGATGACTCAAAACTTAATTAGGCAGGAAGTCAGTATTTGGACAACAAATGGGATTAATGGCTCAATGGCTAATCCCAGATGAGTCCTCATTTTACGAACAATGTCTGTAATAAAGAAACAAATGAACAAAAAACCTCGTTTTTCGAGGACCAGTACCATAACCTCTGAGCCAGAGATATCTCTCCAATTCAGCTGTTAGTAATGCTGAAGAGTGGTCTCCCATAACAATGTGTGGTTTGATCTTGGATCCACATTGTCGGTTTCCATGCTTACACATCTTCGCAAGCCAAGGTTACCATCACTATGTGGATCTTACCTTGGCTGATTGAGCCCAATTTCGAGATTCTTGCAATGCGCCCTCTATTGGATGCTGGTTATTAACCCCCTTTACATATATTTCTAAAAGCCAATAAAATATTGTTTTACAAACTGCTTACGAATACAAATGAAGCGATAAGCAGACATCCACGTGGGTTTCGATGTTTACCTTCTATTCGGAAGGTAGCGACCTTATTCTATTTTTATCAAAGATGAATTGCTACGAGCGATTTCATTCGTTGCAGTTAGAGCTGGCTGCATCCAATGAAAAAGCATATCGGGGGAATGTAAAAATCAAGCTCGATCCGCCAAGGGTAGAGTAGCGTAGTGAATCATCAGCCTTGGCTTGCGAAGATGATGCTTGATGTATGTCATTAGTCAGTTATTTAACCTATTACCACACAATCCCTATTTTTGCTGACCCTGAGAAAGAAGCCTTTGGAAAACATTGTGGGAAAAGGAGAAAATGCTGATAACCAGCATTTACTCCATTTCCCATAATGTTTTCTACCCTTCACAAAATAAATTTCAAATTTTTAGTCACCTCTATTTTTTCATCTGGAAATGCTTTCAATTTAGACAAACCTAAAATTTTGTCGTTTAGTAATGAGTTAATACTTTTTTTCACCTTTGTGTTCGAAATCTTAAAAAAGGGTTTTGGAAACCTGAACTGTTCATAAAGAGTTGAGAAAAAAAAAGTCTAAGGTCTGAATGGTTTTGGATGAAAAGAATAAAATTAATGAGCCATACTCTGTGAAAAGGGTGTTATATGGATCTGCAAAAAGCATTGACTTGGATCAGCCTGTGCAGTCTATGCTGGCTGATTTATGTCCAAACTCTTTGCTATTGTTCAATTTTCTGCAGCTCAAAGGAACACTTTACATGAATGATTGACAAAATGATTTTAACTCTTTACCAAATAACAAAATTTTAGAAAGGTGTAAATTGAAAGCACTTGCAGACCATAAAAATCAAAAGAAGTCAAAAACTAAAAATTGTTTCCAGCAGGGTAGAAAACATGGTGGAAACAGGAGAAAATGCTGGTTAACAGCATTTGCTCCTTTTCCCACAATGTTTCCAAAAGGCTTCTATCTCAGGGTGGTAAAAACCAGGGATAGTTTGGTAAAGGGTTAATATGGAACAATAGTTATGTAATGACTTACTGAGCATAATGTATCTCAGAAATTTATTAAACCCCCCTTGCCAGAGCACAGCTCAACTTGTTTATGCCCTTTACCCAAAACATATGTTGTGGTTATGTATAATTACGAGACATGAATGTGTCAATTTCAAGAAATGATGATTTCACAATTAGCAGATAACAAGTGGTAGATCTAGTCCCTTTAACGTAGTGGACCCGTAATAGAAAACAGCTATTTCCACTATAATATCACCCTACAGAAAATTTGCTAAGATTAAAAATGAGTATTAATGTACTTCTTTCACCGACCCACTTTTTCCTATTTGTCCTTCCTAGAATTATCATTTATAAATCTAAAACCGCTATATTTTCATCAAAGAAGGATATGATAATTACCTCCCTTTTCTGAAAACTTACAAAAGTATTAACAAATAATTTCAAGATAGACATCAAAGGAATTTCTGGTAGGTTAAAAATGTGCAAAAGTATTTTATCTGTCCAAATCTGTATATATCAACTATCAAGAAATTTTATGCTATGCTGCCCTAGAAGTATTACGGGTCCACTACCTTAACTCCAAGTGTCGCTTGTTTTATTCTGTATTCTATTGAAATGTAAGAATGTTTTTTGCTTGTATTAATCTGTTATAAATGTCTGTAAATAGCCATCTATATTGTAAATCCCAAATAAAGGAGTCAAAATTTGAACTAAAAAGTCAAGATTTGAATGTCTCTTTGACCAATATGCTAATGCACAAAGAAAAGGGGAAGAATGCTTTGGAAAACATTTTAGCAAAAGGAGAAAATGATGGAAACGATTATTTTCAATTTTTTGTATAAAGTCTTTTACACCTCAATAGAAAAAAATCTAATCATTTCACTCTTTACCAAACGAGAAAATTTCAGACTGGTCAAAATCAAAAGCACTTGTACATGACAAAATAAACATTAGTCAAAAGTTGGATTTGTTTTTCAGCAGGGTAGAAAACATTGTGAGAAAAGGAGAAAATACTGGCACATTTTCTCCTTTTCCCACATTGTTTTCAAAAGCTTTCCTTCTCAGGGTCATTAAAAGTCGGGACTGTGTGGTAAAGAGTTAAACCACCTTGGTCATCTGAATATCCTCATGACATGAGCAAGAATATGGTTTTGTTTTCTGGTAAAGATTTAACTCATTACCACACAATATTGTAGTCTTGTTCAAATTCCGAGTTTTTTAAAGACCTTGAAGAAAAAAGGCTTTTTAAAGCAATGTTTTCAAACCTTTTATCAAATGACAAAATTTTATATAAAAAGTCCATATTGAAGGAGTTTGTAGTTGACCAGTAAGAATTAACTCAAACGATCCAATTTGTGTTCGAAAGCGTAGAAAATATTTTAGGAAAAGAGAATGCTGGTTACCAGCATTTTCCTTTCCCATAACTCTTTAACCCATTACCAAACGACAATATTTTAGACTGGTCCAAATTGAAAGCATTTGCAGACAACAAAATAAAAGTGACTGAAAATTTGAAATTTGTTTTGTGAAGAGTAGAAAACATTGTGGGAAAAGGAGAAAATGCTGGTTACCAGCATTTTCTCCTTTTCCCACAATGTTTTCTAAAGGCTTCTCTCTCAGGGGCGTCAAAAGTAGGGATTGTGTGGTAATGGGTTAAAGAGTTTTTCTCTCCAGAGTTGTTACAAATTTGCATTACTTGGTACAGGGTTAAAGACACCCCATTTTTATTAATTAATTTTATTAATTTATTCTACTTTCAACATTACCACATGATCCCTACTTTAGACGACCCTGAGAAAGAAGCCCTTAGAAAACATTGTGGGGAAAGGAGAAAATGCTGGTAACCAGCATTTTTTCCTTTTCCCACAATGTTTTCTAACCTTCACTAAACAAATTTTGAATTTTCAGTCTCTTTTATTATGTCCTCTGCAAATGCTTTCGATTTGGACAAGCCTGAAATATTGTCTTTTGGTAACGAGTTAAATTATATCATGGTGAAACATTCATGTATGTCTTGGAAAGGGAACCGGTATGAAAAAATAACGTCCATTTTTTTGCCTTTAAATACTTTAGATTTAGGTATGTTTTACATTTTGTCATTTGCTAAAACTCTTTCTCAGTCAATGAAACCATTCTATGACCTACCCAAGGTTGAAAAGTCAGTAGTAAACAGTGACCAAGAAACTGTTGATGCTGTTTTCTCTTTTACTCTTTTTTGGCATTTATTTGCCTATCACTGTTGATAAAATAATCAAATTTGTCTTAAACGTTTAAAATACATTGTGGGAAGAGGAGAAATAATGGTTACTAGCTCTACCATTTTTCTCCTTTTTTCAACAATGTTTTCAAATGCCTACTTTCTCAGGGTTGTTAAAAGGAAGAATTTTTTGGTAAAGGGTCAAGATTTCAGAATAAAATGTCTGGCCATTTGAACTGTTCAGGAAGTTTTTTTTTCTTTTAAACAAAGTGTATTAATTAAGTTGTTTCAACTGAGGCAATATGTAACCCTGAACATTACTTAGATGTACTTTAGTGGATCTGTATTGTTAAAGATTGTGACTAATGTAAAGGGTAAAGATTTCAGAGTAAAACGTCTGGCCATTTGAACTGTTCAGGAAGTTTTTTTTTTTTCTTTTAAACAAAGTGTATTAATTGTTTCAATTGAGGCAGTATGTAACCCTGAACATTACTTAGATGTACTTTAGTGAATCTGCGTTGTAAAAGATTGTAACCAAAGTACAAATCCATAAAATAAGAAATTTCTGCTTTTGCCACAATGCTTTTCAAAATCTGTGTCAATAATCAGGGTTTTTTTTTACAATTTAGATCAGCCTCATAATTCAAAATTCTGTACAGTCTAAATTAGATCTGCAGGATAATCTCCCTAAAAGTTAACCTTTTACTCCATAGATACTTATTTCTACACATTTCTTGTATGAGCCTTTGTAAATCATTGTTCCTAAAGGTGAAATTGCTCGTGACGAGCAATTCCACCTTTTGTCACAATGTTTTCTATGCTATCAAAAGGTGTCATTTACACATAAGAAACGGCTTCATCCTTGCTGTTATTTAGGGTCAATTAGAGATGCCATTGGAATGCCTTATGGGGTAAAGGGTTAATAATTTATTGTGAAATGATACATATTTCCAGTTTGAAGTGGTCAGGAAATTATTTATATGGAAAACAAATTATTTTGATTGACTCATTACCACACAATCCCGACTTTTAACGACCCTGAGAAAGAAAGCCTTTGAAAACTTTGTTGGAAAAGGAGAAAATGCTGGTAACCAGCATTTTCTCCATTCCCCACAAAGTTTTCTACACTTTCTGAATCAAATTTCAATTTTTGACTCGCATTTATTTTGTCCTCTACATATGCTTTCAATTCAGACTAGTCCAATATTTTGTCGTATGGTAAAGAGTTAACTCTTTTCCACACAATCCTGACTCTTAACTACCCTGAAAATGAAAGCCTTTAACCAGCATTTTCTCCTTTTCCCACACTGATTTCAACCCTTCCATGGTCAAAATTCAATTTTTTATTCACATTTACTATGTCGCCTGCAAATGTTTTCAATTTGGACCAGTCTAAAATGTTTGTCGTCTGGTAATGAGTTAAAGCAACATAAAAGGGATCACTTAACCCTTTACCAAACGAAAATATTTTAGACTAGTCCAAATTGAAAGCATTTGCAGTCGGCAAAATAAAAGTGACTGAAAATTTGAAATTTGTTTTGTGAAGGGTAGAAAACATTGTGTGAAAAGGAGAAAATGCTGGTTACCAGCATTTTCTCCTTTTCCCACAATGTTTTCTAAAGGCTTCTTTCTCAGGAGCGTCAAAAGTAGGGATTATATTGTAACGGGTTAACCCTTTACAGTTTTATATACTGGTAGATGTAGTTCCTTGAATCTGTAAAAACATTGTGAGCAATGGCCACATTGCTAGATTTAATCCTTTCTGATTTCACCTCCTTTTTTTTTTACCGGTAATTCATGCCTGAAGAACTGTTTTAACCCATTACCACACAATCCCTACTTTTGACGCCCCTGAGAAAGAAACTTTTTGAAAACACTGTAGGAAAAGGAGAAAATGCTGGTAACCAGCATTTTCTCCTTTTCCTACAGTGTTTTCTATCCTTCCCACAACAAAGTTCAGTTTTTCAGTCACCTTTATTTTGTCTGTAAATGCTTTCAATTTGGACAAATCCAAAATTTTGTTGTGTGGTAAAGGGTTATGTTATGAGCCCAGTCATCCATCCATCTGTCCAGGCCAAAGTCCTGTTTACAATGTGTTTACAAAGTGTTGTTTATAATGATTGGTGCTTAACTCATTACCCCAAACAACAAAATTTTAGGTGTGTCCAAATTAAAAGCATTTGCAGACAACAAAATAAAACTTAAAGTGACTGAAAATTTGAAATTTGTTTTGTAACGGGAAGAAAACATTGTGGGAAAAGGTTGTTGTGGTTACCAGCATTTTCCCCTTTTCCCACAATGGTTTCTATAGGCTTCTTTCTCTGGGTCATCAAAAGTAGGGATTGTGTGGTAATGGGTTAACTCTTTACCACACGACAAAATTGTACACATTTCCAAATTGAAAACATCTGCAGATGAAAAAATAAGCATGGCTGAAAAAATTGCAATTTGTTTTGGGAAGAGTAGAAAACATTGTGGGAAAATGAGAAAATGCCGGTTATCTGCATTTTCTCCTTTTCCCACAATGCTTTCTAAAGGCTTCTTTCTCTGGGTGGTCAGAAGTCGGGACTGTGTGGTAAAGAGTAAAAGGAGTGACTCTAACATGTGATAAAATACAAAGTTAAATGAACACATAACTACTCATTCCTGAATTTTAATTGTCACAAAGAAGAAGCCTTCAGAATATATTTCTGAAAAATGAAAATAATAAAAAAAAAAAGAGCTGGTCACTTGAGTTACAGTTAAAGTTTTGCCTGCAAATGCTTTGAATTGAGATAAGTTTAACATTTTCTCAACTAGTATAAACATATTTATTTTACATCAATTGAGAAACAAGTTCTTACAACTTATACTAATCTCTCTCGATTTTCTAAACTGGTAAAGACTTCAAATGTTTGAAATACAAGTAGTTTTAAAAGTTTCTGTATAACTTTGTCAGTGCATATGATTATCAATATATTTGATTTTAATAAGAATTAAATATAATAAACCCAAATTTCGTTCATTCACTCTTTACCACACAATCCCGACTTTTAACGACCCTGCGGAAGAAAGCTTATGAAAACATTGTAGGAAATGGAGAAAATGCTGGTAATCAGCATTTTCTTCTTTTCCCACAATGTTTTCTACCCTTCCTAAATCAAATTTCCATTTTTGAGTTACATTTATGTTGTCGTCTGCAAATGCTTTCAGTTTGGACTAGTAAAAATTTTGTGGTTTGGTAAAGAGTTAAAGAAGATATTTGGACCAGACTGGTCAAGAAATTTGACAGCAGAAATGGTCCAGTAGGTCTGAAAAAATCTCCCTCTTTAGACCCCCAATCTCCCCTTTAGAAATTCTAAAAAAAAATCCTATGGTGTCAGAAAAAGTTTGAAAGCATTTCACTCCAAATTCTTGTTAACTGGTAAAGTTACAGGAAGTGATTTTGGCTATAGTGGGTCTTTAACCCATTACTAAACAATCCCTACTTTTGATAACCCTGAGAAAGAAGCCTTTAGAAAACATTGTGGGAAAAGGAGAAAATGCTGGTAACCAGCATTTTCTCCTTTTACCACAATGTTTTCCACCCTTCACATAACAAATTTCAAATTTTTTAGTCACTTTTATTATGTTGTCTGCAAATGTTTTCGATTTGGACAAGCCTAAAATTTTGTCATTTGGTAATGAGTTAATCCTTTACAACCCAATCCCAACATTAAAAAACCCTGAGCAGGTAGGCTATTAAAGGAAAAAAGAAAACACACTGGCAACCAACATTTTCTTCTTATCTGAAATTTTAGACCCCAACATAAAACTTAAGTTTGTCTTTTTTATTCAAATGTTACATATGTCAATCAAACCAGGTCCTTTTCCTGCCTATATCATCACACCATCATCTTTTCCTCGACATCCAATCAGTTTTCCTGGTCAGTTTCAACAATTTCACTGTGTTTTTCAGAATCTAATTCTTTAGTTCTTAATTCCTTTACAGTATTTTCAAGACCTTTTGGTTGTTTAGACTTCTTCACTTTTTCGAGTACTTGATCCAGTCTAGAAATGAACAAGTCTACATCATTCTTAGTCATTCCAATGGCGGCTGCAGCAGTAAGGTAATGGGACGGGTAGTTATCACAATGTGCTCCAAAGTTCATGAAAGTCTGACCGCTTACTTCCGTTAGTTTTCCAGTTTTAGCAATAACTCTGAAAACAGTAAATAAGCCAGGACTGTGAAAAAGTCATTTAATTCTTTACCAAGGGTAAAAGTTTTAGACTTGAGCACTCGGAAGGAATTTGCAGATCACATAATTCAATGTCACGTATAAGATGATTTATGGCTTTAAAATGGTGAAAAATATTGAGGAAAAACAAGAAAATGCTGAGGTTACCAGCCTTTTCTCAAATCCCATACATATTGAAAACCCTTCTTCTTCAAGGTTGTTCACCATTTACCAGGCAACAAAATTCTAACCCCATCGTAACTGAAAGCATTTGCAGACGACAATTTTGATGTGGCTCAAATGGTGCAATTGTTTGGTGATAGGGTAGAAAACAGCATTTTCTCCTTTTCCTACAATGTTTTCAAAAGGCTTCTTTCCAAAGGTCGGCAAAAGCCATCATTGTGTGGTAAAGGGTTAACGGACAGGATTCTTTGATGAAGGGTAAATGTATCTACAGAAAGAACATCACATGCAGTTGCGAATGCATTTACTTCTAGCATCTGCATAGAAAATTGATTTGCATAGAAAATTCTGAGATAAAAAAGACCTTAATGATGTCAAAAATATTTAGATGTTTACATGCCACTGTTGCGCAGGTTCCACTTTTGATAGTTAACACTTCACCACACAGTCCCTACTTTTAACAACCCTGTTAAAGAAAGCTTCTGAAAACATTGTAGGAAAAGGAGAAAATGCTGGTAACCAGCATTTTCTCCTTTTCCCACAATGTTTTCTACCCTTCCAAAATTAAATTTCAACTTTTGAGTCACATTTATTTTCTCTTCTGCAAATGCTTTCAAACTCATTACCAAACAACAACATTACTTAAGGCTTATCCAAATCAAGGTATATGTACATGTATTTGCAGGCGACAAAATAAAAGTGACTGAAAATTTGAATTTTGTTTTATGAAAGGTAGAAAACATTGTGGGAAAAGAAGAAAATGCTGGTTACCAGCATTTCTCCTTTTCCTACAATGTTTTCAAAAGCTTTCTTTAACAGGGTTAAATTTACTTTTTTTTTCTGGGGGGGGGGGGTTTTTTAGTCTGACCCAACACTTTTCCACAGGATTTATTCTTCTGCATGTGTCCAAATTCAAAGCAATTGCAGATGACAAATAAGTCATGCAAATAAGTCATGGCTTAACTCATTACCAAACGACAATATTAAGGCTTGTCCAAATTGGAAGCATTTGCAGACGACAAAAGTGACCGAAAATCTGAAATTTGTTCTGTGAAGGCTAGAAAACATTCTGGGAAAAGAAGAAAATGCTGGTCTACCAGCATTTTCTCCTTTTCCCACAATGTTTTCTGAAGGCTTCTTTCTTAGGGTCGTCAAAAGTAGAGATTTTGTGGTAATGGGTTAATAACTAACTACTCCAAGTTAAAATTAGTATATCCCTTAACTCCATAGATAATCATTCCTACACATTGCTTGTAGGAGCCTTTGGAAAATATTGTGGCAAAAGGTGAAATTGCTTGTGAAGAGCAATTTCACCTTATGTCACAATATTTTCTATGCATTCAAAAAGTGTCATATACGCATAAAAAAACGGCTTCATCCTTGCTGTTATTTGGAGTCAATTAGAGATACCATAGAAAAGCCCTATGGGTTAAAGTGATAACTTCAGTAATAACAGAGATACCGATATTACAAAATATTAAAGTTTTTCCTCCCTACATGATCACAAAATGCTGAAAACAACTGGGCTGTAATAATACCTCAATCTTTTCTCAAAAAAACGACCTACCTAAAAAGTCTTGACCCATGTCAGCCTGCACAGGCTGACAACGTTCAAAACTCTTAACCCTTTACCCCATGAGGCATTTCTATGGTATCTCTAATTGACCCTAAATAACAGCAAGGATGAAGCCGTTTTTTATGTGTATTTGACACCTTTTGATAGTGTAGAAAACATTGTGGCAAAAGGTGAAATTGCTCGTCACGAGCAATTTCATCTTTTGCCACAATGTTTTCCAAAGGCTCCTACAAGCAATGCGTAGAAATGAGTATCTATGGAGTAAAGGGTTAACTAATTACCAAACAAGAATATTTTGGGCTTATCCAAATCAAAAGCATTTGCAGACGACAAAATAAAGGTGACTGAAAATTTGAAATTTATTTCGTGAAAAGTAGAAAACATTGTGGGAAAAGGAGAAAATGCTGGTAACCAGCATTTTTTCCCTTTTTCCTCAATGTTTTCTAAAGACTTCTTTCTCAGGGTTGTCAAAAGTAGGGATTGTATGGTAATGGGTTAACAACTGGTACATTTTCTGCATATGAAAGGAGCATTAATCCTCATAGTTAAGCCCTCTGTTAGATAAAATGGATCTTTATAACAAAATTACTTGTTGAGTACTACTCTTGACACTTTAACTGGTTTTTAAAACCCAGAAGAAGATGCCTTCTGAAAACATTGTGGGGGAGAAAAAAAGCAGCATTTTCTCGTTTTCCCACAATGTCCTCTACTCTCCTAAAGTCAAGTTTCATTATTTTGTCATCAGCAAATGCTCTCAATTTGGGCAAGTCTAAAATTTTATTGTTTGGTAAAGAGTTAATATATGTTGATGTACTTGGTAATTGTCTTACTGCTGTTCAACATTTCTTTACTACAAAATCCCAAGTTTTAGAAGCCCTGAATAAAAAGACTTTGGATAACATCTTAGGAAAAGGAGAAGAAAAAAGCTAGTTACCTGCATTTTCTTCTCTTGCCATCATGCTTTCAAAAGCATTCCTCGTCTGGGTGCTAATTGTAAATCTGACCTAACATGACCCACTGTTTTACTAGCCTGAGATATCACAAAGGTATCACAAAGGCAGACATTCTGACTAATTTTCATGAGTGTTGGACTGAAAATGTGGTCTATACAACATACAAAAGGTTTTTCAAAGGCTTAACATTAAGACCTAGTTTTTGACCTTGAGAGATCCATTTTCATATTTTTCAAAGATATCATCAAGGCAAACATTCTGACTAAGTTTCATGAGTATCAAACTCAAAATGTGGCCTTTAGAGTGTACACAAGACGTTTTTAAGATTTCACCAAGTGACACTCGACATGAGCCATCCACAATATCGGGACAAACATTCTGACCACCTTTCAGGAATATTGGACTAAAAGTGTGGCTTCAAGAGCATACAAAAAGTTTTTCTAAGATCTGACATAGTGACACAGTTTTGGCCCAACATGACCCATTTTCACCAAGTTTCATTAGTATCTGACTGAAAATGTGGCCTCTAAACACAACATAAAAGTTGATGACAGATGACACAAAATGGACACTGGCCACAACCAAATTACAAAAATTCACCATGAGCACATTGTGCTCAGGTGAACAAAATGGACACTGGACACAATATGATTACAAGAACTCACATTCAGCACATTGTGCTCAGGTTTGCAAACAAAACCCTGGCTTTTACAGATGGAAGAGATCAAGTTCAGACTGCACAAACCATTTAGTCTAATCTTAGACCTGGAGAGTATGCTTGTTTAGTCTAGCCTTTAACCCTTTACCACACAATCCCGACTTTTAATGACCCACAGTGAAGAGCCTTTTGAAAACATTGTGGGAAAAAGAGAAAATGCTGGTAACCAGCATTTTCTCCTTTTCCCACAATGTTTTCTATCCTATGGAATACAAATTTCCTCATTTGAGTTGCTTTAAAATTGCCATCTATAACTGCTTTAAATTTGGACAAGTCTAAATTTTTCTTGTGTGGTAAGTGGTTAACATCTTCTTTAGTTTAACTCTTTACCACATAATCCCGACTTTTTGTGACTCTGTCTGAGGAAGACAGCTTTTGAAATCATTGAACAAAAAGAAGAAATGCTGGTACCCCGCATCTTGTTCTTTCCCAACAATGTTTTCTACTCTATCAAAGACAAATTTTATCATTTGGGCCATCTTCAGTTTGTCATATATGCAATGCTTGCAATTTGGATTGCTGGCAGTCTAAATTTGTTTTGTTTTGTAAAGAGTAAACTCTTTACCAAATGACAAAATTGTAGCCTTATCCAAATTGAAAGCATTTGCAGACAAGAAAATAAACGTGGTTCAAAAATTGAAATCTGTTTTGGGAAGAGTAGAAAACATTGTGGGAAAAAGAGAAAATGCTGGTAACAGAATTTTCTACTTTTCCTACAATTTTTTCAAAAGGCTTCTTTCTCGGGTTTGTAAAAAGTCTGGATTGTGTGGTATAGAGTTAAATGGATTATAATTTCAGCCATGGAGAGAAGTAAGGTTTATAGAAGAAGGATTACCCAGAGATGCTAAGAGCTTTGCTCAGGAAATGTCATCTCTTGACAAAGGTTTCTCAAATCAATTTACCATATTTTGCTTAAATTTTGGGACACCCAAAGTGTTGGGCTATCATCAAAAATCAAGAAAATAATTTTTCATGACCCAAAGATTTGGGCCATAATAAGAATAGCACATCAAGATCAGTATTTTTTTTTTTTTGTTCCAAAGAATTGGACAGTAAATATCATTTTTTTTTAAATCTACCAATCCGTTTGATACCCTTTGTTTACAATCATTTATTTCACACAGTTTCATTTCTACACACGTAACTTAATCATCAACAAACAATGAGAAAAAGCAAAGTTTTAAACTCTTAGTGCACAATTTGACCGCTAGCATTCCAAGAGTAAAAATAAACCAACCTGCAAAATTTAATGATTGTAGGTTTATTGAAATCAATGACATAGCAGTACTTTAATGTCAGGAATATTTGACTGGTATGCGGTCAGTGACTTACAGTATGACAGCTTGCATTGTCTGAACGTAAGTTTTGGGATGCTTACAAAATAATTATTTTTATTGACCTCAGTATTGGGACACGAAAAAAAAAAAAAATGACTATCATGAAATTTACGCAAAATACGGTAATTGGTAACAGGTTTATGAAACTATTTTGCCAAAATTAAAGCCATAAAAAACATACCTTGTGCCTGATACAAATCTTGTAAATAGCATGGAACCAATTTCTGTGATATCCCCCACATGTTGTGCAGTACAGTCTAAACTCATGCCTGGAAGAAAAGGATTCATTTATTATTGTTTGAAGATTCAACAAGATTCTCAGTTATATGTTAGCTACCCCTTTATGAAGCATTGTGTGTTTTTTACCTTGATGTGGAGTAGAGCTTTTGAAAAAAGTGTGCAAAAAGGAGAAAATGTTTGTAAACTTGATACCGACTTACTTTTGACACCCCTGAGAAAGAAGCCTTTTGAAAACACTGTAGGAAAAGGAGAAAATGCTGGTAACCAGCATTTTCTCCTTTTCCCACAGTGTTTTCTACCCTTCCCAGAACAAATTTCAAATTTTCAGTCACTTTTATTTTGTTGTCAGCAAATGCTTTCAATTCGGACAATCCTAAAATTTTGTCGTTTGGCAATGAGTTAAAGAAGAATTGTTCAGGTAGTGGACCAGTAACAGAAAACAGCTGTTTCGACTCTGAAATTATCCTACAAAATTTGCTATGATTGGAAATGAGTAATATTATAATAATTTCACCTAGCCACTTTTTCCTTTTTGTCCTTCTTGGAATTATCCTTTATAAATCTGAAAACACTATATTCTCATTACAAAGAGAGGTAACAATTACCTCCCTTTTCTGGAAACTTACAAAAGTATCAACAAATAATTTCAAGAAAAGGAATTTCTTGTCAGTAAACCATGTGCAAAAGTATTATATCTGTATAAATCCATATTTATCAACTATCTTATTCCATGTTGCACGAGAAGTATTATGGGTCTACCACCTTAACCCTTTCCCAAGTGACAAACTTTTGGACTAGACCAAATTGAAAGCATTTGCAGACGACAATTCAACTTTTGCAGAAAAGATGATTTTTGTCTATGATAGGGTAGAAAACATTGTGGGAAAAGGAGAAAATGCTGGTTACCAGCATTTTCTCCTTTTCCCACAATGTTTTCAAAAGGCTACTATTCCAGACCCGTAAAAACCAGGGATTGTTTGGGAAAGGGTTAAAGTGAAAATAAATACCTATTGAAATTGGGTTATGTTTCACATTGAATAACCGTTCCCCGTGTCTTTTTGCACATCCTTCTAGTTGAGTACTGAGGTAAGTATACATTTCTTTTCTATCCTGTAACAACTGTTTGTAACCCTTTTTTCCCAGAGATAATAGGGTGATGAAAAGATCTAGGCTGGGTGAGTTGGAGGCACGACCTGTAATTAAGACATAAAATCTGTTGTATAAATCGTTGAGATAAATATTTATTCAAAATAAATACATATGGTATATTATCATCAAAGGGTATATTTAACTCTTTACCAAACAACAAAATTTTAGACTGGTCCAAATTGAAAGCACTTGCAGATGAAAAAATAAAACATTATTCAATAATTGAAATTTGTTTCCAGCAGGGTAGAAAACATTGTGGGAAAAAGAGAAAATGCAGGTTACCAGCATTTTCTCCTTTTCCTGCAATTTTTTCAAAAGGCTTATAACTTGGGGTCATAAAAACCAGGGATTCTTTGGTAAAGGGTTAAGCAGCAAAAAAACTTCACAATAGATTTAACTCTTTACCAAATGGCAAACCTTTAAAAAGTCATACAAGTCCATATTGAAAGCATTTGCAGATAACAAAGTAAATGTAACTCAAAAAAAGTGAACTTCCTTTTAGGTAGGACAGAAAACATTATGTGAAAACAAGCAAATGCCAGTTACCACATTTTCTCCTTTTCCAATAAAGGTTTTAAAAGCTTTCTTTCTCTGGGTCGTTGAAAGGTGGATTCCTGTGATAATGGGTTAAAAGTACTAGAGTTAGCCCGAAAGGAAATTACCGGTACTACATTATACATGTATTAGGTAAGCATGAAAGAAAAACAGCAGTTGCATGTTCCCCCTATGTTTTCCAATGTTTTAAACTGTAGGAACATGAAAATGCTGTAAAGTAATGACATATAAGTGTCAGGTTCTAAATCTTTTTCTTTAGCTTTTCTGTTGAAAACAAAGGGTTACTTCCATTTACATTTCATTTAACACTTTCCCAAACGACAAAGTTTTGGACTAGACCAAATTGAAAGCATTTGCAGAAGACAATTGAACTCTTGCTGAAAAGATGATTTCTGTCTATGATATGGTAGAAAACATTGTGGGAAAAGGAGAAAATGCTGGGAAAGGGTTAAAAAAAAATTGTTATTTACCTGGGTAAGTTTTGCTAACAACTTGTACAAAACTTTTATCAAAGCCAGCTATGATACTCCCTCCAACTGGAACCAGAAAATTTTTGTCTAAACTTTGTACAAACACATCCACTCGACCATTTCTAGCAGCCTGCAAAATTAAGAATTTGGAGCTGAACAGATACGCCACTATGTTGCCTATTGTCACCTTCTATGAAAACGTGTTAACTTGGAAAGGAACAAAAAATTAAGACAAGCATATTCCACAGTGCACTAAACCTTTTACTTTTTACTTTTTGAGCATTTGGGATTGAGCGGTAATAGATAAACCCTTTCCCAAACAACGCCTGGTTTTTACGGATCTGGAATAGTAGCCTTTTGAAAACATTGTGGGAAAAGGAGAAAATGCTGGTAACCAGCATTTTCTCCTTTTCCCACAATGTTTTCTACCCTATCATAGATAGAATCATCTTTTCAGCAAGAGTTGAATTGTCATCTGCAAATGCTTTCAATTTGGTCTAGTTCAAAAATTTGTCGTTTGGGAAAGGGCTAAGGAACTTCCCAACCTGTTAATATATTTTCTGGTACATGTACTTCTTACTTGTTTTGTTTCACCTGTACATGCTGGATTTTTCAAATTGAATTTCCTTCAAAAAATATTGTGTGAGGGGAAATAGGTAAAATTATGATTGGAGGGGAAATGATTTGAAGCAATCATACCTCAAAATAAACTACAACCAACAGCAACATTTTACAAATTGGATGAAAAGTATGCAAAGGAAAACAACAAAGAATCTGCTAGGTCAAGCCATCATACATATCATACATGTATATTCAAACCAAAAATGCAAAAATGAGAAAAGAAAAAGAAATCCAAAAGAAGAAAAAAAAAAATGATATCTACACACACACAAAAAATAAATAAATAAATAAAGACAAAAAACAACCATTCACATTTTTGCATCAAAAGCTCACTTCTATGTCTGACAATGGATACAACTAAAGTTACAGGGTCAACCATGAAAAATTTTGATTGTAAGCCAGCTTTACTAGGTGGTTATTTAATTCTTTACCAAACGAGAGAATTTTACACTGGTCCAAACTGAAAGCATTTGCAGATGACAAAATTAATGTAACTCAAAAAGTGAAATTTGTTTTGGGACAATAGAAAACATTTTGGAAAAAGGAGAAAATGCTGATTATCAGCATTTTCTCCTTTTCCCAAAATGTTTTCAAAAAGCTTCTATTTTAGGGTGGTGAAAACTAGGGATTGTTTGGGAAATGGTTAATGCCTCTCTCTCTCTCTGTCTCTCTGTCTCTCTCTCTCTAATATTTCCAAGACTGTAAATGAGATCATCCTGAATGTTGATGCCGATATTACAACATAATAAACCTACCTGCTGTATTAGATGACAGCATTTTGAGGACTGTATTCCATAGGCATTATTCACTAAATGTGGAATGTTCTTTTCTTTACAAAGTACACCTATCTCCTCTAACCTGTAATTAACAAACAATTAGCCCGAAACTCTACACCAGACAAGAAAAAGTCAACTTTCTTTTTTGCAAAAAGTCTTTACGGATAGAACTGTTGTTAACTCTTTACCACACAATCCCAACTTTTAACGACCCTGAGTAAGAAGCGCACAGAAAACTTTGTGGGAAAAGGAGAAAATGCTGGTAACCAGCATTTTCTCCTTTTCCCACAATGTTTCTAACCTTCCCGAAACAAACTCCATTTTTCAGTCACATTCATTTTGTCATCTGCACATGCTTTGAATTTGGATCAGTCTAATATTTTGTCGTTTGGTAAAGAGTTAACCCGTTGGCTGCTTATTGTGTCTTTACTGACCTTTTGCGGACAGTATAGATCAAGATCAGACTGCACAGAACGTGCAGTCTGATCTTGGATCTACACTGTCCAATATGGAGATATCATTACCTAAACCATAATCTTGAAGTAACAATATTTGGGTTTTTACCATCGAATTAAAAATGTCATTTTAGTTATTTAGCAGTATAAGAGTTAACAGATGCAATGCGGCTAAAATAATAAAATTCATCTTGGAAAGAGTAGGGAATATTGTTGGGAACGGAGAAAATGCAGCACTATTCCCTCCTTTTCTAACAATGCTTTCAAGAGTCTTCCGTCCCTAGGTCATGAAATTATGCAGTCATTTGGTGAAGATTTAATCTTTACCACAAACTCACAAGTTTTAATGAACTTGGTGAAAGAAATCTTATAACTCATTACCAAACGACAATATTTTTGGCTTGTCCAAATCGAAAGCATTTGCAGACGACAAATAAAAGTGACTGAAAATTTGAAATTTGTTTTGTGAAGGGTAGAAAACATTGTGGGAAAAGGAGAAAATGCTGGTTACCAGCATTTTCTCCTTTTCCCACGATGTTTTCTAAAGGCTTCTTTCTCAGGGGCGTCAAAAGTAGGAATTGTGTGATAATGGGTTAAAAAACATTTTGGGAAAAGGAGAAGGTACTTGTAATCAGCATTTACTCCTTTCCCCAAATTGTTTTCTAGCCTACAAAAATGGAAATCATCTCTTTAGCAACATTTAATTTGTCATAAGCAAATGCTTTGAATTTGGTCCGGTCCAAAATTCTGTAATTAGGTAGAGCATTAAGTAAATGCATACTTGTCTGGCACCCTTGGAGCAAAACAACTAGTTGTAGACATTATACAGAGAATGTTATCAGCACCCAGTTCTTCAATCTTTCTCTCTATTTCATCTAAATCTGTTCTCAGCTCATCTCCTTCTAAAACATTTTCTATGATAACTGGTTCAAAACCTGAAAATAAAAAGAAGCAAGAACTAAATTGTCTTCAGAGACCAGGTTCTGTATGCAACAACTAATCTTTACAGCCCCTGTAAAGTCAAAAATAGGTAATTTTCAGCATTAATAACTCAAAAACATATAGGATAACCCATCACAACACATGCATAAGATCTGAGAAAACTCGAAGGTGTCAGCTACTGCATTGGTTGCCATGATATTCATGTGCAAAAATGCATGGCGAAGCCCGTCAATTTCACAGGCGTCATTGATCGAGAGAACCTTCGTTATAATTTGTGTATATTCGAACTAGCTCTTGAGAATGTCACATTATAACACTGCATCTCATTATTTGCTTACAATTTGGCAGGACTATTGTTTACAGTTCCAATATAATGTCATCGAAGAGTAAGATTGCTCATTCTGAACATGTTTTCTTATTTAGATGTAGATCTAAACTCTTCCTTTATTGATGATGATTGAATAAATGATGATCAGCCTGTGTCGTTGTTTCTTTTAAAGATGTCCATAAACTTATGTTTTCAAGCCTAGAATGGGGACGAAATGATCAAGTGAATGTCTGAATGAAGAGTTTGTTTCGAAACCTTGAATGATCATGTGGTGTTTAAATCACTATCACATCACTGTGGAAATTTATAATGAAAAGTCAGCTAATCATCGGCAATCACTGATGTAAACAAACAGATAATGCAGCATGGTAGGAAATGTTCTACTATCAAAATTCTTTTTTCTCCCATTGACTGGAACCTTTGCGAACTGCACCTTTACATATCTTGAAATTCATAATGGTGGCCTTATTTTTACATGGTAAAATGAAATTTGCTTTTATTTCATAAAGAGTTTATTTATTCAGTTGGACACTATCGAGACTTTAACATTCTTTGTCTTTTTCTAGAATCAGAATATAACATAACTTCTGATTGGCTAGACCATTTGTTTCAGCCAATCAGAAACTGTGTTACTTTCAAATGTAGAAAACCCCTGAGAACTGAACTAAGAATATTGTTAGGGACTGTTGGTAAATACTAACCAAGGGTTTTCCCCTTCCAGCACAATATTTTCTACCTTAACCCATTACCACACAATCCCTTCTTTTGACGCCCCTGAGATAGAAGCCTTTAGAAAACATTGCGCGAAAAGGAGAAAATCCTGGTAACCAACATTTTCTCCTTTTCCCGCACTGTTTTCACAAAACAAATTGCAATTTTTCAGTCACTTTTATTTTGTTGTCTGCAAATGCTTTCAATTTGGACCAGTCTAAAATTTTCTCGTGTGGTAGAGAGTTAAGTTCTATCATGTGAGCCACATCTCAGTTGTTGTCTACAAAAGCTTCCAATATTGTAAGTCTTGAATCTTGCCACCTGATAACCTTTTACCACACCAACCACAGTTTTAACAATACCAAGGAGGAAGGCCTTTTGAAAACATTGTGGGAAAAGGAAAAAATGCTGGTGACCAGCATTTTCTCCTTTTCCCACAATATTTTTCTCATTTCCAAGAACAAGTTTTCCTTTTTAGTCACATTTCATTTGTCTTAGAAGTACAAATGGTTTAAATTTGGACAAGTCTACACTTTTGTTGTTTGGTAATGAGTAAAAGAGGCAAGAACAGATCATGGAAACTTACCTGCAGTAATCATGGATTTGATACAAGACTTCTGATCAATTCTGGGCCATATCACATACTTGGCTTGAGGTCTTGTCATTCTGAAGGTCAGCATGCATAAAACAAGACTCATCCCTGTTGCCATGGGAACCACAAAACAACTTGTGGCTGACAAAATACCTAGAAATATTAAGACAAATAACTATTAACCTTTTTGCCACTTATTACAAACTATAAATGACCCTAAGGTATGGTTTTCTGAAAACACATGGGAAAATGATGAAATGCTGTTAATCAGCATTTTCTTTTCCACAATGTTTTCTATCCCATGAAAGACATTATTAGTTGTACGGTCAGGTAGTGGAGGACTTGGAAACGTGTTCATGGCTGTGGTTAATCATGTCACCCTGAACCAAAAAAGGCCTCTTTCCCAGGGTCGTTAAAAGTCGGGATTGTGATTGTTTATTAGTTATTCTAACATGACACGCGACTTTGGCTCTATAAACACAGTGCAAGGAAAACGTGGTAAAATCTGCAACAATCCATGTAGAGTGACGTCATCCTATGTCGAGTGACGTCATTCAATGAGTGAGTTATTCAATGGAACATTATCTTCATCCGCGTTTTTACTCTTAAGTTTGAACTTGTTTTCCTTTCACTGAGAATTGGCCATGTTAGAATCGAAATAATCTTCTTTCTATCGTGGTATATCGTTCAATAAACCACGTTGTGAGTTATGAGGCACAATGAATAACCCACTCGGGCTATCGCCCTCGTGGATTATTTATTGTGCCTCATAACTCACAACTGTGGTTTATTGAACGATATACCACGATAGAAAGAAGATTATTTCTTAAACATCTTGCAAAATCTCTTTTTTTGCAGCAGGCTGATTAACCCTTTACCATACAATTCCTGGTTTTTACAGCCCTGTGATAGAAGCCTTCTGAAAACATTGTGGGAAAAGGAGAAAATGTCGGTAACCAGCATTTTCTCCTTTTCCAACAATGTTTACTACCCTGATGGAAACAAATTTTAATTTTTGAGTTATGTTTATTTTGTTGTCTGTAAGTGCTTACAATTTGGACCAGTCTAAAATTTGGTCATTTGGTAAAGTTATGAAAACGTTCCTATTAACTAATGTCTCCATATGCCATAATGCCTTTGTTATTATTTGTGTATAAAAAGTCACACTGGTACAAGGCTGTGTGGTTTGTAAAAGTACCTCAAACTGTCAATAGTAGCTTAACTCTTTCCCAAACAATTCCTGGTTTTTACGGGTCTGGAATAGTAGCCTTTTGAAAACATTGTGGTAACCAGCATTTTCTCCTTTTCAAACAATGTTTTCTACCCTATCATAGATAGAAACCATCTTTTCAGCAAGAGTTGAATTGTCGTCTGCAAATGCTTTCAATTTGGTCTAGTTCAAAAATTTGTCATTTGGGAAAGGGTTAAAGGTGCATACATGTGGGTGGATTGGTCCTTTGACATACAAAAAAAATGTAAATAGCTAAAACTTTCAAGCCGTATCAGCCTGCGTCAAGTGCAAATGCTGACATGGGCCGATGTTTTTTGCAGATGCATTAAGTGCCTTTTTCATAGAGAATGGCTTCAGTCTAAAAATAGATCATTTTCCTCTCTTTACCTGCCATTTTTATGACATCCAGTGCCAAACTATTGGTGAGCTTCATTAGTAGACTGGATCCAGCTGCTTTTGGTTGGATTGCAGCAATGTCCCCTGATCTTCCAATACCATGTCCCAGTCTAAAGTGTCTCCTAGCAACCATTCCCGAGGCAATTCTGGCCTCTCTCTCTCCAACTCCACAGTTTCCAGGGAAATTATTGCTGTCCATTATAGACAATTCATGTAGGAGTAATTCTATTGTTTGGTCATCCCAGCCTTCATCTGGAAGCTTTCTCTGTATCAAACAACAAGAGCACTTAACTCTTTACCAAATGACAAATTTTCAGACTGGTCCAAACTGAAAGCACTTGCAGACGACAAAATAAACATAACTCAAAGTCTAAAACATTTCCAGCAGGATAGAAAACACTGAGAGAAAAGGAGAAAATGCTGGTTACCAGAATTTTCTCCTTTTCCCACAATGTTTTCTAAGGGCTTCTATCTGAGGGTTGTAAAAACCAGGGATTGTTTGGTAAAGGGTTAATTTATCTCTAAGCTAACTCAGATTTGAAATAAAAGGTCATTTAACCCTTTACCACACAATCCGAACTTTTAACGACCCTGAGGAAAAGGCCTTTTGAAAGCAATGTGGGAAAAGGAGAAAATGCTGCTTTTCCCACAATGTATTCTTCCCTTCCCTAAGCAAATTTCAAATATTGAGTTATACTTATTTTGTCGTCTGCAAATGCTTTCAATTTCGACCTGTCTACAGTTCTGTCGTTTGGTAAAGGGTTGACCCTTTCCGAAAAAAAGGAAACTGTTTTACTCTTCTACGTTGAAAGTATCTGACAACAACATTTTTGAAATAAATAAAAAATATGCTGAAGTTGAATATGGAGAAAATACTGGCTTCTAGCATCTTCTACATTTTTATTGTTACAGGAGGCCATTCCTTTATGCATACCTTCATCCCAGTTCAAATACAATACCTAACAACTGCACTAGGGAGAATGCTCTACAGCTCAGCAGTTTTTGTGTTGGCCTTTGAAAACATCGATCAGTAGTCTTACAAACAAAGTCCATGACCAAGAAACAAATGAACAAATGCACAGCAGAAATACAGGGACTGTGCAGGATTCAAACCTAGAACACCCAACAAATGGCCAACACCAAAACCACTGAGCTAAAGAGCATTCTCCCTGACACAATTGTTGGATAGTATTTTCACCTTTTCCCACATTGTTTTCGAACCTTTCAGAACTAAATCCCATCATTTGAGTAACAATCTGCAAATGCTTTGGTTTTTGGACCAGTCTAAAATATTGTTGTGTGGTAGGCTAAAGTGTTAAACTTTTTAACACACAATCCCAAGTTTCTGCAACCCTGATAAAGAAGGCTTTTGAAAACACTGTGACAAAAGGAGAAAATGCTGGTAACCAGCATTTTCTCCCTTTCTCACAATGTTTTCTACCCTTTCACAGACAAATTTCATCATTTACAGCCATCTTTAAATTGTTGTCTGAAAATGTTTTCAATTTGGACAACTTTCAGAATGTTTCTTGCCGTAAAGAGATAAAAAAATCTGTGAACCCAACCAATATTTTCTGTCTCAAGTAAGATAAAAATAAGTGAAATTTCTTGGTTGTGTCTGTCCTTCCTTGCTTGCCTGTCTTCGATCATGTTTTGTACAGACTGGACCTGTACTAAACTAGAGGTAAACAAAATTATAGTTGGGAAAGGCACTACTGTTTTGTACCTGTCCTGTACAAACACTTTCAATTTTGTCCTGTAGTAAAGCGTTAACCCTCATTTCTATGCATTGCTTGTAGCAGCCCTTGGAAAACATTGTGATAAAAGGTGAAATTGCCGAGCAATTTCATCTTTTGCCATAATGTTTTCTATACTATCAAAAGGTGTCATATACACATTAGAGATGGCTTCATTCCTGCTGTTATTTAGGGTCAATTACAGATACCACAGAAATGCCTTATGGGATAAAGGGTTAAGTGTTCCCTGTTGTAATTTTCAAGTATTTCATGTCTTAACCCCATACCACACAATGACAACTTTTAATGCCCCTGAGGAAGAAGCCTATTGAAAACATTGTGGGAAGCCAGCTGGTAACCAGCATTTTCTCCTTTTCAGACACAGTTTTCTACCTTATCAAAGCAAAATTGCACCATTTGAGCCACTTTGAAATTGTCGTCTGCAAATGCTTTCAATTTGGATAGGTCTAAAATTTTGCTGTGTAGTAACAGGTTAAAAAAAAGGTTACTTTTCTTTCTCTTTCTAAAATCTAAGTCTTACGTGTTGAAGCAAGATTCTGATTTTCTGTTCATGTGATTTCTTTGCCTGTGCTCCTTGTTGTATATATGATGCAGGAACAAGACTTTCACAGAGTTTAAGACAATCTTGGTTCATGACTTTATCACTGTAAAAAAAGGAAACTAAGAAAAGTAAGACAGAAACCTAAATATTTCTTTGTTTTCATTACAAAAGTTCTACTGTATCAGGAATCATATACAACTTTTTTGTTAATTGCATACTTGTAAAATGTGTCAGATTTACATTAATTTTTTAACCCTTTACCACACAATACCGACTTTTAACGACCTTGAGAAAGAAGCCTTTTTAAAACATAGTGGGAAAAGAAGAACATGCTGGAAACCAGCATGTTCTCCTTTTCCCATAATGTTTTCTACCCTTTCAATAATAAATTTCACATGTTCAGTAACATTTATATGTTGTCTGCAAATGCTATCAATTTGGACAAGTCTATAAATTTGTCATTTGGTAAAGGGTCAAGGGTGGGTATCTAGAATTTTCACATCTAACCAAATTGAAATATATTTATATATCACTGAAATCTATATGAAAAAAAAAACAATACAAATCATCTACAATTAAGAATCATAAAATTACAAAAAAAAAATTCGCTGGTATTCCCTTAACCCTTTACCACATAAGGCATTTCTGTGGTATCTCTAATTGACCCTAAATAACAGCAAAGATGAATCTGTTTCTCATGTGTAAATGATACCTTTTGATAGCATAGAAAACATTGTGACAAAAGGTGAAATTGCTCGTCACAAGCAATTTCACCTTTTGCCACAATGTTTTCCAAAGTTTCCTACAAGCAATGTGTAGAAATGATTATCTCTTTAGTAAAGGATTAAAAGGCTACGTAGCCTCTTAACTCTTTACCAAATGATAAAATTTTGGACTAGTCCAAATTAGAAGTATTTACAGACAAAAAAATTAATTTGAACCAAACATGGAAATTTAATTTGGAAAGGGAGGAAAACCTTGTGGGAAAAAGAGGAAATGCTGGTTACCACACACAGACTTTTAACAAATCTGAGAAGGAGACTTGAAAACACTGCAATAAAAGGAAAAAGTGATGATAACCATTATTTTCTTCTATTCCCACAATGTTTTCTTACCTTTCAGAAACAAATCAGACCATTTGAGCCACGTTTTACTCTTTACCACACAATCCAGTCTCAAAACGATCCTGAGAAAGCAAGCCTTTGAAAACACTGTTGGAAAAGGAGAAAATGCTGGTAACCAGCATTTTCCCCATTTCTCACAATGTTTTCTACCCTTTCCAAATCAATTTTCAATTTTTGATTCACATTTATTTTGTCGCCTCCAAATGCTCTCAATTTGGACAAATCAAAATTTTGTCATTTGGTAAAGAGTTAATCTGTCATCTGCAACTGCTTCAAAATTTGACAATTTTAAAATATTGTGGGGCAAAGAGCTATTACTGTGGTGCACAAGTCAAAATTATAATGTTAACTTTATATCTACAAGTTGATGATTTCTTTTTATTTTTATCCAAGATTGATCAAATGATCTAATCATCAACATAGCTTTCCTTCAATTATTTCATGGTCTAAGGGAGTAAGTATTAAACAAAAAACAAGTTTAACCACCTTTTTTATGGTCTAAGGGAGGAAACTCTTGCAATCTTGCACTATAAGCTATGCAGAGTGACCTCCCTTTATGTGACTCTCTCCACAATTTGAAGATAAATTGTTCTATTCAAAATCAAATAAAATTTGTGTAATAATTTATTTTGAAAATAAATTTGTTTTTTTTGCTTATAAATGACACTTTTAAGATATGTCCTGGTAATTACTGACATGACTTTCACACGAATTTCCTTTTGTAAGAAAAATGCATTTTGTTTACGAATTAAATTGAATGAGGCAACAGCTTACGTCGAAGCTAGACTAGAGGCGATTGTCAAAACTATAGTATCGCTTTATTTAATAAATAGAACACTATATTTCAATTAAATTTCCATACAAGGTGAAACGTTACCTTGATGTGCAGTAAAATCCTAATTTCCCACTTAAAATTTTCGCGATCGCTATTTCAGTTACAAATAGGTTGAACTAAAACTCTACAGACTTTGGGTACGCTGTCCCGAAATAGACTCGGTATAGACTCTAAAGAGTTTGTGTACGCTATGACAAAATGGATATGCAGGCATATGTAGAAATATGTATCATATAGAAGATCTGCAAAACAAAATGCAAATTTAAATATCGTCCTAGATAGCTGCAAATTATGAAGAAAATGGCAATATTCATGTTATTAAATTGAACTACTTTATGCCAAGTTTTATATTCTTGCGCTAAAGCCCGGGACCTTTCGGAGGTAAATTAATTTAACAGCGTCATTGACGGCCGACTTCTTTTGAAAAGGGCTGAGTTATTACACTTGAAATTACGTTTTTCAGCCCGTCTGGCTTTTTTTTTTAATATAGAAGAGCAGACAATCATTTTTTTGTCTGTTTGTATGTGGTTAGGACAGAGAACGTAGTAATGGTGTACTCCAACGTGATAAGGTATCTAGAAAGCAGTATGAACTCTAAAGCGTTTAGGTACACAAACAATTTACGCAGTTTTAAAGTTCAAAAATGCTTGTTTCCCTTTTGACAGCGACACCATAAACGGCAAAAGCTTAACTGATATTGTCCATGTTTGAGAGGTAGAGCGTCTGCCACATAACCAAAGGGACTCGAGTTCAAGACCCAGGAGCGGGTTTCAACTTTGGGATCTATCACTGACCAACACATCCGGCTCGAGAACTGGTGTAGTTCCCAGGAGGCAGAATCAAGAGAGATTTGTATAGTTTGTAAAAAATTGTTTTCAATCGCTGTTAAATAATTTAGTTTAGATGTTTTTAACCGAAATATGTTTAGCAGGCGCTTTAACCCATTACCACACAACCCCTACTTCTGAAGACCCTGAGAAAGAAGCCTAGTAACAAGCATTTTCTCTCTTTCCCACTATGTTTTCTACCCTTCACAAAAAAAAAAAAAAAAAATCAAATTTTCAGTCACTTTTATTTTGTTTTCTGCGAATGTTTTTCGATTTGGGCACACCCAAAATTTTGTCGTTTTGTGTTGCTTGAAATTCTGATCTCGCGTTCATTTACTTAGCCATCCGTCAAATACCAGTACAATTTATCAATTTTTAAGCACTACTGAAAGCATGGCCATCTAAAGATGTTATTCAAAACACTAAATTTGTTATTCAAAAGGCAGAAAGCATTGTAGGAAAAGAAAAAAAAAAAAATGCTGCTTACCAGCATTTTTTTCTTTTCCCACAATGTTTTCAAAAGCTTTCTTTTTCGGGATCGCTAAGAGTCGGGATTATTGCTATAGAGTTAGAACAACTTGTTGGCAATGACTTTATACTACATGTCCTTTTTCTGCCCATATAGCCATCAGTAAGAACACATTTAAAAGCATACATGTAGATCTATAATGAGTTTGAAATCCAAAGACTTAAAAAACTTAGAAAATGAAACTTGCTATACTTCGGATTTACTTTACTTTTTATTAACTCCTTATCAGACAATTTCGAGTTTTTAGCAAACTGAGGAAAAAGTCTGTTTGCAAAGATTGTGGAAAAAGGAGAAAATGCAATTACACAGCATTTTCTCACTATGTTTTTTAGCCTATCATACAAATTATGTCATTTTAACCTGAATTAAATTTTTGTCTGCGAATCCTTTTGACTAGTCCAGCGTTCTGGTGTGAGTTGAACTAAAATTCCAAAGCGTTTAAATCATTTTCAAGCTTCAAACATCCGGGATATTCCGGCAAAATTTAAGCCGGAACTACTTGAACTCAATCTCTTTCTACTACTGTGTACCTAAACGCGCTTAGATTCACGAAACAAAAAAGTATTTTTTTTATGGTTAAAAGGACGTTTAATTGCATTCTTGCTGATCTGTTATCCTCAAATCTGTAAATGTTCATGTAACTGTAATAAGAACTTTTAAATTCATAACATCTCCATGCTTATCGCCCGCACCGACTTGAGTTAACGAAAAACGTATAAGTCATTCGGCCTTCATTTTAAGCCGTAAACAACAGTAAGGGAGGTAACTCCTACACTACTATGGTACAATGAATTGTAAGAGTTTTCTCCCTTAGACCATGAATTGTTTGGTAAAATCGAGCAATGGCGATATATATACTTTTAAGTTATCTCCCTTACACAAATAAAAACTATTCAGTTCTGTCAAAAGTCAAACAATAAGGGTAAAACAGGAAATGGACGATTGTATGTATAAACTCACTGATAAACTTACGTTTACCTTTAAAAGCTGGCTTTTATCAACCAGCAGAAAATCGAAGCTTCGTACAAAGCGTTGATATCGTAAATTCTTAACAATTTGGTGCATCGAAATCCAAATAAAACACAGAACTTGACCATATTACTCTAATCTCTCGTATTACGTTAAAATCAACGCTAGACTTCTCTGTAAGATACACAATTGGATATTCAACGCTATGGAGGCTAAACTGTAATCATCATCATTATCATCACTTACGCCTTATTTCTGCCATACGTAGAGATAACATCGGAATATCCCCACAATTGACAGTCCTTTAACCCTTTCCCAAACAACCAATTTTTGGACTATACCAAATTGAAAGCACTTGCAGACAACAATTCAACTCTTGCTGAAAAGATGATTTCTGTCTATGATATGGTAGGAAATATTGTGGGAAAAGGAGAAAATGCTGGTTACCAGCATTTCTCCTTTTTCCACAATGTTTTCTAAAGGCTACTATTCCAGACCCGTAAAAACCAGGGATTGTTTGGGAAAGGGTTAATTCAGTGATAGAGCTATTCTCATCAGGATATACAATATCTTGAAAATCAACGAGACATACTGGAGATCTAACAGCTTACAAACATACTCGAAAAAAGTTTTGGCACGAAAACCTTTGGTACGAAATGTTTCCGCTCTTTCGGTATACGCGTAAAATCATAAAGAGATTGAACACTATCCCCACATAAAATAAAGAGTAAAAACAATGACGACAAAACAAATTTCGTTTAGAAATAAATCAAACAGCTTACAAACCTTCAAATGTTTCATTTGAATCTATGTTTATCGGATAAGTCACCAACGATGACGAGCTTACAAGCCTGTGTCTGGATAAGTTTAGTTACCTCCCTTGAAATGAAATTCGCCATTTACACCATTTCAGGGTCGTACCGACAAAACAATTTTAAGCATGTTTTCATTAATTCCAAGAGGTTTTAATAACTCATTTCGCATTGTAAGACACTTTAACTGCCTCAATAATGGCATCCACACTACTGTCATACATCATAAAGCAGATTCCAAAGGGGGCAACAATTCCAAAGTAGCGGTCGTAAGTAGCAAATTTTTCTGCACGTCTTTTAGAATTTAGCAACGATCACCGTGCACAGATAGTCTCAATAATGAGACGCTCCGGTGATCTTTTTTATATTTGGACTTTAACTGTACACCGTACCATCTCAAGTCCACCGTAAATTTTCCGGTAGCAAATATAGTGCGCTATACCTACTTTCGGTTTCGTCGGTTTTATCTGTATTGCAGTGACATGCAATTGAATTTTAGTACTAATCATGACCAAAAACAAATTGTTAAACTATTCATTACATAAAAAGTTTGTAGAAGTCATTTACAACATGTTTATCTCGGAAAAATCACGGACGAAATTTATCGTGCGTGGTGGCCATTTTGAATGTTTTCGGGAACATAAACAGCTCGGGTTACTGATGAAATGCATGGTATTTTCTCACGATCAGCGTTTGAATGGAAAATATTTGTATTTCAAATGAAAGAATATTGAATACACAAGCCACAGGTATGTTTAAATCCTAGTTTTGTGCTCTATTTAGGAAATTATAAGAGTTCAAACTTGCGCACAAAATCTGTGCGGAACTTTCAACTGATTTTGTCCGGATTTCTCTGTACCCAGTCGAAAATTAATATCGCCTTTGGGGACAGTTATCTCTACTACATGCACAGAGTGTCGTAACATAGTTTACCCATATACATTAAATAGGTAAAGAACACGGATTTTCACTGCCAACAATTGATTTCAATCCTTTCGTGGACTAATTTAAGTGAGACCTTTCAAGGTGATCTCTGCATTGGTGTATCTACAAAATAACACCAAACTTTAATTTTTTTTTAACCCTTAACTCGTTAGATACTCATTTCTATGCATTTCTTTTAAGAGCCTTATGAAAACATTGTGGCAAAAGGTAAAATTGCTTGTGATGAGCAATTTCACCTTTTGCCACAATATTTTCTACGCTACCAAAAGGTCTCATATACACATAAGAAATTGCGTCATCATTTCTGTTAGTTCGGGTCAGTTAGATCAATGCCATAGGAATGCCTTATGGGGTAAAGGGTTAAGTTCGGAATAATGTAAATGGAACATAAAAAATTATGTTTTATGAAAATTTTGTTTCCTTTGAAAATGTTGTTGTGTCACACTCATATGCAAAACCGAGATAGAGCTTGGAGACCATGTACACATGCGAAAATCAGTTGATGTAGGTAAGTGATAAAAAATACCACATTTTCTTACACCAAGAACCAAGAATTCTGCTCTATCATGTTGCTTTTCACTTCATTTCAGATCGTCATTATCAGAGGATTGAATAATAGACCTGAGAGCATGAAGTGGTATTTTTGATTGTACCATGAATGAATGACTGCCCAATGTAAATGTCAATTTCTTGTTTAAAAAAAAAAAGCAGGGCAGTAAAAAGGAATGCTTGTTAAGATTGGAAAAAACTTATCACTCAATTAAGATTGCTATACCAAATGAGATGTCTTGTAGGAAATAAAGAAATGCAAAAAAGGAAATGATTAGGTCTAATTCCAATTCCAGAGTTACAGAAAGGTCAAAGGTTTTCTGTCCTTAAGTGGTTTATACAGTGCACAGTATGTTTCATTTTCTGTCCAGAGAAAAAAGACCCAAGTAATTGCAATTTCACTGTTGGTTTGGTCCAGAATTTCAAACTGAATGTATTAAGTTACCAGATACCCTATGATAAGTTAGTATGGTTCCGGCAGTCTGATCTTGACCAACACTGACTGCTGAGGCAACCAATCTTGTGAAAGATGCTTTAAGGCTAAAGGCCTGGCAATTAAATCTTAAACTCACAAAATTTCAGAACTGTCCATTTTGGAATTGATGCTTGATGCTTGCATCTTCTCTTTCTCTCAGAAAGTTCTTTCCTTAGAGAGGTAAAACAAGATCATTTGGTGAACAGTTAATTAGATTTTTCTTTTTGTTTTTATCTAGGTTCTATCAGGCTGTGGGGTATATGATGGAAGTGAAGTTCATGAATCGTCGGCGTAAGGAACCTTACTTGTCATAAAGAAAAAATTGTGGTGTCTTTATATTTTTTTTCAAGTTTTTAATTTTGCTGTCCAATGTCAAAGATGAAAATTGCTTTTTTCCCTCGCTTTTCAAAAATGGCCAATATTTATTATGTTAACCCTTTACCACACAATCCCTACTTTTGATGACCCTGGGAAAGAAGCCTTTAGAAAACATTGTGGGAAAAGGAGAAAATGCTGGTAACCAGCATTTTCTCCTTTTCCCACAATGTTTACAACTCTTCACAAAACAAATTTCAAATTTTCAGTCACTTTTATTTTGTCGACTGCAAATGCTGTCGAATTGGACAAACCTAATATTTTGTCGTGTGGTAATGAGTTAAAGAAGATTTGCTGTTGAATAACTTGTTAAGAATTGGTACAAATGTTAGAACTCTGTGACAGGAATTTTCAAAGTTTAACATGGATTCTGGCAAGACAACAGATAAGTAATGCTAGCGTTTGACACATCTAACTTTTTTTTTAACGTAGATAAAAAGACTAGTGTCAAATGTGTTGCTTGCAAGCAAATACAGTGTACAAGCTGTTTCTTTAGAAATCAGGGGAACCCAATGGCAAAGACCTAAGAAAGTGTCAGATACATGGAAGTGAAACAGAAAAAATACTGATTTGCCTGCATTAGTTTAGTTTAAACATATTTATTTTACATCGATTGAGAAATAAGTTCTTACAACTTATACTAATTTCTCTCGATTCTGCTTCCTGGGAACTACACCAGTACTCGCGCCGAATGTGTGGGCCAATGAAAAATCCCAAAGTTGACACCCGCTCACGGGATCGAACTCAGGACCTTTAGGTTATGAGGCCAACGCTCTACCTCACTACCACGGACACCACTTGCCTACATTACAAAGTAGATCTGAAGCACTGGCTTTAGAATGCTAATTCCATTTAAGATATAACAGAATTAGAAATTATGGCGAAAGTGAAAAAGGTTCTTCCTCAGCATTTTTCTTTTGTCTCATTGAAAAGAAGTCGACATTTGTTTATGCTGATTGGAAAAGCACTGTAAGATAAGACTTTTGTCTTGAAACAGGAGACTTCTGGAGAGTTGGGAAGCATGCTTTTTAGCTCACCTGAGCACGAAGTGCTCATGGTGAGCTATTGTGATCGTGCTGTGTCCGGCGTCCGTCGTCCGTCGTGCATCGTGCGTCGTCCGTCGTCAACTTTTTACCTTGTGTACGCTCTAGAGGCCACAGTTTTAGTCGGATACTCATGAAAGTTGGTCAGGATGTTTGTCTCGATGAAATCTCGGACGAGTTCGAAAATGGGTCATGTGGGGTCAAAAACTAGGTCACTAGGTCAAATCTTAGAAAAACCTTGTGTACGCTCTAGAGGCCACATTTTCAGTCGGATACTCATGAAAGTTGGTCAGGATGTTTGTCTCGATGAAATCTCGGACGAGTTCGAAAATGGGTCACGTGGGGTCAAAAACTAGGTCACCAGGTCAAATCTTAGAAAAACCTTTTGTACGCTCTAGAGGCCACATTTTCAGTCGGATACTCATGAAAGTTGGTCAGGATGTTTGTCTGGATGATATCTCGGACGAGTTCGAAAATGGGTCACGTGGGGTCAAAAACTAGGTCACCAGGTCAAATCTTAGAAAAACCTTTTGTACGCTCTAGAGGCCACATTTTCAGTCGGATACTCATGAAAGTTGGTCAGGATGTTTGTCTGGATGATATCTCGGACGAGTTCGAAAATGGGTCACGTGGGGTCAAAAACTAGGTCACCAGGTCAAATCTTAGAAAAACCTTTTGTACGCTCTAGAGGCCACATTTTCAGTCGGATACTCATGAAAGTTGGTCAGGATGTTTGTCTGGATGATATCTCGGACGAGTTCGAAAATGGGTCACGTGGGGTCAAAAACTAGGTCACCAGGTCAAATCTTAGAAAAACCTTTTGTACGCTCTAGAGGCCACATTTTCAGTCGGATACTCATGAAAGTTGGTCAGGATGTTTGTCTGGATGATATCTCGGACGAGTTCGAAAATGGGTCACGTGGGGTCAAAAACTAGGTCACCAGGTCAAATCTTAGAAAAACCTTTTGTACGCTCTAGAGGCCACATTTTCAGTCGGATACTCATGAAAGTTGGTCAGGATGTTTGTCTGGATGATATCTCGGACGAGTTCGAAAATGGGTCACGTGGGGTCAAAAACTAGGTCACCAGGTCAAATCTTAGAAAAACCTTTTGTACGCTCTAGAGGCCACATTTTCAGTCGGATACTCATGAAAGTTGGTCAGGATGTTTGTCTGGATGATATCTCGGACGAGTTTGAAAATGGGTCACGTGGGGTCAAAAACTAGGTCACCAGGTCAAATCTTAGAAAAACCTTTTGTACGCTCTAGAGGCCACATTTTCAGTCGGATACTCATGAAAGTTGGTCAGGATGTTTGTCTGGATGATATCTCGGACGAGTTTGAAAATGGGTCACGTGGGGTCAAAAACTAGGTCACTAGGTCAAATCTTAGAAAAACCTTTTGTACGCTCTAGAGGCCACATTTTCAGTCGGATACTCATGAAAGTTGGTCAGGATATTTGTCTGGATGATATCTCGGACAAGATCGAAAATGGGTCATGTGGGGTCAAAAACTAGGTCACTAGGTCAAATGTTAGAAAAACCTTTTGTAGGCTCTAAAGGCCACATTTTCAGTCCGAAACTCTTGTAAGTTGGTCAGAATGTTTGTCTTGATGATATCTCAGACAGGTTTGAAAATGGGTCATTGGGGGTTAAAAACTAGGTCACCAGGTCAAATCTTAGAAAAACCTTGTATATGCTCTGGATGCCACATTTTCAGTCCAACACTCTTGAAAATTAGTCAGAATGTTTGCCTTTATAATATCTTGGATGAGTTTGAAAATGGGTCATGTTGGGTCAAAAACTGGGTCAATAGGTCAAATGTTATAAACACCTTTTGTATGCTCTGGAGGACACATTTTCAGTCTGATACTCCTAAAACTTGTTCATAATATTTGTCCTGGTGATACCTTGAATGAGATTGAAAATGGGTCATGTGGAGTCAAAAACTAGGTCAATGGGTCAAATATTAGAAAAACCTTGTGTACACTCTAGAGGCTACATTTTCTGCCTGATATTCTTCAGACTTGGTCAGAATGTTTGTTTTGGTGATGTCTCAAAAGAGTTTGATAATGGGTAATTGTCGGGTCCAAAACTAGGTCACTTGATGAAATCTTAGAAAAACCTTTTGTACACTGTAGAGGCCACATTTTCAGTCCAATACTCATGAAACTTGGCCAGAATGTTTGTCTTATTGATATCTCAAAAGTGTTTGATGATGGGTAATGTCTGATAAAAAACTAGGTCACTGGGAAACTAGATGGTGCATGTTTGGTCAATAAACTCAGGTGAGCGATTTCAGGGCCATCATGGCCCTCTTGTTATTTCTTGTTGAATCCAAAAAAGCCAGCAGTAAAAGCCATACAGATCCTGTTTTTCTTGTAAGTCACAAATTTGGGCATGTACACATAATAGAAGATGTATATTTTTAAAAATTACTTTTCTTTTGCCCATGTTTATGTGTGAATTTTGGTTTTTGAGAAGACTGTTGTCTCTTAACTCATTACCACACGACAATATTTTAATATTTTAGGCTTGTCCAAACTGAAAACATTTGCAGATGTCAAAATAAAAGTGACTGAAAATTTGAAATTTGTTTTGTGAAGGGTAGAAAACAATTGTGGGAAAAGGAGAAAATACTGTTACCAGCATATTTTCCTTTTCCCACAATCTTTTCCAAAGGCTTCTTTTTGAGGGTCATCAAAAGTAGGATCATGTGGTAATGGGTTATCCCTTTCCCAAACAAGCCCTTGTTTTTACGTGTCTGCAGTACAAGTCTTTTGAAAACACTGTGGGAAAAGGAGAAATTGCTCGTAACGAGCAATTTCTCCTTTTTCCACAGTGTTTTCTGTCCGTTCAGATAATTTACTGCCATTGTTATGATAGTTAAAATTGTCTTCTGCAAGTCTTTTGAAAACACTGTGGGAAAAGGAGAAATTGCTCATTACGAGCAATTTCTCCTTTTTCCACAGTGTTTTCTGTCTGTTCAGATAATTTACTGCCATTGTTATGATAGTTAAAATTGTCGTCTGCAAACTCCTTCAGTTCAGAAGAGTCTAAAATTTGCCGTTTGGGAAAGGGTTAAGTATAAATATATTGACCAAATGAATTTCACAGAGTTTTGGTACATCTAAGCCGTCATAATGCGGACATATCTATGTTTGCTCCTGAAGTAGAACAAATGCACACAGTTGACCACACCAAAGGCGAAGCTATGGAGCCAAACAGAAATGTTCTTGTTGAATCGGCTCGCATAGCTCGAGGTAATATAGAGCCATTGTCCAAGCTGAAAGCTGAAAATTTTGATGCTGTCATATTTCCAGGTGGATTTGGTGCTGCGAAGAATTTGTAAGTGACCTTAAATCTTTATCAAACAACAAAATTTGTTACTTGTCAAAGTTGAAAGGATTTGCAGACAGCAAATTAAATTTGGATCATCTGATAAGAGTTTATTGTTGAAAGGACTCAAAACACTCTAGGAAAAGGAGAAACTGTTGGTTTCCAGCATTTTTCTCCTTTTTCCATAGCCTTTTTAAGTCATCTTCATCATTATATAGCTTTCAACATGCAAAAAGGGGCATTCCGACATTTGCGTTGTGTCGTCTCGGATCAGCCTGCACTAGATTTTGTGCTACAGTAGACATGGGCAAAACAGAAAATTACATTATAACAGAAAGTGAGGTTTCGGATCAGCTTGCGCGGACTGCACAGGCTGATTAGGAACGACACTTTACGCACATGTCCGTATGCCCCATTTTCTCGTGTTGCAGGCCATATTTGTGTACCGCATTTATCTGTATTGTTTTCACCTAATTGTAAATATCATATTATGCAGATTTTTTTATTTACTAACCACTTAGGTCTACGGCCCCAAACTCTCAAATTAACCCTTTACTCCATAGATACTCATTTCTACGCATTGCTTGTAGGAGCATTTGGAAAACATGGTGGCAAAAGGTGAAATTACTCGTGACCTTTTGCCACTATGTATTCTATGCTATCAAAAGGTGTCATATACGCATAAGAAACCACTTCATCCTTTCTATTATTTAGGGTTAATTATAGATACCATAGAAATGCCTTATGGGGTAAAGGGTTAAAAGACAGAAGCTGCTGAGATTGGGCAAGTAGCCTTTACAAAAATGTCCCTGTTACATGACATTTACTGATGAATTTGGGGTCGTCGCAGTTCTTAGTGGATACTGGATAATAATTAAAATTTTCAATTTTGAAATCAAAATCACTCCCTCTATCTTTGGACTAGTCCAAAATTTTGTAGTTTGGTACAGAGTTAATTATGATAATGGAGTTGTGATAAAAGTTGACTAAAGGATGTTTTTTCCCAAGTAACATACTTGTAAATTATGCTTAGTGAATGTTATGCCTTTACACAGTGCAGTCTCCATGGGGGTGGTGATTCCACCCAGTGCTCATTGCTATGGGTACTGTTCCTGTTACATCACTGAGCAGTCTTTTCATGATCTTTACATGACTTGGAAAAAGCGTCGTGCTGAGCACTGGTGCAAGAAACCTAAACATTAACATTTCAAATGGCTCATCTGATGCTGTGAATAACAAAGGAAATAGTTTTGTAATAGGAATTCAGGCTTCACTATACACGCCTGAGTTGTAATGACCCTGGAGAAAAAGGCTTTGAAAAAATTATAGGAAAAAGGTGATTTGTCGTTTGCATCAGCTTTCAAATTAGCGCAGTTCAAAATTTTGTCACTCGGTCAAGCGTCGATATAAACTGCCAAACAAACCCATAAGGATTGAAAACTTCTTCAGTCTCAGTGTATTTTACCATGATCATGCAACCATTTTGTTGTAGGTCAACTTTTGCAGAACAGGGAACAATGATGAAAGTTTTACCAGATGTTGAAAGAGTTATTAAAGATTTCCATGGAAACAGTAAACCTATTGGGTATAATTTTTTTTGTGACAAAGCTGTCACTTATTTTCTGGGCAGGTTACTTATACAGCCGATGGCTAAATATCATCCTCTGTCAAAATACTATGAGAAATGCTCTGTGAAATTGGGGTTTAAGTCTTTACCACACAATTCAGTCTTTTAATGACCGTGTGAAAGAAGTCTTTTGAAAACATTGTGGGAAAAGGAGAAAATGCTGGTCACCAGCATTTTCTCCTTTTCGCACAATGTTTTCTTCCCTTCCTAAAACAAATTTCAATTTTTGAGTCATTTGAATTTGTCGTCTGCACAATGCTCTCAGTTAGGACCAGTCTAAAATTTTGTTGTTTGGTAAAAAGGTACCTAATGTGACTGCAAAAAGTAGCAGTCCATCTCAGACTGTGATTGTTCTGCATATTAACCCTTTACTAAACAACCCCTGATTTTCACGACCCTGGAATAGGAGCCTATTGAAAACATTGTGGGAAGAGAAGAAAATGCTGGTAACCAGCATTTTCTACTCCCCCCATAATGTTTTCTACCCTTCTGGAAACAAATCTCAATTTTTGAATTACATATATTTTGTCGTCTGCAGGTGCTTTCAGTTCGGACCAGTCTAAAATTTTGTTGTTTGGTAAATAGTTAATGTGACTGCAAAAAGTAGCATTACCAGCCGATATAGCTCAGTAGGTAGAGCGTAGGACTTGTGAACACAATGTCCTACAGGTTGTGGGTTCGAAACCCCGGCTGGACAACTAAAAATTACTAATAGTCTTTCGGATGAGACGTTAAACCGAGGTCCCGTGTGACGGTGCTACACACCGAGCACGATAAAGAACCAGGCGGAATTCTCAGTAGTTTCGTGCTGTATCCTTGCACTATCCCCCGTAACAACTAACGGTCTTCTGGGGGCGTCGCTCAGATGGGCAACCGGTAGCGACGATAAATAAACGAAAAAAAAAAAAAAAAAAGTAGCAGTCCATGTCAGACTGTCCTATGTTCTGCATGTCAAATAACCATTCTGGCTTTAGATTCACCTTGTTATGAGCAATTTCTCCTTTTCCCACAGTGTTTTCTAAAGACTTATACTGCAGACACATAAAATCCAGGGCTTGTTTGGGAAAGAGTGAAAGGTGGCCATTCAGATTTGGGGTCGAAAATTTCACAAAAATGAAAAAAAGTCATCCTTATACAGCCAAAGCCTCTTAATTTTCATTCATAAAACCCCAGTAGTCGAATACTGTTCGACAACACGAGAAATTAGAGATTTACTACAGCCCAGGTTGACACCGACGGGAGAGACTTTCCATTTTTAGACGATCAATTCGCTCATTTACATACAGGAATACACAGACGAAGCTTCAAACAGCGTCTGAAGAAGACATGATTGTGGAAAATAATTATTACAATCATGTTTGTTATGTAATTGAATTTAAGCATTATAAGTCACATGCCAGTCACTTATTTCTTCATGTGAATTTCAGTGATAAATATATTTTTTAATCTGGTGACATGTAAAAATTCTAACTACCTACCTTTAATTAAAAGGCTAGATATGACCACTAGAGATTTTTTTTCTTGATAACAGATTGTGTTGTATTGCCCCTGTCCTAGCCGCACATCTGATCCCAGGCTGTGAGGTTACAGTTGGTATGGATAAAGATGATAATGGCAGATGGCCGTACTCCGACACAGCAGAGGCTATAACCACCATGGGTGCAAAACATGTACTGAAAAATGTCACTGTATCCTTTGAAAAATGTGTAAGCAGTTAATCATCATGGTAGATTTTTATGGTTTTTATGAAGGGTTTTTTTTTGCTGTTTAGGATTGGAGCCATGCTTTTTTAACCCTTTACCAAACGACAAAATTTTAGACTGGTCCAAATTGAAAGCACTTGCAGAATGATGACAAAACAAAGGTAACTCAAAAATTGAAATCCGCTTCCAACAGGGTAGAAAACATTGTGGGAAAAGGAGGAAATGATGGTTACCAGCAATTTCTTCTTTTTCCACAATGTTTTCAAAAGGCTTCTATCTCGGGGTCGTAAAAACCAGGGATTTTTAAGTACCGTAACAGGTTAACCTTTTACAACACAAGATAAATTTTGAATCACCTTATTTTAAAGCATTTGCAGATGACGATATAAAAGTGGCCTTAACAATGGAATTCGTTTTTGATAGTTTAGAAAACATTGTAGGAAAAGGACAAAATGCTTTTTACCAGCATTTTCTCCTTTTCAATTCTCACTTTTGGCTTGGCATTGGACAGGGAGAAACCAATTGGTTGGTTGATTATTAAATTAATTGAATCATGAATTGCAATGCCGTCAACATTACTACATTCATATCAGAGGGACAGCACTATCACATATGTATAGTGAAAAAGAGAGGGGTCGCACAATGTTGAGTGGTCCTTTTCCTTGACTGTGTCTAGGAATCTCATACAGACACTAAAAACAAGATAGTTACCAGTCCAGCATTTATGTGTGAAGGAAAATTCCATGAAATCTTTGACAGTGTTGGAGAAATGGTCTCAAATGTCCTCAAACTGTTGAAGTGAAAATTGAACTCCTAGATAATTCTCAACTTGGTGACAAGTTTTTAAGATTTATCTATAGTGAATGTATTTGCAGAAGTCAAATAAACCAAATAAGAGCCTAGTAAAACAACTGGATACCTACAGTTTAGAAATAAGCCCAAAATAATTACAATTTCAAGGTTGTTTTTCTCCAGAAGCAGACAAAGTAGATCAAAGATCACAGTGCATGTTTTGTGGAGTCTAATCTTGATCTACAATAACTTGGCAGCTACAGTTGTGAAAGGCACTTTAAGAGTTATTAATTATGGCTCATTGATTAGACTAATCTTTGACTGGTAGAAAAAATGCATTGAAAAAGAGAAAGTCCTGGGTTCATATTCATCAACCACGCTAAAGAATGTTCCTTGTCTTCTTCTTCAAGATTTTCAAACTTTGTAAGTAACACACCTTATGATTGGCTTAACCAAATGATTCAGCCAATCAGGAGAAGACAACGAAGAACATTCATAAAAGTGGCTTGTGAATACATCACCTGGTTATCAGCATTTTCTCTTTCTTCAAGAGGGTCCTAGAATTATGTCCAGACTCCTTTGATGTGGTAGCTGGTTTTAACTTTTTACTACATAATTCCTACTTTTAACAACCCTGAGAAAGAAGCCGTCTGAAAACATTGTGGGAGAAGGAGAAAATGCTGGTAACCAGCATTTTCTCCTTTTCCAAGAATGTTTTCTACTTTTCCAAAGTAAAGTTTCATTTTTTGAGGCAAGTTTTTGTCATCTGCAAATGCTTTCAATTTGGACAAGTCAAAGATTTTGTTGTTTGGTAAAGAGTTTACCACACAATCCTGACTTTTAACACCTCTGTGAAAGAAGCCTTTTGAAAACATTGTGGGAAAAGGAGAAAATGCTGGTAACCAGCATTTTCTCCTTTTCCCACAAGGTTTTCTTTCCTTCCTAAAACAAATTTTAATTCTTTAATCACATTTATTGTGTCGTCTGCTAATGCTTTCAATTTGGACTTTTGTTGTTTGGTATTAAAGAGTAAAGCAAGGTTTTGGTGTATAATTTTATATGTTGTGTGCTTGTCAGTTCTGAACTGATGTGTGAGGTTTTTGCTATGAGACGAGTTCTTATGGTTGTGGTTTTTGGTAACCCACATTTTTTTCCTTCCCTGCATTGTTTTCAAAAGCCTTACTGCCCTGAATAGAATAGGGTTGTATTAATATGAAATGCAAATGATTAAATTTTTGTCTTGGAAATCAATTCATTGTTTCTATCCTATCTCCTTCTTTAGTAATTGAGGAAATAAAATTTCTGAATATATAAAAAAAAGTTCAGTGTATTTATGTTTTGCCCATATCAGCTTATACATGATGAAAATACCCCCAGCACTTGTCTTTTGATTAGGTTTTCAAGCTTCTTAACCCTTTCTCAAACAATCCCTGGTTTTTAAAGGTCTGGAATAATAGCCTTTTGAAAACATTATGGGAAAAGGAGAAAATGCTGGTAACCAGCATTTTCTCCTTTTCCCCCAATGTTTTCTACCCTATCATAGACAGAAATCATCTTTTCAGCAACAGTTGAATTGTCGTCTGCAAATGCTTTCAATTTGGTCTAGTCCAAAAGTTTGTCGTTTGGGTAAGGGTTAATAGACTGCTCTGGTATCTTCATAATTTCTGAAAGCTTGTGAATACCTTGTGACTAGCATTGGCCAAACGTATGTGTTTTCAGCACATGTCATTATCTTCAAAGACTAAACCTGTCTGCTTTGATGCATCCCTGACCTATACTATGAATTTACTGGTAATAAAGCACCAATAGACAAAATGGCTATGTATAATATTAGTACTTCTTTGGAAAAATCTAGACTATCTTTTGCTGCACCATAAAGATACAATTTTTTCAATTGTGAACAAAAACCATTGTTTGACCTGCTCATCTTCAAATAGTGTTTATGTATGGATTAACCCTTAACCCGTTACCATACGGCAAAATTTTAGACCAATCCAAATTGAAAGTATTTGCAGACGATAATTTCAGAGAGGCTCAAATGGTGCTATTTTGCCTTGATAGGGTAGAAAACCTTGTGGAAAATGGAGAAAATGCTGGTAACCAGCATTTTCTCCTTTTTCCGCAATTTTTTCATAAGGTTTCTTACTCAAGATCGTTAAAAGTCTTCATTGTGTGGTAAAGAGTTAACTCATTACCACACGAGAAAATTTTAGACTGGTCCAAATTGAAAGCATTTGCAGACGACAAAATGAAGGTGAATTAAAAATTGAAATTTGTTCTGGGAAGGGCAGAAAACACTGTGGGACAAGGAGAAAATGCTGGTTACCAGCATTTTCTCCTTTTCCCACAGTGTTTTCAAAAGGCTCCTTTCTCAGGGGCGTCAAAAGTAGGGATTGTGTGGTAATGGGTTAACCAAACAATCCCTGGTTTTTACGACCCTGAGATAGAAGCCTTCTGAAAAGATTGTGGGAAAAGGCGAAAATGCTGGTAACCAGCATTTTCTCCTTTTCCCACAATGTTTTCTACCTTACTGGAAACAAATTTCAATTTTTTAGTTACATTGATTTTGTTGTCTGCAAGTGCTTTCATGTTGGACCGGTCTAAAAGTTTGTTGTTTGGGAAAGGGTTAAGGGGAAACTAGGATTTGTGCAGGGTTTTTCCAGACTTATCAACAAGAAACACCAAGACTATTTCCCAAGCCTGTAGGGGCTGTCGTTATAAATGACTGGTGCATAATCGATCCTAAGTAAGACGATGGCTTACGAGGGCAATAAATCCGCGACCTCCTCAAGTCCTGTAAGCAACTTATTGTGCTGCCAGGCTTGAATTTTTCTTGTTAAAACTCATATTGTGGGTAAAGACTGACAGAAATTACTTTTATTTAGTAGAAATTATCATTGAAATGTAAGAAAATATTGTGGAAAATGGAGAAAACGCTGGTAACTTGTATTTTCTGCTTTTCGAACAGTGTTTTCCAAAGCTTCTTCCTCAGGATGATTAACCCTTTCCCAAACAATCCCTGATTTTTATGGGTCAGGAATAGAAGCCTTTTGAAAACATTGTGGGAAAAGGAGAAAATGCTGGTAACCAGCATTTTCTCCTTTTCCCACAATGTTTTCTACCCTACTGGAAACAATTTTTCAATTTTTGATTTATGTTAAGTTTGTCATCTGCAAGTGCTTTCAATTTGGACCTGTCTAAAATGTTGTCGTTTGGGAAAGGGTTAAAATGCACAACTGTTTTGTTAATGGTTGAAGAGTGTCATCAGTGGTCAACTCCTCATCAGTTTCGAGACAATGAATTCAAATATCACCAAAATGGTATTTAGCTTTAACTCTTTACTCAATGTTTTACCAACCCCTTGGAATAAGACTTTTGAAAACATTGTTGGATAAGGAGAAAATCCTGGTTGACATTAATTTCTTCTTTCCCCAAAATGTTTATACCCTCTTAAAAACAATTTTCATATTTTGAGACATAATTAGTTGAATCAAAATGCTTTCAATTTGGATGAGTCTTCAATTTTGTTGATCAGTCATGAGTTCAGACCAGCGTTTTCTCCTTTTCTCATGGTGTTTTCAAAATTCAAAAATTGCCAAAAAAAAAACCCCGATCCTTGTATTGAAAACTGAAAGATGACAACAACTTATGTAACATAAAACAATTACATTTTCTCCTTTTATATGATAGAAAAAACTCAATGTTAAACAAAAACAAGAATAGTACAAAGTAACATTTTATGGTCAATTGTTTTACCACATAGCTGTAAAAAAATCAACATGAACACTGAATGTGGGTGCCAAAGCTCGGCTGTTCGTGCATTCCAGGAATATGAAAAAAACTCTATGTTGAAAAAGGGGCATGACTGAATTTTTGAGGGTCACCAGCCTTATGGTTTTGGCTCCTCTTTTGATAGCAAACAACTAGTCCAAGTTTGAAGTACATATCTTCAGTAGTAACAGATGATTATGAGAAAATATAAAGATGCTGGCCACGAAAATAACAAAGCTATATCTAAACATTTACTATGGAAAAAACTAAACTAAATATTCTGTTTATTGGAAAGATTTCCCATTAAAAAATTACCCTTTAGAAAGATTATGCATATATTACCTAATTAAGAGTATTTAATATAGATCTACCACTGCAAAAAAAAAAAAGTCAAATAGATATTGAATTCATTAACTGAACAGGCTGCAAAACTTTGGATATGTCCAAACCCAAAGCATTCAAGGTTGAAATGTGATTCAAAAGGTCAGGCCAAAAAACACTGTGAAAGAATGAAGAAAATGCTGATTACCAGCATTTTCTCCTATTGCCAACAAACTTTAAAAAGCTTTTTTTGCTTAAATCTTTACCAAACAACAAAATTTTAGACTTGTTTAAATTGAAAGCATTTGCAGACGACAAAGTAAACATGACTGAAGAATTGAAACTTGACTTTGGAAGAGTAGAAAACATTGTTGGAAAAGGAGAAAATGCTGGTTACCAGCATTTTCTCCTTTTCCCACAATGTTTTTGGAAGGATTCTTTCTTAGGGTCTTTATAACCAAAGACTGTTTGGTATAGGGTTATGGCTGTTGTAACTTGGGATTGTTTGACAAAGGTTTTAAGATTAAACACAGTCCTCACAAACTTGCAGGGAATAAACAATTTCCCAACAATATGGAATCATTGGGAAAATAAATATTTCTTCTAACTCTTTACCAAACGACAAAATTTAAGACTGGTCCAAACTGGAAGCATTTGAAGATGATAAACTGAACATGGCATAAGTGATGGAATTTGCGTTTGCAAAGGAGGAAACATCATGGTACAAGGAGAAAATGCTGGTTACTAGCATTTTCTCCTTTTACTACATTTTCAAACGCTCTCTTCCTTATTTCCTTTATAATTGGGATGGTGTGGTAAAGGGTTACTCAGAACAGCTACTTATGCCAGATTTTTCGAAGTAGCAAGATCAAGATTAAAAATTATCAATGTATTATAATGGATTGAATTCAAACGGAGGCTCTTTATCACAACTATCATAAGTTGCTAATGAAACCACTGTGGTGAGTACAATAATAGGACCAATTTTTTAATTCTTTACCACTTAAACTTGTTATCAATGAACTAAACTTTAGGTTTGTCCAAATCGAAAGCATTTGCAGACGACAAAATAAAAGTGACTAGAAATTTGAAATTTGTTTCGTGAAGGGTAGAAAACATTGTGGGAAAAGATGAAAATGCTGATAACTAGCATTTTCTCCTCTTCCCAGTATGTTTTCTAAGGGCTCCTTTCTCAGGGTCATCAAAAGTAGGGATTGTGTAGTAATGGGTTAATCACAAGTTTTAATCATCCTAACAGAGAAGACTTTTAAAAACATTTTGGAGAGAAAACAAACCTCAAATTTTGTCTCCTGGTAAAGTGTTTAAAAAAAGTTTCAAAAAATTATGATACATATCGCTCTTTCCTGCAAACTACTACAAAGTATACAAAGCAAAGACATTAAAGAATATGAAAAATACCAAAATATGTATAGTTTTCAAAAATACCTTAAACATTTAAGGAAAAAGAAGTAAATGCTTGTTTTCCCACTTTTTCTTAAGTTGTCTTATGTAAAGTAGGAAACATGGTGGTAAAAGGAGAAAATGCCAGTTACCAGTATTTTCTCCTTTTACAACATTTTCAAAAGCTCTCTTCCTTATTTCCTATAAAATTTAAAGATTTTGATTTCATAATTGAAAATATTAGTTATTCTCCACTAAACCCTACGTTATGGATACTCATTAGAATCATCTCATCAAGACAATTCTAACAAGTACCCACAACATAGGGTTTGGAAGAGAAATAACCGATTTAGAGCGCCATCACTCCCTCTTATTTGGAGCCCTGTAATAGTATACAAATCCATATTTGAAATTGTACAGTAATGCGATACCTAATGAATCAAAATTATGATGATTGAAGGTTGATTGATTGATTGTTATGTTACCTATCCATACTTTCCTAGACTTTCTTTTACCAGAACACCATACAATGTTCTTAGTCACTGGCTGCTTTCCCACATAAACATTGTCAATATAGTTGGCTGTGAGAGATAGAAGAATCCTGTCACAATGGCTATCATCAAACCGAGAAAGAAATTGCCCAAGCCAGGGATCGAACCAGCAACCCCGTTTTCAAGTCTTGCGTGCTACAAACTGAGGGAAAATATGATGACAAGAACTATTAAATAGAGTTTATTTCATCAGCTTGTAGTTAATATGGAGAAATATTTGCTGAAAAAGGGAAAGGTATGCAAAAATAACAAGTGCCGTAAGGCACGAGTTATTTTCACGGACCTTTCCCATTTGAGCTGATGAAATAAATTATATATTATATTTCATCTGATTATTTTGTCAATGAATGCCACTTCTAAAACTAGTGATCTCAAGTCAATAAACCATATTTTTTTCAGTAGGAGGAAATTATTCACTGTGACGGGTAAATAATCTTCCCAGCTTAAATTACGTCATTTCTTTACACATAAAATTTCTCAAAATAGACACATGAAATATAATAATAAAACCTAAATGGTCAAGCACCAAGCAGATCTGACAAAGACAAGAGGAAAATAGTGACCATCATTTTTGTTGCCCATGTACTTTCTACCCTTTTAGAGACAATTCTCATCATCATCTGAGCTAAATTTCAACTCTGTAAATGCTTCAAACATCAAACATGCATATATCAAGTGTGGCATTAAAGATTAACTCTTTACCAAACAACAAAATTACAGACTGGTCCAAATTGAAAGCATTTGCAGGCGACAAAATCAATGTGACTGAAAGTTTGAAATTTGTTTTGGGAAGGATAGAAAACATTGTGGGGAAAGGTGAAAATGCTGGTTACCAGCACTCCTTTCCCCATGATGTTTTCAAAAGATTTCTTTCTCAGGGTCGTTAAAAGTCGGGATTGTGTGGTAAAGAGTTATATCTGTACTGAAAAGGGTTTATGCCACAGTATCATAAATACTTGTTCTGTGCAGTCCAATCTTGATCTGCAAGGCCTACAAAAATCTGATCATTATCTACATGGTCAACAAATAAATGTACAATGTAAGTTGTGTTTGGCGTGTCAGGCATAAATTATCATTTATATATAATGTACTCTATAACACACAATATGTAAGAACTGATTATAAAACAAAAAAACAGTGGAATGAAAATTCATTCATATCACAAATATAAACTCATCTTCACCTTATCACCAATAAAGCACTTGCACATATAGATCAATATACTTTCCGATATACAAGTAACAAAGTTCAGAGGTCAGGGTAGCTTAGTCTTTTTAACCCTTTCCCAAACGGCAAATTTTGGACCAGACAAAATTGAAAGCATTTTGCAGATGACAAACTAACAGTTGCTAAAAAGATTATTTTTCTACATGATAGGGTAGAAAACACAGTGGGAAAAGGAGAAAATGCTGGTTACCAGCATTTTCTCCTTTTCCCACAATGTTTTCAAAAGGCTTCTATTCCTGACCCATGAAAACCAGGGATTGTTTGGGAAAGGGTTAAACGGCATTTTTAAACTAGTCTAAACTGAAACCACATGGAGATTACACATTTAACTCATTACCAAACGACAAAAATTTAGGCTTGTCCAAATCGAAAGCATTTGCAGATGACAAAGTAAAAGTGACTGAAAATTTGAAATTTGTTTTGTGAAGGGTAGAAAACATTGTGAGAAAAGGAGAAAAATTGGGATTGTGTGGTAATGAGTTAATATGGCTCAAAGCATTGAATTTTGAAGAAGAAACAATTATGAGTCCCCTGCATTTTCTCCTTTTTCAGTAATGTTTTCAGAGTCCTCCTTCCTCCGTGTCCGTCAAAGTTAATACACACATCTAAAGAAATAAATTTCATTTTATTTTTGAAGTCAGTAAATGCCTCTAAGCTGAGCATCTGAAATCCTGAACAAAGACTAGAAAGCACTGAAAACAACATCAAAATTTCAAAACTGTTCATCAACTATTTAACCTGATTGAATAACATATAAAGTAGAAACAATGGAGAAAGTATCTGAGCAATGAGCTTGCGCACTCTCTCTCTCTTCTCTTCTCTCTCTCTCTCTTCCCCTCTCCCCCCTTCTTTCTTTCTCTCGCTTGCTCTCTCTCTCTCTCTCTCTCTCTCTCTCATACATATTCTTTGCATAGTATTCATATTGTAGTTGCATAGAAAGGATGAACAATATACAAATACACATCTATTTATCTGTAACTAAATATTTTATTGAAAAAGTAAAGCCTGATTCTTATCAGATAAAAGGCTTATTCTACTCTAACTTGTAACACACAAAAAGAATATCTAGTCAATACCAGTGTTTTCTCCTTTTCCAACAATGCTGTCGAAAACCAATCTTAATCAAGGTTGTTAACCCTTTACCACACAATGCCGACTTTTAACACCTCTGTGAAAGAAGCCCTTTGAAAGCATTGTGGTAACCAGCATTTTCTCCTTTTCCCAAAATGTCTTCTTCCCTTACTAAAACAAATTTCAATTCTTTAGTCACATTTAATTTGTTGTCTGTAAATGCTTTCGATTTGGATCAATCCAAAATGTTGTCCTTTGGTAAAGAGTTAACTCTTTACCAAACAACTCCATTTTAAAACTGTCGCATTTACAGGCAACAAATTAATGTGGCTGAAACGTAGAAAACATTTTGAAATATGGAGAAAATTTTAGTCATCAGCAATTTTCTTTTTCCCAAAATATTTTCAAAAGCCTCCAGACTTGTCAAAATCAAGGCATTTCGAAAAAAGTAGTCGACAAATTAAATGAGGCTTAACCTTTCAAATCTGTCATAAAGAGGGTAAGAAACATTTTGGGAAAAGGAGAAAATGCTGGTGACCAGCATTTTCTCCTTTTCCCATAATGTTTTCAAAATCCTCTTCCCATATCAAAACTATAGGTTGTGTGGTAATGGGTAAAAATTAATTTTGTAAAGATTTATAAGCCGATCACTAGATAGCAATGTGATTTGTTACTGGACAAGGTAGTCCTTATAGCCCCTCACTTTCTTCAGTTGTTTCCTCAACTCCCTGACAAAATCAGCCGGCTGTACCACAATGGAGATGTCTCTACCAACTGCCATTAGCCTATGTTCTATCTGTAAAAATGTTTATAAATGCTGAACCTTTACTAAATAATCTTATGTCTTCATGACCCAAGGATAAAGGCTTTTGAAAACACAGTGGCAAATGGAGAAAATGCTGAAAACCAGCATTTTCTCCTTTTTTACATAATGTTAACTACCCCTCCCAAAGACAAATGCTATTATTTGACCTACATTTAACCCTTTACCACACAATCATGAATTTTGAAAACATTGTGGGAAAAGGAGAAAATGCTGATTATTAGCATTTTCTCCTTTTCCCACAATGTTTTCTACCCTGCTTCAGTCAAGTTTCAATTTTTGAGTCACAATTATTTTGTCATCTGAAAATGATTTCAATTTAGACAAGTCTACAATTTTTTTTCAAATGGTAAAGAGTTAATTTTTTGTTTGCCTATGCTCCAATTTGGAGGAGTCACATAAAAATTTTGTAATGACCGCAATAGAGCATCATTTCTCTACTTGTGTGGTGAATGAATGTGACTATTTTACGGGAGGAAGATTTCACCTATTTTTTCTCGTTCTTCCAGATTTGCACAAAATACAGTGCACATTACTAAGCTGCGTTTTTTTTTATAACTATCCCTATGAGGATCAGTCATTTGATATCCTAGGAATACTTCTCAAACATTGTTTTGTAACAGACTTGTACACTGTCATTATCACTCGATTTCAGAAATGTGGATCATACACATTTGATCCAAATCTTTAACCCATTACCACACAATCCCTACTTTTGACGCCCCTGAGAAAGAAGCCTTTTGAAAACACTGTGGGAAAAGGAGAAAATGCTGGTAACCAGCATTTTCTCCTTTTCCCACAGTGTTTTCTACCCTTCCCAGAACAAATTTTAATTTTTCAGTCACCTTTATTTTGTCGTCTCCAAATGCTTTCAATTTGGACCAGTCTAAAATTTTCTCGTGTGGTAAAGAGTTAAGAGAAAACCCAAGATATGCAAATTTGATGGGAGTAAAGACTTCTCCTAATTTTCACATTCTTCCAGATTTGTACAAAATACAGTGCAGATTACTAAACTTGGTGGGGGGGGGGGGGTGTTTATATAACTATCCCTTTGAGGATCAGTCATTTGATATCCTAGGAATACTTCTCAAACATTGTTTTGTAACAAACTTGTACACTGTCATTATTACTTGATTTCAAAAATGTGGCCCATGTACAGCTGACCCAAATCTTTACCAGAAAACCTGAGATATCATACAAATTTTGATGCTGTATTGGCAAGCTTATAATATATGACAAAGTGTAGGACAAAGATAAGACTGCAAGTTCTATGTAGTGTGATCTTGTGTCTACACTGCTCAAAAAAGCAATATAGTACTATAGTATCAAATAGCTCAATACCAAACGACGAAATTTTTGGCTTGTCCAAACCCAAAGCATTTGCAGACAACAAAATAAAAGCGACTGAACATTTGAAATTTGTTTTGAAGCGTAGAAAACACTGTGGGAAAAGGAGAAAATGCTGGTTACCAGCATTTTCTCCTTTTCCCACAATGTTTTCTAAAAGCTTCTTTCTCAGGGGCATCAAAAGTAGGGATTGTGTGGTAATGGGATAGTCATGTTCGCTCACCACACAAGTAAGGAGATAAAGCTCAGTACTATAGGGGTAAACAAAAAATGTTCAAAGCTAGTTTCCTATTTCAATATTCAAGAACAGAAAAGACACACAAACCTCATTGTCTTTGAAAAACATGTTGAGTGGCCGCATGTTGATTTCTGTCAACCACCAATTACACACAAAATCAATGGTTCTAGCTTTTGATTGCAATCCTTGTCTGGCTGCTAGCCCATGTGGATCTACATATATAATCTAGAAAAGAAATAACAGTAGTATGGAGCGACAGTCAAGGAAAAAAACCTTTGGAACATTTTCAGTCAGCAAATAAGACTTGAATAATTCCGATTTGAAGCAAAGTCTTCCCCAGAACATCTCAGTAAAGGAGAGAGCACACATCAAAGATCAGAATATGTTTTTTTCAGTATGATCTTCATCTTCACTGGCCCCAAAGCCCAAATTTTCATTGAAGCGGTGCATAAGGGTTTAAATAAATATACTCCACAATACCGGTATGAGGGTTGTTTATTTGTACAAATACGTGAAATATTGGTCTGTTGATCAGTCATGGGCTATGTCTGTGTTCATCAAATTTGTACTTTTGCCTGAAAAACTATGAACCAGTTTCAGATAAAAGAGTTAAAGAAACAGATTGAACAAGTACATGTGTATTTTCTTTCTCTATAGAATGTTGCCATAAGATGTCTTCAATTTCGATAAATCCAGTAAAGAATATCTACATTGATTGAGACCTTGAAGACCATTAATAGAAATAGTGGACAGTTCCAGTCAGCATCTGGGTCTACATTCACCAACCATTTTAAAGACTTTAAAAATGTGAAAGTAATATAGCTTCTGATTGGCTTGACATAATAGTTAAGCCAACCAGAAGCTGTGTTACCTTCACATTTCCAAAAAAAAATCTGAAGAATAAGACTAAGAATGTTATTCAGAATGGTGTGTGAATTACAGACCCTAATACCCAGATACTGAAAAGTTTAAAACTATCTTTAACTCTTATCCAAACAACAAAATTTTTTGTCCAAATTCAATGCAGTTGCAGACAACAAACAAACACAACTCAAAAATTGAAATTTGTTTCCAACAGGGTAGAAAACATTGTAGGAAAATGAGAAAATGATGGTAGCCAGCATTTTCTCCTTTTTCCACAATATTGTCAGAAGGTTTTTATCTGACGGTCATAAAACCCAAAGATTGTCTGGAGAAGGGTTCATCTTTATCAGGCATTCAATTTTCTGGACTCTTCCATATTCAAATCATCTAAAAATGACGTATCGAATTTGGTGTCAGCGACAGGATTTGTTTTCAGAAAGGTAGAAAATATTTTAGTAAAGGGAAAAAATCTGGCTCCAAGCATATTCTCTTTTGCTCATGTTTTCAGAAGTAATCTTAGCCAGGAATGTAGGAGTATGAGTAACTCCTTATACCTACATGTACTCCACCTGCAGGGCAAGTAGACAAAAAAATACCAGTAATTGTACCCTGTACAGGGATAGAAAAATCTCACAAAACACCAGATTATTTGGTAAAGATCATCAAAACACCAGATTAATTGGTAAAGATCATCAAAACGGTACCAGACTGTTTGGTAAAGGTCATTGAAACACCAAATTGTTTGGTAAAGGTCATCAAAACATCAAATATTTTTCGTAAGGGTAATTTTTAAAGGTCATCGAAACACCAAATTGTTTGGTAAAGGTCATCAAAACATCAAATGTTTTGGTAAGGTAATTTTTAAAGGTCATCGAAACACCAAATTGTTTGGTAAAGGTCATCAAAACACCAAACTGTGGTAAAGGTCATCAAAACACCGCATTGGTTGATAAGGTAATCTTACCACCAAACTGATTGGTAAAGGTCATCAAGACACCAGATTATTTGGTAAAAAGCTTTACCCATTTCCACACATTCATGAGTTTAAACAACCCTGAGAAATTTGATTGTTGAAAACAATGGGGGAAAAAGAGAAAATGCTGGTAGCAGCATTTTCTTCTTTTCCCACATTGTTTCTGATCTCTAAGAAAAAAATCTTATCATAAATTATTGGCCACATTTACTCTGTAACCTGGGAAAACTTTCAATTGAACTGTACAAACTTACCTCAGCAGTCCCTCCATCCCTTTTGAATCCCAGATTTTGTCCTTCAGCCTCCCTTTGTAGGGCAAATACTTTAGCAAGGGGCAGCCTTTTGATTGTAACATCTAAAGTGTCAGCTGACATGGTAAAGAAAATAGAATAAAAGCATTACCCCTTGACTCAAACTAAAAGAAGATGGCTGGAAAAATTCCACTAGAATTATTTCATCACATAAAGCTCTTTTCAGAGGTCTACTAAATCTATGACTGACATGTATTTGACACCCTGGCTAGCATCATACAATTTAAGTCAACTTGCTTGATAAAAATGATAGTACATGAATACAAATCTAAGATCCCCTGTATAGGGCTTGTACACTCCATAAAGGCACAATCGGACATTTGTGTAAAGTATCGTGTCAGATCCGAGCTGGCTAATTCGAGACAGCCCTTTAACCCATTACCACACAATCCCGACTTTTAACGAACATGTAGAAAACAGCCTTTTGAAACTAATTTGGGAAAAGGAGAAAATGCTGGTAACCAGCATTTTCTCCTTTACCCAAATTGTTTTCCATCCTTCCCAAAATAAATTTCAGTGACAATTTTCAGTGACATGCTGTCGTCTGCAAATGTTTTCAATCTGGACAAGTCTACAATTTTGTCGTTTGGTAAAGAGTTAAAACTCCATTACATTTTGTGATACAGTGGAACTGCACAAAACAGAAAATCACCTAAAAATTGGAAGTGCATCAAAATGGACTAGGCAGGTTGATTTGAAATGACTTTTTACGCAAATGCCCCTTTTTGCATGTTGCAAGACATATGGTCTAAATGACAGTAAAACTGTCTGCAGATGGTATCTTTTCACCTACTCACACAATAAAAGAGCAAGGGCTCTATTAACCTATGTGTATAAATTAATTTCTACCTCTAAATTCCAAGATAGTTCATTAGTTTAGCTAAGTAAAGAAAATAAGTCCTCAAATAAGGAATTACACCAACACTCATTACAACAAGTGATTTTCGTAACAGGGAAAGTTCTCATTTTGTTGCAATGCTTTTGATTTTAACCCTTTCCCAAACAACAAATTTTGGACCCTTCCACACCGAAAGAGTTTGCAGATTACAATTTTAGATTTGGAGAAAATTGCAGAAAATTCTCAAAAAGGGTAGAAAACACTGTGGGAACAGGAGAAATTGCTCGTTACAAGCAATTTCTCCTGTTCCCACAATGTTTTCAAAGACTTTTACTGCAGACACATAAAAACCAGGGCTTGTTTGGTAAAGGGTTAATTAATCATGTATCCTGGCACATCTTCCCATTTCAATAAGTTTATTTTGTCATGTTCGCCAAGGACAATTGTAAATGCCTCCAATCCCTTACCTTTGATGTTTTTCACTAATTTTTCAGCAAAGGATACTTCAGTTACATGGACGTCATTAATGGCAATCAGCTGGTCTCCCACATGAAATTTATCATACAGTCGCGGAAAATTCCTCAAATCCCAACCTGCAATCCTGTAAAATCATATTAAAATTATTGTTTAGTTCTTCACCAGCTCAGGAAAAAACGCAAATTGACTATTGCTTATGATGGGGTTTGTCTTTGACAAGAGAGGGAAATAACATGATGACAATGTACTGGTATGCCAAGAAAGTATGCCTTTTTGCAGTCTTATCCTGGTCTACAAGTATACTATCTCATCACAGCTAAGCATAGTTTTAAAGATGCTACTGTGAAATAACTGCCAGTGTTTAACCAGTGTTTAACTCTTTACCAAACAACAGAATTTTAGACTTGCCCAAATTGAAAGCATTTCCAGACGACAAAATAAACGTAAATCCAAAATTGAAATTCGTTCCCAGCAGGGTAGAAAACATTGTGGGAAAAGGAGAAAATGCTGGTTACCAGCATTTTCTCCTTTTTCCACAATGTTTTTAAAAGGCTTCTATCTCAGGGTCGTAAAAACCAATGGTTGTTTGATAAAGGGTCAAGTGGATAGCTTGTGGCCTTGCGAGATTGTCAAGCCAACTTATGAGAAACTCTAGGAACACATTGGTATGTAGTGATATGGTTGAAATAATGTTTAACGGTGACTGTGATTTCTTCAAAATAGCCCAGCTGTAACTGCTGGTAACCAGCATTTTCTCCACTAACCACAATGTTTTCAAAAGCCTTCCTTTTGCTTGATCAATAAATCTTGGAATTGTGCTGAAAAGAGTTACCTCTTTTACTTACCATATTCTTTCAAAGCACTCAACAAAGGCCAGTCCAGACTGAAACTGCATTTTGGTTACAGTCCTAGTCAACCCATTGGTTGAGTCTATTTCAGATCTTAGAATGTCAACCTGATTTTGTTTTAAATTCATAACAGTCAACGCAGCTGTTTCTGTGGAGAACTGTCTCTTTGTTATATTCACAGATCTAGGCCTACCAACCCTGTCGGGGATATCTGAAAATGAAAGAGTTTTTTTTTTATACCTTTTACCAAGCAGTCTTGTGATTTCCCGATGCTATGGTCATTTAGCGCGCATTTAGTGTGTGTTAAAAGATTATAAAAGTGGAGTTGTTTAAACTGAAAAAAGTTTGAATACATTAATGACAATAAAAGAATTGATTGGTTGATTCAGGGTTCGCGCTGCCGATCGCCATTGTCGCCATTTGCGACAAAAATTAAAATTTGGCGCAAGATTTTTTCATTTTGCGAAAATGCGTGGCGACAACTTTTTACAAGCTGGCCCAAAAAGAAATTCTTTTGAAATTCATTGTCGTAAGCGTTTGCCAGCTAAGCGAGTTATAGGCTCGGTTGAGTGGGCGAAGAAGTCGCCGGATTTCAAAAAACTTCGCTCATTTCGCCAAGAAAAGCGAAGTCCAAGTCGACTGAAAAAAATCGGGAAGTCGCCTCGCGTATATTAACAAAACGTCCTGTGTGTAATCTACCATATCAGCGTGTGCCGTACCCGATTTACAGTTAGTGCCCAATCAGCGAGTTTAATTAATTTAAAACATACCGAGAGTCTGATTGACAAGTCATTGTTAATTAACTTTACAACACCATGGGATAATCCCATATTATTGACAATTATCAGCGCCGCCTATCGGTGTTTGTCAGACCTCTACTTTTGAAACACGGTTTGCTAAATTTAGTAACTACCTATATGAAAGTGAAAGTACTACCCCGGATATCGGTCAATCTTCGTCAACTTTTATTTCCAAAGTTTTAAATGGATTGAAATATCCCAGTTTTAAAAACCATGGAATCGGTACCTACTTGCTTATAACCATTTACTTCTAATTAGTTATTAGACTCTACTCGCAGTTTTCCAAACGAACATATATGATGACGTACTTAGATCATTTAGATCATGTGGCAATATTTTCAAATCATGTGACTAATTTGGCGCCAATGTAGTATCACGTTACAAGGTTTTCGGCGAATTTAGCGAAGTCACATGATTCAACTTCAAAATGGTAGCTCGTCACTGCAACAGCGTTTGGATGAAATCGAATATATTCTTCGACACTAACTTTAAGATAAAATGTTAAAAAAAAGTTAATGTCTTTGATTCTAAAAAGAGTTAAGTATTCTGTTGATTTTATAGTATTTCCTTGATTGGGCTGCGAACCGCAAATCTGCAAGGCTTTGAAAGTAAATCAGGTGTTAGATTTAGTTGTTGAATGATGGTTTTATTTACGATTTATCCGATATTAATCAAAGACAAACGCTAATCAGACATCTGTATTTTCGATGTCTCTTGCACTCTGAAACTGGGTCAAACTTATCAACAGAAAGTTGAAAACATCGTGGCAATATGAGAAAATGCTGGAAGCAAGCTTTTCTACATTTGACAGACTATATATTTTTTTCTATATACATGTATCTTTAAACATTAGTTACAGACTTTGAGCGGTTATCTACCGGTATTTGCCTGCTGCAAATGCTGTCAATTTGATAGGTTATAGATAGGTAACTTTTTAGCTCTTTCTTTCTATGTAAAAATGGATCGCTGCATTAATGTCTGTGAGAAAAAGTAAAGCCGATGCCTCCTATAATGAAAGTGAATCTAACCAACTCGGCACGCCTTCGAAAGTTGCAAAACAATTATTTAAGAAACTATTGGCTTTCTGACCCTGAATTTTCTAGCTTTCTCAAATACGATGCTTGCAAAAAAGTTATGCTATGTAAAATATGTCTACAATGTCAGTAAACAAACACGTTCACCACTGGCTGCTCTGTCATGAAGAAAGAATCAATTATCAAACACGCAAAAAAAAATTTGAAAAACCTTATTCAGATGACCCTGAGAAAGTGCTACTTTTTCTTTTTCATAGATAATTCTCATTTTCTAACAAAGTTATCTACCCCTTAACATACATTATACATTATGAATGGACTGCAACTCCTTACAATTCCGACCAGTCTAAAATTTTGTCCAGTATGCTTCATTATGATACTCATCTGGCCCCAACTCCTGAAAATTTGGCCCCAACTGTCCCCAGATTAGCCCCAACTTTTTTCATTTGGCGAAAGAGCTGGCGACAATTTTTTTAGACCCAGAGCGAACCCTGTGATTGTATTGGGGTTTAACGCCACTTTAACACCTATCATGCATGGTGGTCGGTGACGCATATGTGTTTCCTGGCTTTCTCATACCAGTACTTACACAACTTTCTTTCCAAAGCCACCGACTACTTTTCTCACATGCTTCTTCAATATAGTGCAAGTAGCCCCCATTCACCAGACCCATGTTTCTTGACGAATCAAAATTTCACAAACAACTTTTGAAAAGGGTCAGCCAAGAAACATCTCTGTGAAATTATTTTAAAATCTGGCCAGTGGTTTCACAGAAGAAGATTTTTAAAGAATTTCCTAGAAAATTCCATTTCGTTGCCATGGCAACCAGAGTTTTTGATGGAATCAAATTCTGTGAACAAATTTTAAAGAGGACCTCCAAAGGAACATTCCAGCTAAGTTTGGTCCAACTTGGCCCAGGAGGAGTTGATGTTTAAAGAATTGTTGACAATGCAAGACACACAACGCAAGATGGATCAAGGACACCTGGCGATCCTAAAAGCTCCCCTTGAGCACGTTGTGCTCAGGTGAGCTAAAAAGAGATCAAGATTAACAAACTTTTCGACGCATTGTTCTCATTAAAAACATGAACAAGAGGGCCAAGATGGCCCTGGATCGCTCACCTGAATTTTTGAGAGGACCATAGCCTTTTTTTTTTTGAAGGTATTGAAACACTGTAGAACAAAATCATTTTTTTGCCAAGCAATTTTTAAAAGGTCACCAGTAAAAGTCCTTTCAAAATCTGACCAGCATTTTCAGAAAAGAAGAATTTTTAGGAGTTTCTTAATTTCCGTACAGTGCAAGTAGCCCCCATTCACCAGAGCCATGTTTCTTGACCTATCAAAATTTCGCGAACAAATTTTGAAAAAAGTCATTCAAGGAATATTTCCGTGAAATAAATTTCAAATCTGACCAGTATTTCAGAGAAGAGGAATTTTCAAGAAATTCTTCATTTCCATATATAGTGCAAGTAGCCCCCATTCACCAGAGTAATGTTTCTCGACGAATCAAACTTTCACGAACAAGTTTTCAAAAGGGTCACCCAAGGAATATCTCTATGAAATTATTTCAAAATCTGACCAGCCATTTCAGAGAAGAAGAATTTTTAAGAATTTTTAAGAATTTCCTCATTGCCCTATAGTGCAAGTAGCCACCATTCACCAGAGCCATGTTTCTTGACGGATCAAAATTTCGCAAACAATTTTTGAAAAGGGTCACTTAACTCTTTACCAAACAACAAAATTTTGGACTAGTCCAAATTGAAAGCCTTTGCAGACGACAAAATAAACATGAATCAAAAATTGAAATTTGATTTGGGAAGGGTAGAAAACATTGTGGGAAAAGGAGAAAATGCTGGTTACCAGCATTTTCTCCTTTTCCCACAATGTTTTCAAAAGTCTTTTGTTTTAGGGTCGTTAAAAGTCGGGATTGTGTGGTAAAGGGTTAAGGAACATCTCTGTGAAATTATTTTAAAATCTGGCCAGCAGTTTCAGAGACAAAGATTTTTTTTAGAAATTCTTCATTTCCCTATAGTGCAAGTAGCCCCCATTCACCAGAGCCAAGTTTCTAGACGGATCAAAATTTCACAAACACTTTTTGAAAAGGGTCATCCAAAGAACATATCTGTGAAATTATTTCAAAATCTGACCAGCCGTTTCAGAGAAGAAGAATTTTTAAGAATTTCCTCATTTCTGTATGGTGCAAGAAGCCCCCATTCACCAGAGCCATGTTTCTTAACAGATCAAAATTTCCCGAACGGTTTTTGAAAAGGGTCATCCAAGCAACATCTCTGTGAAATTATTTTAAAATCTGGCCAGCCGTTTCAGAGAAGAAGAATTTTTAAGAATTCCATCATTTCTGTATAGTGCTAGTCTGCTAGAAGCCCCCATTCACAAGAGCCATGTTTCTTGACGGATCAAAATTTCGGGAACATTTCTTAAAAAGGGTCACCCAAGGAACATCTCTGTGAAATTATTTTAAAATCTGGCCAATGGCTTCTGAGAAGAAGAATTTTTAAGATTTCCTTCATTTCTGTATAGTGCAAGAAGCCCCCATTCACCAGAGCCATGTTTCTTGACGGATCAAAATTTAAAGAACCATTTTTGAAAAGGGTCATCCAAGGAACATCTCTGAGAAATTATTCCAAATTCTGACCATAAGAAGAATTTTTAAGAATTTCTTCATTGCCCTATAGTGCAAGTGATCCCCATTAACAAGAGCCACAATTCTTGACGGATCAAATTTTTGCAAACAATTTTTGAAAAGGGTCATTGAAGGAACATCTCTGTAAAATTACATCAAAATTTGACCAGCGGTTTCAGGGAAGAATTCTGACCAGTAGTTTCAGTTAGGAAGAATTTTTAAGAATTCCTTCCTTTCCCTACAGTGAAAGTAGCACCCATTCACCAGAGCCATGTTTCTTGACGGATCAAAATTTCCCGAACAATTTTTGAAAAGGGTCACCCAAGGAACATCTCTGTGAAATTATTTCAAAATTTGACCTGTGGTTCCAGAGCAGAAGATTTTTAAAGAATTCCCTAAAAAAAAAATCCATTTGGTTGCCATGGCAACCAGAGTTTTTGACGAAATCAAATTCTGTGAACAGTTTTTAAAGAGGACCTCCCAAGGAACATTCCAGCCAAGTTTGGTCCAAATTAGCTCAGTGGTTTAGGAGGAGTTGTTGTTTAAAGAATTGTTGACGACGGACACCGGGTGACCCTAAAAGCTCCCCTTGAGCATGTTGTGCTCAGGTGAGCTAAAAAGGTTATTGCATTTGTATGGGAATACATTGTGTTGAACTCTTTTTTTTGACGTAGTTGCCCTCACAAGCTCGGGCAACTCTGCCAAAAGAACAAGTTCGACACAATATATTCCCATACAAGTGTAATAAACTATAATATTGAAGACAAGAGTGCCATTACAGCCCTGTATTGCTCCACTGGCTAATAAGTAAAAACACTACAAGCCAAACATTACAATATTTGGCCAATTGGTTTAATACTTGAGGACATACATAAGTTTTTCTTTGAAATCCTACAAAAAAGTTGTGACCCTTGGGCAAAGACAATTTTGACCGCAAAGCTATATTACTTGAATCCTGGTGGAGGTCCACAGGATAAAGCCCAATACCAAATATAGATCCAGAATGTGTGGTTATACAGTTTTCTCTATATAAGGCCCTGTAAAACAGGAAACCCATGAGACAGGGTTAAATCTAGTAGCCCTACTCTTTATTATGGTTAGTAACAAGATGACTTAGAAAGTTTTCACCACAAAAGCCCATGTAAAACTTGTGACCCCTGGAGTGGAGACAAAATTGATCCCAAGGCTATAAATTGGACCCTCCTGGCAGAGGCCCACTAGATAAAGCCACATGCAAAATTTGGTAGCCCTAGGCCTTATGCTTAGGTACAAGTAGATTTTTAAAAATTTCCCAATATGAACCCATATAAAATTTGTGACCCCCAGGACAGGGCCAAATTTAATCCCAGGGCTATAATTTGGGCACCTTTGGTACACAACCACTTGATAAAGCTAGATGCAAAATTAAGTAGCCCTAGGCCTTATGGCTTGGTACGAGAAGATTTTTAAAGTTTTCGCTAAATAAACCCATATAAAATTTGTGACCCCCTTGGCGGGACACATTTTGACCCAAGGGCTATTATTTGAATGAACCTGGTAGAGGTCCACTAGATTTAGCTACAGGCCAAATTTAGTAGCCTTAGGCCCTATGATTTCAGAGAAGAAAATTTTAAAAATTTTCATTATTTTTCAGTTTTGTTGCCATGGCAACCAGAGTTTTTGAAGAAATCAAATTTTTTCAAGAAATTCTGAAGGGGACTATGTCAGGATCATTTCTGTGAAGTTTTATCAAAATTGGATGGGTAGTTTCAGAGAAGAAGATGTTTGAAATAAAAGTTAACACATGCACGGTCGGAAACAAGGACGCACACACAAACAACGGATACCAGGCCATCACATAAGCCCGCTGGCCTTTGGCCAGTGGAGCTCAAAATTAGAGAGGAGATACTATGAATAACTCAAATGAAAGGATTTGACTCAAAGATGTGATTTGTGTCCGATGAAGAAGAAAATATTGTAGGAAAAGGAGGAATGCAGGCTACTAGTGTTTTCTCCCTTTTCCAAAATGTTTTCAAAAGCCTCTTCTCTAAGAGATGGTAAAAAACTCTGAACTGTATGGTAAAGGGTCAAAGAAATACCTGGTTTATAAGCCTCTTTCATTGAAACAGACCCAAAACCTTTTCTAGGGGGTGGTAAAGCTGGCTTCTCATCTCTTGGGGGCAAAGGAGGGTCATCTACAGGGACACGGGGCAGATCCCTCTTCGGCTGGTACAGTTTTGTAGTAATGCTTTGTGACAGAGGGTTTATCACAGGTTTACTGGTTTCCTTACTGGATGAATGTATGATTTCCTCATGAACAGTTTTACGATTCCTCCTTGGAGGTGCCACAGGGGTTTCCATCTCCCTTTTTATCAACAGGTGCTCTGAATCATCACTTTTTACTCTTGACTTTTGTGGTGGGCTTGGAGGGTGGCTGTGGAAAGATAATGGCTGAACATGTGGTGGGGACGAGTGTTTCAGGCTTGTGTCATGCAATTCAGAGGACTTTGAGCTTCCTTTGACTTTTAATCGCCTAGGTAACACTGGAGAAGTTTCTGCAGAATGAGTGGGACTATTTTCAAGTGAAATTTTACATATATCTGAAGTAGCAGCATCAGGGGTAGAAGGGTCCCTTTTTGGCACAGTTTCACCAGGGAAATCAGTGTATAAATTTCCATCATTTTCATCATCAGCTGAATTGTTTCTACTATTGTCTGAAACACTGATTGCGTCGGGTAACTTGAAGGATTTATCCTTTTTGGAAAATCTGAGAGAAAACCTTTTCTTTGGTTTGATATTTTCTTTTGCTGAATTGTCTGACTTGCCATTCTTGAAAGATTTTGTTGAATCATCAGGTATTTTAACAACTAGTTTTTCTTTATGAGGGGAAGAGTCCCTTTGTGAATTGCACATCCATGCTGTTTCATATACACCCTGATCAGACTCATTTCCATTGGCGAGATCCTCATGTAATTTGTTTGGGGCCATTTCATAATCACCAATCTCATCATCATCCAGATCATCACTTACTATTCTTTCCATTCTTTTAATACTTTTTATCTTAAATTCATTATACTCAACATTTAAATCACTTTGATTGCTTTCTTTTAAATTCTTTTTCTGTGGATCTGGGCTTAATTTGGATAGTCTTTGTTTCGGTACAGGTTGTGGAGCTTGCCCCAAAAGTTCCAACGTTGGGCTTACCCTATCTTTTACACCTATGCTTGTTGTGGAACCATCAGTCATGGAGATGCACTGCCGTAGAGTTCGTTTTTTCGCTGAGTCCAAGCGTCTTGGAACCAGAGGTGGGACGTCAGATGGCTGTGGGGGTAGTTTTCTCTTGGCTTCTTGAGGATCAGTCACATCAAACAAAATCAAATCTTCAGTTTTTCTGTTTCTTAACCAGAAAGAAGCCCCAATAAAGTCAGGATCCTCAGATGTGTCTGCTGATGTATCTTCACTTTCAAGCCGAAAATTAGGAAGACTTGTACATCTGTTTTCATCATCATCAACATCTGTCCATTTGTTATGAGATTCTTTCCCTTTGACATTGAACTGATGGTTCAACAGGTCTGCATCACCAAAAGTTTCATTAGAAACTGGTTCTACTAACTCTCTTTCTTCTTTACTTTCTTTCTCTTCAAGAGAGCTTTCTAGTCCATTTCTTGAGACAGAATATAAAGATGCAAACACGTTTTCATCGTCTTCAGCTTGATGTAACTTTGGTGGTCTTTTAGGAACACAAGGAATCTTATCATTGTCATTTTCATCCTTAGCATCTGTAAGAGGCACTTTTCTATCAGGAATGTCTTCATAATCATTTTCCTGGATAATCTAGAAAATCAATGCATTTAAAATAACCTCAAGAGAAAATTTTAGACTGGTCCAAATTGAAAACATTTGCAGACAATAAAATAAAGGTAACAGAAAAATTAAAATTAGGTTTGGAAAGGGTAGAAAAACACTGTGGGAAAAGAAGAAAATGCTGGTTACCAGCATTTCCTCCTTTTCCAACAGCGTTTTCAAAAGGTTTCTTTCTCAGGGTCGTTAAAAGTCGGGATTGTGTGGTAACAAGTTAACTCATTACCAAATGACAATATTTCAGATTTGTCCCGATCGAAAACATTAGCAGATGACAAAATAAAAGTGAAGGAAAATTTGGAATTTGTTTTGTGAAGGGTGGAAACCATTTTGGGAAAAGGAGAAAACTGCTGATTACCAGCATTTTCTCCTTTTCCAACAATGTTTTCTAAAGGCTTCTTTCTCAGGGTCGTCAAAAGTATAGATTGTGTGGTAATGGATTAATTATCACTTTACTATACATGATTCTTCACCCTTCAATACTGAAATGATTTAACCCTTTACCACACAATCCCGACTTTAAATGACCCATGAGAATAGGCCTTTGAAAACATTGAGGAAGAACGAGAAAATGCTGGTAAACAGTGTTTTCTCATTTTCCCACAATGTTTTGTACACTATCCAAGAAGAAAATCATCATTTTGGCAAGATTAAATGTGTCATTTGCATATGCCTTGAATTTGGTTCAATCCAAAATTTGTCATTTGGTAAAGAGTTAAATATTTACCAAACAACTAAATGAAAGCCTTTCACGCATTACCACACAGCAAATTTTAGACCAGACCAAACTGAAAGCATTTTGCAAACTACAAATTCACAGTTGCTAAAAAGATGATTTTTCTATATGGTAGGGTTGAAAACATTGTGGGAAAAGGAGAAAATGCTAGTTACCAGCATTTTCTCCTTTTCCCACAATGTTTTTTTAAAAAGGCTTCCATTCCTGACCTGTAAAAACCAGGGATTGCTTGGGAAAGGGTTAACCCATTACCACACAGCAAAATTTTAGACTTATCCAAATTTAGGCATGTGCAGATGACAATTTTGATGTGGCATAAATTGTGCAATTTTGCTTTGACAGAGAAGACTAGATGGTGGTAACCAGCATTTTCTCTTTTTCCCACAATGTTTTCAAAAGGCTTCTTCCTCCGGGTCATTAAAAGTCGTCATTGTGTAGTATTCTGATGGACATATGGATTCTAAGCTTCCATAAATATGTAATAATCTGCTTGGTATAGCTCTCTACAAAACAACAAAATTTTAGACCACTCCAAATTGGGAGCATTAATTATGCAGATGGTCAAAATACATGTGACTGAAAAATTCAAATTTGTTTTAGGAAGGGAAAGAAACATTGTGGGAAAAGGAAATCAACAAAATTTAAGACTGGTCCAATGTGAAAGCCTTTGCAGACGACAAAATAAATTTGACTCCAGAATTAAAATTTGTTTTAGGAAGGGAAGAAAACATTGTAGGAAAAGGAGAAAGTGCTGGTTACCAGCATTTTCTCCTTTTCACATAGTGTTTTCAAAGAGACTTCTTTTCACTGTGTAGTTTACAGTCGGGATTGTGTAATAAAGGGATAATGCATTACGGAGATGCACTGAGATGAATTAATGCATTACTACACAATCCCTACCTTTGACGACCCCGAGAGAGAAGCCTTATGAAAACATTGTGGGAAAAGGAGAAAATGCTGGTAACCAGCATTTTCTCCTTTTCCCACAAAGTTTTCTGCTCTTCCCAAATCAAATTTAGGTTTTTCAGTCACATTTATTTTGTCGTTTGCAAATGCTTTCAATTTGGACTGGTCTATAAATTTGCATCATCTCCCACTAGATGGCATTCTGTAAATACTCATCTATCTAATTTGGGCATCCTGGGTACAGAACTGAACCACTTTCCTACGCGACAACCGTTACTTTGAATTTCAAACTAAAATAAACGTTTACTCGATAAAACGCTAACGTGCGATTCACCCAGCTATGATCAGCAGTTTAGAGAAATCTGGGGCTACAACAGGCCTGACTTTTCCCCAAACGCATTGATAAAACTATTTTCTCCATTGCTACTTTATAACGCGTACTATTACAGCTGGGGCTAGTGATGCGTCATATAAGATCGAATCAGAAGGTCGAATCTTCGAAGAATATGACATGTGCAGACAATGATAAATTTGTTGTTTGGTAAAGAGTTAAACCCCCTTTTGCCAGATCATGGCTCATGGTTCATGTGTATTATAACTGCTGCACATAGGAATGTGCCATCTAAACTTGGGTCTACACTGTCTTTAAAGGCAACAATTCATTGAAGCTGTACTTACATTCTCCTCATCATCAGCCCCTGACCCAAGGTCCACCACCAAAGCCTGTTTCTCCATTAACATTTCTGCCTCCAAGCCAGTCTGTTTAGGGGGCCGCTTTATTGGGAATTCACTGTACATGTGGTCATCTTTGTCTCCACCTCTCTTCACCTATCAAAAAATATAGGTTACTTGGGTTTAGGTTTTTTCTTTTCATTTTTTACCAAAGAATCTAGTGACTTCACCACCCTGATGAACAAAAATTTAGAAAACATTCAGGGAAAAGCAGAAAATGTTTTCTGCTTTGGTAACCAGGGTTCATATTTGCAAACCATTCTAAAGGACATCCTCAGTCCTATTCTCCAAGAGTTTCTTGACTTGAAAGTACTACAACTTATGATTGGCTAAACCATTTGGTTTAGCCAATTAGAAGTTGTGTTACTTTGAAATTTGGAAATTTATAGTTCTTGAGCCATGTTCAATTTGTCCTCTGCTAAATGCTTTCAGTAGTGAATCTAAAACTTCATCATCTGAAGAGGGAAAAAAGCTATTCTTGTAAGTCATGCTCTAACACAGCAAGTTTAACCCTTTACTCCATAGATACTCATTTCTACGCACTGCTTGTAGGAGCCTTAGGAAAACATTGTGGCAAAAGGTGAAATTGCTCGTCACAAGCAATTTCACCTTTTGCCACAATTTTCTTTTCTATGCAATCAAAGTGTGTCATATAAGCATAAGAAACAACTTCATCCTTACTGTTATTTAGGGTCAATTAGAGATACCATAGAAATGTGTTATGTGGTAAAGGGTTAATGTTCCTTGTCTGACAGCTGAGTTCTAAGGTAGACTGGTCCTAGAATATGCAGAAAATCGACCAAAGAGTTTCAATGTGCAGACTGCACAGGCTGACATGCCTCTCTACTTTTTGCAAGATGCAAATCCCCCGCTTTTAAAAGAGTATGGCTCAGGTATCTTGAGTTTATATCTTGCTAAAACAATGCTTATAGAACAATAATTATACAGGCGCCAAAACTTGGCTACAGTTACTCACAGGGAAAATTTTACATTAAAAAAGGGGCATCACTGTATATATTTTACAGTTATCTGCCCCTGCTGTATGGGTTCGCCTTTTACCAATTAAAGACTGGTCCATGCTTGCAGTAAATATCTTCTGTAATCACAGAGGTATCATGGAAAGAGAAAGTTTTTGAAATTTTTGAGTAAAGAGAGGGGCATAACATATCAACCCTTTCCCAAAAAATCACTGGTTTAATTCCATGACCCTTAAAAAGAGACCTTTTGAAAACATCGTGGGAAAAAGAGAAAATGCTGGTAACCAGCATTTTCTCTTTTTCCCACAATGTTTACTACTCTCCCAGAACAAATTTCTAACTTTTGAGTCACATTAACTTTGTCATCTGCAAATGCTTTCAATTTGGACCAGTCTAAAATATTGTTGTTTGGTAAAGAGTTAACCCATTACCACACGAGAAAAATTCAGACTGGTCCAAATTGATAGAATTTGCCCACAACAAAATAAAGGTGACTGAAAAATTGAAATTTGTTCTGGGAATGGTAGAAAACATTGTGGGAAAAGGAGAAAATGCTGGTTACCAGCATTTTCTCCTCCTTTTCGCACAGAGTTTTCAAAAGGCTTCTTTCTCAGGGGCATCAAAAGTAGGGATTGTGTGGGAATGGGTTAATTAGACGGTTCATGTAACTTGCCTCTGTTACAGGAACCTTGAAATGGAACTTATGTATGCTTTATCCGTTTAACTCATTACCACATGACAAAATTTTAAACTGGTTCAAATTGAAAGCATTTGCAGACGACAAAATAAAGATGACTGAAAAATTTAAATTTGTTCTTGGAAGGGTAGAAAAGACTGTGGGAAAAGGAGAAAATGCTGGTTACCAGCATTTTCTCCTTTTCCTACAGTGTTTTCAAAAGGATTCTTTCTCAGGGGCGTCAAAAGTAGGGATTGTGTGGTAATGGGTTAACACACAACCCTAGGGAAGACTAAGTACCTTTTGAAAAATTGTGGTAACAAAATTTTCATCTTCTTCCACAATTTTCTTGCCAGAAACAAAGTGCATAATTTGTGCTTCATTTGATTTGATATCTGGAAGTGCATACAACAAGGATGTCTAAGTTCACTTTCGTAAATTTGTAAGGAGTTTTTTTATATTTTATTGATTGCAAATGTCTCTCTGGTTTATTTGGCCCAAACAGCTTTAAATTGCAATATTTGGGTATTTTCTAAACATCCATTACCAAAATTTTAATAATCTTGAATTTTAACACTCCTGGTGAACAAATCATTAGAAAACATTGTGGAGGAAAAGAGCAAAATAAGGTTCTTATTTACTTTTTACCACATAATTCCAAGTTCAAGCTACCCTGCAGGAAAAGGCTTTTGAAAACATTGCAAGAAAAGGATGAAATGCTGGTAACCAACATTTTCTCCTTTTCCACCATGTTTTCTACCCTATCGATTCATTTGTATTATGTTCAAATTTTTCATCTGCACATGTTTTCAATTCGTAGGAGTCTAGAAATTGTCCTTTGGTTCAGAGTTAACCCATTACCACACAATCCCTACTTTTGACAACCCTGAGAAGGAAGCCTTTAGAAAACATGGTGGGAAAAAGAGAAAATGCTGGTAGCATTTTCTCCTTTTCCCACATTCTTTTCTACCCTTCACAAAACAAATTTCAAATTTTCAGTCACTTTCATTTTGTAGTCTGCAAATGCTTTGGATTTGGACAAACCTAAAATTTTGTCGTTTGGTGATGAGTTAAAATAGAACCCTGGATATATCACACATTGAACTGGCCGCCTGCAAGTAATTTCACTATACATTTCTTCACTTTTATTGTTAGACAAAGATTTAACCCTTTATCCCAAAACCAAATCTTTAATGACCCTAGTAATAAATCTTAAGAAAACATTGTGGAAAAAGGAGAAAATGCTGGAAACCAGCATTTTCTCCTTGTCCCACACTGATTTCTACCCTTCTCAAAATAAATGTCAGTATCTGAGTCACATTTATTCATCTGCAAATTCATGCTTTCAATTCTGGCCAGTCCAAAATTCTTTCATTTGGAACAGTATTAACCCATTACCAAACGGCAATATTTTGGACTGCTTGCTCTAAATCGAAAGCATTTGCAGACGACAAAATAAATGAGGCTCAAAAATTTAATGTAGTTTTGGGAAGGGTAGAAAACATTGTGGGAAAAGGAGAAAATGCTGGTTACCAGCATTTTCTCCTTTTCCCACAATGTTTTCTAAAGTTTTTATTTCTCAGGGTCGTCAAAAGTAGGGATTGTGTGGCAATGGGTTAAAGTTGATACATTATTAATAAGGAAGTTATTTCGAGACAGATGTTTATACGAAGATATTTTGATATTTGTATATACTCCTTTACCACACTGGAGAGACCTTACGAACTTGCTCCCGGGCAACGTTACTGTCCCTGTCAATTTTACGCACCTGCTCGAGTAAAAAACATGGCTGCGCCCATAAAATTACACAAGGTAAGCACAAAAACATACTTCTATTACAACCAGATGAGTAGATGTGCAGTAGACGGTTGTCGCACGGAATGTCTGGGATGTCATTGCATATTTATGTATAGTTCTTTTAGTGGTTTGTTATTTGTTAAAGACGTTTAATCCAACAAACTTCCGTCAGCGACTGCGATTTCTGAATAATCAACACATGGGAGTCAGCAACAAGCTTTTTTAAACATATACACACAATAATCTGAAGTTTGTGTTATGTCAGGTGAATCACATATGCTTTATTCACCACAGTTGAAAACAAAAACTATACGACATCCATTAAAAAGCACTTTTCTGTCAATTTTTGTTGGCAACGCTCCACGCTCCAGAAAACAATAAAACGATCCGGTTCCTGTATTGAAAAAGAGAACGATATCATAATGTGATTGTGTACTAATTTAATGATTGTTTTCCCTTTTTTCCCTTCTTTAATCAATATGTTTAATTGTCTACTCGTCCATCTTTCGGTTTTTCTTGCCGGCAAGTTTATTGTCCTTTTGATGCTTTTGAAATGAAATGCCATGATATAGATGAAGAGCTTGATGACAGACAGTATCATGCAAAGGATATCTATCATAACTATCGTGCAGAAGATCCATAACTTTTATAAATACCATCTTTGATATCGTCATCAAGAGACTCATTTTTGTGAATATAATTTAATAATAATGATCATCAACGAACAACCATTCATGTGCCTTGTAAGGGGCACACCTAAAAGTAACTAGTAATATCTAATACTATGCTTTAAATATTGATCAGCGATACTTTGTGCATTTGCGGAAGAATCTGCCCAGGTCAGCTAGTGCATTCCGCGCAGGCGGAACTGGACCGAGACTTTTCGCTTTAAGTCAATTTTCTGTCTACCTAAGGATTGAGTGGTGTTTGTTTTTTTCGAAAAGGTGATTATTGTGGATCCATAAGTAGGCAAAGGGTTGTTTGGCACCACGAATGACGCAGATGCATTAAGTTTCATAGAGCATGGCTCCAATATATATAAATCTTCTCACACCTTTGCAAAACAGTAGATCATATAGCTAATTAGACCTCAAAGTGACGACCCTTCTGATTTACAAAATAGTTTAAACGCACTTTGTAATTATTGTAATAAATGGGGCTTAGAAGTTAACGCAGAAAAGTCTAAAATTGTTGTTTTTAGAAAAAGAGGACCTTTACGCAGGAATGAAAGTTGGACTTATGACAATGTTAACATAGAGGTTGTTAATGACTTTAACTACTTGGGAACTGTGTTTAATTACACTGGGTCATTCTTACTGAATCAAAAAATGTTGGCAGATAAAGCATTAAAAGCAATGAATGTTTTATGCAACAAAACCCGCTCATTCGACTTTGACATTTCTACTCTTTTTCAATTATTTGACGCATTTGTGGGTTCAATATTAAATTTTTCTAGCGAGATATGGGGTATGTCTAAATCAAAAGAAATAGAGCGTTTGCATCTAAAATTTTGTAAGAAGATTTTGGGTGTGAAAAGTTCCACATGTACTTCTATCCTATATAGTGAATTAAATAGGTACCCACTATATATTAATAGGTATTCAAGTATAATTAGATATTGGGGCAAGATTTTATCTTCCAATAATTTAATAATTAGTACAATGTATAACGCTTTGTTAGCACAGAGTGATAGAGGTGCTTCAAATTGGTGCAGTAATGTTAAAAGTCTTTTATTCCAGTATGGTTTTGCATATGTATGGTTTAATCCACATAGTGTAAATCTGAAAACTTTTCATGTTCTTTTTAAAAAAAGGGTCATTGACGAATTTACTCAAAATTTAGATACATGTAGTTCTATAAATAATGGATTATTTACAATCTACAGATTTATTCGTATTCCAACAGACATTCAACATTATTTAAAAGTATTATCCAAGAAATGGAGAACACATTTAGCAAAGTTCAGACGTTCATCACACCAACTAAGAATTGAGACAGGAAGATATGGTAACAACAGAGTGGAAAGAAGTTCACGAATCTGCATTTGTTGTGACAAAAACGAAATTGAAGATGAATATCATTTCTTATTAGTCTGTCCAGCGTACGTGGATTTAAGAGCGGCTCATATCAAAAAGTATTTTTATAAACGCCCAAATATGTTTAAGTTTGTGAAATTATTAAACTTAAAAAACAGAAATAGTCTTTTAAATTTAGCCAAGTTTATTAAGCAAAGCTTTTCTCGAAGATCGGAAATTATTAACAACAGCATAGAATAATGTTTAGCTAGTCTAGTGTGAGTCAACTTTTTCATTGTTCAGCTATGTGCTTCTCTTCCTATAATGCCATTTATTATTAACATTTTCTCAATAAATGAAGATCTATTTGCTTTCATGGACAAAGTTGTCAGAATGATCAGTCTTTTTACTATCATTGTCATTATCATTGTCATTGCATTATCTTTATTATAATTGATTTTTGTTCGACTATTCTATTGCTAGTCACTGTATTGTTATTATTATTATTTAAATGTTTGACGAGAAACTGTAGAGTTTAAGTCAATAAAGTATTGTCTATTGTCTATTGTCTCAAAGTAGCTTACGAATCGCAAATTTGTTTCAAATTAAACAACCATTTTTGTGAAAAACACTAATTAGATGCATGTTTTTTTTTTTTTATTTGTTTTCACGAAAACAGATCCGGTTTATCCATAAATCTTTTGGCATAAGAGAACGGCATGGGCAAATAATTCAGTTCCAGATCAGCCTCTACCGAAGCTGTCAGAGTATGATCATGAAATTTCACTATTTGCCAGCATTTTCTCCTTTTCCCACTGTGTTTTCAATCCTTTCCAAATCAAGTTTCAATTTTTGATTCACATTCACTTTGTCGTCTGCAAATGCTGTCAATTTTGGACAAGTTTTGCGTGAAAACTAGATACTATATATATGGGATTTACACGCTTACCAAAGAAGCATGTTTGTTTTATTTATAGATAAAATTTTAATAAAGATGGGAAAAAGAAAAAAGACTAAGCTTTGGCTGAATAAGCCAAAAAGGCGACCCATGACTTTCTGTACTCCAATGAAAAAAATATGCAATAGTTTACCTAGAACACCAAGTACCCGGAAATATGTAGGGACACCATCAGAACGTAGATCCAATATGAAACCGACCCCGCTCAGAACATCTAAAACTTCTTCTTCTTCTTCCTACACCCCTCCCTTTCTCTCCCTTTCTTTCTCTTCTTCCTTCCCCCTTCCCCCCTCTCTATCTCTCTATTTTTCACGATGGGTGTCTGATTCTGCCACCTTAAAGGTGGGTATTTAGAATTTTTTACATCTCGCCAAATTAAAAAATATATACATCACGGAAATTCATATGATAAAATAATTCAATTCATCAACAATTAAGATTCATAAAATTTAAAAAAAAATTTTTTTTGGTGGTATTCCCTTAAAAGGCTACGTAGCCTCTTAAGGTATTTTTAGATTTCGCGCCAAAAATCAATAAAGCATTGTGGGAATGTCAAGTGACTGACACGTGACTCATAACGCTTAAATTCCCTATCATAACAAACATGTCATAATTATTTTCCATAATGTCTTCTTCGGACGCTATGTTTGAAGCTTCTTCTATGTATCCCTGTAAGTAAATGAGCGAATTGACCACCTAAAAATAGAACGTGTCTCCCGATGGTGTCAACCTGGGCCGTAGCAAATCTCTAATTTCTCATGTTGTCGGACGGTTTTCGATTACTTGGGTTTTATGAACGAAAATTAAAAGGCTTTGGTAGTATAAGGATGATTTTTTTGCAACTTTGTAAAATTTTCGACCTAAAATTTGAAGGGCCACCTTTAAAGGTGGCCCTTCAGTTTTGGGGACGAAAATTTTACAAAAATGCAAAAAAATCATCCTTATACTCCCAAAGCCTTTTAATTTGCGTTCATAAAACCCAATTTTCCAAAACCTTCCTACAACACGAGAAATTAGAAATTTACTACAGCCCAGACTGACACCAACGGGGGACACGTTGTATTTTTAGATGATCAATTCTCTCATTTACATACAGGAATACACAGACAAAGTTTAAACCTAGCGTCGGAAGAAGACATTATGGAAAATAATTATTACATGTTTGTTTTGTAATGGAATTTAAGTGTTATTAGACACGTGCCAGTCACTTGACATTCCCATAATACTATTTTGATTTTTGGCGCGAAATCTAAAAATAGCTTAAGAGGCTACGTAGCCTTTTAAGGGAATGCCATCAAATTTTTTTTTTTTATTTGTAATTTTATGATTCTTAATTATTGATGATTTCTATCATTTTTTCATATAAATTTCAGTAAAATATATATTTTTTAATTTGGCGAGATGTAAAAATTCTAAATACCCACCTTTAATAAAATTGGGGATAGAAACAGAGAACCCGAGATCGCCTGAATACATGCCCAGTAACATTAAGCCTATTGATAGAAAAAAGAGTTCAACGTGTTTTAGAATTGTAACGTTACTTCCATTCAAGTATTTATTTAACTACTTTACGACTGTGACTACAATAATTAATATAGAATCTTGACCAAAATAACAAAATTGTTCACTGTAACACAAACCTATACGCTTACCGTATTTTCAGCTCAGAAGCTGAATCGTTGTATTGAATTTAGGAGCATCTTACGTTGTAATGTAAAAATGGCAAAATATCCTTTAATAACTGCAATTTGATTTTTTATCAGTTTATAGCTCTGAGGATAATCACTGTATTGGTCATCTGACACGACACACACTTCAGAATATCGACTATATATGTTTTACAAAGGTTTTTGGAGACTCCATGTAGTGTTTTTGCAGAAATCGTAGTCGCCGACGAAACTTTGTTGGATTAAACGTCTTCAACAAACGATTAACCACCAAAAGAACTAAAGATTAACGTGCACTGACACCCCAGACATTCCGTGCGACAACCTGCAACTGCATATCTATTCAATAACATGTTTAAAAAAATATGTTTTTGTGCTTACCTTGTGTAATTTTATAGGCGCAGCCATGTTTTTTACTCGAACAGGTGCGTAAAATTGACAGGGACAGTAACGTTGCCCGGGAGCAAGTTCGTAAGGTCTCTCCAGTGTGTTTACTTCCCACCAAGGATTTTTTTTTTGAAGTTGCAGATGATAATGTAAGAAATCACTGCTTTGAAAGGATCGATTGCAGATGTAACATAATTTCTCCTTTTATCCTCAATTTTTCCTATTTATGTTCATTCATATTATGTTATTTCACTCTAACCCTTTACCACACAATGCAGACTTTTGATGTTCCTGGAATAGAAGCCTTTTGAAAACATTGTGGGAAAAGAAGAAAATGCTGGTAACCAGCATTTTCTCCATTTTCCACAATGTTTTCTACTCTATCAAAGAGAAATTACACCATTTGATCCACACTAAAATTGTCGTCTGCAAATGCTTTCAATTTGGACAAGACTAAAATTTTGTCATCTGGTAAAGGGTTGAACAAGTGCCAAATTCTCAGCATAGAAAAATACACAAGCAACTACCTTTAACTCTTTACCAAACGACAAGATTTTAGACAAGTCCAAATTGAAAGCCCTTGCAGACCACCAGCATTTTCTCCTTTTCCCACAATGTTTTCTAAAGGCTTCTTTCTCCAAGACATACAAACCAGGGATTGTTTGGTAAAGTGTTAACAAGGTTCCTGTTTGCCAAACGCCCCTGCATGATAGACTATGTATACCCAGAATCAGACATTACTCCCTGTGCAGTCTGATAAAGATCTTTATTATATATCTAGCAGTGAAATCCTGGAATTTCCCAGTGTAACAAATTTTGATATCATCACTAGTGACGATATCAACTTTCACTTCCTGCCGTAATTTAGGAACTACTTTTTTTCATTAAGCACTTATAGATAGTGTTAATTGTAAGTTTTGTGAAGTCTTGTTTTGTTCTTTTAATTTATGTATTCATCCGCACTATGTCCCCGATTTCTTCTCTCTATCTAGAGTATTGATTTCGACTTTCAAACAAACAATTAATAATAATAATGTTAATAAGGTATATGATAAATAGAATAATCAACTGGTTATTTTTTAATATGAAAAATATCTCTCTCGGATGCGTCTTAAGGCATTAAAAAAAAACTCGTGCTGCGCACTCATTTTTTCAACACCCATCAACACATCCTGGTGAGATATTTTTCATATCAAAAATAACCAGTTGATTATCCTATATATAATGTTCACAGTGACACATATTTTAGGGTTAATCCTGTCGCATTGACTATCATCAATCCTTGGAAAGAAATTTCCCAAGCCAGGGATCGAACCAGCACCGTTTTAAAGTTCTGAATGCTGACTGAGCATCTTCGGCTTGGCTATGGGAAAAGGAGAAAATACTCATAACAAGCATTTTTTTCCCTTTTCTCAGAATGTTTGCTACCTTTTCAAGCACAAATCTCATCATGTGAGCTATATTTACATTGTCATTTGAAAATGCCTTTAATTTGGATTAGCCTAAAATTTTGCCTTCTTACAACGAGTTAACCTGTTAGCCTTGAGATCAAAATTTCAGACATGCCTATATTGATAGAAATGTTCAGAGGAGCACAAAGGGTCAAATTCTGTCTGTTAACCTAATACCACTCAGTCCCCATTTTTGACGACCCTGAGAAAGAAGCCTTTAGAAAACATTATGGGGAAAGGCGAAAATGCTGGTAACCAGCATTTCTCCTTTTCCCACAATGTTTTCTACCCTTCACAATATAAATTTTGAATTCTCAGTCACTATTACTTTGTCCTCTGCAAATGTTTTCGATATGGACAAACCTAAAATTTTGTCAATTGGTAATGAGTTAAGAGGCAAAAAACCTTGTGGGAAAAGGAGAAAAATCTGATTATGAGCACTTTCCCCTTTTCACACAATGTTTCCAAATGCATTCTCCACCTGGGATTGTGTAACAAGAGTAAACATGTCACAACACACTCCAGAGTCTTACCGACTCTGAAGAAGAAGCCTTTTCAAAACATTGCAGGAAAAGGAGAAAATGCTGGTAACCAGCATTTTTTCCTTTTCACACAATATTTTCTACCCAATCAAATACAAAAATTGCGATTTCAGCTACATTAAAATTTTGCCATACCCAGATTCTTTTAAGCCTTTCCCAAATGACAAATTTTAGACTCTTCCAAACTGAAAGAGTTTGCAGACGACAATTTTAACTTTTATAACAATGGCAGAAAACTATTAGAACAGGCAGAAAACACCGTGGGAAAAGGAGAAATTGCTCTTTACGAGCAATTTCTCCTTTTCCCACAGTGTTTTCAAAAGACTTTAATGCAGACACATAAAAAAGGGCTTGTTTGGGAAAGGATTAATTTGGTTCTGTCCAAAATTTTGTCCTTTGGGAAAAGAGTTAAGACGATGTTTTCAAAGTCATCTATTTTGAATCTACATGCATTTCAGGAAGTCATGACTTTTCTCTCCATCTTTATACATCTTAATTATTTACTAAACCCGTATAGGCTACATATCTAACCCTTTACCAACCAATCCAATTTCAACAACCTAAAGAAGAACACCTTTTAACTATTTACTGAACAATCCCTGGTTTTAACAAGCCTTGGAGAGACTCCTTTTGAAAACATTGCGAGAAAGAGGAAAACCAGAAATTTTCTCCTTTTCCCACAAGGTTTTCTACTCTATCAAGGACAAATTCTGATATTTCACATATAATTTCAGGCAAATTAGTTGACACCATTTTTCCTTTTTCACCCAAAATGTTTTCAACAGCGTTCTTCCTCATAATTCTTTAAACAGGGCATGGTTTGGAACAAGGTTAGTATTTTATCTGTACTATAAACAACTTTGCAAGCAATTGGTTTGTGCTTTTTTTTTTAGTTTAACCCTATTTAACCCATTACCACACAATAACTACTTTTAACGCCCCTGAGAAAGAAGCCTTTAGAAAACACTGTAGGAAAAGGAGAAAATCCTGGTAACCAGCATTTTCTCCTTTTCCCACAGTGTTTTCTACCCTTCCCAGAACAAATTTCAATTTTTCAGTCACCTTTATTTTGACTTCTGCAAATTCTTTTAATTTGAACTAGTCTAAAAGTTTGTCGTGTAGTAAAGGGTAAAGTGCATAGGTCTTATCATGGCAGTCAGAGACCATTTAACAGCATGGGTCACATCATTTTAATCAGAGACACACCCATGTGTTTTCTGGCTTTCTCACACCAGTACTGACACAACTTTCTTTCCAAAGCCACTGACTAGTAACCTTTCTCACATGTATCAGAGATGAGAGCAAAAACCCCCAGAAAGAAAGTTCGCCACAACCGGGTATCAAACCTGCAACCTCCAGGTCATGGGTTGGATGTGCTAACCACTGAGCCATCCAGCTTGCATGCGCTTGGACAGAATAGCTTGAGCTCTATACTATCCATAAAAGGTAAACTGTAGTTGTTCCTACGGTAATAAAAACTCATAAGGTTCTCATGATAAGGAAAATCCAGCTTCTTCACAAAGTTTCGCAAACAATCAATGTGACATTTAACCTATTACCACATAATCCCTACTTTTGACACCCCTGAGAAAGAAGCCTTTAGAAAACATTATGGGAAAAGGAGAAAATGCTGGTAACCAGCATTTTCTCCTTTTCCCACAATGTTTTCTACTCTTCACAAAACATAATTCAGATTTTCAGTCACTTTTATTTTGTCGTCTGCAAATGCTTTCAATTTGGACAAACCCTAAAGGTTGTCGATTGGTAATAAGTTAATCAATTTCCATACAATCCAAAGTTTTATTGACCTTGAGGGAGCCTTTTGAAAAAAACTATGAAATGGAGAAAATGCTGGTAAAGAGCAATACAAACACAAATTCCATTATTTGAGGAACATGAAAACTGTCAACTGCAAGTGCTTTCAACTTGGACTGGTCCATATTTTTTTTTGTATTACAAAGTTCATTATTTGCTAACTAAAACCAGTCAAAAAAAACTCACCTTGAAGCCCAAATTAGCTAGATGTCTCTCAAGTGTCCGACACCATTCTATCATCTGTACCCTGAATAAAACCATATTAGTGTTGTGGTTATACAAGGCATTATTCATGTTAACCCATCATCACACAATCCCTACTTTTGACGACCCTATGACAGATGCCTTTAGAAAACATTGTGGGAAAAGGAGAAAATGCTGGTAACCAGCATTTTCTCCTTTTCCCACAATGTTTTCTACCTTTCTCAAAACAAATTTCAAATTTTCAGTCATTTTTACATTGTTGTCTTTAAATGCTTTCGATTTGGACGAGCCAAAAATATTGTCCAGGGGTGTGGAATTCCTATGCCTGACTTGCCCGACTCGGGCCTTTTTGCCTGCAGACAAGTGAATTTTTCCAGAGCACTTACCTGTAGGCAAGTGAATTTTTGAGCCAAATCAGATAAGGAAATGTCATATTTACATCAATGACGATCCTCAAATGCTCTATCTATTCCAAATTTTCAATAAACACCTTCAAGGTACAAACTAAATGTATTGACCCTGTGTGAGGCCTCTCGCTACATGCAGTTGCTGTGGGGGAAAAAGGACAAGTAAACTTTAAATTCGGACAAGTAGGAAATTCAGTCCAAGTTGTCCGTGGGTAAGGGGGGAAATTCCAAAACTGCACACCCCTGTTGTCATTTGGTAATAAGTTAATCCTATACCAACAATCCCATATTTTAATGAACCTAAAGAAGAAACTTTGAAAAAACATTGTTGGCCATGGAAAAAAAAAATGCTGGAAACCAGCATTTTCTCTATCCCTACATTGTTTTTTATCCATTCCAAAACAAAATCAAACCAATTGAGCCACATTGACATTGTTGTCTGCAAAAATGCTGGCACTCAGCTCTTTCTCCTTTTCTCACAATGTTTCTATTCTATAAAGTTTTGATTTTTGAGTCAAATTGAACAACAAGTGGGTTGCCAATGCTCTGCTGCAGTTGCAATCAGTGAAAAAATCTAAGTCAGGAAAGAGAAATAACTATGTCAAAAGTATTTTGATGGTTATGTGTCCCTTTGGTATACTTTCCTCTTTAAACCCTTTCCCAAACGGCAAATTTTGGACCAGACCAAATTCAAAGCATCTTGCAGATGACAAATTAACAGTTGCTAAAAAGATCATTTTTCTATATGATAGGGTAGAAAACATTGTAGGAAAAGGAGAAAATGCTGGTTACCAGCATTTTCTCCTTTCTCCACAATGTTTTCAAAAGGCTTCTATTCCAGACCGGTGAAAACCAGGGATTGTTTGGGAAAGGGTTAAACAGTGAACAAATTGTCCAAGTTTGAATAAAAAATTGTCTGTAATGACAGAGATATTATACTTGTCAGAGTTTTTGCATGACTGCACCGATGATACAAATGATGCCAGGGCTACAACAATACATGTACCTTGATGCTTTCTTTTAAAACAGCCTAGCTTAACCCTTTACTCCATAGATACTCATTTCTATGCATTGCTTGTAGGAGCCTTTTGAAAACATTGTGGCAAATGGTGAAATTGCTCGTGACGAGCAATTTCACCTTTTGCCACAATGTTTTCTTCACTATCAAAAGGTGTCATATACACATAAGAAATTGCTTCATGCTTGTTGTTATTTAGGGTCAACTAGAGATACCATAGAAATGCCTTATGGGGTAAAGGGTTAAAATTGTGCCATACAGTTTTTTTTTTTTTATCTGGTAAAAAGGTAATTATATAATATTTTACTCGTACATGTAATTTTTTAAACTATGACTAAGCAATCACAACTTCCAGTGACTCTAAGGAATATAACTTTAGAAAAAAAGTTTTGGAAAAGCAGAAATGCTGTTTACCAGCATTCTTGATTTCTACTACATCAAAGATAAATTACACCATTTAAGCCACCTTTACTTAATTTGTCATCTGCAAATGCTTAAGGTTCATGTAAAGTGTTTATTTTGCTTAATTTCATACGTCAATAATTCTGTAATTATTAAAATTTGTCCAGGAAAACCATATATCAAATTAAAGCTCTGGATGAGTACAAGCTGTTTTACATAATTATACCTACTGGCCTTGCATAATAAAACTAAAACATTGCAGAAAAAGATGACATCGTTTAAAACCTACAAAATAATAATGACATAACAAAATTGCTTAAGTTTTGGAGAAAACATAGGCTATGGTACATACCAGGTACTGCTACTACCAAAAATCCTATAGTTTCTTTAAAAAGGCACATATTTAAGTCAGAAAGTTTGACATTTTTCCCTTATTGAATTGTCAACCATGTTTGACCTACTTTGTTTTAGTAACAGGTATGGTGTCTCCACAGGATCAAAATGTACAAGTGGTTGTGTGTAATAAACTTTCATTAGTATTACCTGAACAAATTGACATGAAATAAATGACCTCAATTACTATATATTACACACTTGATTTATTGTTCTAACTTGGCTCCGGCTAATGTCGTCTGCATGCGGAACTATGTGCATGTTTCTAAACTCTTTATGCTGCTAATAGATTTATAGTGTTTTCAAAGAATACTTGAAATACCTGAAATAACCATTATATTGTTGGTTTAAATTGGTAATACATGGTGGGTGACTTAGATCTATGATGCACTTTCTATGCAGCCTGATCTTAATCTATGCCATCCGCAAAACCGTTTTATTTTGACTAAGGCGCAGTAAGGGTCAAACCCGACATTTACCGATAACAGTTTCTGTACAGTCCGATTATACCAGATGGTTTAAATATTCACGTTTTAATTACTCTTTGCATAAAGGTCAATTTCAGGTCAATTTATTCCAGTAATAATTTTAGAATAAAAATGACCTGTACAAGTGAAATTTCCATGTCCACTTACAAACCCTTTCTCAAAAACAGCACCCCACTACCCCATCAGACACACAAAAAGAACAATGAAAAAAATGCTTATGTCAAAAATTGATTCTAAATCCTATCTACCAGACTGGTGACACCTTAATCCTATCTACCAGACTGGTGACACCTTTTGTAACTGCTGTTTTTGAGAAAGGGTTTGGACGTAGACATGGACATTTCACTTGTACAGGTCATTTTTATTTGTTTTATTATCTAAAATTACTAATGAAAGTTTATCATGCACAACCACTTGTACATTTTGATCCTGTGGAGACACCATACCTGTTACTAAAACAAAGTAGGTCAAACATGGTTGACAATTCAATAAGGGAAAAATGTCAAACTTTCTGACTTAAATATGTGCCTTTTTAAAGAAACTATAGGATTTTTGGTAGTAGCAGTACCTGGTATGTACCATAGCCTATGTTTTCTCCAAAACTTAAGCAATTTTGTTATGTCATTATTATTTTGTAGATTTTAAACGATGTCATCTTTTTCTGCAATGTTTTAGTTTTATTATGTAAGGCCAGTAGGTATAATTATGTAAAACAGCTTGTACTCATCCAGAGCTTTAATTTGATATATGGTTTTCCCGGACAAATTTTAATAATTACAGAATTATTGACGTATGAAATTAAGCAAAATAAACACTTTACATGAACCTTAAATATCGATAAGTCTACAATTTTGCGGTTTGACAAAGAGTGAAGGCAAGTCCAGAATTTTGTTGTGTTATAAAGGGTTAGGTAAAAATGTTTGTTTACCTATTTGCTGCTGTAAGTTCAATGTTACCAGTACTTAAATAAATGCAGAATGAATAAATAGGCATTGTTGTCCCCATGGTGTATGACAGTCTTTCAAACATCGTGAGATCGTATGTCTCTATAGCATGGCCAACAAACACACTCTCCTCTTTATCAAAGTACTCCAAGTAAGGTCTTCTGTTTCGCACCCCAAACACATACCATCGAAGAGGTTCTAGTTTCTGAAATCAAAATAAACTTCTTAAACAAAAGATAGTATTTGGCATCACTTGGGATTCAAACCAGCCTGCCATACCTGGGTTTCAAGTCCAATATGTTTGTATTTGTGCTACAGGGCTAAAGCAGTGTGATAAAAATGGTAAAAAATTGGTAGAAATAAACTAACTCTGTACCACACAATCCCGACTTTTAACAACGTAGAGAAAGAAGCCTTTTGAAAATATTGTGGGAAAGGAATATATAATTGTCCTTGGAGGCTTCTTTGAAAACTGTTCGCATAATCTGATTCCATCAAAATCTCTGATTGCCTCGTCAACTAAATGAAATTTTTTAAGAAATTATTTATAAATATCTTCTCTGATATCGCTGGTCAGATTTTGGAATAATTTCACAGAAATGAGAGTTAGAAATTTTTAAACATACAGTCAAACGCCAGTAGCTCGAACACGGGAATCTTCAAACACTACAAAAAATTCGAACAAGAATGTCAGTCCCGACAAAAAATGCTCTTAATTCAACGAGTTCGACCTCGGAAAACTCGCACACCGTGAAACTCGAACTCTCAAACACATTTCATGGTCCCAAACGTGAAATCACTATACTTTTTACCTGGGAAAGGTCGAACAAAAGGTTGTCCGATAAATTAGTTGACAATTGTTTGTGAATTTCACACATGTAGATTGTTGATCTGTTTATGGCACCTTAGTGCCCACTAAATGAAATGGTGCATAATATTAACGCGTTCCATGAAAAATAAGTACCTTTCATTAATTAATGCTGATAAATAATGATTGTAATTTTTTCTCTTGATTGGATGTTTGCTCTGCCTTTAATCATTTTTTCACGCCTTTCGCATCAAACTGTGGTGTTTGACTGTATTTTTGTCTTTGCAAACTGAAGCCGTATATTAAACTTGTGTTCTATAAATAGAATGAATGTACATGTAAATATAAACAAAGAGGAGGTTTCAATCAGATGATATTTCGATGCTAGGTTAAGTAAATAAAGAGTTATTTTCCCGAACAACTGTTTTGTTTGTAAATGGTAAAAATATCTAAATTTTCCATGCGATCATTTAAAATGCTATTGGGCGTTGGTAATGTCGGCCATAACCTACTGCGGACATAATATATCTTTTAATCGAATCCGGCGATCTGTAAATGATCTTCGGCTAGGTCGAACTTCCGATAACTCGAACAAATCGGCTGGTCCGCTGGGTGTTCGAGCTACTGAGATTGGACTGTACATGTATTTATTTTACATCGATTGAGAAACAAGTACTTACAACTTGTACTAATCTCTCTCGATTCTTCTCTCTGGGAACTACACAAGTGCTCACGCCGAACATGTGAGCCAATGAACAAGAGGGCCATGATGGCCCTGAAATCGCTCACCTGAGTTTATTGACCAAACATGCACCATCTAGTTTCCCAGTGACCTAGTTTTTTATCAGACATTACCCATCATCAAACACTTTTGAGATATCAATAAGACAAACATTCTGGCCAAGTTTCATGAGTATTGGACTGAAAATGTGGCCTCTACAGTGTACAAAAGGTTTTTCTAAGATTTCATCAAGTGACCTGGTTTTGGACCCGACAAATACCCATTATCAAACTCTTTTGAGACATCACCAAATAAAACATTCTGACCAAGTCTGAAGAGTATCAGGCAGAAAATGTAGCCTCTGGAGTGTACACAAGGTTTTCTAATATTTGACCCATTGACCTAGTTTTTGACTCCACATGACCCATTTTCAAACTCATTCAAGGTATCACCAGGACAAATATTATGAACCAGTTTTAGGAGTATCAGACTGAAAATGTGTCCTCCAGAGCATACAAAAGGTGTTTATAACATTTGACCTATTGACCCAGTTTTTGACCCAACATGACCCATTTTCAAACTCATCCAAGATAGTATAAAGGCAAACATTCTGACTAATTTTCAAGAGTGTTGGACTGAAAATGTGGCATCCAGAGGATATACAAGGTTTTTCTAAGATTTGACCTGGTGACCTAGTTTTTAACCCCCAATGACCCATTTTCAAACCTGTCTGAGATATCATCAAGACAAACATTCTGACCAACTTACAAGAGTTTCAGACTGAAAATGTGGCCTCTAGAGCCTACAAAAGGTTTTTCTAACATTTGACCTAGTGACCTAGTTTTTGACCCCACATGACCCACTTTCGTTCTTGTCCGAGATATCATCCAGGCAAACATACTGACCAACTTTCATGAGTATCCAACTGAAAATGTGGCCTCTAGAGCGTACACAAGGTTTTTCTAAGATTTGACCTAGTGACCTAGTTTTTGACCCCACGTGACCCATTTTCAAACTCATCCCAGATATCATCCAGACAAACATCCTGACCAACTTTCATGAGTATCCGACTGAAAATGTGGCCTCTAGAGCGTACAAAAGGTTTTTCTAAGATCTGACCTAGTGACCTAGTTTTTGACCCCACGTGACCCATTTCCAAACTCGTCCGAGATTTCATCCAGACAAACATCCTGACCAACTTTCATGAGTATCCAACTAAAAATGTGGCCTCTAGAGCGTACAAAAGGTTTTTCTAAGATTTGACCTGGTGACCTAGTTTTTGACCAGACGTGACCCATTTTCGAACTCGTCCGAGATATCATCCAGACAAACATCCTGACCAACTTTCATGAGTATCCGACTGAAAACGTGGCCTCTAGAGCGTACAAAAGATTTTTCTAAGATTTGACCTGTTGACCTAGTTTTTGACCCCACGTGACCCATTTTCAAACTCGTCCGAGATATCATCCAGACAAACATCCTGACCAACTTTCATGAGTATCCGACTGAAAACGTGGCCTCTAGAGCGTACACAAGGTTTTTCTAAGATTTGACCTGGTGACCTAGTTTTTGACCCCACGTGACCCACTTTCGAACTCGTCCAAGATATCATCCAGACAAACATCCTGACCAACTTTCATGAGTATCCGACTGAAAACGTGGCCTCTAGAGCGTACAAAAGATTTTTCTAAGATTTGACCTGTTGACCTAGTTTTTGACCCCACGTGACCCATTTTCAAACTCGTCCGAGATATCATCCAGACAAACATCCTGACCAACTTTCATGAGTATCCGACTGAAAACGTGGCCTCTAGAGCGTACACAAGGTTTTTCTAAGATTTGACCTGGTGACCTAGTTTTTGACCCCACGTGACCCACTTTCGAACTCGTCCAAGATATCATCCAGACAAACATCCTGACCAACTTTCATGAGTATCCGACTCAAAATGCGGCCTCTAGAGCGTACACAAGGTTTTTCTAAGATTTGACCTAGTGACCTAGTTTTTGACCCCACATGACCCATTTTCGAACTCGTCCGAGATTTCATCGAGACAAACATCCTGACCAACTTTCATGAGTATCCGACCAAAACTGTGGCCTGTAGAGCGTACACAAGGTAAAAAGTTGACAACGGACGACGCACGACGGACGACGGACGCCGGACACAGCACGATCACAATAGCTCACCATGAGCACTTCGTGCTCAGGTGAGCTAAAAATCCCAAAGTTGACAACCGCTCCTGGGTATCAAACTCAGGACCTTATGGTTACTAGGCCGACACTCTACCTCACAACCACAGACACCACATTTAAAAATTTGCATTGTGTGGTGGACAGGTTACCGCATTTTTCTCCCTTTTTCACAATGCTTCTTAAAATTCCTGAGACAAATATTTTCATTTAACCCATTACCAAAAAATCCCTAGTTTTTACCATCCACAGATAGAAGTCTTTTGAAAACATGGTGGGAAAAGGAGAAAATGCATTTTTTTCCTTTCCCGACAATGTTTTCTACCTTGCTGGAAACAAATTTTGGTTTTTGAGTTGCGTTTATTTTGTCATCTGCAAGTGCTTTCTATTTGGATCTGTCAAAAGTTTTGTCATTTGGTACACAGCTGAGCCTTATCTGATAAAAAATTAGTCTCAACAAGTGCTGTCAAAATTTTGTTATCTGGTATAGAGATAACCCTTTACCACACAATCTCAACTTTTAACAAACATGAGAAAGAACATTTTTGAAAACATTGATGGAAAAGGAGAAAATGTTGGTAACCAGCATTTTCTCCTTTTCCCACAATAGTTTCTAGCCTTTCAGATAACCAATCATGTGAGCCATAGTTAATTTTAGCATCTGCACATGCTTTCAGTGTGGACCTGTTTAACCCTTTATCACACAATCCCTACTTTTAACATCTCTGTGATACGAGACTTTTGAAAACATTGTGGGAAAAGGAGAAAGTGCTGGTAACCAGCATTTTCTCCTTTTTCCCCAATGTTTTCTTCCCCTCCTAAAACATATTTCAATTCTTCAGTCACAATTAGTATGTTATCTGCAAATACTTTCAATTTGGACCAGTCTACAATTTGTCGTTTGGTAAAGAGTTAAAGTATTGTGTTGTGATAATTACAGAGTTACAATGCACATGAGGAATCAATATGTAAAAGCTTACTATCAAAAATCAAATCTTCATTATTTTTGAACATGTGTTACTTATGATAAAGATTTTCCCAAACAAACTGAACTTTGATTCAAACAGTAGCATTTCACATGCAAGGCAAAGCAATATCTGCTCTGCTGAGAGAGTATAACAAGATCAGATACCAGAGAACCTGCAATCTGATCTTGAGATTTGCACTCCTTGACAGTAGGTAACATAAATATAACCCAGTGACAACAGGGTTTGAATTTGAGAATCTTTACAGTACACTGCAATAAGTGTTGTTCATTCAAGATTCAAGATTTTAGTCATACTTATGCATGTACATACATTTCGTAACATACAAATATATATCTATATTCAAAATAAAATAGGTCATTTAAATAGACAGATGAATATAAATAATAAGATGTCATAATAAGACAATGAGATGTCACAAGAAGACAATAAGCAGCAAGAAAATAAAATAGAAAGCTGGAAAAGTGGAGAATGAGCACAGACAATTTAGGTATTTAAAGGTGGGTACTTAGAATTTGCACATAACACCAAATTAAAAAATATATATGTCACTGAAATTTGTATGAAAAAATAATACAAATCATCAGTAATTAAGAATCATAAAATTACAAAAAAAAAATTTTTTTGTGGTATTCCCTTAAAAGGCTACATAGCCTCTAAAGCTATTTTTAGATTTTTAGATTTCCCGCCAAAATCAAAAAAGCATTGTGGGAATGTTGAGTGACTTGCATATGACTATTAAATTCCATAACATAACAAACATTTAATTATTTTCCATAATGTCTAGAACTTCGGATGCTATGTTTGAAGCTTTGTCTGTATATTTCCGGTTACTGTGATGTAAATGAGCGAGTTGCTCATGTAAAAATAGACCATGTTTCCCTTCAGTGTCAACCTGGGCTGTAGTAAACGTCTAATTTATCTAGCTGTCAGATGGTTTTCGTCTACTGGAGTTTAACAAATGAAAATTATAAGGCTTTGGGAGTACAAGAATGATTTTTTTGCATTTTTTGTAAAATGTTGTCCCAAAATCTGAAGGGCCACCTTTAATCATTGTATATTTACTAGTATCATGTACATTTTCTTTGCAGACAGAAATCATTAGACTTGCCTCCGTATTGATCATACAGTCAATAACATAATTCATTCCGCAATACAAGAGTTACCAGTAAACCAATTAATTAAGTCTTAACCTTTTATCACAGGATCACACATTTTAACAACACTGATTAAGAACACTTCTGATAAACATTGTGGAACAAGGAGAAAATGCTGGTTACCAGCATTTTCTCCTTCTCCCACAATGCTTTCAACTATTTGAATGATAATCCCTTTTGTTTCCCTTTCATTTGAATAACTTTAAACTGCCATAGATCTGCATTTGCTTTTAGATTGGAGATGTCTAAGATATAGCAGAGTTAGATGACCTTAAGGTAGAAAGCTATAGTTAGCAGCATTTTGTCCATTACCTGCCATATTTTCTTCCTTACAAATGACAACAAACTTCATTTGAAGCAAATCAAAGTTGTACCTCAAGCCAAGCCCATGTAGCTCATTCGGTAGCATACAGGACTTGATAACAGGGGGTCGTGAGTTCGATCCCAGGCTCGGCCAATTTCTTTCCGATGATTGATGATAGTCATTGCAACAGGATTCATTCCTCTCTCACCACTGATCATTGTTTCGACGATGGTTATATGGGAAAGCAACCGTAGCTTAGAAAGAATATTGTGTGGAATACTGGTAACAGAAACTCCAGGAAAGCATGGGTAGGTGCACTGGCCACCGCGATATAATTGAAATAATGTAGAAAAGGATGTTAAATACCATACAATCAATCAACCATGATTTCAATATGGATGAGGCTTAATCCTTTACTCCAAAGATACTCATTTTGACACATCAACAACAGACAGCTTTTGAAAACATTGTGGGAAAAGGAGAAATTGCTCGTAACGAGCAATTTCTCTTTTTCCCACAATGTTTTTCACTCAATCAGATAATTGTTTCCCCATTTGTTCATGTTTTTGACATCATATGTTCATTTGCTGCTGAATCAGAAGAGCCTAAAATTGCATGTGAAGTAAAGGGATAAATACCCTTCTAAAAATTCTAAAACACTGTAGTGAAAATGAGAAAATGCTGGTTACCGGAACCAAACTAACTTTTTCCAACACAATCCTGACTTTTAACAACCCTAAAAAAGAAGCCTTTTGAAAACATTGTGAGAAAAGGAGAAAATGCTGGTAACCAGCATTTCCTCCTATTCCCACAATGTTTTCTACCTTCCCTAAACAAGGCTAGTTTCAGTTTTTAACTTGCATTTATTTGTCTGCAAAGGCTTTGAATTCATAATTGTCTAAATAAAATTTTGTTGTTTGGTAAAGGGTTCAATTTGTACCTCTGTTAACTCTTTACCACGCAATCGCTACTTTTAAAGACCCTAAAAAAGAAGCCTTTTGAAAACATTGTGAGAAAAGGAGAAAATGCTGGTAACCAGCATTTTCTCCTTTTCTCACAATGTTTTCTACTCCGCTGGAAACAAATTTCAATTTTTGGGTTACATTTAATTCACAGTATATAAACGAACTGTACCCCAACCGGATATTGCGATTAAATTTCAATGATGTCCACTTTGCATTAGAGACAGCCGAGATAAAAATTGTTGTGTCTCTCATACTGCTGAATGTAAACTATGTGAATCTTTATGTATAGTTTATGCCACACCTGTATTGTTAATACATAAACTGCTACATAACCATTCTTAGCTTTAAAACATTGAAATTCTCAATACTCACCGCAGGCTACAACGTCATTTGCAGTAGACCCGATCTTAAATCAGCTTTTATCATGTTAAGGCTGGCTGGAACACGTTTTCTGAGTTTGAACCGGTGCAATTAATTAATTAAAAAAGACATTTGCGGCATTGAACATTTTAAAGTTCGATTTTGAACATAAAAAATAAGAATAAATGCCTCTATGTAAAGTAGGTCAACTGTACGTTTCTTGCTGTTGATTCGTACCCTTACTTGCGAGTTTACGAAATCTATCTGTACGATGTCTTGGGAGTTTTTTCAAATATTCTGTACTGTTCTTGGGATAACAAATCTGATGCCTGATGGTATGAATGTGTACATTTTCATGTATAAAATGGAGTAATTCAGATGCCTTTAAATACAGCAAACTGTCAACCACAAGCTTTGGTGATATAATAAATCATAATTTGGAAATCCATAAAGGAAAAACCACAAGATCAAAATTTCAGAATTTGATTCACAAAGAAAAGAAACAATTTCATAAAAAAAATACTTCAAAAGTATTCCAAAAGATTTGAAGCTATGGAACAGGCCTCTGTTACCTAATGATGATACTAAGACAGTGAGTTTGAAGGTTTGTTTATGTGTCACCATTTTAAAAAAGCCCCATAAAGAAAGACACCAGTGAGGGATGTTCACAAGTTCCTCAAAGAATCTGAATGTTTTATGTGAAATAGTGTTTTATAGTAGTTATTCCTATTCCTCATAGAAATGGGTCATCAGTCAATCACTTAAGAAAATATTGTAAGAATTTGAGAAGAAATTACACTCAACGAACAAATTCTTCCTTTCTCGTAACATTTTCTATTCTTTTTCAAAATTATACTTTTATTAAGCAGATCTGTAAATTTTCCCCTAAATTCTCCCAAATTGGATGAGTCCACGATGCCGTATCAGGAAAGGGTAATTCCTCTTGTCATCTATTAGCAGATGAATCCCTCTTTTTATCTATTAGCAGATGAATACGAATTGTGAAATTTTATTGCATCAATTCGTTCTGTTCCTTAAAGGTGGGTATATAGGTTTTTCACATCACACAAAATTAAATAATATATATATCACTGAAATGTATATGAAAAAACAATACAAATTATCGATAATAAAGAATCATAATATAACAAAAAAATTGGGGGTGGTATTCCATTATAAGGCTACGTTGCCCATTAGGCTATTTTTAGATTTCGCACCTAAAAATTAAATTCCATAAGAAAAACGTATTTATTTTCCATAAAGTCTTCTTCAGACGCTATATTTGAAGATTCGTCTGTTTATTCCCAGTATGCAAATGAGCAAAAATAGACGGTGTGTCCCGTCGGTGTCGACCTGGGCTGTAGTAAATCTCTTATTTTTCTTGTTGTCGGATGGTTTTCTACTACTGGGGTTTAATGAAAGAAAATTATACGGCTTTGGGAGTATAAAGATTTTTCTTTTGTATTTTTGTAAAATTTTTGTCCCAAAATCTGAAGGGCCACCTGTAACTCATGAAAAGGAAGTAGAATAAAACCGAGTCTTTTTATACTATTATGTTTGGCTGCTTTTCTCTCAAAAACCCGATCTTCAGTGACTGTTTACACCCACAAGAATAGATTTTCAATGACCTGTCGCAGCTGTTATATATCTCCCCGTGTTTCATATTTGATATTGTCTTTTATTTTGGTCCGCCTTGATCACCGATTTCAACACTAACTTATGGAAATAAAATACAGCTCCACCCATACCCTGCTGTAATAAAAGAGCTGTGCAGTACACTCTGCATGAACTAAAGACGTAAAAATTTGTGACACATAGTCCTTGTGAGACATAATCCTTCAACAAAACATACAACAACGAATGGTGTTCAGAAATGGCACTGATAATGACAAAATAACAAAATCATTGTTCCACTTTTATAATATAAAATAGCGTATTTCATGTGTGGTGGTACGAGGATAAGGTTGTACACATGGTGGGTAGACGAGGTGTCGAATGGCTAGGTTAGAGATTATTCAGTGTCGACCGATTACAGTGCTGACAGCACTTTGATATTTTTATACGATGGAAGGGTCATATTATGTTATGGCCACGGTCGGTCACCGTTAGCATTTTTTGTATGCACCCACAGTTTCCATCGGAATGATTTGAAACTTACTACAATGAATCTCTATTTCACTGACAAGCCCCTTTGGGCGTATATGCACTGCTGTGCGAAGCTCATGTTATTTTTTTGCCAATGAGACAAAGTCGTGTCATTTTGAACGTATACTTAGAAATGATTCACATATAATCACAGCTAATATTTTTTACTTCTGATATATATATTAAATTTTATACAGCATACAAAGTGTTGTGGCAAAGGGTGAAATTGCTTGTAACGAGGAGTTCCACCTTTTGCCAAAAAAATTTCAAAGATTCTTCAGTACAACTGCATTGAAATGACAATGTAAGGAATAAATTGCGAAACAAAGTTTGTATTGAGCACTCTAGTAACGTGCGTAATGGATGTTTCGCTCTTGTGTAGGTATAAAGCAATGGAAATCCCTGTATGGTACTCGCAAGAATTCATTCAGCCAACTCGCAAGTAATGTACAGATCATTTACTTGATATTTGCAAGAAGGGTACAGTATCAAACCGTTCGCCATGCAGAATGTCCATACATTTTTAAGTAATGTTAACAAATTTTGTCGGCATATATTGGCTGTTTTGTGAAGAGCATACATTTAGAAACAAAACTTTACAAATGGGTATCGGATAAATAGACGGAATTATACATAAATTGCCTTGTGAAAACAGCATGTATAGTAGTGAGCAAAAGAAGTGAAGATGAGTATTGCACTTTATCAGCAATTACACGGCCAAAGATGGTGAATGATGCATTTATTTGAAAGATACATTATTTCATTCAATGATGCAAATGTTTACAAGTTGCGTGAAAGTCACATAAACCTGTCGATCTCAGTTATTCAAAAGCACCCATCTGTTTTCACCAATCGATTCATGGAATTTATTCGCAATATCCGGTTTGGGTACAGTTCGTTTATATACTGTGTAATTTGTCGTCTGCAAAATTTAATGCTTTCAGTTTGGACTTGTCTAAAATTTTGTTATATGGTAAAGGGTTCAACTCGCACCGCTGTTTATCATGATTTAAATATGGATGAATCTAAAATTTTTCATGAGCAGTTAAAATTTAAACCTTTACCAAACAATCTCGGGGTTAAACGACACTAACAAAGGAAGCCCCTCGAAACATTCTGGAGAGGAAAATGAGAAAATGCTGGTAATCAGGGTTTTCTCCTTTTCAGACATTATTTTCTACCCTTCAATTGACAAACACTATCATTTTAGCTACATTGGTCACCTGAAAATGCTTTCCAATCAGGAAAGTCAGGAAAGTCAATAAATTTTGAAGTTTGGGTAAAGTGTTAACTCTTAACTAAACAACAAAATTTTGGACTATAGTCAAAATTCAAAGCACTTGCAGACGAGAAAACAATTACTGGTATGACTGAACAACTGAAAATTGTTTTAGGCCAAGTAGAAAACAATGTGGGGGAAAAGGAGAAAATCCTGATTACCAGCATTTTCTCCTTTTCCCACAGCATTATCAAAAGGCCTCTTTCTTACAGTCAGTTAAATTCGGGGTTGTGTGGTAAAGAGTTAAAAAGATTGAATATTATTCACTTCCTTGTGATATATTATACACATACACGCTGAAATGACCTCACACAGTGCCCTTTATAACTTGCATCTTAGGCTGATAAATGCAGGGGAGTTTTGGCAGACAGTATAAATCAAAATCAGACTGCACAGAATGTCCAGTATGATCTTAGATCAACCCAGTCTAACGAGACGATAACTTTTCTCCAAAAGTGTTTATAAAATATCAACATTTGGGTTTTTACTATCAGTTTGAAATAAACATTCAATTTTCTTAGCAGGATATGAGTAAACTCTTTACCAAACAAAATTTTAGACTTGCCCAAATTAAAAGCATTTGCAGTCAATAATAAAAAATTTACCCCGAAATTGAAATGTGTGATTTTGGTACAGGTAAAAAAACATTGTTGGACAAGGAGAAAATGCTGGTCACCAGCATTCTCTCCTTATCCCACAATGTTTTTTTAAAAGCCTTTTCCCTCAAGGTTATTAAAACTGAATATTTTGGTAAAGGGTTAATTTGCTAAAAGTGAAGGTTGAGATACCATAAGACACATAGATTGGTCTGCACTTCCTGTTTCTTTTTTCCTGTATATTCTAATCCAGCCATTGTGTTAAAGAGGCAATAAGTAATAGTTAAACGCTAAGAAGTCAAAATTAAACGATTTAAACAGCCAAAAGGAGGGAGCGTAGCGACCGACTGTGGCTGTTTAAATCGTTTAATTTTGAACTTCTTAGCGTTTAACTGACTTAGTCTTTTTCCGCCCACATTATAGGATTGCCAAAATGATGTTCCATATAAGGAATCCACTATTCACAAAGAAACGCCCTTTCACCCATATATGGAGTTGGCTGATTCGCTAAAGAAACGTCATCATTGCATCATCGCTAAATATGACGTAATTTAAACCGCGTACACGACCACGTGGTATTTAACCCTTTACCAAACAATCAATTGGGAAGGAAGGTTATTTTTGGAAAAGGAGAAAATTCTGGTTATTGGCATTTTCTCCTTTTCCTACAATATTTTCTACCCTGTCAAGAAACTCTCCACTTTCGAAATTTGATATCTGCCAATGCTTTCAATTTGGAATGGTCTAAAATTTGTCATATGGGAAAGGGTTAAAGAACCGTCATTATCAGCTTCATTTCCAGTTCACGCTTGACTATCGCCAGTCAAACAATCCCTGGTTTTTACGGGTCAGGAATAGGAGCCTTTTGAAAACATAGTGGGAAAAGAAGAAAATGCTGGTAACCAGCATTTTCTCCTTTTCCCACAATGTTTTCTACCCTATCATATAGAAAAATCATCTTTTCAGCAACTGTTAATTTGCCATATGCAAAATGCTTTCAATTTGGTCTAGTCCAAAATTTGCCGTTTGGGAAAGGGTTAAACAATGTCAAATATGGCAGAATTTGACCAAGATTTTGAGGAAGTAACGACTAGACTCAGCCTATGAAAATTTCTACAGATTTAGATTTAGTCTACTAGTCTACAGCAATATTTTTTCTTAAAATTTCAACATATCGTCGATTTACTTCCTAAACCCTGTAACAACAGCTTGTTTCAAGCTTCCTAGGTGGTATGTTTCAGAGGACAACCGACCATATAGATCTAGATTGATCGGCTTTTATTACATAAATTGTATCTGTGTTTTACCTTTTTTTTTCAACGGCGTAACTTGTAGATCTACTTGGCATGGGCTAGACCTAATTTAACCCTTTCCCGAACTACAAATTTCAGACTCTTCCAAACTGAAAGGGTTTGCAGAGGACAATTTTAACTTTCATAACAATGGCAGAAAATTATCCAAACGGACAGAAAACACTGTGGGAAAAGGAGAAATTGCTCGTTACAAGCAATTTCTCCTTTTCCCACAATGCCTTCAAAAGACTTGTAGATCTACTGCAGACACGTAAAAACAAAGGCTTGTTTTGGAGAGGGTTAAGTAATTGTTGAATATTAATGAGGGGGGTAGGGTTTAGGTACGCATGCGCAGTAAATCCAGATAAACTCCAGATAAACTCCGACGTTTAAATGGATAAATGATCAAAATAAACCTTCGTTGGGTAGTTTATGGAAGATAGACGGTCAAAAATGTTCAAATATGAGCGTTCTGATTGGATAGAAAAGTAGGACAAAGACTAATACTCATTTTATGCCAGTTTTAACTCATTTTGTTTTTATTTTATCAAAATATAGTCATTCTTACATATCTATGCCAAATATTGCGCCTGACGGTTGCAAGTTTGCTTAGATTACGCCTGATAGAAAATGCATTTCACAGAATTGCGGCCTTCAATTTAAACAGACTGGTCGTTTCTGGATTTTGAATCGAAGATATTTGATATCCATTATACACTCGGGTAGATTCGTATGATGATCATGCAGACTGTAACGTGACTATACTTGACCTTGGCCTTGATGCAGTAAATAAAAGAAAATGGATGCTTCTCTGTTGCAGCCTTTATTTTTAGACGGAGATCGAGGCATATATGTAAGTTACACAATATCCGACTCTAGGCGGAAACCAACGATAAATTTCCGTGAGTCACCGCCATTGTTTACAGCTTCGATCGTCAGCCAGTTTTCTTCTGGCAAATTTTCGGTTTTTCACACAAACCCCCGTGTTTCTTTTTTCATTTACACGATATATGTCAGTAATTTATCCTTGTGTACACAAAGGACAGATTTCTGTACCATTCTATTTTTCTTTTTGAAATTTAACAGCTTTTCTGCTCAACACTGTAGACAGGCATCTTTAACCCATTACCATACAATCCCTACTTTTGACGCCCCTGAGAAAGAAGCCTTCAGAAAATATTGTGGGAAAAGGAGAAAATGCTGGTAACCAGCATTTTCTCCTTTTCCCACAATGTTTTCAACCCTTCACAAAACAAATTTAAATTTTTCAGTCACTTTTATGTTGTCATCTGCAAATGCTTTCAATTTGGACCAGTCTAAAATACTGCCGTTTGGTAATGGGTTAATTCTTTGTCAAATGAATGATCCAAATTGTAGGCAATGAATTTTGTAGATGACCTATAAAGTTTAGCTGAAATGATGGATATTATCTGTGAAAATGTAAAAAAGCTTGATGGAAATGGAGAAAATACTGGTCATCAGCATTTTCTCCTTTTCCCACAAGGTTTTTAACCCTTTCCCAAAGGAGAAGCTTTTGGACTAGACCAAATTGAAAGCATTTGCAGACGACAATTCAACTCTTGTTGAAAAGATGATTTCTGTCTATGATAGGGTAGAAAATATTGTGGAAAAAGGAAAAAAATGCTGGTTACCAGCATTTTTTCCTTTTCCCGCAATGTTTTCAAAAGGCTACTATCCCAGACCCGTAAAAACCAGGGATTGTTTGGGAGAGGGTTAATAGGCTATTTCCTCAGGATTATTTGTTTGTGTCAATTGACGCCATTCTGACAACTAAGGTCACATCACAGTAGTCAGTGGATAATCATTTGTTTCCTGGCTTTCTCACACCTTTGCTGACACAGATTTCTTTTCAAGCCACTGACTGCAACAGGGCATCTTCATGAGCCAAGGTTATGATCACTACATGGATCTTACCTTGGCGGATCGAGATTTCTGCGATACACCCTCTATTGGATGCTGGTTATTATCCCCCTTTAAATCATTTTTCTGATAGCCAATGCAGTATCCTTTTACAAACCGCTTACAAATACAATAATTCAGCATGAAGCAATAACCACAAACATACTTTGACATTCCAACGTCAGGTGGTGGAATATAGCCTAAAACCTCCAATACTTGATTGGTCACATTGAACCTTTCTGTAATTGTTGTTCGTCAATGTTTTTTCGTTTATAAATCATAACAGATCTTGCCCACATCCAAAGAGGTGTCAGTGTTTACCTTCTATTTTTATTCGAAAGGTCATGAACTTGTTCTATTTTTATCAAAGATAAAAATGCTACGAGCAATTGATTTGTTGCAGTTACAGTTAGCTGCAACCAATGAAAATATGTATCAAGGGAATGTAAAAATCAAGCTCAATCCGCCAAGGGTAGTGTAGCTTAGTGGATCGTCACCCTTGGCTTGCGAAGAAGGCATCAGAGATGTGAGCTAAAAAATGGCAAGAAAGTTCACCCTAACAGGTTATCAAACCTGCTACCATCAGGTCACAAGACACACTAACTGTCAAGCTACCAGGCAAGGCTAAGCCTTTGTCACCAATCTCTTGTTTTAACTCTTTGCCACATAGTCCCGACTTTAACCCATTACCACACAATCCCTACTTTTGAAGCCCCTGAGAAAGAAGCCTTTTGAAAACACTGTGGGAAAAGGAGAAAATGCTGGTAACCAGCATTTTCTCCTTTTCCCACAGTGTTTTCTACCCTTACCAGAACAAATTTCTATTTTTGAGTCACCTTTATTTTGTTGTCTGCAAATGCTTTCAATTTGGACCAGTGTAAAATTTTCTCGTGTGGTAATGAGTTAACAAACCTGAGAAAGAAGTCAACTGAAAACATTGTGGGAAAAGGAGAAAATGCTGGTAAACAGCATTTCTCTTTTTCCCACAATGTTTTCTCTCCTATCATAGATAAATTTTTCTTATTGAGTTACATTTAACCCTTTACCAAACAACAAAATTTTGGACTAGTCCAAACTGAGGGCATTTCCAGATGACAAAATAAATGTGAATCAAAAATGGAAATTTGATTGAGAAAGGGTAGAAAACATTGTGGAAAATGGAGAAAATGCTGGTTACCAGCATTTTCTCCATTTCCCACAATGTTTTCAAAGGCTTTCTTTCTTAGGGTCATTAAAAGTCGGGATTGTGTGGTAAAGAGTTCAATTGTTGTCCGCAAATGATTTAAGTTTAGACAAGGCTACCTTTTTGTCATGTTGTAAAGAGTAAATGACCCTGTGTAGGATGCTTTTTAACGCTTGTAACATCATAATTTACCCTTTTCAAATACAGTTCAAACCATTTTAGCCACAATCATTTTCTTTTTAACTCTTTACCAAATGTCAAAATTTTAGACTTGTCCGAATTGAAAGCATTTGCAGACAACAAAACAAAGATGACTAAAGAATTGATTTTTATTTATTTTTTTCAGAAGGGTAGAAATGGTTGTGGGAAAAGGAGAAAATGCTGGTTACTAGCATTTTCTCCTTTTCCCACATTATTTTCTAAAGGCTTCTTTCTCAGGGTTGTCAAAGTAGGGATTGTGTGACAATGGGTTTAGTGATGACTTGCTTGGTATCATGCATTACCGAGATGCATTAACTCTTTACCACAGGAAAAAAATCTAGACTGGTCCAAATTGAAAGCATTTGCAGACGACAAAATAAAGGTGACTGAAAAATTGAAATTTGTTCTGGGAAGGTTGAAAAACACTGTGGGAAAAGGAGAAAATGCTGGTTACCAGCATTTTCTCCTTTTCTCACAGTGTTTTCAAAAGGCTTCTTTCTCAGGGGCGTCAAAAGTAGGGATTGTGTGGTAATGGGTTAAGCCCTCTTTTGCAAGAACATGGCTCATAAACATGTTAATACAGAATATAACTAGAGCTGTCACTGAATGTGACTTAAAGATATTTTCTACAGTTTTGTGAAAATATAATCCTTTCATAGAATTTTCTAATTCTTTCATATGTTGGGTAAAATTCAATGGCAAACTCAAAAATAAAAAGAAAAAGGTATGTTGTCGAGTTAGATTTTCTGCAAAATGGCTGTTTCTATGTTAACTGGTCTTATCAAAACACCTAAAATGACTATATCTTCATAAAAGACAGAAATACAATGATAGAAAGCTTATTATACAATGCTAATATTATTGTTCATATCTAATGTATTATTTCTTTTTTCTGTATGAATGTAATTTTCTTTTAAAAAAATATTTTTCCTATTTCTTGAATTGCCAAAATATTAGCAAAATCAATATGCAGTCTTCAATTAATTCAAAATATTGAAAAATTCCTTTCATAGAATTTTCTAATTTTTTGGTAAATACAGTAAACTTTAATGGTACATGCAAGTACAAAAATGAGAAGAAAAAGATATGTTGCCAAGTTAGATTTTCTGTAAAATGGCCGTTTCGCTTCGAGACGTACCATATCCGAAATTCAAGGTATTGACCGAACAATATACAAGTACCTTCTTTGAGAAGAGTTACTGTCCGTTATTGTCTCCCTTGAAATTGCCAAAAAGATGTGCAGAAATCACTACCGAAAACGTCCTTAATACCCACCCCCAACACTTTGACAGAAAAAAAGTGTCAAGTTCAAGGGAAGATAATTCCTCAACCAGGAAGAGCTGACACTTGAAAATCCCTCTAGGGGGATTTTGTGACACAAAATTACTAGTATTCTGTACACAGACGGACACATGGACCGACACATGAATGGACATACAGATGGACTCACAGACGGACATACGGACAGACAGGATGATTCTAGTATTCCCCCAAAAATATTTGTTTTTCGGGGTAATAACAAGATAAGGACAACATACATATTCATTGAGTGATATGTTAACTTGTAAGAAATTTTGAGCACTTTCACATTTTCAACACTTGATGGCTTTCATCACAAATCAGTCACTCTTCATCTTTGTACCCTCCAAACCGAACCAATTCATGTATTCATGCCATAACCATTGCCCATACTACAAATTTTGGACAGAGCCAAATTGAAAGCATCTGCAGATGGCAAAATTGAAATCAATACAAATGAGCTAAAGTTCTCTGGTTGGACAGAAAACATTGTGGGAAAAGGAGAAATTGTTTGTTACTAGCAATATCTCCTTTTCCCACAATGTTTACAAATGTTTTCTTTCCCAGTGTCATTAAAACCCAGAATTGTTTGATAACAGGATAACTTAGGTAGTTTACAAACTTCATCACATTCATCAAAGACTTCTAGTCTAAATGAGAGGTTTACAGCACTTCTTTTCATGTGTGGACATTAACTGTGCATCACTTTGTCTCAAGTCCATTATTAGCTATCCAGTAGCAAAGGTAGAGTGTAGTACTAACTTTATAATATTATTTTCTTTCGTTCCACTCAGACAAATATAAAACATTTATGTTCTATTGCATATACTTAGTATGGAATAATAAACACCAGAAGTCAAAAATAGGAGTAGCTGCCTAGACTATGCATTGTAATCGAATGATGTTCATCATATATCAACCTCTTAACTCTTTACCAGGCGACAAAATTCTAGACTGGTGCAAATTGAAACCACTTGCAGACGTCAAAATAAACATAACTCAAAAATCGAAATTTGTTTCTAATAAGGTAGAAAACATAGCGGGAAAAGGAGAAAATGCTGGTTACCAGCATTTTCTCCTTTTCCCACAATGTTTTCAAAAGGCCTCTCTCTATAGGGTCGTTAAAAGTCGGGATTGTGTGGTAAAGAGTCCATAAAAAGCAATAAAGAACTGTATGTAATATTGAAATAACTCCCTCAAAATAAATACAGGTGGGCGGGCAGTCATAAGTAATGTGTAGTCTAGCCGTCGAATGACCGGAATACAGCCACGCTCTCTATTCATACTACAACAAGATGCGCCCATGCACAACATACACTCAACATATCGACAGAGTATAAGTAACAAAACACCCTTAACACAAATATATTTCTTTTTTTGTTGGTTCAATTTGTATTGTAGCCAAACCTTTCATTACCTTGAACTCTTGTAGAAGTTGTTTATTATGTACCTAGCAGTGAAATCCTGGAATTTCTCAGTGTAATAAATTTTGATATCATCACTAGTGACGATATCAACTTCCACTTTCTGCCGTAATTTAGGAACTACTTTTTTTTCATTTAGCACTTATAGATAGTGTTAATTAAAAATGATAATGTTAATAAGTGTATAATAAATAGAATAATCAACTGGTTATTTTTGATACGAAAAATATCTCACTCCGATGCATTGTAAGGCGTTAAAAAAACTCATGCTGCGCACTCGTTTTTTTCAACGCCTAACAACGCATCCTCGTGAGATATTTTTTCACATCAAAAATAACCAGTTGATTATCCTCTATTTATTACATGTAAATCTCGAAATAAAAACTTCTATGCAGCTGGAAACGAATTCTAGTTTTTGAGTTACATTTATTTTGTCGTCTGCAAGTGCTTTCAATTTGGACCAGTCAAGAATTCTTTCATTTGTTAAAGAGTTAATCAAAGCTATCTGCATTAACTCTTTACCACACAATCCCGACTTTTAATGAAAGAAGTCTTTTGAAAAAACTGTGGGGAAAGAAGAAAATGCAGGTAACCAGCATTTTTTCCTTTTCCCAGTGTTTTCTATCCTTCCCAAACCAAATTCCAATTTTGGTTACCTTTATTTTGTCGTCCGCAAATGCTTTAGATTTGAACAAGTCTAAAATTTTCTTGTGTGGTAAAGGATTAAGGCATATAACAGTACAGAGTACTACAGACTGTAATCAAAAGTAATTCTAGTTTTTGATTGCTTGCCTCTTGTGTGGTGCACAGAAAATGTTGAAATCATTATTTAAAAAAAAGAAAGAGGCACCATGATCGTGTCATAATATTGACACTATAATCTACATACCATAGGGATTTAGGAATCTGTATTTGTTTGATAATAGCTAAAACACAATGTTAACCCATAACCAAACAACAAAATTTTAGACTGGTCCAAATTGAAAGCATTTGCAAACGACAAAATAAAATGCGAATCAAAAATTGAAATTTGATTTGGGAAGGGTAGAAAAAATTGTGGGAAAAGGAGAAAATGCTGGTTACCAGCATTTTCTCCTTTTCCCACAATGTTTTCAGAAGGCTTCTTTCTCAGGGTTGTTAAAAGTCAGGATTGTGTGGTAAAGAATTAAAGCATAGATAACAAATATTACTGCTCACCTGTTTTATGTTAACTTTAAACTGTTGTGTTGTGGATGTTACAAGCTCGTTAGTTATGACACTCTTCTTCAAATAACCCTGCTTTATTACATTTTCTACGTAGTTTTGACCATCTCGCCTTTGACCTGCTGTTGCCATGGTTACACCTCCTTTTTGTTGCTTTTAATGAAATAAAAAAAGAATCCAGTAAAAAGTCAATGACTGCTAGCTGACTCCCATCACACTGTTGTGTTTACCACTAGTCCTTCTAAGTATAGACAGTAACACGCTTGCATCTTAACCCTTTACCAAACAACAAAATTTAAGACTAGTCCAAATTGAAAGCATTTGCAGACGACAAATTTAATGTGACTAGAATTCTGATAATTGTTCTGGAAAGGGTAGAAAACATAGTGAGAAAAGGAGAAAATGCTGGTTACCAGTATTTTCTCCTTTTCTCACAGTGTTTTCAGAAGGCTTCCTTTTCAGGGTTGTCAAAAGTTGGGATTATATGGAAAAGAGTTAAGCGGACTTTTATGGCTTGCAGAACCCTTTCTTTGAAAACATTGTGACTATGTGAGAAACTGCTTGTAAGAAGCATTTTCTCCTGTTGCCATTATATTTATACCTGTCTCCATCACCTAAAACTTTAGTGCATGTGATAATATATATATATTTTTCCAAGAATAATTTCAATGCTGCAAAATTTCTGAAATGGGAAAAAGACTTAACCCATTACCACACAATCCCTACTTTTGACGACCCTGAGAAAAAAGCCTTTAGAAAACATTGTAGGAAAAGGAGAAAATGCTGGTAACCAGCATTTTCTCCTTTTCCCACAAAGTTTTCTACTCTTCACAAAGCAAATTTCAAATAATCAGTCACTTTTATATTGTCGTCTTCAAATGCTTTCGATTTGGACACGCCTAACATATTGTCGTTTGATAATGGGTTAAACCGTCATAGTTATATCGTCTCCCCCATCAACAAGGAAAATATAAAAACATAATTATACTTGTTACAAGTGGACTGATAAGCACTTACTTCACTAGGAAAGACATCTTTACCCTTTTCACACAATCCTGACTTGTAGTGACAACTGTGAAAAAGCTTTCAAAAACATCGTGGGGGATGGAGACAATTCTGATAACCATCATTTACTTCTTTTTCCATGATGTTTTTTTCTCTTCCCAAAACAGAGTTCAGTTTTTGCAGTGCATTCTTTCTGTTGACTGTTGTTTGCAATCCCTTTCAATTTGAACAAGTCTAAAATTTCCTTGTTTGATTACGAATTGAGTTAACCCATTACCACACAATCCCTAATTTTGACAACCCTAAGAAAGAAGCCTTTCGGAAACTTTGTAGGAAAAGCAGAAAATGCTGGTGACCAGCATTTTTTCCTCTTCCCACAATGTTTTCTACCCTGCTAGAAACAAATTTCCATTTTCTGTCACTTTTATTCTGTCGTCAGCAAATACTTTCGATTGGGACAAACCTAAAATTTTGTCGTTTGGCAACCAGTTAATTAATTAACCCCAGAGTGCTACTAAACAAAGAAATGGCAATTCTCTCTCATAAAAGATATTTGTAGGTATTAATTCTTCCGTTAACTTTTTACCACACGATCCCAACTTTTAACGACACTGAGACAGAAAGCCTTTGAAAACATTGTGGGAAAAGGAGAAAATACTGCTTATAAGCATTTTCTCCTTTTCCCACAATGTTTTCTACCCTTCAAAACTCAAATTTTACTTTTTTTAGTCACGTTTATTTTGTTGTCTGCAAGTGCATTGAATTTGGACCAGTCCAAAATTTTGTCATTTGGTAAAGGGTTAAGGTTTTACCAAAGTGGTAGACAATTTAAATCTACAAGAGACTGCCTCTCATATACAGTTTGATCTTGATCTATGCTGCTGTTGGAAATATTTGCGACTTTTTCGAATTTGGATAACACGCAAACATTTCTGTTGGCATATTTTACCAGTTTGATCTTGATCTATGATGTTGTTGGAAATATTTGCGATTTTTTCAAATTGGATAACTCGCAAACATTTCTATTGGCATATTTTACCACAAGCCTACCAACAACTAACAAATCCCTCCAGTTTGCAGATATTTTGGTATGCAAAATTTCAATCCTCTGTAATTCCAAAAATTTTCATCTTGTGTATGTATTCACTTATATAGTGTGAGAAACTATTGATAATGCTTAACTCTTTAAAAAACAACAAAATTTCAGACTAGTCCAAATTCAAAGAATTCGCAGATGACAAAATAATTGTAAGTTGAAGATTTAAAATTGTTTAGGGAAGTGTAGAGAAGCATCGAGGGAAAGAGAGAAAATGTTTGGTAAAGGCTTAACCATGGTCTGTGAAAAGGGGGCTGAATGCATCTACAAAACAGTATGGACTCATGTCAGCCTTAGTCAGTGAGGGCTGATATGGATCAAAACATTTCGCTATTTTCAATTTTCCTGCATGACAAAGGACCATTCAACTGCCAGATTCAGATAATTGTTAGACAAAATGGATTTTATTGATCTACAGAGATGCATTAAGCTCCCCCTTTTGCCAGAGTAATGCTTTAACCCACTGCCACAGGATCCCTACTTTTGACTACCCTGAGAAAGAGGTCTTTTGAAAACATTGTTGGAAGAGGAACTTTCATTTTGTCATCTGCAAATTGCTTTCAATTTGGACATGCCTAGACATTGTCCATTGGTAATGAGTTAAGTATGTGTAAAAGATAAATCTTGACATATTATGGGAAAAAGGAGTGATTAAATCACAAACAATCACTCCTTTCCCCATAAACTTTCCAGGTCATTCAAAACTATTTTACTTTCCATGGCATTTTTCTTCTTTGTTCTACAAAATTATACATGTACTTGCTTGAAGTATGTCTGAAAATAGACCAAATGACAATGGGTTACCATGTTCATTTATAAATTAACCCATTACCAAACAATAATATTTTAGACTGGTCCAAATTGAAAGCATTTGCAGATGACAAAATAAAAGTGACTAAAAATTTGAAATTTGTTTTGTGAAGGGTTGAAAACATTGTGGGAAAAGGAGAAAATGCTGGTTACCAGCATTTTCTCCTTTTCCCACAATGTTTTCTAAAGGCTTCTTTCTCAGGGGCGTCAAAAGTAGGGATTGTGTGGTAATGGGTTAAACCAATACACTGGTTGGCATTAAAAATGATTTGCCAGAATGGAGGACTAAAAGTGCACAAAGCGGCATTTTTATTTTGCAAAGGAAGACACAGTGCAGTGCGATGTCTTCCAATGTCATATTCTTTCAAAGATTCGACCTGTCTTATATGACGCATCACACACCCCCACACCCCCAATATTTGGGAGATTGTAGTAATACCTGCTATAAAGTCACAATAGAGAAAATGGCTTTTATCTATACATTTGAGGAAAAATCAGGCCTGTTTTGGCTCCAGGTTCTCTAAACTGCTGATCATAGCTGAATGAATCACACCAGGAAGCGTTTTATTGAGTAAACATTTATTTTAGTTTGAAATTTAAAGTAACGGTTATCACATAGAAAAGTAGTCCGGTTCTGTACCCAGAATGCCTAAATTAGAGAGATGAGTAATACTAAAATGCCATCTAGCAGGAGATAATGCAGTGCAGTGTTTAAGTATTTGGTCAGAATGCGCATACTACATTACATGTACGTCACAATATACATGTACAAGACTCAATATCAATTGAATATCCTTTACAGTTTAAGACTTCATTTGCCAGTGAAAACAGGTGCATAGATAGACCTCTATTAACCCATTACCACACAATCCCTACTTTTGACGCCCCTGAGAAAGAAGCCTTTTGAAAACACTGTGTGAAAAGGAGAAAATGCTGGTAACCAGCATTTTCTCCTTTTCCCACAGTGTTTTCTACCCTTCACTAAACAAATTTCAAATTTTCAGTCACTTTTATTTTGTCGTCTGCAAATGCTTTCAATTTGGACCAGTCTAAAATTTGTCGTTCGGTAATGGGTTAACTCATTAGCAAACAACATAATTTTAGGTTTGTCCAAATCAAAGGCATTTGCAGACGACAAATTCAAAGTAACTGAAAATTTGAATTTTGTTTTGTGAAGGGTAGAAAACATTGTGGGAAAAGGAGAAAATGCTGGTTACCAGCATTTTCTCCTTTTCCCACAATGTTTTCTGAAGGCTTCTTTCTCAGCGGCGTCAAAAGTAGGGTTTGTGTGGTAATAGGTTAAACCTTTACCACACCATGACTATTTTTAATGCTCCTGAGGATGAAGCCTTTTGAAAACACTGTGGGAAAAGGAGAACAAGCCAGTAATCAGCATTTTCTCTATTTCCCACAATGCTTTCTACCCTTCATAAAACAAAATGCAAATTTTCAGTCACTTTTATTTTGTCGTCTGCAAGTGCTTTCGATTTGGACCAGTCTAAAATTTTGCTGTTGGGTAAATTGTTAATGTGGCTTCATTCTGATAAAGCCAAGTACATGCATATAAGCAACTACGCACAGGAAATGCAAAGTTTTACTGATTTCCTTGATGCAATTACATGTATATGTATCTCTTTACCAAAACAGTCTTGGATTTGTCCAAACTTAAAGCACCTGCAGACAACATACTAAATAAGCCAATGGAATTTGGCCTTTGAAATGATATTTTAAAAAAGAATGTGGTATAAGTAGAAAATGCTTGTTACCACCATTTTCTCCTTTTTCCACAGTGTCTTTTTGTACACTCTGGAACTGCTTGTCAAAAGTTTTAGAGTTAAGCCCTTTGTTATATTGATAACAAATCAGGATGTTTGTTTTTCCATTTATAAACCCTTACAGTGCAAATCACAGCTCAAGTTACCTTTGTGAACAGTGCAGATCAAGATCAGACAGTTAAAAAGATGCATTCTGATATTTAATTTGAAATGTCTACTTATCTTACATTGTAAAAAAGTGCAACCTTAAAAATTACAATTACTTTGATTCTTGTTTCTAAGTTTAAATGTCCCAAGGGTTTATCTTGTAGTGGAAGGGTTAAAAAAATCCCCTATGAGGCCTAAATCTGTCAGTTTTCTTCACTGAATAAAGCTAGCAAAGTAAACTATATCAGTTGCACTAAAAATCCTGAGGTTGCAAGTTAGAGTCTCCAGCCAGCCCAAACCTCTCCCTACCCATGATGAGAGTCATTGCCACAGGATTGATCCCTCTCCTACCAAATGAGGTCCTGTGCGGCTCAGTGGCAGGGTGCAGGACTTGTGATCTGGAGGGCCTGAATTCAAGCCTTACTAGATGATAGATCCATGGGGTTGCTCTTGAATGTCCCTTTGCAAGACACTTCAAAGCCCCACCCTAGTACCGGTGAAACCCAAGAAATGCATGAATATGTGAGCCGTCTCCATTCTTTAACCCATTACCACACAATCCTCAATTTTGACGCCCCTGAAAAAGAAGCCTTTAGAAAACATTGTGGGAAAAGGAGAAAATGCTGGTAACCAGCATTTTCTCCTTTACCCACAATGTTTTCTACCCTTCACAACAAAATTCAAAATTTTAGTCACTCTTATTTTGTCATCTACAAAATTAATGCTTTCAATTTGGCCAATCTAAAATTTTGTCATTTGGTAATGAGTTAATAAACGGTCGATACATATGTTACATGCAAGCCAATTATAGCTGAATGAATAGCATCAAGTAGCATTTTATTGTGTTATTTTTTATTTCATTTCGAAATTCAAAGTAAACAAAGTTGTTTTGAAAAAATAGTCTGCCTCTTTACCCTGCACGCCCAAATTAAATAGACATACGCGGATCCAGATATCTTTCTCAGGGGGGGTCCCACCAAAAACGCACTCATCTTATTATATGATACTTTGATTTCCTGATTTCAGTGGATATAAGCCGTTTACAAGAAAAGTCAACGTTTCCAGTTCTAACCATGAGGAGGTCTCCACATTTAGAAACTTTTTTAATGACTGTATTTTACATAAATGCTGTGCAATATCAAAACAGTACCATTTCATGAATCCGATAACCACATTTTTGCCAAAATTCAAGGGGGGGTCCCGACCCCCGGTCCCCCCCTCTGGATCCGCCCATGATAGATGTGTATTTGTAGAATGCCATCTAGCAGGATATAATGTAGTCTAGCTTAAAATTTACACTGGAGCATACCTTTGCGTTTTTTGAGAATAAGCAAAAAGCATGAAGATTTCCACGACACAAAACTGTACGGTTTTACAGTATTAAGATTTGATGCATATGCAAGGGTTGTCCCAAAATTTTGTGACAATTTCATAAAGAAAAGAAAAGGAAACGCTACAAAATGTAATTTTTGGATATGTTTTCAAATAAGTTGTAATCCCAACATGTATATAAAAAATCAAACAACAATCTTCGTAAACAAGAAAATTACGGCATAGATACCAAACTACACCAATAACTAAGTAAAGTTTAATGAAAATTCTAACTGGTTGATAAATAAGGATGAATACAGATTTACACAGAAATAATATTTTTGCACATTTCTAAAGGATCAGAAATTCCATTTATGTCTCTTGAAATTATCTTTTGATACTTTTGTTAGTTTTCTGAAAAGGGAGGTAATTATTATCTCTTTTTGAATTGAGAATATAGTGGTTTTAGATTCATAAATGATAATACAAAGAAATAATGGACAAAATGAATCGGTGAAAGTAGTTCAATAATACTCATTTTTAATTATAGCTAATTTTGCAGGATGATATTTCAGTGGAAATAGCTGTTTTCCATTACACAGGTCTTATCTTAAGTGAATTTTTCAAAGTGCTCTCCAGGAAATTCAATGCATTTGGGTTGTCATTTAGCACACCACTAGTCAGAGGCTGAGTTAACTCTTTCCCAAACAACAGAAATTTAGATTGGTCCAAATTGAAAGGATTTGCAGAGTGAGACAACAAATTAAATGTAACTGGACTGATGATTTTTGTTTTGGATCAGGTAGAAAACATTGTGGGAAAAGGAAAAATACTGATCACCAGCATTTTCTACTTTTCCCAGAATGTTTTCAAGAGCCTTGTTTTAAAGCCTCATCTTAACTTGTGATTGTGTAGTAATGGGTTAAACCAAATTTCTGTTAGATCTCTGTGAACACAATGGCAACCAGCTCATCACTGGAATCAAACCTGCAATCCCGTACATTCTCCTTCAGGAAGTAGGCAAAGACCAGAGGAGCAAAACATGGAATTATTTAAATCTGAGTATAAATCTCTGCCTTCTTTGGAGGAGTCTCAGATGTATTCCATGCACAGTATTGTCTTTTTCATTTGAGTTTGAAGTAGTGTAACCACATTCTCATCCATTGAAATAACATGATCCAAAAGGATGTTTTCTACTTCATCTCCAGCAAGAAATTCTTGGGACCAGTGAACCTTCACCCGTTTTCATCAGATAGCAAATATGAGACCCGTCTTTGAAGACTGGAGACATATGAACTTGAAATAGCAGAGGAGGATGATATTTCTCTGATTTTTTGTCCCCGATCATGCTTTCTCATAAAACTGGCGTCAGCAACCCTTCAGTCGGTTTTCCTGTCATGCCATTTGTTGGCTAGTGACTACTAAGCTTTGCGGGGAAAAAAATAACCCCCTATTTATAAAAACAAAAAACACAAGGAAGGCAACGCCTTGATTACCAGCAACAACACAGTAATGTCCAATCCACCCAAACTCACCAACAAAACAAAGAGTGATCACTATTTCCTTTACCCTAGTAACAAATAACACCAAAATGTACCTGTGACATTCAACGAACCTTAAGTAGACACTTTTTCACGGGAGATATCTGTCATTTTTTACAGCTTTCTTCTGCGTTTCAAGCCATCAAGCATATTTTTAAAATAGAATGTAAAATTCCTGTGTACAGATCTTCAGTTAGACTTGCTGACAGAGATAGAAAAACGCATATTTTTGTATGAACCTAGATCTTTGAGGTATGATTTTGTTTTGTTCTGAGAGAATTCATGATAATCTATAAAATTATTCCTACGACCGTATGGGTTCTGAGGCTAGCAAACTGTACTGTATAGTTTGTAAATAAATACTTACAAGTAGATCTAGTTGGCTTCATTCCTATTCATTAACAGAATCGATGAGATGCAAAAATGCAATTGACTTAACTATCTTAAGCATTTAAAGAGAATGTAATCTTTCACTTACCCTATGAATTTATTTATTTGTCGTGTCAAGAAATTTGACTTCCGTCATGGAGGTTCCATTTTTCAGTACTAAGGGAAGTAACTAAGTTGAAACTGTGATAAGTATAACGAGATTGTGAGAGAGCGTTCAGGTAACAGTACACAGTTGTCACCTAAACTCATTTCGGTCTGCCACACACCGTTCCTGAACTTCCTCAAACAAAGGTCTATATAGTCAGCCTGAAATTAAAAGGAGCACTTAAATGCAAAATCACAACCCTAATTCTTTAGATTTTATCAATAAATCATGGTCGGAAGAAGAACGGAAAAAATATGCCATTTTCGCCTATATTCCAAAAATCACAATATGCAAACCAAGGAAGCTATCCTGAAAATGCCAAGCTAAATTGAAACTCAAAACATCACATAATCTGGGGCTAAATTCCAGAATAGCACCTTACCATGCAGATTTTTCGCAATCTTTCATTCCCCTTGTTTTTGCCGCTAAAAAAAAGCAGCTAGCTCCAAGACCCCTCATTTTCGCATTTGGGGTCAAAACTATAGAACAAAGAAGGAAAGGTCATGACCCCCCTATTTCACACACAAACCAAATGCTTCTTTTCCTTAATCTAACACAATTTATGGGTGTAATAACTACTGTTCTTATCAAAATTGCATTAAAAACCTACCTTACTCACCTATTTCTAATTGGCAGATTCGAAGCAAACTGTTAACATGTGCCTCAGTTCGTAAAATACTTTAAGAAGGGCTAGGTCCAGGCGGTAGATCTAGGGCATATTCCTTTTGCTACTCTGGAGACTCTGAACATGTTCTAGGTCAATGGTGTATTTCGGAACACTGTGCCATATTCTTCAAAACACTGTGCCATGTTCTTCAGAACATGTTCTGATTGTTCTAATATTGGGTGTATTCCTTTCGCTTCTTTGAACGCTCCGAACATGTTCTAGGTCAATGGAGTATTTCGGAACACTGTGCCGTGTTCTTCAGAACATGTTCTGGCTGTTCTAAACCAATTGAGGTGTAGCGCACCTGCTGAACGGTTGCTATGCAATACAAGATGGCTTAAAGACGGACAATTCTTCATGGCAAAATTTGCAATTGTCCTTTTTTATAATATGAATGCCATGAATAGGGGCATAATAGACTTGTATCTATACTCTATCTCTGCAGCTAATCATATCCTCAACTAACACAGCTAAGAGAGTAGCTCTTGCAACAGCCATCGTGCCAATGTACTTTCACTTTGATATGGTTTAAAATAATGTTCCGAAGGGGCTTCATTCACAACATACTTCCGGAACAGTGTACTGTGTTCTAAAATGCTCCTTTCGCACGTTCCAGAACAGCGTTTAAGATCACAGAACATTGTGCCAGAACAGGTGAAAGGAATACACCCTACATCGAGGTGTAGCGCACCTGCTGAACAATTCTTCATGGCCAAATTTGCATTTGTCTTTTTTAAGATTAAGATCATAAAAAGGGGCATTGTAGACTCAGCTCTACTCCCTTTCCGCAGCTAATCATATCCTCCACTAACACATACAGCTTAGACAGTGGCTGTTGCAACAACCATCATGGCAATGAACTTTCATTTCGATGTGGTTTAGAAAAATGTTCCGACATGCTCCATTCAGAACATACTTCTAGAACAGTGTTTTGTGTTCTGATATTTTCTTTTTTTTCACATTTCAGAACAGCATTCCATAACTCAAAACATTCTTTCAAAACAGGTGAAAGGAATATGCCCTTAATCATTTTCAAACATCCTTCCAAGGCCCAAACTTTATGTACATAGCACAATTGAGGCATTCGGACATTTGTGTAAAGTGTTGTCTCGGATTAGCTTGTGCGGACTCCTAGACATCACTTTATGACTAAATTAGACTTTGTGACACAATAGACTTATGCCGAAGAAAATTACATAAAAACTGAAAGTGTTGTTTCGAAATAGCCTGTGCGGAATGGTCAGGCTTATCCGAGATAACACTTTATGCAAATGCCAGAAATGTCCCTTTTCGCACGTTGTATGGACTATAAGCCATATCTATTCTAAATATATTGAGTCTCCAATGCAGAACTAGATCTACCATTTTCGTGGCATTTTTTCCTTTTCAACAACAATGTCTATCTTTTAGACATGTCTCTCTTCGAGAGGGTCATTTCGTTGGTTGTCTTAGAATAAACAAGTTTCGAGTTTTGTTGTTTTGAAAAGACCATTTGATCGGGAATCTACACTGTCTATTTCTTTGTTGCATACCCTGACCAAAAAAAAGTAAGATCAACGTCCGAATTTAAACAGCTTTTGCGGATGTCATTGATTAAGATCAAAATGCAAGGAAGGTGCATTATAATCTTATCACTTGTGATTGACTTTTAGCCATTTCACCCTACAGAGGAAATCATTTCATTTAAACCTCAACATTGGCAGTAAGACTTCACCATGCAAAATCTGAACTATTTCCCAAGTTTTAGACCAGCCCAAATTGAAAGGATTTTCAGACAACAAAACAATATTGAAACCACTAAGTCCTTTTTTGCCCAGATAATGGCATTAGAAATTAAACTAACGAGATTGTTCCTGAAAGTAATGCAGCCAATATTGGGGTAAAACATCCTGTTATTCATTCATTTATCTAGTAAATTATACAACTTTTTTTAAGTTCCTGTATTTCATGAACACTTTTACTTTCTTAAATTTCCTCTCTTTTTAGTCTTATTTTCGTTAACTCTTTACCAAAGGACAGAATTTTAAACTGATACTATTTGAAAGCATTTACTGATGACAAAATAAACTTAAGTTGAAAATTGAAATTTGTTTCCAACTGGGTAGAAAACATTGTGGGAAAAGGAGAAAATGCTGATTACCAGCATTTTCTCCTTTTCCCACAATGTTTTCAAAAGGCTTCCATCTCAGGGCCGTAAATACCAGGAATTGTTTGGGAAAGGGTTAATTGAAGTTCTGTGTGGCACTGTTCAACAGATACATCTAAAATATGGATTGATTAATGGTCAAAGGGAGAGAACTCGTACATACTACCATCACTTACTTTGTGGTAGAGTTTCATCCCTTATATTTGTGGACAGCATAACACCGAAGACGAATAAATATCATTGCCGTCTGTAAAGACGATCTGTATCGAAAAAAATATATATATATTCGTAGAGCTGTCATTACTCTGGTATGGTTTAAGACAGGGCTGTATGTGCTGTTACTTCTGAAAATATAGTGACTACATACAAAAGAAAGAAAAAAATATGCAGACGTGCTTACTATTTTGTAAACAGGTGGTAATCTCCCTTTTATTTCGTTACATATGTAAACAAGGCAACCGCCAAAATTTCAACTTGGAAGTAACAATTCTGTCATCAAGGTAAGTGCTCACGCAGAATCTAAATATAATTTTACAGGTAAATTTATCAACTGATGAATGTATACGATAAATAAGCTTTATTATGTTACATTCAAACTTATGAACTAACGACATGTTTTCGTTCAGTTAGGTTTTTAAGGTTATCAATAAACGGTGCATAAAAATAGCTTGACCTAAAATAGACTGGTTACCGCCCCTGATACTACTACGTGTATACAACGGTGGCCAGTTCAGACCTAAAATGGTTGTATAGTGTTAACTATAGATGGCAGTGAGGTTGACGTGAAAGTAGTTCCGGCCACTCAAATGTACCGGTGTATATATGGTGATACCGGAGTCTCCCGATATCGGTACATAGTAAAAATAAAAATAAAAAAATCGCCTGACCATTTTAGTTTTACCGCATAAATATCGTCAATAAATATGGGCTGAATTGTCAAATTCAAATCCTTTCTTTGATCACTGACCATAAGAAAAAGTGGACAGAAAGTGAACGCAAACCTGTATCTTCCAAGCTAATAAATGGAGATGACAGATATGTCTTTTCCCGATAATTTTTATGTTGATTCCAGGCAAGATCCCACTTTCAGATCTTGAATCTGCACGGGCCAATCAGAACGTTTTCAAAAAGAAAACTCCTTTGAAATAGCTATAAGGAGTAAGGTAGGGTTTTTAAAATCGGCTGGAATGTTTCTTTTTAGCTCTTTAGCAGGATAAGGGTACACTAAAGGTTGGGGGGGGGGGGGGGTTGTTTAGATATATCGTATGGGTATAAATTTACCTTGCACCGGTTCTTGAAGAATCGGTGTGTTTCTATTGGTCGTAACAAAGACTACTCCAAGGAGAATGGAAAAAGGGAGAGTACTCTTCATAACTGATTGAAAAAGATATTGTACGAGTTTTTTCCCTTTGACCATAAAAATCGAAATGGACTCTGACGGTGGCCGTTCCCAGACCCAAGATCGATCCACAACATCGATGACTTTTTAGGCAATGAAGTCTGCATTCGTCTTCAGATTTTCTTGAAACTTGCAGTTTGTTGATCTTATTTAAAGCTTAAACCTTAATGATTTTGACAACAATTTAACAAACAGTATGGGAAAAGTAGCTATTTCAAGTTGACAATCCATGTCTTGTTTACGTGATAAAGTCTACATTTGTGGTCAGATCTTTTTTAAACTTGTACGGTTTACACATCTTTTGACGCCCCTGAGAAAAAAGGTTTTGGAAAACATTGTGGGAAAAGGAGAAAATGCTGGTTACCAGCATTTTCTTCTTTTCCCACAATGTTTTCTTCTCTTCACAAAACAAATTTCAAATTTTCACAGTCACTTTTATTTTGTTGTCTACAAATGCTTTAAATTTGGACCAGTCTAAAATTTTATCGTTTAGTAAAGGGTTAAATGACGTCATTTCTTTACCCATAACATTTCTAAAAATAGACACATGAAATATAAAACAGATTTCCATATTGCATATTTTAGGCCTACCACCCTCGGAAAAACCGGTGGGCCTAAAGTATGCAATGGGAATTTTATGGAGGAATGGGTGCAATGGAAAAGAATGTACGCAATGGAAATATGTTATGAATATTTTATGAATTAAAGTAAGTATGTACGGTTTCAAACATATTTATTTCCACTAATTTTTCTTTTATAACGTATATCTGGAGGTATAAATAAAAGATATGTTTCTGTTTGTCTAATAAAATCTATTTGTAGTGATATTTAATTCATCATGCATCTGAGATGGCAAAATGGAAAATTTACCAAATCCAAACTTGCTTGCTTGCCCTTTAAAGGGATAAGCATAGATTTTGATATTTTTAATCTTTTGAGAATAGCTATATATAGGTAAAAATATCGCTACAAATACATTTCTTAGGGTCCTACTAAATATCACAAAGACACCCTAAATACCACAGACATACACAAAGACACACAAAGACACCACAAAGACTCACAAAGACACCACAACGACGTAAAAACATCCTTTAAAAAAAAAAAAAAGTTAGGGTTTTTTAATAGTTTTTGGCATTACGCCAGGGTTAAATAATGGACAAAATTATGCAGATACACACATGGGTTAAAGCATCTTCAGGATTAGGCAGATATTTTTTTTGTGCTGCTGTTTCATATGTACCAAATTTTTTCTCTATTTAAATTTCATGATGAATGATTGATGATGATGATGATGATATTTACACTGCTCTCAATTTACAAAATGATAAAATTATCAGACTCCTCCACACTCAAAGTTGGAGACGACAAATCAAGTGTTGCTCAAATCATGAAATTAGTATCTGAATGGAAGAGAACATTGTGAAGGTAGGAGAACCAGCATTTTCTATTTTTTCCACATTGTTTTCAAAGGCTGTCTTTGTCTTAGGATTGTTAAAACTCTAAATTGTGCAGTAAAAGGTTAAAAGTACCACATGTTCCTTTGGTTACTGTATTGTTCTTGAACATTTCTCCATTTTGTGTTACTAGTATTTGTAAACGGGAGTAATACAGATAAATATAAAAAATAAGGCAGTTTCAGTTACTGGTGAAAAAATGTGCACTGAGTACTGGTTACTAGGTAAGGAGGTCTAAGTCTGTATATGAAAAGTTTGTTTATAGAATCAGAATTGGATATCATGAATAAATAAATAATCCAAAATAAGAATTAAACACATCACTCATTACTAAATTTTACTTTTTACAGATTCCAGCTAAACGTTCCATTATACACCGACATGGCTCTCTTTCATTAAGGCTCAATAAATCTCTCGAAATCTAATTTAGCGTTATTCTCTTTCACCTTGAACTTCACCAATCAATCAATATATTACAATAAGATGTCAAACTATTAGCCATACGAAATGACATTGTCAGGTTCATTATGGTCAAAGAACAAACTATGTCATCAAAGTTCTACGATTTACTAATAAACAAAATTTTTACGGGGCCGACTTGATAAGGGCATCAAAAGAGGACCAGGCTTTTAAATTACGAGAGATAAAGTGTTTAACAGAAAAATTATTTACAGGAAATGATCCAGCGTATGCTTAATTGGACATACACGTGTTTTTGTGCAATTACCAGTCTTTAACCTAGTATAATGCAAACAATTTGAAAAACTATTTATTTTTTAATTTTTTTCTTAAACACATTTTTACATCTTTGTGGTGTCTGACTGTCTTTGTGGTATTTAGGGTGTCTTTGTGGTATTTAGTAGGACCTTATTTCTTAGCCATTCAATAACATTATGTTTTTTTTACCTATATAAGTACTTAACTAAGTTTAATGAGTACAAATGAGCGCCTTTGAAATCAATAATAGTAACTTATTCAATGAGAGAAACATAATATATATTTCCATTGCGTACTTTTCCGTTGCGCCCATTGCATCATAATAATTTCCATTGCATACTTCAGGCAATCTCCGAGCAGACCTACTCTCACGTGAATGGGAATGATCCGTAGTGCAAGATAGCGTAGTTTAGGCCCACCCGTTCTTCGTGTTTTGATCCTTTTTTTTTTCACAGTTACTCCCCTTGTATTGAGAACCGCCATTAAAAAAACAACTACACTAATGAATAAAAGTAGGTGGTATTTGCTTCCAAAATTCAACTTTTTTGTGTCCCATCAATGTATATTTGACGGAAGTTCTTTATTCATCCTACGAAAAGTTTGATAGTTTTGGAGAATTCTGGAAGAATGTTTTCACGACGTTTCAATTAGGTTGTTTGGAAATTTAGGAGTGCGCATTCCGTAAATTTTGAGTTAAAGCCTTTCTACTCAATCGCCGGTTTTAGCCATCCGGAAGAAAAAGGTATTTGAAAGCATTGTTGGAAAAGAAGAAAATGCTGATAATTAGCATTTTCTTCTTTACCCACAATGTTTTCTACCGTTTCAAGAAGACTTGTTATTTAAGCCACATTAAAAATGTGATTTACAAATGCATTTAATTTGAAGTCTTGCACATTGTCTGGAAAGGAATTGTTGAGCAATTTCACCTTTTACCATGATGTTTTCTATGCTATCAAAAGGTGTAACTTCATCCCTGCTGTTATTTAGGGTCAATTAGTGATACCATAGAAATGCCTTATGGGCTAAAGGGTTAAACATTTGGAATGATTTTTGAAAGCTTAGAAAACATTTTGGGAAAAACATTCTCCTTAGGGTCCTTGAAAGTCAGGATTGTTTTGTTTAGACTGAAAGTATCAAAAGTTGTCTTGCAAAGCAGGATGAAATTAAAGGAAAGGGTAGAGTCCAAAGAAATCCAGAATTCTCTCTTGTCCTCCTGCCGTTTAGCACTCATCCTACAGTTAAATAAAGAAGGATAATCCACTTGCCCTCACTACATTGATCAGTGAGGACAAGCAGGCGAGTAGATTTTTTTTACCCTGATAGGGTACCCAAATGGGGTAAGTATAACATCATCTTCGCGAGCCAAGTTTACGAACACTTCCTGGATCTTACCTTGGCTGATTGAGCCCGATTTCAAGATTCCTGCGATGAGCCCTCTGTTGGATGCTGGTTATTACTTCCCTTTATATCATGTTTCTAAAAGCAAATGAAATATCGTTTTACAAACCGCTTACGAATACACATGAAGCTATAAGCAGACATCCATGTGGGTTTCTATGTTTTTTTCTTTTATTCGAAAGGTAGAGACCTTCTTCTATTTTTATCAAAGATGAAATGCTACAAACGATTTCATTCATTGCAGCTAGAGCTGGCTGCATCCAATGAAAAAGCGTATTGGGTGAACGTAAAAATCAAGCTTGATCCGCCAAGGGTAGAGTAACATAGTGAATCGTTGGCCTTGGCTTGCGAAGATGGTATAACATGGCCTTTCATGGATTCAGCTCAGAGATAGAATCTGTAATCAATCGGCTGCTAGAATCTGGTTCCCCATATCAGTTACAGATTACCTGAGTCTTAGTCTATTCCGTATGTATGTTCGGCAATTAGGGCAATGTTACACAAATGGTACTGGGGTGCCCAATCCTTAATCCTTTACCCCTTTCCCAAACGACAAACTTTTGGACTAGACCAAATTGAAAGCACTTGCAGATGACAATTCAACTCTTGCTGAAAAGATGATTTCTGTCTATGATAGGGTAGAAAACATTGTGGGAAAAGGAGAAAATGCTGGTTACCAGCATTTTCTCCTTTTCCCACAATGTTTTCAAAAGGCTACTATTCAAGACCCGTAAAAACCAGGGATTGTTTGGGAAAGGGTTACCAAATGATCTCTGGTTTTTACCACCCTGAGATATAAGCTTTTTGAAAACAGTGGGAAAAGGTGAAAATGCTAGTAACCAGCATTTTCTCCTTTTCCCACAATATTTTCTACACTGCTGGAAACAAATGCCAATTTTTGAGTTATATATTAATTTTATTGTCTGCAAGTGCTTCCAATTTGGACCAGTGTAACATTGTCTCGTCATGTAAAGGGTTAATGAAATAGAGTTTGTTTAGCAAACTATGAAAGAATGATATTAAGACCTTATACACTGAATATCAATGAAAACATACTGGTATTTTGGGTCTTATATGAGATATGGCATGGATAATGCCAGTCAAGATAGTGAGAAAAATTATTCAATGATCCAAATTGTTTGGTAAAAGGAATTAGAATCAAGCTGTATTTCCTATATACATTGTATACCTAAGTACATGATTTCCACAGTAACTACATTGATTAGTGCCAAAGAGGTTAACCCTTTACCCCACATTCCTGAATTTTAACGACCCTGTGAAGGAAACCCTTTGAAAACATTGTGGGAAAAGGAGAAAATGCTGATAAACAGCATTTTCTCCTTTTCCCACCATGTTTTCTACCCTTCCAAAGCAAATTTCAATTCCACAGTAACTTTCGGTTTGTTGTCTGCAAATGCTTTGAATTTGGACCAGTCTACAATTTTGTCGTTTTTTAAATGTTTCCTGCTTAACCCTTTCCCAAACAATCCCTGGTTTTTTTACGGGTCAGGAATAGAAGCCTTTTGAAAACATTGTGGGAAAAGGAGAAAATGCTGGTAACCAGCATTTTCTCCTTTTCCCACAATGTTTTCTACCCAATCATATAGAAAAATCATCTATTTGGCTACTGTTAAGTTGTCATCTGCAGAATACATACATGTACTTTCAGTTTGGTCTGGTCCAAAATTTGCCGTTTGGGAATGGATTAAAGAATGTTCAATCTGTTATGTATCATTACAGGAAATATGGAGAACTATCTGTTGGTGCTGTATGTGACTCTAGACCAGGAAAATGCCATCAGACGTCTGTTTGAACAGAAAGGATGGCTTTTCAATAAAATAGGTTATTATAACCTCTTTTTTTTCCCCTCGCAAATATTTACTACACAATCTTGACTTGTTTGTAACCAGCATTTTCTCTGTTGCCAAAAGTGTTTTCTACTGTATGTAAGACAAAGTCAATATTTGAGAAAAAACTACTCTGTTGCATGCTTATCTGCATGTAGCAAAATCCTTTTTAGAGTAGATGTAGGACCTTTGAAGATGAATCTTTCAAATTTCATTCCATCAACTAAAATCTTGTGCATTATAACGAAATATTATATTTCATGTGTCAATTTTTAGACTTGTTATGGGTAAACAAATGTTATAATTTAAGCTGGGGGAATTATTTCCCCGTCAAAGTGAATATTTTCCTCCTGCTGAAAATCTGGAACTACTTTTTTTTATTTGGATGCAATGACGAGTTTTAAAAGTGGCATTCATTTATAAAATAATCAGAGGAAATATATAATTCATTTCATCAGCTTGTCTTTAATATGGAGAATTATTTGCCTCAAAAGGGGAAGGTCTGTGAAAATGACTCGTGCCTTATGGCACATGTTATTTTCACAAACTTTTCCATATTTTCGGCAAATATTTCCCCATATTAACCGCAAACTGATGACATAAACATAAACTCTATTAATTTCTTTTTTTCACCTAGATACACGAGAAGGACACAAATTGGACCTTTCCATAATCAACGGTACCAGTAGAAATCTGGAATCTGTCATAAAAGATACAGGTCAGAGAAATGAAGTTGCCGAGTACAAAGATAGCAACATTAAGGGTCAACAAGATGTAGCAAGTGCAGTTATTTATCAGGCATGTAAAGGAGAGAGCGATATTACAATTGCCAATCACAGTCAGAGTCCCTCTGAAGGTTACCCTTTTGAGGTTGCTGCAAATAACATAGGTAAAGATTGCCTACAGGGTGGACAGCAAGCTTTATTGAATGATGCAGATACTCCTAGCAATGCCTTGTTGAAAAACCCAGATAACAAATCTGAACTGGAGAAGAAATCAGAGATTGGCAAAAAATCATTTATGAGGAAGACTGAAAGGCAGAAAGAGCAAACAATTAAAGGAGTCTATACATGTATAAAACAAGCAAATGGCACATTTGTGCATAAAAATGGGACAGCTGACAAAAAACAACAAATTTACTGTAATGATTGTAACACTACCTTCTCTTCATTGAAACGTTTTGAGGGACACAAAGCCAAAAATGGAGGTCAGTGTGTTTTTCCTTGTGAGTATTGTGGAAAAGTGTTTAAATACAGGAAATCCAAATACTTGTTACATATACGATCTGCTCATACTAAAGAAAGACCACATGTTTGTCAATTATGTGGGAAAGGCTTTGTAACTTCTGACAAATTAAAGATCCATTTTAGAACACACACAGGTGAAAAACCTTGTGTTTGTGAGCAGTGTGGACGTGCTTTTTACAGTCGTGCTGATCTGGCCATCCACAAAGATTATCATCATACTGCACGAGAAAACCAGGATGACATGCGATGTGATATTTGTGGTGTTACATTCTGTAGTAAACGTTATCTAATGTACCATAAAAAGGTCACACACAGTGAGCAGAGAGATTTCTTGTGCAATAAATGTGAAAAGCGCTTCAAGTGTAATTCTGCACTACAAAGACATATGATATATATGCACACCGAAAGTCGAGATCACAAGTGTAAAGAATGTGACAAATCCTTTAAAACAGCTGCCTGCCTTAGAAAACACAATCTCAGACATAGTGGGGAGAGAACTTTCCTTTGCAGTTACTGTGAGAAGGGATTTTATGAGAAAGCTAAGCTTTTGCAACATGAAAGAATACATACGGGTGAAAAACCATATCAGTGTGACTTATGTGATTATAAATGTGCTTTATCGGGAAATCTTAGTAAACATAAGAAGACACATTACAGAAATTAACAGAGATTATCTGAGAGTAACATGCTGTAACCCTTTCCTAAACGACAAATTTTGGACTCTTCCAAACTGAAAGAGTTTGCAGTCGACAATTTTTTATTTTGAGAAAATGGCAGAAAGTTCTCAAAAAGGGTAGAAAACACTGCGGGAAAAGGAGAAATTGCTCGTTACGAGCAATTTCTCCATTTCCCACAGTATTTTCAAAAGATTTTTTTTACTGCAGACACATAAAAACAAGGGCTTGTTTGGGAAAGGGTTAAATTACTTTTTGTGTTTGTTACCTCACTACCTCATGAATTGTGGCAGACTACTGTGGCAGTAGTCGAACTCTTTGCCAAATAACAAAATTTTGGTCTAGACCAATTTGAAACCATTTACAAATGATAATTTCTGTCTTTGATAGGCCAGTAGAAAAGATTACGAGGAAAGGAGAAAATGCTGGTTACTATTAATTTCTCTTTTTCCCATAATGTTTTCACAAGCCTTCCTTTTCAGGGTTTTCAACCCATCACCACACAATCCCTACTTTTGACGCTTCTGGAAAAGAAGCCTTTTGAAAACCTGGTAACCAACATTTTCTCCTTTTCCCACAATGTTTTCTACACTTCACAAAACAAATGTTAAAATTTCAGTAACTTTTATTTTGTCGTCAGCAAACGCTTTTGATTTGGACAAGCCTAAAATAATGCCGCCTGGTAATGAGTTAAACTTCTGGATTGTGTGGTAAAGTCATGAACAATTAACATTCTTTGGTTACCAAATAGTCTGATCTTTAAGACCCTGGTGTTAGAGGCTCTTGAAAACTATGTTGGAATAGTAGAAAATGGGGGTAACTAGCATTTTCTCCATTTCCCACAATATTTACCACCCTTTCCAAGACAAAGCCCAACATTTCTATATACAAATGAATTTTCATCGGCAAATACTTTCGATATGGACAGGTCTGAATAATTATGTTGCTGTTTGTACGCTGCTATAAGCTGTTTTCATCATTATTTCAGTCATATCTCGGTGGCAGTGCATCTATCCATGGTTTCCTTGAGTTACATGTACTTTTATTAACCCATTACCACACAATCCCTACTTTTGATGCCCCTGAGAAAGAAGCCTATAGAAAACATTGTGGGAAAAGGAGAAAATGCTGGTAACCAGCATTTTCTCCCTTTCCCACAATGTTTTCTACCCTTCCCAAAACAAATTTCAAATTTTCAGCCACTTTTATTTTGTCGTCTGCAAATGCTTTCAATTTGGACTAGTCTAAAATATTGTCGTTTGGTAATAGGTTAATACATGTACATTGCACAATATTCTTCACAAGCCTGCGGCTGCTTTCCCACATAACCATTGTTGAGACAATTATCAGAGGCCATAGTGAAATGAATTCTGTTGCAGTGACTATCACCAATCCTGGGAAAGAAATTGGCCTAGCATTATCTCTTGCTAGATGGCATTCTATAAATACACATTGATCTAATTTTGAGCATTCAGGGTACAGAACTGGACTTCTTATGTGACAACTGTTACTTTGAATTTCAAACTAAAATAAACATTTACTCAATAAAACGCCACCTGATGCGATTCATTCAGCCATGATAAGCAGTTTAGAGAAATCCATAGCTAAAGAAATCTATAGATCTGTCCAAATTAAAAGCATTTGTAGATAACAGTTTTAACGTGGGTCATATGAAATGATTTCTCTTCGATAGGGTAGAAAACATTGTGAGAAAAGGAGAAAATGCTGGTAACCAGCATTTTCTCCTTTTCCCACAGTGTTTTCAAAACTCTTCTCTTTCAGGGGACGTTAAAAGTAGTCATTGTGTGGTTTTGGGTTAAAAACTAGCTTTGGCCAGTGTTGGTAGATTATATTTTACTTTTTTTGATGTCACAACATAACTTTATCAATTGTTTATGCATATGGCATCTATTGGTGCCCAGCAATGTTGCTGTTGTTGTATTTTTATTAAATTTTCTTTACATAAACCAGTTTAAATGTTCTATTAAGTCTAGAATAAAAACCTGAAATTTTTCCTCATGAGCTACCGTACTCATTTTGAGTAAATTTTACCTAATTTTTTATGACAAGTGAGATGACTGAACTTGTGGTACTCAGCATACTTTGATCTTGCGCTTTAACTTCAATACTGCTAGATGGAAAAGTTCTCGCAAGAGGAAAGTATTTTGCAGGGCACACATAATGAAATGGCCTATAATGTAACTGTTTAAGAAACCACATTGCTGAGTGATTTGTGAATTAGCCTAGGAGGCCGGGTAGCTAGGTCGGTAGAGCACTCGCCCAGTATGCTAGGGGTCCGTGGTTTGAGCCCTGGTCTGGTTGCATAATATAATTTTCTCACCTGGTTGCATTTGGCACCCAATGTGGGGCCATTGGGATGTTTGCTTGGTCAGTTAATTAGTTCTTCCAGGTATAACTACCCTTGGGTTTGTCAAGAACATAGCGATTTGTTCTTTGTCCTATGAATTTGGGAACAAAATCCAAATAGGCAGGAGAGTATGTTACGGCCTACAATGTAACAGTTTAAGAACCCATATCAGTGAGTGATTTGTGTAGGCGGCCTGGTAGCTCGGTCGGTAGAGCACTTGCCCTGTATGCGAGGGGTTCCGGGTTTAAGTCCCGGTCTGGCTGCATAAATTTTCTCACCTGATTATAATAATTTGACTTATTTCACATTCTTTGATGACCCCTCTTTGTAGGATGGTTATTTAACTAGCTAGTGAAAGTGTCTGATTTATATGTTTGGTTTGATTTTGTTAACATAATGGGTATATGTGTATCAGTTTTCCAACATCAAGATGTACAAAAACAATAGCATACTATTAATTCTAAAGTTCTATACCTGAATATTCCAATAGATTTTAATAGAAGAAGCGAATACAAATACTAGTCTTTGTGTTTGTTTCCGTCCAATATTAAATTTTGGTATTGGAGGGAAATCAGTCTGTTCCCATCCATCATTAAATCTTGGTATTGGAAGGAAATTTGTCCGTTCCCATCCATCATTAAATTTTGGCGTTGCAGAGAAATTTGTCTGTTCCCATCCATCATTGAATCTTGGTATTGGAAGGAAATTTGTCCGTTCCCATCTATCATTGAATCTTGGTGTTGGAAGGAAATCTGTCAGTTTCCATCCATCATTTAATCTTGGTGTTGGGGGGAAATCTGTTTGTTCCCATCCATCATTAAATTTCGGTGTTGGAGAGAAATCTGTCCGTTCCCATCCATCATTAAATCCCTGTGTTGGGGAGAAATCCATCTGTTCCCATCCATCATTAAATCCCGGTGTTGGAGAGAAATCCATTATTGAATTTCAGTGTTGGAGAGAAATCTGTCCGTTCCCATCCATCATAAAATCCCTGTGTTGGGGAGAAATCGATCTGTTCCCATCCATCATTAAATCCCGGTGTTGGAGAGAAATCCATTATTAAATTTCGGTGTTGGAGAGAAATCTGTCCGTTCCCATCCATCATTAAATCCCTGTGTTGGGGAGAAATCCATCTGTTCCCATCCATCATTAAATCCCGGTGTTGTCAGCAGGCCTTCACTGAACCAAAAATAGAATTATATGGTAGCATATATATGCCAATAGGGCAAAGGAGAACTTTCCATACTTGACAAGTTTAACCCTTTACCAAACAATTGCTGGGTTTCACGACCCGAGATAGAAGCCTTTTGAAAACATTGTGGGAAAAGGAGAAAATGCTGGTAAGCAGCATTTTCTCCATTTCCCACAATGTTTTCTATCCTGCTGGAAACAAATTTCAAAGGGAGAACTTTCCATGCTTGATAAGTTGAACCCTTTACAAAACAATGCCTTTTTCTACAACCCTGAGATAGAAGCCTTTTGAAAACATTGTGGGAAAAGGAGAAAATGCTGGTAAGCAGCATTTTCTCCTTTTCCCATAATGTTTTCTATCCCGCTGGAAACAAATGTCAAAGGGAGAACTTTCCATGCTTGATAAGTTTAATGCTATTTTTAACAGATTAGATGATATCTTGGCAGTCAGTGCACCTGTGCATGTGTTTTCTGGCTTTCTCACACTAATAGTGATATTTACAGGACTCTTTCAAAGCCACTAACTACCTACCTCCCTTGCATCAGAGGAAAGATGCAAAAAATCGCTGGATAAAAAGTTTTCCACAAAGACTGGATCACAAGACAGATATGCTAAACGCTGGGCTACCCTGGTGGCCAAGATCTTTACTTTGTAAGATGTACATGTATGTTGTTCTAAGTATAAATGAGGTACATGTATATTAACCCTTTACCTGATACGCTAAGTTTGAGGCTCTTCCATTTCAGCAGCAAATAAAGATATGATGTCAAAAATATGGACAAATGAGGATACAAATATCTGATCAAGTGGAAAACATTGTGGGAAAGGGAGAAATTGCTCGTTACGAGCAATTTCTCCTTTTCCCACAATGTTTTCAAAAGCTGTCTGTTGTTGATACGTCAAAATAAGTATCTATGGAGTAAAGGGTTAATACACAAAAGATGGAGGGTTTTTTTTTTTAGCACACCTGAACACAAAATGCTCAAAATGAGTTTTTGTGATGAAGTTACCATTTCGTATCATAGCATTACCAGTTGGTACCTTGACAATACCATCTCGTACTATGACCAAAAGTATCAATATTGTGACAAAAAGTGACATTTAATGTGTATAACACATAATTTACCAAAGCATTTTCTTAAAGACTCTCAGAGAATTTACTTTGAAAATGTAAAGGGAAAAGGAGGTAATTGAAAAGGGTTATCGCGAAATTAGTATATATTGCTTCAGTATAAATTTAACTTGAATCAATGTCTTATTTGATTTTTATTTCATCTTTTAATATTATCATTACAATACAACGAAGGTTTTTCTCCCAAAAAGGCATGGTACAAAATGTTATAACTAAGGTACGAAATAACAAAATTATGGTACGAAATGGTATGATTTGTGGTACAAAAAGTTCAGATTACCGTAACGTGCGCAGTGACCGGTACGAAGTGGTCATGGTACGCAATGTCCGTACTTCTCCAAGCCCGACCATGCGATACTTTGATTCTTACGGAACAATTTTACGCAGTTCTTTCCCTTGAATTCAAAGCCGCCATCAAAATTTGTACTGCGCCAACATTAAAAAGATCGTTGTTAAAGCAGGTTACATATTTGATTCCATTACTCAGTTTCATTACACGATAACATGTAAATAGGCTGGGCTTAATAGTAATGCCGTCAGCTCCCCTGCCACTCTCGATCATGAGACCCCCTACCTTCAGTCTGAAGGTGTCTGCTCCGATGCTATTTTTGTGACTGGTCTTCGCATTCACCTTCAGGCCAGCCATTCATTGAACCCGTATGGAAAAAACACGATTTTACCCGCATCTTTTCGAACGGCTCTATGCGACAGAATTTCAAATTACAACTAATAAAATGGGCATGGATTGTTAGATAAATGATTAATCTTTACAAACAAACTGATTTTAGTTAATATCCAACTCTTACCTTTGTGCAAATCTGTACTTTTCAACGTAAATAATCGTTGACCTACTTCACCAGAAATCAAAACATGGTGATCTTTTCAATGCGCATGTCTCGGCAGAAATCGCAGTATCTCTGACACGCTACAGGATGGTTTAGTTGCGAATTTTGCTGTTAACAAACGCACCTTGATCGAACTTGGCTGTATAGTGTTAGGGAACCAGGCTGTACAAATTTCAAATTCTGTTGAGTGCGCATGCCTGACTAACGGAAGTCGCTGTGTTAGTTGTTTACAAATTATGCTGGATTTATTTACGTTGGGGAAAAGGTAAATTCCCATTGATTTAATTGGTATTTTGCAGCATATTTTGTGTGCTCTTAAAGATTAATCATTTATCTAACGATCCATACCCATTTTATTAGCTGTCATTGGAAATTTTGTCGCATTGAGCCGTTTGAAAAGATGCGGGTAACATCTTATTTTTTCCAGAAGGGTCTAATGAATGGCTGATATGAAGGGGTCTGCGAAGACCAGTCACAAAAATAGCATCGGAGCAGACACCTTCAGACTGAAGGTAGAGACCCCCTGAAAATCACAATTATGCATCATTTGAAAGAATTGAAACTCTTGGGCCTTTTCTCATTTCTCAGTTCATTCTCGTTTTACCCTTCATGTACTGAAGATGAAGGAATAACCGCTTGTGACATATTTTTTTCCACCAGAGTTTTATTCTTCTCAGTCGGGTATTTTGCATAACATCCTACCGTACATAGATAGTATTTTTCTATCGAATTGGATACAAAAAATGCAACAAAAGGGTGTAGTTTTTGCAGTTTGTAAGAAAATATTGCATTAGAAACATTAAAAAGCAAATTTTCAATGTTTTTCCACATTAATTACGTCTAAATGGGTTGTATTTATCCTTTACTATGAATCCATGGGCTAGTCCATCTGAACTAGAGTGTAGAATATTCATCCGTCCTTAGCGACTGACCTTGACAACCAAACAAATGAACAGTAAAATAAAAAATGACCATACTACCCAGATTAGTGGATTAGGTTTGAAAATGTCCTTTGATCGAACCTTTCGATGCAAGTTGTAGTGAGTTTTTCAGTTAATAGTTTGATTCAGATTATATATTTACACAATTCTGATTCCTTGAACAAAAATGTGCATTTTGTGAGTTTATTTACGCTTAGGTAAACACAGAAAGGAGAAAACTGTGTAATTCCATTTGCATCAATTATGATGAAGAACTGTTTATGATGCCTGTCTACAGCCAGTGAGCAGAAACGCTGTTAAATTAACAAAAAAGATAGAATGGCAAAGAAATCTGTCCTTTGTGTACAAAAGGATAAATTACTGATATATATGGTGTATCTGAAAAAAAAACAAAAAAACATGGAACATTTGTGTAAGAAACCAAAAATTTACCCTGGAAGAAAACTGGCTGCTGATCGAAGCTGTAAACAATGGCGGAGCATGACGGAAATTTATTGTTGGTGTCCGGCTAGAGTTGGATATGGTGTGCAACTTGCATTGACCTCGACCTCCGTCTGAAAATCGCGGCTGCAACAGAGAAGCCCACATTTTCCTGTGTTTCCTCAGCATATGCAGGGCGACGGTCAAATATAGTCACGTGACAGAATGCATGATCATCATACAAATCTACCCGAGTGTATAACGGATATCGAAAATCTTCGATTCAAAAACGACAAATCTTTTCACTTATATGCATTGAATTGTGTAATGGTTAGAAGTTTTTGGTATTATGCCATCAGGCAAAGCCTAACAACAGAGTCTTTTTTTTTTTCTCAAACATATTTGAGAAGGTAACTGATCAGGGATAGAAGTCATTTTGCACCCTAACCATTTCCTTCCATAGTCATTTCGCCAGACGCCTTTAACCTCTTGATGTTTCAGCGTTTTTTTCTCCTTTGGACCAGTCGATAAAATTGCCCATGTGTCGGTTTTCAAAATGACTCCTGGTAAAAAATAGAAGTCATTTCGCCAGACGCCTTTAACCTCTTGATGTTTCAGCGTTTTTTTCTCCTTTGGACTGGTGGATAAAATTGCCCATGTGTCGGTTTTCAAAATGACTCCTGGTAGAAATCAACCTGCCCCCTCCCCCTCAAAAAAAAAAAAAAAAAAAAGATTTGAGACATTGATCAACAGTTTATTTTATAAACTGGTGCTAGTCTTGGATAACCTAAGTTCAGCCCTTATCACGTAGAGGCTGGCGTCTAATTATGTGTTTTGGCAATCTCCATAGCAATCTTCAAATACAAAAATAAATTCTGTGTGTAGCATGTTTTTGTGTAGCCAAAAAGTTGTATTTTGTTTGTATTTTTAACACGATGCTTTTTTCCCAATTTGCTCGGTTTCGGACCCGTTCTCAATAAGTGGTGGTTTCCATGCTAGATATTTTGCTTCCACTGGTAGTTTTGATGTTTCACAAGCTGTTTTTTTCCCTAGTCATTTGGCCTGTTATATGAGTAGTGCTCCAGCTGCCAATTTAGATTATCTACATTTTTGTTTATTGTTTAATTCAGCTTTCATTTATTTCTTCTGTCGGTGAAAATTGTTGATTAGTTTCTTCCCTAAAAAGACCAATAGAATTTTTTAGAATTTGAATTTCCCAAAGAACTCAATTCTGACTGTTTAACCCTTTACTCCATAGATACTCATTTCTACGCATTGCTTGTAGGAACCTTTGGAAAACATTATGGCAAGAGGTGAAATGACGAGCAATTTCACCTTTTGCCACAATGTTTTCTATGCTATCAAAAGGTGTCATAAACACATAAGAAACAGCATCTTCCTTGCCATTATTTAGGGTCAATTAGAGATACCATAGAAATGCCTAATGGGCTAAAGGGTTAAATGTACAGCATTTGCACACAACAAATCTAATGTAACTGAAATGGTAGAGATTGTTTTAGAAAGGATAGAAAATATGGTTGGTATTAAAGGAGAGCAGTCTTGTTACCAGCATTTTCTTTTTTTTTTTCATAATATTTTCAAGAGCCATCTTCCACAAGGCTATTTAAATTTTTGATTTTGTGGTAAAGGGTTTACTTCCCTTAATCAACCATTTGTTTGCATTGGAAGCAGGGCTCCTGCTGTTTATCGCCAATGGCAACAGATGCTCCAATTTAGGGAAATATATCTCCAAAAGTGAAGCACTGACAAATAATGCAAAGTATGTACCGGTAATTCTTGAAAGATCTAAACTCTACAATAAACAATAACTTTCAAGTGTGATGGACCACAGGTGTTGAAGGTGTATTGGTCTATCAAGGAATGCTAAAATTGTCTTTGGTTGATCATCTATCAACTAAGGGTGAAAAATGGATAGGTGGGATCAACTGGGGGAAATATCTTTGGGGCCAAAAATTTTATCACATAACCTCCCTTGTTTTCAGTGTAATATACCCATTGCGAATTTTCTTATCTTATACACATTTGATATCACATTTGTGTGACGTCATTTTTGACGTCATTTTTGACGTCATTTTGTACACATTCTGTAAAAGTGAATGGGTCTTATGGATATTGCTGCAGATGCAGTTATGAGTGTTTTTGCAGCATCTGCTCTATATTTTAGATATGTGATAAAAAGGTTCTGATATTTGTGGGCGTTTGAGATAAGATTTTTTATTAAACTCGTCAAGGAAAATTGTTAATAAGCTTGCCAAGGACTTGCTAAATAACATTTCCCTTGACTCGTTTAATAAAATCTTACCTCAAAAGCCTACTCATGTCAGATCCTATTATCCTGACCACATATTGCAAAATGATATTGCCTAGGAACTTTTTTTAGCAGTATTTTTAACCAATGAAGAATTTTAGGCCTAAATCATAAGGGGTCGATAAGAATCCCTGGCTAGGCTATTTTTTCTGAAGATTGATGGTAGTCATTCAAACTTTTGGGAATGGAAGAAAACATTGTGGGAAAAGGAGAAAATGTTGGTTACCAGCATTTTCTTCTTTTCCCACAATGTTTTCATAAGCTGTCTCCCTCTCAGGGTCATTAAAAGTTGGGATTGTGTGGATAAGAGTTTAACAAATTGGTACCTGTCTAAAACTGGTAGGTCAACAGTTTCCCAAACTGAAAAAGTGCAGCAAAGACTAGATCTGCATTGTAAGTTTGTAAGTAAAGCCAAATAGGAGAACTCTGTACTTTTAGTACTCTAGAGGTCAAATGCTTATCTTGTGGGATGATTTTTCTAAATGCAATGTATCATTACAGGATAGAAAAACTGAAAAAGATGGAAAACTATCTGTTACTGTTATGTGTAACATTAGATCAAGAAAATGCTGTCAGAGGACTGTTTGCGCAGAATGGATGGATCTTCAACAAAATTGGTATCTACATATTTTTTTCAATTCTTTTTAAGTTTATACCATTCTTTAGTCCCACTGGCAGAGGGCCAGCAGGCTTATGTCATAGCCCGGTGTCCGTTGTGTATGCGTCCATCCGTCAGTTAACATCTTCTTCTCTGAAACTACCCATCTAAATTTGATGAAACTTCATAGAAAGGATCCTGCCATGGTCCTCTTCAGAATTTTCTGAAAGAATTTGATTCCTTCAAAAATTCTGGTTGCCATGGCAACAAAACTGATTTTTTTTTTTTTTTTTTTTTTTCAAAAATTTTTTTCTCTGAAACCACAAGGCCCAGGGCTACTGAATTTGGCATGTAGCTTTATCTAATGGAGTTTTAAATCATATTATAAGCCTGGGGTCAAAATTGGCTCCATTCCAGGGATCACAAGTGTATCATTCCCTTCAAAATATAGTCACTTCAATTTAAACATTAGTCAAGGGAAATAACTCTTTTATAACAGATAAAGTTTGTTACTATGTACCTCCCTTGATTATCAAACTGCATTGATGCATGATTGGTGCTAGATATCAAGTTTTTTTTTTTATAGAAAATATACTGTTTAGGGAGAGTGATTCATTTTGATGCTAATAGTTATGCCCACATGAGTGGAATAATAAATTCAGAGTAAATTTCTATCATTCAGGTTTTTTTTTTCCTAGAACTTTACCTTTCATGCCAATGAATTAACCTGCTTGTGTTGCCTGTCGGTATTCATTGTTTTCAAAGGCCCTCTTTTTCAGGGTCATGAACACTTCAATTTGTGTGATAAAGGGTTAAAAAGCCAGTGGAGCGATAAAGGGCCATCATGGCCCTCTTGTTTAGTTTTATTCCATCTCCAAATAAACTTGACATCAGTTTCCAATATAACACTAAGAAAAATGGAGTGAAGCTTTTGTAATACTGTGTGAATTTTTCTTAACCCATTACCACAAAATCCCTTCTTTTGACGCCCCTGAGAAAGAAGCCTTTAGAAAACATTGTGGCAAAAGGAGAAAATGCTGGTAACCAGCATTTTCTCCTTTTCCTTCAATGTTTTCTACTCTTCCCAAAACAAATTTCAAATTATCAGTCACTTTTATTTTGTTGTCTGCAATTCCTTTCAATTTTGACAAATCTAAAATTTTGTTGTTTGGTATTTTACCAGAAAAACAAAATATTGTTATTGCTGAAGCCTTACCAGATGACAGAGTTTTAAACCGATCCAAATTGAAAGCATTTGCAGAGAACAAAATAATTGTGATTTATAAATGAAATTTGTTCTGAGAAGGTTAGAAAATACTGTGGAAAAAGGAGAAAATGCTAGTTACCAGCATTATCTTCTATTCCAATGTTTCAAAAGGGCTCTTCCTCAGCGTTGCTAAAAGTCGGCCGAGTGTGGTAAGGGATTAAGGCCTTTACAAAACAACAAATTTTAGACTGGTCCAAATGGAAAGAGCTTGCTGACAACAAATATTAAGGATGACTAAAATGCTGCAATTTGTTCTTTACAGAGTTGAAAACATTGTGGAAAATGGAGAAAATGCTGGTTACAAGCATTTTCTCTTTTTCCCACATTGTTTTCAAAAGTTTTTTACCTTCAGGGTGGTTTAAACTTGGGATTGCATGGTAAAGGGTTAAATTAAAAATAAATTCAGAAGACAAATGTGGGTCAAATGGTAGGACTGATTCTTGGAAAAGTTGAGAAAAGAGAGGATGCTGGTTACCAGATTTTTCTCTCCTTTTTCCTCAATGTTTTAGACTACCGTCATCATCATGGTTGTTAAAACTCGAGAGTGGTTGTTGACGGGTTAAGACGTCAATATCGCGCATGTGCAAATTACATGGCTTAATTCTAAAGTTGCTCCCCTTGTTTCCAAGACCCTAGAAAAATGGTATTAAGAAAGTAGACCCCTAACGCTTTTAGTGCAACATGGAATGAAATTTCTTGGTAGCTGATAAATATAAGGATTTATACATTATAATGCCTTTGCACATTTTTTACCAACAAGAAATGTCCATCTTGAAATTATTTGTTGATACTTTTGTTAGTTTCTGTAAAAGGGAGGTACATGTAATTATTATTTCCCTTCTGTAATGAGAGTGTAAGGGTTTAAGATTTATAAATGATCACTTTAAGAAGGTAAGAAAGGAAAAAAAGTATGTGGAAAAGCAAAAAAGCATAATTGCAACCGCAACAGAGTGTATTAGGAAACTTAGAAAGATTTGAAGAAATCAGCTAATTCCACAATGTAAATGAAATAATTATTATTTTTGTTCCAAAATAAACCTTTTCCCCAACAATCCAAAGTTTTATTTACCCTGAGGTTGAAGGCTTTCAAAAACATGTCATGAAGAAAGGGACCATCTGGGAACTGCGACCTGGTCAGACTGCACAGGCTGACCAGGGTGGACAATTGTCACTGTATGATATTTTTTGCATGTCATTATACCTTACTATTAGATCACTTTGGAATTACTAACTTAATGCATTAGACACGTAATAGAAAACAGCTATATCCACAATAATATTATTCTACAAAATTTCCTATGATTAAAAAAGAGTGTTATTGTACTGCTTTAACCAAGCCACTTTTCCGTTTTTGTCTTTCCTAGAATTATCATTTATAAATCTAAAATCATTATATTTTCATTACAAAGAGAGATAGTAATTACTTCTCTTTTTCTGGAAACTAACAAAAGTATCTACTGATACTTTCAAGATAGGCATAAAGAAATTTCTGGTCAGTTAAAAATGTGCACAAGTAATATACCTGTATAAATCCGTATTTATCAACTATCAAGAAAACTTTATGCAATATCAGCACGAGAGGTATTAGGGGTCTACTACCTTAACCCATTACCACACAATCGCTACTTTTGACGCCCCTGAGAAAGAAATCTTTAGAAAACATTGTATGAAAAGGAGAAAATGCTGGTAACCAGCATTTTCTCCTTTTCCCACAATGTTTTCTACCCTTCACAAAGCAAATTTCAAATTTTCAGTCACTTTTATTTTGTCGTCTGCAAATGCTTTCGATTTGGACAAACCTAAAATTTTGTCGTTTGGTAATGGGTCAAATTGACCTGCAGTATCTTTGATATGTTTTCATCTAATTCATGTTTGGAGTTTACAGATTGTCCCTTTTCACATGGTGGATCACATAATTATGTAATTTGTCATCTTCAAGTGCTTTCAGTATGGACTCCTCTATAGTTTTATCTTCTGGTGAGGAGTTACATGTAATTCTTTACCAAACGACAAAGTAATGGAATGGTCCAATTTAAAAGCATTTGCAGACAACAAAATAAATGTGATTGAAAAGCTGAAACTTGGTTTGAGAAGGATAGAAAACATCGTCGGAAAAGGAGAAAATGTTGGTAACCAGCATTTTCTCCTTTTCTCACAATGTTTTCTAAAGGCTCCTTTCTCAGGGTCGTTAAAAGTCAGGTTTTTGTGGTAAAGAGTTGAAAGCTAACAAAAAAAAAAGAAAAGAATAAAGTAAAACAGTATTTTTTTTTTCTCAATATTTCATCTGAAAAAAAGGAATTCTGGGGGGTACCATTTATATAGACTTTCTTTTGGTCTTCAGAGTCGTTTTATCTTGCATCTTCTTTACATTAACCCTTTACTCCATAGATACTCATTTCTAGGCATTGCTTGTAGGAGTCTTTGGAAAACATTGTGGCAAAAGATGAAATTGCTCGTGACGAGCAATTTCACCTTTTGTCACAATGTTTTTTATATGCTTTCAAAAGGTGTCATATACACATAAGAAATGGCTTCATCCTTGCTGTTATGTAGGGTCAATTAGAGATATCATAGAAATGCCTTATGGGGTAAAGGGTTAATTCCCTACCAAACGACAAAACTTTAAACTTGACTGAAATCAAAGCACCAGTAGACGACAAAATAAATGTAAATGAAAAATTTAAACTTGACTTTAGAAGAGTAGAAAACATTGTGGGAAAATGAAAAAATGCTGGTTACCAGCATTTTCTCCTATTCCCACAATGTATTCTTAAAGCTTCTTTCTAAGGGACGTTAAAAGTTGGGATTGTGAGGTGAAGAGTTAACTTTTTAGATTTAGTCAGATATGAATTCTTATGGTATCATTCATTTTCATTTCTTTTTTTTTTTAACCAAGATATCGTAGGAGAAAACAACTTGCAGTTTGCTATAGTTGACAATATAAGTGATGATTCTGTCATAAAAGATACTGAACAGATACCAGAAATGGCTGACTATGGAGAAAGCTTTGCTAAATGTGAGGAAGACATAAATGTTGTTAGTAAGCCAGTCAGTCATGCAATTAAAGGAGAGAATGATATCACATGCACTGATCATAACCAGAAACCGATCCAGGGCTGCCTGTCTGAGGTTTTTGAAAATAACACTGGTATTTTGGGTGAAGATCGCATAGAGGATGGAGTGCAACTTTTTTCATTGGAGGGAGATACTGCTAAAACTGATAAGCCGATACATGTACTTCACAAACCTGAGCTGGAAAAGGAAACAGTGGACACAAAAGCATATTTGAAGAAGGACAAAAAGCGGAAATATCAAAAGAAGATGACAGTGAAACGTAAAATTCACTGCAATGACTGTGACGCGACTTACAGCTCGGTGAAAAGTTTTGAAAGACATAAAGCTAAAAATGGAGGTCACTGCGTATTTTCATGTGAATATTGTGGTAAATTAATTAAACACAGATATTCCCAATATTTGTTACATATACGATCTGTGCATACAAAAGAAAGACCATGTGTTTGTGAAATATGTGGTAAAGGTTTTTTATATCCTAATAAACTCGGGATTCATATGAGAACACACACAGGTGAAAGACCGTGTGTTTGTGAGCAATGTGGATGTGCATTTTACACCCCTTCAGCATTAAATACACATGTAAAACATCGCCATACAACAAAATGCCTGGACAATGTGCAATGTGATATATGTGGTCTTACAATGGCAAGTAGGCGTCTCCTTATGGTACATAAACTCTGTACGCACACCGAGAAGAAATACGTTCAGTGCAACATATGTAACAGAAAATTCAAACGAAATTCTTCCTTGAAAAATCATATTTTGTATAAACATTCAGATATTCGAAATTATGAGTGTAATGTGTGTGGTAAATTCTATAAAACCCCAACCTGCCTCAGAACACACAGTTTGATACATAAAGAAGTAAAGTCTGTACTATGTAATTATTGTGGAAAGGGATTCTATAATAAAACTGAAATGAAAGTTCATGAAACAAAGCATACAGGAGAAAAACCATATCAATGTGAAAAATGTGGCAACAGATTTAGTCGGCCAAGTGCTTTGAGAAGACACAAGAAACTACATTTAGAAAAAAAAGAATAAAGAATTAACTCATTACCACACAACAAAATTTTAGACTGGTTCAAATTGAAAGCATTTGCAGTCGACAAAATAAAGGTGACTGAAATATTGAAATTTGTTCAGGGAAGGGTAGAAAACACTGTGGGAAAAGGAGAAAATGCTGGTTACCAGCATTTTCTCCTTTTCCAACACTTTTTTCAAAAAACTTCTTTCTCAGGGGCACCAAAAGTAGGGATTGTGTGGTAATGGGTTAACTCTTTACCACACGACAAAATTTTGGATTGGTTCAAATTGAAAGCATTTGCAGACGACAAATTGAAGGTGACTGAAAAATTGAAACTTGTTCAGGGAAGGGTAGAAAACACTGTGGGAAAAGGAGAAAATGCTGGTTACTAGCATTTTCTCCTTTTTCTACAGTGTTTTCAAAAGGCTTCTTTCTCAGGGGCGTCAAAAGTAGGGATTGTGTGGTGATGGGTTAAGAAGGTCATGATTTATCGTTATTTTTGTTTTGTTAGTTAACACTTTACCAAACAACAGAATTTTAGACCAGCCAAAATTGAAAGCAGTTGCAGACGACAAAATAAATGTGGCCGAAAAATTGAAATGTTTTGGCAGAAGGGTAGAAAACTTTGTGGAAAGAAGAGAAAATGCTGATTACCAGCGTTTTCTCCTTTTTTTCCCCCACGTTTTGAAAGGGCTTCTATCTCAAGGTGGTTAAAAGTCGGGATTGTGTGGTAATGGGTTAACCCATTACCAAACGACAAAATTTTGGACTTGTCCAAATTGAAAGCATCTGCAGACGACAAAATAAAAGTGACTGAAAATTTGAAATTTATTTTGTGAAGGGTAGAAAACACTGTGGGAAAAGGAAAAAATGCTGGTTACCAGCATTTTCTCCTTTTCCCACATTGTTTTCTTAAGGTTTCTTTCTCATGGGCTTTAAAAGTAGGGATTGTGTGGTAATGGGTTAATCGGGAAATCACAGAGCATCACAAGGTTTTATATTTCATAGTTATGACCAGTGAAAGCACTGTGGTCCAACTCTTTTTCAAAGAGTTTTAATACCAATGAGTTTTGTAACAGGATTCATTTGCTTCTCTTTCTCACCGCTGATCAGTTTATAAAGGTGCTGGAAAGCAGCCAGTGGCTTGGAGAGAGTTGTTCAAATTACTTGAAACAGCAGCTCTATAAATGCATGGATAGGTGAAATGGCCACTGCAATTTCAACCCTTTACCAAACAACGTTAAGGGCCCTGGATAAGAAGGCTATGAAATCATTGTGGGAAAAGGAGAAAATGCTGCTAACCAGCATTTTCTCTTTTTTCCACAACGTTTTCCACCCCATCAGAGACCTAAAGTTAATTTTTGTTGCTTCTAATTTTTGTCCTCTGCAGATGATCTCATTTTGGAAGGGTCTAAAATTTGTCATTTGGGAAAAGGTTGATGAAATAGAGCAGTCTGGCAAAAAATTCAAATTCAAGCAATAACTAACAATCATGTTCACTTTCCTTAACTCTTCACCATATGGCAATATTTTAGGCTTGTCCAAATCGAAATCATTTGCAGATGACAAAATAAAAGTGCCTGAAAATTTGAAATTTGTTTTGTGAAGGGTAGAAAAAATTGTGGGAAAAGGAGAAAAAGCTGGTAACCACCATTTTCTCCTCTTCCCACAATGTTTTCTACAGGCTTCTTTCTCAGGGTTGTCAAAAGCGGATTATGTGGCAATGGGTTAAGCCTTTACCACTCAATTTAGAGTCTTTACAAACCTGAGAATGGAAAGCAATTGCAATTTTCAAGCACTTTTCAGAGGATTTTGGATCTCTCAAGGGGGGCAAAAAAGGGGAAAAAGCTGTTTAGATTATTACTTTTGAAACCACAATCAGGTCAGTACCTACCTCTACTTCAAAGAAGTATTGATGATAAAACTCAGAGCTCTAGATAAGAGGGAGTGATGGTATTCTAAATCCATTATTTTTCTTCAAAACCCTATGTAGTAGGTACTCGTTAGAATCGTCTCGATCAGACGATTCTAATGAGTACCCACAACATAGGGTTTGGTGGAGAATTATTAATATTTTCAACTTTGAAATCAAAATCATTCCCTCTCTCTGGAGCTCTGTAAAAAAAAAACAGAAACGCCACTTTCACTGAAAATGGCCGGAGGACAACCAGTTCAAAAGATGTTTTGTTAATGAAAAAATTAATCTGTAGTTTGATGATGAATAATAAACTTAAATCCTTCTGTGACAAGATATCTGAATTTTCGAAAGTATTGTTGATGGAATATTTCTTCACTTTTTAGCTCACCTGAGCACGAAGTGCTCAGAGTGAGCTATTGTGATCACTCACCGTCCGTCGGCGTCCGTCCGGACGTCCGTCTTCCGTCCGTCGTCCGTTCACATTTTCTTGTTTACACTCTAGTATCTACAAATATCAACCAATCAGCACCAAACTTGGTCAAAGTGTGTATGACCATAAGATCTCGGATGAGTTCGATTATGGGTCAAATCGGACCAGAACATCTGGAGTTATTTGCCCTTGAATAAAGAAAATTGCTATATTTCACTTTGTTTACACTCTAGCATCTACAAATATCAACCAATTAGCACCAAACTTTGTCAAAATATATATGACCATAAGATCTCGGATGAGTTCGATTATGGGTCTAATCAGACCAGAACGACCGGAGTTATTTGCCCTTGAATTAAGAAAATTGCTATATTTGACTTTGTTTTCACTCTAGCATCTACAATTTTTAACCAATCGACACCAAACTTGGACAAAGTGTGTATGACCATAAGATCTCGGATGAGTTTGATTATGTAGAACATCTGGAGTTATTTGCCCTTGAATTAAGAAAATTGCTATATTTCACTTTGTTTACACTCTAGCATCTACAAATATCAACCAGTTAGCACCAAACTTTGTCAAAATATATATGACCATAAGATCTCGGATGAGTTTGATTATGGGTCTCATCGGACCAGAACGACCGGAGTTATTTGCCCTTGAATTAAGAAAATTGCTATGTTTGACTTTGTTTTCACTTTAGCATCTACAATTTTTAACCAATCAACACCAAACTTAGACAAAGTGGATATGACCATTAGATCTCGGACGAGTTCGATTATGAGTCAAATCGGACCAGAACATCTGGATTTATTTGCCCTTGAATTAAGAAAATTGCTATATTTCACTTTGTTTACACTCTAGCATCTACAAATATCAACCAATTAGCACCAAACTTTGTCAAAATATATATGATCATAAGATCTCGGATGAGCTTGATGATTGGTTTCATCGGACCAGAACAACTGGAGTTATTTGCCCTTGAATTAGAAAAATCGCTATATTTGACTTTCTTTTCACCTTAGCATCTACAATTACTAACCAATCAACACCAGACTTGGATAAAATATACATGACCATAAGATCTCGGATGAGTTTGATTATTGGTGTATTCAGACCAGAACAACTGGAGTTATTTGCCCTTGAATTAAACAAATTGCTGTATTTCACTTTGTTTACACTCTAGCATCTATAAATATCAACCAATTAGTTCCAAACTTGGTCACAACATATATGACTCTAAGATCTCAGATGAGTTTGATTATGGGTGACCAGAACAACAGGAGTTATTTGCCCTTGAATTAGAAAGTTTTTTTTAGAATAGTTCTTAGGCTGGAGCATAACTTTGTTATTTCCAGTCCAATTTACTTGAATCTTGGCATTTGTGTTTATTGCAATAAAACAGAGTGCGGTGTGAAAGAGCCATAACTCTACTTCATACTGTCTATAAGTTAATTCCCTTTGATTGAAATTTTTACAGCATTTGCTGCTTGTCTGGAATATAACTTTGTCATCTACAGCCTGAACATTGTCCAATTTGATATGCATGATTGTTGAAAAATTATGGAGTGCACTGCACAAGAACCATAATTTCCTAGCACAAATTTTGAGTTATTCCCCCTTCATTTTTATAGCATTTCTTGCTTTGTCAGGAGCAAAAATTTGTCATCTGAAGGAGGAATGACTTGATATTTGGTATGCTTATTTATTGCAGTATTTGGAAGTGCAGTGCCTAAGAATTGTAACTGTACCGTGTGCTGTCTTTAAGTTATTTCCCTTTGAATGTCATTTTTACAGCATTTAGTGCCTGCCCTGAATATAACTGTTATCTTAAGTCAGAACTACTTCGAACTTGGTATTCATGTTTTTTGCAATATTACAGAGTACAGTGCACAAGAACAATAACTCTACGTAGCAGGAATTTTGAGTAATTCCACTTTGATCTTCATTTTTACAGTATTTCTTGCTTGTATGGAATGGAACTTCCAAGTCTCAAGTTAGATTGCAACAATTTGCTGCTCCTGTTTCATTATCATTTGGCCTTGAACCTTGTTATTTGGTATATATCTTTAGTTTAGACCTGTGCTGCTTGGTTCTCAGGTGAGCGATATAGGACCATCATGGTCCTCTTGTTTAAGATTAATTGAGAAAAGACAGTCCCGTCAGTAACGATGATGGTTTCTGAGTGTTGCAGGTTGATAAACATTGTATTCATAGATACATGATGAGAATAAACTTGTTACACAAAAAGGCAACTCTTGTTGAATAAAAAGGTTAACAATTAGTAATAAAGAATGATGTTTTATGTGTGGCCTTGAGTTTGGTTCCCTATATTTCAATATCTGTTGCCCAGTGGAACCCCTTACAGGTAAAGCTAGATTGGACTCTGGGTTCAGTGCTGCAAGGGTAAAAATGATCTTTCCATAATGAAAGACATCATATCAGTATTCTACAGTAACTGAACAAAGGTACATGAGTACACCTAATGAAGGACAAGGTATCGGTACATACATTATACGAGGGACACTTTTTAAGTTCGTAGAGTAGGGTGGTCTTTTTGAAATATCAAAATTTTATTTATCCAAGACCTTCGAAATATGCCCCGTCTGCCTCCACACACATTTTACTCCAATCTACCCATTTCCGGAATGGTCTTTAGGCATATGTTGCAGACACTGGTAGACCGCACTGCCTATACCACAATGGGGTTCAAAACGGTGCCCTGCCAGCATTTCCTTTAGTCTTGGGAACAACCAAAAGTCACAGGGGGACAGGTCAGGGCTGTATGGGGGATGATCTAAGACATTGAGCCCAGATTCTTTCAGATATTCCTGTACCGAAGGGGATTTATGGGCCGGTGCATTATCATTGAGTAGTTTGATGCCGGGGACACTGTTGTGCGGTCTGCATTTCTGATAGAAATCAATAATTTGAGTAAGAACACTTTCTTTGTAAAACTTTCCAGTGACAGAACTACCTTTTGGGACTGGAATTTGATGGACTGGACCTTTCAAATCAAAGAATATGGCATACAACATGCGATTTGATGTTTTGCAACGGCTCGCAATGACAGGTCTGTTGCCCTCTGATGAAACCCAAACCTTATTTTTAGCCTTAGAATCGGGTTGAAAATGATAGATTCAGGTTTCATCACCTGTAACTATCTCTTCCAAACGACGTGGGTCACATTTATCATAATAACTTGCAATGCAAGTCTAACCCAACTTTGTTTCTGCTCGTCATTGAGCAAATGGGGCACCCAGCGCGTGCAGATCTTATGTAGCCCAAGTCGTTCACGTAAGATCTTCAAAATGCCACTTAATTCTTCTATCTCTTGCACGGTATAATGTGGGTCTTCCTCAATTAACGTTTTCACAGTAGCAACGTTCTTTTCCGTCAAAACGGAAACCGGCCTACCCACCCGAGTGTCATTTTCAATTGACTCCAGACCATCATTAAAATGACGAACCCACTTGCAAACTGTAGCATATTTTAAAGCACCATTCCCATAAACTTTTTGCAAATCAGCATGAATTTCTGTTGGCGGAAACCCGAGCTGTGCTCGAATCTTACAATATACCTTCTGTTCAGAGATTTTTCCATCCATATTAAACGCTATATTTTACTATAGTGTATAAAACCAAATGTTGAAAATACCAAGCACAGCGCGCAGTGGACCTTGTGTGCCGCATACCGTGAAATCGTTCGAGAGAGGAATGATTATGCAAGTTCTCTGTAAAAAATTATGCATCTTCATAATCGCGCTAAAAAGTTACAGGCGTACTCTACGAACTTAAAAAGTGTCTCTTTTAGTTACTGAACACAAGCTACACGAGTAAACCTAATGAAAGAAAATATATCAGAATTTTAGATCTATAGAAACTGAACTTAACCCTTTACCCCATAAGGCATTTCTATGGTATCTCAAATTGACCCTAAATAACAGCAAGGATGAAGCTGTTTCTTATGTGTATATGATACCTTTTGATAGCCTAGAAAACATTGTGGCAAAAGGTGAAATTGCTCGTCACCGTTTGCCACAATGTTTTCCAAAGGCTCCTACAAGCAATGCGTAGAAATGAGTATCTGTGGAGTAAAGGGTTAAGCTACAGGAGTACACCTGGTGAAAAACAACATTCCAGTAAATTTAAGTAACTGAACATAGGCTACTATGTACAAAAGTACTTTTTTTTTGTTAGGTTTATTTTGTTGTATGCAAGTGCTTTCATTTTCAACCAATCTAAAATCTTATTGTTTGGTAAAGAGTTAATAGATTAATCAGTTACTCAAAGTCTAAATGCATACTGTGAAAAAATGGGAATTAAGTATTTTAATGAAAGAAAGTAAAAGAAAATTCACTCAATTTATCATCAATATTTAATTAAACTTTTCTTTCAGTATCTATACAATTATATTCTTTGCTAAAACTATACATGTTTACATAAAAAACTTTCTAATACAGACATGAGCTGGGACACATTATGTTAACCTTTTCTGAGACAAAATTTCAGACTCGTCCAAATTAAAAGTATTTGCAGATGACAATTTCGATGTGCATTTTTTCTTTGATAGAATAGAAAACATTGTCAGAAAAGGAGAAAATGCTGATTACCAGCTTTTTCTCCTTTTCCCTCTATGTTTTCAAAATGCTTCTTCCTGTGGGTGGTTAAAAATCAGCATTGTGTGGTAAAGGGTTCAACTTGAAACAGATAATCATTCTTTTTGTCTTGTGATAGACCAGCACTTACATTGGTGGAATGGAGAGATGGTTCACAGACATCGACAATTGTGTCTAACTCACATTGATTCTATTATATACAGATAGTTTGAAGGCCACCATTCCAAACCGAAAGCAATTACAGATGACAAGATAAATATGAATGAAAAATCGAAATTTGTCATGGGAAGGATAGAAAACATTGTGGGAAAAGGAGAAAATGCTGGTGACCAGCATTTTCTCCTTTTCCCACAATGTTTGCAAAAGGCCTCTTTCCCAGGGTCTTTAAAAGTCGGGATTGTTTGGTAAAGGGTAAGTACAGTACATGAGGATAGTTTCAAAGCCTTATGCAGCATGTTTGCAGAGTAATTTTATAACCTCTTCAATTTGTGCATGAACTTTTGTTTAATAGAATGATCAGACATGCATAGAGATATGAATGACTCAAATTTAATTTTGAGTAAAGCAATTAACCCTTTACCATACAATTCCTACTTTTGACAACTGAAAAAGAAGCCTTTAGAAAACATTGTAGGAAAAGGAGAAAATGCTGGTTTTCTACCTTCACAAAACAAATTTTCGGTCACTTTCATCATCTGCAAATGCTTTCGATTTGCAAAATCTAAAATTTTGTCGTTTGGTAATGAGTTAACCTACATTATCTCTGCAAATCAAGTTCAATTCTTACATTTTAACCCATTACCAAACAACAAAATTTTTGGCTTGTCCAGATCAAAAGCATTTGCAGACAAGAAAACAAGTGACTGACAATTTGAAATTTGTTTTGTGAAGGGTAGAAAACATTGTGGGAAAAGGAGAAAATGCTGGTTACCAGCATTTTCTCCTTTTCCCACAATGTTTTCAGAAGGCTGCTTTCTTAGGGTCGTTAAAAGTCGGGATTGTGTGGTGAAGGATTAAAATATGAAACAAATCATGTTCATAAATGGATAGCATTTCTCCAGTTTATTTGTCATTGTTGTATGTAAGCTATTTTGTGCTTATGTTTTTGTAACGATGAATTGCTATGTATTTCAAGTTCTAACAACAAAGATTTTGTTCCAATCTTCGTAACTTTTTACAAAAAAATAATCAGTCTGATATAAAAGCATTGGCAGATGACAAATGTTAATTATAGTATGGGTCCTTCAAAGGATAGAAAACATTTCAGGAAATGGTAATAAGCATTTACCAGAACCCTGGACCCTGCCAGCATAGATCAGTCTGTAGAACGTGGGACTCTAGACCGTGATATTTTGGGCCACTTTAGGATTATGGTTTGATTCTCATTGCTTGCCATCTAAAATTACTAATACGTCTTTAAGTCTTTTGGATGAGATGTTAAATTGAAGTGCCCTTGCTATGCGTTTTGTAAAGGGTTAACTCTTTACCACACAATCCCTATTTTTAACAACCCTGAGAAAGACATCTATAGAAAACATGGTTGGAAAAGGAGAAAATGCTGGTAACCGGCATTTTCTCCTTTTCCACAATGTTTTCTACCCTTTCCATATCAAATTTTAATTTTTGATAAGCATTTTTTTGTAGTCAGCAGACCTTTTCAATTTAGCTAGTCCAAAATTTTGTTGTTCAGTAAAGAGTTAAACAAAATTTTGTTGTTTGTTAGATTTAACACACAAATACATGTATAAACACTTTAGCAAAAGGAAATATTAATCATTTTATTCAGTTTCTGCTATTGCTACAGTATTTTTAAATTAATATTACCCTTTTCCAAACTAGAAATTTTTTGGCCTGTCCAAATTGAAAGCATTTGCGGACGACAAAATAAAAGTGACGGAAAATTTGAAATTTGTTTTGTGAAGGGTAGAAAACACTTTGGGAAAAGGAGAAAATGCTGGTTACCAGCATTTTCTCCTTTTCCCACAATGTTTTCTAAAGGCTTCTTTCTCAAGGTCGTCAAAAGTAGGGATTGTGTGGTAATGGTTTAACATTACGGCCAGACAAACAAAAAAAATCTGTTGTGGGTATTGGATTGAATATGCACTGTCCAGCTGTTTTGATAGTCTATGAGACTTCTAACTTTTTCTCATTTTGAATCTAAGATGGCATGCCTCTTATTGCGATTCCTCATTCGTTGACGACGTCTTAACATTTTCCTGTAGCGATCAATTTGCTTCTGTAAGAGTTTTCTTTTCTCCTCTTTTGAAAGTGGAGGTGGTACAGTTACACCCGATATATCTTTGCCTTGGTCGTTGGCACACAGTCCATCTTCAATGGAAAAGTCATCGATGGAAATGTCTCCTTCATAACCAATACTTGTGGAACCCTCAAATATCAACTAGAATTAAAAAAGAAATAGACTTACAGCAGAAATATGTGTACGAAACAATCCCGTTTTTCTCTGCCTCTCCCACCATGTTTTGCATAGTTTAACTCATTACCAAACAACAAAATTTCAGACTTGTCCAAATCGAAAGCATTTGCAGGCAACAAAATTAATGTGACTCAAAAATTGGAACTTGACTACAGAACAGTAGGAAACATTGTGGGAAAAGGTGAAATGCTGGTTACCAGCATTTTCTCCTTTACCCGCAATGTTTTCAGAAGTCTTCTTCCTCTTGGTAGTAAAAGCAATGGATATTTTTTTTTCGGTGAAAGATCAAAATTTATTATACCCCCGCAACCAATGTTTTTGGGGTATACTGGAATCAGCCTGTGTGTCCGTCCTTCTGTGTACAAAATACTGCCAAAGCGCTGGCTGGATTATAAAGTCACATTCAATTACTGCTCTAGTTTCACTGAGTGAAAACCATCAGTAATATTTTCACGAGTGGTGCAGCCACGGGTGAAAATATTACCAATGGTGTTCATGAGATGAGATAAATTTTGATCTTTCATAGAAAAAAAAAAGTATTCTATTTATTCCATGCTTTAAACCCTTTCTGAGAGGAGCTTTATCAAAATCCAATACAGTTTTTTACTGTATTCCATGGTGTACCCCTCCCACATAGCAAGGCATTACAATATTACATCATGCGCGAGAAATGTAAGGTAAATGACTTCACATTTCCCATCTGGCTATCAGGCACGCACAATTTACCTAGGCAACAAGAACATAAAAATCAGTATTTTCACTGGTTGTACCGTGTAAGATCAAAAAATATTTTCACTGCTATTTCTCGATATCCTACCGGAAAGCATGAAATAATGTGTGGTAAAGACTTGAAAGACAAGCATAACCCTTCAAGCCCCATTGAATTCTTTGTCTACAAATGCTTTCAAATTGGAAAGTACATGTATGTCAATCATAGTCTGTTGAACAGGATTTTATTTCAAAAGTAATTCTGCCTGAAATCAATACAAAATCATCTCTACTATCAGTATTAGAAGCACCTAAAACATATGGGGAGTCTGCCAGGTTACTGTATTTATCCTAATAAAAGCATCCTGTCTAAAAGTAGCACCCCTTACCCTGAAAAACCCTTAACTCTTTACCACACAATCCTGACTTTTAACGAGCCTAAGAAAAAAAGCCTTTGAAAACATTGTAGCAAAAGGAGAAAATGCTGGTAACTGCATTTTCTCCTTTTCCTACAATGTTTTGTACCCTTCCCAAATCAAATTTCAATTTTTCAGGCACATTAAATTTGTTGTCTGCAAGTGCTTTCAATTTGGACCAGTCTATAAAATTGTCATTCGGTAAAGAGTTAACCCATTACCACACAATCCCTACTTTTGACGCCCCTGAAAAAGAAGCCTTTTGAAAACACTATGGGAAAAGGAGAAAATGCTGGTAACCAGCATTTTCTCCTTTTCCCACAGTGTTTTCTACCCTTCCCAGAACAAATTTCTATTTTTTAGTCACCTTTATTTTGTCGTCTGCAAATGCTTTCAATTTGGACCAGTCTAAAATTTTCTCATGTGGTAAAGAGTTAAATCATGATAACCTAATGAATAAGTTGATTGAAAAGAAAAGTTTTGAAGAATTTGATTGATAATTCCTCGTTTTTGATTGATATTTCCTCTTTCCAATTACTAAAAGTCTAAAAAACAAAGAAATAGAAAATGGGACAAAGCTTTTGCTGTACAGTTTGGATACAAAATAAAAGCTCCCTTTTAATTTTGTGTTTGCATTGCTTGGGGAACTTTGATTAAGAGAAATGAAGTTGAGTCTTTATGACATGGCAAAGTTTTAGACTTCTCCACATTGAAGGCAAAATGAAAGTGTATTGTATACAATAACTTAACCCATTACCACACAATCCCTTCTTTTGATGACCCTGAGAAAGAAACCTTTAGAAAACATTGTGGGAAAAGGAGAAATTGCTGGTAACCAGCATTTTCTCCTTTTCCCACAGTGTTTTCTAACCTTTCCAGAACAAATTTCAGTTTTTCAGTCACCTTTATTTAGTCGTCCCTTTCTCACAATGTTTTCTACCATTCACAAATTAAATTTCAAATTTTCAGTCGCTTTTATTTTGTCGTCTGCAAATACTTTCCATTTTGACAAGCCTAAAATACTGTTGTTTGGTAATTAGTTCATTATGGCCAAAATGATGGAAGTTGCTGAAAAGCAGAAATTAAAGATTACAGAAGAAGAAAATGCTGATTTTCAGCCTTTTCTCCTTTCTCTACAATGTTTCTCCAAGCTTCTTCTTTCTTTATCTTAAGACTTGGGATTTGTTGTCTCCAAATGCTTTTGATTTGGACAAGCCTAAAATAGTGTCGTTTGGTACGGCCTGAAAAAAAAAAAAATTGTACCTGGTAGCCCTCCAGAGCAGTGTCTTCTGGTATGGATACACTTGCTTTAATCCAAAGATTACCCTGATTACCAAATACCCGCCATACTGACGTCAACTCATCACTTGTCAGAGCCTGGGGAGAGAAAAAAAAACCAGAGAACCTTTAATTAACCCATTACCACACAATCCCTACTTTTGACACCCCTGAGAAAGAAGCCTTTTGAAAACATAGTAGGAAAAGGAGAAAATGCTGGTAACCAGCATTTTCTCCTTTTCCCACACTTTTTTTTTACCCTTCACATAACAAATTTCCAATTTTCAGTCATTTTTATTTTGTCGTCTGCAAATGCTTTCGATTTGGAAAAACCTAAAATCTTGTTGTTTTGTAATGAGTTAACACTTTCACTGTGTTATAAGCTGTACGGCACAAAATGTGTAGTCACTTCCAAGATGGCGGACTGTTTACTTGGAGGAAGGTGGGTGTCACATTTTATCATCAATAACTTTTTTTCTTGAAACCTTCGAGACATGATACTTATAATATATTGTGTGGGAATGATGTGGTAAGCCTCGGTGCTACATAGCAAAGAGCCAGTGCCATTATTCGATACGTTATATCGGCGTAAACATTGCCATTGGGTAAAATTTGAATTTGAAGTGAGGAACTTGCATCGTTTTTAGTTATAGAATGGAAAATAAGCTAATGCAGTGGGTGAAGGTTGTTGTTTCTGTAGGTATTCATCACGTGCTTTCCAATAATTACGGTCATTTTTGTGAAATATGTCTAGAAAGACCCGAAAACATGTGTTTTGTATATCGCTAATGCAGCGGTGTAGTCCACATCAACAATTTCACACACAGCGGTGTAGACCCGATTTTTTCTGAACGGTTTAGACACAATTTAAAGCACAATATATGTACGGTTTAGACACAATTGGCTTGGTCTTGAATCTTCTTTTTTGAAGATAACGTAACTTGGCGTTAATCCAGAATCATGAAAATTGGCACCAACAGTTCGAGACAGTCTCCCTTATTACCGACACCCACGGAAGGAACCATCTGGAACCGAAAAAGGATCATCGTGGAACGAAAAGAGATAGTTGGGAACAAAAGAGTGCATCAAGACATTATTTACGATATTATTTATGTAATAGTGAGTATTATATCACGAAAAAATAAATTATGAAATTACTAATTAATGTCTGTGCACTTATAAATCAATTCTATCATGGTGGCAGCCATAATTTCAATCATTCACTTAGGATGATAATTACCATCCTGGACTTGACAATCATTTTCATTTCGAAGTTGTTTTAAATACCGTCGCTAATTCGTATCTTGGTATCTGTTTGTTTAATATCTAGTTAAAGATGCCCGTCTAAGGCCGGTGAGCAGAAATGCTGTTAAATTAATAAAAAAAACATAGCATGGTACAGAAAATCGGTCCTTATTGTACGCAAGGATAAATTACTGACATGTACATGTATGGTGTAACTGAAATAAAAAAATACAAACGCGGAGGTTTGTGTTAGAAACCGAGCATTGGTCGGAAAATAACTGGCTGACGATCGAAGCTGTAAACAATACATGGATCCGTGGAAATCGATATTTGACCAATCAGGACATCGCATTTATTCTACCCGATGTCCTACCTTGGTTTCTGCTATTTCGGCTCACAAATAAACGACTGTTAACGTTGGAAGAATGCAATTCTCTTTATTTATGTTGTGTTTTTAACGTTTGAATTTTAAAAAAAGCTTTAAAAATGTGCTTTGCGAACGTGTACCGATGACGTGAGATCACGCAGAGGCTATAGACAAGTTTAAATTGTGATGATTACTGAAAATTTGAACTTATGCAAAGAGCTGATCAGCGCTGGATAATGGATTAATTCAAAGTATTCTATGATTTTTCCTCTCTGAAAGAGAAAACTGAAAAATAAAGCTAAAAATAGACCTATGTGAAGTATTAATAAAAAGAAATACTTTTACTTGAATATTAAACTTGTTCAATTACCTATGCACATCCAAAAAGTGGCCGCGTAACTTGTTACCAATGTTTCAATTTGACATTAATCTTAACCCATGGTGCATGAAGAATATGCTGAATGTGTCCTGGGATCGTATATATGATCTCTGATGTGTAGATATAGATCAGATTGCAAATTACATGATGATTAGTCTTGGATTTAAAGAACCCGCTGATTACAATAAGCACTTTGACGTGTAGTTCTTCCTCACTAGGGGTATATTTCAATTTTAAAAAAAGTCTAACTTCTGATCTGGTGGAACTTGGAAATTTTTCTCTTGACTTGATGTTTTAACCGTTTACCACAGAACACCGAGTTTAAACGACCCGTAGAAAGCTTTTAAAAGCATTGCGGAAAAAGGAGAAAATGCTTGTAACATTCATTTTATCTTTTTCTCACTGTGTTTTGCGCTCTTTCAAAAACAAATTTCAATTTTTGAATCATTTATTTTGTTGTCTGCAAATATTTGAGTTTGGATTGCTCTAAAAATTTTGTCATTTGGTGACGACTTTAAATGGATTAGCACAGATCTGCACTTTAACACAAAGGGTGTGTTGGTAAACTGTTAATTTGATAAGAAGTGTGTTTGATTGCAAAGCAAATTACCGCTCTAATCAACTTGACCACCCGTTGTCATCAGTATATCATATACTACCGTCAGTGATATTAACAATTTTCTTAATAGACAACACACTTGACACATTTTATAATCATCAGACAACCCTATTCCCCCTACGTAATATTGAAATTTTTCATTAACTTAAACGTCTCTGTTGAATCAGACATTCTATAAACTTTTCGAAAGGCTTGTGTTATTTAATTTGGTATGATGCTGAGATGACTTTACTAGCCCAACGAAAGCAATAAGTATCGTTAATTCTATTATTCTGTGGCAAAACGGAGATTTGTTGATGATTTTTATATGTTCAAATTTTTGTTTAAACATGTAAATCTGTTACATTGTACGTCGCCCCCGTAATTCGCCCTTTTAATACATCTCCGTATATAAATTAGTTAAGCACCTTTAAATTGCTTACTGAGAATTTATCATCGATAGAAATATATGATTAAAGTACTTTTTCAGGAATTTTATTGAGAGAAACAGTCATGACAGCACGATTTAAGTAGCATATCTGCTATACTGTACATGTATTGAATACATTTGTTTGTGAGACCTTGGCAACAGTAACTAAGGTAGTCGGTTTATCTTATCGCCACGGATCCATGTATGACAGTGCGTCACGGAAATTTATCGTTGCTTTCCGCCTAAAGTCGGATACGGTGTAACTTGCATATCACTCTCTTGCACTCCGGATTATTACATTCACCTCTGTAGTGGGGTCAGAAAGTAGTCCGTCATTACGCGATACTTTCATCACATGACCAGAACTCAAAATGGCGACACAAACGCCGGTGAAAGAAAGACCAATATCGATTACTTTTTGTGCTGTTGAAACAGCATACGGCAAATCTGACTAAGTGGTAGGAAATGTGAAAAAGATGGATTTTCTGAAAAGCTTAAATGTCTTTTAAAGGACCATAATTTGTTTTTTTAATCTTATAACCTAAGATTTATCGGTGTATTAAAACTGTTGTCATCATTCCTGGGCGCAGCCATTTTTGTTAAACTTGGCGTAAGATTCTGATCAGTAAAGAGGCTCGAAAAAAAAAATAGTTCCATTTTATACAGGTAAATTTATCAGTTTGAACGCACCTATAATGTATCCAGAATCATATTTCCATTGTCTACCTTATAATTTTACGCACGAAACAGTTAAACAGTAACAAAACATCTTTTCCTCGGTTTGACAAGATTCTTGTCATTTAGCCCATCGCAGAGATGTATGTGAGAGTAACGAACGACAACTCTGCTCGGAGATTGCTTGCATAAAGGCCACGACCTCCGTCTGAAAATCGAGGCTGCAACAGAGAAGCCTACATTTTCTTTTGTTTTCTCAGTATACGCAGGGCGAAGGTCAAATATAGTCACGAGACAGAATGTATGATCATTATACAAATCTACCAGAGTGTATAACGGATATCGAAAATCTTCGATTCAAAAACCAGAAACGATGAGTCTGTTTAGATGGAAGGCCGCAACTCGGCGAAATGCATTTTCTATCGATTGTTATCTAAGCAAGCTTGTCAGGCGAAATATTTGGCATGAAGATATAAGAATGACTATATTTTGATAAAATAAAAACAAAATGAGTTAAAACTGGTTTAAAATGAGTATAAGGATCTCTCTAAAGTTTTTAGTTTCTGTGCCACTGTTCGAGTAAAATATGACCAGTAGGTTAACAGGGAATGGGGGATCAAAAAAAAAAAAAACCACTGCAGTAAAAATTACGTAATTATTGTTTTTTACCCCAAAAGGAAAAATCGTAAGATGGAATTCCATGTGATCGATATTCACAATTTTCATTTACCATTGTACAATTTGATTTCATTATATACGGGTCATGGATTTATATTTATAAAATCGAATGTTACCCATCAAGATTAGTTATCTCATAAAGTTTTTTATTTATTCTTATCGTTTCTGGAATGTTTCTTTTGGCCACGGACTACATCTGGTAGTAGACTGGTGTCAGTCCATTAAATAGAACCTTTTCATTAAAACAAAATCATCAAGTAAAACTGCAAAATGGAAACTCTGTGTTCTCAATGCTCTGAATGTCTGATTTAACGTATTTCAGAAGAAGGACAAGTAACAACACATATTTCTGTGACTTTGCTGTAGTTGTGTACCTTGTTTATTAGAATGACTTAAATGCAGGGCCTGAATGCCAGGCTACATCTAGTAGGTGAATATACAGACCCGTTCGCGAAGTACCAAAGCAATTTTAATTTCCCATATTTCGAAAGAAAGACAGTCGATGATTAGTGAAACACTTTCAAAACATGAATAATTCCCGTGGCATCTTATTTGATATAAGTTTGTCTTTTAGAAAATACAGGATAGCAATAATATTGTACATGTATTTCCAGAAGCCCTGATGTTACTTTTGTTCCATGAAGTGTCAAACAAGAGTCTCTAAATCTCCTCCAAATGAGCATTGGTAGCACATGAATGGTGTGCAACTGGAATATAAGATAGACAAAGTTTTTTTTAAAGCAGGTAAATGGTATGTAATACAAATATCAAAAGACCAAAGTCTTTGCAGTTCATGTCTAGACCACAGATAGAATCAGATTTTGTGTCTAAACCGTACAGTATATAAAGCTTATGTGTATGTCTAAACCGTTCAGAAACGCCGTGTCTACACCGCTGTGTGAAATTGTTGATGTGGACTACACCGCTGCATTAGCGATATACAAAACACATGTTTTCGGGTCTTTCTAGACGTATTTCACAAAAATGACCGTAATCATTGGAAAGCACGTGATGAATACCTACAGAAACAACAGTCTTCACCCACTGCATTAGCTTATTTTCCATTCTATAACTAAAAACGATGCAAGTTCCTCACTTCAAATTCAAATTTTACCCAATGGCAATGTTTACGCCGATATAACGTATCGAATAATGGCACTGGCTCTTTGCTATATAGCACTGAGGCTTACCACATCATTCCCACACAATATATTATAAGTATCATGTCTCGAAGGTTTCAAGAAAAAAAGTTATTGATGATAAAATGTGACACCCACCTTTCTCCAAGTAAACAGTCCGCCATCTTGGAACTTGACGGTGACTACACATTTTGTGCCGTACAGCTTACAACACAGTGACTTTACCACACAAGAAAATATTGAAAAACATTATGGGGGAAAAGGAGAAAATTCTGATAAGCAGCATTTTCTTCAACATCTACAATGTTTTCTATCATACCAAAGACAGACACTAGCATTTTAGAGATATGCCATTTGGCATGCTCCAAATTTAGTTCAATATTTTCTATAAAATTTTTGTATTTTGGCTTAGAGTCAAGTCCAATCATACCGTGTTTAAACTTTAGACAATAAGGCATTTCAAAAAACATCTGTGTTTAAGCCTTTACTCCATAGATACTCATTTCTACACATTACTCGTAGGAGCCTTTGGAAAACATTGTGGCAAAAGGTGAAATTGCTCGTGACGAGCAATTTCACCTTTTGTCACAATGTTTTCTATGCTTTCAAAAGGTCTCATATACACATAAGAATCGGCTTCATCCTTGCTGTTATTTAGGGCCAATTAGAGATACCATAGAAATGCCTTATGGGGTAAAGGGTTAACCCATTACCACACAATCCCTACTTTTGACGCCCCTGAGAAAGAAGTCTTTTGAAAACATTGTGGGAAAAGGAGAAAATGCTGGTAACCAGCATTTTCTCCTTTTCCCACAGTGTTTTCTAACCTTTCCAGAACAAATTTCAGTTTTTCAGTCACCTTTATTTTGTCGTCTGCAAATGCTTTCTCGTGTGGTAATGGGTTAAGGTTTCCTTACATTAGTAGAAAATGCTGCAGACCCTAAACTTTGGACCAACTACACACTGATCAACGTGAGCCGCGGACACCATGTGTTCTCGGTACACCAGATCAAATTTTTACATGGAAGAACCGGTGGTGGTGTAAGTATTTTCATTTTTATGGACCTGGTTTACCTAGATAGAAATGTTGATTTACTGCCATGTCAAGACAAATGATTGATCTGTTTACATACATACTACGGAATAATAATACCATCATCTAAGCGAGCTGTGGCTTTATGAGCAACTGGGGTCTTATTGTTTTGCAGTTTATTGCCAAATTTTGGACAAAATTCCAAACCATTGTTCATTTTACAAGTTTGTATGATAAGATAAATGTATTTCCTATAGGAACACAAAATTTCACCTAGAAATGTCCATCCAAAGCGAAGATGTGTGTTTTTGAATGGACCTGGGTAGAGGAAAGTATGCTAACAAGACACCAATTTTATTTTCAATGTATGCACATGGACACCAGATCAGAAAAAGCTTGGGGTAACTGGACACCAACCTTTAAATCATCAATATTTCTGCCTGAAACTCGATGCATGGGCTGTGTACGAAGACTATTTTTGTAAACATTATGTCTCTACGGTCCATTACCTGATAAAGAGCGTGTTCAACCCAATTTCATTACTTCTAGCACTTGCTTTTTTGAAATATTTGCAATATTACGGCAATTTACGAAGTAGACTTACGATGCTTGATCACAATTGTCCGGTCATTGCCTCCAATGTTGGTGCAAGACATGTTCCTTGTTTACAGCGTTTCAGTTTTATGAATGTCGTATCAACCCATTACCAGGCAATCACGAGCTATAATGTCCTTGGGAAAGATGGCTTAGAAAAACATTGTCCCTATTAACTAATCAACGAATTTGTAATTCGTGTTCATTACTTTGAGTGCAAGAATTGGTCACACAGGCCAACGTATGTATACGTTAGATCGCCGGCTTTGAGTTAGATTGTACATACACCGAAAATGTTCACTTCTTTCATTCTTGATGGTATTAAAAACTTTTTTGTAGAACACGCTACATGTCGAATAGGATTATGAAAATTAATTATCTTCAAGATAATGCTTAATACATAATGGACATATTTGTAAACATTCGAGTACTGATAAAGAGGTAAGTTTATTTTTGAAATTTCTCAGCAACTTGATTACTGACATTTTTTTCACTTTGAGTTTGATACTACCTTTCGATGTTCTAGAACCAACTAAAGACTTCTGCACGGATAAAAAGAGGGAACAGAATCAGGTTAAATTTATATCGCTCAAAGGTACGTAGTGTGCTAAGAAATTATTAGAGAGGTTAAATGCAGCCATGGCAAATTACTAAATGAAATCTTTTCTGAAATTCGTCATATATAAAAATAAACAACGTCTATTTCCTGTTTCGTTTTTTTTTTTATTTCGCTTTATTTACAAAACTATGACGAAACAGACTGTGTATCAGAACAATTACGCTCGAAGATATAGAATTAGCAAACTTTCTGGCAGTCTGAATTTTAAAATCACCACTGTTGGAGGGTCTGATGGCCTCTCCAATAAATTTCAGCAATACGAAATACAGTGAAACCTGGCATGTTGGCCACCTGTATTAAGCAAGCAACCTGAATAAACAAGTATATATTTAGTTCCCGACAAATAGCAATGCACCTGTAGACATTCATCTATATCAAGCAAGCACCTGCCTTTGGCAAGCTCTTTCGACCGTCCCTTTGGTAATTGATTAATATAGGTTAAACTGTAACTATATCTGAGCACTATAATGCTGTATTTCCAAGAACTATGTAAGTTTGTTACAATAAAGATAAATATCTCATATATCATGATCACCCAGCATATTTGATGAAATGAAACATTATCAGAGATCATCTGTGTTACAAAATACATGTACATGTATACATTTATTATCAATGAATTTAAAGAGGTGCAAGTACTTTCGCTTTATGACACTAAGAGAAAATAAGCCCCACCAACAAAAGCCATGTTTTTCAACAGATCAAAATGTATTGAAGGAGTGTGATAGAAAACTACCCAATGCCAATCTCGTGATTGAGTTCTTTAGAGAGGACAAATTTTACAATTTCACAACGCGCCGTACACGGAAAATAAGCTCCTTCCACATAAGCCATGTTTTTTAAAGGATCGAAGTATCTCGAAAGAAACTTATGGAATCATCCACGTTGATTTTTGTGGATTTCCACTTGGTGGTGTAATTCTGAGGAGAAGTCTATTAAATAAAAATTTTAGAAATAAACGCGTAGACGAACAAACGCACGCATATAAATGTACGAAGGGTACAACGCCATTCTAACAGTTGGCCAAGCGGATTTAAAAATTATTTAAACTAAGAATCAGGCCAGATGTGGTAAATAATGTACACACTGTATTAGTTAATAGGGGTTTTCTTTATGGACAATGTTTTTCTAAGCCATCTTTCCCAGGGACATTAAAGCACCTGATTGCGTGGTAATGGGTTAATTACGCCATTCATTAAACTGAAACGCTGTAAACAAGGAACATGTCTTGCACCAACATTGGAGGCAATGACCGGTCAATTGTGATCAAGCATCGTAAGTCTACTTCGTAAATTGCCGTAATATTGCAAATATTTCAAAAAAGCAAGTGCTAGAAGTAATGAAATTGGGTTGAACATGCTCTTTATCAGGTAATGGACTGTAGTGACGTAATGTTTACAAAAATAGTCTTCGTACACAGCCCATGCATCGAGTTTCAGGCAGAAATATTGATGATTTAAAGGTTGGTGTCCAGTTACCCCAAGCTTTTTCTGATCTGGTGCCCATGTGCATACATTGAAAATAAAATTGGTGTCTTGTTAGCATATTTTCCTCTACCCAGGTCCATTCAAAAACACATATCTTCGCTTTGGATGGACATTTCTAGGTGAAATTTTGTGTTCTTTTAGGGAAAACATTTATCTTATCATACAAACTTGTAAAATGAACAATGGTTTGGAATTTTGTCCAAAATTTGGCAATAAACTGCAAAACAATAAGACCCCAGTTGCTCATAAAGCCACAGCTCGCTTAGATGATGGTATTATTATTCCGTAGTATGTATGTAAACAGATCAATCATTTGTCTTGACATTGCTATAAATCAACATTTCTTTCTAGGTAAATCAGGTCCATAAAAATGAAAATACTTACACCACCTCCGGTTCTTCCATGTAAAAATTTGATCTGGTGTACCGAGAACACATGGTGTCCGCGGCTCACGTTGATCAGTGTGAACTACAACCGGAAAAAAACTGTGGGTGTGATTTCAGTACATGGTCCCCGTAAAAAAGTTTACCTACCCTACCTACAGCATCTCGGACTGAAACCCTGAAAACATATTTTTTGATTAGGCCTAACAAAAATAACATTTGTTTGGGGCCTCAAGGTTACAAGTCCTACACTGAGCCATGTAGGACCCCTGAATGTACTCTGAATTGTGTCTATAGGATGTTTTAACCCTAGGCTGTAAGCTTGGCCCCACTCACTGTTCTCTTGGGCAAATGTATATGAAGATCAGAGTGTTCAGAATGTGCAGTCTGATCTTGAATCTACACTGAATGATACAGAGATATTTTTTCACTCGAAATCAACTTTGAAATGTTAACATAAAGGGTTTTACTGTCAGCTTCAAAGTTACATATAACTTTTTCAAACAGGTTTAGGATTATTACACAAATTTGTGTGCAAGAATGAAGAGAAATATTTCATTTCACTATGATGATTTCTACAGTGATCTATAGCAAGTTTCAATCAAAGAGTTGAGAACACTGATGTGGCCTTTTTCAAGCAAGCCACTGTGTGTAATTGATAATTTGAAGAAGAAAAAAGAAATACCGTATAAGCACTTTTTTCTGCAAGTGACTTTATTTCTGCTTTATCTGCGGGGACATGCAGGAGCGCATATTTAAAAGACAAAAAAATTTAGTCCAAATAAAAAGAAGGATTCTATCGTTGTCGTCGTTCTTTTACTTGTTGCTGTTGTTGTTTTGTGGGGACATGTGTAAATTACACGTGTAATATCAAACTCGGCATATTATTATCGTCTTCTTACCGTTTCCTACTCTTTATATATAATGGCTTTCACCACCTGTACTGTATTAACATAATATGATTATCACAATAAATGTTCTCCCTTCCCACAATGTTTTCTAAATACCAGATCTCTCCTGCATACATTATAAACGAGTCTTAATGTTAACTGTACAGTTACTCTACAGTTTGGTAGGTGCGATCTATTATTCGCACTTTACGGTATATGCATGCCGTTATGACATTGCCTACGGGTAGAAAACAAAGGTTATACCATTGTTAGTTTCACACATCGAACCCTTTCCCCCAATATTATTTTGAGACAGTTAAAGCCAAGCTGAAATCTTCCTTTGATAATTGATATTCGGAACAGATTGTGGCCCAGATTAGGGAAAATGGGTCCGATGAGGTACCAATTGACTTGGTTCACTTATCCATAACTGTTTTGAAAGAGCTTGTCTCAAAATGGCGGGTCAAAATGCACCAAATCGTGTAGAATTAAAATGGGTTAAAAACTAATGGATTCAGATCGGCATGGATCTTGGAAGCATTGGAAGAATATGTTCTTTGGGTCTGATACAGAAATAGATATGGTATTGCAATGAATAAAATAGTTATTAATTCACATAAAAAAGTGTGTGTTTGTGTGTTTTAACCACATGAATATCGTCCTTTACATTGAAGACGATAACAACCGAAATACATTTATGGAGTATACCTGTCCAAAATGGAAGCTGGTACCGGTATCAAAATAAAGTACAATAATTAAATCCATTTTTTATCAGATTCCTTGGCGCAGAAAAAAGGTACGCAGAATTTTAAACCCCCTGTTTTTTTGAAAATCTGTAGAATTTGGACCCCGCAGAAAAAAGTACTTATACGGTACTATTCAAATATTATCTTGCAAATCAACCTCCTAAGTTTGCGTTATTTTGTATTGGTGATCTCCCTTCGATCTTTCAAGGGGAGTCAGGGATAAAGTCCCTTGACGGAAGGAGGCATGAGAGAGAATCCATGTAAACATATTAAACTTAATTAAGTTTATACCTGATTACTATCATTTTAGATATCTTTGGGCATCAGGATCTAATTTCTTACATTACAATGAAGTTTTCTACCTGTAAATATTCATGCACAGTCAAATGAGTAGCATGCAATCATGGGATGAACAAGCCCAGGGACGAACTGGTTTTGGAACCAACAACCCAAGAAGCCAAGCAGTTAGAAGACAAATTTTGTGTATATCAATGTGCTGATAGAAGGCTATGAAGAGGTGAAGCTATTTTCAATCAAAAAGAAGTATTTCCATGATTGATGGCCTTGTGCAATTTATTTCAATACACCATTTCAAATTATGTATCCGAGTGCTATCAAAACTCATTTGTCTAGAAAAATTGGTTTAGTTGGGTTTATTTCCTTCGGTTTTGCATAAGATACCATACATGGTCTTCAAAATTCAATACTTAACATTTATTATTGATCTCATAGTGACATTATCTTTGACAAATGCCACAAAAACTGGCCTGCAGGGGTTAATCATGAATATACCTACCTTTGTATGGAGTGTCAGCGTTCCTGTGTGTCGACCAAACATATGGTAATAGAACTGCACACACTGGGCAGACAGACCGCGGTATTTTGGGGAATACAGCATAGCATTCTGATCACGACTTTTCCCTGATGACTCGATATACATATAATGACCTGTTGAAAAAAATCAATCAGTGTATATAATAATCCATTGCTATTTAAAACTTTAACCATCTACCAGACCACAAAATTTTAGCCTCGTCCAAACTGAAATCATAAATAGTGCAGTTTTTCTTAAATAGGGTAGAAAACATTATGGGAAAAGAAGAAAATGGTTACCAGCGTTTTCACCATTTCCCACAATGTTTTCAGAAGGCTACTTTCCTATGATAGCTAAAAGTTGGCATTGTGTGGTAAAGTGTTGAACTGTGGCAGGCCAACAAGTATTCCCCCCTCAGTAGCCTTGTCACTCAATCAGGAACAAAGGGCCATAACTCCTGTAGTTATTGGCCAATTAAAAAAAAATATTGTTGTTGCATTAGCTCCCATTGTATGAAGGCTTCCACAAAATCTCATCCAAATTTGTGGAGAGGAGGACACAAATTGCCTCTAGGAGCAAAAGGACAGATTGACATATGGATGGACAGGCAAACTGATTCTAGTAAACACCCCTCCCGCACAGTTTTGCTTGGTTATGAATATTCATAAAACAGGATTCCGTCTAAAGACCTTGGCCTGCAGTTTTTGCCTACCATTCTAAATAAAACAGGAGTTGTAAATTCTGACAAAAATCATCTAATTAGCTGTGACATCTCAATGTAAACCTTTAGTTTTTGTTGAAAATATCTACAATAAATGTCTTTTGTAAATGTTTTGTCTTCGTTTTTCCTTCAAAAAAATTACCCTTGCTGTCTTAACTCTTTACCAAACGACAGAATTTTAGACTAGTCCACACTGAAAGCATTTGCAGATGACAAAATAAAAGTGACTGAAAATTTGGAATTTGTTATGTGAAGGGTAGAAAACATTGTGAGAAAAGGAGAAAATGCTGGGAACCACACTACTTTCTAAAGGCTTTCTTCTCAAAATCCTCAAAAGCTGGGATTGTGTGGTAATGGGTTAAAAGTATGGAAATCATTGTGAAGGTGAAAATCTGTAATTGTACAGTTGATCCAAGTGTTGGCAGAAAAATGGATTTTAAAATCGGGTAAGAAGTAAACAAAATATATGGCAGACCTGGCAAGTTTTGACCTTAAGCCATTACCACACAATCCCTACTTTTGACGCTCCTGAAAAAGAAGCCTTTAGAAAACATTGTGGAAAAAGGAGAAAATGCTGGTAACCAGCATTTTCTCCTTTTCCCACATTGTTTTCTACCCTTCACAAAAAAAAATTTAAATTTTCTGTCACATTTATTTTGTCGTCTGCAAATGCTTTCAATTTGGACGAGTCTAAAATATTGTCGTTTGGTAATGGGTTAAAGGATTCACTTTTCTAACAATGACTAACACTTGAACCAATCATATAATAACAGGTTTTCATCCCCACAATAATTTCTAGATTTTAAAACTGTACGATTCAAATTCAAATGCATTTTGACCACTGCTCTATTCTGGCAGCTATTTCAGCTTTAATCTATTACCACACACTAAAGTTTGATACTTTTAATGACCCTGAGAAAGAAGCCTGTAGAAAACATTTGGGGAAAGGAGAAAATGCTGGTAACCAGGATTTTCTCCTTTTCCCACAATGTTTTCTACCCTTCACAATGCAAATTTCAAATTTTCCGTGACTTTTATTTTGTCATCTGCAAGTTCTTCTGATTTGAACAAACATAAAATATTGTCGTTCGGTAACAAGTTAATGTGACAATGGCTGAAGCACCACCTTGCTGTTGCATGCATATGATTGAACTGTGTACTTTGTCTATATCGTTCTTTTTCAAAAAGATTTTGAGCTAACCTGTACTTTCTGCTTTTGCCACATAGTTTTTTAACCTTTTGAAAATAAGCTCTATTATTTGAGGTACATTTTGTTTAACCCTTTACCACACAATCCTGAGTTTTAACGACCCTGAAAAAGAAAGCTTTTGAAAACATTGTAGGAAAAGGAGAAAATGCTGGTAACCAGCATTTCCTCCTTTACCCACAATGTTTTCTACCCTTCTGAAATTAAATTTCAGTTTTTGAGTCACATTTATTTTGATGTCTACAGGCTTTCAAAAGTCCAAAATTTTGTTGTTTGGTAAAGAGTTAATGCAAGTGCTTCCTTTTTGGATTAGTTTACAATTTTGATGTCTGGCAAAATATAAAAGGATTGAAGTTGGCATCCAGTCGCAAGACAAAAAAAAGTCGAAACAGAAAAGGATGGCTGTAGGCAAAGCAGAAGATCATACCATTGCGGTCCCGGCATGTGTGATCGTATTCAGGCCCCGTATTAGCTGACGGGGTTCTTCCCTGCTGCCTCTCCCAGTCAAAGGTATCATTCTCAGGCTCCTGATAGAAACCACACAAGTTGGAGTCTTCAAAATCACAGAATGTCTGGGTTTTAGCTGTAAAAGAAATGGTAAAACGTCATGAGTCTTGCTCTGTGAAAATGGGGCATAAATGTGTCTGCAAAAAGGTATCAACTTATGTCAGTTGTCCACACAAGCTGACATGGGTCATAGCTTTCTCCTATTTGTAGGTTTTCAGCATGTCAAAGGACCATTCAACCTTCAAATCCAGTCAACTATCAGACGAAATGAATTCTATGAATTTTACAATTATATAATGACTTATTGGGTATTATGCACCATGGATATGCACTGAGCCTTCTACTGCTTGAGTTCAGATCATATATTATAACTTTTTAAACAAGAGGGCCATGACAGCCCTGTATTGCTCTACTGGCTTTTTAACCCTTTACATCACAAATTAAAGTGTTCATGACCCTGAAAAAGAGGGCCTTCGAAAACAGTGAACACTGTCAGGCAATACAAGCAGGTAAATTCATTGGCATGAAAGGTAAAGTTCATGGGATAAGAAAACCTAAATGACAGAAACCTTACTATGAATTTAATATTCCAATCATGTGAGCATAACTATTAGCATCAAAATGAATCACTCTCCACTCTCCCTGAAAACAGAATATTTTCTATCAAAAAACTGAATGTCTATTTCATTTATCACTGCAGTTTGATAATCAAAGGAGGTAAACAGTGACAAACTTTATCATAAAAAGAGTTATTTCCTCCAATTAATGTTTAGATTGAAATGACTGTATTTTGAAGCCCATGTTGAACTTGTGATCCCTGGAATGAAGCCAATTTTGACACCAGGCCTATAATATGAAGATACTTGTACAAGATCCATTGGATAAAGCTACATGCCAAATTCAGTAGCCCTGGGCCTTACGGTTTCAGAGAAGATTTTTAAAAACGTTATTTTTTTTTTAGTTTTGTTGCCATGGCAACCAGAGTTTTTGAAGCAATCAAATTCTTTCAAGAATTCTGAAGAGGATTATGGCAGAATCATTTCTGTGAAGTTTCATCAAATTTGGATGGGTATTTTCAGAGAAGATGATGTTTGAAATAAGTTAATGCGAAAATGGACAGACACAAGGACAGACGCACAGACGCATGACGGACAACAGATCACAACGTAAGCCCTTCCGCCAGTGGAGTTAAAAACTATTAAAAGAAATCAGACTGGTCCAAATTGAAAGGACTTGCAGACAACAAATGTAATTGAAATAATGATTTTTGTTTTGGATGGGGGAAGAAAACATTGCGGGAAAAGGAGAAAATGCTGGTTACCAGCATTTTCTCCTTTTCCAACAATATTTTCCAAAGGCTTTTTATACTGGGGTGTTAAAAGTTATAACTATGTGGTAAGGAGTTAAATACCATTTTCTTATTTTCAACCATCACAGTACAGGCTAATTTCAGACCACCAAAATCAACTACATGCTGGAGTCAACACTTGCAAACTAACACCTCTCACAAGTTGCCTACCGAGCCCCAGTCAGTAGCTTAAAGTACTTGAGAACAGGAGGTTGTTGGCTAGATCCCAGCTCAGCCAATTTCTATCAGGGGGTTAATGATGGCCATTGCTACAATATTCGTCTCCTTCTCAACACTCACAGCTCCTCCAATTTCTTTCAAAAGATTAATTATAATCATTGCTACAAGATTCTCTCTCATCGCTGACCATAACTTTGATGATAAATATGTGGGAAAGCAGTCAGTGGCTTAGGAGGAATATTGTGCTGGTCAGTGGTCACTAGTAAAAGAAACTCCAGGAAAACATTATAGGTGTATTGGCCATTACAATATATCTCAAATAATGTTAAAATGTGTGTTAAACACCATACAATTATCAAATCAACTCAAAAGTTGCCATTTCACTGAGTAAGGCAAACAAGAAAAATACTAACTGACAGACGAACGGACCGGCAGATGGACAGACAGACAGACGAACGATGGAAACCATGCCATGACATAAGCTCTGCTGGTTTTCAGCCAGTAGAGCTAAAAACATCAAGCCTTTACCAAACAATACCTGGTTTTCACGACTGTGAGAAAGAAGTCTTTTGAAGATACTGTGGGATAAGGTGAAAATGCTGGTAACTAGCATTTTCTCCTTTTTCCACAACATTTTCTACCCTTCCCAAAACAAACTACAATTTTTGAGTCATATAAATTTTGTTTTGTGCAAATGTTTTCAGTTTAAACAAGCCTAAAATTTTGTTGTTTGTAAAGAGTTAAAGGGGCATAACTGCTGTGATACTCAAAAAATCATGACAAAACAGACAGACAAAAAACCTTATTTCAGCATAATCATTCTATAATTGACCATACAGTGAACATCTTATAACCTCTCACCAAGCAATCTAATGTTTTCATGATTTTCGAAAACGTTTTGAAAGAGTGAAAATGCAAGTAACCACATGTTGCTATATAATGATGACTGGCAGAAGCAAATTGTTGTTTTTGGCTAGAAAATCTTGCAGAATACCAAGCAGTAAAGATTAAAGAACACCCCTTCCCCCAATTCTTGGTGTCAAACTTTTATCCAGATGAAGTTGGTCTGCTTAATTTTTTACCGCATGGTGCCAACTTATAACAACCCTGAGAAAGGAGGCTATTGAAAAACATAGTGGGAAAAGGATAAAATGCTGGTAAGCAGCATTTTTTTCTTTTTCGCAGTGTTTTCTACCCTATGAATGAAAATAAGTTTGGAGTAAAATTGGATTGGCGTCTAAACATGCTTGTATTTTAGACAAGGCTAAAATTTGTTGTAATTGATAGAGAATTAAGCCATTAGAGGACAATAGAAGCTTTGCATACAGCATAGGGTGGACCTGTAATGCAGTGGTAAAACGCTGTACTATCAACCCTAGGCCCGAGGTTCAATACCTAGCCAACCAGTAACCTTTCTGAGACATCTGTATTTCCCACTTAACTAGAGGTGAACTGGTTTGGAACCCAGAGGTAGTCTCACATGTATTGGTGCATTACACTGGGCATATTAAAAAACCAAAGAGGTTTATTTGAAGAAGAGCTAGGGGCTTGTACCCAGATTTTTTTGTATCTAGCTCTTTCATTTGGTCCATACCATATATGCCTAGAGCATGGAGGGACCTAATCCTACAAAGTCATCATCATCAAATCGACAGCTTTAGAGAAAATTGTGTGGCAGGAGGACTGACTGTTTGCTTGTATCGGAGTTTAATGCGACTTAACCCATTACTCCATAGATACTCATTTCTACACATTGCTTGTAGGCCAGCCTTCGAAAAACATTGTGGCAAAAGGCTAAATTGCTCATGACGAGCAATTTCACCTTTTGTCACAATGTTTTCTATGCTATCAAAAGGTGTCGTTTACACATAAGAAATGGCTTCATCCTTGCTGTCATTTAGGGTCAATTAGAGATGCCACAGAAATGCCTTATGGGGTAAAGGTTTAGCTCTTTACCACACGAGAAAATTTTAGACTGGTCCAAATTGAAAGCATTTGCAGACGACAAAATAAAGGTGACTGAAAAATTGAAATGTGTTCTGGGAAGGGTAGAAAACACTGTGGGAAAAGGAGAAAATGCTGGTTACCAGCATTTTCTCCATTTCCCACAGTGTTTTCAAAAGGACTCTTTCTTAGAGGCGTCAAAAGTAGGGATTGTGTGGTAATGGGTTAAACAGCTTAATAGTATGTCATATCACGACTGTCTGTACACATGTGTTTCCTAGCTTTCTCATACCAGTACGGACACAACTTTCTTTCCAAGCCATTGTCTACTTTTCTCACATACGTCAGAGGAGAGAGGGAAAAAAAACCTTAAAAAGAAAGTTGGCTTCAACCAGGTATCAATCTCACAACCACCAGGTCATGAGTCAGATATGCAATGACCACTGAGCTACCCAACCAGGCGCAGCAGGAGGACCATTGCTTCTAACAGGCTCTTTATTCCACAATGTTTTCCACACAGCTTAGGAATCATAACTGTTGAGAAATCTTTTTTCTTTTCTTTTCATTCTATTTTCTATATGTAATTGGTTTACTCTTTGGCAAACAATGAAATTCTACACACATCCAAATTTACAGTATTTGTAGGCTCCAAACTAACAATAGCTAGCTCAGATGACACTATTCTTTCTTCCTTACAGGGACTAGATAGCATTCCAGAAAAGAAGAAAATGTGGGTTACCAGCATTTTCTCCTTTTCCCAAAATGTTTGCAGAAGCCTTTTCTATCAGGGTAAGTAAAACATAGGGTTGTTTGTGGATAAATGCTTAACCCTTTTCTAAGCACTCATGAGTTGTAACAATCCTACAAAAGAAGACTTTTGAAAACATTATTGAACAAGAGCGGCAAATTGTCGCAAAATACGCCTGTCTTACCCAAAGTTGTAAAGCTGGGGCATGCACCTGACAAAATTCAAGTATGAAAAAAGACAAAGGGCAATAACTCAAAAATTAAGCGAGCAAAAGTTATGATTCCTGTGCACTGCACTCCCCCTTGATGAGATCTATCCACCCATGAAATTTCATAACCCTAGCTAGTATAGTTTTGGAGATATTCACCGGACAAAATTCAAGTATGAAAAACGACAAAGGGCAATAATTCAAAAATGAAGCAAGCAAGAGTTATGGTTCCTGTGCACTGCACTCCCCCTTGATGAGATCTATCCACCCATGAAATTTCATAACCCTAGCTAGCATAGTTTTGGAGATATGCTCCGGACAAAGAACTGGACGCCGCCCGCCCGCCCGCCGACCCACCCGCCACCTGTGATCCCATAATACGTCCCGTCTTCGACGGGCGTATAAAAAGGAGAAAATGCTGGTAACCAGCATTTTCTCCTTTTTCAACAATGTTTACTACCCTTTCAAAAATAAATTTTAGTATATCATGAGTCACATAAATTTGCTTTGTCTGCAAATGCTTTCAATTTATACAAGTCTAAAATTTTGTCATTTGGTAAAAAGTCAACTCTTTACCAACTGGCAAATTTTTTACTAAGACCAAATTCAAGGCATTTGCAGACAACAAATTAAACCTTTTTATTAAATTCCTAGCAGTGAAATCCTGGGATTTCCCAGTGTAATGAATTTTGATATCATCACTAGTGACGTTATCAACTTTCACTTTCACTTCCTGACGTAATTTGGGAACTACTTTTTTTTCGACTACATTTTTTTCGACTTTCAAATGCAAAATTACAAATAATGATGTTAACAAGGTATATAATAAATAGAATAATCAACTGGTTGTTTTTGATATGAAAAATATCTCACTCGGATGCGTCGTGAGGCGTTAAAAAACTCGTGCAGCGCACTCGTTTTTTCAACGCTTAACAACGCATCCTCGTGAGATATTTTTCATATCAAAAACAACCAGTTGATTATCCTCTATTTAATATGATGGTTCCTGACTTTGATTGGTTAGAAAACATTGTGGGAAAAGGAGAAAATGATGGTTACCACCATTTTCTCCTATTCCCACAATGTTTTCTATTGGCTTCTTTAATCTCAGGGTCCTTAAAAGTCGATATTGTGTGGTAAAAAGTAAAATTCAATGAACAGGCCAATGACACTTGTACTTTACAATAATGTTTCCTTGTAGATCTCCATAAACCTCTATGTTTTCATGAACCACAAACATGTTATTACTAAATTATCTCATTTTCTCATGAGTTACAGCAGAAAAATATGTCAGACATTCTTGCCTTGATTTACATGCAAATCTGCATACATGTGCAGTCCATATGTCTTCATTATGCGTCAGAAACATATGTCAGAACGAGAGTTATGTTGTTTTTGAGAATAATCTTTTCACATAGACTTTATATGACTTATCTGAAGGATTAAAGGTGGCCCTTCAAATTTTGGGTCGAAAATTTTACAAAAATACAAAAAAAACACATTCTTATACTACCAAAGCCTTTTGATTTTCATTCATAAAACCCCAGTAGTCAAAAACCATCGGACAAGAACAAAAATTAGAGATTTACCACAGCCCTTTACCAAACAATCCCTGGTTTTTCTGATCCTGAGATAGAGACCTTTTGAAAAAATTGTGGGAGGAGGAGAAAATGCTGGTAACCAGCATTAACTCCTTTTCCCACAGTGTTTTCTACCTTGTTGGAAACAAATTTCAATTTTTGAGTTACTGGTACGTTCATTTTGTCATCTGCAAGTGTTTTGAATCTGGACCAGTCTAAAATTTTGCCATTTGGTAAACAGTTAAAATATTGTGGTAAAGGTGACAATACTGATTTTTGTCTTTCCCTACATTGTTTTCTACGCATTCCAAGTCTTTATGGTCATTTGAACACGGAAATACAATGACAAAGATTTGAAGAAAAATGTTGAATACATGTTGTACAGTAAAATGATTCATTGACTGCATCACTTAATTATTAATGTCATTGAAATGGTAATTTTATTGTAATTAACTCTTTACTAAACAACAGTTTTAGACCAGCCTATAGAGTGCATTTGCAGGCAACAAAATGAAATGTTGTCAACATGATAGAGTTTGTCGAGGAAAAAGGTAGAAAACTTGGTGAGAAAAGGACAAGAATGCTGGGTTACCTGCATTATCTCCTTTTCCCTTAATGTTTACAATAGCCTTTGAACTCAAGCTGCTTGAAAATTAGAATTATTTGGTGAAGGATTAAATGGCATAAAAACAAGCATTTAACCCTTTCCCAAACTACAAACTTTGGACTAGTCCAAATTGAAAGCATTTGCGGACGACAATTCAACTCTTGCTGAAAAGATAATTTCTGTCTATGATAGGGTAGAAAACATTGTGGGAAAAGGAGAAAATGCTGGTTACCAGCATTTTCTCCTTTTCCCACAATGTTTTCAAAAGGCTACTATTCCAGACCCGTAAAAACCAGGGATTGTTTGGGAAAGGGTTAAGATTCCATTGTTGGATAAGACAATAAATCTGTCTAACTTCTGCTCTATCTTTTGTTCACTTCAAACCATCTGAAACAAATCTGAAGTCTGGCACAGTAGCTCAGCAAGAATGCACTAACATGAAACCTGGGTTAACAACTATTCTAGCATGAATAGGTCCACTGGCTGCCGTGATACAACTGAAATAATGTTGAAAATGGTGCTAAACACCATTCAATCAATCAACCATTAACCATTCAAGAGAACTCTCTGCCTTATTCTCCAGAACTTTCTGAATTTAAAACCTCTGATAGCCTGAACCATTTAGATTAGCCAATCAAAAGTTTTGTTACTTCAAATTTTGAAAACCTTCAAGAGCCCTATATGGCTCACCTGATCAAAATTGTACAAATAAAGAGTTCGACAAATTTTGGTTTAGTAACAAAAGAAATATTTCAGTGTAGTTATTTCATTTCAAACTAGACAATGAATATTTACACTTGTCCAAAATGGTAGTGGCAGGATATAAACACTTTGGGAAAAAGGAGAAAATGTTGGTTATCAATATTTCTCCTCTCCCACAATGTTTTAAAACTCTTTTTTTCCCCAAAGGGTTAAGATCTATCCTGCATTTTGTGTCCGAAATTTTTTAAGAAAAAGACTATACAAGACTTTTAACCCTTTACCCCATAAGACATTTCTATGGTATCTCTAAATGACCCTTGATAACAGCAAGGATTAAGCTGTTTCTTATGTGTATATGACACCTTTTGATAGTGTAGAAAACATTGTCGCAAAAGGTGAAATTGCTCGTCACGAGCAATTTTACCTTTTGCCACAATGTTTTCCAAAGGCTCCTACAAGCAATGCGTAGAAATGAGTATTTATGGAGTAAAGGGTTAACAGGAGATAAAGACTGATCACAATAGCCTTCTTTTGAGCACTTCATGGTAAGGCGAGCAAAACATGTGTTTGCTAGACAGCAAATTATTTATTGGGTGCATTGTTTATTACTGCTTTCATTCTAAATGATGCACCGATATTAATGGTAATAAATTCTATTGTAAGCAAATGGCATAATGACAAGCTTTAACCCTTTACTAGACAACAAAAATTTAGCTTTGTCCAAATTGAAAGGAATTGCCGGCAACAATTTTAATATGGCTCAAATGATGCAATTTTCTTTGACAGGTTAGAAAACATTGTGGGAAATGAAGAAAATGCTGATAATCAGCATTTTCTTCTTTTCCCATAATGTTTTCAAAGACCTCTTACCAAGGGTTGTTTAAAGTCGGCATTGTGTGGTGAAGGGTAAAAATTCACACCATTGAATCATACCACAATAAATCTGACCGAACTTCTACATTGGTTGACTCATCACCTCCTGGAACAAAAATCGGTCACCATAAAAGACAGACAAGAAAATATTATGGCAGCTGAAGAAATCTAATTTGTCTTTATTGTCCACAAGGTTATAACTTTCAGAAATATCTTAAAGTCAGAAAGAGTATATCTTTTCTAGTCATTTTCATATGGGCTTATTTCTAACCTATAGTAAAAAGCTCTATCATGTGACACAAAAGAGAAATGATCTAAGCAAATGAATATTCCCTTGCAAATTGTGAGAAATGCATAAGGAAAAGGACAATTTGCTAGTAACAAGTGAAAACACCTGTTTACCCAATGTTTTCGAAACATCTTCAGATTTAAATATCCTAATTCATTTTAATTTATTTACATTGTGCAGACCATGAGTTTCAAAAGGATTGGCAGACAACAAATAAATGGTACCTAAATGATAAAAACCGACTCGGAGAGGATCAAAAACAGTGCAGGAAGTCTCCTTTTTCCTTCAGTGTTCCTCTTCCTCAGGGTCTTCAACCAATTTTTTAACTTGTTCAAATTGAAAGCATTTGTAGACAACAAAATAAATCGCTCAATCATTGAATTTTGATTTTGGAAGGTCAAAATACATTTTGGGAACAGGTGAAAATGCTGCATATTGGTATTTTCTCCCTTTTTCACCAGTGTTTTCAAAGCGTTTTTTCTTTAGGGTCTTTTAAACTCATCACTCTGTGGTAATGAGTTAACTTTTTACCAAATGACAAAATTTTAGAATTGTTCAAACTGAAAGCATCGGCAGAAGGCAAATTCAAGATGGCTCAAATGGCCGGATTTGTCCTTGATAGAATAAAAAATATTGTGGTTACAAGCATTTTCTCTTTTTCCTACAATGTTTTCAAAAGACTTTTTCTATAGGGTCGTTTGACCCATTACCACACAATCCCTACTTTTAACAACACTAAGACAGAAGCCTTTTGAAAACATTGTGGGAAAAGATGAAAATGCTGGTAACCAGCATGTTACCAGTATTTTCTCCTTTTTCCACAATGTTTTCTACTCTTCACAAAACAAATTTCAAATTTTCAGTCACTTTCATTTTGTCATCTGCAAAAACTTTCGTTGTTGTTTGGTAATGAGTTAAACTTATTAACATGTGCTGAAGAGTTAAACCCTGATATTGTAGGCTAAAATGTTTGTTACAAAGTGATTAATTCTTCACCAAACAATAACACTTTTTAACAACCCTTAGAAAGCAGCCTCGTGAAAATATCATTGTTAGTAACCAGCATTGGTAGTAACCAGCATTTTCTCCTTTTCCCTCAATGTTTCCTACTCTATCAAAGACAAACACCATCATCCGATCCGATCCAGATTTGAACTGTTGTCTGCAAAGTCATCAGTTTAGACCTATCTGCATTGTTGTTGTTTGGAAAAGAGTAAACTCTTTACCAGATGACAAAGTCTTAGATTGGTCTAAATTGAAAGCATTTGCAGACAACAAAATAAACGTGACTAAAGAATTGATATTTGTTTTGGGAAGAGTAGAAAAACATTGTTGGAAAAGGAGAAAATGCTGGTTACCAGCATTTTTCTCTTTTTCCTACAATGTTTTCAAAAGACTTCTTTTTCAAGGTCGTTCATAGTCAGGTTTGTGTGGTAAAGAATTAACCCATTACCACACAATCCCTACTTTTGATGCCCCTGAGAAAGAAGCCTTTAGAAAACATTGTGGAAAAGGAGAAAATGCTGGTAACCAGCATTTTCTCCTTTTCCCACAGTGTTTTCTACCCTTCACAAAACAAATTTCAAATTTTCAGTCACTTTAATTTTGTTGTCTGCAAATGCTTTCAATTTGGACCAGTCTAAAACAGTGTCGTTTGGTAATAGGTTAAGCCAAACATAGAAGCATTATAATCATCTGTCTGCACCAGTATCACCCAGAATTCTTCAATATTTTAGGCTGAAGAACATTTGTAGGCTGCTGATGACTTTTACTGCCAGTGCCATGCTGAGAAAACAGAACCTTGTTTTTCTTTGATGTGCAATTTCTTTTCTAATGTCTTTTACTCCATAGCTACAACCTTTACTGTGTCAACAGACAAAAAATGTTTGTATGGTGTTGAACCTTTTAACAAACAAGACCTTGTTTCAACAACCTTGAAGAAGACAGCTTTTGAAAACATTAACCCTTTCCCAAACAAGCCCTTGTTTTTACATGTCTGCAGTACAAGTCTTTTGAAAACACTGTTGGAAAAGGAGAAATTGCTCGTTACGAGCAATTTCTCCTTTTCCTACAATGTATTCTACCGATTTAGAGAACTTTCTACCATTTTTATCAAGTTTGAAATTGTCTTCTGCAAAGTCTTTGAGTTTGGAAGAGTCTAAAATTTATCGTTTGGGAAAGGTTTAAAGGGAAGAGAAGAAAATTCTGGTAACCAGTATTTTCTGCTATTAGCACAATGTTTTTTGCCACTCCAAAAACAAATTTCAGTGTTTTGAGTTGCATCTGTTTTTGTCATCAGCAAAATGTTAATGTTTTCAATTTGGACATATTTAAATTTCATTTTTATTTTGTAAAGAGTTAAGGCCCTTTTCAACATTAGATATGAAATTATTTGGAGATCAAATCTTCTATGTGACTAAAAAAAAATGGAGTAATATACATAAGGTAACACTAGGAGAACAAAAGTCGATTTCAAAGTGTCTTTAAAAGTCTTCTTTTCTAGATTAGTGAAAGTACAAGCTTTTTTGGTAGCAGCTTTGGCACAGCTGAGAAATGAGGTCTTTAACTCTTTACCACACAACAAACTTTTAGACTGGTACAATTTGAAAGCACTTGCAGACGACAAAATAAACGTAACTCAAAATTTGAAATTTGTTTCTTGCGGATAGAAAACATTGTGGGGAAAAAGAGAAAATACTGGTTACCAGCATTTTCTCCTTTTCTCAGAATTTTTTCAAAAGGCCTCTGTTTCAGGGTCGTAAAAACCAGGGATTGTATGGTAAAGGGTTAATAGCAAACATGGAACCCAGTGAACAACAGTCAGACTTAATCTAAAATGTTAAACTTCAAAGAAGAAACAAGATCTATAGGTGAACATAAATTACATGGCTGCCTTACAAAACTTTGCACAGAAGTAACCCAGTGAACTAAATGTTTAGCCTACAACTCTAAAATATTATTTATGAAGGATTCAGTCAGTCTGATAAAATGTCAAAAAGATTTGCGGCAAGCAGGTGCGTCTGTAGTGGTTACAAGTATTTTTCTAAAAAAATGACTTCAGGACCTAATTTTTGATCCCAAAAGAACCATTTAGTAATTTGGCAAAAAAAATATGAAGGCTTAAAAGGTGGGTACGTAGAATTTTCACATCACACCAAATCAAAAAATATGTATATCACTGAAATTTATATGTAAGAAAAATACAAATCATCAATGATTAAGAATCATAAAATTACCCCCCCAAAATTTTTTCGATGGTATTACCTTAAAAGGCTACATAGCCTCTTAAGCTATTTTAAGATTTCGCGCCAAATATGAAAAAAAAATGCATTTTGGCAATATAAAGTGACTGGCACGTGATTAATGATGCTTAAATTCCATTACATAACAAAATATAATTATTTTTCATATCTTCTTCGGACACTATGTTTCAGGCTTCGTCTGTGCATTTCCGGTATGTAAATGAGCGAGTTGTTCATGTAAAAATAGGACATGTTTCCCGTCAATGTTGACCTTGGCCGTAGTAAATCTCTAATTTCTCGTGTTGTCGGATGGTTTTCGACTACTGGAGTTTTATGAATGACGATTATAAGGCTTTGGGAGTATAAGGATGATTTTTTCGTAAAATTTTCGTCCCAAATTCTGGAGGGTCACCTTTAACACTAGTGCAAATTTCTATGAGGATTGGGAATAAATTCAGCCCACAAGCTTATTGCTGCTGTCTGTCTATTCTGATACAATTTTTAATCTTGAAATAACCAGGAGCGTCAATACATCTTCAGTTAACAGCTTTAACTCTTTACCAAATGGCTAAATCTTAAGACTTGTCAATACTGGAAACAGGCGTTTTTTGATATGTATCAATTGGCGAAGTTACCCTTAATGGGATAGAAAACACAGTAGGACAGGAGAAAATTATGGTTACCAGAATTTTCTCTTTTCAAACAGCGTTTTCTTTGAGGTCATTAAAACCTAAGATTGTTTGATTCTATGATAAAAAGGGAAAATAAGGTAAGTTATGAGTCCATAATTATATTAGTAGACTAGATGCAAAATATTATATTGATGGCATTACTGACCTAAATGCTAAAATACTTATACTAATCAACTACTACTATCAACTCTTTACCAAACGACAAAATTTTAGGCTTGTCCAAAATGAAAGCATTTGCAAACAACAAAAAGAAGTGACTGAATGTTTGAAATCTGCTTTGTGAAGGGTAGAAAACATTGTGGGAAAAGGAGAAAATACTGCGTACCAGCATTTTTTCCTTTTCCAACTATGTTTTTTAACCCATTACCACACAATCCCTACTTTTGACGACACTGAGAAAGGAGCCTTTAGAAAACATTGTGGGAAAAGAAGAAAATGCTGGTGACCAGCATTTTCTCCTTTTCCCACAGTGTTTTCAACCCTTCACAAAACAGATTTTAGATTTTCAGTCACTTTTATTATGTCGTCTACAAATGCTTTCAATTTGGACAAACCTAAATTTTTGTCGTTTGGTAATGAGTTAAAGGCTTCTTTCACTGGGTCTTCAAAAGTAGGGATTGTGTGGTAATGGGTTAACCCATCCCGACTTTTAACACCTCTGTGAAAGAAGCCTTTTGAAAACATTGTGGGAAAAGGAGAAAATGCTGGTAACCAGCATTTTCTCCTTTTCCTAAAATGTTTTCTACCATGCTGGAAACAAATTTCAATTTTTGAGTTGCATTTATTTTGTCATCTGCAATTGCTTTCAATTTAGACTAGCCAAAAATTTAGTCGTTTGGTAAAGGGTTAAAGCAGTTTTTGTCCAGGATTTATTAGCACTTAATCGCTGCTTAATAATTGGGAAAAGTATAATGGAACTAAAAAACTGGAGAGTGCATGCATTGACCAAGAATAAAACTGCACATATGTGAAGGTTAGTCTTGGGTTTATTTATTCACCCCTTCCACATATTCTTACTGGACAAGGTTTAACCCTTTCCCAAACAAGCCCTGGTTTTTACGTGTCTGCAGTAGAAGTCTTTTGAAAACACTGTTGGAAAAGGAGAAATTGCTCGTGACGAGCAATTTCTCCTTTTCCCACAGTGTTTTCTACCCTTTTTGAGAACTTTCTGCCATTTTCTCCAAATCTGAAATTGTCAGTCTGCAAACTCTTTCGGTTTGGAAGAGTCCAAACTTTGTCGGTTGGGAAAGGGTTAATGCACATCCAGATGAGACAGCTTTGCTAAATTCCATATTCATAGCAATGCCTACTACTTTTGAATTATGGGCCCACCCCCATAGCTCAGTCAGTAGTATACAGGCCTTGTGAACAGGGAGTCACTGGTTCAATCCCAGGCTCAATCAAGTTCTTCAATTTCAATTTGGACTAGATTTTGTGGTTCAGTAAAGCATTGATTAACTCATTACCAAACGACAAAATTTTAGGTTCGTCTAGATTGAAAGCATTTGTAGACAACAAAATAAAAGTGACTGAAAATTTGAAAAAAAAAAAAATTGTGAAGGGTAGAAAACATTGTGGGAAAAGGAGAAAATGCTTGCTACAAACATTTTCTCCTTTTCCCACAATGTTTTCTAAAGTCTTCTTTCTCACGGTCGTCAAAAGTAGGGATTGTGTGGTAATGGGTTAATACCAAACAATACTTGTTTTTTATGACCCTGAGATAGAAATCCTTTTGAAAATATTGTGGGAAAAGGAGAAAATGCTGTAAAACAGCAATTTCCCCTTTTCCCACAAAGTTTTAGACACGATCCAAAACAAATAACGTCATTTCAGTTACATTTAATTTGTCTTCTGCAAATCCTTTCAATTTGGACCAGTCTAAACTTTTGTCATTTGGTAGAGAGCTAAACCCTCAACTGCTGAAGTGAAGCCAAACCTTCAAGCCAAGAGTGAACAAAGTTTTGCTTTTTCAAAGGTATATTGTTTGTGAAAATATCACTTACTGGAAACTGAAGATTCAAGATCAGACTGCATATTTCGAGTATCTGATCTCGATCTACAGTCTGCAAAAGGTTCTAGAGTCTGCATTGCAGCCTAAGGGATAAGAGATCTTGGTGCTAAATACTTGGCCGACATTTACTGGCAATTATCTTCAAAAGTATTACTGGTTGAGGATGTTCTGAAATGAGAGAACAAAGTGATAAAGATCTGCTGAAGTCAGCCTCTTTATGACAAGAAAATTACCCATTAGTGAAAAGTTTGATCCTTACATACCCTTGAGATCCCACATTTTCAGTTGCTTTTGCAAGAGCCTTAACTCATTACTAAACGATAAAATCTTAGACTGGTCCAAATGGAAAGCATTTGCAGACAACAAAATAAAAGTGACTGAAAATTTGAAATTTGTTTTGTGAAGGGTAGAAAACATTGTGGGAAAAGGAGAAAATGCTGGCTACCAGCATTTTCTCCTTTTCCCACAATGTGTTCTAAAGGCTTCTTTCTCAGGGGCGTCAAAAATAGGGATTGTGTGTTAATGGGTTAAGGTAGTGGATCTGTAATATTTCTAGAGCAGCATGGCATAAAATTTCTTGATAGTCGAAAATACTGATTTTTACAGATATAATACTTTTGCATGTTTTTAACCAACCAGAAATTCCTTTGATGTCTATCTTGAACTGTTTGTTGATACTTTTGTTAGTTTCCAGAAAAGGGAGGTAATTATTAGCTTTCGAAAAAAGCTGCTTAACTCTTTACCAAACAACAAAATTTCAGACTTGTCAAAATTCAAAGCTTTTTCAGACAACAAATTTAATAGAACTCGAATGATAAATTTGACAGGGAAGAAAACAATGTGGGAAAAGTAGGAAATACTGGTTACCAGCATTTTTTCCTTTTCCAAAAATGTTTTCAAAAACGTTTTTAACTGGAGTCATTAAAAGTCAGGATTGTGCACTTCAGGTTATTGGTAATGAATGAGGAAGAGGGAGCTATTAAGATTACTTGGTGTTTCAAAGCAGCTTTCAACCTTTTAGTGATATCAGAGTGATAGCTCACATATTCATACGTATTTCCTGGGTGTCACCAGTGCATGTACTAGGTTAGGGCTCTGAAGTGACTTGCCCAAAGACAATTCCATGGAAAAACCCAGTGAATCTGATGCAGCTCAAATGTGGGGCCTTCAGGTCATAAATACCCAGGATCTTAACCCATTACCACACAATCCCTACTTTTGACACCCCTGACAAGAAGTCTTTTGAAAACACTGTAGGAAAAGGAGAAAATGCTGGTAACCAGCATTTTCTCCTTTTCCCACAGTGTTTTCTACCCTTCCTGGAACAAATTTCAATTTTCCAGTCACCTTTATTTTGTCATCTGCAAATGCTTTCAATTTGGACCAGTCTACAATTTTGTCGTGTGGTAAAGAGTTAATAAAGATTCTACTGTATTTACAGTTTCTAGATCTTTTCTAACAGTTGGAAAGAAAGAAAAACACAGGTAACAAAGTACATGAACAAGGTACGGTATTGTGAACACCTGTTGATAGCTCTGGAATTTCTACTACTACAGACTACCATTTTTGTTTGTCATTTTGAGATTACTTTACAGGCTGATTAGCATTCACAGTTGAATAATAATTTACTATCTTTTTTTATACAGGCTGTATATTTTGGGAAACCCAATCTCCCATGAGGGTTCCTCATAACAAAATTCAGACTTAAAATAGTTCAAAAGAGAACATAAAAAAAATGGTGGATTACCAAAAGAAAGTGAACTATTTCATCTGCTACCTTTACAAATAGCGTTTTCATGTTATTGAAGAAGAACAGCAGTTGAAAACATCATGTGAAAAGGAGAAAAATGTGGGTAATCTAACCAGCATTTCCTCTGTTAACCTGTTTTTGACCTAATCAAAGGCAAATGTTACCATGTTGAAACACAATCATGTATACCCCAATTCAACTAGGCCATGATCTATGGCACTCTCACAAAGCTTCATAGATTGCAGAGTGCCTAGAACGCCCAGAACACTAATGGATCTTAAACGGATCTCCAAGATCGCCATCAGTCTACTCTCTTGCACAAAGGTCCGTGGTGATCTGTTCAGAACGCCGTCACATCGCTTCTTAATCGCTTAAATCACTATCAAAACGCAACTTGAAAGCAAACATCGTAACTGGAGCACTATCGGATCACTCAAGAGGGCAAAATGTTCGCCAGTATGCCGGTCATCGCGCTTCGATGTGATGCGATAGCGACCGTTTGAGATGCAGTAGCGCACTGTTGCGATCAACTGGCGTTAAAACAGCTCTCTGATAGGATCAAGTGGCGATATGATAGCGCTCTGATACGATCAAGCGGCGATGTGATTGCGCTCCATTATGATCAAGTGGTGATATGATGGCGCTCCGATTGCGCTATTGGAGGATTATATAAATGAGCATCTGTCTCGGCTCTCATCATTTCAGGGCAATGGTAAAACATTTGACTATCATCCTGAGGCCAAAGGTTCGATACCAGGCCAAAGGTTCGATACCTGGCCAAACCAGGACCTGTCTGAAACACAATGTTATCTGAGTGGGAGGGTCCTCATTATCACCAATCCAGCAGCGATCTAGGATGCTCTGAATGAGCGCAAAGAGTGGCATAGATCGCGGCCTAGTGGAATACGGGTTACTAGCCTGATATTTCACAATCCTGACTTTTCTATATATACTGTGAAAAACAGCTTTTGAAAACATTGTGAGAAAAGGAGAAAATGCTGGTAATCAGCATTTTCTCCTTTACCCATGATGTTTTGTAACCTTTCAATAACAAACCCAATCATTTGGGGCACATGTAACACAATAAATATTATAAACTGCCGTCAGAAAATACTTTAAGTTTAGACTAGCCTAAAATTTGTGTTGTAAGATAAAGAGTTAACCCTTTACCAGATGACAAATTTTAGCTGTCTAAATTGAAAGCATTTGCAGACGACAATTTCAGTGTGGCTCAAATGGTGCAATTGCTAATTGATTAGGTAGAAAACATTGTAGGAAAAGGAGAAAATGCTGGTTACCAACATTTTCTCCTTTTCCCACAATATTTTCAAAAGGCTTCTTTTCCAGGGGCGTCAAAAGTAGGGATTGAGTGGTAATGGGTTAAGTAGAGTTCAATACATTCATCTTACTGTGCTCTATCTTATGGAATATTCTTTTGGCTGGTTCTTTGCAGAAATCTGTGCCAATTTATCACAAATCTAAGTCGTGCCAGCTAATTTCTTATCATACTCATGTTCATTTGCACTGCTTGTCCTGCTGTCTCTTAATCAAGTCTTTCATTTCACAGTGCATCAGCATGTAGTACAGCAGGTCAGTATTTGCCAATCATTCTTAAGAACATTCTTCCAAAAGATTTTCTAAATTAGAAAGTAACATAACTTCTGATTGGTTTAATCAAATGGTTTAGCCAAGTTGTTTTAATTTCAAATTTTGAAAATGCTACAGATGAAACCTTTCCCAAATGACAAATTTTAGGCTCTTCTAAGCTGAAAGAGTTGGCAGACAGCAAGGTTAAATTTTAATAAAAGTGGCAGACAGTTCTCCAATAGGGAAGAAAACATTGAACACCAACTCAGATCCTACCGGTATATTATATCTGCAATAGAAATTAATAAAGAACAGGTAGAATATAAGGACATAAGTACAACAATCTGGGGTATATACAATTATGAATTTACACCATTAAACTTGTCACTTAATGCATTTATTTTACCTGTCATCCAATTTTTTATTTACACAGTTGAAACAGGCCAAGACGTTAAACTAAGGTATTTTTTCTTAATATGTTTCCAAAATAACAGCAGTTTATTGTTGTAATATAGAGGGAGTTTCTTGTATTTCTCATTTGAGAAATGAAGTAACATCAGAACTGTATTAAATACCCCATTACAATGTTATGAATGGAATGTTTCATACTTAATTTCGAATATGATATACCCTGCCAGTTTTTGCATTCTGTATCCTTATTTTTTTTTCTTCAAAATTCTACTGTACCACTTAACCATCAGATTTGCAGGTGAACACTGCAGGTCTACATACAAAATGATATGCACTATCTGAATTTGTATGATATTATGAATGAAAAAGCCTTTATTCCTTTACCTCACAATCCTGAGTTTTAATGACCTTGATAAAGAGCCTTCAAGAAAGAATACATAGCCGAAAGTGGAGAAAATGCTGTTTACCAACATTTTCTCCGTTGCCCTCAATGTTTTCTAACCTCTCAAAAACATCTCATCACTAATGCGCAACATTTTATTTGTTGGCTGCCAATGCTTTAATTCATTACCAAACGACAAAATTTTAGGTTTGTCCAAATTGAAAACATTTGCAGATGAAAAAATAGAAGTGACTGAAAATTTGAAATTTGTTTTGTGAAGGGTAGAAAACATTGTGGGAAAAGGAGAAAATGCAGGTTACCAGCATTTTCTCCTTTTCCTACGATGTTTTCTAAAGCCTTCTTTCTTAGGGGCGTCAAAAATAGGGATAGAGTGCAGGCGCGTAGCCAGGCGGAAGCCTTGAAGCCCGGGCTTCAACATAATTTTTTCAAGTATCGTCTTTCCGAGAAAAATTTAAGAAAGAAAATAAAAATGACCATGATTGCTTTTCTTAATACACGAATTCAAGTATTTATTGGCTTGATCAATTTCTCCTCCAGTTTTCACAAAATAATCATCTAAAAATCTTCAAAATTTTGATCGCAACACACCCGTTCAGACATCCCCAGATGCCACCAAATCGCACCAAATTTTCAAAATTTTCTCGGGGGAGATCCCCCGAACCCCTCTTACCAGAGGGGAGCTCTGCCCCCCTCTCGTGCTCTCCCCCCTGCTCGTGCCTTCGGCACTCGCCCAACGCCTATGGCGTTGGCTTCAACATAACAAATATCCTGGCTACGCCCCTGGAGTGGTACCTAATGGGTTAAATTTGGATAAGTGAATTTCTGTTGTGTCATGTGAAGAGTGAAGATGGACAAGGCATACCGGTAGGTCTTTTTACTGAATAGCATGGAATATAGCCTTCGAATATCTTTGAAATTCTGAGAAAACAAATGTCACAAGCAGAAAGAGTTTCAACAAAAAATGATAGTGCAATCGATTATGCTATAAGAAGAACAATACTAATAGTGATTCATTTATCTATAATTTTCTGACATCCATTTAAGTGGTGGGTACTATTCAAGGTAGAAGTGAATTCCATAGCAAGTTTTTTGTAATTGCAGCAAAGGGTGCACTTGTTTTTTTTTTAATACTGCAGATTTGCATCTGTGATTCACATTATGAAACAACTCAACCTGAACATCTTGAAATGATCAAACGAGAAAGACCTACTTGCTTTTCATAAAGATAAAAGGGGGGCAAAATAAATGAAATGGGACAGAAATTACTCTAGAATTCTACACAAATATTTGTGCTGCATTTTCATGTTGGTCTTCACCAGGAAATCTTACGACAGTTTTTGATTTATGATTAGATTGCTTATTCTTTTTAGTCTGATCTTTATGTTGATTATCAGTAAACCATCTAAAGTTTTGCCAGACTCTCAAAAATTTAATGCCTGCAATTATGCATCTTTAGTATTTTCTCAGGAATAGTAGTAATTTCTCCACCCTTATAAATTAACATTTGTCACTCAGTAGATTAGTTAACCCTGAAACCTTTACCAGTCAGAACAGAAAATGTAGACCAGTCCAAACTAAAAGGATTTGCAGACGAAATTTTAATGTCGCTTAATTGATGCAATTTGTCTTTGACAGAGTGAAAAACCATGTGGTAAAAAGAGGACATGATGGTTACTGAAATTTCTCCTTTTCCAACAATGTTTCCAAACTGCCTCTATCTCAGGGTCCTTGGATAACTCGGGATTGTGTGGTAAATAGTTAACCCATTACCACACAATCCCTACTTTGGACACCTCTGAGAAAGACACCTTTAGAAAACATTGTAGGGAAAGGAGAAAATGCTGGTAACCAGCATTTTCTCCTTTTCCCACAATGTTTTCAACTCCTCACAAAACAAATTTCAAATTTTCAGTCACTTTCATTTTGTCGTCTGCAAATGCTTTCAATTTGGACCAGTCTATAAATTTGTTCTCTGGTAATGAGTTAAAGCATCTTTCACAGCTAAACAGTTGCCTATCCAGCAAGGATGGAGCAATCTCTGATTTACAGTGTCTACTTCAATGAGACATCCTGGACAAGAGCATCCTGAACCTTTCCCCAAACGGCAAATTTTGGACCAGATCAAATTGAAAGCATTTTGCAGATGACAAATTAAGAGTTGTTAAAAAGATGATTTTTCTATATGATAGGGTTACCAGCATTTTCTCCTTTTCCCACAATGTTTTCAAAAGGCTACTATTCCAGTCCCATAAAAACTAAGGATTGTTTGGGAAAGGGTTAAAACTATGATTGTTTTGTTCATATTCACTGGACAAGAGCAACCTTAAAGTTATGACTGTTTTGTTCATATTCATAGTCTAAAAGGCCAACGATTCACTACACTACTCTACCCTTGACAGATCGAGCTTGCTTTTTATATTCACCCGATACGCTTTTTCATTCGATGCAGCCAGCTCTAGCTGCAACAAATGAAATCGCTCATAGCATTTCATCTTCGATAAAAATAGAACAAGGTCGCTACCTTTCAAATAGAAGGTAAAACATGGAAACCCATGTGGTTGTCTGCCTATCATTTCATGCGTATTCGTAAGCGGTTTGTAAAACGACATTTCATTTGCTTTTAGAAATATGATGTAAAGGGGGGTAATAACCAGCATCCAATAGAGGGCGCATTGCAGGAATCTTGAATTTGGGCTCAATCAGCCAAGGTAAGATCCACGTAGTGATTGTAAACTTGGCTTGCAAAGATGAGTCTGAAAGTGTACTTTGGGTTTATTTGATCCTATACCAGTCAACTTTTCCCACTTTTCCCATAGCACAACAATAAGAAGACAGTTTTCCTTCAGAAGATGTTAATTTCTGGTACAGATTCAGATATTTGTTATGGCTATGCAAAGTTATTCACATCCGTCTATCTGGTGGCGAAAACTTCAATCGGAATTGATAAACTATGTTAACCCATTACCACTCAATCCCTACTTTTGACGCCCCTGAGAAAGAAGCCTTTTGAAAACACTGTGGGAAAAGGAGAAAATGCTGGTAACCAGCATTTTCTCCTTTTCCCACAGTGTTTTCTACCCTTCCCAGAACAAATTTCGATTTTTCAGTCACTTTTATTTTGTCGTCTGCAAATGCTTTCAATTTGGACCAGTCTAAAATATTGTCGTTTGGTAATGGGTTAAGAAATGAATGTAATCTATTTGTCAACTGAAATAAAGTAAGAACGATTTCAACAGTAAATTGAAACTCAAATTTGCTATTATAATATTAGCTTGGCAATTTTCAGACCGATATTCTGGTATATTTCCAGGCAATGAATGTACCGATCTGCTGCATATCAATCCACCAGATACAGCCGAGGGATTTGATGGTTACCATCACCCGAGGTATGTCAGATGGGAGTAACAAACAATCATGGAATGAACAAGCCACTTTTTCTCTGAAACGAAAAAGTCCAGGACCAAGCGATCAGTAAGACATATTTTGTGAATTTCACTGCGCTAATAGAAGGTGATTAGCGGGTGAAGCTTTTTTCAACCAAAAGTTAGTATTTTTATGATCGATAGCCTCACCCATTGTATTTTAACATGCTATTTCTAATTACAAATCAAAGTGCTGCTGAAAAACTCATTTGCCTGAGAAAAACTGAGTTTAATATTGGGTTGAGATCCTTCCGCTTTGCAAAAAATATGGTACATGGTCTTCAAAATTCAATATTGAAATCATAGTGGCATTGTCTTAGACAAATACCACAAAAAAACCAAACAACATAATTTCAGACTTATCATATTTGGAACTAATCACAGAAGACAAAATAAATGTGACCCAAAAATTGAACTTTGTTTTTGGAAGGGTAGAAATCATAGTGATAAAGGGAAAAATTGCTGGTCACAGGCATTTTCTCCTTTTACCACAATATTTTCAAAAGGTTTATTTCTTGGGTTGTTAAAAGCCGGGATCGTGTGATAAAGGGTTAAAACCATTATAATATTCAGAAGACTGTATCTTATCAAAAAAGAATGTGCTCTTTGTTTTTATTAAACTTAGGCTTTCACCATTAAAAAAGACATGGACCTGCCTACATATTTTTTCATTTTACCAGATAAATACAGACAAGCCAGTGCCATAAACAGTTGATGAAAATGTTGCAGTGACAGAAGAAATTGCTTGTTTACCAACAAAATTTTAGATTTCACTAAATTGAAGGCATTAATTTTCCATACGATAAATTGAAAGAAGCTCAAGAGACAATTTCTGTCTTTGAAATGATAGAAAAATGTGGAAAAAAGAGGGAATGCTGGTTTCAAGCATTTCCTAATTTCACCTGATGGTTTCTAAAGCCTTGTTTGTCAGGGTTGTTTAACCCTTTACCACACAATTTGAATTTTAATGACCCTGAGATAGAAGCCTTTTGAAGACATTGTGGGAAAAGGAGAAAATGCTGGTGACCAGAATGTTTTCTACCCCTCTGGAAACAAATTTCAACTTTTCAGTTAGGTTTATTTTGTCGTCTGCAAGTGCTTTCAGTTTGGTCCAGTCTAAAACTTTGCCGTATGGTAAAAAATTAACAACAGGATTATTAAGTGAAGGGTAAACAGAATTTTATTATCACTTTTGTCAGCTTCTATTCATATTATGATCTTGTTACAGCTTTACCTGGTGATTTTTTTCCCCACTTTATTACTGGCAAGGAGTATACAGAGCTGTCAAATTCAATTTCAAAACCATTTAATCCATTACCACAATAAACCACTTGTTACACCCACCCTCCACTGAAGACATTGTCCTTGTAAAACCCATGCTCCTTTTACCAGCGGTTGCTCCTTTTTCCATTTTATTTTCTGTATTTTTCGTGACAGATGTGTTCCTTATTTACAAAAACAAACAAAATTATGTCTATTGTACATGTATGTTGATCATGTGAATCAAGTCAACTTGCAGAACAAAGGGCTATGCCTATTACATATATAAATATAATCTATTCTTACTTAACCCATTACTGCACAATCTCTACTTTTGGTGACCCTGAGAAAGAAGCCTTTAGAAAACATTGTGAGAAAAGGAGAAAATGCTGGTAACCAGCATTTTCTCCTTTTTCCGCAATGTTTTCTACCCCTCACAAAACAAATTATAAATTTTCAGTGATTTTCATTTTGTTGTCTGCAAATGCTTTTGATTTGGACTTGTCCAAAATTTTGTTGTTTGCTAATGAGTTAACTCTTCACTCAAAAAACCTACAATGACCCTCAAAAAGAAAGTTTTTAAATGAAAACATCATATGAAAAGATGAAAAGAAAAAAATGCATGTAATCAATAATGCTATATACTGTATACAGACAGACAAACCCTCTCATTTGGACCACAAATAATATATTGTTTGCAAATGCTTTCAGTTTCGGCTAGTCTAAAATTTTGTCATAAAAGATTTGAATTAAACACCTCTGAATTTCAGTATACTTTTGTTTTGGATAGAAATGCTGATACTTTATAATAGCAGGGGTAACAACCTATGTCATAGCATACGTCATTCGAGACATTTTAAATCTGCCATTTTCATTTTAAAAGGTAAGTTTTTCAGCTTGAACATTATTGTTATTGAAGATCTGTCCAAACAAAGAAGTGCATATGGTACCTGACAATTTTTGAAGCCGGGGACACATGTGCGATTTAACAATAGATGCCATATACAATGCTGTTAAGAAAAATTTGTTTTAAAGTGTTTTGAGCTACAAAATTGTTTCATGGCATTTTGATTTCACAAATAGGACAAATACATTTACCGTCACTAGATGAAGTAGGTATTTTAAGTAAATTTTAGATATATTACATCTTTTTAACCCATTACCACACAATCCCTACTTTTGACGCCCCTGAGAAAGAAGCCTTTAGAAAACATTGTGGGAAAAGGAGAAAATGCTGATAACCAGCATTTTCTCCTTTTCCCACAATGTTTTCTACCCTTCACAAAACAAATTTCAAATTTTCAGTTACTTTTTTTTTGTCGTCTGCAAATGCTTTTAGTTTGGACCTGTCTAAAATATTGTCGTTTGGTAATGGGTTAAAGTAATTAATCTGCACTTTGCGCACAAAATGGCGGCTATTCCAACACCTCTGCTCATTCGGAACACCTCGGCCAATCTTTCGATCCAGCCTCGGATGTATGCCGACGGAATAATATGTTAAAAAACTTGACATGCATCGCCGGAAGCGGTTATTCGACAGATACTCCCCACTACATAGTTCTCGGGATGTTCCAAATGACGTCAACTAGTAACCTTTTCGAATGACAACAAATCCTGTAGAATGACGGTAAGTCTTACTATAGCAGCATAAATGGCTGAATTTAGGACTTGCATTGATTACGCACTTGAAAAATTGGGCTGGATCGAAAGATTGGCCGAGATTTTCTGAATGTTTGCGCGATAATGACGTCATTGTATTTCTTGTTATGGGGGTGTTGTTGTTCTTTCCGGAATTAGTCTATCGGCATACATCCGAGGTTTGATTCGTAGAATTGACCGAGGTGTTCCGAATGCACCTCTGCTATGACGTAAGTTGTCACCCTTGAATACTGCAGGTGCATGCTTTTCAATATGCTGATGTAACACCAGGGGGTTTTATAGAAAATTGTGACAGCAAGTGTAACTACTCTCCCATATTTCAGTAAAAGTCTCATTTTACAAAACTTAAAGTGAATAGGTGGTATGCAAGTAAATTTGCTAATCTAGCATTATTATAACTAGCTGCAACATAGAAGATTTATCACAATGAAAATTACGCAAGCGTAATAAATGCTTTGACACAGATGGATCAGAATTCAAGTTTTAATTTCTAAAATTGGACTGAATCATGTAAATTTGACAGAAAACCCTTATGATCATAGTACCATTATTGTAACCCAAGCAGTACAAACAGTTTTAGGACACACAAAAACTTTTATTCAAAGGATAAACATTATTTTTCAACAAAATGAGAAAAAAAAAAAAATGCTGAAGAAATTGCCAAGTACAAGTAATTTTTCCTCTATCTTTATATTGATCTATAAAACTATCATTGTTAGGTGCTTTTGAGTAACAAAATGTACCACAATAAGGATTAAGAAAAGTACTTAGTACGAACCCTCTGACAACCCTCCTCAGAGACCCTCCACCAATGCTGTAACTTGTTTGCTGGGAAAAAATACCCAACCATAAGACTTAAACAATCTACCACACAATCCCGACTTTTAACAACCCTGAGAAACAAGCCTATAGAAAACATTGTAGCAAAAGGAAAAATGCTGGTAACCTGTATTTCCACCTTTCCAAGAATATTTTCTACCCTATAAAAATCAGAAATCCTTACATTACAAAGATTTAACTTGTTGTCTGTGGATGCTTTGAATTTGATACGCTAAGTCTGATAAAAAATTTGTTGTTTGGTAACAAGTTACAGCATTGGTGGCCTGAACATATCCAAAAAGTATAGACTTCACCATCTATGCAGTCTCTTCTACATCCACACTCTCTGCAAAAGCATAAAAAAAATTAAACCCTTTGCTAGACTACAATATTTTGGACTTAACAGCATTGAGAGCATATAACTTGACAGCATTGAGAGCATATAACTTGACAGATAACAGAGGTGGCTCATTCAATACAGTTTTCTTATTACCAAACAACAGAATTCTAGGTTTTTCCTAGCCTGGCATTCAGGCCCTGCATTTATGTCATTCTAATAAGCAAGGTACACAACTACAGCAAAGTCACAGAAATATGTGTTGTTATTTGCCCTTCTTCTGAAATACAGGGCCTGGTGTAGCCTGGCATTCAGGCCCTGCATTTAAGTCATTCTAATAAGCAAGGTACACAACTACAGCAAAGTCACAGAAATGTTTGTTGTTACTTGCCCTTCTTCTGAAATATCTTTATAAATCCTTAAATCAGACATTCAGAACATTGAGAACACATAGTTTTCATTTTGCAGTTTTACTTCATGACTTTCTTTAATGAAAAGGCTCTATTTAAGGGACTGACACCAGTCTAGGTTTTTCCAAATCAAAAGCATTTGCAAACTACAAAATAAAAGTGACTGAAAATTCGAAAATGTGTTTTGTGAAGGGTAGAAAACATTGTGGGAAAAGGAGAAAATGCTGGTTACCAGCATTTTCTCCTTTTCCCACAAAGTTTTCGAAAGGCCTCTTTCTCAAGGTCAGAAAAAGTAATGGGTTAAAAAAGTGGGGAAGGGGGGTCAAGGAAAAAAGACAAAATGCTAGTCACAATTAATTTGCTCCTTTTTCTATGATATTTTCAAATGCCTTTTATCTCAGAAAAATATAAAATGATACCCTTAGCTACAGGGTTAAAAGTACCTCTAACAAAGGGTTATAGAAGTGTTTTGTGAAGGGTAGAAAACATTGTGGGAAAAGGAGAAAATGCTGGTTACCAGCATTTTCTCCTTTTCCCACAAAGTTTTCGAAAGGCCTCTTTCTCAAGGTCAGAAAAAGTAATGGGTTAAAAAAGTAGGGAAGGGGGGGTCAAGGAAAAAAGACAAAATGCTAGTCACAATTAATTTGCTCCTTTTTCTATGATATTTTCAAATGCCTTTTATCTCAGAAAAATATAAAATGATACCCTTAGCTACAGGGTTAAAAGTACCTCTAACAAAGGGTTATAGAAGCTCAGGTATCCCATCACTAATGATGGTAATAATAGTATGTAACTGAAGAAGAAATAAAATCTTTTTTTGATGCATTCTGAGGATACATCCTTTACCTCTCAGTTCCACATGTAAAAACAGCCATGTTTGCAAATGACAAAGGTCAAGATCCAACTGTGCAGAATGTGCTGTCTGATCTGAATCTGCATTGTCTGATTAATTAGGCAAGCCTTTAATGTAATAATTGTCTTTAATCTCAGTTGTTTATTTCAGCCACTGAAAATGGCAAAATTTATATGTTTGGTACTGAAATATTGAATTGACCCTTCTGCCGATTTTGATTGATAGGTCTACCAACTTCTTATTGGCAAATGAAAACACAGCATTGGGCGTCATGTAAACAAAGCGTCTGACACAATTTCTGGTTACCTTGACAGGCTTGACAACCAATATAGCACGTTACTAAAGGGTGTGTGCCAAACTCGCGTAAACTTACAGAAAGGTCAATTACATGATGAGTTTAAAAAGTAGTTATGATCAATCTTATTGGTCAAATATGGCAAATTAGACATATTTGGTTTGTCAACGTTATTTCAGTCATCATACAGAAATTTCAAATCTGGTATTCAAATTTCATATTGACCAATCAGATTCATTCCATATATTCACTGCAGTACATAAATTTCTAACTAGTGCTCGGAACAGAAAAACTTGTCCACCTCCAAAGTTTCAACTTTTACAATTACTTCAATATTTTCCATTACTAGTAATTTGCTGTGTTCTATGTACCAGATTGAAAATGGATCATGGCACAATACAATATGAGTAAAAACATATTCCATTTAAGTTAGAAATGTGCCAAAAAAGTTGCAAATAACTCTGAGCAGAGTTTGACACCTTGTCTTATATATTAGATGAGGCTTGTCACAAACCAAGCACCAAGTGTCTCAAGGCTATTATGTGGCAAACTTCTGAACTTTGCTTATTTTCTTTAAACTGCTGTTTCTCAGATGTCCAGTCTGATATATTGTATTTGATTCTGAACTGTGGGACCCTGTTACTGTCAAACCATGGTTGCCTGGACACAACCTGGGTTGCTTCAGCAGATTGTGGATATCAAGATCAGTCTGCAAAATTTTATAACCATGGCTTGTGATCTTGGATCAGCACTATGAACAAAGCAAATCTGACACTGCAAAACTTCACAGACCTTGGCATATTTAGGGCATTTTCCATTTTATTGACCTTTTGCCAAATGGTCGAGAGTTTTACAACTCTGAGGAAGAAGCCTTTTGAAAACATATTATGGGAAAAGGAAAAATGCCGATTGCCAGCATTTTCTCCTTTTCCCACAATGTTTTCTACCCACCCAAAAATTTTTGGTCTTGATTTAGAGTAAAAGAAGTGGAGAGAGTAGATCAGTCTTAACCTGCTTAAAGCTCCTTGTGTCATTTACAGTTGGAAAAGAGTTAAATGATCTAATCATTCCCATTAACTGTAATTTAAATATTATGTTTGAAACCCCACACTGTGTATTCACCCTTCAGCATAACTTTACATTTTATATCAACCATGAAGAAGAGAGATGTTGAGAACAAAGTGAGAAAAGGAGAAAATGCTGGTAAGCAGCATTTTCTCCTTTTCTCACAATGTTTTCTAGCTTTTCACAGACAAATTTCATGAATTGAAACATGTGCAGCTGCCATTTGTCATCTGTTTGAATCCTAAATTTCGTCATCTGATATAAAGAGATCCTGGAAACACAAGATGGTTATCATTTTATAATCTGGCAATAAATTTGAAAAGAAGTCAACAGGTTAAGATCTTTGTTTAGGCCATTATCCTCATCAAATTTCATGGTGGACCTTATTATGAATAAAGTTTCTGTTCTATTCTGTTTAAATGTTCATATTTGAGTACTGGTAATTCTTATAGCCGGGTCACACATTCACGGAATGCCGCCAAGGAAGAGCTATGGATTCGTTCCGGCATTGTCCATGACAACTCATACTAGTCTGTAGCTCTCCGTATTGTAACCGTAGTCATTCGCAGTGGTCCTTGTATATCCGTAGCAGTCCTTGACAATTTTTGAACATGCACAAAAATTTGCTACGGATCAAACGACCGTAGCGTATCCTTGGTAGTCTGTATTAGACCGTACTGATACGTTCTGGTCCATATTAAAACCGTATCAGTCCGTACTTATCCGTAGGCCCAAATTTTTTTCAGGATTTGATACGGAAAACTACGTATTAGCACGGTTACACTACGTTTTAGTTACGTTAATGATGCAGATTTGACACGGAAAGTCACGACCTTAATACGTTGTACTACGGAGAGGCAGGGATTCTTATGGTTTTTCACGGTTAACTACGTTGCAACATGACACAGTACAGAACTGTAAGGACCACTATTGTTTGGTAGGATAAATTCAGAATCATGTACTTCAACAAGGGTATTTTTACTCTGTCTTTGTAGATTACATTATACAATACAAAGAATTCAAAGAAATTTGCACTTTGTTGTTGTGTTCACAATCATGAACCGTCAACAACTGATGTTTGCAATAAATTGGCTGCAACTGGATATTGGTATGGCACAAATGTCAAGGCACTGGTCCAGCAGCTTGATGACATACATATATGTAATAATTATACTTTTATCGCACTACTAGTAATACCTTTAATTTAGGTTACATATTTTACAAAATATTGTACGAAAATGGATAAACATCAGTATTATAATGTGACATTCTATCCAAACAATGATGCTAAACATGCAAGTAAAACGATCAAATAGTATGAGTACATAAAACTGTCACCGTTTCTGGTGGTTCAGGCAACCGCCAACAAAACGGGAGGTCAAAGGTTCAAGCCCTGCCAGGAGCTTGTTCTGATATGGCTTGTTGGTGAACCGCCAGCTTGTTAAATGTATGGTTACTGGTTGCCTGCCTGGTGCCAGGCTGGCCCTTTCGAAATGGGTGATACTAACTATAAAGACAAGCACTTTACTTTTAAAACCTAAACATTCACAATAATCAGTGTAATTGTGAAATAAACAGCATATTTTATGAACAGAGAAACATTAATGATCAATATTTTCATTGAACCCTTTGCCATTTAATCACTTCTTTTTATGGGTCTGCAATAGACAAGTCAAGAAAACATTCTGATATTAGGAAATCGAAAAAAATGCTAAAAATGGGCAATTTCTCCATTTCCCACAATGCTTTCTACCTTATTGTAGAACTGAAACTCATTTGTACCAAATTTACAGTTGTTGTCTGCAGATGCTTTCAATTTCGTGGAGGCCAAATTTTGTCAACTTGTGATGGGTTATTGAATATGTGACTGGGCTTTATCCATATTACCAAGATCATTGCTTGCAAATCCATTGCTCTGCCACACTTGCTTTTAGAAACATACAAGGCCTGTTTGATTCAAAGCAACAGGACTACTTAAAATGAAAAAGAGAACAAAACTCTGTAAAAATATTTTTAGGGTTACCCAACCTGTTAACTCTTTACCACACAATTCCGACTTTTAACGACCCTGAGGAAGAGGCCTTTTGAAAACATAGTTGGAAGGGAGAAAATGCTGGTAACCAGCATTTTCTCCTTTTCCAACTATGTTTTCTACCCTTACTGAGACAAATTTCAATTTTTGAACAAATTTTATTTTGTCGTCTGCAAATGCTTTCAATTTAGACCAGTCCAAAATTTGGTCGTTTGGTAAACGGTTAAATTACGGGTTCTGGTTCCCATGTTGATAAAGAACAACTAGACAGAGTTTGAAGAAGCTGTCTTCATTCATGACAGAGAAAATAGAAAATGTCTCAATTTCAGCATGACGACCAGGAAGATGTGAATACGACTATGACAAGATCTTGATTTTTCTTTAAGAACAGTTGAATAACACTTTTCTACAATATTTACCAGACTCTTTTACATATGAACCTGCCAGAAGCTGCATTCAATTTACCGCCTGCAGATGAATTTTTTAACTTAAGTAGAACACCTTTTTTTAAAACATTGTGACAAAATTGTAAGAAGTTGAGTTATTTATCAGATATTGTCTGCAAATGCTGTTAATGTTGACAAGTCTAGAATTTTGTTGTCTATTGATCCTTTACCAAGCAGTCCTGACTGTTGATGACCCTGAGATCAAAGCCCTTTGAAAACATTGTGGGAAAAGGAGAAAATGATTGTCAGGTGGGAGGGCCTTTGGCTTGGGGCGACATGATTCACCACAGCCTAGAACAAGTTTCTAAGTCCCCTGCCACCTGAAAATTTACTAAAATTTACTAAACTGCAAAGTTTTACCCTTTCAAAGTACATTAAGTGAAATTTTCCTGTATAATAATCTCACAAATCAAGTATGCTGACGAAATAGAAATTCCCTTCTGAGTGCCCCAATTCAATGAAAACTGACATCATTGGAAACTGACATAATAAAACATGCAGTTTGTGCATAAATGTGCAGTCTGATGATTGATCGATGCCGCCATTTTGGATGTTGTGTTGCACATGTAGTGATGTTTACAGGGCACTCAAAAGGGAAACTGGCTTTACACGGGTCTAGGACATTTGCCCCCTGGACTTTTGCCCCCCGTACTTTTGCCCCCGTACTTTTGCCCCCTTAGGACACCTGTCCCCTGGACGTTTGCCCCCGAACATCTGCCAACCTAGGACATCTCTCCCCCCCCCCCCCCCCCCCCACATCTGCCCCCCCCCAGGACATCTGCCCCCTTAGGACATGTGCCCCCCCGGACATGTGCCCCCTAGACATCTGCCCCTGTAGGAGGACATCTTCCCCCCCCCCCCCCCCCCGGACATTTGCCCCCATAGGACATCTGCCCACATAGGACATCTAACTTTCAGTACAGCAATTTACAAGTCAGTTCCTCATCTGGCAAGCGAAACAGCATCCTCGGATACCCCGGGGTCTCCCTATTTGCTACACTACATCGACCCCTGGGACAATTAATTGAATTTCCCTCACTTTACCGCTGGCCGAACGCTGGCTTTTCATTGGTTCCATCGTCATTTTGTGATGGGCGAGTCGATGTACGCTATGATGTTTCGTATCGATTTTCGGCGGCTGATTCAAAGTTTTATTAGTCAATTGTCCCAGGGGTCGATGTAGCGTAGCAAATAAGGAGACCCTGGGGTATCCGAGGATGGCAAAACAGTGTTTATGCTGCATTTCCAAAACGCATTTAAAGGAGCTGGACATCCAAGTTGTAAACACTCAGTCACTGGTTCTCTATCCACGCGACGCCTGCGGTGCTGCCACCTATTGTCCGTGATATGTACTGACGTGAATATCATGGGTGAGTTGCATTGGACTGGGCACCAGTCTAACGATCACTGATCGCTACTGATGCTGTCACCTGCACGAAGGAATAAATATAGTTTGCCGACTATGTTTGTAAAAAAACAGTTTGCTTACAACTTGGACGTCGAGCTCTTTTAATGGACAATCTCAAAAAAGCAACTTTGAGATATACACGTATATTGTACTTTGTAATTTTGACCGGGACTATAAAAAGAGACTTCTCAGCTGCTGTATCGTTAAGTGCTATTTTGTTGAAAATCTTCAGCTGATTAATTGATTTCAGTTTTAATATCAAACTTCCAGTATGACAGAGTCAGTTACTCATCTGGCATGCCTGCTGTGAACCCTGATTAATTTTTTTTTTGCATTTTAAGAAAAATAAAGCAAAATTCAAGGTGTTATTAGTTATTCAACATCATTTAGGCTAGGCTTATCGTTTCCCAAAGGGCAGTTGTCCTATAAGGGCAAACATCCGGGTGCATATGTCCTACCTGGGCAAATGTTGTATGGGAAAAAATGTCTGGGGGCAGATGTCCAGGGGGCAAATGTCCGGGGGGCAGATGTCCTATGGGGACAGATGTCCAGGGGCAGATGTCCTAAGGGGGCAGATGTCCTACGGGGGCAAATGTCTGGGGGGGCAGATGTCCAGGGGGCAGATGTCCTAAGGGGGCAGATGTCCTACGGGGGCAGATGTCCAGGGGGCAGGCATCCTAAGGGGGCAAAAGTCTGGGAGCAGAAGTCCGGGGGGCAGATGTCCAGGGGGCAAATATCCTGATACCCTTTACACATGCTTTTGCCAGGGAACATGATATATATATGTTCCTGCCATGTTAACCAATCAGATCACAAGAAATTTCTTTGAAGTACAATAATACGTCTTGTCTCCAGTGATTTCAGTGTAAGTATAAAGGGTATCACTAGCTTACCTTTGTGATTATGTGAGCTATAAAATGAAATTTAACCCTTAACCCTTTACCACACAATGATGACTTTTGATGACCCTGGGATAGAAGCCTTTAGAAAACATTGTGGGAAATGGAGAAAATGCTGGTAACCAGCATTTACTCCTTTTCCCACAATGTTTTTTACCCTTCCTACGATTCTTTAATCATATTTATTTTGTCGTCTGCCTATGCTTTCAATGTGGACCAGTCTGTAAATTTGTTGTTTAGTAAAAAATTAACTCTTTCCCAAATGGTAAAATTTCTGACTAGACCAAATTGAAAGCATTTGCACAGGACAAATTAAATGTTGCTCCTTTTCCTACAATGCTTTTGAATGCCCTTTTCTTCAGGGTCATTAGACTCAGGATTATGTGGTAGAGTTTTAACCTTCTAGATAAGTGAAATCAAACTTTTAAGCTAACACTAAAAAGCCAAATATTGATACACATACTTCAAAATTACCTATATTTTTGGAAAAAAAAAACTCCTAGACAGTGTAAATCCAAGAACAGACCACACTTTCTGTGGGGTGTGTTCTTGATCTGCACTGTCCACAAGCAGGTTTCTAGCAGTATGAGGAGTAAAAATATGTGACCCATCATGCAAAAAGGGACCATCTGGGAATTCTGTACATCAATTAGATGAAAACAGATCCACATTGGTGCAAGTCAATTTAAGTTAAAACAGGTAATTCAAAAATGATTGTGTAACTAGGTACTAAGTACAGTGACCATTTTTCATAAAAAAAAAAGTCATTAAAGCAAAAAGTGTAAACCCTGGTCAGAATGCAGAGGCTGACCAGAGTTTACACTTTTTGCAGTTCCCAGAAGGTCCCTTTTTGCGTGATAGGTCAGATAATGTTGTAATGATGGGAATGACAAGATTTAAGTATGTAATTAATCATTGAGGATGTTCATCTCGAAGGTAACTAAACCTCCTTTGGTCTTGCTACATTTTTTTTCCTGCCATTGTTCACTGGCCAATAGATCATTTCCATCTTGTTGAGTTTTAAAGTGGGTATCATTTTGAACAAAAAAACAGAAAAACCTTTGATCTTTTTCACCAACAATTTTTTTAACTTAAATTATTTAAATGATTTGAATATTGGTGCCCAGAGGTATAAGCGATTACATAAAGACTCGAATTTAAGAACAGGTTACCATTTTGTACAATGCCTTTTAAATTTCCTACTTAAACAGCCACGTAGGAAGCATTTCAAGATTGGGGGGGCTAACTTCGAAATACTGAGATTTTTTGCGTGGTAATTGCATTGCGCTAAAACCTCATATTTTAGTTACTATGATTTTCAAAATTATTGGGGGGGCTGAGCCCCCCCCAGCCCCCCCTGTTCCTATGGGCCTGTTAAACCATTACCACACATTTCCCTACTTTTCACAACCCTGAGAAAGAAGCCTTTAGAAAAAATTGTGGGAAAAGGAGAAAATGCTGGTAACCAGCATTTTCTCCTTTTCCCACAATGTTTCCTATCCTTTTCAAAACAAATTTCAATTTTTGAGTCCTATTTATATTGTTGTCTTCAAGTGCTTTCAATTTGGACAAGTCTAGAATTTTGTCGCTTGGTACAGAGTTAACCCATTACCACACAATCCCTACTTTTGACGCCCCTAAGAAAAAAGCCTTTTTAAAACACTGTGGGAAAAGGAGAAAATGCTGGTAACCAGCATTTTCTCCTTTTCCCACAGCGTTTTCTACCCTTCCCAGAACAAATTTCAATTTTTCAGTCACCTTTATTTTGTCATCTGCAAATGCTTTCAATTTGAACCAGTCTAAAATTTTGTCGTGTGGTAAAGGGTTAATGGCACATTTTGATGTCTGTGCAACAATAGAAAGTTCACAAAAAAAGTGACACAAGAGAAATTTCTCTGAAAGCATGCAGATTTATCCATGGGAAACATAAGAAGAATAACTTCAATTAGGAGTTAAGCTTTGCCATGGTTTAACTCTAATTTAATACTAGAACAAATTGAAAGCAGTTGCAGACAACAACATAAATCCATATGGGAAGGGTAGAAAACATTGTAGAAAAAGGAGAAAATGCTGGTTACCAGAATTTTGTCCTTTTCCCACAATGTTTTCAAAAGCCTGCTTTCTCAGGGTCATAAGGCTGGATTGTGTGGTAAACAGTTAAGAACTAGGATGTAATACCAGCTTCTGTTAGACAGGTGATTAGAACCTTCACACTGCTTAACCCATTACCACACAATCCCTACTTTTGACGCCCCTGAGATAGAAGCCTTTAGAAAACATTGTGGGAAAAGAGAAAATGCTGGTAACCAGCATTTTCTCCTTTTCCCACAATATTTTCTACCCAACACAAAACAAATTTTAAATTTTCAGTCTCTCTTATTTTGTTGTCTGCAAATGCTTTCAATTTGGAAAAGTCTAAAATTTTGTCGTTTGATAATGAGTTAAGAAATAAAATTTATTCTTCTTAACAGATAATATTGAGCTGTATAAAGATATTTCGAATTCTAAGATTTTTTTTAGCAGGCTATGTGACAAGATTTATAAGAGACAGTCTGTCTACATTCAGGATTAAAAAAAAAACTCTTTACCAAACGACAAAATTTCAGAGTTGTCCAAATCAAAATCATTTGCAGATAACAAAATAAAAGTGACTGAAAATTTGAAATTTGTTTTGTGAAGGGTAGAAAACATTGTGGGAAGAGGATAAAATTCTAGTTACCAGCATTTTCTCCTTTTCCCGCAATGTTTTCTAAAGGCTTCTTTCTCAGGGTCGTTAAAAGTCGGGATTGTGTGGTAAAGAGTTAATATAAATCTAGATCCAGACAGCACATTCTTTGCGATTCTAATTAGCATTCTCTAGTCAAATTTCGTATAGCTAATGAAAAATTATGATTGTTTTGTTTATTTACAAAATCCTGTAGTATTAGAGTGCACTTTTGTAACAATTAGGTCCCTGATTGTTACTGTTGTCAGAAAATACGAAATGATGCTTTTATCACAGTCCAAATGTTTTATCCATTACTGTAAATCCCTTATTACTCTTTACCAAATAACATGGCTTTAGACTTGTCCCCATTGGAAGCATTTGCAGACGATAAAATCAAAAAATGGAAATTTGTTTTTTGGACAGGTTGAAAACGTGGGAAAAGGAGAAAATGCTGATTACCAGCATTTTCTCCTTTTTCCATGTTTTCAAAAGCTTATCCATATTGGAAGCATTTGCAGACAACAAAGTCAAACATTGAAATTTGTTTTTGGACGTGTAGAAAACATTGTGGGAAAAGGAGAAAATGCTGATTACCACATGATATTCTCCATTTCCTACAATGTTTTCAGAAGGCTTCTTTCTCAGGGTCATGCAAACCAGGGGTTGTTTGGTGAAGGGTTAAAAATCATGCCAATGAAACTGAAAGGAAAGGCAGGTACTTTTTCTAATGGTATGAAGTATAATGGAGTACAAAAAGAGCACTTACATGTTACTTTTTCCACAATGTTTACATGAGTTGTAATATACATTATGCAGAAAAAGGGATTTCCCTAAAGCTTCATACCAAGCATGTCAATACGAAATTACAGATCCATAAATTATTTATTCATTGTCATCATAACAATCAGTTGAATTCTGTAGAATGGTCATTTGACATGCCAAAAATAATGCGAACGAAATTTGAAAGGAAAGAATGGTACTTTTTCTAATGGTATCAAAAGCATAATAAAGTAGGAAAAGGTCACTTACATGATACAAGCACCTGCTTCTTTTTCCACAATGTTTATGTAAATTGTAACCTATGTAATACAGAAGAGGGCATCTCCATAAAGCTTGATACTAAGCAAGTCATTAGTACCACAATTACAGATCTGTAAATTATATATTGTCATCATAAAAATCAACTGAATTCTGTCATAAAATGGTCCTTTCCCCTGCGAAAAGTAGTTCTTGAGTTCATGAACAGTTCACAGTACATGTATATGTTTTCAGTTCATGAAGTGTTCGTGATCTATCCAACAACTGGTAGAAAAATTCTTAAACTGTCATGTGGTTGTTCCTGAACTGGTAGTTCATTAACTCCATATTCATGAACTATTACGAACAGTTCATGAAATAGGCCCCGGCAATAATTTGGAAGGGGGGGGGGGCAACATATCCTATTGCCTCCCAATAATACACCCATATTTTCCTTCATGAAAGGTCCGGGTGTAAGTATTTACACCCACTCGAACATTTGGCCCCTCAGTATGATAAACCTTCCTACGCCTATGCAAGTTGAGTCAGGCTTGGCAGCCTTAGGGTTAAATTTAAAAGAAAAATGGAAAAGAAATCATATTTTACTTAAAAGTAATATTTCAAGTCCTTTTTCTGCAGTAAGACTTTAACTATGATGATTTCTGATGTTTTACTCTTCTGCTTCATTGAAGCAAGCATTTTGACTTTCAGAAGAAATATTTCTAGGTATTTAGAAGTTATTTATTGCTAAATAACATGCACTGCTAGTTAGAGCATCTGTTGATAAGCAAAAGTGTGGCATCCAAACTTCATAATAAGCAAATGCACAGGGTAGAAAAAATGGGAACAGGCAAAACATTCTCATTCCGCTTAATATAACAACCCCGTTTTCATAATTTAGCTTAATTCTTCAAAGAGATTTTCAACTAACAGTAAAAAGTGAAACATTGCAATTTCATCCTCATTCATTAAGATGTAAACTTTCACTGTATGGGATGGTGCAGATTACAAGATCAGACGGCAGAATCTTCATTTACACTGTCCATAAAGTGCTCTGCTTTGCTTTTAGCAGCCTATGGGTGAATTACCACTCTCGATTCAGAGTAGGGAATGATTCTGTACCCCTGGCTACGCCCCAGAAAAGTACTTAACCCATAACCACACAATCCCTACTTTTGACGACCCTGGGAAAGAGGCCTTTAGAAAACATTGTGGGAAAAGGAGAAAATGCTGGTAACCAGCATTTTCTCCTTTTCCCACAATGTTTTCTACCCTTCTCAAAACAAATTTCAAATTTTCATTCACTTTTATTTTGTCGTCTGCAAATCCTTTCAATTTGGAAAAACCTAAAATTTTGTCGTTTGGTAAAGAGTTAAGTCTATGTGTATTTACCCGGAAGCCAAAAGTATAAGAAGAACAGGATCATTCCATGGGGTGTCAGTCATATCTGCAGCAGCAAGTGTAGATCACGCTGAGAGTGCACAGAATTTAAAAGTTATCAGAGGGTAAAAACCTGGGCCCCATTTCACAAAGGCACTTACAAATAAAATTTGCGCAAGGTTTGCTACGAGATATGACATAACTATCACAATTACTTTAGAACACTATTGTAAATTTCAGCTTTTCAATTTACCTAGATAAAATTTGCAGGAAAGCATTAATTTTTTGCAACAGTTTTCAAAAATATTCAACTAAAGTTATGTGCCTCGCAGAAGATTAATGCCACTACAATTACATAGAACTTGCGCAAATTTTGTTTATTACTACCTTGGTGAAACAATGCCCAGATGATTTATCTTTCCATTTTTTTGCTACAATCTAAGGTGCATACAAAATGGAAACAAACTTTTCATAATACCGTTATAAATATTATGACTAATTATGATGGAACATTAACCCTTTACTCCATAGATACTCATTTCTACGCATTGCTTGTAGGAGACTTTGGAAAACATTGTGGCAAAAGGTGAAATTGCTCATGATGAGCAATTTCACCTTTTGCCACAATGTTTTCTACGCTATCAAAAGGTCTCATATACACATAAGAAACTGCTTCATCCTTGCTGTTACTTAGGGTCAATTAGAGATACCACAGAAATGCCTTATGGGGTAAAGGGTTAAGTCACCTGTACTTCTAATGTAGTGCTGCATTTTCTCCACTTTACAACATTATCTCTATCTGAGAAATTATAATATCATGTAAGCATCTACATTTAATGTTGGTTCTTGGCACAGTAGCAGAAAAGGTGGAACTGGCACACATGCGTTTAGAATACTTAAGTCTTGTCTGAGATATAAGCATTTAGACAAGTAATCTTAAGTCTTTACCAGAAAATCCCGACTTTTAACGACCCTGAGAAAGACAGCATTTGAAAACATTGCGGGAAAAGGAGAAAATGCTGGTAACCTGCACTGCATTTTCTTCTTTTCCCACAATGTTTCCTACCTTTCCCAAATTAAATTTCAATGTTTGCTTCACATTTGTCTACAAATGCTTTCAACCTGGACTAATCTAACAGTTTATTGCTTTGTAAAGAGTTTAAAAATCTTATCATGACCAGGTTCCACGTTCTCCAGCGCATTCTTAGTCTTATTCTCAAGACTTTTCTGAAATTTAAAAGTAACATAATTTTGATTAGCTAAACCAAATGGTCTAATCAATCAGTGCCCATATTCACCAATCATTCTAAAGAATATTCTTGGTCTAAATCTGGATTTTGAAAGTAACACAACTTAAATGGTTTAGCCAATCAGAAGGGGTGTCACTTTCAAATCTTAAAAATTCTTGAGAATTAGACGAAGAATACTCTGAAGAATGGTTGGTGAATATGTTCCCAGAAGTGATATAACTTTCTAAATGTAAAGTTGGACCATAAATGTTCTTATGAAGGCTTAGAGAATACGAACCAAGGATCAAAAAGTTTTTTCCATCTTTAATTCAATTTGTGACACCTTTCATTATCTGACAGTTGATGAATAAAATAGTTTTTTTTTTTCAGTAGAAGACAGTATTTTAGACAAGTACATACTGAAAGCATTTACAGAAGACAAGAGTTGTTCCACTGACGACTCTTTTCTCCTCTAACAGGGTAGAAAACTTTGTTAAAAAAGCTGAAAATGCTGATAAGGAGTATTTTTGTCGTTTAACCACCATTTTTGGAGGTTAGAAAACTTCTTTCTAAGGATCCTTAAAACTTTGGAATGTTGTGTAAAGGGTTTGCTCATCATCCTTAGCAATTAACGGCTGATGGCTTTCAATAATTCCTTGTAAGATATGGATATGTTACACAAGTTGAGGTTTACCAGATGAATGCAAAAGAAATCACTGGCTTCTGCAATGTAACCAAAATAATCAAAAAACATTATGGAGACAAGAGAAGATCAGTGTTACCAGTATTTTTTCCTTTGTCTCCCTTCTTTTAACCCTTTACCCCCATAAGGCATTTCTATGGTATCTCTAATTGACCCTAAATAACAGCAAGGATGAAACCATTTCTTATGTGTATATGACACCTTTTGATAGTGTAGAAAACATTGCATGGCAAAAGGTGAAATTGCTCGTCACGAGCAATTTCACCTTTTGCCACAATGTTTTCCAAAGGCTCCTTCATGCGATACGTAGAAATGAGTATCTATGGAATGAAGGTTTAAGAAAGAAACCCTAACAAATAGATCACTTTTAAGTAGTTGTCTGGAAATATCAGCACTTTTAGTAAGGAAATATCTGAAATACAGGTAATCTAGTGATGATTCAACCCTTTCACATAAAGATCTAATTCTGATTTTCTACGACCTCTCAAGAAGATGGTCATAAACCCTTTACCAAACGGCAAAATTTTAGACTGGTCCAAATTGGAAGCATTTGCAGACGACAAAAGTAACGTGACTCAAAAATTGGAATTTGGTTTGGGATGAGTAGAAAACATTGTGGGAAAAGCAGAAAATGCTGGTTACCAGCATTTTCTCCTTTTCACACAATGTTTCAAAAGGCTTCCTATTAGGGCTGTGAAAACCAGGGATTGTTTGGGAATGGGAAAGGGTTAAAAACATGATTAGAAAAGGAGAAACATTGCTTACCAGCATATTCTCCTTTCTAGCAGTGTTTTCTACCCTTTCAAACACAAGTCTCAGATTTCAGGTGGCATTTTACCATGTTGACTGCAAAAGCTTTAAAGCAGGCCCTTAGGAACAGAGGGGGGCTAGGGGGGCTCAGCGCCCCCAATAATTTTGAAAATCATAGTAATTAAAATATGAGTTTTTAGCGCAATGCAATTACCACACAAAAAATCTCAGTATTTCGAAGTTAGCCCCCCCAATCTTGAAATGCTTCTTACGCGGCTGTAAAGTAAGATAAGTGTAAAATTTTGTGATCTCATAAAGAGTTATGAGAACAATGCAAAGCAATTTACCTACACTCAAAGAGAAAAATGAGGAGAATGGATGACATGTCTAACAGAACAGCAGTATCCAATAAATTATAATTAGATCTGAAGGGACTTGCAAAAAATAGCTTGGATTCCATTTCATGGCTATTAGAGTATAATTTTCACACCTTTCCTGTGTCGGGACATCTCTAAGATGAACAGGTAGTAACTGAGCACTGATGATAGACAAACTCAACCCCTAAGTGCACCAAATAAGCTCAACACTTTCAGTTTCTTGATGAGACCAAAATATATGTAATTACAATACCATGATCATATTTTATCCATAATGGCTCAGCAAGGTGAATGGTACAGATTTAAGATCAGACTGCATTTTCTTTTTTGCATTCAGATTTTGATCTAACTAGGATGCAAAAGTAATCATACTTAGGAAAGGCTCTTTAACCCATTACCACACAATCCCTACTTTTGACGCCCCTGAGAAAGAAGCCTTTAGAAAACATTGTGGGAAAAGGAGAAAATGCTGGTAACCAGCATTTTCTCCTTTTCCCACAATGTTTTCTACCCTTCACAAAACAAATTTCAAATTTTCAGTCACTTTTATTTTGTTGTCTGCAAATGCTTTCCATTTGGACCAGTCTAAAATATTGTCGATTGTAATTAGTTAACTCTTTACCACACAACAAATTTTTAGAACTGTCCAAATTCAAAGCATATGCAGACAACAAATCAAGGGTGGCTGGAATGATTAAACTTGCCTTTGAGTAGAAAACATTGTTGAAAACTGAGAAAATGCTGGTTACCTGTATTTTCTCCATTTCTCACATTTTTTTCAAAAGCTGTTTTTTCATAAAGGCTTTTGACTGCCTTATATGTTCATCTCTTTGAACATTTTTTTTTTTCTCCCCAACAGTTGAAAAATCTCTGGAAAGCGATGTATGAACGACAGAAACTGTTTGTTTTATAGTAGAAAATGGCCACAGGAGCAACTATAGGTGTTTGAAGCACTTAAAGCATTAAAACAGGATTGTATTTTCTCCTGAGGAAAAATGCTTGTTTTAATGTGTTTTGCAGTGTAAGAGCTTATCATTGACTAAAAAACTCAAGGCAGTAATTGTTGGTAGATTGACAATGGTTCATAGCTTTGACTTTCTCTAGTAATTGATACAGATTTAAGATGTATGCGGCTTTTTCTGTAACTGCATGGTTATTTCCTGCAAAAGCATGTAAAAATGTCTTTATTTTTAAGAATTCAATCAGAGAATAGCTTTGCTGTGAAAGCAATCGTAAAATGACTATAACTTTTTGCAACAATTTTCATATTATATGCCAGATCCATTGAGAAGAAGTTAGGTACAGGGGCAATGACCTGAAAGTGAGAAACACAGCCATAAAATGTCACTTAAAAGAAAGTGCTTAATTGCTGTAAAACTGTCTCCCAGTTGGAAATATCTGTTTTAATGACAATTCAATTACATAAAAGCAAGTGCAGCATCTTGGGATATTCTGGCCTGACACGTAATTTTCAGCATTAAAACTGCAATATCAGGGTCCCTCTCAACCACAGGGGCACCTGTAAAGTGTTATACCTACAGGTGCCCTTGCAGCCAGTGAACATCAATATTCTAGACTGCAGGTTCTGCAGAAAATTCTAGCGAAGAGTGCATTAACCCTAACAGGCAGCTATTGAGGTGATTTTTTTTCTTTGCATTGAGTTTTTTTTTTCATTTTGTTGGCACTTCAAGAGTTAACATAGATGATATGTGAAACATTTGTGCTTGATGTCATGTGTCCTAGTAACTGGAACAACTTCTATCTATAAATAGCTTCTAAGGTTTAACACTTTGCCAAACTGTTTACTAATTAATAGCCTTGAGGAAGAAGGCTATCAAAATCATTGAGGATGTAGGAGAAAATAGATCTACCTATAACTTATTTCTCATTTTTTCCCACCTCATTTTATTTCCTATAGAAAAAAAAAATCTTTATCTGACCCATACAAACTTGACGGTTACATAGGATTGCATATGTGATCTTTTGTCTGCGAATTTTCCAGATAGAAACTAAATGTTTGTCATCTTGTAAGGAGATAATTAACCCTTCACCCCATAATGCATTTCTGTGGTAACTCTAGTTGACCCTAAATAACAGCCGTTTCTTATGTGTATATGACACCTTTTGATAGTGTAGAAAACATTGTGGCAAAAGGTGAAATTGCTCGTGACGAGCAATTTCACCTTTTGCCTTAATGTTTTCCAAAGGCTCCTACCAGCAATGCGTAGAAATGAGTATCTGTGGAGTAAAGGGTGTAATACCTATGCCTGAGCATAAATAGCCATGTGCACAGAATATGCAGTCTGATCTTGAGTCTACACTGTCAGATAAGGTGATATAAATTTTTCTCAAAAACTGCTTTGAAATGGCAACATTTGGGTTTTTACTATTGGCTTGAAAGTTCCATTTCAGTTACTCTGTAGGTTAACCCTTTACTCCATAGATACTCATTTCTACACATTGCTAGTAGGAGCCTTTGGAAAACATTGTGGCAAAAGGTGAAATTGCTTGTGACAAGCAATTTCACCTTTTGTCACAATGTTTTCTATGCTATCAAAAGGTGTCATTTACACATAAGAAACGGCTTTATCCTTGTTGTTATTTAGGGTCTATTAGAGATGCCAAAGAAATGCCTTATGGGGTAAAGGGTTAACCTTGGGATAACCCTTTATCCGGTATGGGATTTCTATGGTATATCTAATTGACCCTAAAAACAGCAAGGATGAAGCCGTTTCTTATGTGTATATGAGACCTTTTGAAAGCATAGAAAACACTGTGACAAAAGGTAAAATTGCTCGTTTCGCCTTTTGCCACAATGCTTTTCACAGGCTCCTACAAGCAATGCGTAGAAATGAGTATCTATGGAGTAAAGGGTTTAAAAATTTACAGTACAGAAGATGGTAACAGGTGAGAGAATCAGAGCTCTACCATGGTTTATGAAACCAGGACGGGGCAGATCTCATGTTTGGGTGCATTAATCAAACAGCTCAACATCTGTATAATTACGTAGGTTGTCTGTCAAAACGAACAGGGCAGATTAAAATGTTCTGTGTTACCTGCTACTTCAGTGCCTTGGAAAATAGATCTACTTGGATCCATTATTTCTACAAGCAGTTAGAACTAGCGTTTCTTCCTTAATGTTATCAAAATCTCCCCTATTTAATATAAACATATAGAGGAGATTTTTTTTTTCATATTTTATCATTTATTTTGGTTATAGATCTAGAATGTCAAATTCATGTGCTGCAACAGAGGCCCAAAAATCGTAGGCCTACTTACTGACCAATCAAATTTTCGAAGACGGTCACAGAATCAAAACCTAAATTTCGACAGATTATATGCAAACGCACTATACATAGAACGACTTGAAAATCTATAAAGTCTTGTGTTGAAAAAAATAAGAACTCTTTTTACACTGACGTTCTGTGGAGTCATTTGAAACCCGTTCATATTGGTATCTGTAATGTATATTGGCAAATTTTGCATCGTCAAAGTTAAAGAAAAATAGACATACGTGTACCCTTCTCGATGGCGCAAACAACACTAAGCTCTTCTACTGCATGCAGTATAAATTTTCTTTCACATAACAGAACGAGAAAACCATTTGAATTACTTTTCAGTTAACAAAGTAGACTAATGTTAATATCACCTCCAATCTGAAGAGCGAAACTAACGTCCCTTTCTTATTTCAAATTCGGTCATAAATAGTTCGATGAAATTCCGTGAATAGCCGCCTTTAAAAATGCATCAATCTGCTTGCATTGTTCAAAATAAAACTTTCATTGAATATAACATTCAATGGGATGCTCCAATCAATCGTGGTTTGACTGAAGAAAATTTAGATTGTCTACGGAATCTTTTTATCATGACGCAAGAACTACTTTTTTTTTTAGGTAAGCTTGGCGTTGTCTGCAGAAATAAGTAAGTTCCTGTTGTTATCGCTTACAATATGTCAAATATATGTCTCCTCGCATAATTAGCAAAATCCTTATCACCGTAAGCTATCGTTGAGAAAGACAGTAATGTTTCTTACGCCTACAAATCAACTTTTGACGTTTTTGTTCATTATTCGTCTTCCCCGCTCCCCCACCCAGCACATAAATATTATGACCGTGTATAATACAGAGGATCCGTTTCCGGCATATAGGCTTAGATCTACTACTTTTCGCTGCTTTTATTCTCCGCTTGTGGAATAATGCGTTATTAAAAAGATCCCGTGTGTACACTGTACAATATTTCGGGAAATGTGAAATGCTGATTAGCAGCAATTTTGCTTCATCCTTAAATCCGATCTACCGTTCTGGAGCAAAAATCATCTTGTGAGTCGCATCTTCTTTAGAAGATATTATATGTTAACCCTTTACTCCATAGATACTCATTTCTACGCATTGCTTGTAGGAGCCTTTGGAAAACATTGTGGCTAAAGGTGAAATTGCTCGTAACGGGCAATTTCACCCTTTGCCACAATGTTTTCTATGCTATCAAAAGGTGTCGTATACACATAAAAAATCGGCTTCATCCTTACTGTTATTTAGGGTCAATTAGAGATACTATAGAAATGCCTTATAGAACAAAAGGTTATTTAAATATCATATAATGTGGAGTTGTTGGAGATATTCAATTTGTTCGGTTTTTGCATTGACTTTTTAGTTTATATTTGTTTAATAAGTCCAATTTTTGAGATTTGTGTGGCGGATTGGGTTAAATTATATTTGGCACATGTAGATCTATATAAAAAAAAAATATACAAACGAAAATTGTCCTGTGTGTTCCTATTTATTAAGAAGGCATCCCCATACCGAATTATTGTAACTCTTTAACACGTAATTCCTTCTTTTAATGACCTTAGGAAAAAAGGCTTTGGGGAACAATGTACGAAAAGGAACATGCTGGTATCGAGCATCTTCTCCTTTTCCCATAATGCTTTCTACGCTTTTAGATTCAAGTTCCTTGAGCAACATTTGATTTATCTTGTTATTATTGTCATCTTTATATTGTTTTTTTCGCCTAGATGGCGAGCATTAGATACCAATAAATACAATGAAATAATAAAAGGAAAATAATCAAGATGAAGGAAAACAATAAAAATGAAAGAAACCAATACGAATGAAGAAAGATATGAAAAATATGAAGTATATGTCAATTTACATGATTATGGTTACCAGCATTTTCTCCTTTTCCCTCAATGTTTTCAAAATGCCTGTTCCCAAAGATCTTCAAAAGTCTTCATTGTGTGGTACAGGGTCAAATTCTGCTGTGCAATCACATTAGGAGTTCAGAACGTCTAGATGACACTATATATAATAATGTTATAATATTCTTACAGACAAAAACGAGAGATCTATACAATGAACACCTTGTTTTCTGGTCCACACCTATCATCGTCTTTGTGAGTGAAGTTTCCGGTTTCCTGATTTATCAGATCCCCTTTTCAGATTTCACTGTCTATCGAGAGACCAGAATTCTTCCCATGATTGACAGTTCGTCGTAGAATTTGACAACTTGCCGAATTTGCATGGTGAAGATCTGTTCACGAACATGAGGAGGAAATAATTATATGCACACCATTATCAAGTTTGCATAGCCTCTATTTATGAAGAGGGTAGGTAGCAAAGAAACGTTTTTCTATGATTCATTCACTTTGTTTTACGCCATCTTCACAAGCCAAGGGCACCAAGTCCATTGTGTTTATTCCTAGTGCTCCTGGCTTGGGTTTACGTATTCAATGACTAAAGAAAATAAGTTTTTAGAAGTTGATCATAATTATCATGAGTGTGTTTTGTGATAGACCCTCATAATTTTCAACTATTCGTACGACTGTATATGTATATAACGAGATTTTGCTGTGATTAGAGATGAAAGTAATCTCCTTTCAAGCACGAATAAACAGATATGTTAATTAATCAAAATTTGAAAATTTTATTAACCCATTACCACACAATCCCTACTTTTGACGACCCTGAGAAAGAAGCCTTTGGAAAACATTGTGGGAAAAGGAGAAAATGCTGGTAACCAGCATTTTCTCCTTTTCCCACAATGTTTTCTGCTCTGCTGGAAACAAATTTCAATTTTTGACTTACGTTTATTTTGTCGTCTGCAAGTGCTTCCAATTTCGACTGGTCTAAAATTTGTCGATTGGTAAAGGGTTAATCTTTGTGAGTATTTATGAATGTGTATGTACAGTACCTTGTGGTAAAGAAATAGCTTACAGTCATTTATTTGCTGTTAATAAACATAGCTACTAACATAGTTATGACTCCATTGTTTATATGGAAACCGACAATTACAAAAGCCCGCCTGGATGGCTCAGTGGTGAGCGTGTCAGACTCATGACCTGGTGGTTGTGAGTTCGATACCCGGTTGAGGTGAACTTTCTTTCCGGCGTATTTTCACCTCTCACCTCTGCTGAAGCATGTGAGAAAAGTAGTCGGTGGCTTTGGAAAGAAAGTAATGTAAGTACCGGTGTGAAAAAGCCAGGAAACACATGTGCGTCACCGACCGCCATGATATGACCATAGCTGTCAAAGTGGCGTTAAACCCCAATACAACCAACGACAATTACAAGTATTATATGGCTGAAGTGAACTAAATTAGCGATATTTTTTTGCATTTTGCATCTGCTGGCGAATAAACAGATATGTTAATACATCAAAAATTGAAACCTTTGAAAACTTTGTTAATCTTTGTGAGTATTTATGAATGTGTACAGTATTTTGTGTACTGAGAAATAGCTTACAGTCATTATTGCTGTTAATAAAATTAGTATAGCTACTAACTTGATTATGACTCCTATTTCACAGGTGGTAACAGGCATATTACAAGTATTATGGCCGAAGTAAACTAAGTTGGCAATATTTTTTTCACCTGCTGGCATCATTTGCAAGAGGATTTGACCGAGATCTGCATATGAGGTAAGCTTTACCTGGGGAAATCTACGGTAAGTCTAATATCAGAGCTTCAGACAAGATGGAGTGATGACTTTCTAAATCCATTATTTCTCTTCGAAACCCTATGTTGTGGGTACTCATTAGAATCGTCTCGATGAGACGATTCTAATGAGTACCCACAACATAGGGTTTAGTGGAGAATAATTAGTATACTCAATTTTAAAATCAAAATCACTCCCTCTATCTGTAGCTCTGTAATATTGTTAAAATTTTACTTGGATACGGCACGCTTCCAAGTAGAGAGACCCCTTTTTTGATTTGTAGATTTCTTGAATCCTTTATTACCCCTTTTGTTACATCGAGATCAGTCTTCTCATCCCTCTGGTCCGATCTTGACCGCCTAACTATTGGAGCAAACTGATTATATCTCTTCAAGATCGCGAATAAAAAAAAGGTAATTATTTTCCACTCACGAAGATCTCGTTATTTCTTTTTCCAGGAAAAAAGGACAAGCCTGTCTTACTTCAAACAAGATCAATATTTTTTTTGAAAGCACAGAGAAACATATACTGTCAATCTAGATCCAATATGAGGCTGCAAACAGTAAAATCAGGGTAGGTGCTTATAAAACCTTTTTCCTGCTCAACTAACCTGAGCATGAAATTTCAACATTATACAGATCTGGGTCTGTATTCACCAACTATTCTTAAGAACATTCTTAGTTTTATTCTCCATGTCCTTTTTTTTTTAACTTTGAAAGTAACACAACATATGATTGGTTAAACCGAATGGTTTAGCCAATCAGAAGTCGTTTTACTTTCAAGTGTGGAAAAACTTGGAGAATAAGACTGAGAATGTTCTTTAGAATGGTTGGTGAATACAGACCCTGATTTGATACACCTTACAGAGTAACTTTTTTTTTAAATGTTCAAACTTTTCTTTCCTTCCCTAAGCAGAGGAAAGTCTGTAGTTCTCATCGTGGTGCTTGCAGATGCATTAGCCTTTAATAGGCTGCTGATTGCGGCTCACTCACCTTTTGCGGGCAGTGTCGATCAAGATCAGACTGAACTTAACGTGCAGTCTAATCTTGATCAACACTTTCCGAAATGGTCAGTAAGCCATGGCTCGAACAGTCTAAAAATAAACTAACGAACGACAAAGATGAATGACAAAATTAAGAGGCTCTTCATAATGCAATCATGTAGATTTTAATTTCAGTAAGTAATAGAAAAAGACCTCAAGTACGACTTGAAACAGGGACTTAAGGTAAAAAAAAGGTCTCATATCTATTTGAGCCGTGCTATCACGTTGAAAAGGGGGCTTAACCCATTACCACCCAATCCATACTTTTGACGCCCCTGGGAAAAAAGCCTTCTGAAAACATTGTGGGAAAAGGAGAAAATGCTGGTAACCAGTATTTTCTCCTTTTTTCACATTGTTTTCCACTCGTTACAAAAGTAATTTCAAATTTTCAGTCACTTTCATTTTGTCGTCTGCAAATGCTTTCGATTTGGACAACCCTAAAAAATTTTGACGCCCCTGGGAAAAAAGCCTTTTGAAAACATTGTGGGAAAAGGAGAATATCCTGGTAACCAGCATTTTCTCCTTTTTTTCACAATGTTTTCCACTCTTTGCAAAACTAATTTCCAATTTTCAGTCACTTTCATTTTGTCGTCTGCAAATGCTTTCGATTTGGACCAACCCTAAAATATTGTCGTTTGGTAATGAGTTAATGCATCTGCATGATGTATATCTGTGTTTAGGGTCTCCTGAGCCTTCTTTGAATACGTTGCCGAACCTAAACTTTTTACACTACGATTGAAGAAGAAAAAGATATGTCGGGTGTGATTTTGGTACATGGTCCAAAATCCCCACCTACCCTACCTACAGCATCTCGAGCCCAAACCCTGTACACAACTTTTTTTAACTTTTTTAAACTCTTTACCAAACGAGAAAATTTTAGACTGGTCCAAATTGAAAGCATTTGCCGATAACAAAATAAAGGTGACTGAAAAATTGAATTTTGTTCTGGGAAGGGTAGAAAACACTGTGGGGAAAAAGGAGAAAATGCTGGTTACCAGCATTTTGTCCTTTTCCCACAGAGTTTTCAAAAGGCTTCTTTCTCAGGGGGTGTCAAAAGTAGGGATTGTGTGGTAATGGGTTAACCCTTTACCCCATAAGGCATTTCTATGGCATCTCTAATTGACCCTAAATAACAGCAAGGGTGAAGGGTTTCTCATGTGTAAATGACACCTTTTTATAGCATAGAAAACATCGTGTCATAAGGTGAAATTGCTCATGATGAGCAATTTCACCTTTTGCCATAATGTTTTCGAAAGGCTCATACAAGCAATGTGTAGAAATGAGTATCTATGGAGTAATGGGTTAAGGCCTTATCACAGCCGTGTAAGTTATCAGGTACACTGATCTTTTGAGCTGCAGAAAATTGACTGACTGCAAAAAGTCTTGATTCAGGTCAGCCTGCGCGAACTGCGCTGGCTGACCTGAATCGATACTTTTTTGCAGATACGTTAAGCCCCCTTTTCACAGAGCATGGCTCAGTATGTAATCACGGGTGGATAAAAAAAAAAGGTTAAAAGGTTACGTCGCCAGTTGAACATATTCAAAAAGTATGCCGAGTACTTGATGTCTTTAAAATTACACGCTATATCACTCTCTTTATCATTTTATGTTTGCATATTTAGCCTCAAGTTTTCATTGAGGGTATTTATATCTGACAAGATTCCTTCATACAAGTCTCTAGCTTGCTACTACATATTTTAACCCTTTACCAAATTGTCTCGAGTTGAGACTCTATAGGGATAGGGCTTTCAAATACGCTGTCTGTGGTGTCCGTAGCGTGAGGTAGAGCGTCGGTACCTCATAACCTAAAGGTCCTGAGTTTGATACCCGGGAGCGGGTGTCAACTTTGGGATTTTTCATTGGCCCACACATTCCGCGCGAGTACTGGTCTAGTTCCCAGGAAGCAGAATCGAGAGACATTAGCATAGGTTGTAAGAACTTGTTTCTCAATTGATGTTAAATAAATACATGTATGTTTAAACTAAAAATGCTGTGGGAAAAGGAGTAAACGAGAATTTACTCGCTCTTCTTTAAGAGGGCTTTCGAAAACATAGTGAGAAAAGCAGTAGGTGGTAACCAGCAGTTACTCCTTTTTTCTCACAACGTTTTCTACCATTTGGAAGACAAATTCCATCACTTAATCTTCGTATAACATTTCATCTGAAAGTGCTATTTTGACAGTCACTAGTCTAAATTTTTTGTCGTCAGGAAAAGATTTGAAAACGGTCTGCTTTGTGGGCGTTAAGAGTCGTATTCGTTTTGTATCAGTTCTCATTCTATCAGCCCAAATCGGCTTGTTCAGTCTGCTGAAGTTTACGTGACGTAGCAGTACGTTTTGGCAGTTTCCAATATTTTCAACTCTACAAAGTTGAACCAATTCGTTTGAGTCTTATTAAATTTGTCGTCCGAAAAATGGCCTGCACAGGCGAAAAGGGGCATTCGGATATTCACGTGAAGTGCCTTCCCGGATCAGCCTACGCGCTCCTTGCTGACTAATCGGAAACGAAAATTTCAGTTATGTGATTTTTCTGTTTTGCGCAAGTCCAATGTGGGACAAAGTCTCATGAGGTCGTAAAGTAGCGTCTCGGATCAGCCTGTGCGGACTGCGCAGGCTGATCAGAAACGACACTTTACGCAAATGTCTGGATGCCCGTTTTCGCGTGTTGCGTGCTAAATGTTTCAAGTCTGAATCTTTATCGTCTGATAAAGAGTTGATGTACATGTCAGCCATGTTCTATGAAAAGGGGGCTTAATGCATCTGCCGAAAAGTATCGACCCAGGTCAGCCTGCGCAGTCCGCGCAGGCTGACCTGGGCCGAAACTTTTGGCTATGGCTCAATTTTCTGTATGTCCAAGGTCCAGTCTACTTAATAATTAAGCCGGTTGTTTAAAAAATGTAGCTATCATGCATCTATAACTACATCATTGCTTGCCTGGTACTGCGAATCACGGAGATGCATTAACTCTTTACCACACAATGACGACTTTTGACAACCCTGAGGCAGAAGCCCTTTGCAAAAAAATTGGTGGGAAAAATTAGAAAATGCCGGTAACCAGCCATGTTTTCTACCCTTCCCATAGCAAAATTTAACCTTTCAGTCACATTTATTTTGTCGTCTGCAAATGCTTTCAATTTGGACCAGTCTAAAAATTTGTCGTTTGGTAAAGAGTTAAGCCCCTTTTGCCAGAGCATGGTTCAATTGCAATTTCTTCAACAACGACCTACAGTAGCACTAACTGAACTCTGTTTGAACCGCCGGGTGAACGCAGTATGCACAAACCACTCAGCTAAGGAAAATCTGCCAACATTTAGGGAGTTTGTTAGATTTACGGTGATGATACGACATTTATCTTTTTGCCCTCAGACTTGTGCAAAAGGTCGGAAAATTCAGAAAAAAATACAGGCTTAGTCATACGAAAAACTGAAAAGCCTTTACCAAACAATCCCTGGTTTTTACGACCCTTAGATAGAAACCTTTTGAAATAATTAGTATTCCCAATTTTGAAATCGGAATCGCTCCCTCTGTGAAGAGCTCTGATTTCTAACATACCTCAAGTAGATAATAAGAACCTAAATGTTGCTATATTAACGTTATTTTATTCGGGGAAAATAATATTCTTGTCTGAAAGTGTAGATCCAAGATCAGAAGGTGCAGTCTGATCTTGATATACACTGTTCTCCAAAAGTCAGTGTGTCGCGCTTATCAGCCTAAGAGTTAATTGCATCTATCGTATCAGTCACTGTATGGAACATTTGTGTTACTGGAGCTAGCTCTTTCATCTGTGGAGTGCACTCCACAGTATGAGAGCGAAATAACATTGTAGTGTATGAATAAAGAAGTGTAATGACATACTTTTGCTTTCAAAGCAAAAGCTTCGCTTATCAAAACAGTCGAAAGCTTAGTTCTGGTAGATAAAAAAAAAGTTTATTAACTCTTTACAACACGATCCCGAGTTTTAACGAGCCTGAAGAAGAGAACTTTTGAAACCATTGTGGTAACCAGCATTTTCTTCTTTTCCCACATTGTTTTCTACTATTCCCAAAACAAATAATGATTCTTGAATCAAATTTATTTTGTCGTCTGCAACTGCTTTCAAATTGGATGGGTCTAAAATTTATCATGTGGTAAAGGGTTAATTAGTGGTACTTTATTTATTATGCCTCTTACGATAGTATTTTTGAGGTATTGCATCAAACTTATTTTTTTTATCAAAAAAAGCTTCACAAAACAAGAGGACGGTATAGATTCAAGATCAGACTGCACGTTCTGTGCAGTCTGATCTTGATCTATGCCTTCCGCAAGAGCGCCTGTTTCTGCCTGTAGCGCTGAAAACGTTAAATTGGGGAGACAAAGCAACCTCGGTATCAACGGAGTATTGCTCTGGTGTCTTGTAAGTCGGTAAAAAACGTTTTTAGCATTATGGTTAGTACTGACTTTCACCGCTACGTCAAGTTTTTTTTTCATTTTTAAAGAAAATGGCTCTTTTTCTAAACTAAAACCTCGACATTTCAACTTGATAGGGAAAAGTCGTTTCAGGTATTTCGAATTATTGAGGTAGATCTTTAAAGTAAAAAACATAATTATATCGAAATGCATTGTTATGTTAACTTGAAATCATGCTATTTACAGCCTCGACATTTGTCCAGATGATACAATCAAGCCTTTATTATTATCTGTGTCTGAAATAGGAAGCCGTCTTCTTGAAGCATCCATTATTTTAAGTTACAAAATCATTTTCTCTTCAAATAAAATGTCTTGAACAGCCAGGTGCTTTAAGATGTTAATATTGCTTATTCCTTTGGGTGGATTCTCAATAAGACAAGTTTTGAAAGCCACTCAATCTTTTCAACGGTAAATCGTTGGCAAATCTATATGCCAATAGACCTCCAACTTGATGTACCAGAAAATCTGCCCCAGAAGGCTACGGGTTTTTTTTTCGAATTTCGTATAAATAGGCATATCTCTTCTAATGGTTTAGTTAAGCTTAGAATTCGTATCTCGGGATTCAAGAATGACCGAGCATTGGCCAAGCAGCACTGATCGGCAAACTGTCTTCCCTGTCCGATCGAGATGCTCCTTCATTCCATATTCATTACCAAAGGTACATAACTAAATGAAATGTATGAGCTATGGTCTTCTTAAAAGGAGGTTTAATGCATCTATAAAAAAAAATATCGATTCATGTCAGCCTGCACAGGCTGACATAGGCCGAAACATTCATGCTATCTTAACTCATTACCAAACGACAATATTTTAGGCTTGTCTAAATCGAAAGCATTTGCAGACAACAAAGAAAAAGTGACTGAAGATTTGAAGTTTGCTTTGTGAAGGGTAGAAAACACTGTGGGAAAAGGAGAGAATGCTGGTTACCAGCATTTTCTCCTTTTCCTACAGTGTTTTCAAAAGGCTTCTTTCTCAGGGGAGTCAAAAGTAGGGATTGTGTAGTAATGGGTTAAAATTGTCTTTATTTCAGTAGACTGGCTTGCCTTATGGCTCGGTCGGTTGTTGAAACAGAATGAATTTTATGGATCCATGGTTACCTGATAACTTGCTTGGTGCAATGCATCTATTAGATGTATTAAGCCCCCTTTTACCAGAGCAGGGCCCATACATTAATAACATTTCAAATATAATTTAACTCTACCAAACGAGAAAATTTTAGACTGGTCCAAATTGAAAGCATTTGCAGACGACAAAATAAAGGTGACTCAAAAATAGAAATTTGTTCTGGGAAGGGTAGAAAATACTGTGAGAAAAGGATAAAATGCTGGTTACCATCATTTTCTCCTTGTCTCACAGTGTTTTCAAAAAGGCTTCTTTCTCAGGGGCGTCAAAAGTAGGGATTGTGTGTTAATGGGTTAAGTACACGAGCAATTTTCGAGACTGTTTTGGTCAGAAACTTTGAAAATAACAAGGACTGGAGCACCTTATGGACTGTTTTTATCTAGATGTACAATATCCACGAAAAGATCTGTTAACCTTCTTCAGAGCTTCTGAGAAAGGATGATAATGTATTGGAAACTCGCTCTGGTAAAAGGGGGGTGGGGTGGGGGGCTTATTGCATCTCCATTATGTATTAATTATACCAAGAAAGTAATTGCATAATTTTTGAACCCATTAAATCCATTCTATTGACCAATTGACTGGATATAGAGGGATAGAATGGTCCTTTGACATGCAGAAAATTGATGAATGGCAAAAAGTGTCGACCCAGGTCAGCCTGCGCAGTCCGCGCAGGCTGACCTGGGCCGAAACTTTTTGCAGATGCATTCAGCCCCCTTTTCAGAGAACATAATGAACCCTTTCACAAACGACAAATTTTGGGCTCTTCCAAACCGAAAGAGTTTGCAGGCGATAATTTTAGATTTGAACAAAATGGCAAAAAGTTCTTGGTAGAAAACACTGTGGGAAAATGAGAAATTGCTCGTTACGAGCAATTTCTCCTTTTCCCACAGTGTTTTCAAAAGAATTTTACTGCAGACACGTAAAAAGCAGGGCTTGTTTGGGAAAGGATTAATTCTATCAAACTTACCCAAGTAACATTCCATCAACTCTTCTTCACGGAGCTGCAGCGTTTTCTTCGTCTTATGGTGTTTCTTTTGTAAGTTCGTGTGATTCACTTTTAGTTCCTCCAACTCCTTTAGTGTTGCTCTAAATCGCAGTTTCAGAGTTTCTAGCTCCTCTCTGAGTGTATTCTCAGATCTCACCACGTCATATAATTGATTTTCTACACTAATCAGTTTAGATTCGCTGTGATTCAACTTCTTTTCCGTGTAATCAAGTTTTTCGGTTTTGATTTTCAACTTGTTCTTTAGAATATTAGATTCTCTTTCAAGCACCGCTGCTTTAGTTTCCAAACCTCGTAATTTTGTAGACATTTCATAAAATTGACGCTGTGTTTCTTTCAGCAGATCAGAAGTCTCGTTGAGTTTATTTTTGGCGTCAACAAGATCTGCAGATTTTTTACTTAATGTAGAACGCATCCTATTAAACTGGTTCTGCAACTGTAACATGAGAATATTTTCTGATGGCCCTTGGGCCCTTGCAACATTGCCCCCTTCAGGGCTTCCCTCCCCAGGCTCGAGGTAAACTCGTCTGGCGGTATACTGTGAGGGACCGGTCGGTATAGCATTTCTCAACACTTTCTGAATCGAGTTCTCCAACTCCTTGATTCTGTTCTCGTGGTCGGATTTCACAATATCGAAGTCTTTCTGCATCTTGTGCATCTCTAGACCGTCCTCTTTCAGTCTTATCGCTTCGGGTGCGTTTTCTTCAATCTTCCCCTCGGGCGCCGATTCGCACTTGCCGTCTGGTACGAGGTTAATATTGTAGGTACATTGGCCATTCTGGAGAGAACACTGATTAGCTAACACTGAGGTAGAAAATCCGATCCACAGTACGGCTACCACGACAACACGTGACCACGAATTTGTCCTCCTTAACATAATATTGTAGCTAATATTGAATCATTTAATCGTTAAACCATCTTCGCCTGAATTTTTTATAACTTTTTTTTTCTTCTCTATACGCTACATTGAATCTCACTAGATGGAGAGATATTTTGATTTATCAGATGGTATTTGCTATTTTTAGTGAACGTCATAGCATCTTAAAGATTATCCTCTTTCTTGCTGTGTGAATGTTGTACTGTCTCGTCATCACTGGTATTAACTCCTATCAATCAACGTATTTAAACCTTTAGCCCTTTCCCGAACAAGCCCTGGTTTTTACGTGTCTGCAGTAAAAGTTTTTTGAAAACATTGTGGGTAAAGGAGAAATTGCTCGTTACGAGCAATTTCTCCTTTTCCCACAATGTTTTCTACCCTCTTTGAGAACTTTCTGCCATTTTCTCAAAATCTAAAATTGTCGTCTGCAAACTCTTTCAGTTTGGAACAGTCCAAAATTTGTCGTTTGGGAAAGGGTTAACACACAATCGCGACTTTAACGTTGTCCTTTGAGAGAAGGTGTTTGAAAACATTGTGGAAAAGGAGAAAATGCTGGTAACCAGCATTTTCTCCTTTTTCCACATTGTTTTCTCCATTTTTCATTGGCAAACCCCAACCAATTTAGTCCCACTTTATTTGACGCCTGTCAGTGCCTTGGATCTGGACCAGTGTAAATTTTGGTCGTATGCTAAAGATTCAGATCTAACCCTTTACAGAATATTCCCTGTTTTGGGTGATCATATGGAAAGTTCCATTTGAAAAAAAAAAACAAAACACTGTTGCAAGTGAAGAAAATGCTAGTAACCAGCATTTTCTCTTTTTCTACCCTATCCATAAACCGCCATCCGTTGAAACAGATATAAATTTACGTCTGCAAACGCTTTTAGACGGATCTAAAATCCTGTCGTTTAATTTAAAGAAAACATTGCACCAGCAGAAGACTTTTAGTCATCTTGCTGCAGACGACTTTAGCGAAAAATAAATCAGCTAAAGGAAAAATTGCCCGTAACGAGCATTTTTTTTTTCGTTTTTTTATTTTCCCTATAGCAATTTTTTAAAGTATATTTACGTATGAAAGATTAATCAATGTTGCTTATCCAGATTTCACACATGTTTTCTATGTCGTCTGCAGCAAAGTCGTTTTCCAGACGATAATAACATAATGAGATAGTTTACTACGGTAAGGTAAGTCATACTGTTAAAAAAACTACCTTAAGCTTCACTATATAACAATGCCAACATTCCGTGTTGAATAAGCCTATCCACTATGACTGTTTCACCTATTGACTGAAAAGCACAATTAAATAGATAATTTCAGTCAGAATAATAGACCTGATTTATGCAAATTAATTGGCGTCTTTTGGTTCGAAATTTCGAAGAGTGTCGGACATCTACCTGTGTCGATTAAAGATCAGACTTCACCCTTTCTTACACTCTGATCTCGACCTTCACGGTCCGCCATTGCACCAATTGTTTTTATCAGGTTTCAAAGGTTTACCTTGCACTATTAACTGTGAGAGCTTGACATTAATAGATTCCTCATATTTTATGTAATTAATGTTCACACAAAAAATATACGTACTCACAACGCTAAAATGTATACATACTATACTATTTACTTGCTATCAGAGGGAAGTTTTTCAAAAGAAACTTGCAGTACAGGGTGATTCAAAAAAGCGCTACTAAACATGTCATATGATAAAGCTTATTTTTTTAGTATTTGACATTAAGAATATGCTCGCTTAAATAACGCCAACGATGTATGCTGCACTTTACATTTGCGATCGTAGGGAGTTTTTTAAAACATTTCGTACATCTATAGCCTACGTATTCACATAACGCTCATGTTTATATGTATACCACACCAATTTATTTTTCCCCAAAAAATCTTGCAGTACAGGGTAGCTCAAATGATGGAGACCTATAAGAGAAATATAGGTAACCTCAGCGGTACCAAACTATGTACCTGTAGGTTTATTTTGAAACTCTTTTTCCTTATTTTGAAACTCTTTGTGGAGAAATAGAGTAACCAGGCCAGTAATTCGTCAGTTTACTTAAAAAACTCGTAACTACAGCTTGAAACAAGCTGTAGTTACGACGTTCTTTAGTAAACCGACGAATTGCGTCTTTTTCCATAATGTTAAAAAGTGATATTTACAATTAGATGTGACCGTAAAGTTTAGGTCTTCATGCATGAAAAATAATTCAACTCTTTACCAGAAGACAAAATTTTAGACTATTCCAAATTGAAAGCATTTGCAGAATAATGTGACTAAAGAATTGATATTTGTTTTAGGAAGGGAAGAAAACATTGTGGAAAAAGGAGAAAGTGCTGGTTACCAACATTTTCTCCTTTTCCCACAATGTTTTTTAAAGGCGTCTTTCTCAGGGTCGTTAAGGATCAGGGTTGTGTGGTTAAGAGTTAAATATGAGCCATGCTCTGTGCAAAGGGGGGCTTAATGTATCTGCGAAAAGTATCGACCCAGATTAGCTTGCGCTATCACTCAATTTTATGTATGTCAAAGCACCAGTCTACCTCATAATTCTGTTGATGGTTAGACTATATGTATTTTACGGATCCAGCGTGATGTGTTGACTTTCATGGTATATCCTGCATCACGGAGATGCATTAAGCCCCCTTTTGTCAGAGCATGTCTCATGTGTATGAACTTTACTCTTCGGTAATACTACGGTCACAAATCAGTAAATGCCGCCTGCCGGCGTGGTAACTGCCAGTTTTCACTCAAATTCGGCCGGTGGCAGCCCGGTGGCAGCTCGGTGGCAGGCACAATCGGCAGGCGGCAGGCGGCATTTTAGACGCCGCTACGACGCCGCTGAAGTTTTAAGAAAAAGTTAAAATTCTGACTGCCACCGGCCGATTTTTTCCAGTTGTGGCTGTCGTCAGGGCGCCGGCCGGGCGCATTTCGTGGTCGCGCGGTGGCAATCAAGCGGCAGACGGGCGGCAGCGCGATTTTTACTCGGTCGTCACGGGGTTCGAGGGCCTTTAATCTTAGGCCGGCGATCGGTAGGAACTAACTGCCACTCTCAAGCATCCGGCCTGCTACCGTTATGCTACCGACATGCCACCGTGCGATTTCAAAATACCTGCCGGCGGCAGGGCGGAGATTGAAAAGCAGATGGAAGGCGGCTGTCGGTGTTGGTAGGTGGCAGGATAGCGATCTGCCGAGTGCAGACTCCCGGCCCCTGAATATAATAAATCCGAGGCTATTCACAATAAGAAATTGTCGTCATGGCGATTCTAACAGCACCAGGGCGACTCAGAGATTTGCATATTGCTGGGTTGAGCTCTGGTCTCTTGCGCTTCGGTACTGGAGCTTTGTCTTGCCCCTTGCCTTTAGGGGGCAACTTGTTGGAAGGAAAAAATTCTTAAAAATTAGATCTATTTATCTTGTGGTTGATAATAATGATGAACACTTTGTAGTGATACGAGAGCAATCTAGCTATATATTTTCCCCATAAACCAGCCTGCCGCCGTCAGATTATCGGGCGGGCGCCTGTCGGTGGCAGTTCGAACGCCCGATCGCCGGCCGGTGTCAGTTGTGAATGGTCGGTGTCCGCCAGGTCGCCGGGCGGTGGCAGGTAAAATCTGACGGCTGCCGGACTGTCGCCTAACTGCCACCGGCCGACACCCTGATGACATCCCACACCCCTCGAACTTAAGAAACTGCCTGCCGCCGCCCGGAATCCGCCAGGCGGCCTTTTACTGGCAGTTATTTATGACCACTCTCACCGATTTGTAAAAAATCGGCCGGCGGCAGGTAATTTTAAGAATCCACCGATGTCTAAAAATCGACAGGCGGCAGTTTCACATTGTGACCATAGTGTAAGAGGGCTCAACGCATATGCAAACAGTATTGAACCGGGTCAGTCAGCGAAGTTGCTTCTTGTCAGTTTTTCAGCAAGTCATAGGACAGGGCCCGTATTCACCAACCATTCTTTGGAACATTCTTTGTCATTTCTCCAAAATTTTCTACATTTGTAAGTAACACAACTTCTGATTGGCTAAACCAATTGGTTTAGCCAATCAGAAGTTCTGTTACTTACTAATTTAGAAAAACCTTGGAGAATAAGTCTAGGAATATTCTCAAGAATGGTTGGTGAGTACGGGCCCATATTACCTCCTGACTCAGTCGGTTAAAAAAAATGGATGTTAAGGATCAATGATTACGAATTGCTTGGTAAAATACATCACAGAGATGCACAACACTGTGTTTGCTAAAGCACCACAGAAACAATGATGAGAGGGCACTGAAGTAAACACCAATTTGGCTTGCTAAAGGTAGCCAAAGACACACTGAACTTCCCATAGGCATGCTGGTAGTCAGTGATTCACTGACGTTCAATAGCCATTGGTATAATACGAGTAGCCAAAGATGCACTGAAGTTCAGTACCCATTTGTAACTGCTAGTCAAAGATACATTGAAGATTGATACCCATTGGCATATTACGAGTAGCCAAAGATGCACTGATGTTCAACACCCGTCAGCATGCTTAAGTAAGTCAAAGATGCATTGAAGTTCACTATCCATTGGCATAGTAAAATAGTCAAAGATGCACTGAAGTTCAATACCCATGGGCATGCTAATGGAAAGTTTAAGATGCACTGAAGTTCAATACCCATATGGGCATAGTGTGGGTAAACGGAGATCCAACGGTGTTAAATACCCATTGGCATAGTGCGAGTAGCCAAAAATGAATTAAAGTTCAATACCCATCGGAATATTACGAGTAGCCAAAGATGAATAGTTCAATATTAATTGGTATGATAAAGATAGTCAAAGATGTACTTAAGTTCGATACCCAGTGGCGTGCTAAAGGTAACCAAAGATGTACTGAAGTTCAATACCCATTGGCATTGTACGAGTAGCCAAAAGATGCACTGGAGAACAACACCGATTGGCATGCCGAATGTAGCTAGAGATTCACTGAAGTTCAATACCCATCGGCATACCAAAGGTAGCCAAATGTGCACTGAAGTCCATTACTCATTGGCATAGTACAAAAAGCAAAAGATGCACCAAAAATTGATACTAATATGCACGAGTACGAGTGGATAAAGATGCGCTGAACTTCAATACCCATTGGTATGCTAAAGGTAGCTAAAGATGCACTGAAATACAATACCCATTGACATGCTAAAGGTAGCCAAAGATGCAATGAAGTTCAATACACATTGGCCATAGTTCGAGTAGCCAAAGATGGACTGAATGTCAATACCCGTTGGTATGCTAAATGTAGCCAAAGATGCACTGAAGTTCATTACCCATTGGCATGATACGGATAGCCAGAGAAGCAATGAAGTTTATTACCCATTGGCATACTACGAGTAGCCAAAGATGCACTGAAGTTCAATACCCGTCGGCATGCCAAAGGTAGCCAAAGATGCACTGAAGTTCAAAACAGATTGGCATAGTACGAGATGCACTGAAGTTTGATACCCATTTGAATGCTACTGGTAGCTAAAGATGCACTACACTTTAATAACAATTGGCACGCTACAGGTAGTCAAAAAATGGAAAGAAGTTTAATACCCATTGGCATGCTACAAGTAGCTGAAGGTGCTCCGAAGTTCAATACACATTCGCATGCTACGGGTAGTCAAACATGCTCTGAAATTCAATATCAGTCACCAAAAAGAACAAAGTCGGACTTAAAAACCGGATTGAACAGAACCGAACAGGATCGGACTTAAGAATCAGATTGGACGGGGTGGATTCTATGATCTCACAAGACCAACTTCCTTCAGTCCTGCACAAACCACCAAGTATCATTTTTACCAAGACCGCTTATTCTTTATAAATGCAGTTTATTTCAAATTCGCTCGCCTCTCAATACTTTCAGTACTTTGATGTTTTTTGGCGCTCTGTGGGCTGAAAAAAGAAGATATTCACGCAGTCATTAACAAGATCTGTAATTAATTATACCGCAGAACTGTAAACAGATATCAGGCTTATCTCAAAAGAGGTCAACTTGCGTGTTTCAATTGTCAATATGATATGAATCAAAATTGTAACTTACTAGCTTAAGACTATAGATGTTTAATGGCCGTATCGATCTAACGCGACTTTTTCAAATTTTTGTCTTTATTATCTAACCTTTTAATAAGTAATCTGTGCCTTTTCTCCCAGAGGGCCGAGATCGCAACATGGGCTATATTTTGTCATTTGCAAATGCTTTCAATATGGACGAGTCTTAAACTTTATAGTCTGGTTAAGTATTTGCATAGTAAATTTCAGAGGACTTTTATGAAAACATTGTGATAAAGACGGGATTGATCGTTACTAGCAATTCATCCTTTCTCAACAATGTTTTCACTTTTAGGCTTGTTCTTATGGTGATTTTTCTACCTTTCATCAAAGATTGTGGATCTAATTGACGGCTCAGTGCGTTTTTACGGACAACCTACATGAAGATCAGACTGCGCAAAACGTGCTGTCTGGCCTTGGATCTGAGATATTATGAGATTTTTCCGTCAAAAAGAGGTTTGAATCGACGACGATGATGATGGTGGTGGATTATTATTATTTCTATTATTATTATTATATTATTGCGCTGTTAAAAGAAGAGTCCAAAGATGTATTTGTCTGGAATAAAATATTGTAAAATGATTATTCCAGTACTAATATAAACAGTAATAATAGGGAACGCTCATGGGCGAAGAGAGAACTATTTTGGTGGTCTGATTTTTTTCAGTCTGATAGATCTATGCTAATTTTCAGATTGCTCACCCTTTACCAACAATCCCTGGTTTTTAGGACCTAGAGGAAGAAGCTTTCTGAAAACATTGTGGGAAAAGGAGAAAATGCTGGTAACCAGCATTTTCTCCTTTTCCCACAATGTTTTCTCCTTTTCCAAAGTCATAATTCAATTTTTGAGTCACGTCTATTTTGTTGTCTGCAAATGCTTTTAATTTAGGCAAGTATAAAATTTTGTCGTTTGGTAAAGAGTTAAATACGTGTTTTATCTGTATCGGTCTAAAAATGTTTGGAAGACACTTTACGCCCATTTTAATGGCATTTCAGTAAAATTCGATATTATGGCCAGTATGATTGGTTTAAAACAGTTTTGTCACAACCAATCAGATGGCAGATTTAAGTAATTGAACACATGAACCAGCAACCTTGTTGTTATGGCGTAATGGAAAGAGATTACAAGTGTTAAATACCGTTTTACTTCTCTCGGTTATTTTGCCAAGAATTTGTCTATCTTATTTGAGGTGGGAAGAATACTTATACGTATATACAGTACTCGTGTTTAATGCTCAAAGTGCCGGAGAAACCCAATACATAGTTTAGAAATAAGACATATAGATAATTTCAATTTAGACCTAAAACCTAAAACCTAAAGCTTAATTTTCAATTCGATATTAAAAACCAAATTATTACTATTCAGCTACGTAGGAAGGATTTCAAGATTGGGGGGGCTAACTTCGAAATACTGAGATTTTTTGCGTGGTTGTTTCATTGCGCTAAGAACTCGTATTCTAGTTACTATCATTTTCAAAATTATTGGGGGGCTCAGCCCCCCCCTAGCCCCCCCACCCCCCCATCCCACTGTTCCTACGGGCCTGCTATTTCAAAGATATGTTTTCAGGAATAGTATCTCTTAATCGGACAGAGTAGATCTAAGATCATACTGAACGCTGGTTTAAATTGATAATACATACCGTAATTGTCTATTGCAAATTCATATTAATATAAGGTAGACTTAAGAGAAAGACTTTTGCTACACCCTGTATGGTTTTGACATACGCTCTGTTGATCATAATAGTAGTCGAATTGCTTTTTTGAATCGAAATTTATATCAACTTACAATGGTAGTTTATCATTGACGGGGAGTTTTATTGTACGTCTTTTCACGCCTCTTAAACATGAAATGTACATCATTTTCATTTACCAACACGCCACGAAATAAGTGAAAATTACGTTTTTTCCACAGTATAATGTAAAATTAATGTTGTGGGGAATTTTTTTGTTCGCAAACAGATTTGTATATCAGATATTTTAGACTCATCAGATCGTATATTTTCAATTTCATCGGATTTCTATTTACGTTGTCGGCGTGTCAACTCATTACCAAATGACAATATTTTAGGCTTGTCGAAATCGAAAGCGTTTGCAGACGACGAAATAAGTGTCTGAAAATTGGAAAATTGTTTTGTAAAGGGTAGAAAACATCGTGGGAAAAGGAGAAAATGCTGGTTACCAGCATTTTCTCCTTTTCCCACAATGTTTTCTAAAGGCTTCTTTCTCAGGGTCGTCAAAAGTAGGGATTGAATGGTAATTGGTTAACCCTTAGCTTGCGAAGAGCGAGTCAAGGCGCTTATGTAGCCTGTTTAGATGAAGATCAGACTGCACAGAACATGCAGTCTTATCAGGATCTACACTGTCTGATAAAAAAGGTATTTTTCCCCAATAAACAAGTTTGAAATTACAATGTTAAGGCCCATTTAGATTTCATTTGTTTATTATTGGTTCGTAAGTTTCACTTTTTAGGTTAACTCATTACCAAACGAAAATATTTTAGGCTTGTCTAAATCGAAAGTATTTGCCGACGACAAAATAAAAGTGTCTGAAAATTTGAAAATTGTTTTGTAAAGGGTAGAAAACATTGTGGGAAAAGGGGAAAATGCTGGTTACCAGCATTTTCTCCTTTTCCCACAATGTTTTCTAAAGGCTTCTTTCTCAGGGTCGTCAAAAGTAGGGATTGAATGGTAATTGGTTAACCCTTAGCTTGCGAAGAGCGAGTCAAGGTGCTTGTATAGCTGTGTAGATCAAGATTACACTGCACAGATCGTGCAGTCTGATCTTGGATCTACACTGTCTGATAAAAAAGGTATTTTTCCCCAATAAACAAGTTTGAAATTACAATGTTAAGGCCCATTTAGATTTCATTTGTTTATTATTGGTTCGTAAGTTTCACTTTTTAGGTTAACTCATTACCAAACGACAATATTTTAGGCTTGTCTAAATCGAAAGTATTTGCAGACGACGAAATAAAAGAAACTGAAAATTTGAAAATTGTTTTGTAAAGGGTAGAAAACATTGTGGGAAAAGAAGAAAATGCTGGTTACCAGCATTTTCTCCTTTTCTCACAATGTTTTCTGAAGGCGTCTTTCTCAGGGTCGTCAAAAGTAGGGACTGTTTGGTAATGGGTTAAGGGTTGATGAATGATTTTGCAAAGGCTAGGGGAAGTTTCTGAAAGATGGATCCGTTTCGATAACAGACTTTGATATACGGTCATGGTGTCCCAAGTCTTCAGCATTTTTTTTGTTGTTTATCGCCGTTTTCAACTGTGTTTCACTTAACCCTTTACCAAACAATCCCTGGTTTTTACGACCCTGAGATAGAGACCTTTTGAAAACATTGTGGGAAAAAGAGAAAATGCTGGTAACCAGCATTTTCTCCTTTTCCCACAGTGATTTCTACCCTGCTGGAAACTAATTTCAATTTTTGAGTTACTATTATTTTGTCGTCTGCAAGTGCTTTCAATTTGGACCAGTGTAAAATTATGTCGATGGTAAAGGGTTAAATCATTTCGACCTATGCACAGTCATATCCACTTATCGATGTAAACAATTTTCTAAATTTTGAAAGTAAACCAACATTGGGTTAGCCAATCAGAAATTGCGTTACCTTCAAAATTAGAAAATCTTGAAGAGTAAGAGTCGGGATATTCCTAAGACAGGTTAGTGAATACGGACCCAGTGCTTCGTACAACATTGTTTCCAAGTCACAGGCTGCTTTTCCGCACAAACATCGTCAAAACACTTTTAACTCTTTACCCCATAGTGCATTTCTATAGTATCTCTAAATGATCCTAAATAAGAGCAAGGATAAATCCGTTTCTTATGTGTATATGACACCTTTTGATAGCATAGAAAACATTGTGACAAAAGGTGAAATTGCTCGTCATGAGCAATTTCACCTTTTGCCACAATGTTTTCCAAAGGCTCCTGCAAGCAATGTGTAGCAATGAGTATCTATGGAGTAAAGGGTTAAGTCATAAAAGAGGAGTGAATCCTGTCAAAATGCCTGCTATCTACTCTGGAAAAAAATTGGCTGAGCTAAGATTCGAATCTGCGACTCTTGAATTTCAAGCCTTCTACGTTTAGTATTTCAGTCCTAACAACTTGTGGCGCTGAAAAGTTGGGAATATCCCTTGGCACTGCACAACGGAGTCCAAGTTGAAAGTCATCTACTGCATATTTGTCTCAGAGAATTTTTTAACCAATTTTGTCGGAAAGAAAAACACATTTTTCACCTAAACTGGTTAATAAAATTTGCAATTTGAAAGTCGTAACGATTTAATTAAGGTCTGAAGGGAAACTTGTTATATAAAACCGCATTATCTAATGTCTATATCTCATAATCCAGATACAAAATCTTTTTATCTTTGGCCGATCTTTTAAAATTATTCATTCGTGAACAAATTCACAGTAACCAGCAATCTATATTTAAATTAAATATCATATTAATGTATTTCTATTCGAAGGTGAATATACGGGTGGGAGGAGGTAGAAATGCACCTAAGATTATTTCAAGAAGGCCTACACCTATGGGAGGATACCAACCTTGGTTTAACTCTTTACCAAACGACAAAATTTTAGACTGGTCCAAATTGAAAGCACTTGCAGACGACAAAATAAAAGTGACTGAAAATTTGAAAATTTGTTTTGTGAAGGGTAGAAAACATTGTTGGAAAAGGAGAAAATACTGGTTACCAGCATTTTCTCCTTTTCCCACCATATCTTCAAAAGGCTTCTTTCTCAGGGTCGTTAAAAGTCGAGACTGTGTGGTAAAAAAGTTAACTCTTTACCAAACGACAAAATTTTAGACTGGTCCAAATTGAAAGCACTTGCAGATGACAAAAAACATGGAATTCAAAAATTAAAATTTGTTTCCGGTAGGGTGTAAAACATTGTGGGAAAAGGAGAAAATGCTGGTTACCAGCATTTTCTCCTTTTCCCACAATGTTTTCAAAATACCTCTATCTCAGGGTCATAAGAACCAGGGGTTGTTTGGTAAAGGGTTAAATTTGCATTCACCGTATGCCTGCATGTCAGCCCGCTTAACAAGTGAAACGAAACTTTCAAGGCGATAGTGAAAAATCGAAATGTTGCTATTTTAGTGTGGGAGCGGGGATATATATCCGTATCGCCTGTGTGAATACAAGATCAGACTGCACGTTCTCTTGAGTCTGGTCTTCATCCGGAAAAGGTCCTTAACTGTTTTCCACACAATCCCGACTTTTAACGATTCTGGGGAAGAAACCTTTAGAAAAGATTGTGGGAAAATGAGAAAATGCTGGTGACCAGCATTTTCTCATTTTCCCACAATCTTTTCTATCCTATCAAAGAATAAATCCATCGATCAAGTTAAATGTTGACCAGTACGATATCGGCCAAGTTGTGACATCAACGGATAACTCGAGGTTTCCCGTTTGCAAGGCATTTTGTGCCCATGCGCAGATGAAAACCGGGAAAATCACATCAGCTAAAATACTAGATTTAAGAAAACATTGATGCATAACATCAATGGCGCCGCAAATCAAAAGTTTCTGAAATAAGGCACATTACAGCATTTCAAATTGACCAAAGTAATTTTTTTTTCAGAACTCTGTAAGAAATGAACTGAGAAGTTTTAAAGTACATAATTTCACGTGGAGCCATGTACAAAAGCAGTTCTCATTCGAGAAATAACACAAGAAAATAGTATTAAAAACTAGGTTAAAAATTACCAAATTGATATTAAAAACTAGGTATGGAATGACCAAAGTGATATGAAACGATCGAAGTGAGTACGAAATGACCAAAACTAAAAAAAATTAGGTGGATACGAAATTACCAAAATCGTACGAAATGGCCTAGGTACGAAATGACCTTGTAATGAAATGACTTGACGCCAAGTTAACAATATGGCTGCTCCCTTTGGTACTTTTCAAAAGCGAATAAAAATATAGTGCCGCCACTCATGCGGCGCCAGAAAAAGCCGTGAACAAGCAAGCTGGTCGTGTATGGACATGAAATGTAGACATGAAAGCCAATAGAGGGTCCGAGCCAAAAGGCAGTTAAACCGATGAGTGGCATAATCAACCCTCAGGCAGCTAAGCACTACTCAAGGACTGGTCCTGTTTAAAACAATGTTGATCAAGACCATACTGCACAGAACGTGCAGCCTGATCTTGCACATACACTTTCCGACAAGGAGGTATCGGCCACGAGAACTTTGGAATAAGAACAGTTGGGGCTTTATTAATTATGGGCTTGAGAGTTTCATTTATCGTATTTAGCAAGTGAAGAGTTGCCATCAGTCTGACACCTGGTATAATCGAACAGGTTGTGTATGCAGACACTCTGACTTACGGTCGGAGACATCAGTATAAATCCCATTATTCAACACTAAGTCTATACAAGGCATATACTCGTACCGACGACAAATTGAATTTGGCCAAAATTTTGTTTAAATCAAAAAGGATAAAAAACTTTGTGGGAAAAGGAGAAAATGCTGGTAACCAGTGTTTTCTCCTTTTCCCACAATGTTTTATAGAGGCTTCTTCCTCAGGGTCGTCAAAATTCGTCATTTGTGTTGTAAAGGATTCATTAGACACGTCTGGTTACGTATAAAAGCTTTTCACTCACATTTAGATCTAGCTTGATTTTTCGGAGAAAAAAAAGCATTACCGTGACATTTTAAAGTCAGTCCTTTCATGAAGGAGTTGACTGTTATTAGAAAGAAAAACATTATATAACTCAAAGTAATTGTTACAACCAAAACTTTGATCCGATTTTCTCCGTGATAAAGATCGGCTAAACCTTTTTAGCAATACTTTTAACATTGATAATATATAGTAATCTTCCTAATATTTCATGACTATTTTGAAGAGAAAATGCAGTTTAGTACATGAATATTATAAGAAAGAATAGCGCTCTTCTCTTAAGTTACCCATTACCACATAATCCCTACTTTTGACGACCCTGAGAAAGAATCCTGTAAAAAACACTGTGGGAAAAGGAGAAAATGCTGGTAACCAGCATTTTCTCCTTTTCCCACAATGTTTTCAATCCTTCACAGAACAAATTTTAAATTTTCAATCGCTTTTAATTTGTCGTCTGTAAATGCTTTCGATTTGGATAAACCTAAAATGTTGTCGTTTGGTAATGAGTTAATTAAAAACCATATTTCAAAGATACATCCTTGTTGCAACGCAATTAACGCCCTTTTCACAGAACATGGGTCAAATGGAAAAACCTATGCATTATTCTAGATCTTTATTTGTAAATAAAAAGATATCCTCGATTTATAATTCTCTTTTTATCATGTCTGACTTCAAAATTAGTGCTAATGCCACTGATTTGTCATGGAGAAGATTATGCTTGTCGATAGCGATATGTTTAATCTTTTTTTACCATTTAAACCCTTTCCCAAACAAGCCCTGGTTCTTACGTGTCTGCGGTAAACGTCTTTTGAAAACCCTGTGGGAAAAGGAGAAATTGCTCGTAACGAGCAATTTCTCCTTTTCCCACAGCGTTTTCTACCCTTTTTGAGAACTTTCTGCCATTTTCTCAAAATCTAAAATTGTCGTCTGCAAACTCTTTCAGTTTGAAAGAGTCCAAAATATGTCGTTTGGGAAAGGGTTAACATACAATCACTCGATCGAACCACTCTGAGAAAGAGAGCTTTGGAAAACAATGTAGGAAAAGGAGAAAATACTGATTGCCAGCATTTTCTCAAATTTCCACAATGTTTTCTAGCCTTTTGAAATCCAGTTCCAACTTCTAAGTCACATTTATTTAGTCGTCTGCAAAAGCTTGCAATTTTTTTGACATTTGACAAAAGGTTAAGAACTGAGCGCAACATCAGCCTGTTCTCTTTTCTTCTGCAAGAAAAAAAAGTGCAGTTTGATCTTGATCTACTCTGTCCACAGAAGCTTCTAGTATCGTCAACAGAAAAGAAAGAGTTAAACACTAACCATTAGAGTATCGAAAATACCTAGCTATAATTTTCAGTCTGAAATAAAGAAACCGTCACAGACGCATTTCAAGATTGCTTTTCTCCATAACATTTAACCCTCTCCCAAACAATCCCTGGTTTTTACGGGTCTGGAATAGTAGCCTTTTGAAAACATTGTGGGAAAAGGAGAAAATGCTCCTTTTCCCACAATGTTTTCTACCCTATCATAGACAGAAATCATCTTTTCAGCGAGAGTTGAATTGTCGAGTGCAAATGCTTTCAATTTAGTCTAGTCCAAAAGGTTGTCGTTTGGGAAAGGGTTAACTCTTAGTAAGAGGACAGGTTGACTGTGTCAATAGGTCAGGCCGCACAAAATATTCAGTTTGATCTTTGATCTACAATTACCGCGTAGGCAATCATAGTCGGCACTTTAAAAAAAAAAGGTAAAATTTAGTGAAAATGAAAACACATGTTGTCAAGGAGTGCTATCTGAACTCTAAACAAAAGACAGAATTTTAGGCTTGTTTAAAAAAAAGGTAAAATTTAGTGAATATGAAAACACATGTTGTCAAGGAGTGCTATCTGAACTCTAAACAAAAGACAGAATTTTAGGCTTATTTAAAAAAAAAAGGGTAAAATTCAGTGAATATGAAAACACATGTTGTCAAGGAAAGCTATCTGAACTCTAAACAAAAGCCAGAATTTTAGGCTTATTTAAAAAAAAAAAAGGTAAAATTTAGTGAATATGAAAACACATGTTGTCAAGGACAACTATCTGAACTCTAAACAAAAGCCAGAATTTTAGGCTTATTTAAAAAAAAAAGGGTAAAATTTAGTGAATATGAAAACACATGTTGTCAAGGAAAGCTATCTGAACTCTAAACAAAAGACAGAATTTTAGGCTTGTTTAACTCTTTACCAAACGACAAAATTGTAGACTGGTTCAAATTGAAAGCATTTGCAGATGACAAAATAAAGGTGACTGAAAAATTGAAATCTGTTCAGGGAAGGGTAGAAAACACTGTGGGAAATGGAGAAAATGCTGGTTACCAGCATTTTCTCCTTTTCCTACAGTGTTTTCAAAAGGCTTCTTTCTCAGGGGCGTCAAAAGTAGGGATTGTGTGGTAATGGGTTTAAAAAAAGGGTAAAATTTAGTGAATATGAAAAAACATGTTGTCAAGGAATGCTATCTGAACTGTAAACAAAAGACAGAATTTTGGGCTTGTCCAAAATCAAAGCAATCCCAGACGACAAACTACGGATGGTTCAAATGACGGATTCTGTCCTTGATAGAATGGAAAAAATTGTTGAAAAAGGAGAAAATGCTGGTTAGCAGCATTTTCTCCTTTTTCAGTAATGTTTTCAAAAGGATTCGTTTCCAGGGTCGTTAAAACCATGGATTGCTTGCTAAAGGATTAATTGGAACACTCATGTGTCTATATCTGAAAAAATATTATAGCCTACGTTACAATGCACACATCTTCAAAGGCAATTTGTCTCAAGTCTACTTGATGGTTATAAAACTGTCAATTTAAGACAGCGTGTGGCATATTGCACGTTACACGTGGTACGGGAGGGCATGAAAACGCAAAAAACCCAAGGTTGTATATTCTTCGATTACAATGTTCATTACCCCCAGAACAGCTTTTAACCCTTTACCAAATAGCCTAAGGTCTTTGCATGTGAGATGAGTACATACAGTCAGTGGCCTTATGGCCTCATAACCATAAGGTCCTGAGTTCGATATCCGGGAGCGGATGTCAACTTTTTGATTTTCCATTGGACCACACGTTCGGCGCGAATATTGGTGTAGTTCCCAGGAAGCAGAATCGGGAGAGATTAGTATAAGTTGTAAGAACTTGTTTCTCAATCGATGTAAAATAAATGTTTCAACAAAGTCTATGGCTTGGAAAGAAAGTCGTGTCAGTTCTGGTGTGTGAAAGCCAGCTAACACGTGTTTGCGTTGGTGCACTTGCCGTCGTAATATGGCTTAAGCTGTTTAAACGGTCTTAAACTCCAATACAAACCAAAGGAAACAAATCAAGGTCTCAACGACCCTGGGGAAAGTCTCTTTAAAACCATTGATGGATAAGGGGAGAAAATACTGTTTACCCGCATTTTGTCCTTTTCCATCAACGTTTTCTATGCTATCAAACTAATGGTTAATCAGATAAGCCACACTTATTTGATTTCAGTAAATGCGTTCAGAAACAAATAAGTTAAAAAATCTGTCCCCTTGTAAAGAATTAACCCTTTACCCCACAAGGAATTTCTATGGCAGGCCCGTAGGAACATGGGGGGTTGGGGGCTCAGCCCCCCCCCCCCCCATAATTTTGAAAATCATAGTAACTAAAATATGAGTTTTTAGCGGAATGCAACTACCACGCAAAAAATCTCAGTATTTTGAAGTTAGCCCCCCCCCCCGCTCCCAATCTTGAAATGCTTCCTACGTGGCTGTATGGTATCTCTAACTGGCCCTAAATAACAGCAAGGATGAAGCCGTTTCTTATGTGTATACGACACCTTCTGGTAGTGTAGAAACATTGTGGCAAAAGGTGAAATTGCTCGTCACGAGCAATTTCACCTTTTGCCACAATGTTTTCCAAAGGCTCCCACAAGCAATGCGTAGAAATGAGTATCTATGGAGTAAAGGGTTAAAAATAATTAAGATAATCTGAGGGTTAAATATTGCCATCAGAAGCAAATCCTCCTTTATGATTCAAATAAAAAAATAATATTTCACAGAAAAGAAAACATGAAAAAAAAAAGAAAAATCGATCTAAGGTGTATGGGATAAAGAAACTGAATGGATTTGCATTATCTCCCGCTAGATGGCATTTTATAAATACTCATCTATCTGATATGGGCATCCTGGGTACAGAACCGAACCACTTTCCTACGCGACAACCGTTACTTTGAATTTAAGACTGGAATAAAGGTTTACTAAATAAAACGCTACCTCGTGTAATTCACTCAGCTATGATCAGCAGTTTAGAGAAATCTGGAGCTAAAGCAGGTCTCATTTCTCCTCAAACGTATTAATCAAAGCTATTTTCTACATTGCTACTTTATAGAGCGTAATATCACAGTCAACCCGCTTTCCGGGCTAGTGATGTGTCATATAAGACAGTCGAATCTGCGAAGAATATGACATGCGCAGACAAAGAAGGGATTTGTCCCCGATTTAAAACCGGAAACAAGCACAGTGGTGTCTTTGATGGCCTCCAGAGTGAAATGTATTTTCTATCCGTCGTAATCTGTGCAGCCCTGAAACTGTCAGAGGTAACATTTGGCACGAAAGTACAAGCATGATTATAGATTCATAAACTAAGAATGATATTGGTAAAAATCAAAGCGTTGAGAACGCTGAAGTGGTATTTGTCAAGTAAACCCATTGTGTGGAATAATAGTTTGAAAGAAAAAAGACATACATTAATGTTCAAATATTGGCTTAATAGTTGACCCACTAAGCAAATGAATACCTTATCGGTTGAAGGGAGAGTACTCATGTACCTTAAAACTATAATTTTGAAATATCTTTAGCCTTTACATTTAATTTCCAATATTACAATCAATTACTTCGATCTATAAATATTCATTCGGTCATGTGTGCATTTGCTTTTATTGTAATTCGTTTTTGTAATGCGACCGAATGTAGTTCGACTTTGTCCAAGGTTTACAAACTCAAGATCGTTTAGATTTGAGACATGCTTTTGTAAAAGGGGCTGTATATACCTGTGATCCATGGTACCAAGCAAGTCAGCTCATCAACATGGATTCATAACAGCCATTATTGTTTACAACCGACTGAATCATACAGTCGACTGGTCCTTTGACATACAGAAAATTGACCAATGGCGAAATGTTTCACCCCAGGTCATTGCGCATTGCGCAGGCTGACTTGAATCGAAATTTTTCGCAGATGCATTCAGCCCCATCTGAACGGGGCATGCCTCATTTTATTTCAACCCTGTACCAAACAATCCCTGGCTTTTACAACTCTGAGATAGACATCTTTCTAACAATGTGAGTAACCAGCATTTTCTCCTTTTCCCACAATGTTTTCAGGTGACTTCTTTTTCAGGATTGGTAAAACAACTTTCAATTTTTGAGTTGCTTTTAGTCGTCTGCCAGTACTTTCAGTTTGGACCTATCTAAAATTTTGTCGTGTTGTAAAGACTTAAAGGCAGATACCGGGCGACGTTAACGTAAGACCAGACTAAGCGCTCTGTCCACTACATCTGCGTTTATATTACGGTCGCGATTGACAGTGAGAGTTGGAAAGAAAATGCGTCGCAAAATAGATTTTTTTTAATCGTCATCTTTATTTATTTATCTTTTAAATTGACCAGAAGCTTGGGAGGAACACTCAGCCTAGAAGGCCTAAAAGTCAGCAAACTGGTCTTCTGCCATCATAATGTCAGGATGAATTGTCCGCAATGACATAAACCACATAAAAACTTTCGGTTTTTTTTTCACCGGAGGAAAACGTATCACACAAAAACTCTATAACAAAAGGTATCTATAGTTACGTGAACCTGTTGATAAAACAATTTTTTGAGGGGCGTGAAGAATAACATAATTTACATTTCTGCAATAAAAATCTGACTGTAACATAAAGCCTTGCTTGTTATCCCTTCACCACTCGACACAATTCTGGACTCGTTAATATTAGAATTTGCAGATGGAAAAAAAATGTCCAGTGGTGGAATTTGCCATAGAAAGGGTAGAAAACATACTAGGAAAAGGAGAAAATACTGGTACCCAGCAGTTTATCCTTTTCCTTTTTATGTTTTTAAACTTCGTCCATCTCAGAGTCAATAAAATTTGGGGTTAGGTGATAAAGGGTGACCTTGTTTTAACCCATTACCACACAATCCCTACTTTTGACACCCTTGAGAAAGAAGCCGTTAGAAAACATTGTGGGAAAAGGAGAAAATGCTGGTTACCAGCATTTTCTCCTTTTCCCACAATGTTTTCTACCCTCTACAAAACAAATTTCAAATTTTCAGTCACTTTAACTCTGTCGTCTGCAAATTCTTTCGATATGGACAAGCCTAAAATCTTGTCGTTTGGTAATGAGTTAACCCTCGGATTGCTAAACACGGCTCACTGACCCTGAACGGATAGTGCAGATCAAGATCAGACTGCAAAAAAGTGCAGTCTGATCTTTATCTCTACTGTCCGATAAGGAGATATCGTGGGTTTACTTCGAGAACGTCGTAACTACAGCTTGTTACAAGCTGTAGTTACGAGGTTTTTGGAAGTGAACTGACGATATTTTTTCTCCAAAAATAATTTTGAAATAGAAATCTTTAGTTTTTTTTTAAATCGACTAGACAGTATCATTTAGCTTATCCAGCAGGATAAGGGTTAACCTCCTGAAAAAAAATGTACCTCAGACAACTTTTTTAACTCTGTACCAAACGACAATTTTTTTAAGACTTGTCCAAATTGAAAGCATGTGCAGACGACAAAATAAACGTGACTCAAGACTTGAAACTTGACTTTGGGAGAGTAGAAAACACTGTAGGGAAAAGAGAAAATGCTGGTTTCCAGCATTTTCTCCTTTTCCCACAATGTTTTCAGAAGGCGTTTTCTTCTTAGACGTAAAAACCACGGATTGTTTGGTAAACGGTAAAAAAAAAACTTCCTTGAGAATTTTTAATTATAAACATGAATTTGATACGCAAATATATACAAATGCAAAATAAAACTACTCCATTTAACTCGACAAAATCAAAGTGACCGAAAATTTGAAATTTGTTTTGTAAAGGCTATCTAGAAAAGATTGTGGAAAAAAGGGGGAAAAACTCCTTTCCCACGATTTTTTCTAAAGGCTTCTTTCTCAGGGTCGTCAAATGTAGGGATTGTGTGGAAATGGTTTGAGCAACATTTCCTTTCCCACGATTTTTTCTAAAGGCTTCTTTCTCAGGGTCGTCAAATGTAGGGATTGTGTGGAAATGGTTTGAGCAACATTTCCTCTTGCCTTATAGTACGGCCACAAATCGGTAAATGCGGCCTGCCAACGTGGTATCTCAGTTTTCACTCAAATTTGGCCGGTGGCAGCTCGGTGGCAGGCACAATCGGCAGGCGGTATTTTAGACGCCACTAGGACGCTGCTGAAGTTTTAAGAAAGGGTTAAAATCCTGTCTGCCACCGGCCGATTTTTTCCAGTTGTGCCGGTCGTCAGGGCGCCGACCGGCGGACGCATTTCGAAGTCGCGCGATGGCTATCAAGCGGCAGGCGGGATGCAGCGCGATTTTTACCCGGTCGTGGGGTTCGAAAGCCTTCAAACTTCGACCGGCGATCGGTGGGAACTAACTGCCACTCTCCAGCATCCGACCTGCTGCCATTATGCTACCGACATGCCACCGTACGATTTCAAAATATCTGTCGGCGGCAGGGCGGAGATTGAAAAGCAGCTAGGAGGCGGCAGTCGGTGTTGGTATGTGGCAGGACGGCGATCTGCCGAGTGCAGACTGCCGGGCCCCTGAATACAAAATCTGAGGCCATTCACCATACAAAATAGTCGTCATTGCGATTCTAATAGCACTAGAGCGGCGTATCGCTAGGAATGGGGCTCTGGTCTCTTATGCATCGGTGCTAGCGATTGTCCTTCCCCTTGCCGCTGGCTTTTGTGAGCATCTTGTTGGAAGAAAAAAAAAATCCTAAAAATTAGATCTATTTATCTTGTGGTTGATAATAATGATGAACACTTTGTAGTTATACGAGAGCAATCTAGCTTTATATATCCCTCCTTAAACCGGCCTGCCGCCGTCAGATTATCGGGAGGGTGTCGGCCGGTAGCAGTTCGAACGCCCGATCGCTGGCCGGTGTCAGGTGTAAATGACCAGTGTCAGCCAGGTTACCGGGCGGTGGCAGTAAAATATGACGGGTGCCGGCCTGTCGCCTAACTGCCACCGACCGGTGTCCTGATGACGTCACTCACCCCTCGAACTTAAAATACTGCCTAGTGCCGCCCGGAACCCAATGCAGAGAAATGACCCCCATTACAAAATGATCCACGGGTCATTTCTCGACGTAGAGGAATGACCCATGGGTCATTTCTCTATGTAGTAAAATGACCTGGGTCATTATTCTACTTCGAGAAATGACCGTGGGTCATTTTGTAATGGGGGTCATTTCTCTGCATTACACTGGCGGCATGTAACTTTAAGAATCCACCAACGTCTAAAAATCGCCAGTTTCACATTGTGACCATAGTTTTAGTGATTTCAAAAGTGTATGTGTCAAATTTACAAAATTCGTCATCAGATTGTAATGTGTTAAATTGCATGATTTAAAGTTTATGCGAAATTTTGGTGATGTATGAACGTCTGCAACGACGGGAATAATTTTGTCATTTTGAAACACTTAATTTCAATCATTAACACCCAATCTGTCAAATTATTGGAGCCATTATCTGTGAAAAGGGGGCTTGATGCATCGGCGAAAAGTATCGACCCAGGTCAGCCTGCGCAATCCGCGCAGGCTGACCTGGGCCGAAACTTTTCGCTATTGGTCAATTTTCTGTATGTCAAATGACCACTCTTCCACCAGATTCAGTCGTTCATTAGACCTAGTGGATCTTTATGGATCTATAATTATGTGATGACTTGCTTTGTATAATGGGTCACGGACATCCATTAAGCTCCTTTTTTCAAGAGAATGGCCCATTTCATTTCGATTTGAATGAACCATGACTCCCATTTAGTTGTGCAGTTACGTATTAATACCAAGATACTAGCGCGTATTGTGAATTTAAAGCTCTTTTTGACGAAAAAACTCACCATAATTATGGTAATGTTGATTCGTGGTCAGATTTGACGATTTTTTGACGTCTGATCTTAGATTAAGGTAGCAGACCCCTAATACATCTAGTGCTGCATTGCATTAATTTTTCTTGATAGTCGATAAGTACGGATTTATACAGGTATAATACTTTTGAGAAAATGCTGGTGTTTTTTAACCCTTCCCAAAACAAAGATTCTAATAATGGATCGTAACTATTATTTATTGACCGCACATGCTTTGAATTCGGAAAGGTGAAAATTTTTGTCATGTGCAAAAGAGGTAATTAAGAGACAAGGAAATGTCATTCCTCATAACATTTGGCTCAATATTCCAACCCATAAGATTTGTCTTTGAAAAAGGAAAAAAAGGTGAACGAACGGGAGAAAATGATGATCTCGATCTACGCTGTAACCAAGGATAACGTTTTTCGGGTTCAGCTATAAAAGCTTCGGAATTAAAATCCGGCGATTGCTGCCAAATGCTTGAATCGCTTTAACTCTTTACTGAAAGACAAAATGTTAGGTTTATCCAAATCGAAGGCATTTGCAGACGACAAAATAAAAGTGACTGAAAACACGAAATTTGTTTTGTGAAGGGTCGAAAACATTGTGGGAAAAGGAGATATGCTGGTTACTAGGATTTTCTCCATTTCCCACGATGTTTTCTAAAGGCTTCTTTCACAGGGTCGTCAAAACTAGAGATTGAGTGGTAATGGGTTAACTAAATATTCGACATTCAGGGACATCCTACGACATATTACGCTTGATTCTTTCTCGTTGAATGCATTTTCAAACATATCAATCGTGACTCATTTGATAAAATTTTGAAAAGGAAGAAAATGTCAAGAAAATTAATGAGCCGTACTCTGGCACAAAAAGGCTTCTTAATGCATGTGCGAATAGTATCGACTCAGATCAGCCTGCGCAGTTCGCAATTTTCTGTATGTCAAATGACCACTCTTCCATCAGGTTCAGTCGTTCATTAGACTAAGTGGATCTTTATGGATCTATAATTATGTGATGTTTGCTTTGTATAATGGGCCATGAGCATCCATTAAGCCCCTTTTTTCAGAGAATGGTTCATTTCATTTTGATTTTAATGAACCATGACTCGCATATAGTTGTGCAGTTACGTATTAACCCTTTACTCCATAGATACTCATTCTACGCATTGCTTGTAGGAGTCCTTGGAAAACATTGTGGCAAAAGGTGAAATTGCTCGTGACGAGCAATTTCACCTCTTGTCACAATGTTTTCTATGCTATCAAAAGGTGTCATATGCACGTAAGAAATGGCTTCATCCTTGCTGTTATTTAGGGCCAGTTAGAGATACCATAGACATGCCTTATGGGGTAAAGGGTTAATACCAAGATACGAGCGTGTATTGTGAATTTAAAGCTCTTTTTGACGAAAAAAAAACCTCACCATATCGCACAGTGTTGATTCGCAGTCAGACTTGACGCTCTTTGCCGTCTGATCTTAGCTTAAATCATCTGATATAGTGCTTTGCGTTCACAGTCCGCGCTGGCTGACCTGGGCCGAAACTTTTCGCCATCGGTCAATTTTCTGCATGTCCAAGGACCATTCTACCTGGTGAGTAAGTTGGTTGTTAAAAAAAGTGGATATTATGGATACATAAGTATGTGGTGGCTTGCTCGGCACTATGGATCACGGAGATGCACCACGCGCCCCTTTGCTAGAGCATGATTTATCTATTTTCTTAATATAGATCACTTTTCCCTGCATATTTTCAAAACCTTATCTGTTGCGGTCGTATTTTATAAAAGCTCAGTCTTGCCCCAGACGTTTATCGTTCCACCCTGATGGTATCGGTTATGTTGAATGAAAGATGTTCGAAAAGACAAGGATCAGTGCAGTAAAATCACGCAGAATCGTCGAGCAATTTTGATATTTTAATTAGAGGGACAGAACTGCAATTATGTAGTGATGTTAAAAATGTTGGTATGAGTTACCTTTCTTGGTTTCTTTACCCCCTTGTTTATAGATATTTTGTCCCTATACCGCACACTGCCGACTTTTAATCACCATGGGAAAGAAGCCCTCTGAAAACATTGAAGAATCAGGAAAAAATGCCAGCAACCAGCATTTTCTCCGCTTTCCACAATGTTTTCTATCCTATCGGGAGTAAAAAGCAGCAGCTTGAGCCACGTTGAAATGTTCGACAACACATGCTTTCAATTTGGACAGGACTAGAATTTTGTCATCTGGTAAGGGTTAAACAAAGATGGAAAAGACTGTTGCCATCCGTCTTCAACGAATTAGACAACCAATACGACTTATACGTAAAAGAGGTGCAAAAATATTGTAGGAAACCATCACCTACTCTTTAAAAGTAGGCATATATTCACTTCTGTGGTCTTTTTGAAAAGAAGAAAAACTTTACCTGATACCAACAGTTTCTCCATAATGTTTTCTCACCTTTCAAAAGCAAATCCAGTCATATGAATCAGCTGCAGGTTTCTTTGCTACAATTTGCTTTCAAATTGGACCCATTTAATAGTTTTATCATATGATAGAGAGTAAGGACTTCCACTTTGCTTTAGTTATCTGCTAAGTACAAGCTTGACCATACTAGTATTTTGTATTCACTTGTCAAAGGTCCTTTTACCAAGCTGGTTTGGGGCTGAAGCCTATCGATTATAAAACTTTATCCAGGCTTTTGGATACAGTGATAGGCTTAAATACTGGATTCATTTCTCTCTCACTGCTGGACAGACTTTCTTTATGTGAGAAAGCAAGTGGTTGGAGCAGTGTGCAAAACAGTGGTAAAAGACGCTAAAAGACTTCATAAAGTGACTAATTTAATATTTGATAAAAATATTTAACCTCTTACCAAATCAAAAGCATTTGCAGACAACAAAATGAAGGTGACTGAAAATTTGAAATTTGTTTTGTGAAGGGTATAAAACATTGTGGGAAAAGGAGAAAATGCTGGTTACCAGCATTTTCTCCTTTTCCCACGTTTTCTAAAGGCTTCATTCTCAGGGGCGTCAAAACTAGGGATTGTGTGGTAATGGGTTAACAAAATCCAGTACAGTTCTTTTCTGTTATTCCCAGTGCCGTACCCCTCGCGCATAGCAAGGCATTACAATATTACGTCAAGCGAGAGAAATGTAAGGTAAATGATGTCAAATTTCCCATCTGGTTGTGAGGCACGCACAACTTACCTTGGCAACAAGAAAGTAAAAATCGGTATTTTCCCTGGTGGTACCAGTGTACGATCAAAAAATATTTTCACTGCTATTTCTCGATATCCTACCGGAAAGCATGAAATAAATTTTGTATAACCACCAAACGAAGTGTGAGGTATACTGCTCCTTTGACATGCAGGTAATTGACATATAACAAAACTTTGTGACCCATGTCAGCCGGCAGGGACTGCGGTGGCCGATATTGTCAATGCTTTTTGCAGATGCACTTTACCACACAATCCCGAGTTTCAATTATCCTGGGGAGGAAGCCTTTTGAAAACATTGCGGACCAAGGAGAAAATGTAACCAGCACATTCCCCTTTTCTCACAATGTGAGAGCCCCTTTCCACACAGCATGGTTCATATGTTTATATGACTATTGCCATAAAACAACATGGTTCAAACAAAAGAAATAAATTTATGTTTATTTTCAATTATTTTATTTTTTGCATATAGTTTTCTCTATCAGTTCTATGTACATATATACAATGTAATCTTTAACAAAGACACTTTAAACATTTTAAGTATTTAAAATACTAACATAGCACTATTTTCTCACAAAAACACACAACAGGTTTCTATGGAAATGTTAATTGGCATGACTTAATTCATGTGTGTGGCTGGTTATTTGTGATAAGAGAGTGAAATACAAGAACAATGTGTTTGCCCTTACATCGCTGAATAACTGTCAAATCTGTCTGCAAGAATTTAAAAGTAATGCAATTTCTCTTTTACCCATTAAAGCACCTTCATCATGTAAAGTTTTAATTTGCCTTAGCAGCCGGTGTAGATCAAGATCAGACTTCACAAAGTGTGCAATCTGATCTTTGAAACAATTCATTGTATTGTGTTTCTATTGAAAATGTTGAGTTTATTTGGTTCTCTAAGGGTAAGGCTTGGAATATTTCATTGATTATTTCAGATTCAAAACCATGCTGCACCTTTTTTCCATCTTATATTGATCTAAACTGCGAGTAGAAGCAATGTTAAGTGTGCAGGGCAGTGAATGGGCCTGCAGTGCTTCACACATTTTCTAAACATGTATCACACTTGTTAGTTCATTTTTCAATCTTTTTTAAACCTCAATGTGCTGAATTAAAACAAGAGACATTTTTAAATAGGAAAAACATCTGAAATATTGCTGTACCAAAGTTTTCTTTGGCCAGAATTTGTAACAAAATAGTGGATAGTGTAGATCTAAGATCAGACTGCACATTCTGTGCAGTCTGATCTTGGTCTATACAAGTTAAGTCGTTTCCAGTGCTTTTAGGGTTAAAAGACAAGCAACTTGAAAACATTATATTTAGCTTTTGCAGGGGTAAACATCGATGATGTAATAAAAGCAACCAGAAGTCCAAACCATTTTGCAAAAGAAAATACATATACCCTTTGTTCACGCAAAGAGTACAAAGCTGGTGACTTCCAACAATTATGTTTGCGAGAAAGACCCAAAATGAATCTTTGTACAAAACGAAAAGCAAAGAAACGTCTTTGGGTCATTCTGCATTTAAGTTTACAACTTTGTTGTTTTGTAAAGAGTTAATTCATTACACTTTCACCAGGTATAAGATGGAAGAAATTGCTTGTAATAAACTCCTTTTCTAGCAGTTTCTTTCAAAAGCAAATGTTTAACCTTTTAGCACAAATTCTTGCGCTTAACTGACCCAGAGTGGCCCTCTGAAAACATTGTAGGAAAAGGAGTAAAATGCTGGTCACCAGCATTTTCTTCCTTACCCACTGTTTTTTTCTTTTTCCAGAAGAATTCTACATCATTTTGACAGCATTTAAATTTTCCTCTGTGCTTTTAATAAGGACAAGTCTTAATTTTTTTGTCCTCTGTGCTTTTCATATGGACACGTCTTAACCCTTTACTCCATAGATACTCATTTTAACACACTGCTTGCAGGAGCCTTTGGAAAACATTGTGGCAAAAGGTGAAATTGCTCATAACGAGCAATTTCACCTTTTGTCACAATGTTTTCTACACTATCAAAAGGTGTCATATACACATAAGAAACAGCTTCATCCTTGCTGTTATTTAGGGTCAATTAGAGATACCATAGAAATGCCTTATGGGGTAAAGGGTTAAATACAGTTTAAAGTCAGGATACCACCCAATACACCATGTCATCATGCCAATTTACATTTAGGTCACAATACTTTACATTAACGCAGTAACAGTTGACCTCTAACAAGCATTTAGTTAAACAGTTAGCAGACAGAAGAAAGACAAGGAAAGTAAGATAGAACGTAAGTCAGTCATCATTACTACACCTTACTCATGATGATGATGATGATGATGATGATGATGGTTAATAAAAGACAGAGGTATATTACTGAGACTAGAATAGTTAATACTTGTTAGTGTACATCTATGATAACAATGTTGAGCCTCACACATCCTATAGACATACACAGCAAATTTCGTTTTAACTTCTGAGGTTAACAAAGCGAAACAAGTAGCCGCAGAAAGAAACAAGTCAGCCGCAGAAAGAACTAATCAAACCCTTAGAGTGTCGAACAAGTGACAGAATGTATTCCTTCAGTATAAGAAAGTTATCAGAATATCTCTGATGACAGCTGACAGTGTAAATCAAAACATCAGACTTCACATTCCGTGCAATCTGAACTTAATCTACACTGTCCAAGTTTAATCCTTTACCACACAATGACCACTTTTAAAGCCCCCTGAAAGAGAAGGCTTTTGAAAACATTGTGGGAAAAGGAGAAAATGCTGGTTACCAGCATTTTCTCCTTTTCTCACTATCTTTTCTACCCTATCAAGACAAATCAATTTATATAAGCCATTTTGAAAATGTTATCTACAAATGTTTTTAATTTTGACAGATCTAAAATTGTTGTGTAGTAAGGTTTAAAGTTAATTCTGTTTTGATTGGCACTCAGAGGGTTAACTCTAACACATTGAGGTTTGACCTCTAACATTTAGAATAGCAATCTATAGTCAACTCAAAACATACAAAACTCTAACAGCACTTGGTCACATGACCAAAGATAAGAACAACAGAAAACAGTAAGAATGGTCTCTCCATATTAAGCACATTTCTTATAACTTATTTAATTTATGATCCCCTTTTTCCTATCTTTTCTTGGAATGCACACTTTTTTCCTGCACTTAAATATTTGATATTCAAGATAATAACACCTGCTGTAAATGTTCCCATTTACAAGACTGTTTCCAAGAAGGAGCCATTTGGTGACTTGATCATCATCACTGGTAACCTTGACCCTGGGGTCATCAGTTCCTTTTTTGAGGATTCTGGGAGTTTTTTGACTGACTTTGTTATTGGTGAAACCATGGCAACTGGTCGCTGAACACCTGGGGTTGAAGGAAACAGTGTTTTACATGGAGTATTTCTCTTCACAAACTTGCAGTCATTATCTACATTAGCATGTTTGGCTGCGGTGATTTCTGGGTTTGAGTTCAAGTTTTCATCACTCAGACGTTTTCTAGGTTTGACATTGCAAGGTGAAGTACCAAGGTCAACAACATGGACAGCTGGACTGTTGGTCTTCTGTAAAGATAAAAAGCAATGATTCAATTTTCTTGCTACTCTATTATACCAAAATCACAAAATTGGAAACAAGTTATCTATGTAAAATAATATTTTTCTTAACTCTTTGCCACACAATCCCGACGATCCTGAAAAAGAAGCCTTCCGAAAACATTGTGGGAAAAGGAGAAAATGCTGGTAACCAGCATTTTCTCCTTTTCCAACAATGTTTTCTATCCCATCAAAGAATAATTGCACTGTTTTATCGTCTGCAAATGCTTTCAATTTAGACAAGGCTTAAATTTTGATGTTTGGTAAAGGGTTAACCCACTACCCTTCAAGCTCATTTACAACAAACAAAAACCTTAATCAAAAAGGATTATAGTCTCACTCTATTCAAAATTCAATACTAATTCTACAATCTCATTGGCCAAGAAATTCCTTGACATCAAACTCATAGCTCCTTTTCCTTACAAAGTGTTAAACTCAATACCAAACCACAAGATTTTATACTTGAAAGCTTTTCTCGAAGTTAATTTGGTATCATAATGTGTAAAAAAATTTAACCCTTTACCAAACAATCTCTTGTTTTCCCCACCATTTACAAACTAAGGGAAATAGAAAATACAGGTAAGCAGCGCTTTCTCTTTTTCCCCCACAATGTTTTCTACCCTATCAGAGAGCTCAAGTTCATTAATACAATTTTGAATCTATTGCCTGCAGATGCTTTGAAATAAAAAAAGAGTTCAAAATTTGATGTTTCGGAAAGGGTTAAGATTATTGCCAAGTAAGTAAGAATAAAAAAGGAAGTATGTAGCTCTCAATGAAGTTCTTCTCTAGGTGATGCCGATCAGCAATATTTTCGAACACTGACAAATTTATTTTTAACATATCACCATCAAAGATTTCTTTTTAATATCTTGCTGTAAACCAAATGATTAACAGAAAATGTGACTTACAATAATGGGTCTGTAAGTATAATCTGGAGTTTTGGCGTAAGAAATACTGGTCATACTGTCATCAAACCATGCTGGCTTTGCAATACCACAGGTCAACTGGTTGTTAACTTCTGTAAAATCATGCTGCTTTTGTTTTGCTAGGATTGGAAAATGTTTCTGAAAATAAAGTAAACTAATGGATAAAAACTTGATTTTCTCTTTTTCAGACTCCTCCTCATCTGTTTGCAGCAGATGTTCAAGGTATGCATAGCATCTTGAAGAATAACTATTGTGAAGTATTCCTCTTTGTAACGCTTGCAATATTGACATATATTTGCTCAACACTTTACCAAATGACAAATTTTGGCCTTGGCCAAATGGAAAGCATTAATTTGCAGATGAAAGTTTCAATATGGCTGAAACAGTTCAAAAATTTTCCTTAATAAGGTTGAAAACATTGCAGGACAAGGAGAAAATGCTGGTTACCAGCATTTTCTCCTTTTCCCACAATGTTTTCAAGAGCTTTCTTTCTCAGAGTCATTAAAAGTCAGAATTGTGAGTGGTAAAGACTTAACTGGCAATCCATGCTTCTACTCACAAAAATTCACCAAAAAAAAAATAAACAGAGATGGAGGGCCAGATCTAAAGAAATGTACATATATCTAAGTGTTTACCTTCAAAGATTCCCCAAAGGTTCTACTCCGTGTATGTTTCCCCTTTTTAGTACTGCTACTGCCTGTGGGATGGACAGCACTGGCTCTGTTAAACTGTTTCAGAAGCTTCTTCTTTTTGGCCGACTCTGGCATTGATTGCACATGGGCATAAAGTTGGGCCAGGGCTATCTGAGTGTCTTGCGAGGAGTCAACTTCTTCTGGTGATTTTCTTGCAGTGAATGTGAGGACTGTGTTCACAGCAGAACTGCTTCCATACTGCCAAAATGAAAAACGGAAAATCTCTATTATGGGAGCAAGATAGGAGTGGAGGATCTTCAAGCCAAATATTTTTAAAAAGTTCAATAAATCATTTACAAATCATTTTATATTAACTTTACAACAAAGCAAAACTTTATACTCATTCATACTGAAAGAATTCACAGGCGAGAAAAAAAAAATGTTTCAAATATTAGTACTTGTCCTTAAATGTCCAAAGCACTGTGGGAAAAGAAGAAAAAGCTTAATTTGCTACCTTTCAAAAAACCTTTGTTCTTTGGATGCTTAAAACTGGTGATTGTAATGAGAATTTGTTTTGGTGGGGTAGAAATCATTGTGTGGGAAAAGGAGAAAATGCTGGTTACCAGCATTTTCTCCTTTTCCCACTATGTTTTCAGAAGACTTCTTTCCTCATGGTTGCTAAACCAGGGATTGTTTGAAAAAGGGTTAATAAAAAACCACACATATACACAAAATCAAATATTTACCTTAGCTTTTTGAATGTTTGCCTTATTATCCATGTTTTCTTTGTCATCTACAAAAACAGCCATATTGGGATCTTCCATTTCTTTCCAAAAGTAGGCAACATCATCACCCAGTTCTTTTGGCACACAAAACAGTGAGGGAGCATTGTCAATCATTATTGTTATCACTTTACTGAGCTTGGAACTGACTGTCTGCATTTCTTCTGCGGAAAGCTGCAAGAATAAAATAAAATAATTCTTAGGTGATGGTGGATATTGTCCTGTCTTTGTCAAACAAAAGGGCAGATGGCTTCAGCATACTGGGGGATTTGACTACATTCCCATCTTACACAATGGCTCTACAAACAACACAATTTTAGAGTTGTCCAAACTGAAATTATTTGCGGATGACAAATACAGTTTGGCTTCATTATCTTCAATGTATTGTATTGTATTGTCTTAACCCAAATGACAAAATTGTTGACCAGTCCAAATTGAAAGCATTTGCAGGCAACAACCTGAGTATGGCTCAAAAATTGAAATTTGTCTTGGGAAGGGTAGAAAACATTGTGGGAAAAGGAGAACATGCTGGTTACCAGCATTTTCTCCTTTTCTCACAATGTTTTCAAAAGGCTTCTTTCTCAGGGTCGTTAGAATTCGGGATTGTATGGTAAAGAGTGAAAGCCATGTTTCAAAGGTTTGTAAAATCACAGGACTCTTAGCACATGAAATTCTATTTTTAAAAGTACAAACTGCATAAATATTCACCTTTCTTGGACAAAGCAAACTTGGTGCAAAGACTACACCCAGTGAGCTGGCCGACATCTTGTTTTCAGGTGTACTGGCTGCTCTGTGTAAGAGATCCAACAAGCATTCAAGAAGGACGGCATTTTCACGCGGCAACAACAATATCATGAGCTGTAGCGCTTTCAACTGTTTCTGAGAGGCTCTTTGTCTCTCTTTCTCCGCCTGGTTCTGTTTAACCATATCTAGTGAAAAATGAAAGAGAGAAATAAGCTGTGCTCCAGCAAAATGGGGTTTCATGCATTTCATGATACATTGTACCATGTTAGTGATTACTTAGCCCATTACCACACAATCCCTATTTTTGACGACCCTGAGAAAGAGGCCTTTAGAAAACATAGTGGGAAAAGGAGAAAATGCTGGTAACCAGCATTTTCTCCTATTCCCACAATGATTTCTACCATCCTAAAATCAAATTTCTATTTTTGAATCACATTTATTTTGCTGTCTGCAAATGCTTTCAAATTGGACATGTCCAAAATTTTGTCAAATGGTAAAGAGTAAACCCATTACCACACAATCCCTACTTTTGACGACCCTGAGAGAGAGGTTTTGTAGAAAACATAGTGGGAAAAGGAAAAAATGCTGGTAACCAACAATTTTTCCTATTTCCCCAATGTTTTCTACCCTTCTCTATTCAAATTTCAATTTTTGATTCACATTTATTTTGTCATCTGCAAATGCTTTCAAATTGTACTAGACCAAAGTTTTCTGGCATTTTCTCCTTTTCCCATGATGTTTTCATAAGCTGTCTTTCTCAGGGTCATTAAAAGTCAGGATTGAGTGGTAAAGAGTTAAGATATATTTACAGATAAGTCTAGATCTAACGATTGATTACAAATGAAAAAACTGCAACCAGAAAATTTCAATGTCTTCTTTTACCACCCTTCCAAAGGAGTCTTCTGTTCATCGTAAAAATAGTCTGAATGTGGTGAAGAATTACTTGTAACTTGATGGAGTGAAAGAAACTGGTGGTTTATACAAGTAAGTGTATTGAGAAGAATGCCTTACCTATGATTTGCATGTACGCTTCACAATGTTTCTCAGTCAGTAAGGGGTCATGTAAATCACTCAGGAGCTGTTTAAGCACTGTGGCCACATCATGCGGGGAAAAAGTTGAGTTTAGTGTGAAGTCAACGCCATCTTTGACCCAATCTTTCAACAAACGTTGACGGCTAACATTACCAGTCTTTCTAAACAGGCCCTCGGTCTTCAAATCTACAAATATGAAAATTTGTATGTAAATTTAACTCATTAACAAACGACACTATTCTAGGCTTGTCCAAATCGAAAGCATTTGCAGACGGCAAAATGAAAGTGACTGAAAATTTGAAATTAGTTTTGTGAAAGGTAGAAAACATTGTGGGAAAAGGAGAAAATGCTGGTTACCAGCATTTTCTCCTTTTCCCACAATGTTTTCTAAAGGCTTCTTTCTCAGGGGCGTCAAAATTAGGGATTGCGCGGTAATGGGTTAAAATGGTAAGTAAAAAATGTCCTCTAAGATTGGGTTGACTGCTCTGAGATTGCTAAGAGCCAAAGGTGGCAGTCGATGGATATTTTCAATACCCTACTGCTTGTAATGAAAAAGTTGTGACTGTCCAAATATCTCATAGAGTACTAGACAAAGACATATCAGACTAGACCCTGGATTCTGCACAGCTGACAGTTCAACCCTTTACCAGACATTTTTTTACCTTTTCCAAATTGAAAGCACTTGAAGATGAAAATTTTAATGTGGCTCAAATGTTGCAACTTTTCTTTGATAGGGCAAAAAAAGACTTTGTTGGAAAGGGAGAAAATGCTGGTTACCAGCATTTTCTCCTTTTTCCACAATATTGTCAAAAGGCTTCTCTCTCAGGATGGTTAGAAGTTGGCACTGTGCTGCTGAGGGTTAATTGAATCCATACTTCTGCCTAAACAAGGGGCCGTATTTTTTCCTGATAACAAAAGACCACTGATTTTAGCAGGTAGATGAGAAAGCTGCATGTGTTTAACAATGCCAGATGCACATTACAGATAATATTGTCCTTGTCCATATCTCACCTTGATCCTTGCCCATATGATTATCTTTTTGTATCCATGCATATATTTCATCTTGTCCCTCATCATGTTTTTGTTCAATAATTTTAGTACATACTTTAGGGATGTCCAAGATTTGTTATAGAAGTATAAATTTTGATAGCCAATTAACTCTTTACTGAAAGTTTTAGACTAGATTAACCCTTTCCCAAACAATCCCTGGATTTTAGGGGTCAAGAATAGAAGCCTTTTGAAAACATTGTGGGAAAAGCAGAAAATGCTGGTAACCAGCATTTTCTCCTTTTCCCACAATGTTTTCTACCCTATCATATAGAAAAATCATCTTTTTAGCAACTGTTAATTTGTTATCTACAACATGCTTTCACTTTGGTCTGGTCCAAAATTTGCCGTTTGGGAAAGGGTAAAAAAGCTTTTGCATAGGACACAATAAATGTGACTTACAATAACTGTGGCTCAAAATTGAAAACCCCCTTTTTTTTTTCGGGAAGGATAAAAAATATCTTGGAACATGGAGAAAATATTGGTTATCAGCATTCAATCCTCTGTACACAATGTTTCTGAATGCCTTCTTAACCCTTTACCAACCAACAAAATTTTAGACTGGTCCAAATTGAAAGCATTTGCAGACGACAAAATGAATCTGTCTAAAAATGATATTTGTTTTAGGTAGGCAAGAAAACATTGTTGGAAAAGGAGAAAATGCTGCTTACCAGCATTTTCTTCTTTTCCCACAATATTTTCAAAAGGCTTCTTTCACAGGGGTGTTAAAAGTAGGGATTGTGTGGTAAAGGGTTAATCAGGGTCATTGAACTTTCAGATTGAGTGGTATAAGGGTTAAAATAACAACAAATTAAGTTAAGTTTTATTTAATCTCAGTTCTGCTTTTATATATATATATATATTATTTTTAGCTTTAACCCTTTACCAAACAATGCAGACTTCTAATGACCCTGAATGAGAAAACTTCGAAAAAAAAAAAAAAAGGAAACAGGAAAGAATACTGGTTACCAGCAGTTCTCCTTTTCCGAGTATGTTGCCTTCCCTTCTAAAACCAAATTTCAACTTCCGAGTCGCATTTATCATGTTGTCTGCAGATGCTTTCCATTGTGGAGATCAAAATTTATGCAATTTGATAAAGAATAAAATAAGGAAATGGAAATTACTTACTGTCAGATTTGACAAGGAAGCTGATGAGTTTATACATATGGCTGACATGATCTTTCGACAAGGCTTCTTGTACAACTGGACTTGGTTTTTCTGAAAATGTTGAAACAGGTAATAAATATTTTGAAAATTTTCAACAGAAGCCTTAAGAAAGAAGGGACAACTGAATTTGGAATAAGACGCTTGTAATTTTCATTTACCAAAAGCATCTAATACAATATTATCTTTCCATATATTGACTTCGAGATACAAACATTACTGTTTGATAATTCAAATTGAATTCACACCTTATCATTGATTTTCACACTCAGATAGGATTGTTCTCTTTGTTTTTATTATCAGGATGAAATTCTATGCCTGTGACATAAGATTCGTATTTAATATTGTTCCTTTCCTGTGTAAAGTGGGGACTTGTGTTTACACTGATCAAACAGTCCTATTCATATTGTGTTAGCAAGTGCATTTCAAGAGTCCGATAATGTCTTCTTGGGTACATAGAAATTACATAAAACACTCAAAACCTTTATCAAAATATTTGGGAAAATTTCTGCAAAGGCTTCCCAAAATAAATGCACCATAACCCTTTCCTCCTAAGATGCCAGACACCATTAACACAAAAATGGAAAAGGAGAGCAAGATCAGACTACACACATCTACAGTCTGATTATGGTAAACATGTTCTGCTAAATTCTTCTTTCATTGCATAAGAAGGTTTTTGAAAACCTTATGAAAAAAGGGATCTCACCCCCCATAATGTTTTTGAATCTATAAATGACAATTGAGATACATGTAGGTTTCTTTTATCGTCCACACATGCTTTCACTTTGATTAAGTCCAAAATTTCTGACGTTTGGTAAAGATTTAACTCATTACCAAACAACAGAATTTTTGACCTATCCAAATCGAAAGCATTTGCAGATGACAAAATAAAAGTGACTAAAAATTTAGAATTTGTTTTGTGATGGGTAGAAAACATTGTGGGAAAAGCAGAAAATGCTGGTTACCAGCATTTTCTCCTTTTCTCACAAGGTTTTCCAAAGGCTTCTTTCTCAGAGTCGACGAAAGAAGGGATTGTGTGGTAATGGGTTAAAGAACATTCTGCTTCAGAAATATCACCCAGTTTCAAAATCAACATATGTACTATTAAAATGAGGTAAAGGGAAGCATCTCAAGCTCAGTGCACACTAAGCCATTAAAACAACAACAACAACAGCAAGGTAAAGGTATTAAATTAATCCACTTAATCTTGAGTTTGAGCCATAGGTGCAAATATTACATAATCCCACAATAAAAGAGTAGAGGAGTGGGGGGATTTTCATGTCAAACTGGATGAAAGGAAATGGGGGAAGACCTTCCTATTTGATGATATAAATGATTGTGAGATGAAAGCTATCTTATCTATGTGAGATACCAGAATAAGTCAAACACATTGAACAGTATTCTGGTATGAAATATCCCTCAAGCCAAAGTGCCGTTTACATCTGCAGATAGATTTTGCTGCCATAGTAGATCAAAATCAGATTGCAGAAAACAAAGTCTGATCTGGGATCAACAGTCAATGTCCCTTAGCTCAAACACTATAGGCAAAAGCAACCAAAAATTGGGTCTGAATATGTTTAATCCCTTTCGTAGCAAATGGCTACTTCTTTGGCCACAATATTTTCATATCCGGTATATTCATACATTTTAAACCCTAAATTCCCGTGGCCCATTTCTCTGGATATCAGAATTTTCTCCTTTTTTCCCACTATGTTTTCTACCCATCAAAAATTGAAATAAATTCATGAGGGACATCAAATTTGTCATCTTCAAAATGCTTTCAATTTGACTTTGCCTAAAATTTTGACGTCTAGTAAACAATTATAAAACCACAAGTGGCAATGTACCTTTTTTCTTTGATGAGAATGGGGTTGCCGTCTTTTTCTTATTCATGGCATCAGAATTTGATGAATCCAGAAACATTTCTTCCAATTTACTACCATCTAATTCCAGCAGAAAGGACAGATGCATCTTGCAGAAGGTCATCAGCTTCTCTGGCATGCAGTTGCGTAGACGATTCACATTCTTTTCAGCTTCCGTCTGGCGACGACGTAAATCTGACGCAGACATGTCATTGGCTGAAATTAGATGAAAATCATGATTGTAAGAATAAAAGATTTTGGGATATATTTATTACTATTAACCCTGAAAGCCCCACTAAACAAAGTGAGTATCCTTTTTATAACTATCAACCCTGAAAGCCTCAACTAAACAAAGTGAGTATCCTTTTTATAACTATCAACCCTGAAAGCCTCAACTAAACAAAGTGAGTAACCTTTTCATTACTGTCAACCCTGAAAGCCCCAACTAAACAAAGTGAGTATCCTTTTTATAACTATCAACCCTGAAAGCCCCAACTAAACAAAGTGAGTATCCTTTTTATAACTATCAACCCTGAAAGCCTCAACTAAACAAAGTGAGTAACCTTTTCATTACTGTCAACCCTGAAAGCCCCAACTAAACAAAGTGAGTATCCTTTTTATAACTATCAACCCTGAAAGCCCCAAGTTAGTTAGTGAGTATCCTTTTTCTAACTATCAACCCTGAAAGCCCCAACTAAACAAAGTGAGTATCCTTTTTATAACTATCAACCCTGAAAGCCCCAAGTTAGTTAGTGAGTATCCTTTTTCTAACTATCAACCCTGAAAGCCCCAACTAAACAAAGTGAGTATCCTTTTTATAACTATCAACCCTGAAAGCCCCAACTAAACAAAGTGAGTATCCTTTTTATAACTATCAACCCTGAAAGCCTCAACTAAACAAAGTGAGTAACCTTTTCATTACTGTCAACCCTGAAAGCCCCAACTAAACAAAGTGAGTATCCTTTTTATAACTATCAACCCTGAAAGCCCCAAGTTAGTTAGTGAGTATCCTTTTTCTAACTATCAACCCTGAAAGCCCCAACTAAACAAAGTGAGTATCCTTTTCATCACAATTAACCCTGAAAGCCCCAACTAGACAAAGTGAGTATCCTTTGTATTACTATCAACCCTGAAAGCCCCAACTAAACAAAGTGAGCATCTATAGTCAAATTTTTGTGGCAAAGGGTTTATGCACAATTCATGTTAAAAAGCAGTCAAATTCTTACAGGCATAAACAATAAGAAGGAAAAAGGAGCTAGTGCATGCTAAAATCTGTAGTTATTTTTCCTTAAATATTTGATAAATTCTTTGTAGTAACAGCTAAGACTAATATTTTGTATATTCTGGTTTAAGTAGAATTGAATAATAATAATTTAAAAAAAGCCATTTTAAAATAAAAAAAAAAATCCTAAATACCTGCTAAAACCCATTTTAAAGTATAAAAAGACACAAAACTATTTTTTAAATCCACAGAATAAGTTTCCTCTCTATCCATTCCAAAATCAAGTACACCTTTGACACACAAAACCTGACCAAACTGACCAATGTTGACTGACCATCAGTCATGTCAGTACTGGTCAATCACCAGAGTTTATCACAGTCTTATCCAGGCAATGAAAGACCTCAGAGCTAGGGGGCTGACCAAACTGGTAAAATCACCCTTAACCAGATGGCAAACTTTAAAGACTTGTTCAAACTGGAAGCATTTGAGGATCTAAAATCATACAAGGTTCAAATTTTTATAAAGTTTGTTTCTAATGTAGTTGAAAACATTGTGAGAAAAGAAGAAAATGCTGGTTACCAGCATTTTCTTCTTTTCCAACAATGTTTCCATAAGCTTTCTTTTTCATTGGATTGTTTTGTTACAGGGTTAAATCCCTATCAGGCCTACTGACCCCCCATAGTGGAACATGATGAATCTCGATTATACAATCCCTTTGTCATGGCTTAATTTCTGTGACAATGTATTCATAGATAATTAATTCCACAATGGATTCTATTTAATTCTGTAAATTAATGTGGAGCTTTGCAAATAAGAGATAGTCACATAATGCTGCAATCTGATTTGGCCTGCTGTGATCAAAGACCGAGGTGTGAAGTATTGATACATTAATAACACAATGGAAGTTGGAAGCTTCTCTAACGTAATATGAAACTATCTGTAACAGGCATAAAACTTTTCTGTCCTATAAAGAAACATCTTTCAATAATTAATGTTTTTAGGTAAAATCATAGACTAGTCAAAATGGCAGATGAGAATATCAATAACACTCATGTGATGAGATAGAAAATGTTGTGGCAAAAGGAGAAAACGCTGGTCACCGTCATGTTCACCTTTACCTAAAATGTCTTCAAAAAGCTTTTTTTGAGGGGATATAACTGTAACTTTTTAAAACTTTTAAAAAGGTTTTGCGGTAGAGGATAAACAGGTGTTCTGTTTTCTGCAAACTCTTATTTTTTTTGTATAATTTCTTCCATTAACCCTTTACAAAAAAATCCCTGTTTTTAAGTGACAGAAGCCTTTTGAAAACATTGTGGGAAAAGGAGAAAATGCAGGTAACCAACATTTTCTCCTTTTCCCACAATATTTTTAACCCTTCTGGAAACAAATTTCAAATTTTGAGTTCAGAAACAAATTTCAATGTTCGAGTTACATGTATGCAGTTGTCTGCAGGTTCTTTTAATTTGAACAAGTCCAAAATTTTGTCATTAATTTTGGTAAAGAGTTTATTTTTTACAGAGTGCTTCACTTTGAAGAAACATTGAAAGTTTCTGAAAGGCATCAGTTCTTTCTTCACTCATAGTCCTCTTAGAGAAATACATGATGAAAAGAAAAAAAAAAGAATTGAAATTTTGTCTTAAATGAGAGGCACTCTACTCCCTATCATTTTCACTTACTTTTTAATGCATCTTTCAAATTCAACTTGATTGTTCCATTCTTTGAACAGTATTTTTCCTTCATTTTCTGATAGTCTACTTTTCTGTCTATGTCTTGTCTTTTTGGTGTACAAACCATTCTGATTTCTTATCAAAGTTCACAGTATTAATATATCCAAGTTCAATAAGACAAGGTTCAGAAGTATCTCTCTTTCTCAATTTACTTTCTCAATTTCACATGTATCTTCTCTGTGTCTGATGATTTGATCAAATTATTCAATAAGTATTAACAGCTTTTTTCTTTGTTTCTAATGTAAGTTTTCTTCAAACTGAAATAAACTTGATACAAACTGGCCCTTTATATACTAAATTAATTGTTCTATCCAATGAAATTTGTTTGTCACATAATTAAGTAAAGTGCATGCCAATTAAAGATTTCTAAAGAAGCGACTGAGGAAATATCAGCAAGACAAAAAGAGTAATTGTCTAATTAACCGTAAAATTGTTAAACACTGTCTGTGTGGAAGTGTGCTGGACTGCAAAAGTGTGTCTGTCTGCCTGGCCAGACTGAATATTAATTATTAAAGGTGTGAATCTTCTGTCTAGACGGACAGTCCTTTAGAATTTAAGTCATTATGAGCGTAATTAAAATCATTACCTATCTTGGGTCATCAATTTACAACCACTTGACTCAAGTGTTTCCTTGATTGTCAGTCAATAAATATGATATTTTTAAATTTATATTTTATTATAGCTCTATTCCGAACCTAATATTCCATCAGGGCAGTTATAGCAAGTAAGAAATCATTTATCCCTTTACCAAACACAACCTGGTTTTTACAGCCTATAGAAAGAAGCCTGCTGAGAATATTGTGGGAAAAGGAGAAAATTCTAATAACCAGCATTTTTCTCCTTTTCCCACAACGTTTCTTACTCTTCCCAAAATCAATTACAGCTTTTGAGTTAACTTAATTTTGTTGTCTGCAAATGCTTCCATTTTGGCCTAGTCTAAAATTATGTTGTTTCGTAATGGGTTGAGGTAACACTCATTTTTCTATTCAATACAATTTCAAAAGTCTGATACTAGTATTCTCTTTAACTCTTTACCACACGATAAAAATGTAAACTTGTCCAAATTGAAAGCCTTTGCAGACGACTCTCGAATAATGGTACTTGTCTTTGGTAGGCAAGAAAACATTAAGGGAAAAGGAGAAAATGCTGGTTACCAGCATTTTCTCCTTTTCCCTTAATGTTTTCAAAAGACTTCTTCCTCAGTGGTCAATAAAAATCGAGATTGTGTGGTAAAGAATTAAATTTACCATTTACCAGAAAACAAAATTATAGACTTGTCTCAATTGAAAGCATGTGCAGAAGACCAATTAAATGTGGCTCAAGTTGTGAAATTTGTTATTGAAAAGGTAGAGAACATTGTGGGAAAAGGAGAAAATGCTGGTAACCTGCATTTTCTCATTTTCCCACAATGTTTTCAAAAGCCGTCTAACCTCAGGGTCCTTAAAACTCTGGATTTTGTGGCAAAGGGTTAAAGTTTCTACTTTCAATTAATTCAATATGAATTTTAGAGTATGAAATTCTTTCAATTTCACAGTGTAATCATGGCCCATTGCAGAGCTCCATACAGAGGGAGTAATTTTGATTTCAAAATTGAATTTTTTTTTTGTAGGACTGTCCTTTGGCAAAACATTAATCAGTGCCTTGGCCTGGTACTGGTAAAACCAAGGAAATACATGAAAAACGAGCTGTTGCTGTAATGTGACTGAAATATTGAAAGAGGCACAAAAACCTTTCAATCAATCAATCATTTTTATAAAGAAAATATTAATATAGAGTGGTCGCAATCTATGTATCAATTTCTGGGATAACAAGGAAGACCATTATCTGTGGCATCTGAGACATTTAATTGCACTTTACCTGTTTGCCCTTTTCAAAAGGGCCAACTTGACTTTTGATTTTTATCTGTCCATTTTGCCCTTAATTGCTGAATTGACATTTTACTGTTGCTTGAATCTGATAAGTGGTTGCTAGGAGACAAATCTTTAAAATGCCCTAATCTGTTAGTATATAAACAGAGTTTAGCGAGGAAGTTTACTTTGAAAGGGAGCCTGCAAGATGCTTGTATGAACTTAACCCTTTCCCAAACAAAGCCCTAGTTTTTATGTGTCTGCACTAAAAGTCTTTTGTGAACACTGTGGGTAAAGGAGGAATTGCTCGTAACAAGCAATCATCTCCTTTTCCCACAGTGTTGTCTACCCTTTTTGAGAACATTTGACATTTTCTCCAAATCTAAAATTGTCGTCTGCAAACTGTTTTAGTTTGGAAGAGTCCAAAATTTGTCGTTTGGGAGAGGGTTAACCCTTATCATGCTAAATATGTTAGCCCTTTACCAAACAATCCCTGGTTTTTACAACCCTGAGATAGAACATGGTGGTTACTAGCATTTTCTCCTTTTCCCACAATGTTTTCTAAAAGCTTCTTTTAGGGTCATCAAAAGTAGCCCAGGATTGTGTGGTAATTGGTTGATCAGGACCCATATTCACTATGTGTAAGAACATTCTTAGTTTTATTCTCAAGAATTTTCTGTACTTGAAAGTAACACTTCCGACTGGCTAACTCTTTACCACACATTCCCAACTTTTTACGACCCTGATAAAAACAATTGAAAACATTGTGGGAAAAGGAGAAAGTGCTGGTTACCAGCATTTTCTCCTTTTCCCACAATGTTTTCTACCTTTTTCAAATCAAATTTCAACTTTCAATTTGTATTCATTTTGTTGCAAATGCTTTTAATTTCAAATTGTCCAAAATTTTGTTGTTTGGTAAAGAGCTAAATCAGTATTTGGTGAATATAGACCAAGATTTATTGGCAAGGCTTCTTCAAAAGGAGAGTCTAAAAAAAAAAAGGGTTGAAGAAAAATGTGAAAATTTCAACAAAATAAACGAAACCATTCGTTTTGCAGGGGTATAATGATACTTCGAACATATCATAAGGTGTCAAATCAATTCCTACCCAGTTAAAAAAATTGGTTTCGACGGGTTTGAATTAAAAACCATCAGATTTTATTCTCTGAGGTGCTACTTCAAACAGGAAACATCTACAGTATTTCCATTTGCACCTTTCAGAGTTTAAAGGCACTAAAAATGCTCTAAAACCAAAGGCTTGCCCAGCAATGCTATAATAAGTGCTTTTGTAGACTCAAAGAACGAAAATCTAAAATAGGAAGAGCAATACACTGAAATATAAGAAATTCCAGCAAGATATGACTTTGATAAGGCAGCGACATACGACTGAAGGAAATGCCTGTTATTGATTGGTTGAAAGCTTTTCTTTAACTCATTACCACACAATCCCTACTTCTGACGACCCTGAGAAAAAAGCCTTTAGAAAACATTGTGGGAAAAGGAGAAAATGCTGGTAACCAGCATTTTCTCCTTTTCCCACAATGTTAGCCTTCACAAAACAAATTTCAATTTTTCAGTCTCTTTTATTTTGTCGTCTACGAATGCTTTCGATTTGGAAAAGCCCAAATTTTTGTTGTTTGGTAAAGAGTTAATGTGCAATATCATGGAACCAAGCTTTTGCAGACAGAACACAAAAACTAAAAAGGAAAAAAGGAAAACAAAAGAATCTACTATAAATTAATTTCTTCCCAATAAAAAAAACTAATGAATGTCACTTAAAAATCAGAGGTTTAAAATAAAATACAAGAGAAAAAATATGTTAAGACTTGATCAAATTCCCAAACAAAATTTTAGACTGGTCCAAATTGAAAGCAGTTGCAGACAACAAAATAAATGTAACTCAAAAATTGAAATTTGTTTTCAACACGAAAGAAACCATTGTGGAAAAAGAAGAAAATGCTGGTTATCAGCATTTTTCCTTTTCCCAACATGTTTTCAAAAGCTTTTTTTCATCACAGTCATTAACCAGTTATTACCCCACAGAAAAAATGTCTGGAAAGATTCAGGAATAAGGAGCAAATGCCTGTAGTGGTTTTCAGTATCTTTTTCCTTTTCCAACAATGTTTATTAGACTTTCAATAACCAATACTAAAATATTATTGCAGCAAAATTAATTTGCCATCAGCAAAACTAACATAGTATTATGCCAAAGTTAAAATTTGGTTCTCAAGTAAAGAGTTCAATGCTATAATTATCAAATAAAGCCTGAGGGTGATGGTTGCATTTTTCAATTGTTTAAACTGCATCTGCTTTGTTCTCCTTTGTGTTGAAATACTTTGAAGAAGTTTAACAAAATATTTACCAGACATTGGAATGTTTAAGTTTTCCTGATAAAATGCCCTTCAAACCATTTTGTTTTTATGTTCAAAGCATTATTGACTTTTCACATTTACTTCATTTTGAGATTAAAAAAATGTTTTGATATGAATAAGAATTGGATAAATCCAAGGGTAACTCTTTATCAAACCACGAAAACTTCTTTTTGACTGTTCCAAATTGAAAGCATTAGCAGATGAGAAAATTATAGCGGATGACAAAATTAAAGGGGCTCGAAATTTCAAACTTGCTTTGGAAAGGGTTAAAAACATTGTGGGAAAAGGAGAAAATGCGGCTAACCAGCATTTTCTCCTTTTCCCATAATGTATTCAAAAGGCTACTTTCACAGAGACATGAAAAACAGGGATTGTTTGGAACAGAGTTCACTTATAATTAACATTTTGTAAAATCTTAGACTGAAAAACACCTTAAGAATTTTGTGGTAACAATTTTATGTAGGTGTATATCATACTGAAGGGCACTTAAAGTCTCATTTCTGATCTAGACTGTCTAAATTTACCAGAAAAATAGTTTCAGACACTGCCACCTGCAAGACAAAGGCAGTCGTCTGCCAGGTCGCACTGTTAACTCTTTACCAAACAAGTATATTTCACACTAAAGTCTTCAAAATTGAAAGCAGATGACAAAATAAGTGTGACTCAAAAATTGGAACTTGACTTTGGAAGAGTAGAAAACATTGTGGGAAAAGGAGAAAATGCCGGTTATCGGCATTTTACCAGCATTTTCTCCTTTTCCCACTATGCTTTTTGAAGGCTTGTTCCTCATGGCTGTAAAAATCAGGGATTGTTTGTAAAGGGTTAAAATAGTTGTAGAAGAAAGTCCAATTAACCCTTTACCCACAAGGCATTTCTATGGTATCTCTAATTGACCCTAACTAACAGCAAGGATAAAGCCGTTTCTTATGTGTATATGACACCTTTTGATATTGTAGAAAACATTGCGGCAAAAGGTGAAATTGCTCGTCACGAGCAATTTCACCTTTTGCCACAAAGTTTTCCAAAGGCTCCTACAAGCAATGCGTAGAAACGAGTATCTGTGGAGTAAAGGGTTAAGAATGATTTATAGAAGAAATTTTGGGATCTGATACAGCCATTTTATGTCCAGGATATTGTGCTGGACACTAAAACGTAAAATTATGTAAATTTTTGGCAGGTGGGCCAGGCTAATAGAATTGTTAAATGAGGCAATTTTTTTCAAAAGTAATATTGGAATTTTATCACCTTAAATTGCTAAAGCACAAGACACTCTATTGTAACCCTGCCATATCCCTCATAATAACTCTGTAGTGAACAAAATGATGGCTTTTTCGAAATGGTAAGCATTACCAGTCACAACAACTAAGCTGTATGTGGCTAAAATGATTTGAATTGAATTTTTTAAAAGGGAAGAAAACATTGTGGAAAAGGAGAAAATGCTGGAAACCTGCATTTTCTTGCTATTCCCCAATGTTATCAAAAGGCTTCTTTTTCAGAGTTGTTAAAACTCTGGATTGTGAAATAAAGGATTATGACGAACCATTCTTTCATCCTTTTACTTCATTCCATTACGCAGCAATATTCTTGTCATTTTCAATATTGAAAATAATTCTAAAATGAATAATTTCATCATATAGCACTTCATCAAAAACTCCTTTGATCTTTCAACTTTAACACTCTTTACCAGACTACAAAATTTAAGCCTTCTCAAAATGAAAGCATTTGCATTTAATGAAGATAACTTCAGTGGTGCTCAAATGGTGTACTCTTTCTTTGATAGAGTATAAAACATTGTGGGAATAAGAGAAAATGCTGGTTAACAGCACTTTCTTCTTTTCCCACAATGTTTTCAATTGGCTTCTTTTCCAGTAGCATCAAAAGTCAGCACTGTGTGATAAAGGGTTGGATCAGGTAAATCAGGTAGAAAACATTGTGGGGTAAAAAAAGAGAATGCAGGTTACCAGCATTTTCTCCTTTTCCCACAATGTTTTCCAAAGGCCTCGATCTCAAGGTCGTAAAAACCAGGGATTGTTTGGTAAAGGGTTAACCCTTTCCCAAACAAGCCCTTGTTTTTACGTGACTGCAGTACAAGTCTTTTCAAAACACTGGGAAAAGGAGAAATTGCTCGTAAGAAGCAATTTCTTCTTTTCCAACTGTGTTTTCTATCAATTTGGAGAACTTTCTGCAATTTTTATCAAATTTGAAATTGTCATCGGCAAACTCTTTGAGTTTTGGAAGAGTCTAAAATTTGGTTTTTTTGGGAAACGGTTAAGGCAAACTGTCTACAACATATATAGGGTAAATTTGGATTTGTCTTCTGAAAATGCTCCAACAGTCTGAAATTTTGTCATGTGGAAGAGGGTTAATATGTACTGTCTACAATATACATTGGGTAAAGGGTCTCAAAGTACCAGTAGCAGACTCTTAACTCTTTACCAAACGACAGAATTTTGGACTGGTCCAAATTGAAAGCATTTGCAGACGACAAAATCAAAGTGACTGAAAATTTGAAATTTGTTTTGTGAAGGGCAGAAAACATTGTGGGAAAAGGAGAAAATGCTGGTTACCAGCATTTTCTCCTTTTCCCACAATGTTTTCAAAAGGCTTCTTTTCCAGGGCCGTCAAAAGTAAGGATTGAGTGGTAATGGGTTAACTGGTATCCAGGCATCTGGCAAGCCCCTCAGACAGATAAATAATGCCTTGAAATGATTTTTATACCCCACCCCCTGCAATGACAAACACAGACTGGTTTGTGTCTCCAAACCAAAATCCCTACTGGGAAAAGGGCCATCTGATGAATGAAATACTTCATTGTAAGGTAAGCTTTTCTCTTTACTGGCAGGAGGCACAAATCGGCCACTTTCTCCTACAGAGTAGAGCAAAATCAGACTGCACAAAACATGCTGTTCGATTGTTAATCTATTGAAAAATGCAAAGTTTCTTCTATGTGAAATTAATTTTTTAACTCTATACCAAATGACAAAATTTTAGACTGGTCCAAATTGAAAGCATAATTTTGCAGACGACAAAATGAATGTGACTGAAAAATTGAAATTTCATTTTGGGAAGGGTAGAAAACATTGTGGGAAAAGGAGAAAATGCTGGTTACCAGCATTTTCTCCTTTTCCCACAATGTTTTCAAAAGGCTTCTTTCTCAGGGTCATTAAAAGTTGGGATTGAGTGGAAATTTAGAGTTAAATCACAATATTAAAATCTTATTTTTACTACTGTGGAGAAATTTTCATTTCATTCATTTAGCAGCTTTAATACTTTCCCAAACAATCCCTGGCTTTCACGATCCTGAGAAATAAGCCTTCTGAAAACATTATGGGAAAAGGAGAAAATGCCAGTAACCTGCATTGTCTCCTTTTGCCACTATGTTTCCTACACTGCTGGAGATAAATTTCAAATTTTTTGTAACTTTCATTTTGTTGTCTGCAACTGCTAGTCTTAAATTTTGTAATTTGGTAAAGGGTAGAGGGAAATCACTCTTTACCATACGACCAAAATTTAAACCGATTCAAATTGAAGCATTTGCAGACGACAAATTAAAGATGGCTAAAATGCTTGTATTTGTCCTTGATAGAGTCGAAAAATACATTGTTGGAAAAAGAGAAAATGCTGGTGTTCAGCATTTTCTTCCTTTCCCACAATGTTTTCTGCTCTTCAAGATCGAATTTCAATCTACAAGTCAAATTTGTTCTTTTTTTTTTTTGTACTCAAATGCAATTTGTACGAGCATAAAGTTTTGTTGTCTTGTAAAGAGTTCACCCTTTACCCCATAAGGCATTTCTATGGTATCTCTAATTGACCCTAAATAACAGCAAGGATGAAGCCATTTCTTATGTGTCGTCACGAGCAATTTCACCTTTTGCCACAATGTTTTCCAAAGGCTCCTACAAGCAATGCGTAGAAACGAGTATCTATGGAGTAAAGGGTTAAGAAAGGAAGGGGTCAGTTAAAAATCCTGGCCCTTAATATTTATCAATTTGTGACAATAAAACCCCCTGCCAGCTGTACCATGTGACTTCTATGACCCTTTAATCCAAGGACTTTTATTTTAACCCCTTCCCAAACAAGCCCTGGTTTTTACGTGTCTGCAGTAAAAGTCTTTTGAAAACATGGTGGGAAAAGGAGAAATTGCTCGTAATGAGTAATTTCTCCTTTTCCCACTGTGTTTTCTACCATTTTTTAGAACTTTCTGCCATTTTCTCAAAACCTTAAGTTGCTGTCTGCAAACTCTTTTAGTTTGGAAGAGTGCAAAATTTGTCATTTGGGAAAGGGTTAAACATGTGACACCAAGAAAACTAGTGACCAAACAATCCTGAGTGTCAATGACTCCCTGGTAAGATGGCTTTTAAATAATATTAAAGGAAAAGAGGGAAATGCTGGCGACATTGGTTACCAGCACTTTTCTCCTTTTTTGACAGCAATCACTATTTTATGCCATTTGAATCACATTGAACTTCTGGCTGCAAATGTGCTTTCAATATGGAAAAGTCAGAAGTTTTGTTGTTTGTTTGATAAAGAACCAAATAAACAGTTCTGTTCAAAGACTCCAGTTTTCTATATTCATATGAACTGCCTCAACTGGAAACATAGTATCCACACCATAGACTGCCTTTCCACTTTTTCTAAAAACAACCAATCGCTAAACCAATTAACAAATTTTAATGTTGACCAAATTGAAAACAGCAAAATCATAGTGCAAATGTACATATTTTAGGCCTGTTATTACTGGTAAGAAAACACTACTGGTAATGGAAAACAAAATCCTAGTTACACACTGTTTCTCATATTTCCCCATTGTTGTCAAAAGTCCACTTGCTAATTTGAGGAATTGCATAATTGCATTTTAGGCAATATGGTCTAATTTTAGACAAATGAAAAGGCAGCCGATTTTGTAAGTATGAAGGCATTTACCTTTACCAGCTCCATATCTCATAATGTTTTCAAAAACCATCTTACTCACAGGGTAGTTGAAGCAAGAGATTTTTTTTGGTAAAGGTTCAACAAGAATCTAATTTTAAGTGGAATTGGATCTTGAAGTGTTTGCCAGATTTTCAATAAGATCTCGGTTGGACATGCATTGACTCACTTGAATACTGACATTAGAAGAAAATGTCAACAGCTGCATCATGGCCCCTTTATCTCTCAACTTTTTACCAAACAACAAAATTTTGCACCAGTCCAATTTCACTGCATTTGCAGATGACAAAATAAATGTTAATCAAAGATTGAAATTCGATTTGGAAAGGTAGAAAACATTGTGGGAAAATAAGAAAATGCTGGTTATAAGCATTTTCTACTTTTCCTGCAATGTTTTCAAAGGCTTTCTTTCTCAGGACCACTTCAAATTCAAAGCATTTGCAGACAACAAAATAAATGTTAATCAAAGATTGAATTTTGATTTGGAAAGGGTAGAAAACATTATGGGACAAAGAGAAAATGCTGATAACCAGCATTTTCTCTTCGTCCCATAATGCTGGTTATCAGCATTTTCTACTTTTCCTACAATGTTTTCAAAGGCTTTCTTTCTCAGGATCGTTAAAAGTTGCGGTTGTGTGACAGAGGATTAACTTTTACCAAATGACTTTTGCACTCAACCAAACTGAAACTATTAATTTGCAGACTACAAAATGAAAGTAGCTCATAATAATAACGTTAATGAAGACTTTTGTTTTGGATAGGGTTTTCAAAGGGACTTTTCAAAATGGTTCATTTAAAGTTAGGATAGTGTGGCAAAGGGTTAACCCTTTCCCAAACGACAACCTTTTGGACTAGACCAAATTGAAAGCATTTGCAAACGATAATTCAACACTTGCTAAAAAGATGACTTCTGTCTATGATAGGGTAGAAAACATTGTGGGAAAAGGAGAAAATGCTGGTTACCAGCATTTTCTCCTTTTCCCACAATGTTTTCAAAAGGCTACTATTCCAGACGCGTAAAAACCAGGGATTGTTTGGGAAAGGGTTAAATGAGCCTGAGGAAAATGCTCTTGTAAACATTTTCATCCCAAAACATAATTCATTTCTTTAGTCATTCATTTTGTCGTCTGCAAATGCTTTCAATTTGGATCAGCTTAAAATTTTGTTGTTTGGTAAAGAGTTGAAGACCTTGAAAAAGACCAGTTTTGAAAACACAGTGGGAAAGGGAGAAAATGCTGGTAATCAACATTTTCTCTTGTTCTCACAAAGTTTTTTCTACCTTTCCCAAAACAAATTTCAATTTTTGAGTAACACTTAATATGTTGTGTTCTGCAAATGCTTTCAATCTGGACCAGTTTAATAAAATTTTGTCATTTGGTAAAAAGTTAACTCATTACCAAACGACAACATTTTAGGCTTGTCCAAATTGAAAGCATTTGCAGACAACAAAATAAAAGTGACTGAAAATTTGAAATTAGTTTTCTAAAGGCTTCCTTCTCAGGGGCGACAAAAGTAGGGATTGTGTGGTAATGGGTTAACTGTGACACCTTAAAAAAATTTGGCCATGTGGAAAATATTAACCCTTTACTCCATAGATACTCATTTCTACGCACTGCTTGTAGGAGCCTTTGGAAAACATTGTGGCAAAAAGTGAAATTGCTCGTAACAAGCAATTTCACCTTTTGTCACAATGTTTTTTACGCTTTCAAAAGGTCTCGTATACACATAAGAAATGGCTTCATCCTTGCTGTCATTTAGGGGCAATTAGAGATACCATAGAAATGTCTAATGGGATAAAGGGTTAAAGCCCCATTCATGGCCAAAAGTAAACAATAAAGGTGTTAAAATGCATTTAATACTATGGAAAAGGAAATTATTATGAACATGAACGGTCAGTCCAAGTGGTAATTGTCGACAGAAAAATAACTTCCTGAAAATTTGCTGAAAGTCTTTTTTCCACAGGGTTAAATTGTTTAAGTCATTACCACACAAGAAAATTTTACACTGGTCCAAATTGAAAGCATTTGCAGACGACAAAATAAAAGTGACTGAAAAATTGAAATTTGTTCTGGGAAGGGTAGAAAACCCTGTGGGAAAAGGAGAAAATGCTGGTTACCAGCATTTTCTCCTTTTCCCACAGTGTTTTCAAAAGGCTTCTTTCTCAGGGCGTCAAAAGTAGGGATTGTGTGGTAATGGGCTAACATTTAGGACTGACTGGTAAAGAGTGGTACAAGCAATCAATGCTACCTTTTCAATTCAAAAGAACAATTTCCATTTATGCATAAAGTTTCACCTTCATTTCCTAAGTTTTTTTGATGGGCTTTCATGAGTGCATTATAATGTAGTTTTGAGGGAAAAAAAGGCCATTTGTATTACACTAATAATTAATGCATAATATTCTGAACAGATGGCTTTTTCACAGCAAGTCTAGCACAGACAGGCAATTTGCTACCACATCTACTACAGACTTTAGCCAAGATATTTTTACATACTGGTACTTTTAACTGCTTTTGACCACCCAGATTAGATCTATCTCAGCTCTTGTTTATTAATTGACTTTATGAGTTCCCAACATTAGAAATAATAAATCGATCATAAAGCATAACTGTTTATCCAGAGATACCTAATGTGTTCAAAACAACTTCTGCTCATTATTAACAGATGCCAACTATTTACAACCGTTTCATCTTTTTTCGCTAACTCTTTACCACACAATCCTGACTTTTAATGGCCCTGAGAAAAAAGCAAATTGAAAAAATTGTGGGAATAGGAAAAAATGTTGATAAGTAGCATTTTCTCCTTTTCCTACAATCTTTTCTACACTATCACAGTCAGAAATCATCATATAAACAAGATTAATTCATTACCAATCAACAATATTTTAGGCTTGTCCATTTACGAGAGCATTTGCAGAGGACAAAATAAAAGTGACAGAAAATTTGAAATTTGTTATCTGAAAGGTAGAAAACATTGTGGAAAAAGGAGAAAATGCTGGTTACCAGCATTTTCTCTTTTGCCCACAATGTTTTCCAAAGGCTTCTTCCTCAGGGTCGTTACAAGTTGTCTTTGTGTGATAGAGAGTTAAAAAAGGGCCCTCAATGAAACAGGCAAAATCACTTTTCTTCTCTCCTTTCAGGAAACTACAGAAACAATAAAACCGCTCTTTTTTTTTTTTCATAATTAACAGTTTTTGCCTTTAAATGTAATTAATAAGAAGTAGAGATGTTTTACATAAGACAAAGATTATCTTTTTACTAAAAGAAAAAAATTCTAGATTTGTTCAAGCTGACTGTGAAGCATTTTTGGATGACAAATGAGGCAAAACGATAAAACTTTCTTGTAAGTGGTGTAAACATTGAGGAAGAATTTTTTCCTTCTCCAATGTTTTCAAAAGCTTTTTTTCTTGGACTGATGTGGAAAGATTAAAACAATTTAGCCCATCAAAAACGAAATACATGCATCCAGAGGCAGGGACTAAAAGCAGTCATAAGTAGTCTTAAAAGTTACAAAGTTCTAGAAAACATGTTAAAGCACAAAAAAGGTGACAAAAAATACAATACCTTTGCCTTATGACAACCGATAATTCCAACATATACTACAAATGATGTTATAGTTATCCTTTGTGTTGTAGTAAAATAGCACTGAGAACAGGAAACTTTGATAAAAAGTAAGGTTAAGAAAATATTAGAGTAATTTCAACAGTAAAATTTGGGTTAAATGTTAAAGTCAGAACAATTCACTAACCAGTAATCCAAGAGACTTGATCAGCTTCTTCAGGACACCAAACCACCATAGTTCTTTAAATTCAATTTTTATCCTCAAACATAATCAACAACCTCATATAAGTAAGCAATATTCACCAGGTTATGTATCAGTTATTCCAATATTGTATCTAGAATGATTTTAATGTCACTCAGTCTAGTTTCTATTGAACTACATTCAAGCACAGAATCAAGCACTAACTATTTCTAATTGCACTTTGGGTTTGTCTTAATACAAGTAAGTTATTTTAGGTCTTCACGCTTTTGTATCTGGTTTCTAAATAAACTACTTAAGTGTGCCTTCACTACATAAAGGTAACACCAATGTCTCCAGGCCTCCAATCCAATTAAGTTTCCCCTTCTATCCAATGATGCAAATAAACAGACCTGCAGATATATCTTCAGCCTGGGGCTCTCCCTGCTTTTATACCTGTTCAGTTAAACAGCCAGTGCTTTATCTAAACTGCTATCTTCCATCAATCCAAATCTACAGGTGATTGTTTCAACTCTTTGGACTATGTAGTCTCATTTCTCATCAGTTAAATACATTTCCCATGATTCTGATCACAAGTGGAGTGAGACAAGGATCAAAATTTAGGCCTAATCTCTTTTCCAAATCTTCTTAAACCAATTGTGCATCACAATGGGGCATGATTATCGGACTGGATTTAAAGGAAATGGACACAATGCAAATACCCCTGAGCAATTGTAAAGCAATCTTCCTTCAAAGTCAACTAATAAACAAGAATGGTTCATTATACAACATAAAACAGTCACAGAAATAGAGTCTAGGAAGGTCCGACTGTGTTAGGTTTCACTTGTATTTGAAGGGCAGTGTAGTTGACTGGTAATAAAATCAATTATAGACTTCATTATCCCTGGGTTTGACAATTTTTTGCTAAATGCAATGACTGTGAACCATGAGAAAAAGAAACAACTACAACGAAGGGCAACAAAAAGAAGTATTTCCTGTCCAATACCTTTAAAACTAAAATAGCAATGTCTCCTAATCAATCATGTAATGTTTGGATGTCTCAGGTCAGTGGATCCTATTCACATGCTCTATATTCATAGAGAACCAAGGCAGGCCGGTTACGGTCCCAGAACTGTGGATGATTTTTTTTTTTTGTAAATAACTTAAACTTGACATAATAAAACCAATTTTTCACTCATCCATCAATTTCAATTCTGACGATTTCAAATTCATCGGAAATTTCCAATGCACATTTTAAACCGATCCTTGAAATCAGCATGTGTGTGATTTTTATGCACCTCAAAAATGCTGACCGTTCTTTGTCAATGTCAAAAAAAAAAGTCCTCTTTTTTGGGCATTCTGAATCCTATCCAGATTCTTTGCCCATGTGCAGTTTTTTGCTGCTGTGCCAACCACCACCAAGGAAGTACACTGCATTCAAAATAACTGGACAAGAGAAAGAAGACAATGTAAACATTTCGAGGCTTCACATCAAAATATATCATCAAACGTTTTTTGTTTGGACAGGAATGACTCTTATATTTATGGTTGATTTACAGAAACTATTCTTCTACTTTATATATTATAATAGTGAGGAAAATAGCTGAAGTCTTTCATGTATCAAAAGAACAAGAAAAAAGTTTTTTGACTGACCAACCCCAATTTTTTTTATTTCAAGGGTCACCTGAAATACAGGTATTTTTTTCTGGCCTGATGGCCAGCAATACCTAGGTCGCAAATAAAATGGGCAATGGACAATTTATTCCCATTTCGCAGATACAAGATTTGAGACATCGTCAGGGTGCCATATGATTAAAACAGGTACTGGAAAGCAGTTTCTTAGAATATGTTGTGTGTGTACTTTTCAGTTCAGAAAGGCAGCCAGAAAGACACCAGGCGGCTACCAGTAGGCGCCTGTACAGACATCTTTCTGACTTTGTGCTGCCGTCAAACCAGCTTAAGAGGCGTGTCATACAGTTTGAGGATGGCATGCCTCTGTAGCAATGGTTTGTACCACGCAATCCTAAATCTGCGGCCTCATCCAGCACGCTCCTGATCGTAAACAGTAGCAGCTGCTATTAAAATTCTCTGCCTTTGGCGAGCAGTTTGCAATCTCTTTTGATGAAGGATATGATTCACCAGATTTCCTGGCGGTACTTGTGCCATGTTCTCTTTAGAACTGATGAATTACAGTAAGGTTAGATATCTATATACAATTTTTAAGAATTTTATAATGTAACTATCATGTAGCCGTACGGAAAGAATTCACAAAATCCATGCTGCATGGTGATCTGAAGGTCATCGGACAGTGCCTGGACGATTATTTATAATTGGCAGAGCCTGGCCCAAGGCTGGGGGCAGTCTGGTAGCAGGACGATTTTGAAATAAAATTTTTGTCTTGCATAAAAATTGTCTGGGGGCTGTCCAATTTCTGAAGGCATCGTCCAGTCACCGGACAGTGCCTGGATGGAGCTCGGACTATGAGTTAACAAGCTCTCCGGGGGCCAAAAAATAATCGGGTCACTGTCCAAATATAACATTTTTCTAAAACTTGAACAAGCACCAGATGGCGTCTCAAAATTGAAATGCCGCCGTTAAAATTGAACTGCCACCGGATAGTCGCTGTGCGATCCTCGGACGATTGTGTCAAAATCTTCCAAAAAAGTCGCCGCCCGGCAGCAGTTCGTTATTTGTGACTGGGGCATAAGACTCGTATGAATCCTTTTCTCATTGGTGAATATACTTTTCAATTTATGCTGGAGAAGACAAATTTTAGACCCATCCAAACTGGAAGTATTTGCAGACACTATATTAAATGCCCCTTTATAATGGTCTTATAAGTCTTTGACAGTGAAGGAAACACTGGAAAATGGAGAAAGTGCTAATTGCCAACATCTCCTTCTTCAAAACTGTTTTCAAAATCTTTCTTCTTCATAGCCATTAAAAACTTGTGACTGTTCTGTATAAAAGGGTCAATACTATTGCATAAATACTAAGCTGAAAGCACATTACATAATGTCAGCCCTAAAATATATTTTTTACATCAAAGGAAGGTCAATGTGGTAAAAAAAGGCATAATTGTCAAAAAATATTTTAATGGAGGATGTCCAAAAACAATAAAATATGAAAATTGGCAGTTTAATGTCTTTGGCTGGTACTTGGTAAGAGACAAGGCTGTCTCACCACTGGCCAAACAGCTTAACCCTTTACCACACAATTCCGACTTTAAATAATCCAGAAGGAGGTCTCTGAAAGTATTGTGGGAAAAGGAGGAATGCTAGTAACCAGCAATTTCTCTTTTATTTTCTACACTCCCAAATACAAATTCAACTTTTTGAGTAACATTAATTTCATGGTCTACAAAATTGCTTTCAATTTGGACATGTCAAAATTTGTCCTATGGTTACTGAGTTAAACCTTCACCCAAATAACAAAAATTTGAACAAGACCAAATTGAAAGAATGTGTATTTGCACACAACAAAATAAAATTAATGTCACTGATGAATTTTGTCTTTGATAGGGATGGTAACATTGTGGGAAAAGGAGAAAATGCTGGTCACCAGCATTTTCTCCTTTTCCCACAATGTTTTCAGAAGTTGTCTTTCTAAAGGGTCGTAAAAGTTTCTGTTTGTGTGGTCAAGGGTTAATGACCATCACTGGCCATCACACATAAAACAGAGCATGTGACAGGTTTTATGTGTTGAAGGAAGGGGAGGGTCGGTCAGAGATAAATCAGATAGGACAAGAATTGGATTCAAAACTCGTAAAAGTTTTCTTTTTTTTCAATATAAAATAAGGACTTCCTGTAGCCTTTTGCCCTTTTTTTTTTTCCAATAGTGAATCAGGCTCAGCTGGCAATATTTTAGTCTGATAAAAATTCAAATATCCCATGAAATGAAGAAGTTAAGTTTAATAATAGATCTACACAAATCAAATGATTTCCCTGTATACTAAAAGAGGTATCAAACCCTTTGCTAAACAATCCCATCATTCTGTTCTGATGACATTGAAATAGAAGACTTCTGATAACATTATGGAAAAAGGACACAACAGCACAGCTTTAATAAAAATAAACAGCTCCAGGGAAATACAGTGACAACTTGAGAAATACAGAAATGGCTTATGATACAGGCGTTGTCTGCGCAAATGTCATATTCTTCGAAGATTCGACTGTCTTATATGATGCCGGATGATATGATGGTACGCATAAAACGCATGAGAACCAGATAAAACATTCTTCCAAAGTACAGTTAACGGAAGTGTACCAAACACCAACAGATACAAGAAACACAAGTAAACAACCTCAAAAAAGGTGAAGAAAATCCCACACAACAATTTCACAAACATTCACACCTATTTTACCAAATTAAACCTGGCGAATATGATGAAAGATTTCAACCAGAAGTACCTACACTCTCCATGAACATCTCTTCTGAACTATATTAAATATAAGGTCGCCGGCAAAACAGATACAAGAAACATAAAGGTCATGGGACAAGCCGAGGTAATAATAGTCAGATGTATCCAAAGTCCGTAATTTGCATGACTCTGTCGGTTTTATCTGATGGAAAATTTTGAAGATGCTCAAAACTTCCCAATCGGATTGAATGCAAGTAACTGATTCACCTAATATGGAAAGGATATAAAACAGATATGAACGGATAAAATGATTTTCTATCTGTTAGTTGTCCATTACCTCAGTGTGAACAAGGCTTTTCCCATAATTTTTCAACAGCCTTTTTCCAAGGGGTGATGAAAATTCGGGGATAGTGTGGTAGAGGGTTAATCCTTAGGATATTAAATCAATGAATCAAAATATTTTCAGTCAAGAGAATAGACCAAAATAAGTCAGGACTTATGCCCTAAATTAACATTAGCTTGCGATGAGCCCATATCAGGTGCCCATATGATGCCCCACCCTCTTCCCTTCCCTGTGGCTACCTTTCTACTAGATACATGGGCGGGTTCGTCTAAAATGCGAATAGGAGTCCTTTTCGCGAAAAGGACTCCTTTTCGCGAAAAGAAGTTATTTTGACTCCTTTTCGCAAAAAAGACTTTGAGTCATAGGAGTTAGTCCTATTTGCGAAAAGGACTTATAAGTTCAAGAAAAAGAATCCTTCTCAAAAAAGGATTTTTCTTTTTGTACATTGTTTTCAACATCATTACATGATAAATGCACTTATCTATGCTTACCCGGAGTTCTGAAAAGGGGTGTCTTAACCCTTTGGCAAACGACAAAATTTAAGACTCGTTCAGATGGAAAGCAACTGCAAACAATACACTTTTGTAACTGAAAAAAAAAAAATGAAGTTTGTTTTGGGAAGGGTAAAAAACATTGTGGGAAAAGGAGAAAAAGAGGTCACTGGTTCGGACCCTCATTTCCCATTCTGATCTTTCATTTATTTACTGATTTATTTATCTACCTATTCTTTTTTTGATAACGGTTGACAGGAAAACACACTGATCAACATGAGCCGCCGACACCATGTGTTCTTGGTACACCAGATCGAATTTTCCATGGAAGAACTGGAGGTGGTGTAAGTATTTTCATTTTCATGGACATGATTAACCTAGATAGAAATGTTGATTTACAGCAATGTCAAGATGAATGATTGATCTGTTTACACATACTAGGGAATAATAATACCATCATATAAGCGAGCTGTGGCTTTATGAGCAATTGGGGTCTTATTGCTTTGAACACTGGACACCAACCTTTAAATCATCATTATTTCTGCCTGAAACTCGATACATGGGCTGTATACTAAGACTATTTTTGTAAACATTATGTCACTACGGTCCATTACCTGATAAAGAGCATGTTCAACGCAATTTCATTACTTGCAGGACTTGTTTTTTTTAAATATTTGCAATAATACGGCAATTTACGAAGTAGACCTACAATACTTGATCACAATTGACCGGTAATTGCTTCCAATGTTGGTGCAAGACATGTTCTTTTTTTGAATGGCAGAATGGTAAACCAGCGTAATTCTGGGTAATGAAATGTGTGATGCATATCAATCCACCAGATACAGTTGAAGGATCTGATGGCTCCCATCACCAGAAGTATGGCGAATGTAATGATAGGCTGCACTCCCTATGTTGGATGTTACAATTACTGTAACCATCAAGCCAACAACAGTTTGAAAAGTTCATTTTACAGGAGCCTGATTTTAAAGATGGTTAAACAACATTCTAGACTAATGTCTAAAATGTAAAAATGATGAGGAAGCTCAAATGATTGCCTGTTTATGACTTAGCAGAAAATACTTTGGGAAAAGAAGAACATACTGGTTACCAGAAAATTCCCATATTTTCAACAGCCCTCTTAAAATTGTTTGTTACCAGCATTTTCTCCTTTTCCCACTATGCTTTCTGAAGGCTTCTTTCTCCAGGTCCTAAAGTCCAGGGATTGTTTGGTAAAGTGTTAAAACAGAAAATTGTTAGGAAAAGGGTTAAATACGGGCACACACAGGTAAAGGGCACTTTCAATGACTATGAATCCAATCTAGCAATTAGTCACACCTTGGACAAGGAAGAGTGTAACATTTCGCCCATTAAAAAGGACATCAAAAGTCATAAAACATTCTAAATAGCTGGTTGAAGCTCTATGGTTACCACAGTAAAGGAGAACTATGATGCTCTCTTACATGGAAAATGGTCATTGTCCATCATTTTCACCGTTTACCAAATCCTTTGAGTGTTAGATTAATGATCCACATATTTTTAGATCCAGACAAAACAGCCATATTTACTGCAATTTGAAGTGGGTATACTAAGGTGAGATTCCTGTATATCACATATGACTTAACCCATTACCACACAATCCCTACTTTTGACGCCCCTGAGAAAGAAACCTTTAGAAAACCTTGCGGGAAAAGGAGAAAATGCTGGTAACCAGCATTTTCTCCTTTTCCCACAAAGTTTTCTACCCTATCAAAACATAACTGCACCATTTGGACCACTCTGAAATTGTCGTCTGCAAATGCTTTAAATTTTAACATGTCTAAAATTTTGCTGTGTGGTAATGGGATAGTACATGTACCACACTAGATTTGTTGGTCCTCTCCTAAAAATGGTCATTCTGAAGGTCATGATGACTCTTTATCAAACATCAAAATTCTATAAACTTGTCTACATTGAACAGATTTTTCGGACTACCAATGTGGCTAAAATGAAAAAATTTGTCTTTGAAAAATAATTATGTAGAAAAGGAAGAAAAATTCTTGTTGCTGGTTACAAGAATTTCTCCTTTTCCAAAAATGTTTACAAAAATCTTTAACTTCACTCTGTACCACACAGTCCTAAGTTTGAATGACCCTAGAGAAGAAAAAGACCTGAAAAACTTGTGGGGAAAAGGAGAAAAATTGTGCTGATCAGAATCATTTCCTTTTCCCCAAAAAATTTTCTGATTTTTTAAAATCATTTTCATAACCATTTCAGCCACATTCAATTAGTTGTCTTCAGATACTTTTGGTTTCAAAAAGTCCAACACTGTTATGTTTGGGACAATGTGACTATCACTGTTTGGTAGAAACTTAAAATCTACCATATTTCATGCAATTTCAGAAACATTTCACCCTTTCCCAAACAAGCCCTGGTTTTTACGTGTCTGCAGTAAAAGTCTTTTGAAAACACTGTGGAAAAAGGAGAAATTGCTCATAACGAGCAATTTCTCTTTTTTCCACAGTGTTTTCTACCCTTTTTGAGAACTATCTGCCATTTTCTCAATATCTAAAATTGTCATCTGCAAACTCTTTCAGTTTGGAAGAGTCCAAAGTTTGTCCTTTGGGAAAGGGTTAATCTAGAATACATCATAATTATTGATTGACCAATTGTATGGTATTTACTAGAACTCTGCACAACACTTTTTTCAAGGTAATGGCTGGTTTCTCACGTAACAATTGCCAAAACAATGGTCAGTAGTAGGAATGGAATGAATTCTGTCCCAATAACTATCTTTATATCTCAGAATACATTACATAGGAAAGGATGATGCTGCATCATACATATGGACGAACAACATCAGTAGCAGGGTTTTCCATGACCCCCTTGTTTCTTTGAATTTTGAGGGTTTTGACCCCCAAATTTTTCTAAATGACCCCAAAAATTTATTATTCTACCTTCTTTAATTCATATGAAGGGGGTCATTGTGACCCCTTCAACAGAAAGTTGAAGGAAAACCCTGCTGGACTGACTACAACAAAGTAAGTTGCCCCTTTTCATTTACTGGTACACTGCCCATATTCATTTTACTAGTAAACTGATACTGAAATTTGGAACTTCTCTAATTTTGAAACATTCACAGGATTATCTAAATTTTGTTTCAAGTACGATTGCCAAAACAATGATCAGTAGTAGGAATGGAATGAATTCTGTCCCAATAACTATCATTATATCTCAGAATACATTACACAGGAAAGGATGATGCTGCATCATACATATAGACGAACATCACTGGACTGACTACAACAAAGTAAGTTGCCCCTTTTCATTTACTGGTACACTGCCTATATTCATTTTACTAGTAAACTGATACTGAAATTTGGAACTTCTCTATAATTTTGAAACATTCACAGGATTATCTAAATTTTGTTTCAAGTACGATTGCCAAAACAATGGTCGGTAGTAGGAATGGAATGAATTCTGTCCCAAATAACTATCATTTTATCTCGGAATACATTACACAGGAAAGGATGATGCTGCCTCATACATAAGGACGAACAACATCAGTAGTGGACTGACTACAACAAAGTAAGTTGCCCCTTTTCATTTACTGGTACACTGCCTATATTCATTTTACTAGTAAACTGATAATGAAATTTGGAACTTCTCTAATTTTGAAACATTCACAGGATTATCTAAATTTTGTTTCAAGTACGATTGCCAAAACAATGGTCGGTAGTAGGAATGGAATGAACCCTGTCCCAAATAACTATCATTTTATCTCAGAATACATTACATAGGAAAGGATGATGCTGCATCATGCATATGGACGAACAACATCACTGGACTGACTACAACAAAGTAAGTTGTCCCTTTTCATTTACTGGTACACTGCCCATATTCATTTTACTAGTAAACTGATACTGAAATCTGAAACTTCTCTAATTTTGAAACATTCACAGGATATCTAAATTTTGTTTCAAGTCCACAGGAAACCGTTCTAAATGATAGGTCCAAGTGATCCATCTGATGGGTGACTGGATGAGACAGAACATGTGAGCTATTTAGATTGCTATTCTGGAATTAATTAAAATGTTTGATGAATTATGACTATAAATACTAAGACTGAAGCAGCTTGATGCAGGCCACAGCAGCAATACTATAATTGCATGATTGGTTATCTTAGCGCTATGGGAGCACAATACATAAACCCAATTGAAATTTGTACCCTAGAAATAAAGACCCAAATAACAACAACTTCATGGTTGCTTTGGCTGCTGTGTATCTGCACAGTGGACAGTGTAGATCAAAGAACAGGCAACTATAGTACTGAGAGGCAGTTTCAGGTTTAACTTTCATATTTCGTATAGGATGTATTGTATGAGATGGCTAGGCAATCATTGCAGTAAATCCATACAGTACAAAATCTGTTCTCAATGACATTCATGCTAGTCAGCTTTGGATAGAAATGCCCTTTTCATTTTATTGACTTATTTCTGAATCTTTCAGACTGCAGCAGCCAATTACTGTCAAAAACTTTAAGTCTTTGACTGCAAAAATGATGGATCATCAATAAACCTGATTTTTTGAAAGGTGCTCTGAAAAAATATTACCAACTGACTTGCCCTGAGGTCTGTTCTGGACAGATCACATAATATTATATAAAAACAATATGGCTGCCTTCTCTTGTGACTGACAGAGTAAGATATGGACTGTCAGGTCTATTGGTAATATATTGAGCCTTGATCACTGATAATGATAATACCCCTTTGTCTCAGCATGAATAGAAATATCGATCTACACCACCCACCATAGCAGCATGTTGGGTACTGATGTTTTGTATCTGTCTAATTTTAGGCACACAGTTTTGTATCAGTCTAAAATTGATGGAGTCAGAGGTCACCAAAATCCCTCCAACCATTCTGATCATAAATCATGGCAGCCATCTTCTCCTCCCACTTTTTTCTTGGCAGTTTTATGCTCCTTTCAATAAATATGATCATGGCATTTATAATTAGAGCCATGATGATAATACTTCAAACACCATCAGTCATTTAAACTGGCTTGGACTGCTTTTAAAAAAAAATTGATCAATTGGCTTTTTTCACTTCAGTGTCAAGCCAGTATGATAAAACCTCTCATTATATGATTAAAGTCTCCCTTGTAACATGGCTGCTTTTTTTGTTGTAAGCTTATTTATTCAATACCCATTATTCATGACCTAAATAACAATTTCAAAAAGCCTCTTTTATAGTTTACAAATATGGTTGGATTGCCCTTTCAGAATAACTATTATTGACAGGGATGAAAAAGTTTAAGTTTCAAGTATTACAGGCCGAAAATTTCATGTTTGTCAAAAGAAATGAAGTATGTTTTATTTATTGCATAAACTCATATATTTTTAACTCAGAAATCAAATTTAAAGTGATTCAAAGACAGATTCTTCTTTGAAAGGATACCAGCTGGTTACCATTATTTTTTCTTTTCTTTTTTTGTCCCAACAATATCGTATTAAAGACAAATTCAATCATTTGAGCAGCACTGAGCAGCACTGTAATGGTTCTTTTGTCTGCAAAATTAATGCTTTCAATTCGGACAAGTATATAGTTTGCACATTTTATAAGAGTTAACTTATTACCAAACGACAAAATTTTAGGTTTGTCCATTTGCAGATGACAAAATAAGTGACTGAAAGATTGAAGTTTGGTTTGGGAAGGATAGAAAATATTGTGGGAAAAGGAGAATATGCTGGTTACCAGCATTTTCTCCTTTTCCTGCAATGTTTCCTACAGACTTCCTTCTTTGAGTTGTCAACAGAAGGGATTGTGTTGTAATAGGTTTATGTTGAAATAGTAAAGAAAAATGATTTTGCACATGGAAAAAAAAAAGCATGGTTTGATTTCATGCTTTTTGGTAGTTTATTGGGAAATAACAATTGTTGTGGATCATAAGGTAGGGTAATGTATGGTTACTAACAGTGAAATTAACTGTAAATGTATCTGAAACTCTTCAATTGAAGGTGGAAACAGTTACTGTAGTTCTGGAGCACAATTGGGCATAGCTCGGATGATGGAAGCCATCAAATCCCTCGGCTGTATCTGGTGGATTGATATTCACCTTAACTCTTTACCACACGATCATACAAAATACACCAGATTACCATTCTGAAAATTTTAGGGCTCATCTTAACAAAAAAATTGAGTCTCAATTTCCAATTGAAATCTTTCTTACTATATTTCAGCTGACAAACATTTCATACATTCATTTTTAAACATTTTGATTTAAGTATTCACACAGATAGATAGAGAATAGAGATGGAGGTTGTTTATGTTGTTGCTAAACAACTTACAATGGCGCCGTCATGCGTAAGATCATGTGATCCGCAGTCCAAATGGAAACAGCTGTTATACGGGACAAGGTTAGGTGTAGGTAGGGAATCAGCAGACTTGTGACGGGTAATCTACCCCTACATTTCTTACATCTTACATAATATTATAATGTGTTTGTTTGTGGGATTTACAGGACTTATTTTTTGAGGAAATTCCAACAAAAAAGGACGTAAGAAGCATGATATGAATAGAATATGTGAATATGTAAGGAGTATTGAAACAATGCTTTTCAGATTCAAAAGATTCTTATGATTGTCTTTACAGATTAACTCTTTACCAAACGACAAAATTTTGGACTTTACAAAATTCAAAGCATCTCCAGACAACATTATAAATACTGATAATATGTTCATTTTTGTCTTTGACAGGGTAGAAAAATGCCTCTCTTAGGGTCGTTAAAAGTTGAGATTGTGTGGTAAAGAGTTAAATCAGCTGCTCATTCCAAGATCTACCGTAGAAACCCAAACAGCTTTGTGGCACTTTTATGCTTATGAAAAGTATCAAAGTAGACCACCATTAACCATTGTGCAAATGCAATCTAAATTATTTTCAGATCTTTAATTAAAATGGAACAGATAAAACAAGGTGTTGATAATTGAAGTATTTAAAGTCATTTACATTAGGCCTCAACTTCAAACAGATGGCTAACTTGGTCCTGCCTGATACAGATCTAATCTTAATTAGGAGTCTGATACCATCTTCCTCTGGCCATTTTATTCAAATGGGGCTAAACCAATTAATTTTTTTACCCTTGAAGTGCTACATAGATGAAAATTGACATTTCTATAATACCATGTATATCAGATTCTGTCTTTTTTTTTTTTACACTTTTTGTTCTCATCCACACTATTCAAGAAAGTACTATAAGGCTCATGTCTTTCAGTTTATGTGCTTGTTATCGACCCCGTTCGCCTTAATTTGACAGGAAACACAATCATACAGCTATTTATCATTCTTTCCAAAATGAAGCACCTAAAAATTTCTATGACCAAATTCACAAGCACAAAATGTACTTTAGTATTTTAGGATCCTGTATGGCTGAGCGGTAAAGTGTAGGACTTGAAACCTGGAGACCTGTGCATGTCTTTTAACCTTTTACCAAACAATCTCTGGTCTTTACGTCCATGAGGAGAAGCCTTCTGAAAACATTATGGGAAAAGGAGAAAATGCTGGTAATCAGCATTTTCTCCTTTTCCAACAATGTTTTCTACTCTTCTAAAGTCAAGTTTCAATTCTTGACTGGCATTTGTTTTGTGGTCTGCAGATGCTTTCAATCTGCACCAGTCTAAAGTTTTGTCATTTGGTAAAGAGTCAAGGGAGTGTCCTTCAGGGCAAGAGACATCAGAGCCCTACTCTAGCACTGTTGAAACCCAGGCCATACATGAATATGTGAGCTGTTGCCATGATATGACCATAAACACCATTCAATCAATCGATCAAATAATTGCTATACATTTTTCTACGAGGAGCAAATGCACAGATACATATTTTACCTAATTAACCGCTCTCCCTCAGTGTCTTCCATGGGTGGGCGTATAAAACTAGAGCTGTCACTGAAGGTGATTTAATACCCCTGCCAGAGCTTTGATATCTTCGCGAGCCAAGGTTACGATCACTACATGGATCTTACCTTGGCTGAATGAGTCCGATTTCGAGATTCCTGCGATGCAACCTCTATTAGATGCTAGTTATTACCCCCTTTACATCATATTTCTGAAAGCCAGTGAAATATCGTTTTACAAACCGCTTATGAATACATATGAAGCGATAAGCAGACATTCACATGGGTTTCCATGTTTACCTTCTATTTGAAAGGTAGCGACCTTAATCTATTTTTATCAAAGATGAAATGCTACAAGCGATTTCATTTGTTGCAGTAAGAGCTGGCGCAGCATCCAATGAAAAAGCGTATCTGGGGAATGTAAAAATCAAGCTTGATCTGCCAAGGGTAGAGTTTCATAGTGAATTATCAACCTTGGCTTGCAAAGATGGCGCTTTGACATAAACAGGCTATTAATTACAAGTATTTTGTACACAGACAGACACACCGAGAGACAGGCTTATCAGAGTCCAGTATACCTCCGAAAACATTCATTTTGCAGGGGTCTACAAAATTGCTTTCACAAAATTGCTTCAGACACATAGTTCTCCGTCCTTGTGAGTCCCTAGACTCAATTACAGCAAATTGTAAAAAAATCACTGCTCCCTAATAGCAGCTCCCTCCCACTATATGACTGGAGTGACAAATTTTCAAACCCGAAGAAGCCTGTTGGAAACATTTTGGACTTAAAGCTGGAAATCAGTATTTCTTATTCTAACTTTCCCGAATGGCTAGCGAAGCTGCAGGGTCATTAACTCTTTACCAAACGACAAAATTTTAGACTGGTCCAAACTGAAAGCATTTGCAGACGACAAAAAAAAAAGTATTTGGAAATTTGAAATTTGTTTTGGGAAAAGGAAGAAAACATTGTGGAAAAAGGATAAAATGCTGGTTACAAGTATTTTCTCCTTTTCCCACAATGTTTTCAGAAGGCTTCTTTCTCAGAGTCGTTAAAAGTCGGGATTGTGTGGTAAAGGGTTAAATAGCCATCTGATTATCTCTGGTTAACCATGTAACAGTTAGGAATACACAGGTGTCAGGGATCTGGAAATGCCACTTGGTGCTTCCTACCTGTTCTGACATTCTCTTCATTATCCAGTGGTTGACTTTGGCAGATTCATACACTAAACAAAGGTTTGGATTGACTCAAGACCTCAGTAGAAACCAGTTTCTGGCACATATCCCACAAATAAGGGTTTCAAATTAGTGCAGTAAGAATATACTAGTACTAAAACTTATTTTTAACTAAATTTAATTCTTTCACAACTCAATAAATAGAATGCATTTTCATAAAGTATAAAGATACATTTCTCCTGCAAGATCAATGAGCAGTTTGTTCATAATTTAGAATACAGCAGTGGACAGACTGTAGATCATAAATCAGACTGCATGTTCTGTGTTTTCTTATCTTGATTCGCAAGGTTCACATAAGTTTTGATGTCTATGGGATGGAAAGAGTGAAAAGGGACAAACTGACCCAATAGCAGCTGAAGTTGTGATACCCATGCACCTTCAGGGTTGCTAAAATTGCTCTACTGGTATTCTGAAGGGTCAAAAAATTAAATATTCGGAAAGGTCAAAAATTAAATAGACCAATGTGAGCCATCTCAGAATTTGTAACCAATGAGTGATTACTTGAGGTCTGTCAGTAGGCCGATGTTAATGAGACTGGACAGGTGATCCCTGATAAACATCATTATCTAATCATTTCCCACATGTGGGTGTCTCCTGAATCCCGTACTCTTGAAGAGAACCTGAGAAAAAAATTAAATCAAACAAAAATCGCGTACTTTCTCCATTATAAGTCTATTTCATGTGTTTTCTTGTTTGTTCGATGTTTCAGCTTTATTAAAAACACATACGTTGCTTTCAAAAGCCTTAACCTATTACCACACAATTCCTTCTTTTGACGTCCTTAAGAAAGAAGCCTTTGGAAAACATAGTGGGAAAAGGAGAAAATGCTGGTAACCAGCATTTTCTCCTTTTCCCACAATGCTTTCTACCCTATCGAAGAGAAATCATTCCATAAGAGCCACATTGAAACTGTCATTTGCATGCTTTCAATTCTGACTGGTCTAAAATTTTGTTGTGTGGTAAAGGGTTAAAACAGAAATTGTCCAAAACTTACATATTAATTGGTAAATAAAGAAAATGTGGACAGAAAAAATATATCATGATATAGATGAAGGATAAAATTGAGCCAAGCTTTTATTCTTTGCCACACAATCCTGAGTTTTAAGGATCAATCAGCTGGATTTTCTTCTTTACCTACAATATTTTTCATCATTTTTATCACAAATTTCAAAGTATGAGTCAAAATCATTCTGTTGTTGGCAAATGCTTTCAGTTTGTACTACCCTAAAAATCCAAAAGCTGCTCTCAATAAAATCAAATGTTGCCCATCGTCTATCAGAATGTTTCAGGGGATACAACAGAACTGGTAAAAGTTTCATAAGTTTATTGTTTTAGTTATTTCAAGTGGTTTATACTGTCAAGTTATTTGTAGACATTACATAAACTTGAGACAGAAAGAAAAAGCATGTCAATTCTAAGAAGACACAAATCCATAGATCAGATATCTCTCATTTGAAAGCATTCATTTAATGATTTTATGGTCAACTAATAAATGTGGTTCAAATGACTGGATATGTGATAAAACAAAAGACAAATCTTTGTTGGATGAGGAGAGGAAGCATCATTCTTGTTGTTTTCAAGAATGCTATCAAAAAATCTCTATGGCACAGTTGGAAAAAGCATAGTTTTGTTTGATAAATTGCAAAAAGACAGGACAGCCATTAATGAGTATTGAAAAGAATGCAGGAAGAAGCAATAATTATTCCCTAATTAACTCTTTACCACACAATCCCAACTTTTAAAGACCCTGAGAAAGAGGCCGATCAAAAACATTGTGGGAAAAGGAGAAAATGCTGGTAACCAGCATTTTCTCCTTTTCCCACATTTTTTTCTAGCCTATAAATCATTATGTAAAGAAGATGAAATGTGTTGTCTGGAGATGCTTTGAATTAGGTCCAGTTCAAAAATTTGTTCAAAAACATTGTGGGAAAAGGAGAAAATGCTGGTAACCAGCATTTTCTCTTTTTCCCACAATTTCTTCTAGCCTATAAATCATCATGTAAAGAAGATGAAATTTGTAGTCTGGAGATGCTTTGAATTAGGTCCAGTTCAAAAATTTGTTGTTTGCTAAAGAATCAATGTTTATTTTTTCCCCAATATTATGGTTTGGAAAAAAAAAGCTTCCTACTACAATTATTGCAGTTTTCAAATCAGTTTTTCCCATAAATCTGCAACATAAAATGGATATAAATAAAGGACACATAATTATCTCTGAGTCTCATACCTTTTTTATGTAGATATTCCTAATGAAATAAATCCAAGAATCTCTCAAATGTGCAAACAACACAAATTCCAGGAAAGTACATGAGTCCAAAGGAAACTTCTACATGTATTTTCTGACTTAACACTCAGTTATTATTCTTTTTGTCAGAAAGTTTCATTTAAATGGTTCTCTAACACACAGTGTCATTCCAAAGTGATTTAACCTCAAAGTCAAATGACACATGACCATGGGTGCCCCTACAAATTTCTACTAAATATTGATTTCAAATCCTCTTTTATGCATTTCAAATCTGATGCAAAAATGCCTTAAATAAAGACACATTTCTAGCCTATATATGGACTTCTGCACTTTTCTATCAAACTATCATTTTATATCAGAAAATCCCTAGAGTAGACTTAAATAAGATTAGTGATAAGATGTTGGGCCTTTAACCTTCTCTTCTTTTTATAACTTAACCCATTACCACATAATCCCTACTTTTGAGGACCCTGAGAAAGAAGCTTTTTTAAAACATGGTAGGAAAAGGAGAAAATGCTGGTAACCAGGATTTTCTCCTTTTCCTACCATGTTTTCTCCTCTTTACAAAACAATTATTTTGTTGTCTGCAAATCCTTTCAATTTGGACCAGTCTAAAATTTTGTCATCTGTCAAAGAGTAAAGTAACTAAACCATTAGTTGCTTTACCCTACCCTACACAATCATGAGTTTTAACTCTTTACCACACGAGAAAATTTTAGACTGGTTCAAATTGAAAGCATTTGCAGATGACAATAAAGGTGACTGAAAAATTGAAATTTGTTCTGGGAAGGGTAGAAAATACTGTGGGAAAAGGAGAAAATGCTGGTTACCAGCATTTTCTCCTTTTCCTACAGTGTTTTCAAAAGGCTTCTTTCTCAGGGGCGTCAGAAGTAGGGATTGTGTGGTAATGGGTTAATGACCCCATTAAAAAGAGGCCTCTTAAAACATCAAGGAATAAAGAGAAAATGCTGGTCACCACATGACAATACTCGTCCATATTGAAGGAATTTCCAGGTGCCAATTCATTAACTGTTTTTCAAATAATAGGATGTGTCCTTGAATAAGCAAAAAATATTGTGGGAAGAGGAGAAATGCTGGTTTTCTCCTACAATGTTTTCAAAATCCCTCTTTCCTAGGGGTTTTAAAATCTTTTCTAGAGACGTTAGAACCCTGAGGATTGTTTGGTAAAGGGATGGGGGTGGGGAATTTAAGAAGATTAGGGATGGCAGTTTTGAATCGGATTAGGCTATTTTGCCTTCTTGCATCAACAAAAACCTGGTGTCATAGACCCAGTGGGGGTTCAATTTGTTTGGGGATCATACATTTGACTAGACTGGTTACCGCCCCTGATACTACTACGTGTATAGGGACCGGTACAGGCTAATCGATACAGTTCAAATTCTGCCCGTATTAGGCGAGGTAACTGTGCAAGAAGTAACTTGGAGTAGCGTCTCTTGATTCAACATTTTTAGCGGATTTGCTTTAAATGCATGGAATCATTTCAACAAACAACAGCTGAATGTCTAAAATTTAATAGAAAAAATGTTATGATTATTTGATTATTATGTTTATAATATAACATTGTCAGGTTACTTGATATATGTATTGAGCAGTTTCATTGGCCGTATCAAAAATCCAATCACAGGGCACAGTACGTTTAGCTTGAGCCTATTGTAATACAAGGTATACAAGGGTGGCCAGTTAAACATTTGACCAATCAGCATGTGTAACAACAACAACAACAACAAAAGTAGTTGCAATATAAAAGAAGGACAAAACAATATGACATTGATGACCAAATTTTTCTTTGGTTGAGATAATTCTACATGGAATCATGGGGTCATACAGTAACAGCAACCAGAACCTGATGAGACATTTTGCAGCATCTGATCTTGCCCTGTAGATGACAGGGTCCGTATTCACCAACCATTCTTAAGAACATTCTTAGTCTTATTCCTTAGAATTTCGTCAGTGTGAAAGTTACAGAAAGTAACAGAACTTTTGATTGGCTAAACCATCAGAAGTTCTATTACTATCACTGTCAGAAAATCTTGAAGAATAAGACAAGGGACATTCTTAAGAATGGTTGGTGAATATGGACTTGAGTTGCAGCTGGTATTTGCGCTGGCCATGGAAAAGCAGCATAAACTGCATAATGATTGCAAGTTATGTCCACTCTTTTAACACATATGAAATTTGGGACTGGTCTAAATTCAAAGCATTTGCAGACTACAGAATAAATTGGGACTCAAAAAATGAAATTTGTTTTGTGAAGGGTAGAAAACGCGGGTAAAAATTTTCAAGGAGCTTTTTTCCCAGAGTCCTTAAAAGTAGAAACCGATTAGTAAAATGATAAAGACATAAATTATATTTATAACAGGTTTCTTTTTTGCTAGTTTTTGGTCAAATCTTCACAAAACTTGTAATTTTGCCAGCATGAAAAGTTTTAAACCTAAAAACAAGCAATATAAGTAGAAAATATTTGGATACTAACTATAAGACTTGTGCAAAGCAAATGCCATACCCTTTTCCCATTCTATTTTCAAAAGCCTTCTTCACTGGGGTAATAAACACAGTGGATTGTTTTGTACAGGCATATACTTGTAATTTTTGGCTGATTAAATGATGTTTTATGTCATTTTCAACAGTATGTCAGTCACATCACTTGGACAGCTCACATATTTATGTACAAGTATTTCCTTTGTGTCACCAGTACTAGGCTACAGCTGATGCTTCTTGCCCAAGGGGTCTACCAAAAAAAGCCCAGTAATTCCAGAGAGGCTCACACTGAAGGCCTCCAGGTCATGAGTCGTGCAATTTACTACCAAACCACACAGGACCAGTAGCCTGGGCCTGAGTTATAATAACTCTTTTGAACTGCACCAAATTCAAAGCATCTGCAGACAACATAATAAATTATTAAGTCTTGTTCATTTGATGATTTCTGGCCTTGATAGGATAGAAAATATTGTGGAAAAGGAGAAAATGCTAGTTACCAGCATTTTCTTCTTTTCCCAAAATGTTTTCTGTAGGATTCTTTCTCGGGTCGTTAATGATTGGGATTGTGTGGTAAAGAGTTAAATATTTCTTATCCTTTCACAGTTCATAAAGATTTAAAATGGCAAAACAGTCCATTGCTTCTGTATTATTATTTTTGACAAAGTAATGACATTGTATTATCATATAAAAAGAAAAGATAGTCGGGCTGGAATTCAATTTACAAAGGACCCTAACAGGGATGTACTGTATGAAAATGACCAGTTTATTGTTAGAGTATTTTTAGGGTTGAATAACAAAACCTAATGGACATTGAAGTACTGTACTCAACTTTGAGTGGATGATAACAGGAGTGCCAACATTACATCACACTGTCAAGATTGTTGACATTTAACATAGAACATTGAGTGTATACCCATTATAATCTGACTTTCTATAGCCATGGTAATGATGATGGGAAAGAAAGCTTGGGAAAAAAATTGTAAGAAAAGTACTAAGCTGTTTTGCTCTTTTTATCATACTTTCTGTAAAATTTATTGAAAATAAAAAAAAGTTTCTGTTTTTTTACAGATACTAAGTCTTGTTCATCGTGTAATAAGCCATTTAACTTAAGTTTTGGTCGGGTCTGAAAAAAATCTGAATAGACATGACATCCCAAGTTGTTTCTGCAGATGACCACCTGTCCATTTTCAAACACTTAAAGACAAAGAGTTGTTCACTCCTTAGGTCTTCTATTTGACCAAATTGTTGGCTTTACAAACACATATTTTGCTTTAACTCTTTACCAAACAACAAAAATTAGCCTATTCCAAATTCAAAGCACTTGTAGATGACAAAATAAACACAACTCAAAAGTTGAAATTTGTTTCCAGCAGGGTGGAAAACATTGTGGGAAAAGGAGAAAATGCTGATTACCAGCTTTTTCTCCTTTTCCCACAATGTTTTCAAAAGGTTTATAATTTAAGCGTTGTAAGAACCAGGGATTGTTTGGTAAAGGATTAAATGTTTGATCTACATGGTGTCAAGGCACAGGTCACAGTAACATGGCCTGTCCAAGTTTTTCAAACATTATAGCACTTAACTGTAACCCTTTACCATACAATCCCATGTTTCAAGGACCCTGTTGGAGAGAACTTTTAAAAACACTGTGGGAAAGGAGAAAATTTTCAGTGTTCCCACTGAAAATTTTATTTGGGGGTTTTCTGTACCCCCTACAATTGAAAAATGGGGGTATAGGATAATGGGGGTACAAATTCAGAAAAATAAAAACTAGTATACCCACAACTCTAAATTGTTTACTTAATATCTCATTTTCATTTAGATGCAGAACAATCATATAGATTTACTATGTAAATGTACATTTTGAAATGTAACTGACAGTTAAAGAATTGTTTGGCAAAGTGTTAATTAGTAAACTAATAGTCTTTATGCTCATGTTTTCACATGTCTTATCGACATTAATCATTGTCGAAGTCTCAGTAAAGACAGCCATCATGGCAATTGTACTTTCGTTTCGATATAGTTTAGAACAGTGTTCCGAACATGCTGCAGTCGGAACATAATTCCGGAAAAGTGTATTGTGTTCTGATATATTCCTTTCGCACATTCTAGAACAGCATTCCAGAGCACAGAACATTAGCCAGAATTGCTGAAAGGAATACACCCAGCATTCCAGAACATTGGCCAGAACAGGTGAAAGGAATACACCCCATATTAACCCATTACCACACAATCCCTACTTTTGACGCCCCTGAGAAAGAAGCCCTTTGAAAACACTGTAGGAAAAGGAGAAAATGCTGGTAACCAGCATTTTCTCCTTTTCCCACAGTGTTTTCTACCCTTCCAAGAACAAATTTCAATTTTTCAGTCACTTTTATTTTGTCGTCTGCAAATGCTTACAATTTTAACCAGTCTACAATTTTGTCGTGTGGTAAAGAGTTAAAACATAGGACTGCTGGATAAAGAGTCTATGGCTTGGACTATTTTTCATCAGCTATCAAAATAGTTTAAATCATTTGTATTGAAACTCATAAAAAGTACAAAATCCATAAAATCAAAGTGATTCACACACCAATAATCAATAGACAATCAATCATAAAACTACTTTGTTCGGCTTTCTCTGTATTTGGATACAGCAGCTGGATATTAATTCAAAATAATACCAATGGCAAAAATGGAGAGGTCCCTTGAATTAATCCTTACCAAATGACAAAATTCTAGACTGGTCCAAATTGGAAACATTTGCAGAAGGCCAAATGATTTAATGTGGCATAAAAATTGAATTTGAATTTGGAGAGGTAGAAGACATTATGGGAAAATGAGAAAATGCTGTTTACAAGCCATTTCCTTCCTTTCCCTCAAAAGGCCTACATAATTATCAGAGTAGTTAAAAGTCGGCATTGTGTGGTATACAGTTAAAGCATCTTTCAATACAATGATTGCATCCAATTGCTGTAGTTTTCCCATGAAAAAACCACAGCAAAAACATATTTTTAGATGACTTTTCCTAGGCTTAAATGCTTCCTGAGGAAGGAACTGATAGGCTTTCAACATGTCCATCATAAACAGGGTCATTAGGGGCCAATACTGACCCCCTAATTATTTTAACATGTAGCAAGGGACCATGGTTGACTTGTCTTTGATAGCATTTTCATATCATGATTTTCACTTGGATGAACTTATTTCTGTAACTGTGACAAAGATCTGGAGATCAAGTTTCAAAACAGTGTGGTAAATAGAAAATACTGGTAAGCTCAATGATCATAATTACGTTCCGTATTTTCACAACACCCATTTATATGACATGCTTTTAAATTACATTAATTTTACAGACTAAAGATGGCTCAAATAATGTAATTTGTGTCTAAATGGGTTGAAAACATTTCGGGAAAAGGAAAAAATGCTGGTTACCAGTATTTTCTCCTTGTCCAATAATGTTTTTAACAGTTTTATTCAGTTTTATTCTGCATGGTCCTTAAAGGTGGCCCTTCAGAATTTGGGACGAAAATTTTACAAAAATACAAAAGTATCATCTTTATACTCCCAAAGCCTTATAATCGTCATCCATAAAACCCCAGTAGTCGAAAACCATCCGACAACACGAGAAATTCGAGATTTACTACGGCCAAGGTCGACATCGACGGGAAACATGTTCTATTTTTACATGAACAACTAGGTCATTTACATACAAGAAATACACAGACGAAGCCTCAAATATAGCGTCCGAAGAAGATATTAAGAAAAATAATTACATGTTTGTTATGTAATGGAATTTAAGCGTCATTAGTCACGTGCCAGTCACTTAACATTCCCACAATGCATTTTTTTATTTTTGGCGCGAAATCTAAAAATAGCTTAAGAGGCTACGTAGCCTTTTAAGGGAATACCATCAAAAAAATTTTTTTTGGTAATTGTATGATTCTTAATTATAGATGATTTGTATTGTTTTTTCATATAAATTTCAGTGATATATATATTTTTTGATTTGGTGTGATGTAAAATTTCTAAGTACCCACCTTTAAGACTTTGGACTGTATGGTACAGGGTTAAAATACGATCTACTGGTTCAGATACTATCTTTTTTAAAAAAAAAAAAAATGTCTTTATCGTCCATATTTATTACCCTGAAAATTAACAGAGCAGTCGCTTAACTCTTTATCAAAAGACAAAATTTTTGACTGGTCCAAATTGAAAGCATTTGCAGACGACAAAATAAATGTGGCTCAAAAATTGAAACTTGACTTCAAAAAAGTGGAAAACAATGTGAGAAAAGGAGAAAATGCTGGTTACCAGCATTTTCTCCTTTTCCCACTATGTTTTCAAAAGGAATCTTCCTCAGGATAGTTAATAGTCCAGACTGTGTTGTATGGAGTTAATGTCGTCTTCAGCATTCCAAGGCATAAGTCAAAATGAAAAGGTCATGAAAACTGGACCACAAAAATTTTATCATGAAATCAAAATGTTAGCCTTGGCTTTGTACAAAGAGAAAATGGTGCTCACAGACAATTGCTAAACATCTCATAAAAGCCCTATAAATATCATTTACCAGACCCCGACTGAACATAAAATGGTCACTACAACAAACTGACCAAAGTGACCAAACACCACCTCAAGCACCTCCACTATCATGTCATGCAACACCACAAATAAAACTGAAATAAAACTCCGCTAAATGGCCATTTTGTTATGGATATCAAATAAGATAACTTTCACACAATCCCCCATGCTTAACCTTTTCTTAAGGCAAAAACATTTGACTTTTAAAATAATTTGCTTCTATGAGTATTTCATAATTAATCAGAGTCCCAAATTCAAAGCATTTTTCAGACGACAAATAGAAATGACTGAAAATCTAAGATTTGTATCGGGAAGGGTGGAAAATGTTGTGGGAAAAGGAGAAAATACTGGTTACCAGCATTTCCCCTTTTCCAACAATGTTTTCTAAAGGCTTCTTACACAGGGTCGTTAAAAGTCAGGATTATGTGGTAAAGGTTTGAGATAATACTTAAGTATGGTATAGTTTTTCTGCCACCAGTTACGAGATAACTATCAAGTTATAACTCTCAAGATTATTTTAGAAAACTATTGCGATAAATGAAAGTTTCCTAGAAATTTTATCTACATAAAGTGAAAAGTTGTACTTGCTAATTTGCAACATGTACCATAGCAAACTGCGGCCCAGATCTACATGTTATAAGGATGGTGTTCGAGTCTCATGTTTATGTATTTCTCACGACCCTGTGCCAAGCAATACAACATTTTAATGACCTTTCAACCCATTACCACACAATTCCTACTTTTGACGTCCCTGAGAAAGAAGCCTTTAGAAAACACTGTGGGAAAAGGAGAAAATGCTGGTAACCAGCATTTTCTCCTTTTCCCACAGTGTTTTCTACACTTCACAAAACAAATTTCAAATTTTCAGTCACTTTTATTTTTTCGTCTGCAAATGCTTTCAATTTGAACCAGTCTAAAATTTTGTCATGTGGTAAAGAGTTAACAACATGTACCATAGCATTGAGCTAAGGCCCAGATCTACACGTTATAAGGATGGTGTCTCATGTTTATGTATTTCTCATGGCCCTGTACCAAGCAATACAACATTTTAATGACCTTTTAAAAACATTTTAAGATCCCTTACTACAACGATGTTTTCCGCCATTCCAAATACAAATTCAATCAATTGAAAATTTTTAAATTATCAACTGCAAATACTTTCAAAAATTTTGTTGTTTGATAAACAGTTGATTTAATTACACATAATCCAGACTTTTAACAACCCTGAGACAGCTTTTGAAGTGATTGTGGAGAGAGGAGAAAATGCTGGTAACCAGCATTTTTTTCTTTTTCCCACAATGTTTTGTATCCTTCCTAAAACAAATTTCAATTTTTCAGTCACATTTATCTTGATGTCTGCATATTTTTTATACCCCACAAAACTCTGTTTGGGGGGTATATAGGAGTCAGCTTGTCGGTCGGTCTGTCCGTCCGTCGGTCCGTCGGTTGGTCTGTAGCTTTTTGTCCACTCTATTTCTCATAAACTACTGGACGAATTTTATTCAAACTTCACAGGTAAACTCAGTATCAAGCAGAGATGTGCATATGAAATGTTGGTTATGGTTCATTGATTTTTCACTGAGTTATGGCCCTTTCATGAAATTTCTTGTCCGCTCTTTTTCTCATCAACTATTGGACAGATTTGGTTCAAACTACACAAATAGACTCAGTGTAAAGCAGAGATGTGCATATCATATTTTGGTTATGGTTTATTTAGGTTTCATGGAGTTATGGCCCTTCAATGATTCTGGACAAATTTCTTTTTCATACTTGAATTTTGTCCGGAGCATATCTCCAAAACTATATTAGCTAGGGTTATGAAATTTCATGGGTGGATAGATCTCATCGAGGGGGAGTGCAGTGCACAGGAATCATAACTCCTGCTTGCTTAATTTTTGAGTTATTGCCCTTTGTCGTTTTTAATACTTGAATTGGGTCCGGTGAATATCTCCAAAACTATACTAGTTAGGGTTATGAAATTTCATGGATGGATAGATCTCATCAAGGGGGAGTGCAGTGCATAGGAATCATAACTCCTGTTCCCTTAATTTTTGAGTTATTGCCCTTTGTCGTTTTTAATACTTGAATTGGGTCCGGTGAATATCTCCAAAACTATACTAGTTAGGGTTATGAAATTTCATGGATGGATAGATCTCATCAAGGGGGAGTGCAGTGCATAGGAATCATAACTCCTGTTCCCTTAATTTTTGAGTTATTGCCCTTTGTCGTTTTTAATACTTGAATTGGGTCCAGTGAATATCTCCAAAACTATACTAGCTAGAGTTATGAAATTTCATGGGTGGATAGATCTCATCAAGGGGGAGTGCAGTGCATAGGAATCATAACTCATGCTCCCTTAATTTTTGAGTTTTTGCCCTTTGTTGTTTTTCATACTTGAATTTTGTCCGGAGCGTATCTCCAAAACTATACTAGCTAGGGTTATGAAATTTCATGGATGGATAGATCTCATCGAGGGGAAGTGCAGTGCACAGGAATCATAACTCTTGCTCACTTGATTTTTGAGTTATTGCCTTTTGTCATTTTTCATACTTCAATTTGGTCAGGTGCATGCCCCAGCTTAACAACTAGGGGTAAGACGGGCGTATCTTGCGACAATTTGCCACTCATGTTCAACTCTTACTTTTGTACTCAACCATTCTGCATTCTGTGACAAAGACCTGTTTGGTGGCAAGGAGCTGGTGGGGGGTATGATCACGTTGAGTGATAGCTCTACTTTAATTTGGACCAGTCCAAAATTCTGTGGTAAGGAGTTAATAAACTAGTCTCACTGTCTGACGAACTCTCCTTTCTTTCAAATTCTATCCCTATACCTCTAGGATACAAAAAATCCCAAATGCATCATTAATTGTCATTAGGGTAGAAGGTATCTGTGTGGAGTTATTCAAATGAAGCACATTTTACAAACCATGTGATTAGATATTGAATGCCAATTGTAAAAAGTACAGGTGTATGACAGCCCTAATGCACAGGATGGGGCTAAATTGTTCCGCCCAGTCAGGTGTCAGGCACCCTGACATAGATAGGGGCATTATATATGTCTCCTACAGCCTGGGTCAATAAAACTGCCAACAATTCTTTTTGAGCAAAGAATTTGACCAGATTCACCCTGCTAACCACTCTAATGACTCATTAACCCATTACCACACAATCCCTACTTTTGATGCCCCTGAGAAAGAAGCCTCTTGAAAACACTGTGGGAAAAGGAGAAAATGCTGGTAACCAGCATTTTCTCCTTTTCCCACATTGTTTTCTACCCTTCCCAGAACAAATTTCAATTTTTCAGTCACCTTTATTTTGTCGTCTGCAAATGCTTTCAATTTGCAGTGTAAAATTTTCTCGTGTGGTAAAGAGTTAACTCTTTACCAAATGATAGCCTGGTGCAAACTGAAAGCATTTGCAGACGAAAAAATGAAAGAGACTAAAAAATTGAAACTCCTTTTTGGGAAAGGTAGAAAACATTGTGGGAAGGCTAGAAAACATTGAGGGAAAAGGAGAAAATGCCTAAAACAATGTTCTCAAAATGCTTTCTTCTCAGGGTCATCAAAAGTGGGGCTTGTGTGGTAAAGAATTAGCTCTTCATCATGCAGACATGACTTTTAATTCTTTACCATACATTCCTGACTTTTAACGACCTTTAGAAGGAAAGCTTTTGAAAACTTTGTAGGAAAAGGAGAAAATGCTGGTAACTAGCATATTCTCCTTTTTCCACAATGTTTTCTAGTCTTCCCAAATTAAGTTTAAATTTTTGAGTCACCTTTATTTTGTCGTCTGCAAATTTATACTTTCAATTTGGACCAGTCTGAAATTTGTCGTATGGTAAAGAGTTAAATACCTTCATAATACATAATAGGAAAAGGAGAAAAAGCCAGTAATCAGCATTTTCTCCTTTACCCAACATGCTTTCTACCATGCAAAAGACAAATTTCATTATTTGAGGCCCATAAATATTGTTGTTGTTGAAGCTAGAGCTGTCACTGAATGAGACTTAATACCCCCGCCAGCGCTTTGATTTTGTACATAGACGGACACATAGGCTGATTCCAGTTTTACTCTGAAAACATTCGTTTTGCAGGGGTATATTTATAATGTGAAAAGGAGAAAATGCATCCTCCTTTTCCCAAAATGTTTTCCACCATACAAAAGAAAAAATTCACTACACACTGATGTCTGCAAATGCTTTGAATTCCGACAAGTCCAAAATTCTGCCGTCTGGTGGGGGTGACCTTTCTTCTAAACAAATATTTTCTAGACATGTCCAACATTGAAAGCATGGTGATAATGTGCAACCAGATAAAATATGTTTCTGAACACGTGGAAAAGGTTGTGAAAACGAGAAATACTGGTTAGCAGCACTCTCTCCTTTTCCTGAAATATTTTCTATACTTTTAACCCCTTACCAGACAGTAACCAAATTTTGGGACTGCCTGAATTAAAAGCATTTGCAGATGGCAAACTCATTGTTACCTTAACCCTTTACCCCACAAGGCATTTCTATGGTATCTCTAATTGACTCTAAATAACAGCAAGGATGAAGCAGTTTCTTATTGGTATATGACACCTTTTGATAGCATAGAAAACATTGTGACAAAAGGTGAAATTGCAATTTCACCTTTTGCCACAATGTTTTCCAAAGGCTTCTACAAGCTATGCGTAGAAATGAGTATCTATGGAGTAAAGGGTTAACAACTGCATAACTATGGATTGGATAGAGTATAAAACATTTTGGAAAAGGAGAAAATGCTGGTATCAGCATTTTCCCCTTTTACCACAATGTTTTCATAAGCCTTTTTTCTCAAAGGTATTGAACTTGCGATTGTACAGTTAAAGGATAGGGTTCACGTAACACAGCCTTTCATTGTATGGATTTTGCTTAGAAAATCTGTAGGTAATCAATGCATGGAACCAGCATCTTTCATAAATCGATTATTGATTACTGAAGTCTTAGGCGAATCCATAATTTATGTTTTTTTGGCAACGAAAGGCCATGTTACAGGAATCTGCAGGGCGATTGGGTACCGACGGGTTTCTGGTAGTATCAGGGATGATTTCGGAGATTAATCGTTGTCGATATATCGGTGCTTGGCCGACAAAAATAGCGTTTTTGTTATGATCGGTGAGGTGTCGGCCAAATTTACCCCCAAGTTAAAATCTAACGATCAATCGGTGGAACTTTTAGGTTTTGGAGAAGTCGGTAAAGCCTCTGTCACTAATCGCCGGCAAGCAACCGTGGCACTGCCAACTATCTGACGGACTGCGGCCGACTTTGTACACATCGCCGATATTTCTGACCATTTTCCGACTTTTTCTGCGCCGTAAATTATCGGAGACTTATAATTGACATCTCGCCGGGCCTCTTTCGATGCAACAAAGGCGCCCAGCCAGGTCCCAGCCGATGGCATGCATATCCGTGTGTTCCCATCTACTAATCATTGATCTCTTGCAAATTACTAGCTGATTACTTCACGACGTACCGCTGAGTAGCCGGCAACTAATTCCAACATCGGCAGTATTTATACACTGGTAGCCATTGTAATATCTGAAAAGTTGTTCAACTGCATTTTAGTGTAGGTGTTATCATCCCATTATGTGACAGAAGAAGGAGAAAGCTGGCCTTCCTGAGGGCACAGTACGCCCTTCTTCAAAAAGACCAGGTGCTGATAGCAGCGCTTGTGGCGGAAAGGGAGGAAGGAGTCGTCTTAGATGCCATACCCAATGTACTTCAAAAAAAAAAAAAAACTCTGCGAAAATATCCTGGAGTCTGTCCCTTTTGTATTGACTTTTGGCGGGCCTGGACAAGCAAATGAACGGCAGTAGACCGCTGTAGCTCGGTGTACAATTGCTGACTACTTTTGATGCTACGCTGACCTTTCTTTGATCGGCCGGGCGGGCACCTGCAACAATCAGCTGGGCGCCGGCAACAGCACGCCGGCGTATCAGCAGCATATCAACATTGATCACCGATTGTTCGGTCCTACCAGTGCTGCCTAGTTGCAATACAAAGGAAATAGCTGCCAGTGGGGCGTCACTTTTATGTGACCGCTAGACAAATTGATCCCCATACAAACACAGAAGTCGGTCTGTCGTTATTTGTTACTGATCAGCTAAAAAAAAAATGGGGAACTGCCGACATATCGGCTCCGCCAATTTTTATGTGACTTCAGCGTATTAAGGAATTATGTAAAAACTCATAACCAAATGCCAGAATTTTACATGACAAAATAAATGTGACCAAAAAGTTGAAATTGGTTTTGTGACTGGTAGAAAACACTGTGGGCAAAGAAGAAAATGCTAGTCACCAGCATTTTCTCATTTCCCCACAGTGTTTTCAAAAGGCTTATTCTTCAGGGATATTAGCTCTTTACAACACAATCCCCATCTTTTAAGGACCCTGTGTAAGAGATCATTTGAAAACATTGTAGGAAAAGGATAAAATGCTGATAACCAGCATTTTCTCCTTTTCCCACCATATTTTCTACCCTGCTGGAAACCAATTTCAATTTTTGAGTTACGTTTATTTTGGCATCTCCAAGACTTAGTGCTTTCAATTTCCACCAGTCTATTCTTTTGTAGTCTGGTAAAGAGTTATACTCATGATTGTGTAGAAAAAGGACTATGTAAAACAAATCCTTTTCCAAACGACAAACTTTTTTAGACGTTTCCAAATTGAAAGAGTTTGCAGATGACAATTTCAAATTTGATGAAAATTGCAGAAAGTTTTCAAAAGAGGTAGAAAGCACTGTGGGAAAAGGAGAAACTGCTCCTTTTTCCACAGTGTTTTCAAAATACTTGTACAGCAGACACGTAAAAACCAGGGCTTGTTTGGGAAAGGGTTAAGTGAAATTCAAAAACTATACATGATTCCTACCTTTTGGGTCTAATCAACTTCTGCAGATCATAACAGTGTGAAGAAAGAACAAAGTGTGAACAACTAAGACGGATGTGCAAAGAAAGTGTGAGAAAAACACTTGAGACACCGCAACTTTGTTCTCATTTAGGGTGTGTTTCTGTCACCTTGGTAACATCAGGCCCGGAATTAATTTTCTTTTTTGAAAGTACAGCTGCAAGTAAATGAAAACAAACTTTTGAATTAAAATCTTTTATAACAACTTTCTATACAAAGTTCTTTTTGGTAATGAATTGATTTGCACTTCTCAGCCTGCACAATTAGTTAATTCTTTACCACATACAACATCGACTTTTGATGACCCTGAGAAAGTAGCCTATAGAAAACATTGTGGGAAAGGAGAAAATGCTGGTAGCCATATTCACTAATCTTAAAATATTTAGCCCCTTACCATAACCTTAACCATCGTGATAGGGAATCCTTTCAAAAGTATTGATGGAAAAGGAGAAAATGCTGGTAACCAGCATTTTCTCCTTTTCCCAAAATATTATCTACCCTTTCAAGGTGAAATCGCAACATTTGAGTTCCATTTATCTACTGCATATGCTTCCAATTAAGGCAAGTCCAACATTTTGTCATATGATTAAAAGTTAATTCAATACCAAATGACAATATTTTAGGTTTGTCCAAATCCAAAGCATTTGCAGATGACAAAATAAAAGTCACAGAAAATTTGAAATTTGTTTTGTGAAGGGTAGCATTTTCTCCTTTTCCCACAATGTTTTCAAAAGGCTTCTTCCTTAGGGTCGTTAAAAGTCGTGATTGTATGGTAAAGATTTAATGAGTAAATAAGCTTTACTGCCATTTAACATCTAGATCAGCAGCTGCAAAAGGGGATCAAAGTGCAAAAAGTGTCGACTGGTTACTGTTGGCATTTTCTCCTTTTCCAATAATGTTTTTCAAACAAGCCTTCATCCTGGAGGTTGTTAGAATTTAGAAGTTTGTGTTGAATTTACCTTTATGTAAACGTGAGTTTGGCACGCCCACCTTAATAACATGTTATATCGGTTGTCAAGCCTGACAAGCTAACCAAAAAATGGTGTTAAATACAAAAAGAAAGAGACTTTATTTCAGTTTTATTCTAGCTGATATTTCGCTCCAGGTTAATTACAACAATTTTTTTTTTAAATTTTAATTGATTGATAACACAATAGCTGTTTTGATATAATTAAATAGACATGATCAAATTACAGGATGTCTATCACAAATTGTGTCAGACTTTTTTGTATACATGACACCCAATGCTGCTTTTTCATTGGCTGATAAGACTTTGGAAGACTTTTGAATCAAAATCGCCAGAAAGGTCGATTGGATGACATGTATTGATATTTTTTCTTAACCAGGCATTAAACTGCCCTATCACAGAGCATCACTTGCTCGATATTAGACAAATAATCACCAATATTGAAATGTCTAACCCCTTAGCACAACTTTAACCATTCTGATTGGGAGGCCTTTTGAAAACATGTCTACCCTTTCAAAGCGAAATCTCAACATTTGAGTTCCATTTGTCTTCTGCGTATATTCCAATCTAGGCAAGTCCAAACTTTTGTCAAATATTTTAAAATTGACTCAGTACCAAACAACAATATTTCCGGCTTGTCCAAATCAAAAGCATTTGCAGACGACAAATAAAAGTGACAGAAAATTTGAAATCTATCTGTTTTTTGAAGGGTAGAAAACATTGTGGGAAAAGGAGAAAATGCTGGTTACCAGCATTTTCTCCTTTTCCCACAATGTTTTTAGCGGCTTCTTTCTCAGGGTCATCAAAAGTAGGGATTGTGTGGTAATGGGTTAAGGGTGCATGGATAGCAAGATGCCACAAAATCAGCACTTTCTCCTTTTCCAACATTGATTTCTAACCTTTCAGAGACAACTCTACACATTTGAGTCCTCTTTGTCGTTACGATATGATTTCACTTTTGACAAGTCCAAACTTTTTATCATAGGTATAAAGTTTAGAGTTCAAGAAAGGCACAAGGCCACAAAAATAGCCCAGCTTCTTGGATTGTCAGTTACCCCGCCCAAACCATCAGAGACTAATCAAGCACATGCTGAGAAAAATAAATAAAAAGTTTACAAATAAATCAGAAGGAAACATTCAAACCCCCAGATGATTAATTATATGGATTTATCCACCGACTTAACCCTATCCACAATATAATCCCATCTTTTGAACCATTTGAGGGAAAAAGACCTCTTAACTCTTTACCGCACAATGACGACTTTTCACGACCTTTGAAAAAAGGCCTTCTGAAAACATTGTGGGAAAAGGAGAAAATGCTGGTAACCAGCATTTTCTCCTTTTCCCACAATGTTTTGTACTCTTCACAAAACAAGTTTGAAATTTTCATTCACTTTTATTTTGTCGTCTGCAAATGCTTTTGATTTGGACAAGCCTGAAATATTGTCGTTTGGTAATGAGTTAACCCTTTACCACACAATCCCGAATTTTAATAACCCTGAGATAGTGACCTTTTGAAAACATTTTGGGAAAAGGAGAAAATGCTGGTAACAAGCTTTTCTCCTTTTCTCACAATGTTTTCTTCCCTTCCCAAAGCAAATTTTAATTCTTTAACTCTTTACCACACAACAAAATTCTAGACTTATCCAAACCGAAAGCATTTGAAGATAACACTCTCAGTTTGGCTGAACAATATGACTAATTGTTTGATAGTATAGAAAACATTGTGGGGAAAGGAAAAAATGCTGATAACCAGCATTTTCTCCTTTTCCCATAATGTTTTCAAAAGGAAGTTTCTCCAGGGTCGTTAAAAAAGTTGGCATTGTGTGGTAAAGGGTTTTTTAAACACATTTAATATGTCGTCTGCAAATGCTTTCAATTTGGATCAGTCTACAGGCGCATAGCATGCATTTTAAGATTGACTGGGGGTCTAACTTGGAAATACTGAGATTTTTTGCGTGGTTATTGCATTGCACTCAAAACTTACATTTTAGTTACTATGATTTTCAAAATTATTGGGGGAGGGGGGGGGCTCAGCCCCTCCCCCCCCCAGCACCCCCTTTTCCTACGGGCCTGGTCTAAGATTTTGTCGTTTTGTAAAGAGTTAACTCTTTACCAGACAATACTACAAACAAATTCACAGCATTAATTTTGCAGACAACAAAATAAAGGTGCCTCAAATGATGATTTCTGTCTATTATGAGGTAGAAAACATTGTGAGAAAAGGAGAAAATGCTGGTACCAGCATTTTTTTCCTTTTCTCATAATGTTTAAAAAAAAATCTTTTTTTTCTTCCCTCAATGTTCTTAAAACTTGGGATTGTGTGGTCTAGAGTTGAAGGGACACATCCTGGGAAGTAGAGAAAATGCTGATATGCCAGAATTTTCCGAATTTCTATGTTTCTACTCTTTTACAATCAATTTTCATGATTTGCAACACATGTGTATGTTGTTTTTTGCCTGAAACTTTTTTCAACTGTCTAAAATTTTACTCTGCAGTGAAGTGTTATGTCCATCATTTCTGATAATATTTGAATCCCTGAAACCGTAAGGGCCTTGGTACCCTTTATCATTATTACAGGAAGAGTTTTCTTTACAGGAAGAGTTAAGTTAGAAAACAGGACTGGTTCAGAATAAGCAGTCTTACTCTCCACGACATAATATTGGAAATGTAACAGTAAACGAGTCTTGGCACTATGTCATAGCACTTATTAAATGAGATGCAAATCGCTATCATGTGACATACTCAAAGACCTAGTCTGAATATACATTTACGATAAAGAAGGTTGTCTCGATCAATGGCATCCATGAAATCATTGGGCTTCTCCCTGCATTTTCTACATGTATATCATGCCAACCAATATCGTAACTGATATGATCAAGTTTTCGATCGATCTTATGTGTGTTGTGAATTGGGTTATCCTATATTTTCTAGTTATAAATAGTGAAAATTGCCTATTTTTGGACTTTACTGGGGCTTTAATCATAGCCCTATTATGTACTACCAGTTAATCAACGTTTCAGAGAGTTTGATCATATTAACCCATTACCACACAATCCCTACTTCTGACGCCCCTGAGAAAGAAGCCTATAGAAAACATTGTGGGAAAAGGAGAAAATGCTGGTAACCAGCATTTTCTCCTTTTCCCACAATGTTTTCTGTAACCCTTCACAAAACAAATTTCAAATTTTCAGTCACTTTAATTTTGTCGTCTGCAAATGCTTTCAATTTGGACCAGTCTACAATATCATTGTTTGGTAATGGGTTAATCATAGCCCTATTATGTACTACCAGTTAATCAACGTTTCAGAGAGTTTGATCATATTAACATGGACAGCAAAATATACTAGTCTTATACAGTTTGGGCATGATTTCAGAGAAATGGTAGAGTAGTGATTACTTTGAAAACAATTCTTTGCTTCAGTTTTAGACTCAAGACTTAGTGTTGACCAGATTGGTAAGCAGTCAAGTCTTTAAACTAGGGAGAAGTTATTCCTTTGAATTAAAAAAAATAAAGAGTAAAGAAATAGCAAAACTGAATATGAAATACACTGAAAAAATATGTCATTCATGGCAAAGTCTCCATTTGTGACTTTAAGGTCTTACACATTCTACTGTAATCTTTGTTTCACATTTTATTGATGCTCCTCTGACCTTCTCCAGGAACCATGTGTTGAGAATGGAAGGACCAGGGCCCGTTTTCTGGATTTGTAAGTAACACAACTTTTGATTGACTAAATCGAATATTTTCGCCAATCAGAGGTTTTGTTTCTTACAAACGTAGAAGATTCTAGAGATAAGACACAGAATGTTGATGAATATGGACCCAAGTTTGAGAAATGCGACTTTGGAGCTCAATCCTTTACAACACAATCCGAAATTTTAATGACCTTAGGGAAGGTGAAAGCATTGTGAAAATGGGAGAAAATGATGGTGAGCAGCATGTTCTCTTGCTTATTAATGACAGGTTCAATCATTTGTGCCATATTCGATTCATTTTCCATAAATGCTTTCATTTAAAAGTCTGAAATTTTATAATCTAGAAAGGAGTTTTAAAAGTCACCCTAAAATAAATGGAAATAAAGCAACAATGTGTTTCATTCAAAGCTCGACCAGTGCAAATGTATTTTTCACAATATTGTAAAGAAAAACTAATCTTGTGGCACTTGAAAGTTCAGTCTCAACTAATGATGCCAATTTATTTTTTCAAGTGACTTTAATTCAATTTCTTGGGAAGTCAGATGGACACAATTCTTTTCTCATCAGATGGCTTAACACTTTACCATACATACCCCCAGGTTTTTATGACCCTGAGACAGAAGCCTTTTGAAAACATTGTGGGAAAACGAGAAAATGGTGGTAACCAGCATTTTCTCCTTTTCCCAGAATGTTTTTTATCCTGCTGTAAACAACTTTAAAATTTTGAGTTACCTTTATATAGTCATCTGGAAGTGCTTTCAAATTGTACCTGGGTCTAAATTTTTTTGATGGGTAAAGAGTTAACAGTGATTTTAACATACAAATTTGCAGATAACTTTGAAAGTATATTTTGTTTATTTATTTGTTTTCAACATGTGTCATTCAAGGTTGGCTACAGTTAAACCCTATTAGGAAGTATGATGGCAAAATGACCCTCTCATTATAAATAACATTTACTTTCACTAATTGTTTACAAAACATCTTTGCTGCATTTATGTGGGAGATTGCAACAAGTTGACCCATCCATTAAACACTTTTGTTGGTTTATCAATTTTGCAATAAAATCTATACGTAACATTTTCAAATGTCATGAAATAAAAATAAAAAGCAAAATATAAAAATAATAAATTAGTAAAGAGAATTATCTGAGTAAATATCTGTAAAATATCATGATTGTACTAGATGAAAGTTCAAAATGCTATTTTTGACAAACAGACACCAATGTGGTATTAGGGCCAAGGGTTCAATTTACCCATGCTGAGCAGAAAAATGGAAAATGCATTGACCAATGGTCAGGGCTGGGTCAGTTTGGTATGGTCCACTGGACATTGTCTTAAATGTCCCACCAGGGTATCTACACTCCGACCTATTTCTGCCAGAATTCATTTATCAAACAAAATGGGGAAATTTTGTAAAAGCAATGGCTATTTACTTAAGAATCATGTCATCCATGAGAATGAATCAAAAGCCAACAGATTACCATTAGCTCAATCCTAAAATTGTTAAGTGCACACAGGCACTTGATGTTTGACAAACTTTACAACTTTTGTTGGTTTGTTTGTATTGGAGTTTAATGCCGTTTTAACAGCTTAGGTCATATAACAAGAGTCAGTGCCCCTATGCATGTGTTTCCTGGCTTTCTCTCACCAGTGCTAGTATAACTTTCTTTCCAAGCCACCGGCTACTTTTTCCAAATACATCAAAGGTATGAGGTGAAAACTCTACAATCCATGATCATATTATTATATTAGACGTGGTGTCAAAATGTTTTTTACCTTCCAAATAATATTTATCTGTTTATTTCCTCCATTGTATGAATAAATTACTGCTGAATAATATGAAAGTATTTTTCTTGTATCAATATGTTAAAAATACTGAAAAATATCTAAAAGTTGTTTTACATAGGTATTATAGTTGGAAAAATTGTCTTATGTATTGTGTTGTGTTTTACAGGTTAAAATTTGTCAAAAATGGACACTTTGGTCACGTGGGAACTCTGGCAAGGCTGTGACGTACAGACTAACTATTACAATTGTGAGTTTTAGCTTCTCTACCAATATATTAGCTTACTAAATCTTTGTCAAACTAATGCAGGGGGAAGAAAAAATTGCCAATCAGAAATTAAGTGTTTTCACATGAAACTTAATAAATTTCAGTTTTCCCACATTCATGTCTCTGCCCAGGATTCATATCAAATGTTCTCAAAGCCAAGCCTGGTTCTGATACATTTCAAGTTTGTTTCCAATTACCAAGGTCTGAATTTGGATTAAGCCTAATCCTTGTACCCTTTCTCAAGATACATTATTTCAGATGTCATCTTACTTTCTCACGAAGATAGTTGCAAAGGTTTTCACTAATTACCTGCTTGTAACATCTATTGTCAGTTTTATCATTCAAGTTTATCAACAAATGGTTAAAAAAAAATCTTGCCATGTAGATCCACGAATCTCCAAAAATATTTCCTTGACAAGTTGTGAGAATACATGTAGTTTTAAGTATCAGCAGTTGACTGTTATCTCTATATCACACAACACAATTTTAGAAGTGTTCAAATTGGAAATCATTTTGTAGACACAACAAAATTTGTCTTTGAAAGAGTAGAAAACACCATGGAAACTGGAGAAAATGCTGGTTAGTAGGTTACTTAAATTTTCTCTTTTTCCCAAAATGTTTTCAAAAGGAAGGCTTCTGTCTGCAGATCTTAAAAATCTGGGATTGTTTGGAACAGGTTTAAAAAATTAAAACATTACTGTTGCTGCAAAATACTGATTATTTACATGAATTAATACTTAGTGAAAAAAAAACAACAACAACATATAATTATCATTTATGTGAAAACATTGAGGCAAAGCAGAAAAATGCTCTCATCATGAGCAATTTATCCTTTTGCCACAATCATGACTTATTCCTTCTTTTGCCATGATGTTTTTTTTTTTAGTGTGAAGGCTATACATATCATCCTATGAAAGCAGAAAACGCATCCATTATAAGGTGAGAAAATTACTGGTCAGGGTTAAAGGTTGAAGACAAATTGCCGAGGGCCAGAAAAGTCCTGGTCAATCGTTCACTGGTCACTTCTTTTTCCACTAGTATCTCCTTTCAATGGATCAAAGCTGAAGTTAATCACATCTTCTTAAGTTTCAGTCTGAAGTCAGCTGCCGAAAATATTTTGGCTACAGTTGCTTACAAGTTCTTGACCCTTGGCTTGCCCTCATGAATGATGCCTTGTTTTGCCTTTTCTTAGGGATCTAACTTGATATAACAATAGGAACTATTAATCCTTTACCACACAATGACAACTTTTAACAACCCTGAGGAAGACCCCTTTTGAAAACATTGCGGGAAAAGATTCTGTCGTTTGGTAAGGAGTTAAGACAGCTTTGATCAAAATAAAGTAGGAAAATGAGAAAATACTGGTTACCAGGATTTTCTTGTTTTCCCACTATGTTTTCTGCCCCAGCAAAAACAAATTCCATCTTTGAACCACATTAAATCTGTTGTCTGCAGACGCTTTTAATTTGGACACAATCCTGCGTTTTAAAGGCCAAGAAAAAGATGCCTTCTGAAAAAATTATGGGACAAAGAGAAATTGCTGGTAACTAGCATCAAACTGAAATTCCATCAGATGCGGCAGAATTTAAAATATTCTAAAACGAAGGACTTTTTATTTTTAGAAATGAATTTCTTTATTAATTATTAAACTTGTTTCTTTTTAACAGGACCTTTTGTGCATAAATACTGTTTGTTAACTATTTGTACAATATTTCAATAATACTAGTCTCTTATAGTTCTTCTGTAAAATGGTCATATACTTTTAACTAGAATAGTTCTTTCATTGTTTTAACTTTGCTTTGTATACGAATCAGAATGAGACTATAGTCAAGGTAATTATTTAAATTGTCATAGGTCTACAAGTGTTTCTACCTTGGACAAGTTTAGATTTTCGTCTTTTGATAAAACAATATTTTCAAAAGTCTTCCATAAATACATGTATCTATTACAAAAACCATAAAGGAACATCTTAGGACAACTTTCACAAGAGATGGACATTAATTTGCATTTTCTTCCAAAATGTATCAAATGGATACAAATGGAATTTTTAAAATTCTAAACCTAAACCATTTCAGGATTGAAGCTAGTCATTTACTTCACAAATGATTACACTAATTGTCAGTAAATGCATTTCAATGGCTTACAAAAGACCATTCCGGGAGGATATGAATTGTTCACATAGCTTCATGCTGAATGCCATTCCTCTGAATGCATTTAAAACCTATTTAAAACTGCACAAATCTTGTACAGAGATACTGGAGAAGGCTATTAGAGACAGACCCTTTTCAGAATGATGCAGTTGACCTTTTCTCATTCAAAATAAATTGAACCAGCACTGCAAAACTATCTGTGTAAATCTTTTATGATCTTTAGTACAAAAAGGTTTCTAAAAGCTGTAAAGAGTGTGTTAATAATACTGTATTACCAGTATGGATCATGGTTTCTCTATTCATCAGTTTGATAGATGATCATAGCTTTTTCAGTATGTGACTATATCCATATTATACTTTTCAGTCAGAAGGCAATACCTACTTGTGCTCCAAAGCTGTTGATAAGAATATCTCTAAAGTATCTGTCAAGAATAGAACAGTGGTCAATCAAATTGTGTGTTCCTGACCTACACTGTTAGCAAAAACTACATACTTAATAAGTTGTCCAGTCCACATTAATAGTTTAAATCATGATCTCAACCCTGATAGTGCACTTAAATGAAATTATAGACTTTCTTAATATGTGTAAAAGATGAAACCATTACAATTTCAAGACTGTTTTAATAAAAATATACGATAACAAACAAGAGAGTATAGATCAAAGATCAGGCCTCACATTTTCTTGATCTACACTCTCTGCATTTAAGCAAATTAAATCAAGATCAGGGCCAGTATTCACCAACCATTCTTAAGAACATTCTCTGTCTTATTCTCTATAATTTTCTACATTTGTAAGTATCACAACTTCTGATTGGCTAAACTGAATGGTTTAGCCAATCAGAAGTTGTGTTACTTACAAATATAGAAAACCTTGGACAATAAGACTAAGAATATTCTCAAGAATGGTTGGTGAATACCAGCCCAGGTCCACAAGGGTCAGAACCTTAACCCTTTACTCCATAGATACTCATTTCAACACACTGCTTGTAGGAGCCTTTGGAAAACATTGTGGCAAAAGGTGAAATTGCTCGTGACGAGCAATTTCACCTTTTGTCACAATGTTTTCTATGCCATCAAAAGGTGTCATATACAAATAAGAAACGGTTTCATCCTTGCTGCTATAAAGGGTCAATCAGAGATACCCTAGAAATGCCTTATGGGGTAAAGGGTTAAAACTTCAAGATAGGGAATGATGAAAAGGGCCTAGCTCATCCAGGCCTGTCAGAATCATCTATCATCAACCACAACATAACAGAGCAAGTCACAATTGCTAAATTATCTGTTCACGGATCATTTTCCAGATTTTCTGAATGGGCCCAAACTGTCACATTTAACTCTTCTCACATTCTGACACCAAAAACAAAGCTGCGTTTGTAACCTTACCTGCAGTTGTAGATAGTAACTATTGTAAAACAGAATCAGATTGAAGAAAATAGAACTTTTTATTGGATCTACCATGTCCGAAATGCTCTGATCAGAAACTCTAATGAAATCATATTCAGATTTTGAAAATTTGGAAAGGGATTTGAAAAGAAAAACAAGGGAAAGAGATCAGATAAATGATTGCCATGTATTCTCTAGTGCCATTGGTTCTAATGTCCATTTACACGAAGAGAAACAAATTGTTCACAGTTGAGACTCAGGTTTGAACACTGAGGGAAAAAAAATTTGACGTAGTTCAATCAAATTTTGATTCATTTAAACCTCTAATATTTCTGTGATTATCATATGAGAAAAAAGTATAGACTGACAATGTCAAGTATTTCCCTATGTTACACTCTAACATACAGTTTTCTAGAATAGTCCAAGCTCTGGGTATTTGCAAACAAACAGTATCAAGCATGGTTCAAATAGCAGAATTTGATTTAGCAGGACAGCTTTTTTGGAAAGTACGAATTTAAGCTGTGAACCCATTACCAAACGACAAAATTTTTGGTTTGTCCAAATCGAAAGTATTTGCAGATGACAAAATCAAAGTGACTGAGGATTTGAAATTTGTTTTGTAAAGGGTAGAAAATATTGTGGTTACCAGCATTTTCTCCATTTGCCATAATAATTTCCAGACTTTCTCATGGTCGTCAAAAGTAGGGATTATGTTGTAATGGGTTAACTAGGTTTTTCTACTTTTCCCAAAATGTGTCCAAAAGCTTTCCTTTACAGATATAACCTCAGAATTGTTTGGTAAATTTTTCTTCAACTACACAATCCTCAGTTTAACCCTTTATCAAACAATTCCCTAGTTTTTACTTTCCTGAGAGAGAAGCCTCATGAAAACATTGAGGGAAGAGGAGAAAATGCAAGTAACCAGCATTTTCGCCTTTTTCTACCCTACTGGAAACAAATTCCAATGTTTGAGTTACGCTTATTTTGTTATCTCCCAAGTGTTTTCAGTTTAGATCAGTCTAAAATTTTGTTGTTTGGTAAAGTGTTAAACAACCCTGAGAAGGATGCCTTTCAAAATGACTGGGAAAAGCAGAAAATGCTGGGTACAAGCATTTTCTCCTTATCTCTATGAGTGCTCAAAAGCCTTCCTACAAATTATTAACTCAGATCTGTTTGGCTAACTTTCCCTTTACCCTAGAACCACAATTTACTCATTGTGAGAAAAAAGACCTTTTAAAAATATAGTGGGTATAGGAGAAAATGCTGGTAACCAGCATTTCCACCTTTATCCATTATGTTTTCTTCATTTCCTACAGCATATTCCACATTAGAAGCATTTAACTCTTTTCCAAATATGCAAACTGTTAGACTTAAAGGTCTGAAAGCATTTTGCAGACAACAAGTTAATATGCTACTCAACATGTGAATTTTGTCTATTATAGGTAATTTCCCCTTTTCCCACACTATTTTCAGAAAGCCTCATCATTAACATGTGTAATTGTGTGGTAAGAGGTGAATTTGTTGTCTGCAGAAGTTTTCATAACCGATAAATCTGAAATAATATCTTCTTGTACAGAAGTTGCTCTTTACCACACAAAACCTTGAGAAAGAATCCACTTGAAAACATTGTTGGAAATGGAGAAAATGATGGTAATCAGCATTTTCTCCTTTTCCCTCAAAGTTTCTTAGTCTGTGAAACCCAACTTCTAATGTTTCAGGTGCTGTATATTAATAAAATTTGGTCACCTACAAATGCTTTAGAATTGGAAAAGCTTTAATTAATTTTCATCATGTAGTAAAGAGTTTGACAGTACTATGCAACAGTATCTAATCTTTACCTTCACAAGAAAAAATTGAAGCCTCCTTGTAAAATCCAGAGTCAACATGGGTCATAATGCTCATATCACATTAATAGGCTAATACAATTGAAAACATTGAGATAAAATGAAACTTTGCTACCTAGAGCAATTTACCTTTAGCCACAGTAATGTGAAAAAAAAAGGCATAGGGTTGCAGAATGTGATAAGGCTATCTAGAGCACCAAAATGACCCTGGCCAGGTAAGGGCCAAAAAAGGCTCGAAAGAATTTCGTAATTCACTCATGTGACTAATCAAACCGGTACTTAATATACGAAGTCGGCTGCCACGAAGTCCGTGATATATGAGAGGTAAACAAACATAAAAGGGGCCGCACTTTCCGGCCCTTTTGATACCTGATCATGCCCTCGGGGGACTGATAATCGAAGTAACGGTTTCTTTACAAACGGCGAAATCATCAAACAACGTGCACTTACAGTGAAAATATACTGTAATTTGAGAGTGGCATAAATTATCGATCAGACGGTATTTTCAAGAAAAAGAATGTCATACCCTCTGTTCTTCAATATCCGCTCTGTTTTTCCATTAAGCAAAATCTGGTCGAGGAATTTCCCTTGACATTCGGGACTTTCAGCTTACGTTCAAGTTGAAATGGCCGCTGTTTGTCGGTCAGATGTTTCAGTATTTCTGATTGGCTGTCTAGTCAGGAAAAACTGATTTTCATTGGTTGTAAGTCTGCATGGGAAAGAAAGAGAAAAAGAATCCATGGTGCAGACTTTTGTAGTAAATGACGACAAATTTCCTTCAATTGACTTAATAGTAAGTGCATTTAAGACCTTTTTAAGGCCATCAAAATGTGTATACTATTTTAAGCCACGGAACACCGTATGACACGTCTGTATTTTTCATATTTTGTTTCTTAAACGTTAGAAGTTAAAATAAGACCTATTTTCGGATATCGCCTGTATCTCGGATAGTGCACAGGCAGTGTTGAGGATAAAGGCCTACTTTTCATTTCACCCGGCAATAAATGTAAATACAAAACTGTATTTTTACAGAAATTGTAGGTAGGGCTTCACGTCTCGACTTGTACCATAATAAGAAAAGGGGTTAAGGACGTGACTGCAGGAAGGCACTCCGAAAGGTTGCAGGCACTAAATTTTTGGAGTCTTCTCAGTTTCTACAAACATGCCCAACAATAAATATTAACAAAACATTACTTGACATTAACTGAGGAATTAAATCTGCTCTTATGACTGTTAGATTTGTTCATGTGGTACTTTTGTCCCCATAGAATCAACAACAGAAATGAAAAATTAACTCTTTAAGAGACAATCCTTGGTTTTCATGACCCTGAGAAAGAAAGAAGCCTTCATTAACCCATTACCACACAATCCCTACTTTTGACGCCCCCTGAGAAAGAAGCCTTTTGAAGACACAATGGGTAAAGGAGAAAATGCTGGTAACCAGCATTTTCTCCTTTTCCCACAGTGTTTTCTGCCCTTCTTAGAACAAATTTCAATTTTTCAGTCACCTTTATTTTGTCGTCTGCAAAAGCTTTCAATGTGGACCAGTCTATGATTTTCTCATGTGGTAAAGAGTTAAACGTTGTGGTAAAAGGAGAAAACACTGGTAACTAGGATTTTCTATTTTTTCCACAATGTTTTCTTTCCTTCACAAAACTGATGATAATTTCGGAGTCACATTAATTTTGTCATCTGCAAATGCTTCCAATTTGGACAAGTCTTAAATTATGTTGGTTGGTAAAGAGTTAAAGGAGAAATTTCCTTTTTCATAGTATGTTAGATGCCTTCTTTTTTATCGTTGATAAAAGTTGAGTTTGTTTGGTAAAGGGTTAAACCTTGGTTCATATTGTCTTTTACCAGATACTTTGATGTTTTCAAGGTTGTCAATTGCAAATCTTCTGCTAGGAAGTAATGAGTTGGTTAAGCTGGTTTTTGAAATACGGCATTTGAGCTTATGAAGTTACATGTGATGTTTTCTCTCTCAGAATTATTACAGGTACTTTTTGAGGTACATTTTAAAGGCAGACTGAAATATGCCAGAGGTTGGAGCTTTCCGTCAGGTAGATGAGAAGCATGTGGCTTCAGAAGTGGACCTTATGGTTTGGTCACCGAAATTTGACCTTGTTGCATTATCCAATGGTCAAGGAGAAGTATGTATTGTGGTTCTTTTTTTTTGTATAATTCATTGGAAACCACAGTAAAAATCCACAATGAAGACGACCCATTGTTGATATATCCATCCTTAGAAAATTGTTCCTAAGAGCCAAGAGCTCATATTCTCAGATGTGATTCGCTGCGAGATGTTACTGTTATTCAATACAGGAATTATTTACAACATTAGCTTATCTAGCCATCACAACTCTAGAACATTAACAAGGCTTGAAGTATTTGGAAATAAGGACATGATCAGAGCTCCAGATAAGAGGGAGTGATGGCTCTTTAAATCCGTTGTTTCTCTTCCAAACCCCATGTTGTGGGTACTCATTAGAATCGTCTCAATAAGACGATTCTAATGAATACCCATAACATAGGGTTTGGTGGAAAAATGATTAATATTTTCAATTTTGAAATCAAAATCACTCCCTCTATCTTGAGCTCTGATGATGGTTTTAGCATAGCTCTTTTCAAAGAAAAAGTTGAGGTATTGCTATAGCTTTATCAGGCCCAAATTTTGACATTTGACAAATTTTGACATTTTATGATATCTCTATAATTATTGAGGATTTTTCCTTCAAACTTGGACTACTTATTAACCCTTTACCAAACAGTCCCTGGTTTTTACGACCCTGAGATAGAAGCCATTTGAAAACATTGTGGGAAAAGGAAAAAATGCTGGTAACCAGCATTTTCCCCCTTTCCCCACAATGTTTTCTATCCAGCTGGAAAAAAAATTCAATCTTTTGAGTTATGTTTATGTTATCGACTGCAAGTGCTTTCAATTTGGACCAGTCTAAAATTTTGTCGTTTGGAAAAGGGTTAACTATCGCTATTTAAAGGGGACTCCATACAACAAGCACAAGTGACCATCAAAATACCTTTAACTCTTTACCACACAAGAAAATTTTAGACTGGTCCAAGTTGAAAGCATTTGCAGACGACAAAATAAAAGTAACTGAAAAATTGAAATTTGCTCTGGGAAGGGTAGAAAACACTGTGGGAAAAGGAGAAAATGCTGGTTACCAGCATTTTCTCCTTTTCCCACAGTGTTTTCAAAAGGCTTCTTTCTCAAGGGCGTCAAAACTAGGGATTGTGTGGTAATGGGTTAATATAGTTATACCCCTTTTTTCATTTCCGGTGGATTCAAACTTGGTCCTGCATTTGGTTTCTGGAATCCAACTTTCAAAACCATAGTAAGAACACTATTGGTAAAGCCTAAATTCATGTCCTTCTCAATCTATAACTACAGGTTGTGTTACATCGTCTCTCCTGGCAGAAAGTTTGGTCTCTGCCACCACACAGTGAGGAGGCTAAAGTGAGAGCCATGTCATGGAGACCAGATGGTAAAGGTAAGAATAATCATTTATTTCATTTCATGCTTTCCAGTAGGATATCGAGAAATAGAAGTGAAAATATTTTTCGATCTTACGCTGGTACCAGTGAAAATACCTATTTTCATGTTCCTGTTGCCTAGGTTAGCAGTGAAAATATTTTTCGATCTTACACTGGTACCAGTGAAAATACCTATTTTCATGTTCCTTTCACCTAGGTTAATTGCGCTTGCCTCACAACCAGAGGGAAATATGACGTCACTTAGCTTACATTTCTCGTGCATGACGTAATATTGTAATGCGTTGCTATGCGGGAGGGGTACACCACGGGGAATAACGGAAAAGAACTGTACTGGATTTTGATGAAGCTCATCCAAGAAAGGATTAAAAGCATGAAATAAATAGAATATTTGTTTTTTTTGTTGAAAGGTCGAAATTTATTTCATCTCATGAACATCATTGGAAATATTTTCACTCATGGCTGCGTCAGTCGTGAAAATATTACTGATAGTGTCTAGTCGATGAAATAAATTTCTATCTTTCACCGGAAAAAAACAAATATTCTCTGTCTTCTTTGTAAAGTTATGCCTTTACAGAATATTCTTGTATTTAACCTTCTTCCACAAAATCTTAAGTTTTAAGGACCCCAAGAAAGATAGCTGATAAAAACATTTGAAGAAAGGTGAAAATACTGGTAACCAGCATTTTTTCTTTTTCCCACTGTGATTTCTGCTCTGAAAAGGTAAGATCTAGCATATTAGGTGCCTATGAATTGTGGCCTGCAAATGTCTCGAAACTGGAAAAGTAAAAAATTCAGTCCTGTGATACAGAGTTAACCCTTTCCTAAACAATTACTAGTTTTTACGACCCTGAGAAATTAGCCTTTTGAAAACATTGTAGGAAAAGGAGAAAATGCTGGTAACCAGCATTTTCTCCTTTTCCCACAATGTTTTCTACCCTGCTGGAAACAAATTTCCATTTCTGAGTTACATATATTTTGTGCTTTCAATTTGGAATTGTCTTAAATTTTGCCGTTTGGTAAAGAATTAACCCTCTACCCCATAAGGCATTTTTATGGAATCTCTAATTGACCCTAAATAACAGCAAGGATGAAGCCGTTTCTTATGTGTGTATGACACCTTTTGATAGCATAGAAAACACTGTGACAAAAGGTGAAATTGCTCGTCATGAGCAATTTCACCTTTAGTCACAATGTTTTTCAAAGGCTCCTACAAGCAATGCGTAGAAATGAGTATCCATGGAGTAAAGGATTAAGGGACTCTGAGGTTGAAATTTTCATTTGATAACATTTTATAATGCTTAGAACTTGGACATACTAAAAATGTTTTTCGTCATGTAAAGGGATGTAACCAGTACTCTGAGCTAACTTGTATATTTGAATAACACAAGCAATGTTAAAAGAACCAAAATGACCCAGTAAATTGTACCATGGTCCAGACAAATTTAGAAAATTCATATGCTATGAATACTTTTTTTTCCACAAACTGGTTTGTTGTTGGCACTCATTAGAATTAGAATGATTAGAATTTTCTCATCCAGGCAACTCTAACAAGTACCAAAAACACTTCTTTTCTTAACCCTTTACCAAAAAATCCCTGGTTTTTACGACCCTAAGTTAGAAGCCTTTAGAAAACATTGTGTGAAAATGAGAAAATGCTGGTAACCAGCATTTTCTCCTTTTCCCACAATGTTTTCTACCCTGCTGGAAACATAATTCAATTTTTGAGTTAATTTATTTTGTCCTCTGCAAGTGCTTTCAATTTGGACCAGTCTAATACTGGTATATTGTTGTTTGGTGAGTTAACCCATTACCACACAATCCCTACTTTTGACGCCCCTAAGAAAGAAGCCTTTTGAAAACACCATGGGAAAAGGAGAAAATGCTGGTTACCAGCATTTTCTCCTTTTCCCACAGTGTTTTCTACCCTTCCCAGAACAATTTTTTAGCTCTACTGGCTTTCAGCCAGCAGAGCTTATGTCATGGTGTGGTTTCCGTCGTCCGTCCGTCCGTCTGTCCGTTAGTCTTTTTCTTGTTTACGCGATAAAGTCTTCATTTCTGGTGAGATTTTCATGAAACTTACACAGTTTGTTTATCTCATCGATACCTTTAACCCTATTGATTTTGAAAAAAATCTGACAAACAGTATGGGAAAAGTAGCCATTTCAAGTTTAAAATTTCCATTTCTTGTTTACGCGATTAAGTCTGTATTTTTGGTCAGATTTCCATGAAACTTGCAGAGTTTGTTTATCTTATCAATAGCTTCAACCCTATTGATTTTGAAAAAAATCCAACAAACAGTATGGGAAAAGTAGCCATTTCAAGTAAAAAATTTTCATTTCTTGTTTATGCGATAAAGTCTTCATTTTTGGTCGGATTTCTGTGAAACTTACACAGTTTGTTTATTTCATCAATAGCTTTAAGCCTATCGATTTTGAAAAAAATCAGACAAACAGTATGGGAAAAGTAGCCATTTCAAATTGAACAATTTCATTGCCTGTTTGCATGATAAAGTATTTATTTGTGATCAGATTTTTATGAATTTTTCAGCTTGTTTATCCCATCAATAGCTTTTTAACCCTTTTGAGTTTGAAAAAATTCAACAAACAGTAATGGAAAAGTAGCCATTTTTAGTTGAAAATGTCAACTTTTTTGTCTTTTTGCGTAATGAATTCTTATGTATGCTTTATTTAAAAGCAAACTCTCTGCCAGTAGAGTGTATTCAGGCCCTTCAGGGCCTTCTAGTTATTTTTTAGTCACCTTTATTTTGTCGTCTGCAAATGCTTTCAATTTGGACCAGTCTAAAATTTTCTCGTGTGGTAAAGAGTTAAGGAGCAGTTGTGAGTGAATGGTTTCTGTAGTGTAGTCTGTTTTTACTTTCAGTTCTTGCTGTGGGTTACAGTTCTGGTGTTGTCTGTTTGTGTTACATTGAGAATGCAGAAGTCTTGCATACTTTAGAAGTACACAGTGAGGTGACCTGTCTTTCATGGATATCCCAGTCTGTACCAGCTGACAAGCCTTGGTCATGTGACCCATATATGGAAGATAATACAGAAATGTATCTTCCAAAACTACAGCCCTTGACTAAAAGGTAGGTTTCTCACACTTCGATTTATAGCTTGATTGCTTTCAAAAGGAATAGTCCAGACGTTGTCATAATCTTGACTATGTCTGCGTCATAGTGCAAAAACTTTTACATTTTGTAATACATGTATCTGTCCTTAACTTAACTCTTTTCCATACAATGAAATCCTATAATTGTCCAAACTGACAACATTTGCAATCAACATGCAAAAGGTTGCTGAAATGACAAATTTGTTCTTGATGGGATAGAAAACAGAGTTAACCCATTACCACACAATCCCTACTTTTTACACACCTGAGAAAGAAGCCTTTAGAAAACATTGTAGACAAACCAGCATTTTCTCCTTTTCCCACAATGTTTTCTACCCTTCACTAAACAAATTTCAAATTTTCAGTCACTTTTATATTGTCGTCTGCAAATGCTTTCAATTTGGACCAGTCTAAAATATTGTCGTTTGGTAATGGGTTAAAAAGGAGAAAATGCTGGTTACCAGCATTTGTTCCATGTCTTACAGAGTGTTTCCATAAGCGGTCTCTCACAGGATCTGTTAATAGGCAGGATTGTGTGTTAAAGTGTTAAGATATATTTACTTTAAACTCGGACTGGTTATGTCCTGTCAATAAGGGGAACCCATGCGACAGGGGCAGATAACCATCAAAATATTTTGACACAGTTATGTTCCTTTTTTGACATCAATTTGTCATTGAAATGTAAATGCAGTCTCTGTCTATTTTTTGCAAATGACTTAACCCTTTAACGCTTACCACACAAGAATATTTTAGACTGGTTCAAATTGAAAGCATTTGCAGACGACAACATAAAAGTGACTGAAAATTTGAAATTTGTTCTGGGAAGGTTAGAAAACACTGTTGGAAAAGGAGAAAATGCTGGTTACCAGCATTTTCTCCTTTTCCCACATTGTTTTCAAAAGGCTTCTTTCTCAGGGGCGTCAGAAGTAGGGATTGTGTGGTAATGGGTTAACACACAATCCCAACTTTTAACAACCATGAGAAAGAAGCCTTTTAAAAACATTGTTGGAAAAGGAGAAAATGCTTGTTTCCAGAATTTTCTTCTTTTCCCATAATGTCTTTTGCTTCCAAAAACAAATTTCAGTATTTGAGTCACATTTGTTTGTTATCTGTGAATGCTTTTAATTTTGGAACAGTCCAAAATTTTGTAATTTGGTAAAGAGTTAACAAAAATTATCCATGGACACTATTCTCTCCTCTTTTTAAAAGCCTTGTTTCACAATGTCATTGAAACACTTGACTACTTGGTAAAGCTGTAAAACATTTTTATACCCACCTCCCCCCCACATAACGTATTGGAGGGGGGGGGGGGTATACTGGAGTCGCCATGGCTGTCTGTCCATACGTAGACACAAATTTTGTCCTCAGCAATACTCAAATTTACACACAGGGTTCCTATGATTATATATATATATAGATGAAGTTGTGCATGTGCACTTTTCATGGAATTATCTCCCCTTGAATTTTTTTCAACTCTTACTTTTGTACAAAATCATTCTGCATTCTGTGACAAAGACCTGTTTTTTTTACAAGGAGCTGACGGGGGATATACTCATGTTTAGTGATAGCTCTAGTTGGTGGCAGAAATATCTTTACAATTAAATACATTTTTCTTTTTGTTGTAGCTATGGAAGCCTTTCATCGAAAGGAACATCGTATGTATGATTTTTCTTTCAGTTTTTTAAACAATAACCTAGCAAAGGTAGAATATATTGCATTTCTCATGATAAAAGCTCTCGGAGCTATTTAACCCTTTCCCAAACAATCCCTGGTTTTTACGGGTCTGGAATAGTAACCTTTTGAAAACATTGTGGGAAAAGGAGAAAATGCTGGTAACCAGCATTTTCTCCTTTTCCCACAATGTTTTCTACCCTATCATAGACAGAAATCATCTTTTCAGCAAGAGTTGAATTGTCGTCTGCAAATGCTTTCAATTTGGTCTAGACCAAGAGTTTGTCGTTTGGGAAAGGGTTAAAACATAGGTAGGGAACCTGTATTTTGCACTCGATTTGTAAGCAAAAAATGATGTGTCTAATTTCATATTTCTGTATGTGTTAGTGATTGTAAAGAGGAAATATTGATAAAAATTAGAGGAAATTTTAATCAGATTCTTCAATTATTGTCATTTTAATCAATTAATGCACATCAGATTATCATGATTTAACCCTTAATCCCTGGTTTCTACGACCCTGAGATAGAAGACCTTTGAAAACATTGTGGGAAAAGGAGGAAATGTTGGTTACCAACATTTTCACATTTTTCCACAATGTTTTTCAACATGCTGGAAACAAATTTCATTTTCTTAGTCAATTGGTAAAGAGTTGAGGTTTTTTTTTTTGGGGGGGGGGGGGGGGGGCGCGAAATCTCCTATTGGGGAGGGCACTTTTATTGAGATAAATGAGGAGGTAATCATCTTTTTTTAAGCACAAAAACTGTTGATGCAGGTTTTTGTCCGAATAATTTTCTTGAACAAAGAGTTTTGTTTTTGTTTCTAAACTCAAATTAGAACACTGTCTGAATAGTGTACCACACAGTTACAGGTTGTAACAACTCCAGAAAAACAGACCCTTGAAAACTTTGTAGGAGAAGAAGAAGAAGAAAACACTGGTAACCTTCATTTTCTTTCCTTTCCACACTGATTTCTACCATTTCAAAGTCAAATCAATCTGTTTTAGATATATTTATTTTGTCGTCTCCATATGCTTTTAAATTGGGCAAGTTAAAAATTTTGTTGTTTCTGTAAGGATTGAAGTCAGTTATTGTTAAAAATGGCACATTATGAACCTTTTAACTAATAGTCCGGCAGCCAAACAGCGAATTTTCGTCAAACCTTGTTTTGCGGTATATAGAAAATGTTTTTGGTGTTTTGAGTTCACCAGACCTTCTAGTTGAAGAATTCGATTGGCGGCGCATCGCCGCCCTTGGGCAACTCGAAATATTCAAGATGGCGTCCAAGATGGCCGCCAGAATGTCAAAATATGATATATAACATTATAACGGTAGACTCAATCGTCCTACAACTTTTATTTTATTAGAATTCGCTGAAATACAACTAAACATGATATTTGAAATAGTTTTAAAGAAAAAAAAAAAATACACTGATTAAGCCAAAAACACGGTTGAGGCGTTACGAAATGCGGATTTTTTTTTCAGTGAGGATACTTTCTGCCTTAGTGAACAATAGTTGTTCTTATTTGTTTATTTATTCATTCATTTGTTCTGACTTGAAGGGTTCAAAACCTTAATTGGTGACAAAAGATTAATAACAAATATGGACATGAAAACTGTAATATAGCATTACTTTATTAAAGGGAGACTTTCAGTTTTAAAACAATGGCAAAAAAGAAAATGCTGAATTAGACAATTTGTCAATCGTTTTCTTTTTGTAATCTACCCACTAAATAGCGATTGAATAAAAATTTACCGTTTAAAATAATTTCAATTACAATTATTTTAAACTACGAACATCACAAAGTTAAGGAGAAATATGAGTATTTACCTGTAAAAAATGTATATACTATACGTAATAATGACTTAGGCGAGGATATAGCCATCTTAGCGAGCCAAGGTTACGACCACTACGTGGATATTACCTTGGCTGATTAAGCCCGATTTCGAGATTCCTGCGATGTGCCCTCAATTAGATACCGGTGATTACCCCCCTTTACATCATATTTATGAAAGTCAATGAAATATCGTGTTTTACAAACCGCTTACGAATAGGCTACAATTATTCAACATGAAGCGATAAGCAGACATCTACGGGGGTTTCAATGTTTACCTTCCATTCTATTTTTATCAAAGATGAAATGCTACGAAGATTTCATTCGTTGCAGTTAGAGCTGGCAGCATCCAACGAAAAAGCGTATAGGGGGAATGTAAAAATCAAGCTCGATCCGCCAAGGGTAGAGTAGCGTAGTGAATCGTCAGCCTTGGCTTGCGAAGATGGGATATAGCCTACATTATCTATCCCTGTTACGAATTATTCAGATATCTGTCATCATAGCATCCAATTATAAGCTCCATATCCTGTTTATTGTTAAAAGTTATACTTGCTTTTATATGCTGGCGGAAAATAGTTCCAGTGCATTTCACAAAAAGGCATAAAATAGACTTGTGTAGGTAAGAAAAAGCCATTATATAAAATTGACCCCAAATATAGACTTGTCAAATCATGTGTGAGTTCTTCTGTGGAACCACACGTCAGAAATGCCATGTCTTTCCGAAAATGAACGTCGACGAGGCGTTGGCGTGATTGAAACAGAGAAAGCACAAATTGAGGCTGCTAGACGATTCTAAGTGCACAGAAACACCGTACAGTCTATGTGGAGACATTACAAATATTTAGGCGGCGTTCCAGATGCTTAGAGGTCATGGCGACCCCCTATGACGTCAATGCATAAAGACAACCATATGCGCCAACAGCAACCTAAGAACCCCTTTCAGACAGCAGCATTAAATGTCCCTGGCATCTTTAATCCCTTGCCGACCAGGGGCAAACTATTAAAAATTGACAACAAGAGCACGGCATACGCCCGATACGCCTCCCAAACACGCTATATTACGTCATCATCATAGACGACGTATTCGATTTAGGAGACTAACTTGGGCAAATATCCTGCTTTCCCTTTAGTCTTGTTTCCATTTAGGCAGTACAGTTGGCGACGTCCTGTCCATCTACGTCCCCGTGAAAAATGCTTAGACCAACGTGTTGTTCAACGCATTTTTTTTGGCAGGGTATTTGTGATCCTTTTGGGAGGAAAAGCTGTAATTCATAGACCCCATCTGTGCATTTCTATATTAACTTAACGACAGCATACGCTACAGTACTGGGACGTATCATCCAATCCTTCGTTTTGCCGATTTTCTAAAGCACGTCAATTTCCAGCGTCACAGTTGATGTATACAGCTTACTTGTGTCAGGAGTTTTTTAAGACAATACAAAACAATATTCATATCCTTCCTGTGCCTATATATCGTCACATTTTTCACCAAAGGAACCTTTGTGGGACACTATGGAACGGCTTCGCAGGCGCCTTCTCAACCAAACGGTTTCTGTGCTTGAACTGCTTAAAAAAGACCCGTTTCACATATGGACAGCTATTCCGCAGGCTCCACTGAAAATCTTGAAGCAATTAATGCAAAATCGGTGCGTAGAATGTATTGCAACAAAGGGCGGCTACACAAAATACTGGTTTGTACTCAGTGTTTAAACATTACGTCATTTGAAGGGCTGTACATAGTGCTTGTAGAAGTTTTGGTAGTAGCAAATTTGCTTCATCATCAAATTGTTCAATCCTTAATACTTACTTAATTTCAATAGATTGACAACAATCCCCCTTTTTAATTCGGTTATGTTTGCGATTAGCAATGCACATGAACTTTTTTCCGCTAGTATATATAACTAGTTTAAACATATTTATTTTCCCTCAGGTTTTCATGAAAATGGGGTTGGGTCACAAGTTATAACAACATAGTATATATAACTGTAAATCTGTTACCACTTATATATTGTTCTAGTGTATTCATCACTACCTGAAAAATGGCTGAATGCTATTTTTCAAAAGTGGATAAATGCCGCTATCCTACATCTGGTTAATTTATCCAGCAGTGGCCCGTCGCCCATTCAAACAATTATTGAATGTAGTAGGATATACGAGGTTGGTTGTATAGGGTTTTAACGCCACTTTAACAGTTAAGGCCATATGGCGGTCGGTGATGCAGATATGTTTCCTACCTTTCTCACACCAACACTAACACAACTTTCTTTCCAAAGCCACCGACTATTTTTCTCACATGTTTCAGCAGAGGTGAGCGGCGAAAATACGCCGGAAAGAAAGTTTGCCTCAACCGGGTATCGAACACACAACCACCAGGTCATGAGTCCAACACGCTAACGACTGGGCCTCCCGGATGAGGCTAATGTATACAAGGATGGGTTGCATCAAGAACTTGAGCAATTATTAGCTGAAGATAGCAATTGCACTATCACGTCCCACTGCACCACGGAATCCTTTGTTGAAAATACTAGTCGAGTTCATTTTCAAACTTGTGTTTGGGAACATGCAGTTGATAAAGATCCCCCAAGCATGGATCAGTGCGATTACGGCTGGGAAAAGAAGGAAGAAACACTCTCTCAGTTATGTTTCAAAAAAACATATCGGATTCCTCAGGTGATATTTTGAAGTTAATCAAATGTTCATGTGAAGCACAAACACCTTGCAGTACCCTTAGATGCAGATGTAACGCTTCGCGTCTCATGTTTGGTAATTTTCAAGGATCGGATCTTTGTTGTAATGAGCAAAAAAGAAAAAAATAACTGTAACTGTTTGAATCATAATTATACCTCACAACACAAGGTAATTCATTTGAAAAAAGATGCCTTGGTGAAAACCTTGATTAAGTGCTGGGACTTTCAGTACTTTGAATTTGACATACGGCGCCATTGTTTCTTTGATTTTGTGTCATATACTGTGTTAACGTATATTATCAATAATGTAACCATTTCACCGCAAAATCAAGCGTGTTCATGGACAACTTTTCATCCAAAAAGAAAGGTAAATGTACATAATTTATCCATTTTAGGGGTGTCTATGTTGTTTCCCCGGTTTCTCCAAAATGGCCACCAGTTTTCTTTGGGAAAACTTACTTATGATGGTTGAAACCACTTTTGAGTAAAACACAATTCTGTCTAGAGATTTTGAGACGTTGAATTAGTTGAAAAGAGCGTCTTTGATGCAATATTTTGCACCTTTTTATAGGTTATCTTCTATGAAAAACGACATTCTCTATATGATGGCAGCCATCTTGGACGCCATGTTGAGTATATTGATTTTCCCACGGGCGGCGATGCGCTGCCAAGCGGATTCATAATCAGGAAGGTATCACCTACCAATATCACATAAAAAATTTTCTATATACCGCAGATCCAGGTTCGAGCCCTTGGCTGCCGGACTATAACAACAAAATTTAAAGTCTTTTCCAAATAGATTTAGAATTTGCACATGACATTAGATTGGTGGGATTTGACTGGGAATGAGCAGAAAACAGAGTGATAAAAGGTGAAAGTGAAAGGTGAAAGCACTGGCTGCCAGCATTATCTCCTTTTCCTGCAATGCTTTCAAAAACCTTTTTCTTCAATGATATTTAACCTAATGCCAAACAATCTATGGTTTCATGAACCAGAGGAAGAAGCCTTTGAAAGAATTGTGGGAAAAGTGGAAATGCTGATAACCAGTCTGTTCTTCCTTTCCTACATTGTTCACTGCTATTCATAAGTCAAGTTTCAATCTTTCAATCATGTTTATTTTGTTGTCTGCATATGCTTTTAATTTGAACAAATCTTAAATTTTGTCATTTGGTAAAGAGTTTCACAGATCAAAGATAGAGTGGTTAAGGATTAAACTATTCATTTTCATTCCAGAGAAGAAATTGTAGAGGACAAAAAGAAGCTGAAAGGCCAAAAAGAGTAAGTTTATTATCATGCCGTGCCAAAGGCGGAGGGATGTTTTTTATCCCCCACAGAAGACTGAGGCGTATAGTTTCAGCATTGTCAGTAGTCCATCCGTCCGTCTGTGCGTCTCTCTAGGAGAATATTGCCAATACCATTGGGCAGAATTTTGTGAAACTTTATACACTGAAACTTTTCTCACGGTCATGAAACCTAGGGGTTGTTGGGAAAGGGTTAACCCTATACTAAACTACTAGGAGTTGTAACACCCCTTAAGAATATGACTTTCACAGCGTAGTTGTAAATCACGAAAATGCAAGTTACAAGTATTTTTCCTTTTCCCATGATGTTTTCAAAAGCTCTCTTTCCCAGCATTGATTAAACTTGGGCTTTTATCATGATGTTCTGCCCATTTCAATAAACTTTCAATCATTATCTTTCTCAGTTGAAAATTTTACACTTGGCTGTTTTTGAAGAAAACATTGAGGTATTGTCAGAGCTTCAGATAAGAGGGAGTGATGGTATTATAAATCCATTATTTCTCTTCCAAACCCTATGTTGTGGGTACTCATCAGAATTGTCTCGATGAGACGATTCTAATGAGTACCCATAACATAGGGTTTAATATCGAGACGATTCTAATAAGTACCCATAACATAGGGTTTAATGGAGATTTTTTTTTTTTGCAATTTTGAAATCAAAATCACTCCCTCTATCTGGAGCTCTGTATTGTCGTAGCACCGGTGTCTACATTTTCAGCATCATTAATGCGCAAAGACTTTGACATTTTGTCATATCTCTAGTGAAGGGAAAACCCATAATACAGGAGCAGATAACCATCAGAATACTTTGACTGCTATGCCCCTTTTTCCTTTGAAAACTTAGACATTTTATAATATATTTGTCATTACGAAAAATATTTACTTCAAACTTTAGGAGGGGAACTCATACAACAGTGGCAGGTAACAGTCAAAATATTATTGACACTGTTAAACCCTGTACATGACTTAAAATTTCACTGAAAATCAAGCACTCTCAGGGAAGCACTGGCACCCACAAGGGGTGCTCTTGTTATAATCCCCCTACGAAGGCGGAGGGAAATAGTTTTGGCGTTGTCCGTCCATTCATCGGTCCATCTGGGTGAATATCTCTAATAGCATTGGACAGAATTTTGTGAAACTTTAAACATGTGTACAATAGCCCATTCTGCTCAGACAGTTTGTTTGTTTTTAGCTCACCTGAGCACAACATGCTCAAGGGGAGCTTTTAGGGTCACTGGGTGTCCGTCGTGTGTCTACCGTCGTGCGTTGTCAACAATTCTTTAAACATCAACTCCTCCTAAACCGCGGGGCCAATTTGGACCAAACTTGGAAGGAATGTTCCTTGGGAGGTCCTCTTTAAAAATTGTTCACGGAATTTGATTCCGTCAAACACTCTGGTGGCCATGGCAACCAAATGGAATTTTTGAGCAAATTCTTTAAAAATCTTCTCCTCTGAAACAGCTGGTCGGATTTTGATATGTTCCTTGGGTGACCCTTTTCAAAAACTGTTCGTGAAATTTTGATCCGTCAAAAATTTTGGCTCTGGTGAATGGGGGCTATTTGCACTATACAGAAATCAAGGAATTCTTTAAAAATTTCTCCTCTGAAACCACTGGTCGGATTTTGAAATAATTCCACAGATATGTTCCTTGGGTGACCCTTTTTTATCCATCAAAAAATGTGCCTCTGGTGAATGGAGGCTACTTGCCCTATACAGAAATGAAGGAATTCTTAAAAAATCTTCTTCTCTGAAACCGCTGGTCAGATTTTGAAATAATTTCACAGGATTATTCCTTGGGTGACCCTTTTCAAAAATTGTTCGCTAAATTGTGATGGGTCAAGAAACATGGCTCTGGTGAATGGGGGCTACTTGCACAATAGGGAAATGAGGAAATTTTTAAAAATTCTTCTTCTCTGAAACGGTTGGACAGATTTTGAAATGATTTCACAGAGATGATCCTTGGGTGACCCTTTTCAAAAATTGTTCACAAAATTTTGATCCGTCAAGAAACATGGCTCTGGTGAATGGGGGCCACTTGCACTATATGGAAATGAAGAAATTCTCAAAAATTCTTCTTCTCTGAAACCCCTAGTCAGATTTTAAAATAATTTGACAGAGATGTTCCTTGGGTGATCCTTGCTCTTGTGAATGGGGGCTACTTGCACTATATGGACATGATGAAATTTTTGAAAATTCTCCTTCTATGAAACCCCTGGTCAGATTTTAAAAGAAATTTTCCAAAATGTTCCTTGGGTGACCCTTTTCAAAACTTGTTCGTAAATTTTGATCCATCAAGAAGCATGGCTCTCGTGGATGGAGAATTCTTAAAAATTCTTCTTTTTGAAACTGATGGTCAGTTTTCGAAATGAATTTTACAGGTGACCTTTTGAAAATTGCTTAGCAAAATTATAAATTTGGTTCCAATGTTTCAATACCCCCCCCCCCCCCCCAAAAAAAAAATAGGCTATGGTCATCTCAAAAATTCAGGTGAGCCATCCACGGCCATCTTGGCCCTCTTGTTTTGTCATTCGATGCAAAATGGCCGACTGGGAACAATTTTAAGTTACGTGGTCGAGGTCTTTTTTGGCAGGGGATATCATTTCAACAAAATTGCTTGTTTTTAGCTCACCTGAGCACAACGTGCTCAAGGGGAGCTTTTAGGAGCAGCCGGTGTCCGTCGTGCATCAGTGCGTCGTGCGTCATGAGTCGTGAACAATTCTTTAAACATCAACTCCTCCTAAACCGCTGGGCAGAATTTGGACCAAACTTGGCAGGAATGTTCCTTTGGAGGTCCTCTTCAAAACTTGTTCACAGAATATGATTCCATCAAAAACTCTGGTTGCCATGGCAACCAAATGGATTTTTTTTAGCAAATTCTTTAAAAATCTTCTCCTCTGAAACCGCTGCTCAGATTTTGAAATAATTTTACAGATATGTTCCTTGGGTGACCCTTTACAAAATGTGTTAGTAAAATTTTGATCCGTGAAAAAATGTGGCTCTGGTGAATGGGGGCTTCTTGCACCATATAGAAATGAAGGAATTTTTAAAAATTCTTCTTCTCAGAAACCGCTGGTCAGATTTTGAAATAATTTCACAGGATTGTTCCTTGGGTGACCCTTTTCAGAAATTGTTCGTAAAATTTTGATCCATCAAAAAATGTGGCTATGGTGAATGGGGGCTACTTGCACTATATGGAAATGAAGAAATTCTTAAAAATTTTTCTTCTCTGAAAAGGCTGGTCAGAATTTGAAATAATTTCACAGGGATGTTTCTTGAATGACCCTTTCCAAAAACTGTTCGTAAAATTTTGATCCATCAAAAAATGTGGCTCTGGTGAATGGGGGCTACTTGCACTATAGGGAAATGAAGGAATTCTTAAAAATTCTTCATCTCTGAAACTGCTGGTCAGATTTTGGAATAATTTCACAGGATTGTTCCTTGGGTGACCCTTTTCAAAAATTGTTCGTAAAATTTTGATCCATCAAAAACTATGGCTCTGGTGAATGGGACTACTTGCACTCTTCTCTGAAAGGGCTGATTACATTTTGAAAGAAATGGCTATGGTTCTCTCAGAAATTCAGGTGAGCAATCCAGGGCCATCTTGGCCCTCTTGTTTATCATGTCTTTCTGTTTTCACTGTAAGTCTGATTTCCCTCCTTTCAGGTTGAATTTCTTGCTGGTTGGTAGTAAGTCCAACCAACTTTTACTCTACACGTATGGTGTGTTTCCTGTTGCCAAGGTTACAATTGGGGAACAAGGAGGATCAGAGGTAAGTGTGAATTATTTGAGTTAAACTGATTTATTAGCGCAAAGTGATTTCAATTTTTGCCAGTCTAAATTTTTGTTGTCTGGTAGCTTTTAACTCATTTCCTCAGGTAGACAATTTGTCATCAGCATTTACTTTTTAGCTCCTATTCAATAAATCTCAAATTTTAAGGACTGAATAAGGCTTTTAAAAACATTTTTCTCACGCTGTTGTCTGCTCCTTCACAGGCAAATTTCATCTTTTGAGAAAGGTTCACTTTCTTGTCTTTAAAACCTTTTATTATAGAGGAGTCTAAAATTTTGTTTAGTGTGGTAAAGGGTGAAGTGGAGCCTAGCATTCGATTTAGTAGAAAGTTAATCAAATATACTAAGACGAAAGAGAAACACAGGGTACCATGCAAGATATTGAACAAGCATTGAGTCTCCATATGCAGTCAGTCACTACTTTTTTCACTGAGAAGGGGGCACTGTCAATAGGAAGCCATTTTCTCATTTCCTTTTGAAATGAAATTTCATCGAAATATACAAAATTGATCAGTCAAAATATAGAAAACTGATCAGTGGTAAACATAAAACCATAATTTAGAATTAAGAATTTAGATTTATCGCTCAAGTTATACACCTCTAGACTACCTTGAAAGGTTACTCTGCATTTCTTTTTTTGTTTTAGTATATGTAGTCATTGTGCCAATATATTTTTTTACAGCCATCTGCAGTGATATCTGCCATTCTCTCAGAAGATTTAAACAGCTTGGTTGTGTTTGTGCAACTTGGAAAGGAAGATTTAGGAGAAATGGAATATAGTATAGTTACTGTAAGTTTGTTCAACCTTTCTCAAAACAGTCTTACAAAGGAGGTCCATAACAAGGAAACATATATAAAAAAATGCAGAGCAGAAATGCAGGGACAGGGCAGGATTTGAACTTGGATTGTCCAAACAAGAGAGCAAACACCATAATCACTGTGCTAAAGTAAAATCTCCTTAATGCAGTTGTTAGTATTGTATTTACAACAGGATGAAGCCATGCATAGAGAAATGGTCTTTCCTAACAACAGTCAAGAGTTTTAGCCTTTTTGGAAGAAGGCTTTTGAGAACATTGTGGGAAGAGAACAAAATGCTGATGTTAAGGTAATGTGTATTAGACATGAGCCTGAGGTCACATTTTGGAACATTGTGATGAAGAAAATTGTTTGAATGAGCAATCTTTCTATTGCTTTTTCCTTTTACTACATGATCCCATCTTTTAGAGACCATGAAAAACTTTTTTTTTGAAAAGATTGTGAGGAAAAGAGATAGTAAAGATAGTAAACAACCTTGTCTGACACAGATTTGTTTGACATGTTCAGCTTCCACTTGTTTAGGACTGTTTAACCCAGTTATATCACAGCCACTAGTGAATCTATGAATGCTTTCTGTTGTTTTTTTTTCCACCAGTACTTATCACAACATTCTGTCCATGCTACTGGCTACCTTCTCACTTAAAGATTAAAACAGTTGTCAACACTGTTACAGTCAGAGACAGAATCATGGCATGACAATCTCAGAAAGAATTTCACTGAGGTAGGAATCAAATCCAAGGGTACCCAGCCTGTTATGGTATCTAAGGCATGTGGTTTTAGCTAAGTACTTTTAGTTAAGATTGTAAAAATTATGAAGTCTTTATTTTCATATTATAATTCAGTTTGATACAACACTGTTGGTGTCACATGACAAGGAAATCCAACTACTTGCCCAAAAATATGGACAGATTGCAACTCTGATTGAGGTAAAAAAAGTACATAACTATATATTTAAGAGTAGGGGCTTGCTAGTTCCTTATCTTTCCGTAAACAGCTTCCACCATTCCACTCTTTACCAAAGAATCCCGAGTTTTCATGGTCCTGAAGAAGAAGGCTACTGAAAACATTATGGAAAAGGAGAAAATGCTGGTAACAATGTTTTCTACCATTCCCAACCCAAATTTCAACTTTAAAAGTCACATTAATGTTGTAGTCTGAAAATTTGGACAAGTCAAACTTTTGTTGTTTGGTAAAGATTTAAAACGAAAGAAATAGCTGCTTATTTTTGTTCACATATACAATCTACTTTATCTTTAATAACCTGAATTCCCGTTTTTTTTTCCTGAATGCTTGAAAATTCAGCTCAATTTTCTGTGCTGACATGCATTTCCATCCTAAATAGATGGGAATTTTGAATCATATGATCTCAGATGAAAACAGCCCAGCAAAAGTAGAGATTGTTTTTCCTTTTGCTAGAATGTTGTACAATGCAGCAAGATGAAAAGGTCCTCAGCTGGTGATAATTTTGCACTCCTATCCATTCTAAAAGCATTTGCAAACAACTAACAGATTTCTGATGTGATGGAAAACTTGTACTCTGGGGATTAATTTTTTACCCAACAATCCTGAGTTTTGAGGACCTCGGCAGAGAAGGCTTTGAAAACATTGTGTGAAGGGGAGAAACTACTGCCTGGTAACCAGCATGTTCCCCTGTTTTTAAACATGTTTTCTACCCTTTCGAAAGCAGAAATCATCATTTTGCCAACACATATTTTGTCATTTGCAAATGTTTTCCATTTTGGTCTAATCCAAAATTTTGTCGTTTGGTAAAGCATTAAACACAGTTTTGCCATAAATTTTGGTATAGCGTTCAATTGAGAAAGTAAAAGTTTAATCCTACCATGAATGTATTTTCCAAGTCTAACTGATCTGTAAAATTTAGAGATTGCTTTTTGCTGCTGAAATGGTATTGACTAATTAACCCTTTACCAAACAATCCCTGGTTTTTACGACCCTGAGAAAGAAGCCTTTTGAAAACATTGTGGGAAAAGGAGAAAATGCTGGTAACCAGCATTTTCTCCTTTTCCCACAATGTTTTCTGCCCTGCTGGAAAGAAATTCTAATTTTTGATTCATGTTTATTTTGTCGTCTGCAAGTGCTTTCAGTTTGGACCAGTCTAAAATTTTGTTGTTTGGTAAAGAGTTATTAGTTATACCATTCAACCAGACAAATTACACCATTTCATTCTTTTCATGCCACCTTCAGTATTTGCAGTCCACGATACAACAGATGCAAGAGGCATGGGAGGATATTCTTTTGGAGATGGACTCAAAACTTTATCACTTTGCAGAGCAGAAACAGGTTCTTTTTTTTAACTTTGAAACTTTACAAAATGATTTCGTGTTTTTGTAAAACTAGAGGAAAAGAACTTATTTAACCCATTACCAAACAATCCCTGATTTTTACAACCCTGAGATAGAAGCCTGTAGAAAACATTCTGGGAAAAGGAGAAAATGCTGGTAACCAGCATTTTCTCCTTTTCGCACAATGTTTTCTACCCTGCTGGAAATAAATTTCAATTCTTGAGTTACATTTGTTATCTGCAAGTGCTTTCAAATTGGACCATTCTAAAATTTTGTCATTTGGTAAAGAGTAAAGACATGGTGGGAAAAACAGAAAATTGTAGTGTCACTTCCTATTTGTCTCACAAATTTTCCTACTCTTTCAGAGATAAATTCCATCCTGTAAACCATATTTGATTTGTCATCTGCAAATCCTTTATGTATGAGAAAGTCTAAAATTATGATGTCTTGCATAAAGGCAGTGATTACTTTTAGCAGGTAAGAAATAGGAAGCATTAGGTTGCTAGTTTACACTATACCACACAATTTCAACTTTTAACAAACATTTAAAAAGAGCCTTTTGAAAACATTTGGGAACAGGAGAAAGTGCTGGTTCCCAGCACTTTCTCCTTTTCCCAAAATGTTTTTGCCAGTCCCAAAGCAGATATCATTTTTTCAGTCACATTCCATTTGTTTACAACTGCTTTCAAAATTGATCAGTCTACAATTTTGTCTTCTGTAAAGGGTTAAATGTTTAGTAGATCTATACATTGTATCCTTGAAAAACATAAATTGTCCGTTTTTTTGTTTTTTTTTTATTTGTATCATAGACATCCTCTTGTACACTTCATAGATACCCATTTTGATGCATCAACAACAGACAGCTTTTGAAAATAGTGTGGGAAAAGGAGAAATTGCTCGTAACGAGCAATTTCTCCTTTTCCCACCATGTTTTTCACTCAGTCAGATATTTGTATTCTCATTTGTTCATATTTTTGACATCATATCTTTATTTGCTGCTGAAATGGAAGAACCTCAAATTGGAATGAGATAAAGGGTTAAAGAAGAGTGTTTGTATATTTTTTTTTTCCAATGTTCTAGGCATCAGGGGAAGGAACAGTGAGCAATGATTTCTTAGAGTTACTGTTGTTTGGAACACCAAGGTGAGTTTAACCCCTAGTATGTAGAATCATTGAAGGAAAACCAACCATATTGTTACAGTTTTGAGGTTATTATGGCAAGAATATATTACAAAGAAACAGAATTTTGGCACAATTTGTAGTCTGATCTGGGCCCCAGTTTGCCAACCATTCTTAAGAGGGTTCTTTGTCTTATTCTCCAGAATTTTCTGTACTTATAAGTAACACCATTCGGTTTAGCCAATCATAAGTTGTGTTACTTACAAATTCAGAAAGCCTTGGAGAATAAGTCTAAGAATATTCTCAAGAATGGTTGGTGAATATAGCCCCAGAACTACATTGCCTGCTAACTGTAGTATAAGTTATGTGTAGTGTTTAGTTGATTCAGACATTTATTTCACACTTTCTTTGACTCTAGTCTTACTGATTTATAATACTTACTCTCTACCTACAGATTAAACAATGAAATTGATTTAGTTCTCGGCACTTTGAATGATGTGATTTTTTCTCCCTATTGCCACAGTGTTTTCAAAAGTGGTCGTCTACAGATGTTTATGTTTAGGTCAAGTGCAGGTGGTAATGTGTAAATTTCCATGGTAACTCTTAAGTTTTATTTCATATTTGTTGCAGTATGGAACTGGAGATATTTTTGCTGAAGGAACTTACTGATAAGGTAAGATACTTCCTGTTTTTGTCCATGTTGGCCTCTACCAAAATATGGCTTGCAACACACGAAAAGGGTCATTCGGATATTTGCATAAAGTGTTGTCTCGGATCTCGTAATCCGAGACAAAACTTTATGATCGAGTGTGATTTTCTGTTTCATGCAAGCCGACATGTTGGACAAAATCTAATGTTGCCATAAAATGCTGTCTTGGATTAGCCTGTGGGGATTGCGCACACTAATCCTAGACGACACTTTACGCAAATGTCCAAACGCCCCTTTTCGCGTGTTGCAGGCCATATATGGTTATTGTTCTTTGACTGTTTACGTGATGTATCTGCTATAGTTAGGTGTGCATCTAAACTCACTACCAGATAACAAATTTTCAGATTTATCAAAGTCCCAAGCACCCACAGCGGACAAATTACGTATGGTTGAAATTTTGGGATTAGTTTTTGTGAGATAGAAAACATTGTGCTGGTTGGTCATCAACCTTTTCTCAAATTTACAAAAGAATTGTCTCATTATTCGTATCACATTTATCAGTCATCTGCAAATGCTTTCTATGTGGACAAGGCAAAAATTTGTCTGTTACAAGATAAAAGAGAGAAACTGTCAATACAAAAATATTACTTACAAAACACATTGTTCATTAACAAAATCTATATAGCTTAGTCACCAGGTGGCTGAGATGTTCTATCTCAGTCAATAACTTGTTTAATACTAGAATTTAAATGTAGAATTTAACTTCAGAATTTAAATCTTTATCAAAACAGCCATGCAATGTACAATTTTCACTATAATACATGAAGGTACATGTATTAAAAACATACTGTTCTCACCAGTGTTTTTTTTTCTTACAGGGTTTGAAGAAACTGGGACATTCTATAGAAACATCATATTCAAATATACAGAAACTTGTAGTGAAACATCTGCAGATGTGGGTTTGCTTATTTGATTGCCAATACTTTGTACCATTTTTTTCTCTACCTATGGGCATTAAGTTTTAGGAGTTACGCAAAATATGCATAACCTAATGCACAATTTTATACATACCTAATTTTCTTTCATGCTCTAAATGCGAAAGGGTCTTGTGTATAAAGGTATAGGATTGTATAGGGGTTGTTCTGAATTTCCACACCACACAAGTCTGTTTTTCTTGACTGAAAACTAATGTTTGATTTTTCAGTCCTGTATCAGCTATCCTGTATAGACATGCCTGTGAAAAGCTCAACAGAGCTTATGTTTTCTTCTGATATGCTCCCTACTTTGTAAAAAAAATTTACTAAATAAACATGACTTTACATGTTCTATTCTAGACTAATTTTTAAAACATGAAAGAAGATGTTGCTCATAACAAGCAATCTGTTCATCACCCACCATGTTTTCCATATCACTAAACTTAGCTACTTTCCTTTCTTTCATAATTTGCTGTATTGCGTCACCTGACACTTGACCAAACAATTCAATGTTGTAAGTAAACTGAAGACTTGAGGCTTTTTGAAATATTTTGTAAAAACAAGAAAATAATGGATCCCTGTAAACTTTTCATCTTTTAACAATGTTTTCTACCTTTGAAGGACAAATCCTTTTAAAACTAGCATATCTGATTTGTTGTCTGCAAATTCTTTCAATTTGGTGAACCTATATATATTGTTTATCATGTTAAATATTAGTGAAAGTGCTTGTGAAGTTTGAAATTAGCCTGTGCAGTAATAGTTAAACCTTATACCTCATGATCCCAATTTCTAATGACTATTGAAGTTAATGTTTTTAAAAACATGGTGGAAAAAGGAGAAAATCCTGGCAACCAGTATTTTCTCCTTTTTATATGCTTGAAGGGTCATACTATGCTATGGCCCTGGTTCGTCTGTCAGTCAGCAATTTTTTGAGTGCACAACTCCTCCAACAGTTTCCAGTGGAATAACTTGAAACTAGCCACAATTATCTCTATGATGTTTAGTTGTGCATGTGATTCTTAAAATTTCGATTTCTGTAGGGGTTCTAGATTTTAACCCACTTCACTGACAAGCCCCTTCAGGCTTTTACTCTTGTTCTATGTTGTTTTCTACCCTTAAAGATAGAAATCATCATTTGAGCTATATTAACTCTTTACCACACAATCCCGACTTTTAACGAGCCTGAGAAAGAAAGTCTTTGAAAACATTGTGGGAAAAGGAGAAAATGCTGGTAACCAGCATTTTCTCCTTTTCCTACAATGTTTTCTACCCTTTACAAATCAAATATCAACTTTTGATTAACATTTATTTTGTTGTCTGCAAATGCTTTCAGTTTGGACTGGTCCCGAATTTTGTTGTTTGATAGAGTTAAGTTTGGCTTCTGCAAACTTTTCCAATTATTCAAGTCCAACTGACAGAATTTTATCGTTTGTAAAGGATTATTGAACATAGGGCTATTTCCAGGGTGAGCCAAGCTATTTTATACCATCTCAGTGAAGTACGGGGCATGGCCAGATGTTTACAGAAATTTGGAGAACTGGGTGTGGATGAAAAGAGCCTTCATCAAGCTGTTATGTCAGGGGGATCATTTGTCTTAAAGACCAGTGAACTTCAGCAGTAAGACCTTGTATTAACCCCCCCCCCCCCCCCACCACCACCACCACCATCACTTAATTTGGTTCTAAACCCATTATTACACAATCCCTACTTTTAACGCCCCTGAGAAAGAAGCCTTTTGAAAACACTGGGAACGGGAGAAAATGCTGGTAACCAGCATTTTCTCCCTTTCCCTCAGTGTTTTCTACCCTTCCCAGAACAAATTTCAATTTTTCAGTCACCTTTATTTTGTCTTCTGCAAATGCTTTCAGTTTGGACCAGTTTAAAGTTTTGTCGTGTGGTAAAGAGTTAACCAACAAATCCGAATCTTGTCCAAACTGAAAAAGTTTACAGATCACAGTTTAAATGTTTTTCAGCAGATGGAATTTGTCTCTGGTAGGATGGAAAACATTTCTGGAAAAGGAGAAATGTTTGTAACCAATATTTTCTGTTCTTCTTTATGTTTTTTACCCTACCAAATACAAATCTCATCATTTAAGTCATATTGTATTTGTTGTCTGCAAATCCTTTCTAATTTGGACCGATTGAATTTTTATATGCCATAAGGGTCATATTATATTATCATGGCCCTGATTGTCAGTCTATCCATCTGTCTGTTAGCAATTTCCTATATTTGCAACTCCTCGTACACACGGAATTATTTATTTGAAACTTACCACATTGAATGTCTATGATGTATAGTTGTGCATGTGACTTAAAATTGGGATCTTGGTAGGCATTCTAGACTTTAACCAGTTTCACTGACAAGTCCCTTTGGGCATATATGTGCCACTTTGTGAGGCTAATTTGTTATGTAGTACAGAGTGAAACAAATTCGCCACAGGCAACTTGAAAGATAACATTGAAAATATTATGGTAAGGAGAAAGATAGCATTTCAAAACCCATACAAAAATTGATTTGCTGCAAGAGAAAAAATGATGTTTGTATATATCAGTGTGTTAATAGATTAATGTATAACTTTTATAGCAATATGATAATTATTCTGGGGATAATGATTGTAGAGTTCAGTCATATTTTGATTTCATTTTCATAGGAAATTTATTTTCGTTGTAATTCTAGCACTTCTTTATGTCATTTGTGACCCAACACGCAAAAAGAGACCATCTGGGAACTGCAAAAAGTTCCACCCTGGTCAGCCTGCAGAATTTGCGCTGGATGACCAGGGTCAACACTTCATATGATATTTTCTGTATGAGAAGTCGTCATTCTACCTTACTATACAATCATTTTTATGCCCCCCTTTCGAAGAAATGGGGGTATATTGCTTTGCACTTGTCCGTCGGTCCGTCGGTCTGTCGGTCCGTCGGTCGGTCCGTAGACTAAGTTTGTCCGGAGCATAACTCAAAAACTATTTCAGGTATCATCTTGAAACTTCATAGGTGGATAGATCTCATTAAGGAGAAGTGCAGTGCACAAGAACCATAACTCTGCCCATCATATTTTTGGAGTTATTGCCCTTTGTTGATTTTCATACTTAATTTTTGTCCGGAGCATAACTCAAAAACTATTTCAGGTATCATCTTGAAACTACATAGGTGGATAGATCTCATTAAGGAGAAGTGCAGTGCACAAGAACAACAACTCTGCCCGTCATATTTTTGGAGTTATTGCCCTTTGTTGATTTTCATACTTAATTTTTGTCCAGAGCATAACTCAAAAAGTATTTTAGGTATTACCTTGAAACTTCATAGGTGGATAGATCTCATTAAGGAGAAGTGCAGTGCACAAGTACCATAACTCTGCCCATCATATTTTTGGAGTTATTGCCCTTTGTTGATTTTCATATTTAATTTTTGTCGGTAGCATAACTCTTAAAGTATTTCAAGTATCAACTTGAAACCTTATAGGTGAAAAGGCTTTATTAAGGAGAAGTGCAGTGCACAAGAACCATAACTCTGCCTATCATATTCTTGGAGTTATTGCTCTTTGTTGATTTTCAGACTTAATTTTTGTCCAAAGCATAACTCAAAAAGTATTTCAGGTATCATCTTGAAACTACATAGGTGGATAGATCTCATTAAGGAGAAGCGCAGTGTACAAGAACCATAACTCTGCCCATCATATTTATGGAGTTATTGCCCTTTGTTGATTTTCATACTTAATTTTTGTCCGGGGCATAACTCTAAAAGTATTTCAGGTATTATCTTAAAACCTTATAGGTGGATAGATCTTACTAAGGAGAAGTGCAGTGCACAAGTACCATAACTCTGCCCATCATATTTTTGGAGTTATTGCCCTTTGTTGATTTTCATAGTTAATTTTTGTCTGGAGCATAACTCAAAAAGTATTTCAGGTATCACCTTGAAACCTCATAGGTGGATTAACCTTATTAAGGAGAAGTGCAGTGCACAAGAACCATAACTCTGCCCATTATATTTTTAGAGCTTTTACCCTTTGGTGATTTTCATACTTAATTTTTGTCCAGAGCATAACTCAAAAGGTTTTTCAGGTATCATCGTGAAACTTTATATGTGGATGGATCTTATTCAGGAGAAGTGCATTGCACAAGAACCATAACTCTGCCCATTATATTTTTGCAATTACTGCCCTTTGTTGATTTTCGTACTAATTTTCCGGAGCATAACTCAAAAAGTATGTGAGGTAAAATCATGAAACTTTAAAAGTTGATAGTTCACATAAATGGGAAGTACAGTGCCCAAGAATTGTTAATTTATCATTAATAATTTTTTAGTAATTACCCTTTGTTCGTTTTTACACTTTGAACGCAAGAGTTTATAATCACATTGGATGCCATTAGGGGGGCATACATGTTTTACAAACATCTCTTGTTTAACTATCAACTTAAACTGACCTGCACTATCTTTGATCTGTTTTTATCTAATTGATGTGCAGAATTCCCAGATTGACTCTCTTCGTGTGACAGGTCACATTTCTGTATGAAAATGTTTAAACTCTTTACTAAATGACAGAATTTTAAGATTTGCCAATTATGAAAGTATTTTGAGGACAACAACTTGGATGTAGTTCAAGTTAATATATTTACCTGTTGAATGAATGGAAAACTTTGTGGGAAGGTAAGATAATGCTGTCCACTAGCATTTTACACCTCAATGTTTTTAGAAGCCTTCCAACTCAAGTTTTTATAAACAGAAGATTGTTTGGTATGGAGTTGACACTTAACAAATCAGAATTTTAGAGACACTGAGGTAAAAGGTTTGGAAAACATTTGGAGCAAATGCTCATAATCACAGCATTTTCTCCTTTTAGTTTAAACATATTTATTTTACATCGATTGAGAAACAAGTTCTTACAACTTATACTAATCTCTCTCGATTCTGCTTCCTGGAAACTACACCAGTACTCGCGCCGAATGTGTGGGCCAGTGAAAAATCCCAAAGTTGACACCCGCTCCCGGGTATCGAACTCAGGACCTTTAGGTTATGAGGCCGACGCTCTACCTCACGACCACGGACACCACAAAGTTTTCTACCATTTCAGACACAAATCTCACCATTACTTAAAATTTTCATTTGCATATACCTTTAAATTGGACCAGTTGAAAAATTTGTTCTTTGGTAAAGACTTATTATAGTAAACTCTGTACTACCACACAATCCAGACTTTTAACGACCCAGAGAGAGAACCCATAGAAAACTTTGTGGGAAAAGGAGAGAGTGCTGGTAGCCAGCATTTTCTCCTTTTCCCACAACATTTTCTACCCTATCAAATTCAGAAATCATCATGATAACAAGATTTAATCTTTTGTCTGCAGATGCTTTGAATTTGGTCCAGTCCAAAAATTTGTCGTTTGGTAAAGAGTTAAATATTTTTTTTTTGCTTTCTTTTATATAAACAGAGTGATAGATGGCAGCATCAAGAATTTCAAAGCCTTTTTCAGATGGTTGTATGTAGGTATGTGAAATAATTTTAGTTGAATCATAAAAATTCATGTCATAAATAGAGTCAGCTACAAACATGGCACAGTAAGCCTTAGGCTGCTAACTTAGTCAAAATTTTTAAACTCTTTACCTTTAGACAAAATCTGAGCTCTTCCAAAATCAAAAGTGATTGAATGAACCTATGTTCTTTCACATGGAAGAAAAGTGGGAAAAGAAAAACAAATGCTTGCTATCAGCATTTTTGCCTCTTCTCATGTTGTTTTTCAAGGCTTTCTTTAGGGTCATTTCAACTTGTGCTTTAATCGGTTACCAAACAATCCCTGGTTTTTAGAAGCCTTTTGAATTGGAGAACATTGTGTGAAAAGTAGCAGTTATTTTGAGCTAGCCACAGCTATAATTTTCTTCCATATTTTCCAAATGTGCAGGGGCATAAATAGGGGATATAATGTTGTTCTCTCCTGGTCCTTGATCTTATTAACTCTTTACCAACAGAAGAATTATAGACTGGTCCAAAATGAAGGCATTTGCAGACAACAAAATAAATGGGACTGAAAAATTGAAAATAGGTTTGGGAAGGGTAGAAAACATTGTGGGAAAAGAAGAAAATGCTGTTTACCAGCATTTTCTCTTTTTCCCACAATGTTTTCAAAAGGCTCCTTGCTTAGGATTGTTAAAAGTCGGCATAGAGTCAAATCTGCATGAGAAAATTTTGTAACGCACGAGACTAAAGATTGAGCAAGATGTCAAAATTTTCTTGCGTGGAGTGAAGCAAATACAAGCACCAGGAAAGTTGCTACAACATGATATTCATTTTATTATATACCTACACATTTCAACACAATATTGAAATACTAGTGATTAATGTTCATTTCAAAACAGTAGACAAAAGAAAACAAATAATGGATTAGTAGGTGGTAACTTTAGTGTTTATAAATGGGGGATGAATATTATAGCGTAACATTTTGACAAATCAGATTGCAAATTAGTGCAGGTATATTCATTACAAGAGAAACATCATTATACCGTATCGTTGGTTTATTTCAAAAACCTTGTAACTACAGCTTGTTTCAATCTGTAGTTATGAGGTTTTTGAAGTAAACCAACAGTATTTGGAATGGTTTTGACACCGTGAAGAAACTATTTTTTTGTGTGTGACAAATTTATTTTTAGAAAAATTACAGGTATGTGTATATAATAAAAAAGTCTTATGTGTACAACTAGGGAACTAATTTTATTACCTATTTTTTTTTTTTTTTCTTCTTCTTCTTGTATAGTAATTATTAGACTGTCAGAAGAAAAGCCACCTCCAGAATTTAGCAAGGTATTTATGGTCTGTCCATTTTGTATGCTAAACATAACAAACTGGAAGTGAAAATATTCAAACAAGAATACCAGAAAATGTATTTGTTTTAAATATTTGAATTGAAGACTGACATCTCTCTCTTTTGGATCTATCAGGCTCTGTTAACTCTTTACCAAACAACAAAATTGTTGGCTTGTCGGAAACGAAAGCATTTGCAGACGACAAAATAAAAGGGACTAAAAGTTTGAATTTTTTTTTGTGAAGGGTAGAAAACACTGTGGGAAAAGGAGGAAATGCTGGTTACTAGCATTTTCTCCCTTTTTTACATTGTGTTCAAAAACTTTCTTTCTCGGGATCATTAAAAGTTGGGATTGTGTGGTAAAGAGTTTATTCATTATTGATGTGAATGTCTGCAAAATGTTGCTTCTGATCTTGAAAACATTATTTCATCTGATGTAGGTCAGCCTTGAAAATTTGAAATATCTGGTCGTTTTTCATGACTAAAAAAATGTCCTGTTTATTAAGAAGTGTAGATCTGGGATCAGTCTTAATTTCTGTCTGGTTTGATATTGATCTAAACTTTTCACCAAACTTACCTATGTTTTTTTCTTTTATGTATTGCAAGTAGGTTTATACATTTATAAGCCTGTGAAACTTTTTTGCAGATTACTCAGCATGATGTCAACTTTGTAGCTGACTTTCTACGTGATAGTTTTACACAGTTTTCACCTGTAAGTACTTTACTTTGATATAAGCTGTTCTGTCTGAATGGTGGGTTTAGCTCATTACCCAAATTGTCCAAATCGAAAGTATTTGCAGACTACAAAATAAAAGTGACTGAAAATTTGAAATTTGTTTCGTGAAGAGTAGAAAACATTGTAAGGAAAGGAGAAAATACTGGTTACCAGCATTTTCTCCATTTTCCACGTTTTCTAAAGGCTTCTTTCTCAGGGTCATCAAAAGTAAGGATTGTGTGATAATGGCTTAATGCACATACAAAAAGCATTGACCAAGGTCACTCTGTGCAGTTAGTGCAGGCTGACTTGTTAAGAATTTTTCTGTTTGAGGGTAAATTTCCTGCATGTCTAATGATATTCTACCTTTTCAATTCGGTTGGTTGTGAGCAAAATGGACTTACGGATCCATAATTATATGATGACTTGCTAAATCCTGTGCTCAGCTGTGTGAAGATAAATAACTTACCAATATATATGGTGTGAGGTATTGAAAAACACAAGGGATTAGTCCTTATTAAAAACTGGAAATCTTAATAGTGATGCTTACGAACGTGAAAGTTTGCAACAAATGCTTAGTTCAAATACAAATCGCATCTGGTGGGATTCGAACCCTGGTTTTTTGAGGTGTAAAAGACCAATACCATAACCACTGAGCCAAAGAGATACCTCTCCAACGCAGTTGTTGGGTATTGTATCTACAACCTACAGCCATCAGATGTATCATTTGGCATGAAGATATAAGGATGATTATACATTTATACAATAAATAAAAACAAGGTAAGTATAAATATATTGTAAACTCTTCACCAAACAACAAGTTTATAGACTGGTCCAAATTGAAAGCATTTGCAGACAATAAAATAAATGTGACTGAAGAATTGAAATTTGATTTGGGAAGGGTAGAAAACATTGTGAGAAGAGGTGAAAAATGTTTTCTAAAGGCTTCTACCTCAAAAGTTGTCATTGTGTGGTAAATTGTTAATAGATATTAGACCGAAGATTCAATTACCTACTGGTTTTCTGTACATCATGTACATACTTTTCGTTATATACAGAAGGAGGAGGAAGAATCCATAGCAGATCTTAGAGCTGTATCTCCCACAGATAAAAAACCTGGGTTTAAAATGGAAAAAGTTGGACAGGTATTTGTGAATATTGTTCAGTTTTACTCGAATTCTGTTACAATTTAACTACAACTACAAGCAATAAAGAATTAAGCAGGCAGTAATGAGTTTTTAGCTCAACTGTTTCCGAAATAAAAATGTCATTGTGGTAGCTTTGTTTTCTTCTGCAGTGTGATTAGAAAATTTGACATTTTATAATATCTCAACTACTATTGAAGATATTTACTTCAAACTTTGAAAAGTTGTTAACTACCAAAAGGGGACAGGCAGGTAACCATCAAAGTATATTTAGATAGTTATGCTTATTATTTAACTTAACCCATTACCACACAATCCCTGCTTTTGACGACCCTGAGAAAGAAGCCTATAGAAAACATTGTGGAAAAAGGGGAAAATGCTGGTAACCAGCATTTTCTCCTTTTCACACAATGTTTTCTACCCTTCACAAAACTTATTTCAAATTTTCAGTTACTTTTATTTTGTCATCTGCAAATGCTTTCGATTTGGATAAGCCTAACTTATTACCAAATGGCAACATTTTAGGTTTGCCCAAATCGAAAGCATTTACAGATGACAAAATAAAAGTGACTGTAAAATTGAAATTTGATTTGTGAAGAGTAGAAAACATTGTGGGAAAAGGAGAAAATGCTGGTTACCAGCATTTTCTCCTTTTCCCATAATGTTTTCTAAAGTCATCTTTCTCAAGGGCGTCAAAAGGAGGGCTTGTGTGGTAATGGGTTAAAATCTTGTTGTTTGGTAATGAGTTGAATTTTTACAGAAGATCAAGCAGCAGCAGCCATCTGTTGGCATGTGGTGGTCTTGGGTTTTGTTTTTGTGGTAGATACATATAGGTAATTTTGATAAAAAAGAAGAGAAATATTTTGCAGACTGACATATTTTCTGAATCTTCTTATGCAGGAGATTAGTTTTATGTTACCTTCTTAACCCTTTACCACACGACAAGAATTTAGACCTGTCCGAATTGAAAGCATTTGCTGATGACAGTTTGAATGTGGCTCATATAGAATGATTTTTCTTCCATAGGATAGAAAACATTGTGGGAAAAGGAGAAAATGCTGGTTACCAGCATTTTCTCCTTTTCCCACAATGTTTTCTAAAGGCTTCATACTCAGGGTCGTCAAAAGTCGTCATTGTGTGGTAAAGGGTTAAAGAACTCAAATGGGAAAATGTTTGAATTGATTCTTACCCTGAGTAAGATATCTTTTGAAAACATTGTTGGAAAAGGAGAAAATGCTAACAAGTATTCTACCCTGTGAAAATATCTAGATTCATCTATTCCACTTTCAAATTTGTTGTCTGCAGTTGCTTTTAGTATGTAAAGATTTTTGAAATTTGATGTCAAGGATAGGGTTATGTCTACTTGACAGAAAAAGCTACTATCTACAAAGCTCTCTAAATGTATCTACGGGAAAAAGTTTTAAGCATATTTTATATTCCCTTGGAAAGGGGTAAACTGAGACCAATGTAACATGACATATGACTTTATTTTGTCTGGTCCATTTCCTCCATTCTTTTGAATATAGTTAAAAACCAAACAGACATATTAACCCTTTCCCACACAATCTCTACTTTTAATGACCCTGAGAAAATGGCCTTTAGAAAACAGTGTGGGAAAGGGAGAAAATGCTGGTAACCAGCATTTTCTCCCTTTCCCACACTGTTTTCTACCTGTTCAGGGACAAGTATTATCATTTAAAAAACATGTGAATCGTCCTCTGTGAATTCCATCAGTGAAGACCAGTTTGAAATTCTGCTGTGTGGTAAAGGGTTAAATAAAACAATACATTTTTTGGCAAAAGGAATTGTTTTTACTCTATGAGATGGAATATGCCTTACTTTTTCCCATAGGTATACTTATTATATGCTTTCTGAATAGCATGAGTGTACAAGTTATCTTAACCCCTAACTCCATAGATACTCATTTCTATGCATTGCTTGTAGGAGCCTTTGGAAAACATTGTGGCAAAAGGTGAAATTGCTCGTCACGAGCAATTTCACCTTTTGCCACAATGTTTTCTACACTGTCAAAAGGTGTCAAATAAACATAAGAAACGGCTTCATCCTTGCTGTTATTTAGGGTCAGTTAGAGATACCATAGAAATGCCTTATTGGGTAAAGGGTTAACTCTTTGTCACATTTATCCTGTGTTTTAACAACTCTTAAAAAAGTAGACTTTTGGACATTGTGGGAAAAGGAGAAATTGCTGGGAACTAGCATTTTCCCAAAATGCTCTCCACACTTTCTAAAACAAGTTCATCATCTGAAGAATGTTAATTTTGTTGTCTACCAAACCTATCAATATGGACTAGTCTAAAGTTTTGTCGTTTTCTAAAAATTCAGATTGATATAATTTCTATTGATGCTTTTCCTATCAAAACATTCAAAATACACACATATTATATATTTTCAGTATCTTAAGAAAGAGAATCTCTCCTATCCCCCTGACATATCTGGAAATCCCTGGATTCAGTTTTGTAGAGCTAGTCACAGCCTGAAAGGTATGTACATAGACGATAGTGATGAAGAAGCATGATGTCTGAGTTAGAGAGGAGACACTGAGGAGTTTGTGTACTAACCATTCCACCCCATGAACACCTTCACTTTCTAGATAAAACATGCATTCTGAGTTTGGATCTAAGATATTTTAACTTGAAAAGCCTTAAGTCTTTACCAAATGACACAATTTTAGACTTGTCCAAATCGAAAGCATTAGCAGACAACAAAATAAATGTGACTCAGAAACTGAAACTTGAGTTTAGAAGATTGTTTTGGAAAGAGTTAATGGAAAGAAGGATCTTAAAACATTGTGAGGAAAGGAGCAATTGCTTGTAACAAGCAATTGCTCCTTTCCCCAAAGAGTTTTTATACGCCTGAATGGTCGTATTATGTTATACCCTGGGTTGTCCGTCTGTCTGTCTGTCTGTCTGTCTGTCTGTCCGTCGTCCATTAGCGATTTCTTGTGTGCGCAACTCCTCCTACAGTTTCCATTGGAGTTATTTGAAACTTTCCACAATGAATCTCCATGATGTCTAGTTGTGCACCTGGGTCTTAGAATTTGAATTGCTGTTGTAAAGACCATAACTTCTAAACTTCAAAATCTATTGTCTTGAAACTTCAAAGACTAATAGAACACATTATGAAGAAGTGCATTGCACAAGAACCATAGCTCTGCCATCCTTCCTTTTGAGTTATTGACCTTTTCGCTTTGAATTCTCGTCTGGGCCATAATTTCTAAAATATAAAAGATAATATGATCTTGGACCTTCAAAGACTGATAGAAAACCTTGTGGATAAGAGCAATTCACAAAATTTGTAACTTTGCCACCCTTATTTTTTTAGTTATTGCCCTTTAATATTTTTCACATATCATGGAGAATAACTACTCTTTATTCATGGCCCATCCGTCAATGCAACTCATTTCACTGACAAGCCCCTTCGGGCGTATATGCGCCACTCTGCGAAGCTCTTGTTCAAAGCTGCTTTACTTTAATGACATTAAAATGAGTATAACATGTATCAACTCTTTACCAAACAGCAAAATTATAGACTCATCTAAATTGAAAGCATTTGCAGAAGAAAAAATAAATGTGACTGAAAAATCAAAATTTGTGTTAGGAAGGGTAGAAAACGTTTGTGGTAAAAAGAGAAAATGCTGGTTACCAGCATTTTCTCCTTTTCCCACAATGTTTTCAAAAGGCTTCTTTCTCAGGGTTGTTAAAAGTCGTGATTCAATGTGTGGTAAAGAGGTTAGATATGTGTTCTGTGTGAAAAGTGTTTTTCATTGTAGACAGTTCAATCCTGTATCCAGTAGAAAATAACAAGTCATTGGTACAGTTACAGGAGAGTTTAGAGAATACAACTTACACAGCTTTACATAAATCCTCTGTGAGTAATTCTTTAGACTTTTTGGGTTGAAATTTTGATATATATTTTATATAAATAGGGATTTCTTTTCCTTTTGTCACATTATTTTACGCATGGCTAGCTGTGAAATGACATGATTTGACAGCATGACTACCTATATTTAACTCAGCCCAGCACCCCCATCCACTCCTTTTTACCCAGGTGCTTATTATCTCCCACTACATGGCATCCTATAAATACTCATCTGTCTAATTTGGGCATCCTAGGTACAGAACCGAACCACTTTCATACGCGACATCTGTTACTTTGAATTTCAAACTAAAATAAACTTTTACTCAATAAAACGCTACCTCGTGCAATTCACTCAGCTGTGATCAGCAGTCTGGAGAAATCTGGATCTAAAGCAAGTCTCATTTGTCCTCAAACGTATTGATAAAAGCTATTTTCCACATTACAACTTTATAGAACGTAATATTACAGTCAGCCCGCTTTTGGGGCAAGTGATGCGTCATATAAGACAGTCGAATCTTCAAAGAATATGACATGCGCAGACAACGCCCAGGTGCAACTTCAAAACTTTTTTGTTACAGAAAATTAATACAAAAACGAAAATTCTGATTTTGAAGATGTATCATGATCAAAAAAGTACTTGCCTGAGACATGGTTAAAACATCACATTGTTTGGTAAACTGTAAAACTAAGTCTTATTCTATTAACCCCTTACCCCATAAGGCATTTCTAAGGTATCTCAAATTGACCCTAACTAACAGCAAGGATGAAGCCGTTTCTTATGTGTATATAACACCTTTTGATAGCATAAAAAAAACATTGTGACAAAAGGTGAAATTGCTCGTGACGAGCAATTTCACCTTTTGCCACAATGTTTTCAAAAGGCTCATACAAGCAATGTGTACAAATGAGTATCTATGGAGTAAAGGGTTAATACCCCCCAAAATCAAATGTTGGGTATACTGAAATCAGCCTGTCTGTGTGTCTGTCCCTTTGTCCATCTGTTTACAAATAATTGCTTGTTTCTGTCAAAGCATTGGCGGTGGTTTTAAGTCACATTCAGTGACAGCTCTGGTTTATTCATTGTAGATCAAAAGTTAAATTAGAAACTCTTATTTATTTCAGGCAACCATTGGAGAATCCATGAACACTGTATCAGCCATGTTCCTTTTCTCAAGTCCATCTAGGTATGTTGCCTTGCTAAGCTGAGAGCTCATTTAATAACATACAAGACTAGTAGTTCAGAGATTATAGGTTCATGTCCAAGCTTTGCCCAACTATTGTTTCAGATTGATTTAATTCATTACCAAACAACAACATTTTAGGTTTGTCCATATCAAAAGCATTAGTATAGACGACAAAATAAAAGTGACTGAAAATTTGAAATATGTTTTGGGAAGAGTAGAAAACATTGTAGGAAAAGGAGAAAATGCTGGTTACCAGCATTTTCTCCTTTTCCCACAATGTTTTCCAAAGGTTTCTTTCTAGTGGTAGGCAAAGGTAGGGATTGTGTGGTAATGGGTTAACTTCAAATGTTTATTTTGCTGGTCTGTAAGAGTTCGCAAGCCTTGGCTCAATTTAGGTATGTCCAAATTGAAAGGAGTTGCAGATGACAAAATAAGTGTGACTGAATTGAAATTTGTTTTGGGAAGGGAAGAAAACATTGTCAAAAAAGGAGAAAGTGCTGGTTATTAGTTTTTGCAGATAACTTATTTATTTGGACAAGTTTTTTGTAAAAGTTAATACATAGTAGATTATATGTTACTAGATGCTAAAATGGGAGGAATTTGATATGAAGAGAAATTCTCCCTTAGCCACAATTTTTAGAAATTTGTGTTTTGATTGTTATACACCCTCCACAAACTTTGTTTTGGGGCAAAGCATGATGAAGCGAAGATGTGCATTTCATTATGTGGTTATGGTTACAGGATTCTCCAATGAATTATGGCCTTTTTATGATTTTTTTTCCCTACTCCATTTTTCAATAACTATGCGATGGATTTCTGTCAAACTGCAAAGGAAGTTTCAGGATAAAGCAAAGATGTGCATGTTGTAATTTGATTATGGTGGAATTATTTTTCAATGAGTTTTTGTCAGTAATTTTACAGTTATACTGGTTAAGTAATATCTTGTTTAACCCATTACCACACAGAATTTTTTTTAGACTGATCCAAATTGAAAGCATTTAAAGACAACAATTTCAAAGTGGCTTAAATGGGGCAATTTTACTTTGATAGGGTAGAAAACTTTGTGGAAAAAAGGAGAAAATACTGGTTACCAGCATTTTCTCCTTTTCCCACAATGTTTTCTAAAGGCTTCTTTCTCAGGGTCGTCAAAAGTAGGGATTGTGTGGTAATGGCTTAAAACCAGTTATCTATTAGACTTCATCAAAAGAAATCTTGGTGAGCAGGGTGCACTGCATCTTAACCCATTACCAAACAACAATATTTTGGACTGGTCCAAATCAAAAGCATTTGCAGACGACAAAATGAAAGTGACTGAAAATTTGAAATTGGTTTTGTGAAGGGTAGAAAACATCGTGGGAAAAGGAGAAAATGCTGGTTACCAGCAATTTCTCCTTTTCCCACAATGTTTTCTAAAGGCTTTTTTCTCAGGGGCGTCAAAAGTAGGGATTGTGTGGTAATGGGTTAAGGGGAATGAAAGAGGAGCCCATTTCAGGTTCCTTTTCAAAGTTTCTTTATTTTGTAGCAGTTATTTTTGTATCACTACTTATTGGCTTTAAGATAATCAATTAACGCTTTGGACGAAGGCATTGTGCATTTCTGTGATAAAGAATTATTTCTTGACGTGGGGCCAGTGGGGAAACTCGTACTTTTATACTAAGCCATTCTGTATTCATGTGACATATAGCTTTTTTGTGACCAAGAGCTATTGGGGGGTATGATCATGTTTAGTGATAGCTCTAGTTTGTCATTGCAGTTGAAAATCAAATTGCATGACATAGCTTTGATATGCTCAAAGTTTGCACTGTCTGATTGTTTCAGGGAAGAAGGAGAAAAGGTGTTTGTTCCAAAAGTTACACAGTAAGTAAAGGAAGTTTTTAAGTGCAAGGTACAGACTTTTAACCCTTAGCTCTTTACCACATAATGGGGAGTTTAAACGACCCTGTGAAAGAAAGCCTTTGAAAACATAGTGGAAAAAGGAGAAAATGCTGGTAACCTGCATTTTCTCCTTTTCCCACATTGTTTTGTACCCTTTCCAAATCAAATTTCAGTTTTTGATTTACATTTATGTTGTCATCTGCAAATGCTTTCAATATGGACTTGTCCAAAATTTTGTCTTTTGGTAAAGAGTTAAAGCCAAATAAACTCCAAAGGTACTTCACACATTATCAAGAAACAAGACCCAAGTAATTGCAAAATCAAAGTAGATTTTGGCTATAATTCTACAGCTAAGCAAACAGTATAGATCAAAGATTAGACTGCATGTTTTGTACAGTCTGATCTTGATCTATGCTGATTGCAAAACTAATGAGTTGTGAAAGTGGATTTAAGGACAAATCCTTTACCCTTTCCCAAATAACAAACTTTGGACCATTCCAAACCAAAAGAGTTTGCAGATGACAATTTTTGATTTGGAGAAAATGGCAGAGAGTTCTAAAAAAAAAAAGGGGGGGTAGAAAATACTGTGGGAAAAGGAGAAATTGCTCATTACGACTGTTTTCAAAAGACTTTTACTGCAGACACGTAAAAACCAGGGCTTGTTTTGGAAAGGGTTAACCGCACGATGTACTCATGTTTTTTCGTAGAACCAGGTGTGGAAATTTCAAATAAGAAAACCGAACATGTTTACCTGCTAAAAAACAAAGCTTGCTCTCTCTTCCTACTGGAGTCTAAAAGATTTTTCATGGCTGCCTTGCTATATTGTTAACCCCTAGATCGCAGAATAAAACCAACAGAAATGTTAACCCTAGAAATATGACAGGCATAATCACAATTGATGATTGCTTATGTCTACATTGTTTAACTCTTTCCCAAACAATCCCTGGTTTTTACAGGTCTGGAATAGTAGCCTTTTGAAAACCTTATGGGAAAAGGAGAAAATGCTGGTAACGAGCATTTCCTCCTTTTCGCACAATGTTTTCTACCCTATCATAGACAAAAATCATCTTTTCAGCAAGAGTTGAATTGTCGTCTGCAAATGCTTTCAAATTGGTCTAGTCCAAGAGTTTGTTGTTTGGGAAAGGGTTAGCCCTTTACTACACAATGACAACTTTTAAAACCCCCTGAAAGAGAAGGCTTTTGAAAACATTGAGGGAAAAGGAGAAAATGCTGGTTGCCAGCATTTTCTCCTTTTTCCATAATGTTTTCAATCCTATCAAAGAAAACCTGTTTCATATGAGCTACATTAAAACTGTCATCAGCAAATGCTTTCAATTTGGACAGGTCTAAAATCTCCTTGTGTAGTAAAGGGTTAAGCAAAGAGGACAGTGTAAATCAAAGATCAGGCTGCATGTTTTGTAAAGCTTTATCTTGATCTATATTGGATGCAAAGGCACCTACTGTTGTGACAGGAACTTTCGGGGGAAACTCTTAACACCATCAAAATTTTAGACAGACTGAAATTGAAAGCGTTCAGAGAGATAAACTCAAATGCTGCTCAAATAATGAAATGTGGCCTTGATAGGATAATAAACATTTTGAGAAAAAGAAAAAATGGTGGTTATGAGCATTTTCTCCTTTTCCCACAATGGTTGACAAAACCCTTTTCATCAAGGTCATTAAAATGCAGGGTTGTGCGTTAAAAACTCAAGTTATGGAATCTATCATATCTTTAATTACATTGCAGATTCACTGCCGGTTCTCCTTCACTTGTGTATACAGTGTTCACTACAGATGTTTCACCATGTGATAAATTGTACATAATGATACAGCCAACTGATAGTCAAGGGTAAGTCTGATAATAACACTATACCAAACTAACTTGTATTTTGAGAACACCATAGCTAAAGTAATTTTCACAATTATAGCGGGAAAAGGAAGACATACTGGTAGCCAGCATAGCCCTGTAATAGATGTTCTGCATTGCCATTATGCAAATACTTGGACAGCTTCTCACGTATGTCATTGCTGAAGGTATTTTCTACCTTCTTGGGCAAGTTTGTGATGATGCAGTGTCCTTCATCTGCCTTGCATCTTCAACTTTTCCTGGGTCCTGCACGGCTTATTGGTAACTTACAGGACTTGTGACTTTGAGGCCCTAGGTCGAGACCTCAGTAGATCCATTTTTGTCTTTAGTGAGAGCGTCTTTTGGCAAGACTTTTCGGAGCCCTAGCAAAGTCAAGGTGAAAGTTTGGAAGAACATGAATTTTTGAGCTGCTGCCGTGATATGACTAATGTTGAAAGTGGCGTAAAACACCATTCATTCAATCAGTCAGCTTTTACCTTGTGTCCATTCTAGAGGCTAGATTTTCAGCCTGAAACTCACGAAACTCTTATCAGATTATTTGTACTCATAGTATCAAACACAAGTTTTAAAACGGGCCATGGCCAATACTCAGGAAAATGGATAAGATTGTTTATCTTAATAATTTATTATTTCATCAGATAACCTCTCTTGGTTTTAGTGTAATATACCCATTACAAATTTTCTTATCACATATGTATTTAATATCACTATTGTGCATAATCATTTTTGGCATCATTTTGTACCTATATCATAGAAGTGAATGGGTTTGTGAATGGGTTTATGATGGATATTACCGCATGTGTATCTATAGATGGTTTTGCATCTTCTGATCTGTGATGTGTGAAATAACCTTATATGATAAAAAGAATCTGACATTTGTTGGCATATGATATGAGATAAAAGATTTTTTACACTTGTCAAGAAAAATTGTCATTAAGCTCGTAAAAACCTCGCTTAATCACAATTTTATGATTTTGTCTAATATTTATGAAACTTGACCAGAATGTTTGTCTCCATGATATCTCAGACATTTTCAAAAATGTGTCATGTCAGGCCAAAAACAAGTTCACCAGGTCAAAAAAATAGAAAAATTTGTGCACTGCAGAGGTCACAGTTTAAGTCCAATATTCATGCAAGATGCTCAGAATGATTTCGTCTTGATGATATCTCAGACAAAATCCAAAATAGGTCAAGTAAAGTTTGATCCCCCCTCCCCTGCAATCCTCTCTCTTTTAGGTCATCAGGTCAAATCTTTGAAAACTTTGCGAATCCTCTAGAGGCCACGTTTTCTGTCCAATATTCATAAAAATCAATGATAATATTTTTCATGATATTACAGATAAGTTTTGAAATGGCTAGCATTGTATCAAAAAGTAGGTCATAGAGACATGGATGAAATTACAGACAGTTTTGAAAATGGTGTATGTCAGGACAAAAAGTAGGTCAGCAAACCTAGTGTACATTCTAGAGGCCATATTTCAATACTCATGAAAGTTTGTCGGAGTGTTTTCTTGATAATGTCCTAGACCAGTGAAAAACTTGGACACATTCTGGTCAGTCAAAAAGCTTGTAGGTCTTTAATCAAACCTTTCAAAAATCCTGTGTAGTCTGAAAAGGCTTTATTTTTTGGTGTAGTCCTTGTTAAAAATTTGTCAGAATGTTTTTCTTGATGATATCTCATATGAGTTCTAAATTTACTTGTTTGTGAAAAAAAAAATAGGTCAGTGGGATAAACAGCAAGAGACCACAATTTTTGTCTGATGCTTATCAATTTGGGACAGAAGGTTTTTCTAATATTATAGTTTTTGAAAATAGGTACTTGGCAAGAACTAGGTCATTGGCTCATATCTGAGAAAGGCATTGACTATACTGTGTTTTATGTTCTTAAAGGTGCTTAGGTCAGGAACAAAGGACCACAATGACCCTCTTATTATTGTAAGTTAAACCAACACCAGAAGGATGGGTAACTGTCAACACATTTGTGACATGTTTATATCCCTTTTTGAACCTAAAAAGCCCTCAGAAAAAGCACCTTAAGCCAAGTGTCAGCACAGGTACACAGTACTTATATAAGTTTCAGTAAAGGAGTGAGTTATACAGATCCAAGATCAGACTGCATGTTTGGTACAGTCTAATCTTGATCTGGCTGTAAATGTATCTTTTTTTGCCTATAGTGCAGAAGGGATTTGTCATCTTAAGATAAATTACAATAACTATGAAATGTTGCTTTATTTTCAGCCTCATAGGAAATGTGAAAATTACCTCAGTCAAGTTCACTTCACTGAACAGGCAAGATGCAAATACAAGTCAAGGGTCTGGATCTAGCTATGGGAGGTAATCCTTGCTTACACTGAAAACTTACCTTATGCTAGTGGACCTCTACCAAGTTTGTTCATATGACGCCCCTGGGGTCAAAACTGGCGGGGCCCGGTTCACTAGTTGGAACAAAGGAACAAAGAAGAAATCTTCAAAATTGTTGTTTTCTTAAACTTGAAGGCATAGAGCTTTGTTATTTGGTATGTAGTGAACCTGTTATAAGTTTGTTAGCCCACCTGAACAAGTGTTCAGTCAGTTCAGAATTGGGTAACCTGGGGTCATAAACTAGGTCTCTGGGTCAAATTGAGGTAATACCTGGTGGGCATTCCAGAAGCCACATTTTTTGCTTAATTAACTTGAAAATTGTTCAGAATAATTGTCTTGATAAAATCTCACACGAGTCTGAATTTTGGTAATGTGGGGTTTAAAACTAGGTCACTAGGTCAAATTAAAGAAATGCCTTGTGGGCACTCTAGAGACCACATTTGTTGTCCAATTGATTGCAAAGTTGGATAAAATGTTTGTCTATGCTTGTAGAGTGAATTTTGCGTATTGACTCAGGTGTGTGATCCAGGGCTATCATGTTTCTTTTTCCCTCAATGTTTTCTACCCAGCAGGAAACAAATTTCACTTTTTGAGTTTCGTGTATTTTGTCGTCTGCAAATGCTTTCAGTTTGGACCAGTCTTTTAATTTGTCTGGTAAATAGTAAATGAAATTCTAGATGTATTATGTGGACATAAATAGTATGAACTGTAGTTAACAAGGTTGATTTATGTGGTGAAACGAATTAGTCTTTGGTTGACTTTTCAAATAAACTGGTGTTTAACTTTCCTTGTAAATATTTTTGAGCTAGCTGTTCACTTATCTGAAGTACCTGCGTAATAAAAGATTTATCTCAAAAGCCAAATAAGATCAGGGCCCATATTCACCAACTGCTCTTAAAAATGTTCTTTCTTCTTATTCTTCGAAACTGTCTAACTTTGAAAGTAACAGAACTTCTGATTGGCTAAACCATTTGGTTTAGCCAATCAGAAGTTCTGTTACTTTGATATTGATGAACTTCTGAAGAACAAGACAATGAATGTTCTTAACCCTTAAAGCACTGGAACCAACTAAACTTGTTTTTGTAAACAGTGTAGATCTAGATCAGACTGCACAGAACATGCAGTCTGATCTTAGATCTACACTGTCCACTATTTTGTTACATATTCTGGCAAAAAAAAACCTTGGCACCCCAAAAATTATAGATGTTTTTCCTATTTAAAAATGTCTCTTGTTTTAATTCAGCACTTTATGGGTTAAGAATGGTTGGTGAATACAAACCACAGTCATTCATTTTTTGTACAGGTGTGAGAACCACAAGATTGTAGATATTGCCTATTATGACGAGAAGTTGCTGTCTGTGTTACTGGTTGAGGACACCGAGGATCAAGTCCCTGTACTGTTACAATTACCTCTTCACCTCATTTCCCAGGAGAGCTTCATCACCATGACAGCAACTGCTGGTGTTACCATGGCAACAGATATGTGAGTAGAATTATTGATACAGAAATCTTCAAAATGAGATAATTTTAGCTTTTCATTGGTTATTGTCTGTGCAGTAGCCTCTTTACTTCATCTCCCAGGATACATGGGTGAAGGTCTTCAGGATTTTAAGGCCTTGAAAAAACATTTTTCCTTCATTTTCTTTACTTAAACTGCTAAATTTGTAGTATTTTTGAAAAATCTTCATTCTCCTTTAAGGATAGCTTCATCAGTGATCACTATGAGGCCCACCCTCAGTTGTGAGCATGTTGGACTCATGACCTGGTGGTTGTGAGTTTGATACCTGGTTGAGGCAAACTTTTTTTCCGGCGTATTTTCACCTCTAACCTGTGCTGAAGCATGTGAGAAAAGTAGTCGGTGGCTTTAAAAAGAAAGTTGTGGTAGTACTGGTATGAGAAAGCCAGGAAATGCATGTATATCACCGACTGCCATGATATGACCTTAGCTGTTAAGGTGGCGTTAAACCCCAATACAAGCAACCAAATTTATCACTATGACTGCAAGTGCTGGTGGAAAAGTTTTGTCACTTGTAAAGTTTTTTTACATGGTGAAGAACATTTCTACATCCAAATCCAGCAAGTTGCTAAAGGAAATGAATTTTATGGATCTATAATTATGAGATGACTTGTTCGGCATCATGTAGATGCCTTTCAGCCCTTTTTCTGCGAGCACAGCCCAAATTTTTATGAAAGAATTCTTTCAACCTGATCTAATTTTGTTGTTTGGAAAAGGGTTATTGTGTTCGTTATTCCCAGATAGACCAAGAACTTCAGTTGAAATAAACAGGCGCATTTGAAAGAAATGAAAGGAAGATACCTTTTATAATGATATTCAAACCATAGTGGGAGAAGAAAGATTTGATTTTTCCGGAGATGTTGCCTTTATTCCTTAATGTTTTTCCTGCTTAATACCTAAAATGAAATTTTTAATTCAATGTTAAAATCCAAAATATTGTTATACCCAGCAAAATGAATGTTTTCAGGGGTATACTGGAATAAGCCTGTCTATCTGTGTGTCGGTCTGTGTACAAATAATTGCCTGTTTCTGTCAAGGCAGTGGCGGGGGTATTAAGTCACATTCAGTGACAGCTCTAGTTTTTTCAAAATTTTGTTTTGAGGAATACATGAACTAGTAATACCTCTTCATCAGACAGTGTAGATCAAAGATCAGACTGCTTATTCTTTGCAGTCTGATCTTGATCTGCACTGTCCGGAAAAGGTCTGTGAGTCTTGCTTAGTAGCCTTAGGGCTTATATTTGAGGATGGCTGTAATAAGTTGTGTATCAATATAAATTGCATTCAATTACCTTATTTTTTTCATGAAATCTTAAGACTTTATACATTGCTTGATCTTTGATATTCATGTAAATTCTGTTTTATCTGTAGACCTGTGATAAATGTAGGCTCCATGGTAGAGGCAGGCCAGTACAGGAGGCTGGAGAATATGAGAGCCCACTCCTTCGCTGTGAGCGGAACAAGACACACAGCAACTGTGGTATTATGCATACTTTGGTTGTTTATATTTGAGCCATGTTCTGTAAAAAGGGCGTTTAATGCATTCACAAAAGAAATTATCCACCCTTGTCACCCTTGTACTCTCTGCAGGCTGACATTGGTTTAACACTTTACCCCATAAGGCATTTCTATGGTATCTCTAATTGTCTCTAAATAACAGCAAGGATGAAGCTGTTTCTTATGTGTATATGACACCTTTTGATGGCATAGATAACATTGTGGCAAAAGGTGAAATTGCTCGTCACGAGCAATTTCACCTTTTGCCACAATGTTTTCCAAAGGCTCCTACAAGCAATGCATTAAAACGAGTATCAATGGACTAAAGGGTTAAAGTTTATGCTGCTTGTAAATGTTGTGCATACTCATTGACCATTCTACCTAAAATTTGAAGTTGATTGTTCAACCAAATGGATTTTTTTTTTTTATCCATGATTATGCGATGACTTGCTTGGTACAATGCATCAAAAGATGCTTCAACCTTTTACCAAACAATTCCTGGTTTTCATGTCTCTGCGCAAGAAGCCTTTTAAAAACATTGTGGGAGAAAAAGGAGAAAATGCCGGTAATTTTGTTGTCTGCGAATGCTTTCAATTTGGAACAGTTTAAAATTTTGTTTTTTGTTAAAGAGTTAAAACCTCTTTTTACAGAGCATGGCAAATTTACATTGAAGAAAGATGGAGTGAGAAAGTTTTCAGGATAAAAGAATAAGTGTTATAATAGAGAAAATGATCTTTTGTATATAATAATAATCTTGCTTTTAACAAAATATTATATTGGCCCTTGACATGCAGTATCTAGCTTTGATGACCGTATTGTATCAAAAGCTTTGAAAACTGTATTGGCAAAGAAGAAAATACTAAATCTTTCAGTGTTGATAAAGATCAGATTTCACAAAGTTTGCAGACTAATCATTGATCTACACTGTTTGCTATGATGAAACATGTCTTGACAAACTTGACCTTGATATTATATTATTTGGGTCTTATCCATTGATCAATCATTTAGTATGGTATCGCTTGGGATTGAGGCCTGCAGTCCCAACAACAACAAAATAAACTTTATGACAACCAACTTTTATTAAGCCCTTTACTACACAGTGCTGTCCTATAATGACCTTAGGAAAAAGCCTTTTGAAAAAAATATGGGAAAAGGAGAAAGTGCAGGTAAATGTAGAAATTATTACCAAATGACAACATTTTAGTTTTACAGATAAAGAGTGCTTTCTCCTTTTCACACAATGTTTTCTACCCTGCTGGAAACAAAATTCAATTTTTTAGTTAGATTTATTTTGTTATCTGCAAGTTCTTTAACCCCTTCCCAAATGACAAACTTTTGGACTAGACCAAATTGAAATCATTTGCAGACAACAATTCAACTCTTGCTGAAAAGATGATTTCTGTCAATGATGGGGAAGAAAACATTGTGGGAAAAGGAGAAAATGCTGGTTACCAGCATTTTCTCCTTTTCCCGCAATGTTTTCAAAAGGCTACTATTCCAGACCCGTAAAAACCAGGGATTGTTTGGGAAAGGGTTAAATTTGAACCAGTCTAAGATTTTGTCATTTGGCGAAGACTTGAGCCACGTAAGGTAATGAACCCATAATATTTCCACTATGATATTTTCCTACAAAATTAGCTATTATTGGAAATGAGTGTTATTTAACCCTTTCCCAAACGGCAAATTTTGGACCAGACCAAATTGAAAGCATTTTGCAGATGACAAATTAACAGTTGCTGAAAAGATGATTTTTCTATATGATAGGGTAGAAAACATTGTGGGAAAAGGAGAAAATGCTGGTTACCAGCATTTTCTTCTTTTCCCACCATGTTTTCAAAAGGCTTCTATTCCTGACCCGTAAAAACCAGGGATTGTTTGGGAAAGGGTTAAGAAATAATCTTCTTTCTAGCGTGGTATATCGTATATAGTTGTGAGTTATGAGGCACAATAAATAATCCACGAGGGCGATAGCCCGAGTGGGTTATTCATTGCGCCTCATAACTCACAACGTGGTTTATTGAACGATATACCACGATAGAAAGAAGATTATTTCGATTCTAACATGGCCAATTCTTAATGAAAGGAAAACAAGTTCAAACTGAGAGTAAAAACGCGGATGAAGATTATGTTCCATTGAATAATTCACTCATTGAATGACGTCACTCGATATAGGATGACGTCACTCTACATGGATTGTCGCAGGTTTTACCACGTTTTCCTTGCACTGTGTTTATAGAACCAAAGTCGCGTGTCATGTTAGAATATACTATTTTAACCATGCAACTTTTTCCGTTTTTCCCTTCTAAGAATTATCATTTATAAATCCAAAACCATTATACTCTCATTACAAAGGGAGATAATAATTACCTCCCTTTTCTGGAAACTAACAAAAGTATCAACAAATAATTTGAAGATGGACATCAAAGGAATTTCTGGTCGGTTAAAAATGTGCAAAAATATTATATCTGTATAAATCCATATTTTTCAACTATGAAGAAATTTTATTCCATGCTGCACTAGAAGTGCTATGGAACTACAACCTGAAGTTTTTGGGTGTAAATGGTTTCATTTGGGATAGTGATCTAAATGCTTTCAACTTGCTCAGTTATACATTTTGTATCATGTGGTATAGATAAGCAGAATGCCTCAGCTAATAATGTAGCTTCCTCGAATAATTTAAGACTGTATCAAGATTTCAATGATAAAGTTTTCATTTAGTCCAAATTTAAAGCATTTGCAGATGGAAATTTAAATTCAGCTCAGATGATGGAATTTGATCATGATGGGGAAGAAAACAAAATGGGAAAAGGAGAAAATGCTGGGTTTCAGCATTTTCTCCCATTCTCACTATATTTTTGAAAGCTTTCTTTGTTAGGGTCGTTAAAACTTGGAGCTTTGTGGAAAAGAGCAAATAAAACATTAAGAACTGTTTATAAATAGAAAACAAGAGTTTTCTTTCATTGTAGTTGTTTTCATCAAGAAGAAGAGTAAGAATTTTCCTGATGGATGCAGAGGAGGAAGACGAAGAAGATGATGAAGATGAAGCTGAAATAAGTAACCAAAGTGAGGCTGACCAATCAGGCACAAGCTTACATGATATTAGCCAATCAGGACAAAGTTCACAAGGCAATAACCAATCCGAGATGAGTATGCAAGTAGATAATGCAGATGGGGAAGAAGGACAAGAAGACAAAGAAAATTCGAGCATTCTTAGCGGAGGGTCAACATCATAATGTTTTTGAAGAATTTCCCTGTCATGTTTGATTTCTGATTAAAAAAATAAATATCTTGGACAACTGTTTATTGATTTTTCATACCCTAGCAAAATGAAAATTGAGAGGAATCAGCCTTTCTGTCTGTAGAGGCAATGGACCCTTGTAGCACTCTTGCAAAAGACAAGTCCAATCTTTCAAGTGATAGAGAATTACCTCCCCTTGAACTTAAATATTTTTTGGAGTAATGTTTCTTAGTCCTCTCAATTGGAGCACATTGCATGAGTTTTGGAAACAGTTGTAGATCTGATTGTCCATGCAGGAAAGCAGCCAGTGGTTTAGGAAGATTCTGGTGGAAAGTGCTTGAAAACACTCCAGGTATGCATGGTTTATTGATTGATTGTGTGGCATTTTTGTTTTTATCAATAATGTTTATGTAATGGCGGTTTTTTTTCTGGCTTTTATTTAGTATTATCCTCTCTTTAAGAGATTATCATTATGTTATCGATCTTTCAATTGCCCACTAGGGTCTTTCCCTGCCATATGAATACATGTATTCATAAAAGACAATTTGCTAGTCAGTTCAACCAGGAGTATTGCATGGAAAGTTACGTAATGTTCCGAGAGGATCTTCTGTAATAAATGAATGTACAAACTGTCTGTCAACTGAAATACAGTTAGAAAGATTTTGACAGAAAATTGAAACTCAAATTTTCTTTTGTAAGAGGAGCCTTACAATTTTCAGACCAGTTACAGCCAAGGGATATGATGGCTCCCCTTTCAGGATAATTCCCCCCCGACTATTGCCCCCTAAGAACATCCCCCCGGACTAAACCCCGTCCCGACAATTATTCCCCCCTAGGACAACCCCCCCATTGCCCCCCAGACAATCCCCTTCCCCTACCAAAAATTGCCCCCGGACTATTTCCCCCACCACTCACCCCACCCCACCCCCCGATTAAATGTACTTGCCCCCGGGACTTTTGCCCCCGAAAACAACATGAAAACAAATGTTTTTTGTTGCTGCTATTCGCTTGACTGTGAAATGATAAAATGGAAAACTGCGACCGGCGTTGACTTGACATTGACAACAATCAATGTCTGCATTGAGCAATATTCTATATTACTGTAGTTTCACTTGACATAGATAATGCTCGAAATTACATGAACCAAGTTGCCTCTCACATTGCCTATTTCTGGGTAATTTTCGGGGGGGGGGGGGGGCAATGGTCCGGGGGAATTGTCCTGGGGGGCAATAGTCCAGGGGAAATTGTCCTCGGGGGCAATGGTCCGGGGGAGAATTGTTCTGGGGGGGATAGTCGGGGGGAATTGTCCTGGGGGGTGGGGGGCGGGGGGATGGTCCAGGGAGGGTTTAATTATCCAATTGTCCTTGGGGGAATAATTGTCCTAAAATCGATGGCTCCCATCACCGGAGGTATGCCGAATGCCTTAAACACCCCCCCTCCCACATGTTCAATCAAACTATACTACTCAAAGGTAGCAATGCACCAAGAATATTGTTGCCCACATCTTGGGTTATAGTTAATGTAAAGTATTTTTTCTCGTTAAATCTGTGCCTTGTGCTTTATTGATTTTAAAGATTTTACTCTTGTTATGCACTCTTGGTTTTGTTTTCATTTCTTAGGGGACTGCCACTAAAACGGTTGTTTTTCCAAAATGAGTACAAACAATTGCAATTTGTAAAAAAAAGCCAGTGATTCATTTGGTTTGGGACTATTAACTAGTATGTGACTCGTTGCCATCTGTTGGTTTTTCAGAAAGCCTGTATGAACACTACGGGAGTAAATGATCGTTTATTGTCATCATGGTTGACAAACGGCTTTGATGTTAACTTAAAGGTGGCCCTTCAGATTTTGGGAAGAAAATTTTACAAAAATACAAAAAAAATATCCTTACACTCCCAAAGCCTTATAATTTTCATTCATTAAACTCCAGTAGTCGAAAACCATCCGACAACTAGATAAATTAGAGATTTACTACAGCCCAGGTCGACACTGAAGGGAAACACGGTCTGTTTTTTACCTGAGCAACTCGCTCATTTACATATCGGAAATATACAGACGAAGCTTCAAACATAGCATCCATAGTTCTAGATATTATGGAAAATAATTACATGTTTGTTATGTTATGGAATTTAATAGTCATCAGTCATGTGCAAGTCACTTAACAGTGCCACAATGCTCTCTTGATTTTGGCGGGAAATTTAAAAATAGCTTAAGAGGCTATGTAGTCTTTTAATGGAATACCACCCCCAAATTCTTTTTTGTAATTTTATGATTCTCAATTACTGATTATTTGTATTGATTTTTCATATAAATCTCACTGACATGTACATTTTTTAATTTGGTGTGATGTGAGAATTCTAAATACCCACCTTTAATTCTTGATAACACAAGTTTAGTTCCTTATAACAGAGTTTCGAAGAATGCACAGTTCTTCCTTCCCATGTGATGCAATAATTTTCTTTGAAATAAAAAACTGAAATTAAAGATAAATCCCTGCAGCTGGGGGGGGGGGACTCTTGTAAAACTTGAAAGTATGTGGAATGGCTGAACCGTTTAACCCTTTCCAAAACAATCCCTGGTTTTTACGGGTCTGCAGAAATAGTAGCCTTTTGAAAACATTATGGGAAAAGGAGAAAATGCTGGTAACCAGTATTTTCTCCTTTTCCCACAATGTTTTCTACCCTATCATAGACAGAAATCATCTTTTCAGCAAGACTTGAATTGTCGTCTGCAAATGCTTTGAATTTGGTCTAGTCCAAAAGTTTGTCGTTTGGGAAAGGCTTTAAAGGAAAAAACTCTCCAATATTTATGGTGTAATGGATAGAAGTACTTCTTTCATTTCCACACAATCCCTTATGAAAACGACCCCGAGTAAAACGCCTGCGGAAAACATTGTGGGAAAAGAAGAAAATGCTGGAAACAATCATGTTCTCCTCTTCCTACAGTATGTTCCACCTTATCAAATTTAGAAATCATCGTGTGAACAAGATTTACTTTTTTGTCTACAGATGCTTTGAATTGGTTCAGTCCAAAAAATTGTTGTTTGGTAAAGAGTTAAGGGATTTGTTTCCATTTAAAACCGGAAGCGATAATTTTGTGGTTTCTTTGAAGACATTCAAAGAATTGAAATGCGAATTTCTATCCGTCATAATCTGTGAAACGTTGCAGCAGCTAGAGGCAACACTTGACATGAAGATACAAGAATGATTACAGATTTTATATATTTAACTCTCCCCATTGTAACCCAATCAATATATACAGGATGTTTTTTTTTTTTTTCGGTGAAAGATCGAAATTTATTTCATGCTTTCCAGTAGGATATCGAGAAATGGCAGTGAAAATATTTTTCGATCTTACGCTGGTACCATCAGTGAAAATACCGATTTTCACGTTCTTGTCGCCTAGGTAAATTGCGCGTGCCTAACAACCAGATGGGAAATATGACGTCATATACCATAGATTTCTCGCGCTTGACGTAACGTTGCTATGCGGGAGGGGTACGCCACGGGGAATAAAGGAAAATAACTGTACTGAATTTTGATAAAGCTCCTCCTAGAAAGGGTTAAAAGCATAAAATGAATAGAATATTTGTTTTTTTCGATGAAAGATAGAAATTTATTTCATCTCGTGAACACCATCGGTAATATATCCACGAGTGGCTGCGCCACTCGTGAAAATATTACCGATGGTGTCCACTCGATGAAATAAATTTCGATCTTTCACCAAAAAAAACAAATATCCTCTATATATTTCATCGAGTGAACACCATTGGTAATATTTTCATGAGTGGCGCAGCCACTCGTGAAAATATTACCGATGGTGTTCACTCGATGAAATATATTTCGATCTTTCACCGAAAAAAACAAATATTATATTTATTTTATGCTTTTAACCCTTTCTGGGAGGAGCTTTATCAAAATTCAATACAGTTCTTTTCCCTTATTCCCCGTGTCGTACCCCTCCTGCATAGCAACGTTACGTCAAGCACGAGAAATGTAAGGTATATGACGTTATATTACCCATCTGGTTGTCAGGCACGCGCAATTTACCTAGGTAACAAGAACGTGAAAATCGGTATTTTCACTGGTGGTACCAGTGTAAGATCGAAAAATATTTTCACTGCTATTTCTCGATATCCTACCGGAAAGCATGAAATAAAATGCCTTTTTTCATTAATGACAACTCAAAATATTGAAATTTTGTACGATGTATTTTGTATGTTAGACTAAAAACCAGCATAGAAATCGTTAAATAATATGCAAAACATATAATACATATTCCAGATTACGACCATCCTCGGATACCCCGTGGTCTCCCTATTTGCTAAGCTACATCGACCCCTGGGACAATTGACTAATAAAACTTTGAATCAGCCGCCGAAAATCGATACGAAACGTCATAGCGTACAGTCCACTCGCCCATCACAAAATGATGATGGAACCAATGAAAAGCCAGCATTTGGCCAGCGGTAAAGCGAGGGAAATTCAATTAATTGTCCCAGGGGTCGATGTAGCGTAGCAAATAGGGAGACCCCGGGGTATCCGAGGATGGATTACGACGGTAAGGAGAGAAAACCATGTGCACACCGTATAGTGCAGATTACAGGTTACCACAGTAAAGAGCGAAACGTCCTGCCTGGGCCCGTATTCACCAACCATTCTTAACAACATTCTTTGTCTTATTCTCCAGAATTTTTTTACGGTTGAAAGTAACACAGTTTCTGATTGGCTAAACCAAATGGTTTAGCCAATCAGAAGTTGATTAAATTTCAAATTTGGAAAATCTTGGAGAATAAGACAAACAACGTTCTTAAGAATGGCAGGTTAAAACGGACCCAGGGCCCGTATTCACCAATATACCAACCATTCTTAGGAACGGTCTTTAAATAATTCTCCAGAATTTTCTACATACGGTAAGTAACAACCTTTTCAGGATTTCAAGTTGTGCCACTTACAAATTTAGAAAACCCTGGAGAATAAGACTAAGAATAGTCTAATGAATACGAGCCCAGGACAATGTGAAAACCGTATGGTGTGTTCCAGGTTACGACAGTCACGATCCCTTGAAGAGCAATGGGGACAGAGAACGCTCTAAATAATGCATACGCCATACAATGCTGGTTCTTTAAAGATTCTATTCAAAAGGATTGATTGATTGAATAGTGTTTGATGCCGCTTAAAAATTACTCGTGATATTTTTTCAGTCATGTTGGGCAACAGCTCAATGATTTTTATTTGTTTCAATGGTACTAGGCTGTTGCTTTGAACTGCCTTGCCGCAGGACACTCCCACGAAATATTCAGTGCTTCTAGTAAGGCGCGAACCCGAGGCCTCGGGGTTGCTAGTCTTAGATTTTACCACAATGTCTCGCTGGGACAGAAAGTGCCAAAATGTGTGTTGCAGTGAAGAGCCTGACTCCAGAGACTGACACCCGTTTAAAGGAGTACTGTAAGTAAACAAATTGCAAAAGGGGCGGGGCGAGCCTGGAATTCGATTAACATAAGCATTATATAGAATGCACGCACCCATGGTGCGCAGTCAGACAGAGTCTCATTGTAACTTATGCCATTCTACAAACATCGCTTCAGTTTAATTTGCGGACAATTTTCGAAAGGTTAGTGGCGAAGAGATCTTTATTGTCAGGAGAAATTTCTCATTTCGCTGCAGTGTTTTAGCATTTATTCTAATATAAAACAATCTTTCACGTTGATTACCTTTATCTCGTGTTTACGATTAATTAATCCAAATTCTGGCCACAAGAAATATTTCTTGCAACGGGAAGTTTCTGCCTTTACCGCATAGATTGTTTTTCTTGATTTAACATTTGGCTACTAAGTGCGACTCACTGACCTTTTGTGGACAGCGTGGATTCAAGATCAGACTGCACAGAACGTGCAGTCTGATCTTTAATCCACGCTGTCCTCCACAGACATGTTATTCCCCAAATATATACATTTGAAAAAGCAATTATTTGGGTTTTTGACATGTTATTCCCCAAATATATACATTTGAAAAAGCAATTATTTGGGTTTTTGACATGTTTTTCCCCCAAATATATACTTTTGAAAAAGCAATTATTTGGGTTTTTGACATAGTATTCCCCAAATATATAATTTTGAAAAAGCAATTACATGTATATGGGTTTTTGACATGTTGTTCCCCAATTTGGGTTTTTGACAAGTTTTTCCCCAAATATATACTTTTGAAAAAGCAATTATTTGGTTTTTGACATGTTTTTCCCCAAATATATACTTTTGAAAAAGCAATTATTTGGGTTTTTGACAAGTTTTTCTCCAAATAAATACTTTTGAAAAAGCAATTATTTGGGGGTTTGACAGGTTATTCCCAAAATATATAATTTTGAAAAAGCAATTATTTGGGTTTTTGACATGTTATTCCCCAATTTTGGTTTTTTGACAAGTTTTTTCCCCAAATATATACGTTTGAAAAAGCAATTATTTGGGTTTTTGAGAAGTGTTTCCCCAAATATATATACTTTTGAAAAAGCAATTATTTGGGTTTTTGACAAGGTTATTCCCCAAATATATAATTTTGAAAAAACAATTATTTGGGTTCTTGACAAGTTTTTTCCCAAAATAGAGGCTTTGGAAAAAGCAATTATTTGGGGTTTTGACAAGTTTTTTCTCCAAATATATACTTTTGAAAAAGCAATTATTTGGGGTTTTGACAAGGTTATTCCCCAAATAAATACTTTTGAAAAAGCAATTATTTGGGATTTTGACAGGTTTTTCCCCAAATATATACTTTTGAAAAAGCAATTATTTGGGTTTTTGACATGTTTTTCCCCAATTTGGGTTTTTGACAAGTTTTTCCCCAAATATATACTTTTGAAGAAGCAATTATTTGTGTTTTTTGACAAGTTTTTTTCCCCAAATATATACTTTTGAAAAAGCAATTATTTGGGTTTTTTGACAAGTTTTTTTCCCCAAATATATACTTTTGAAAAAGCAATTATTTGGGTTTTTGACAAGGTTTTTCACCAAATATATGCTTTTGAAAAAGCAATTATTTGGGTTTTTGACAGGTTTTTCACCAAATATATGCTTTTGAAAAAGCAATTATTTGGGTTTTTGACATGTCATTCCCCAAATTTATACTTTTGAAAAAGCAATTATTTGGGTTTTTACAATCGAATTGAAACTTTCATTTTAGTTATTTAGCAGGATAAGGGTGAATGACTGTTCATTTTGGTCATCTGATTTTTACGGGGATACGTTTTGTCATTTCTATGAGGATATTAACCCATTACCACACAATCCTAACTTTTAACGGCCCCGGTAAATAAGCCTTTTGAAAATATTGTGGGAAAAGGAGAAAATGTTGGTAACCAGCATTTTCTCCTTTTCCCACAATGTTTTCTACCCGACCAATGAAAAATTGCACCATTTGAGCCACAATAAAATTGTCATCTGCAAATGCTTAGAATTTGGACAAGGCTAAAATTCCATCGTCTGGTAAAGGGTTAATATTAATGAGGATAAACGAACATCTCATACTGATTGTTTAACATTAATGCTGTTAACGTGACCTAAGCACCTTTTGCAGACACTCTGGATCAATATCAGACTTCACAAAACCTACAGTCTGATCTTAGACCTACACTGTCCTATAAAGAGAGCTTCGCTTTACATATTTAGCAGACTGGGGGTTAAAGTTTACAAAGATATTTTTACATTCTTACACGAATGTTATACAAGGATACAACAGTTTTTCTTTTTTTTCGATTTTACAAGGATTTTTTTTACAAGGGTAGAAGAAAATTTTATGACATATTTTTTACGAAAATATTATAAAGGTTGTTCGGTTCATATTTTGTATTTTTTTTCCCAGAGAAGATACTGCAAAAAAGAAGCTGAAAACGACAATATTATAAAGGTTGTTAGGTTCATATTTTGTATTTTTTTTCCAGAGAAGATACTGCAAAAAAGAAGCTGAAAACGACAAGAGAAATGTTGTTCTTCTATTACGTTATAACGGCGTTTTGTTTTGTAAATCTGATGAAAATCACAACAGCGAACTCGAAGTTTCAAACGTATACGAAGTCGAATGTGAGAGATATGCGTCTAGAACCCATGAAACCCCGGCTCAACGGCTATTCGAGTTCCATGTGTGCGTATGAGTGTGAGAAAACGGAAAACTGTGTCTCATTTTCTTACCATGCCACAATGGAACTTTGCGAAATTAACCGGTATAATCCGGGAGATGTGCTTGCAACCACTTACGAGAGCAGCGGCTGGGAAATATTTAATAAATATGAAGGTGATAATAATAACCTCCTCATCATCATCATCCATTTTTATTACAACTATGTTATCATTACCCATTTTATTTCGTTGACTACTGATTATGATTTATTCTCAAACAATATCCTATCGCTGGTGATAAGGGACTATTTTGGAATTCTATATATCAATAAGATGAAAACAGATCAACAAAAGTGCAGGTCAATTTAAGTTGATAATTCAAAAGTGATTGTATAACAAGGTACAGTGATCACTTTTCACTCGGCACTCGTTATTTTCGCATACCTTTCCCTTTTTCGGCAAATATTTCCCCATATTAACCACAAGCTGATGAAATCAACTCTATTTGTTTCACATAGCATGGCTTTTAAGATAAATGTCAAGGACAAAAGTGTTCGGTATGGCATAAAGTTTATTGAATTGTTTACGTGAGTCTAGCTATAATGACCAAAGGTGTTAAAAGAAGGACACAAGCAGACTTAACGTTGACTTAATTTCGCAAAAGGATCATTCTGTCTACGTGTCTATCGAGGCTGTTTGTACGGTTGATTACAAACAGGACTTTGGACTAGGATGTCGCCTCTTCGAATTCCAGATTTTGGTCAATTCCTTTCCCAGAAGGGGTGACAGTCATTGCATTCCTATCTCACTACTGATGATTGTTTCGAAGACGTTAGGCTAATGTTGGAAAGCAGTCGGTGGCTTGGGAAAATAAAGTGTGCAATACTAGTAAAAGAAACTCAAATGATGAGTTTGGTCATTTGTCAAAAGATGCGGTGTAAAGCACTATACTATATAGCAGTAGACACAATACTGAATCAAACAATTCAACAATTTTCATTTTAACGTATAGCTTGTTACAGCGCGTTTTTTCCCCCGGTTAGTTCATACCCGTAATGTCTCTAAATGCGGTCATTTCTGCAAACCGGTATGCGAAAATATTAGAGTACATAAATCTATTACTCGTCAGATAAATGTAAGTTAGCAGGATAGCGCAAGTATGATAAGTTCATTTTTTTGTTTCAGAGAAATGCTGGCCAACAGATGGTTACGAGGGTTTCGTTTGGGAAGGGGTTTGCTACTTTTGGCCTTCTGAAGTAAATGCCACATTCTGGGTCAGTGGACAACTTGACTGTAAGGATAAAGGAGCGGGTCTGGTTTGCATGGACTCTGAGGCCGAGAACGAGGCGCTTACTGATCACGTGCCTTTCTCGACATGGTGGATGGGTCTTAACGACCTCGATGCCGATGGCGTGTTCACGTGTAACGGAAGTGAGCCTCTGTTTACAAATTGGATATCGGAAGACCAAAATTGGATATCGGAAGACCAGGAGCACCGTCAATGTACAATTATCATTAAAAGCAGCGGTTTGTGGTCGAAGATTCACTGTATTTCGGAATATCCCTATGCTTGTGAAAGACAACTGTATCAGTAAACTGAACAGACGGTTTTTGGTATCAATAAATCACGCTCTGTAAGAAGTGGGTTTGATACTTTCACAAAAAAGTGATGATCAAATAACATTTTCCTATGTATAAATACATACATAATACATGTTCTGCCTGTCTGAAGACCATTTTAGCACATTATTGAGTCGGTTATATGACAATTTGGCCTGCAACATGCGAAAAGGGGCATTCGGATATTTGCGTAAAGTATCGTCTAGGATCGGACTGCACAGCCCGCGCAGGCTAATCTGAGACCACGCTTTCCGTTTTGATAAAATTTTCTGTTTGCAAAAGTCTACTGTAGCACAAATTCTAATTTAATCGTAAAATGCCTTCTCGGATTAGCCTACGCGGACCACGCAGGCTGATCCAAGACGACACTTTACGCAAACGTCCGAAAGCCCCTTTTTTGCGTGTTGCAAGCCATATGGGTATCATGGATTCTTGATTGCGATTTTTGAGAGGTATAATGCATTAGGGAAACACATCAAACCTTCGAGCGCAACCCAAGTCAGCATGTATGTACTCTTCATACAAAGTGACTGATTTTGTATTAAATTCCTTCTTTCGATGTACTGTGGAAATTTCTAGAGTAAGTCAACCTGTAAAACCTTTAAAAACTAAAGAAAAAAATCTTTACATGAGAAATAAGCAGAAACGGTAACTTTATTTACACGGTTTTGGAGCCGTTCCTGAAATCAATGCTCGCTCTGTCTATCTGCTTATTGCTGAAGTTATTGGTTTCTGGCTTTCCCAAACACCGTTTTTTTTCTTGTGCATAATATGGAATCTTTTTAACCCTTTCCTAAATAAGCCATGGTTTTTACGGGTCTGGAATAGTAGCCTTTTGAAAACATTGTGGGAAAAGGAGAAAATGCTGGTAACCAGCATTTTCTCCTTTTCCCACAATGTTTTCTAGCCTATCATAGACAGAAATTATCTTTTCAGCAAGAGTTGAATTGTCGTCTGCAAATGCTTTCAATTTAGTCTAGTCCAAAAGTTTGTCGTTTGGGAAAGGGTTAATGTCTGTTAGAAGGATCAAGTCATGAATGCTTTTTACGAGTAAGGTAGTGGACCCGTACTACTTCTATTGCAGCATGGCATGAAATTTCTTGACGGTTGATAAATGACAGATTTATACAGATATAATATTTTTGCATATTTTTAATCGACCAGACTTTGATGTCTGTCTTTAAATTATTTGTTAATACTTTTGTCAATTTTCAGAAAAGGGAGGTAATTATCATTTCACTTTGCAATGATAATGTAGTGGTTTCAGATTTATAAATGATAATTCTAGGAAGGGCAAAAACAAAAATGTAGCTCGGTGAAAGTAGTACAATAATACTCATTCTTAATCTTAGCAAATTGTGTAGGATAATATTATAGTAGAAATAGCCGTTTTCTATTACGAGTTCACTACGTTACAGAAAAAAAATCGATAGAACGTAACTCTTAACCCTTCACTAGGGGAAAAACAATTAAAAATGTGAAAACAAAGTACTGCCTATCATGAGACTTTAACTCATGACCTCCAAAAGTGGAGTTGGCTCCTCTTAAGCCGTGGTCACACCTTACGTAGTTGACTGTAGATGGCTGTAGTTGAACGTATTAGACGTAGTTGCATGTGGTTAACCGTAGTTCAACGAAGTATTGTATGTAGTTTGAACGCAAGATTTGCCCGTAGTAACCTCATAATTTTTTAACATGTTCAAAAATTTTGTTACGGTTAACTTTGATTTTGTGAACGTACTGTGACAGTAGTTTAAAAACGTAGTTGACCGTAATTTACCTTAATTGACCTTACTTTACTGTAGTGTTTGATTTGCTCAACTACGGCCTACTACGGTAATTCTTCACTCCAGTCAACTACGTAAGATGTGACAGCACTTGAAATACAATGCCTGCAGCTCACCCGTACTAAGCAGGAACAATTACAACGTTTTATCCCGTAGCTTAACACAGATGACTCTCATTTGCCGTCGTTGCGCGTACCAGGGACGTAGTTTATATGTAGTTTAACGTAGTTACTCGTAGTTTGACAACCCAGCCACTTTATGCACAGTTGAATGTAGTAACTGTACTTCATTAATCTACTTAGACTTTATATATTGCCAGGTTTGAACATACTTTGAACGTACTTCAACGTAGTTGACTGTAGTACTAAGCACTACATTTGAATTGAACTACATACGTGCATGACCGTAAATGAGACCATGGCTCAAAGCCCTGGGCCCGTATTCACCAATCATTCTTAAGAACGTTCTTTGTCTTATTCTCCAGAATGTTCTACATTTGTAAGTAACACGACTTCTGATTGGCTAAACCATTCGGTTTAGCCAATCAGAAGTTGTGTTACTTACAAATTTACTAAACCATGGAGAATAAGACTATGAATATTCTCAAGAATGGGGGGTGAATACGGGCCCTAGTCACTCCTTACGTAGTTGACCATCGAAAAACGTTATTATACACATTTGGACGTAGTTACACATAGCTCATTGTAGTTCAACGTAGTAATTGATGTGGTTTGGACTTATGATTTACCCGTTTTAACTTATGTACACTTTTAAAAATGAGTTATAATTAACTACGATCTTGCTACCCTACTGTGACCGTAAATTTAATTGGTCTTTGTTCGATATTGCTTATAAATGTTTTCTCTTTACTTTTTACCCCACTATGTCGCATGTACATATACTAGATAATATTATCCCGTTATACAATTCCCTGTACAATTTATTGTCGATCCAATAATTTGTCAGCTCTTAGAATCGGCTATATGCTAGTTGAATATTTTCAGTTGGTAAAAATAGCAATTCTATGGCTAGTTATGCCAAAGATATCTAGATTCAGCAGACTGTGTAGACCCAAAAGAAAACTTCACCTTTCGTGCTGTTCAATACTGGCCCGCTTTCACCCCAGCCCTTCTTATAAATTGTGAAAAGGGTGACAATTATCAGCTGTCAAATTTAAATCATTGAAAGTGCTATGACTACGTAACGACTATTACTATGTCAATATGTGCTATTTTGTTATTGATAACATTTTTCTTTTTTAAATTTCGGTATTTCATCGAGGAGTTCTGGTGAAAAATAGTTTGGTATTTCATGGTTACAACTAGTGACAATTACTGATTTCATGTTTTTTAACTCTTTAATTGAAATAGTAGTTCCTGTGCACTTTTTACCTAGGTGAAAGTGCATATCATTCAATCAGACGGAAATATAAAAGTAACTTACGCGGATTTACCCTGTGTTTCTCGCACTTTTGGTAATATTGTAAAACGTTGCTATGTTCACGGGGTACGCCGTGGGGAATTACCGAAAACAAATGTGCAAAAGAAGGTGTTAAAAGCTCGAAATAAATAGAACATTTGTTTCCTTCAGTAAAAAAAAATAAAATCGGATTTTTATTTCATCAAGCGAACATCATCGGTAATATCACAGCCAATATTGTGGTTTACGGGTCCAAACTCATCCGGGTAAACATCGTCGTTTTCGTTAAGGCTATTTCGCCAATCTCGGCAGTGTTCATCTTTTAACCCTTTACCAAACAACAAAACTTTAGACTGGTCCAAACTGAAGGCACTTGCAGACGACAAAATAAATATTACTGGGGAATTGGAATTTGTTTCCAGCAGGGTTAAAAACATTGTGGGAAAAGGAGAAAATGCTGGTTACCAGCATTTTCTCCTTTTCCCACAATGTTTTCAAAGGACTTCCATCTCTTGGTCGTAAAAACCAAGGATTGTTCGGGAAAAGAGTTAATAATAGCGTGGACCTACCAATTCATCGGTAAATAACGTGTTACATCGACGTTTTCGTAAAGGCGGTTCTGACAATCTCAGCAGCTTTCCTCTTTTCATACGAGAGTTAGGGGCCAAACACCTTTATTTGCTTACTAAAAATGCATTTTCAGTCTTTTTCTAGAAATTAATAACATTACCGGTTGTTTAAACCATTTGATTAAGGCTACTATCAATTGTGTTACCTTAAAATTTAGAACATAAGACTAGGAGAGTAATATTGGACGGTTGTTGAATAAGATTCGCCATACCTCTTCTCGTTTTGCCGAATGAAAATTAAGTATCAAAAGTACTGAATTATTTAAAATACAAGCGCCCACAAAAACTGAACAGCCTGATTGTATTCAACACTGTCCCTAAGGCACCTGGGCCCCATTTTATTAAAGTAGTTACAAACAAAGTTTGCGTAAGTTTTACGTAACTATAGTATAGTGACATTTATCTGCAACGAGATACATAATAACTGTCACGGTGATTTTAGCAGATCAGTGCCACTATACTATAATTACATAAAACTTAGGCAAATTTTGACCGTAACAAGCGTAAGGATGCCTACTTAAATGACTCATTTTTAAAGGTATCTCTTAGCATCTCCCCCCCTCCCCAAAAAATGAACCTAGAAAAAAATAGCACAAAAATGTACAGTAAAAAATGGTGCCAAGAAATTGCGTCAGTTCAAAGAAAAGTTCATCCAAGATGGCTGACATTTACACTCAAAAAATGGTATTTTTGAATTAGGATTTACTCCCTATTCTATTATAACTGGGTCATTCAATTTGGGCACTATAAAAAACAAATATCGCCATACAAATAGAAAATAGGTCACAAAAAACCGCCAAACATCTATTAATCCAAGATGGCTGCTTGCTCAAATACAGTAACATCCTTATATGCAAATAAGTTACTTTTTATAGTAATTAGGTCATCCAATATGGCATCCGTTTGTTTACCGTCAAAGTGACACTCATACTACTTTTAGAGTATTACTTCTCTCCTCTCAAATTGAAACTTGAATTACCTTTTTTTTTTATAAAGAATAGAAGGTTTAAATTTTGAACTGACCTTCGTCGTTATGATTGTCATCCATTAACAGGGATTAAAAGAATTGCATCTAAGAAAATTTGATATTTCTTAAGTCAGGATTTTCTCAGGTAATTCAAACTTCATGGTACTTCAGCGTACAGTAAATAGTCTGTCGCTATGTCTTTGCACACAACAAAATTCTTTTTTTCCTTACTACAAATATTTATTACCACTCTAACCATTTACCACAAAAAATCTCAAATTAGAAAACATTTGCAGACTTCAATTTCATATGGTTCAACTTATACTTATGAAACTTACATTCAATTGAATAGAAAACATCATGGGAAAAAAGGGAGGAAAAATGTTTACCAGCACTTTCTCCTCCTCCCTCAATGTTTCCAAAAGGTTTCTTTTTTGGGCTCACCTGAGCACGAAGTGCCCATGGTGAGCTTTTGTGATCGTCCGGCGTCAGTAGTCTGTCGTGCGTTAAGCGTTTTCAACTTTTTACCTTATGAACGCTCTAGAGGCAACATTTTCAGTCTGATACCCATGGAACTTAATCATAATGGCCTTCTTGATGATATCTCGGACGAGTATGAAAATGGGTCTTGTCGGGTCAAAATCTAGGTCACTAGGTCAAATTTAAAAAATTGTTTACGCTCTTCAGTTTGATACTCATGAAACTTGGTCAGATTGTCTGCCTTAATGATATCTCAGCAGAGTTTGAAAGTGGGCCATATGGGGAGAAAAGGTAGATCACAGGCTCAAGTATTAGAAAAACCATAAATTTGTGTACGCTCTAGGGGCAACATTTTAGTCAAATACTCTTGACAATTATTCAGAATGTTTGTCTTGATGCTATCACAGACGAGTTTGAAAATTGGCGATAACGGATAAAAAAAAACAAAGGTCACAAACTCAAATCTTATAAAAACCTTGTGCACGCTCTTGAACCCGATATTTTAATCCAATTCCCTTGAAAGTTGGCCAGGATGTTTGTCTTGATATCTCCAACGATTTCGAAAATAGGCCATGTTGGGTTAAAAACCAGGTCATAAGCCCAAATCTTAGAAAAACCTTGCGGAGGCCAAATTTTCTATCCAATACTATTGAAAGTTATTTATGATGTTTGTCTTGATAATATTGAAAGGGATTCTGAAAATGGGCCATGTCGGATCGAAAAGTAGGTTACTGGGTAAACTCATAGGAAAACCTTGTGTACGTTCTTGAGACCACATTTTCTGTCCAATACTCTTGAAAGTTGGTCAGAATGTTTGTCTCGATAATATCGCAAATGGTTTGAAAATGGGCCATGTCGGGTCGAAAATAAGGTCACTGAGTGAAATCTTAGGAAAACCTTGTGTACGATCGAGAGGCCACATTTTCAGTCCAATAATCTTGAAATTTTGTCGGATTATTTGACTTGATAGTATCTTAGACCAGTATAAAAATGTGCCTCTAGATCAAATCTCTGAAAACCCTTTTGTACACACAAGAGGTTATATTTTAAGCCCTATTTTCTTTAAACCTGGCCAGAATGCTTGCCATGGTGATATCTTGCATGGATTTGAAAATGGATCACCTGAATCAAAAACTAGGTCACCAAGTTTAATCCTTGAAACTAGCATACTTTCAGTCCAACAATCTTGATATATGTTAGAATGTTTGTCTTGGTAATATCTTAGAATACTATGAATGTGGATCTTGTTGGATAAAGAATAGGTCACTTGGTCAAATCTCGGGAAAACAAAAACCAAAAACACTTTTGTACACCCTACAGGCTACATTTTCTCTCAGATACCCATGAAAGGTTGTCGGAATGTATCTCCAGATAATTTCTACATGTCAAGTAGGGCGCTGAGATAAAATTAATTCCAGGAAAAAAAAAAGCTTGTGTGCACTCTAGAGGCTGTATTTGTAAGCCCAATACTAACGAGTGTTTGTTAGAATGTTTGTCTTAATATCTCTGAGGAGAATGGAAATAGGTCATGTTTGACCGAAAGGCTCAGGTGAGCGACTTCAGGACCATCATGACCCTCTTGTGTTAAACTCGGGACTGTGTGGTATCTTCTCAGGGTCTTTAAAAGTCGGAATTTAACCCTTTCCCAAACGACAAAATTTTAGACTGGTCCAAATTGAAAGCACTCGCAGACGACAAAATAAATGTAACTCAAAAACTGAAATTTGTTTCCAGTAGGGTAGAAAACGTTGTGGGAAAAGGAGAAAATCAGGGATTGTTTGGTAAAGGGTTAAAAATGTTGCTTAAAGGTTTTGAACAATTAAAGTGATAGCTTACTTGACTAACAAATTTTAGTAAATAGCAAAACTTAGGACCTATCCATATTAAAGCCGACAGCTTGGACGTGGGACAAATGGTTGAAATAGTTTTCTCCTTTTACATTTCTTTCGTATTCAAGCACCTTTCGATATTGCTTGGTAAGGGTTAAAGAAACTTTCCAGCGTCAGCAAAGACACAGGGACAGTCCATTTACTGAAATTACAGCAACCGCACACATGCTTTGGAATATTGAAAAATCCTGATCCAAAAAGAAAAAAAAAAAAATACCGAACTTTTTATATTCCAAATTAATGACAAATAATTCTATTAGAGTCTAGTACATGAACATAGGTTCAGTTCAAATTTTAAATATTCCATCCCCATCACAAAATATTGATATTCCAGCTTAAGTTTTCAAGAGTTTTCTTAAGAAATACTTTGTATATGTTATATGAATTTTGGCAACAATTAAGAAATACTTTGTATATGTTTTATGAATTTTGGCAACAATTGGTGAAGGGTTTAACTTCGCGTTCCTTTGATCTCGGTATCTCACTGCAGGGTGGGCGACCCAAGAGATGTACATAGTAATGTAATTGCTTGGTAAAAATTAATGCACGCGCGACACATTAAATTGACTCTTTTTGTCTGTTACTGATCTAAATTCACCCTTTGGGTGATCATTTGTGATTGGAATTTGGAATTTTACGCAGGTTACAGAAGGTAAGTTTATTCTTCAAAGTAACGTGTAAACTTATCCAAATTAAAAAGAATTTTCGAACGAGACATACCAACGCGATATATGTCTTGCAGGAGTAGCAAACATTGTGGAAAAAAAAAAGAATGTTGATTAGTACTTTCCTTTCACTGTAATATTTTCATAATTCTTTCTCTGCAAGGTCGAAACACCCCTGAACTTTTTCATGTACCGGGTAACTAGATCTAATTAAGTCAAAACTTGTCTCGGGGCGATGTTTAAAAAGATAGTTTTATCAGACCATTCTGGGGTGTTATTTTTTTGTGAAATTTTAGACTATGAAAATGATCGGGCCATCATATAGAGAAATATTTTACAGGTGTAGTAATTCTTTACGCCGATACTTGAGTGTTTTTTTTTTTTATAGCTTATTAGCTTCAAATTCAGAAAATCGCTTAGGTCAGGAAAAAAGAAATAAATGGGAACAATTTCTTCGATCTTTCTTTTGATCTAAATAGCATCGCAACGTAGATTACACTTTTTTTTAACGCTTGGACATGAAATAGACAAAACAATACACGGCACATAAACTGAGTTTAAAATATTCATTTCATGTCTGAAGAGTCTAGACCCATTTGAATTTAGGCCTAAATACTAGGTCTACTTATGGTAGGCCCATTTGATGAAAATCTTCTAAAAGAAGAATTGACGACTCGTCATATTTGAATAAAGTATATTTCTAACAGTTATCTTAACTGATAAAACATTTGATTCACAAGAAACATAATTTTGCTCAACAATAATAATTGCGATCTGCACAAATATAGGGTTGCTAAGTTATCGATTTCACCTCCGAAAATGGCGCCGCTTGTTGCTAGGGGAAGTGACGTCAATACCAGCGTTGTCTGATCCTAGCCTTTGCATCCCCAACCATATTGTCAATGTTACTTCTGTCGCCTGTAACAACACCAGGGTGAGGACTTATTGGATGACAACTTGATAGCCTGAGGAAAAAACATTTTTAGGCAAAGAAAACTATCCCTTCTGATCTATCAACGCTTAATGGCAGACCAAATCAGACCTAAAAAGTATTTTTCTTTACCTTGATAATCTTCAGATACCTCATTTCACAAGAAAACGTTAACTTTCTCCAATTCGTCTAAATAAATTTGTGTACAGGATTTCTGGAATTTCTTCCTTTAAAACCTCTTGTATATATACTGCTTCACTTTTTTAAACACGTATCCTTCTAAATAAGTTAAGTGCCATGCAACTTCAGGGCCCGTATTCACCAACCATTCTTGAGAATATGGCCTATTCTTAGTCTTATTCTCCGAGATATTCTAAATTTGTAAGTAACACAATTTCTGATTGGCTAAACCGAATGGTTTAGCCAATCAGAAGTTGTATTACTAGCAATTGTAGAAAATTCTTGAGAATAAGACGAAGAACGTTCTTAAGAATGGTTTGCGAATACAGGCCCTGATTTGCTCACCGTTTGGTTTAGACAATCAGAGTTTGTATGGATTTCATATTTGCACAATCACAGAGAATAATGCTACGAATGCTCTGGAAATGGTTAATGAGTATGGACCCTGATATTAGCCTTTGCCACACGACTGATGGCCTAGCTTATTTCTGTCGCATGTATTAGTACGAGAGTAAATATTCATTGGGCCGCAGTTTGATATTATTGGCTTGTTGAAATTTGAAAGTAATGTAACTTTTGATTGGATAAATCATTTGGTTCAGCCAATCAGAAGATGTGTGACTTTCTCTCAATCACGTTGGTAAATACAGACCTTGAACTGGAGGAACTTGAGAAATCATCACAACTGGGTAGTGAATCTATACTGAATCGAACTTTAAAACGGCCACTTTTAAAATGTAATTTCCCATTGACGTTTTCTCGCGTCCGCTGCCTATAAAAGGGACAAGTTCTTTAGCTTTATTTTCTGCTGAATAATTGCCCGATCTGAAAACATACCTGAGCCAAATTCTGAAGAGAATTCATTCAATTCTTATCGCAGAAGAAAGTTATTGTTGTTCATTCACTGAATATCGTAAATTGAAACATCAAGTTTTTGAAAACTTCATACTTGTTTTTTTCGGATAACATTTTTTTTTTTCACAGAATATAATTTTCGTGTTTTTCTTATTGCTTACAAAAGTTCAGTGCTTTATGCTTCTCTTTTCTAAACTGTTTTGACCAGTAGACACTACGCATGCGCAAACAAATGGTTTCCCTTTTTTTGAAAAGGAATGTCATTCTGTTGGCAAAATTGAGAATCTTTTAATCACAATACCATGGTTAACGTCCAGATATACGTCACAATTTGTTTTTATTAACATTTCATTTTTACTTGCTCCAATTTATAGGAGAAACAAAATTGGCCGTTTAGAAGTTCGTTTCAGTGTACTTACCAAAACTATGATACACGACAATGAACATGCAAAATAAATCCCTGTTGTTTACTTTTTCTAGTTTTGAGGGGCATAAAATATCCGAATTAAAATTTAAACGTTTGTTACATTAGCATTATGAGAGATAAGTTACTGAAACGAGGAAATGCCTGTTCTGTTGTGGGTTTATTAATTGACTGGCTTTAATGTTCATTGAAGTTGGAATATTGTATGAGATTATAAAAGTGAATGATAGCTATACTAATTAATTTTTAATTTTTGCAAATTTGCCTAATTATGGAAATTGTTAGAGAGACAACTATTTTAATCCCAAGGCTGCTTATCCCGACTGAAGAACCTTTTTTGTGAACAGTGTTGATGAGGATCAGGGCCCGTATTCAGCAACTATTCTTGAAAACGTTTTTTGTCTTAATTCTCCAGAAATTTCTAACTTTGTAAGAAACACAACTTCTGATTGGCTAAACCATATGGTTTAGCCAATCAGAAGTTGTGTTACTTACAAATATAGAAAAATTTGGAGAATAAGACCAAGAATACCGGTATTCCCAAGAATGGTTGGTGTATACGGGTACTGACCGCACAGACTTTACATTCTGATCTTGGATGTACGGTGTCCGATAAGAATATACTTTTCCTCCAAAAATATTTGTGAAATAGCAACATTTGGGATTCTACTATTGACTTGAAACTTTCATATTTAGCTTATTTGGTAGGTTTAGGGTCAATAGGGTATTATGTATTACCTCTAGAAAGCAGCAGAAATGAACAGGGGATAATAGAAATGAAAGCCACCATGAAAATTTAGTAGATCTGTTATCTTTAACGCTTGTATCCAGCCAGAATTAAAAACAGCTCAGCACAGGACAATCTACAAGCTAGTGCTTTAACTCTTTACCACAAAATCACGACTTTTAACAACCCTGTATAAAAAGCCCTTTGAAAACATTGTGGGAAAAGCATTTTCTCCTTTTTGCGACCATGTTTTCTTTTCTTTTCAAAACAAAAATCATTAGAACAGTTACATTTGAGTTGTCTTCTGCAAGTCCTTTCAATTTGAATAAGTTTCTTTTTTGTTGTTTGGTAAAGAGTTATTAAATATGAGCCATGCTTTCAAGGAAATGGATATAATGCGTCTCGCTAATGCATCACACCAAGCAAGTCATCACAAATGCTGTCAACAAGACCAGTAGCAAAAATCAAAGTACTGACAGTACTGAAAAACACGAGCTGGCGACTGGCGATGTCAAGTGATAGCTTCCTTGAGAAAGAGTGTCTAAAAACCACCCATCATGAATTTTCATATTTCTCTGTCCCCAAGAGAGACAGCTTAAACTAAAGAAATAAATAGATAGATAATAAATAAATAAATAAATAAATAAATAAATAAATAGATAAATAAATAAATATAATTTATAGAAAGAGAAAAGCCTGATATTTTTTCTTCCTACTTTTTTTTTTATATTGTTTTAACTGTTTTAGAGGAGATCAGAAAATGAGGGCAATAATTTTCGCCTGTAAGTTTTTTTTTTTCGTTATTTATGAAAGTCTCAGTGGGTATTTTGGTGGTTTCTTATAGTGTTTTCTATTTTATTACGATATGTTTTTGCATCTGTGCATTTAATTTGGGAACAATGTATACAGGGATCAGACTGACATTCTGTGCTGTCTGATCTATATCTACAGATTCTACACTTTTCACAATTATGCTGAGGTTAGAAAATCCTTTGTTTTGAGCTGAGAAGAGCAGTTTCATTGATCTATAAAGTCAGCAGATTTTTTGAAAGCTGCAGTATTTCTTACAGTACCAGTGGTTTTTCTTGTCTCATATTTCTCGTGGTTTTGGTGTCCAAGCCACACTGGCAGTTTAATTTCAGCGCTAACTCTGATGCAAGGGTTATAATAAGACGATTAAAACAAAGGGGATAATTAAGTCATTCACTGAAATTGATATAATTGATGAAAAATATAAAATGATTGTTAAATTCTATCACTGTATAATGGACAACTGTGTCGAAGTTTCTATTGAAGGTGAAAGATCCTACTGTGAAGACTGGCAAGAGTCAACTTGGTAGCGACTACTGGAAACAGATGAAGCATGTACCTGTTTTTGATGGCTATATGACAAATACCAAGCATGGAAGGCAGCCTTCTACAGCCGCGTAAATGAGGGGTCCTCCTCACTGGAGTGGAAAATGGTTCAATTAAGATAGTATTTGGGAGGCTTTAAAATCTATTGAAAACTCTTGAATTGGCGAAAGGCCAAGGAGAAAAAATATGTTTTCGATGTCTGAAAACAAACCATGTTGGAAAGAAATGTAGATTTGAAGGAAAATGTGGAATTAATAATTGTGACACAAACACACACACAGACAACAGCTTGTTACACACAGAAATACTAAATGCTGATGCGGCAGAATATTTTCCAACCAATGAAAACATATTTTACACAATATGTAATAACTTGTGTAGCTTTGAGGTTATATATAGTTTAAACTTATTTATTTTACATCGATTGAGAAACAAGTTCTATCAACTTATACAAATCTTTCTCGATTCTGGGAACTAGAACAGTACTCGCGCCGAATGTGTGGGCCAGTGAAAAATCCCAGTTGACACCAGGCCCTTATGGTTACGAGGTACACTTAAATGCATATTGTAATGACTCCCGATCTTTTGATATATTTTCTGTAAGGTGGTGAAATTCCTACTCACAAATACATTTCCTGGATATTAGTCCTTTTTTCTTACTCACAAATACATTTCCTGGTTATCAGTTTTTTTCTATTGTAACCAGGCTTTGTACCTCCTACAATCTTTCTAACCTTTGCAAGCCTTTTTACAAAAGAAACAAGGGTTATGAATAAATTTACCGAAATGCTCCTTTGGTAACTCTCTTCAAAATTGTTTGATCCATTGAAAAGTGTATGGCCGTGGTTGTGGTGGGGGGACTGACTCTATGCGCCCAACGGTGTCGTGAACAAATTCTTTAAACGTCTTCTCCTAAACCGCAGAGCCAGTTTAGACTAGACTTGGCTGGAATATTCCTTGGAAGGTCTTCTTTGAAATTTGTCAACAGAATTTGATTCCATAAACCTCTGGTTGTCATGGCAACCAAATGGAATTTTCTGAGAAATTCTTCGAAAAATTCTTCTCTGAAACTGCTGGTCAGGTTTTGAAATAATTTCACAGAAACGTTTGTTCGGTAACTCTTTTCAAAATTGTTCGCTGTGAAATGTTGATCCATCGAAAAACATTGCCGTGGTCGGGGAAGCTGTGTCCAGGGGTGTAAGCAATTGTTCAATTCTTTAAACATCTTCTTCTCCTTTGTCGATTGTCAATTTATACCAAACTAAGCTGGATAGTTCCTTGGGAGCTCCTCTTTTAAAAATCTTCAAACAATTTGATTCTATCAAAAACTGGTTGCCATTGCAACCAAATGGAATTTTCTAAGTTTGTTTAAAAATCTTCTTCTTTGAAACGGCTGGTCAGATTTTGAAATAATTTTACCGAAATGTTCTTTTTGTGTCCCTTTCAAAAAAATTGTCCGCATAATTTTCATCCCTCGAAAAGCACGGCTGTGGGGTAGGGGACTCTTAGCACTATTTTGACATTGAAGAAATTCTTTGAAATTCTTCTTCTCTTAAACCACTCGCCAGGTTTTGAAATAATTTCACAGAAATGATCCCTACATTATGCCCCTTTTTTGGCTCAACTGTTTTTTGAAGAAAACATTGAGATATTGTCATAGCCTTTTTGTTCTTGTCTGTGTTGTCGTTGTGCAAAAAAAACCCTGATAGTTTGTTTTATTATACTGCAAAGAAATTTCTCATCATCCAAAATGGCGGCGTCGATCGATCACCAGACTGCACGTTTATGTACCAAACTGCGCTTTTTAGTGACGTCAGTTTCCAGTGACGTCAGTCTTCATTGAATCGGGGCGCTCGGAAGGGAATTTCTATTTCGTCAGCATACTCGATTCGTGAGATTATAAAACAGGAAAATTTCGCTTAACGAAAGGGCAGAATTTTATAGTATAATAAATTCGTTGAACAGTCAGGTGGAGGGGACTTGGAAACTTGTTCACGGCTGTGACGAATCATGCATGTCGCCATCTCGCCTTCGGCTCGGGGCCACATGATTCACCACAACTGTGAACAAGTTTCCAAGTCCCTTGCCACCTGACTGTACAACTAACAATATCTCGACTTCAACACAACACATGTACTTGTAACTTTGAATAAATGCTCACGATTAAATGAGCAACCTATACAACAAGGACCGATAACTCAATAATCAATTTATCAAAATTATGCCCCTTTTTTCTACTTAGAACTTTCACTTACTATCCAGCATCCAACAACTGATCATTGGCATCTGCTTGCAGTGCTCTTGTTCCACTTTATATTTTCAGGCAATATCGAGCATGTGCTCTTGTTATTTGCAGAAGTCTGATTTGTCAAAACATGGCTGTGGTGATGATTATAGGGGTGATGACAAATTTTGAAATGATTTTTAGATGCGATTTTTTCAAGGTTGCTAGGCAAAATAATGTTTTTATTTTTTTCTAAAAATTTCAATGCTTCAAAAGAAAAAAAAAAATGGCTGTGGTCCTCGCAAAAATTCAGGTGAGCGATTCAGGGCTATCTTGGCTCTCTTGTTTGATTTTTTTACGTTAGAGTACAATCTTCTTCCTTGCTGTGATGGTGAAGAAATCTAGATTCTTTCTTTCTAGACTCCAAGTCAAATAATCCTTACTGGTATAATCCTGCTTTCCCCAGTTAAAAAATGACATATAACTGTCAAACATTTTTCTTGACGAGAACCAACTCCTTTTGCCATTGAAAGGTAGATTTCTCGGAAGCATTTTCGCCTCCTTTTCCAATATTGTTTCTAAAAAGGTATCTTTCTCAGGGTCGTAAAAACCAGGGATTGTTTGATAAAGGGTTGAAAAGACACTATCAGCACTAGTCGCTCCAAGGTGGGTTGCACAAGCCAAAGGCAGGTATTTTACGCCATTACCACACAATCCCTACTTTTTACGACCCTGAGAAAGTATCCTATAGAAAACATTGTGGGAAAAGGAGAAAATGCTGGTAACCAGCATTTTCTCCTTTTCCCACAATGTTTTCTACTCTTCACAGAACATATTTCAAATTTTCTGTCACTTTGATTTTTGTTGTCTGCAAATGCTTTTGATTTGGACGAACCTTAGATTCTGTCGTTTGGTAATGAGTTACTCAGCTAAGTACCAGATAATTACCCTACAAGGGGCAAATTCTAGAATTCTCCCCCAAAAAACGTGAAGCAAATCATGTAGAAAGTCACCTTGGCAGATCACCAATCCTCTGAATGTACCATTCTTAGCGTTTTAGCCAACCAAACAAACATGTTTCCATGATCCTAAAGAAGATGGCTTTTGAAAACGTTGTAGCTAAAAGGAAAAAATGAAAAAATGCTAGTCACCGGTATTTTGTCATTTTCCCACCATGTTTCCGGCCCTTTTAGATACAAATTATTAGAGGTTTCATCTTCAAATACCTTTGTTTCAGATGAGTGTATAATTTTGTAGTACAGGACTAATAAATCGTCATAAAGGCTTTAATTATAGATGTACTGAAAACTTTCAAAAGCTGCCCACCTAAAAATTACTGATAGTCCTTGGGATGAGACATAAGACCAAGATCCTGTGTGCTGTACACCAAGCACCTTAACCCATAACAATATGTTAGGTTTATCCAGATCGAAAGCGTTTGCAGACGACAAAACGAATGTGACTAAAGAATTAAAATTTGTTTTAGGAAGGGAAGAAAGCATTGTGGAAAATGGAGAAAATACTGGTAACCAGAGTCATGATAACCTGGGATTATTTGGTAAACTCGGAGTTAAACCCCCTTTTTGTCAGAGCATTGCTCATATGTTTTAGGAGATAAACGGAACAGGATATAGGTTTTATTTTCATTCAGTCAATTCACGTGCATATTAATAAAAGTTGCATAATTACCATACACTTTCTCAAAATAACTGTCTACTTTACCAGATAAATTACATAATCTTCTTTACATTTTCTCAAACTAGCTGTCAAAATTACCATTTCAAGTTTTTCTATCTACTGTGATAAGTAACTTACCCAGCTGATTTTTTTTAAAACTATGCACATTGCGTACTGAATGCATATTGCAGCAATTTTTAACATTCGTTACTGACAATACTGCCAGGTGCGGCATATTCTTTTTGAAAAAAAAAAACCTCCTTTTCTCATAATCTTTGCAGTTGAAAAAAAAAAAAAACAAGGCCTTATTCTATTGTAGGAGTGTATTTACAAGATATTTTTTTGCTTGAAGCAGGTTTTTATCAATTGATTTTACCTTTTTTTTATTGTTGCCACCATTGCCCTGGTTGCACTTCTGGGCTCGTATTCACCAACCTTTCTTTAGAACATTCTTTGCCTTATTCTCCAATATTTTCCAGCTTTGAAAGTAAAACAGCATCTGATTGGCTACACCATTTGGTTTAGCCAATCAGAAGCTGTGTTACTTTCAAACATAGAACAATCTGGAGAATCAGACAAAGAATCTTCTTAAGAATAGCTGGTGAATACGGGCCCTGGTCAACACCCCCAGAAGGCTGTTAGTTATTTTACGTTTGACGGTGCAAGGTACAGTACATCCATCCTAAGTTACGCTCGGTTCTTTAACCTTTACCAAATAATCCCTGGTTTATACGACCCTGAGAGGGAAGCCTTTAGAAAACAGTCTGGGAAAAGGAGAAAATGCTGGTAACCAGTATTTTCTCCTTTTCCCACATTGTTTTCTACCCTGCTGGAAACGAATTTAAATTTTTGAGTTATGTTTTCTTTGTTCTGCGCAAGTGATATCAATTTGGACTAGTCTAAAATATTGTCGTTCGGTAAAGAGTCAAGGTGCTTTGTGTACCGCACCGTCACAGGACCATGGTATAACCACAGGCCTTTGAAGTCTATTGGTCTGTCACAGAACACTAAAACTGTCCCTGGTCGATCATATTATATACAATAGAGAGGGCATCTTCACTGTGCTATTTATAGTAACAGTGTCCGATAATTAAAATTTCTTTATCCCTTTACAGACCAGTGGAGTTTCAGAGGCCTATGGTATAATGTCTTATACCAAGGGCTTTTAGTAATTTCTAGTTTCTAAGTCGGCCTGTGCATAGGTCGATACTTTTTGCAGATGCGTTAAACTCCCTTTTCACAGATTATGGCTCGTATTTATTTCAGACGACTTTGAAACCATCAGTATACAGTATGATTGTGAAATTTAGATAATGTTTTACCAAATGACAAATTTTTCAACCTGTCCAATTTGAAAGCATTTGCAGATGACAAAATAAACGTGACTCAAAAATTGAAACTTGATCGTAGAAAGGTAGAAAACATTGTGGGTAGGAGAAAATGCTGGTTACCAGCATTTTCTCCTTTGCCCACAAAGTTTTCATGTGGTGTCTTCCTCTGAGTCGTAAAAAAACAGGGATTGTTGGTAAAGGGTTATATAGTAAATGCAAATCATTGTAAATAGTGCAATCATTACTTGTCTTGACTGAGCCATGTTTTGAAAAATGATCTGCTGGGAAACAAAAGAAAAGGTATGTGTTAGAGGCAAGTTGTAATCTCTTCACCAAAAGATCCCTTGTTTAAACACATCTGAGGGAAATAAATTTCTAAAAACATTGAGGGAAAAGGAGAAATGCTGGTAACTAGCATTTTTCTCTTGCAACAAATTATGTTCCACCCTCTGTAAGACAGAAACTATTGTTGTAGCTACTTTAAAGTTGTCACCTGCAAATGCTTTCCAATCTGGAACAGTCAAATAAAATTTTGTCATTTGGTAAAGAGTTAAGCCTTGGACTTGAAATCAGATTACAGAAAAATGCATGCAACTGTCGCATTAGATTTTATCTGTTATTCTAATCAGATATAAGTGTGAAATTTTATGCCCTTACAAAAAATAGCATGTGAAACGAGAGGGCCATAATGGCCTACAATCGCTCACCTGGGAAGATGGGATTTGGTAGACTTGTTGTACAGTGTTGTCTTCTCTTTCAAAAATAGTGTTTAATAAATCATTTGAGCAACATTTGTTATCTACTAATGCTATCAATTTGGACAAGTCTAAACTTTATCCTGGTGTGATTTCTGATAAAGAAAATTTACAAAGTGAATAATCTATTTGGAATTTTAAATTAAAAGATATTTCTTAAACATAATTTGAAAAGGGCCCTTGATCAAACTGGATGTTTGTATACTTTCCATGACTAGTACAGATGGCACAATGAAGACGTATTTGAAATTAGGTGAAGTACTTTTTTTCATACTGTACCAGAAACAAGACCTTAGAATAATTCATGTGGAAAGTTTAGAAAATAAATGTGGTGTTAAATTATGATACTTTCTATGAAAGGATGTGGATTAAGAAAAAAAAATGCTCATTCCTGCAAGTTTTTTTTTCTTTTCTCACAATGTTTTACAAGCTTTATTCTATAGGGTAGTATTACCACAGGATCATTTGGTGAAGTCTTGATTGATATGGAAAAACACCATGAGAAAAAAAAACACTTCTAAAGGAAAAAGCTTCAATATTAATTAATTTTCATTAGCTATTTGATTTTTGGAGGCAAAGACTGACATTGCGGCAGAAAACATTGCGGGGAAAGGAGAAAATGCTGGTTACCAGCATTTTCTCCTTTTCCCACAATCTTTTCAAAACGTTACTATTCCAGATCCGTAAAAACCAGAGATTGTTAGGAAAAGGGTTAAAGTGGTGATGAATCAAATAGACATTTCAGCTGTAGAAAAAAGGCCAAAATAATAGAATAGTAAGGTCAACTTTGTCAAGACATCTTTCACCACAACAAACAGTGTAGATCAATGATCAGTCTGCAAACTTTGTGAAGTCTGATCTCTATCTACGGTAGCCACGAATGCAGCTATAGTTGTAAAGGGCATTTAAACTCTTTCCATACCATAGAAAACACCAGAAGCTTTTGTAGACAGTGTAGATCAAGATCAGACTGCACAGAACATGCAGTCTGATCTCTGATTTACTCTGTTCACTGCTTTAATCAAGATTATAATGAACAGTCCTTTGATCTTATATTGGAACCCTTGAGAAAATGCAATTCATTTAACTCTTTACCACATAATCCCGACTTTTAACACCCCTGTGAAAGTAGCCTTTTGAGAACATTGTGGGAGCAGGAGAAAATGCTGGTAACCAGAATTTTCTCCTTTTCTCACAATGTTTTCTATAGTTCCCAAATCAAATTTTTCAGGCACATTAATTAGTTGTCTGCATATGCTTTCAATTTTGAACAGTGTATAAATTTGTCGTTTGATAAAGAGTTAATCAGTAGCGAAAGAGTTTATGGGCTGACACAAGACCATCTGAGGAAAGCTTTTTTGTCTTAACCCATTACCACACAATCCCTACTTTTGACGTCCCTGAGAAAGAAGCCTTTTGAAAACACTGTGGTAAAAGGAGAAAATGCTGGTAACCAGCATTTTCTCCTTTTCCCACAGTGTTTTCTACCCTTCCCAGAACAAATTTCAATTTTTCAGTCACCTTTATTATGTCGTCTGCAAATGCTTTCAATTTGGACCAGTCTAAGTTTTTCTCGTGTGGTAATGGGTTAAAGCAGACCCATTTTAAAAACATTTTGGTAAATGGATAAATAGTAAGAAGCAGCAGTGCTTTTCTTTTCACTATTTTTTCACTTAGATTTGAATATTGAATTTTGAATTTCATTTTTTTCTTTACTTTTCCAAGGATGTTATCACAGTCTTCTATTCAATTTCTGTTTCAAGTACAGATTTTGTTTGACCAAGTCAATACAGTGTTTTTTTCTCTCTCAAAATATTTTCATAAGTTGTTTGCTGAAGTTACATGAGAAATAAGTTTTATGTGAAAAGGGAAACATAATCAACGTAGGAGTTATACGGTACAAGAGAAGTTCGTCATTTGCACTTACGTCACGCTTAAATTATTGTTTATCTGCAAAATTAATCGGTAGATTTATTCATTTTATAATATAAATATTTTATTACCCATTACTTACATTAACATATACAACTCTTTGCATTGTTTTCATAAACACAGTGGAAAGTTTTTGCAAACATCAATGGAACAGGAGCCGTCGTTGGTAACAAGCAAATGCTGCTTTTCCCATGAATTTTTGTACTGCCCCCTCCCCCCCCCCCCCCAAAAAAAAAAATAAATAAATCTATCAACGTAATATATTTTTCCCTTTCATCACGTACTTAGACAGCTTTTTAAAGTATTGTGGAAAAAAAAAAGAAAACGCTGATCACCAATATTTTCTCCTTTTTCCAAAATGGTTTTTTCTCAAATGATTTTTTTTCTTCAAAATGGAAAGAAAAATTGTGGAAAAGGGAGAAAATGCTGATTTTTCTCCTTTTCCCATAATGTTTTGAAAAGTTTTCTTCCAGGGTGGTCATGCAATCATCTGTTTAGTGCAAGGTAAAGACAGTTTCGAGAGACACTCCTTAGAAGAGAAAAGATCATGCAACACAATCTCTGATCTATACATTAACTTGTTACCAAACGACAATATTTTGATAAATGAGGTATTTGAAAACATTGCGGGATATTGAGAAAATGCTAGTAACAAGCATTTTCTTCTATTGTCCAAATGTTTTATGAATTTTCATAGACTTGTCCCACGATTAAGGCAATTTTAAATGTATCATTTGCAAATGCTTTGAATTTGGACAAGTTTGAAATTTCGTCGTTTGGTCAAGAATTACCTTTGAACTCTAAGGACTAAAAAAAAATTATGTTCCTTTCATGATTATACTTGTCCCATTTATTCATTTTATATATAATGAAATTCAAATTTGAGACATTTTAACCCATTACCACAGTATCCCTACTTTTAACGACCCTGAGGAAAAAGCCTTTAGAAAACATTGTGGGAAAAGGAGAAATGCTGGTAACCAGCATTTTCTCCTTTTCCCACAATTTTTTCTAGTCCCTTCCAAAAACAAATTTCAAATTTTCATTCACTTTTGTTGTCTGCAAGTGCTCTCGATAATGGACAAGCCTAAAATATTGTTCTTTGGTAAAGAGTTAAAATGTTGGTTTCTCTGTTCAAACCAATTGCCTTCAGTTTTCCTGAGACCAAGCCCAGGAAGCTTAGTCGGTAGGGAGGAGGACTTTAGAACAGGGGGTCCTGGGTTTGATCCCTGACTCAGCACATTTATTTCAAGGATAGGTGATAGTCATTGCCACAGAATTTGTTCCTTTTCCACTGCTTGCCATTATTTGCACAATGGTTATGTGAGAAAGCAGCCAGTGGCTCGGCAAGAAAATTGTGCGAGGGTACTGCTAAAAAGAGACCCCAGGAGAGCATGGGTAAGTGCACTGGGCACCTGGATATAACAGAAATAATGTTGAAATGGAGTTAAACATTTTACATTTGTTGAAAAGGGTGTAAAACTATCATGCAAATAAAATCGTCTGCTGAAATTTTTTGACCCTTTTTATATAATACCACCTTTTAATGAACTTGAAAAGACAGGCTTTTGAAAACTGTCAAAATTGCTGGTAACCTTTTCTCCCCTTTTTCAAATTTTTTATCGCTGTCAAAAATCATTCTTGTCAATTAACTCTTTACCAAAGCACAAAATTTTACACTGGTCCAAATTGAAAGCATTTGCAGACAACAAAACAAAAGTGACTGAAAAATTGAAATTTGTTTTGTGAAGGGTAGAAAATATTTTGGGAAAAGGAGAAAATGCTGGTTACCAGCATTTTCTCCTTTTCCCAAAATGTTTTCAAAAACGCTTCTTTCATTGGGTCATCAAAAGTAGGGATTGTGTGGTAAAGGGTTAAACCTTTTCCACTCTATGCTGGGTTTTTAAATGACCTTGAGGAAGAAGCCTTTAAAAACATTGTGGGAAAAGAAGGAAATGCTGGTAACTAACATTTTCGCCTATTACCACAATTTTTTCTACCCTGTCGGAGAGAAATGTCCTCATTTGAGTTACATTTCAATTCTCATCATTCTGCAACAGCTTTGAATTTGGATAAGACTATATTTTCATTTTTCTTGTGTGGTAAAGAGTTATGCCCCCTCCCCATTATGTTTTCAAAAGCCTTCATCTATAGTGTTGTGAACTAAAGAGCAGTTTTGTACAGTTTTCACTCTTTTACCACACACCAATTTTTTGGACTGGACCAAATTTGAAGCATCTGCAGACGACAAATTAAATCTTGTTCTTATGATTATTTTTGACTTTGATAAGGTAGAAAAAATTGTGGGAAAGGAGGAAATGCTGGCAAACAGCATTTTCTCCTTTTCCCCAATGTTCTCTATAGGCTTCTTTCACAGGGTCGTCAAAAGTCGGGATTGAGTTAACTGATTTTTACCCATTCTCAAACAAAAACGTTTTTGTGTGTGTGTGCAGTACAACTTTTGAAAACATTGTGAGAAAAGGAGAAGTTGCTCGTAACAAGCAACTTCTCCTTTTCTCACATAGTTTTCTACCTTACTGGAAATATTTCTGCTACTTTTATCAAATTTAACATTGTTGTCTGCAAACTCTTTCAGTTTGAAAGAGTCTCAAATTTGTTATTTCGGAAAGGGTTAAAGGATGTAAGTTATAACGAAAAGTACTCATGAATTTATTATCAACGAAAACCCTTTGATCTATTATTTGGGTAAAATAATTCAACTCCCCGTTTTTTCGGGATATATAGACATTTTGTGTAGATATTCAAACTAGTTCAAAAATCTTTTGAAGCAAGGAGATCTGTCAATAAGGATTACTTAATGGATAGAGACATTAAAAATCATTTACTTACTCAAAAAATAAGGGTAAAAAATGTATAGCATTAGTGATACATGGCTAGATAGATAGATAGATAGATAGATAGATAGATTGATTCTATAGTGTTTAATGCCATTTTCAACATTAGTTCAGCTATATCGTGGTGGCCAGTGCTCAGGTCATAAAAAATGTATAGCATTAGTGATACATGGCTAGATAGATAGATAGATAGATAGATAGATAGATTGATTCTATAGTGTTTAATGCCATTTTCAACATTAGTTCAGCTATATCGTGGTGGCCAGTGCTCAGGTCTATCTATGCTTTCCAGGGCCCGTATTCACCAACCATTCTTGAGAATGTTCTTAGTCTTATTCTCCAAGGTTTTCTGAATTTGAAAGTAACACAACTTCTGATTGGCTAAACCGAATGGTTTAGCCAATCAGAAGTTGTGTTACTTACTAATGTAGAAAATTCTGGAGAATAAGACAAAGAACGCTCTTAAGAATGGTTGGTGAATACGGGCCCAGGAGTCTCTTCTACCAGTACTCTCCACAATTTTTTTCCAACCCACTGGCTGCTTTTCCCAATAACCAGTGTTTGAGACAATGGTCGAGGGAGAGGAATTAATCTGGTTGCAATGACCATCATCAAACATCAGAAACAAAATGACTAAGCCAGGGGTCGAACCCACTATCCTCTGTTCTCATGTCCTGCATGATACCGACTGTACTGCTGGGGGCTCAGCTAAAACATGGCTAGAATGCATGTTTTAGTAATTTCTAGAGAAGTTTGAATGTTAATCGTTCATGTATAATAAAATACAATATTGTTATTCATCTACAGAAAACAAGTGGTTAATGTATGCATGTAACACAATTTGAAATGAGGCACAAACTGTACTTGAACAAACGCATGTAATTTGAGTTTGTAATATACAGGGGAGAGAGAGGTAGAATGGGGGTCAAACTATTATATGTTGCAGAGATTAGTTAATCTTAAAATAATTAAATCACAGTTACACGAGTTAGAAGGAATTTATGATGATTTTAATTAATTTACACAAATTTGTGATTCCAGACTGGTCTGCAGAATTTGCAACACCCTCAAATATAATGACATTACGTTGCAGTAAATATTTCACAGGGTTTAGGTTTCTTATTTAATTACACTAAAAAAAAAATGGTACAAGTATTAATCAATCACAATGTCAAATACTGGCTATAAATAAGGACAAGTTTTAGTATAAAGCTTGTTTAACCTTTAGGAGCCACTTTTGTCCCAATCTTGAAATTTAGTCTTTGTCCTTATGATATCTGGGGTGAAACCAAATAAGTATATGTATTAGTAACTGGGATAGAAATCTAGGTTACATTATCATGATGAAATCTAATCAAGATGTTACAATTTGCAATAAGCATATTGGGTTTCTTTGGCACAAGATTTTTTATCATTTTGGGTTATTTCTGTATAAATATTTTGTATACACTCTTTATTCTGATTAGATAGATATGACAAAAACTGTTTTTGTTATGGTATTTGTCAAAGATAATACAACTATGACTTCAATTTTGAATTTTTAAGACCATGTATAGTATTTTGTGCAAAGCCGAAGGAAATAAACCCAATTAAACTCAATATTTCTCAGGCAATATTTCTCAGGTAAATGAGTTTTTCGATAGCACTCAGATATGTAACTGGAAATAGCTTGTTAAAATACACTGGGTGAGGCCTTCGATCATGGAAATACTAATTTTTGATAGAAAATAGCTTCCTCACTCATAGCCCTCTATTAGTGCAATGATACAAAATTTGTACCCCAATCGCTTGCTTGGTCCTGGGCTTTTTTGTTCCAAAACCAGTTCGTCCCATGGCTTGTTCGTCCCATGATTGCAAGCTACTACATTTGATTGGGCATGAATATTCATAGATCGAAATAATTGATTGCAATGTTGTTAATTACACGTGAAAGGCTAGGGATATCTCAACATCAAAGTTTTCCGGTACAAACTTAATTGAGTTTGATATATTCACATGATTTTTCTCTGTACCCATCATGCACCATTCTGTCATGGGACATTATTCCTAAATCCGCCTAATGATCAAAAGGAGACTGCCAATACACAAATGATCCTAACTTTGTCATGAGTACTCTCCCTTCAAACACAGAAGTTATTCATTTGCTAGTTGCTTAACTTTCAAGCCAATACTTGAATGATATTTCTCTTTTTCTTTCATTCTACACAACGATTTCCTTGACAAATACCACCTCAGCGTTCTCAATGCTTTGATCCGTAAATTCTGTCAAACTGGTCAAGTCAAGTCAAATTTGTTGTCTGGTAAAGATTGAATGAGTGTGCCTATGTTTTTGTTTTTAAGTGGAAAACAAGTATTTTCAAATTGAAAGCCAAGAAGGAAAAAGAGCATTTTTGTATAACATTCAATAATTTTTTTGTGGTTGATTTAAATGTTTTTGATATTATTCAATACCTGGAAAGAAAAATTGGTTTGAGGTAGGATGATTTGCAAGTCAAATTCTGTCATTATGTCGGGGCATTTAGAAATGTCAACCCTCACCAGATGACATCATTTTGTCTGAAAATGAAGACAGCATTGCAATTGAAGCTCAATTTAATGAAATTTGTAATTGAAAGGATAGAAAGCATTATCAGAAAAGTAAAAGTGCTTATAACTAGCATTTTCTCTTGCACCTGCAACGTTTTCAAAAGTCCTCTTTCTAAGAGTTGTTTGGTGAAGAATTAAACCACTTAACTCTTTACCATACAATATCGAGTTTTAATGACCCTGAACAAAAAGCTTATAGAAAACATTTTGGGAAACGGAGAAAATGCTTTATACCAGCATTTTCTCCTTTTCCCACAATGTTTTCTTTCCTTCCAAAAACAAATTTCAATATTTCAGTCAAATTTATTTTGTTGTCTGCAAATGTTTCCAATTTGGACATATATGTCTAAAGTTTTGTTGTTTGGTAAAAAGTTAACAGATGATAAAGTTTTGGATTTGTCCACAGTCAAAGTATTTGCAGACACCATATTTTCTCTTCTCTTTAACCCATTACCACACAATCTCTACTTTTGATGTCACTGAAAAAGAAGCCTATAGAAAACATTGTGGAAAAAGGAGAAAATGCTGGTAACCAGCATTTTCTCCTTTTCCCAAAATGTTTCTACCCTATACAAAACAAATTTCAAATTTTCAGTCACTTTTATTTTGTCGTCTGCAAGTGCTTTCGATTTGGACAAGCCTAAGATATTGTCGTTTAGTAATGGGTTAAATCTTTAGTTAATGGACTTTGTAAATGAAAAGGATAAAAACATTTTGTGAAAAGGAGAAGATGCTGGTTAGTGCTTAACAGCATTTTCTGCTTTTCCTACAATGTTTTCAATAGTTGTTTTAATTGTTTGTTAAAGGATTAATCAGAATCTATTGTTGTTTATACCTTACACAGTCAGCCTATCCTTAACCTTTTACCAAATATCCCTGGTTTTTACGACCCTGACATAGAAGCATTTTAAAAACATTGTGGGAAAATGAGAAAATGCTGGTAATTAGCATTTCTCCTTTTCCCACATTGTTTTCTATCCTGCTGGAAACAAATTTCAATTTTTGTGTTACATTTTTTTGTTGTCTGCAAGTGCTTTCAATTTCGACAAGTCTAAAAGTTTGTCATTTAGTAAAGAGTTAACCCTTTACTCCATAGATACTCGTTTTAACGCATTGCTTATAGGAGCCTTTGGAAAACATTGTGGCAAAAGGTGAAATTGCTCGTGACGAGCAATTTCACCCTTTGCCACAATGTTTTCTATGCTATCAAAAGGTGTCATATACACATAAGAAACAGCTTCATCCTTGCTGTTTTTAAGGGTCAATATGAGATACCATAGAAATGCCTTATGGGGTAAAGAGTTAAAAAATGAAAGACATACTTTGACCTATTACTGTACTTATAGATAAAACATTCAACTCTTTATAAAACAAAAAAATCTTAGTCTGGTCCATGTCTTGAGCGTTTGCAGACGACAAAATAAATGTGACTAAAATATTGAAATTTGTCAAAAGAAGAGAAGAAAACATTGTGGGAAAAGGAGAAAATGCTGGTAACCAGCATTTTCTCCTTTTCCCACAATGTTTTCAAAAGGTACCTCTCACAGGGTCATTAAAACTTGGGATTGTGTGGTAAGGGGTTAACCCTTTATCACACAACAAAAATTCAAACCTGTCCAAATTGAAAGCATTTGCAGACTACAATTTCAATGTGACTCAATGATCAGATTCTTGTTTGAAAGGGTGGTAAATATTGTGGGAAAAGGAGAAAATGCTAGTTACCAGCATTTTCTCCTTTTTCCACAATGTTTTCAAAAGACTTCTTCTTCAGGGTCGTTAATAGTCGGCATTGTGTGGTAAAGGGTTAAACCCCCTACAGTTGAAATATTTCGAGAACACTGTGAAGAAAAGAACAAGTGCCTGCAAGTAGATGCTCCTTTACCCACAATATTTTCTATGTTGTTGAAAAGATGTATTTTTCTATCTCTCAAGTTATGTCCTTTGTGTTAAAAGTGAAAAAAGCCTGTACAGTTTGATCTACACTGTAGGTTGTTTCTAGATTTACCAGTTAATTCATTACAAAACGACAAAATTTTAGGTTTGTCCAAACCGAAAGCATTTACGGACGAGAAAATAAAAGTGACTGATAGTTTGAAGTTTGTTTTGCAAAAGGTAGAAAACATTGTGGGAAAAGGAGAAAATGTGGGTTACCAGCATTTTGTCCTTTTCCCACAAAAGATTTCACTTTTAAACCAAACCCTCTACAAAATAATGACAATTTTTTACAATTCTGAGAAAGAAAGCTTTTGAGTAAATAGTGGATAAAGGAGAATGTGCTTTTTACCAGCATTGTCTCCTTTACTCACAATGTTTTCTAGCCTTTTCTAGACAAGTCTCAGCATTTGATTGCTTAATTGATTGTTTGGTGTTTAACACAATTTTTCAACATTATTTCATTTATACCGCGGCCACCAGTGCACCTATCCATGTATTCCTGGAGTCTCTTTTACCAGTACCTCGTAGTTTTCTTTAAAAAGCCACTGGCTGATTTCCCGCATAGCCATCATGGAAAAAATGGGCAGCAGTGAGAGAGGAATGAGTCCTGTCACAGTGACTATCATTAATCCTCTGATAGAAATTGGCTGAGCCAGGGATTGTGACCAGGGATCGAATCCTGGACCCCGTGTTCTCAAGTCCTGCACCTTACCAACTGAGATACCGGGGCTCGGCTCTCAGCATTTGACACATTTCTTTGTTGTTACATGTATCTGCAAAGCTCTCAGTTTTTACAAATTTCTGACTTAGTTGTTTGCTAAAGAGTAACAGGTTACAAATACTGCACTTAAACACACTGCTGTTTATTCAACTTGGTTTTTATTAGATTATAAATTTTTCAAAACAAAGTTCTTTTCATTATGTGATAATTAGAATCAAAAAGTTTGACAGCATGCTAATAAATCAATCCTTTACCAGACTGTAAATACCTAAAATATTTCTATGGCAATTTAAGACATAAATGTATGTTTTTCTTTTTTGCTCTATAGAAGCTTATAATGATAGCCCAATGCTGTCAATTCCAAAGAAATTCCAGCTGTATTTTTCAACATTTCTATTTTATACGTAATATTCTATGGGAATTGTAAATCATACTGGCTAATAGACAAGGATTAAAAAGTGTTAAGTAAGATTTATTTTTATGACCTGTCAAGCAAACACATAAATTTAGGTTTCTTCTGTCATTTGTCTATTTTCTGTAACTCTTTACCAAACAACAGAATTTTAGACCTGTCTAAACTGAAAGCATTTGCAGACAACTACTTAAATTTGACTGTAATAATGGCATTCATCTTTGAATGGTAAGGGAGAATGCTTGTTACCATGATTTTCCCCTTTCAGTACTATGTCTTCAAAGACCTTTTTCTTCATGTTCTTAATTAACTCTTTACCAAACAATCCCTGGCTTTTTCGACCCTGAGATAGAAGCCTTTTGAAAACATTGTGGGAAAAGGAGAAAATGCTGGTAACCAGCATTTTCTCCTTTTCTCACAATGTTTCCTACCCTGCTGGAAACAAATTTCAATTTTTGGTAACATTCATTTTGTGGTCTGCAAGTGCTTTGAATTTTGACCAGTCTAAAATTTTGTCACCTGATAAAGAGTTAGAGCTTGCGATTGTTTCATGAAGGGGTAAATGATTCAGTCAGATTGTTGCCATCCATAATTAAGTTTTTATTTCATCGTTGTAACATATAACCTTGTTGATTATCATTTTAGCAACCACTTTGGTTGAAAGAAATACTTTAGGGTGATTGGAATTACATTCATTACAGATTTTAGACATTAACCTAGATAAATATCATCCTGTAACATAACTCTTGGTGGTTGTTTCCAATAAGTGGAACTTACAGCTAGAGAAAGGTTCAGTTGTTCAATATTGAAATTTATGTGACTTTAAAATTCATGAATAGCTGTAAACACCAGTTATAATACTTGGAGTTAATTAATAAATATGGCACCAAGAAATTTAGTCGGATCAGTAGGAAGTGACAGTAGGATGTTGGACAGCAAGCAGAAAGTTCTTATATGGTTATACCAAAGTCATCATCACAATGTTCTGCCTAAGTCTGGAGGAACACCAAACATTTCTAACCAATGGTTGACTTTAAATATTGTAAATAACTACAATATTAATTGTTATGGCTTGAGCAATGATGTCAAGAGGATAGACTGTTTGAAGTTGTGTGACGCAATAAAGTTTAAACCGTCTGCAGAGTTCCAGTGTGACAAAGTGCCAATAAATTCAGGACGGAAAGAATCAGTTGGCATGAAAGAGTTCAGAGTGGACATTGGACAAAATGGCTACAATTCACTGAACCACAACATTCACCAATGCCTATGGTGCCCCTGTTTGCTATATTTTGTGTTTATATTTTGTCTTCCAGCAGTGTACTTTATGCATAAATCAGACAAGAGTTTTCATCAAAATGATACGAAGAAATCTCGAGTTTTTGCAATTGCAGCAACTTTGTCATACATGATTGGATTTTTGCTGACAACTATGTTTTATGCAGCTATAGGTTGGATTATGTATAACAGATTATAGTTTCTAATATTACTAGAGGTAAAACTAACCAACCACACCAATCATTCACCACATAATCACAAGTTTAAAGAACCCTTGTTTATAAAGAGGGCTTTTGAAAACATTGTGGAAAGAGGAGAAAATTGGTAACTTGCGTTTTCTTCTTTCTCCAGAGTGTTTCCTACATTTCCAAAAACAAATTTTGATTTTATAGTCACATCTGCAATTTGTCATTTATCAAACAACAGAATTTTAGACAGGTCAAAATTTAAAGCATTTGCTGACAACAAGTTAGATGTTATTCAAACATTGGAATTTGTCATTGAAAGGGTAGAAAACATTTTGGAAAAACATTTTAAAAAACATATTGAAACATTTTGGAAAATATTTTGGAAAAAGGAGAAAATGCTGATTGATAGCATTTTCTTCTTTTACCAGAATCTTTTGACTGTCTCCAAATAGAACAATATTCAGATTTGTTGGTATTCACCAACATCAGAAAGAACCATGAAAAGTCAAAATTCATTCCATACAAACTTTTGAATTTAAGTAATAAAGTTGGTTGTAAAGTGACTATTTTCTATCTTTTTTCATGTAAACTAGAAAATGTGAGTCAACCACATATGCTTTTTTCCATGTTGTTTTTAAAAGCTTTATTTCAAAGTCATTCAAAAATGGGACTTTTGTGTTAAATTATACCAAATGACAAAATCCTAACAATTGTCCAAATGAGAAGCATTTGCACAAAACAAAATATGTGACCCAAAGGTTGAGATTTGTTTTTGAAGGGCAGCAAACACTGTTGGAAATGCAGAAAAAAAATTCCCCCATTTCCCACAATATATTCAACCCTATCAAAGGCAATTTCCATCAATGGACTAATCCACTTTTAAATTTCCATCATTTGACTAATCCACTTTTAAATTGTCATTTGCAAATGCTTTCATATCCAACAAGTCTACATCTTTTTTATGAGGAGTAGAGTAACATTTCTTTTATGTGTAGTAAAGAATTAGCCCTTTACCAAACAACAAAATTTTGGACTTGTCCAAATTGAAAGCACATGCAGACGACAAAATAAAGGTGAATCAAAAATTGAACATTGATTTGGAAAGGGTAGAAAGCATTGTTGGAAACGGAGAAAATGCTGGTTGCCAGCATTTTCTCCTTTTCCCACAATGTTTTCAAAGGCTTTCTCTCTCAGGGTCATCAAAAGTAGGGTTTATGTGGTAAAGAGTTCATCCCTAACCACATGTAATTTTAGACTGGACAATATTGAAGGTATTTTCAGGCCACAGTTGACCATGTCTTCCAAATGACAGTATGTTATTTTATCCTTGAACAGATAGAAAACATTGTTGGAAAAGAAGAAATTACAGTTAATCAGCATATTCATCTTTTTCCACAATGTTTTCCAAAGATTTCCCCATTAAGGTCATCAATTGGGGTTGTGTGGTAAAAGGATAACAATGTCTACAGATTTAAACCCTTTACCCCTGAATTAATGTGCAGAAATTGGAAGACAATCACAATAGTACCAGCCCTAGCAAATACCATATCTTTCATTTGAATCATCATTAACTTTTTGGTCTGCAAGTTAATTCTTTTCGACACCCTGAAGTTTTGTAGTGTGGTAAAGGGTTAAGATATTGTAAAAGTTAGAGGTGAAAAATACTACTGAACAAACAGCCTTTCATGTTCATTCATAGGAGAATGAAGGAAATGTCAACAATTTAGGACAGTTTAAAGATTTTCACTCTTTACATGATGACAAAATTTTAGAGCTGTCAATGTTAAAACAGACCTCCAGATAAGAGGAAGTGATGGAATTTTAAATTCCTTATTTCTCTTCCAAACCTTATGTTGTGGGTACTCATTAGAATCGTCTCTATGAGACGATTCTAGTGAGAACCCATAACATAGGGTTCGGTGGAGAATAATTAATACTTTTTCATTTTGAATCCAAAATCACTCCCTTTATCTGGAGCTGTGTTAAAAGCAAAATTTTGGAGAGGGCAAATTAAACGAGGTTCAAGTGATAGCGATTGTTTTTGAAGTAGGAAAAATTGTTCAAAAAGGGGAAACTGCAGGTTATCAACATTAGATCTATGGCCTGTTTTCCCCTTGAATTTGTATTTACAGGCTGTCTTTCTTAGGGTCGTAAAAACATGGGGTTTGCTTGTTAAAAAATTAAGTCAATATTTGATGACTGCTTATTTTCACATTAAGCTTACCAAAACTCTTGTTACATGTTAACCAATTAAATTTTGCCTTGAGGTCAAAATAAGAATTTGACTTTTTTGTTTGTTTGTACAAGTATTTAAATTATAGGCCTAATAGTGGTCAACAGTAAACAATTTTAGAGTCAAAATGCTGGAAAACCCAGCCAGGTAGCTCATTGGTCAGTTATCCCTCTCTTGTCCTGGTGGTTGCGAGTTCCAGCATTTTCTCTTTTTCCCAAAATGTTTTCTATTCTTCCAAAGTAAAGCTTCATCTTTTGTGTCACATAAATTATTTAGTCGTCTGCAAATACTTTGAATTTGGACAAATCTAAACTTTGTCATTTGGTAAAGAATTAAAATGCCTTTTCCCAGATCTGTTTTTATTTGGCCCCCACTGGACCTTTACCCTTGTCTTGGTAGAACAACTTAAGGTCCTTTTGAACATTATGCAGATTCAAGATCAACCTACCTGAAAGATTATGCTGATCCAAGGTCAGAGCATAAAACAAGATTCTCCACTTCCACGTGAGATACTGTTGCCAGAAAGATGTTGAAATTACAGTAACTTGAGCTGCAAGAAAGTCCAATTTCTACTTCAATGATTGATTCTTCATATATTTGCCAGTGCTTTTGCACAGTTTGTTAAAAGTACAGCTATTTACCACACAATCCCGACTTTCAACAACCCTGAAAGTGAACGTTTTGAAAAAACATTGTGGGAAAAGGAGAAAATGCTGGTAACTAGCATTCCCTCCTTTTTCCATCAATGTTTTCTACTCTTCTGAATAAAGTTCCAATTTTTGAGTGTCGTTTATTTTGTCATCTGCAAATGCTTTCAACACGATCAGAACTTAAATGGGGCTAACTCTATCAGTTGACATTTTTTTTTTCAGTTCAAATTGATAACAACTGCAGATATCAACTTCAAGTGAGGCATGCCTTAAATGATATGTCTTACACTTACAGGGGTACCAGCATTTTCGCTTTTTCCATTATTGTTTTCAAAAGCCGTGATTTACGGGGTGGGGGTGGGGTCGTTATAACTTTGAATTATTCAGTCAAGGGATAAAAATAACAATTTGAACACTACTATCAGATCTACTTATATGTATTTCCTTTCCGCCACTTCGGTCATTTTGTGCTCTTTAATCAGACGCCCTTCTTTCGTACAATGATTCGTACCACTAGAAATGTTCCAAGGCAGATTCGATATTGCATCGGAGCTAGAAGATTCAAGGTATTGTTTCTACTTCAAACTCATACCAATATGTGACTAATGAAATTGTCTTGACGTTCTGAAGAAAACAAGTCATTCTGTATTCTTTTGAGTGAGATATCAATGTCGATGTCACACAAAATTGGAAACAAAATCGTTTTCGGAAAACTGTTGAATTCTCCTTCGTAGAGAGTATTTTCATGGCAGTGGCTAAAACGCGGACGACTCTTGCAGACGGAATGGGATAATGGGACAGATTTAAATGCACAAATTGACTAAAAAAATACATCCTTCCATGGACCTTTTATGTCTTTATAGACAATTTTAAAAAAAGCTGATAAATTTTCACACCTACCAATTACATATATCGTTACCGAAATGACCAAAATGGTAACCAGCATTTTCTCCTTTTCCCACAATGTTTTCTACCCGTCTGGAAACAAAGTATAATTTTTGAGTTTTTTTTCGTCTGCAAGTGCTTTCATTTTGGACCAGTCTAAAAATTTATCGTTTGGTAAAGAGTTAAAAGGCCAAACAAACCATAACGTCTTCGATATGTTATAGGAATGATGACATAAACACATATGTAGGCCTGTATAGAAACATTTATTTTGAAGAATCGAACTTTTCCCAGGTGGATACACATTGCCAAATTTGCCTTTGGAGATTTTAGGGTCTTTAATCTTTAACTCGTCGGTATACATCGATGTTTCCGTAAAGACTATCGGCCAATCTCGGCAGCTGACGTTTTTTATTATGAGAGTTAGGGCCGTAGACTTATGAACTCATCGGTACATATCGTGTAACATCGATGTTTTATTAAAGGCTATTCGGTCATTCCCGACACTTCCAATTTTTCATTATGAGAGTTAGAGACCTTAGACGTTCAGTCGCAGGGACTTACCAAAAATTACAAAACTATACAAAATGTTAAAGCTTTACAAAGATAAAACCTTTCTTTGAAAAAAAAAGTGTTTATCGCCACAAATAAGAAATTAGATCCGCATTTACATAACTGAAATTTCTTTAAAACTTTGGAAAAGAGCGTTCGTTTTACCCTCGAACGCAAAACAAAAAATGTTTCTCGTGACATAATAAACCTACACGTAACAAAAGTTGATTTCTCGTTTTGAAAAGATAGAGCTAGATGGATTTATCTTATCAAGTATGTAGCCGAAGCAGTTCAGATAATAAATATAGATTTGAGAATTAAGTAAACCTTGCATGGAAGAAGTGACAAAAGATGTTAAATGTAACATAAAGGAATTTGTCTAATTTTGTTCAACCCCCATTCGTGTGGTATTGTCCAGGTTCATTGAGGTTCAAAAGGTACGATGGACATATCAAATTTTAATGACCCCTCTTCGTAAATTGGGTACAGGATATGGCTTGCAACGAAAGAAAATGGGCATTCGTACATATGCGTAGTGTTGTCTCGGATCAACCTGCGCACTCCGCGCAGGCTTATCCGAGACGACACTATTTACGACTACAGTAGACTTGCGCCAAACAGAAAATAACACAAATCAAAGGACTGATAGTCCTGAGAGTCGCCTGTAGGGTAATGGGTTAGAAGTTTTCACCCTTTTTTGTTCAAATCTATGAAAAGCATTCAAGATACAAAATAACTTAACCACAAGACAGTATTAAATGCAAGCATATTTCTGAGTTGTCATCCTAAAATTCAAAATATCCGTATTAAAATTTACATTTAAAAAATGTGGTGGAAATTAAAATTTAGGCACCATGACCAGCTTTAATAAGTTCAACGTTTTTTACTCACAGACAACAACCCTTTGCAAATAAAGACCAGATTATCTTCTGGTATAGGATCTAGTGACATACTTTTAGACCAAAAATGCCCTTTTGCAACTAGCTCATATCTAATCTTAGCAGTCTGACAAAGTTTCATAAGTATTAGACTGAACATAAATGGATTTTACAGCTCTATTACGGTTTCGTCTGATTTGACCTAATGACAACCTTTAGGCTTTTTCTTGTAATCCCAGGTGACCTATAGTCAGTTTTGTCAAAAATATTATTGAGACAAACAGCCGGGCAATTTTATGATCATTGGACTGAACTGTAGCCTTTGGAGCACAAACAAATATTTGACTCAGTGATCTACCTGTCCTTTGGAAATACATGTAATTTGTTTTTGTTGTTGTCCAGGTTGAGGTTTTGACCAGCAATGGACTCTATGAATGTGGCTGCTACAACTCAATAAAATCTATAACCCTAACTGTAGCTTCCGTTCTGATCCATTTCTTCAGTACATACATGTGTAATATGACTTACGTTTGTTACTATTTGTTATATACTGTTGAATAAAATGTTTAAACTAACCCAACAGCATGATCATCAGCCTTTAATATTTGTCTGCGTTTTATAACGTCCCAGGGATTATAGTGCTTCCACACCAATCGAAAATTGTCTATGTATATTGCTTTGGTGTAAATTAAATGTTGGCGATTCGTTTTATTTCCCTTTACAAAAACCCTTCACAAGATTACAAACACTCCAATAAAGAACACTGATCTGTTCTATACATGTATTTGAATTATAGCGGAGTAAAAAGTCAATTTCTCAGATTGCTGGTTGTTAGAACTGCGTAGTGTAAATTCAGATTTTGGCAGTTACAAAAGCACCTTGCGTTCTAACACCCGCAGTAATAAATTGTTGTTTAATAAATACTAGATCTAAGTTAATCGCTCATCGGAAAAAGAAAAACAGCAGACTTTAACATATTTGGCCGTCTTTATTAACGAAAACCAATTAAATATAGTAAACTTCAAAGCACTCTCTCTACATACGTCGGTGCACGCTGAAAATAAAGGCCGGTTCAGCGACTGATTCATAAATATGTAAATTCGTAAAGATTTCCGTGGTGCAAATGACGTTTATAAATACGTCACGTGATTACAAGATCTATATTTGTCGCAAAGCTACATTCCAGAAAACACCTGCAAAGCGATAACCTGGTACAGCCTAGAACCGTGTACATTGCATACGCTATGTACGATCTCTGGTGCACCTAGAAATGGGTGTGCAAAGTATCTAAAGTCTAGATTAAAAAGCTGGGAAGAAGCAACGTGTAAGAATGTCTAAGAAGGCAATGCAACCATTCCAAGTCGTTACAAATTCGATAAAAAAAATTAGCCTACTGTTGAGAAAAAATGCAATTGAAAGCTTCCATGTTAACTCGGCATCCCCTTTCTCTGTCCAATCATAGGTTGAGCGTTGAATTGAAATAAGGCTTGCAGTTAGGATTGTAAGATTGTAAGAGTTAGAGTGTATTCTAGTAGGTAATTATCAAACAATTTTCACTAAGAATTGTCCACAAATAGATGCAGAAAAGATGCTTGTGGTTGAAGATTTCACAACGTGTCCGCAGACTTGTTTAGTTCACGGCAGCTATTTTTACATATGTATACGTAATACGCTATTTTTAGAGATGACGTCTTTCACAGACATCAGGCTAATGTGTACCCTTGTGTACGAAATGATTGTTTCATAGGTTTGAACCGTTAAACAGATCAGTCTTTATAGACATGTATATTCATTATCACAAAGGCACAATTGTAAATTATTTACAACAGAAAAAAAAAACTGGGTTGTTCACCGAATAATTAGAAAACTATATTATCTCGTAAACCGGAACTTGGGACAGGAAGCATTACAAGGCCGGAAGTATGCTTACGTCACCCCATAGATCAGGACGATAACAATGAGAGCCTGTTTGCTACGCAAACAGGCGACTCAAAAATGGAAAACGTACGGACTGCGCATGTTGATCCGAAGAGACGCCTTTCGCAAATGTCCGAATGTCCATTTTCGCGTAGTGCAGGCCGTGTTACATACCGCAATTGCTACAATACAGAGATTTTTTACGGCCAAGAGGAAGACCTATGAAAACTTTGTTGGGAAAGGAGAAAATGCAGGTATCCAGCATCAAAGTTTTCTTTTCCAACAAAGTTTTCTAGTTCCTATCGTTTTATGAAAAATCAATTTGAGTCAGCCACATCAGCCCTGATCCTGCTATTGCTTTGAGAAGACAAGTGGGAACATCTTTTTCAGTTGAAGAATTAACCATATGTCTTGACATGTATTTGACTGGAGTAAGGGTCGAACTGTTGACTGCAAGGAGAAAAAGAAGTTACAAACCTTGTGTCCATATCCTGCACACAAACATGTACATCACAGTTCCAGATAGAGGGAGTGATTTTGGTTTCAAAATTGAAAGTATGTATTATTCTCCTCTAAAGCCTATGGTATGGGTACTCATTAGAATCGTCTCATCGAGACGATTCTAATGAGTGCCCACAACATAGGGTTTTGAAGAGAAATAATGACTTTAGAATACCATCACTCCCTCTTCTGGATCTCTGTACATACATGTATACCTCGGATATACAAGTGCGTCTGGGTATGTGCTTTACTAGGAATAGATTAGGATCATGACTCAGTCTGATCTTTGATCTGCTAGTTGCTCTTTTTGGTACCATGTTGTTGCAGTAATCTAAACACTTAGATTAATTCCTGCTGGTATACAAGATCCCTATTAAAATTTAGCGGAATTAATCCAAAAAGCACTTGGCCCAACTTTAGTATTGTGCAATCTGGTTGTGAATCTTTAATGTGCGCTATGTGATATGATACTTGGGCTAAAACAACATTGAAATTTTACAGTTTGATAATCTATTCATGTTTCATTATTTGTTTCTGAAAAGATAGCATGTTCTCCTTTTCCAGTAATGCTTTCAAAAATCACTTGCTTCAGGAATTGTTTGGTAAAGGGCTAACCGTTCATGTTTGTGTCAATGCACAGAATTATGTAACGCAAAGAAATAGGCTTATATCGATATTTGTGAATTTTACCTTACTCAGGGCACGCTTATTTTCTTCAAGGAATGCGATTTTGCCATACATATAGGTGAGTTGATTTTTAAGCAGTTGAACTGTTTTGTTTTATATGTCATTATCATTAGTTATATTGAAGTAGTAGCAGTGAATTACAAGCAGATGTTGAAGCAGTGGCAGTGGTATTGGGATTCAATCTTTCACACAAAAAAAAAAACAAACATATTTTAATGACCTTTTGGAGTAACCCTTTTGAAAATATTTTAGGAAAAGGAGAAAATGTTGGAAACCTAACTTACCATTTTTGCCACAATCACTTTGCCAATATTGTGAATAAGAGTTCTAAAAAAGGTTCCTCCGAGTATCTATGATTAGAGTTCAATTAAAAAAGGTTGCAAAAAGGTTAGTGTTGGAACTTTTGGAATAGAGTTTGAGTTCAGAAAACAAAATACAGCAAATGACCGCAAGGTAAGAACCTATCTGATGTAATCGCTTACGACATTTTATGCTTTTATGAAAGAGGATGTAACATTCAAAAATAACAATTTTCGTTTAAAATACACATATGATCTTATTTAAGTAAAGACAGCGGACCGGATATATGATCAGTACAGCTCGAAAGCTGAAGGAACACCATACCGTGAGGCAAACTCTTGAAAACAGAAGAAGTTTATAACTGGGCAAGTTTCTTCTTTAAATAACGATATCGTATTGGTTTTCATAATTTAATAATTTAACTCTTTACCAAAGGACAAAATTTTTGACAGGTCCAAATTGAAAGCACTTGCAGACGGCAAAATAAATTTAACTCAAAAATTGAAATTTATTTCCACTGAACAGGGTAAAAAACATTGTGGGAAAAGGAGCATTACCACCATTTTCTCCTTTTCCTGCAATGTTTTCAAAAGTTTTCTATCTCAGGGTCATAAAAACCAGGAATTGTTTTGGAAAGGATTAATTAATGATTATTGGGATATATTTACGATAAGTATCGATAAGAATATTAGTAAGTTTTATAATTGTTAAATGGTGTATGAGTTTTAAATACGACTGAACCAGATCAATGTTTCCTATCTTCGATCCTGTCCTATCACCGACACCACAGCTTTTCTCTGTTTACATATGTGACCCATCACGCACATCAGGGACCATCTGTGAATTCTCTACATCAGTTAGATTATATCAGATCGACGATAGTGCAGGTCAGTATAAGTTGATAATTCAAAAATGATTATATAACAAGGTACAGTGACCACTTTTCATACAGAAAATGTCATTAAAGGGAAAAGTGTAAGTACAATTCGCGCAGTCTGACCAGGGTTGACACTTTCTGCAGTTCCCAGAAGGTCCCTTTTTGCGTGATGGGTCACATATGAATATGCCATCCAATGATATCGGTAAGTTTAATATATTTGACTTCATCGGTGCCATTTTTGATTGTTCGCGGCCTTTTTCTGTGAACATCTGCAGAAACCCAGAAAGATTTTTTTTTATATAGGCTTAATTGGATAAGCGCATAGTAAAGATCCAAGATCAGACTGCATGTTTTGTGAAGTCTTATCTTGATCTGTGCAGTTCGCAAAAGCCGATGTTTTCGCCTTGGACTCTGAAATTATTAATCAGCCGATAATACTGACGTATCTGCTGAAGCAATAATATTGATACAGAAATCGGGTATTTATTTATTTGTTTATTTATTTGGAATAAGAACAAAGGTTTCCAACTTTCGTCCTAGTTTTACAGTATATTTTTTCTACCAGCAAGCGAATCTCGTGAGATTGCACTATAAAACGTTATAACACTCACAGTGGTATTCCTTTTTGTCAGTGGTATGAATTAATATTTTCTGCAATTCGACTCCTGATTTGCTTTTTACTGCTAGTCAATATGTATGGTCAAGATAGAAAGAATAGATTATGATAATACAGTTTTACCATAGGAAAGAAAAAAACAAGGTCCGTATTCACTAACCATTTAAGAATATTCTTCAAGATTTTCTAAATTTGAAAATAACACAAGTTCTTCTGATTGGCTAAACCATTTGGTTGGTGAACACGGGCCCAGATCTTCCTGTCAGGATGAATCTTTTTTGGTGTAGCACTTTTGGACTGTTCTTTTGACCACGCAGTGCTAGTGAAATTTTTAGGGAGCAGAATTGAAAGACTCTATGAAAAATAACAACTGTTACGTTCAATATTTCGGCTATTGCCCTTTTCAAGAGTTAGAAAAACTTTATCCCTCTAGAACATTCTCTTAGAGTTTATCATCCGGCCATATTGTTTTACTAACAATAGTAACAATTACTATAACAATATAATTGCATGATACATGCTAAAAAAGTGTTCTAGAAGGACAAAGTTTTTCTAACCCTTGAAAAAGGCAATAGCCGAAATATTGAACATTAGAGTGTTATTTTTCATAGTGTTTTCATTATTCCCGAAGGAATTCAAAGTGTCATAGAATTGAAAGATATTTGTAAAAGTTGCAAAAACTTTTTTCCCAATTGATGTAAAATAAACATGTTTAAAATAAATAGAGGACATCGGTAATATTTTCACGAGTGGCTGCGCCACTCGTGAAAATATTACCGATGGTGTTCACGAGATGAAATAAATTTCGATCTTTCATCGAAAAAAAAATATATATTCTATTTATTTCATGCTTTTTACCCTTTCTGGGAAGAGCTTTATCAAAATTCAGTACAGTTCTTTTCCCTTATTCCCCGTGGCGTACCCCTCCTGCATAGCAACGTTACGTCGAGCGCGAGAAATGTAAGGTATATGACGTCATATTTCCCATCTGGTTGTTAGACACGCGCAATTTACCTAGGCAATAAGAACGTGAAAATCGGTATTTTCACTGGTGGTACCAGTGTAAGATCGAAAAATATTTTCACTGCTATTTCCCGATATCCTACCGGAAAGCATGAAATAAAACGACTTCTTAGATCTAGCGGCACATTACTTATGAAAATATTGACTTGTTGGAGTTAAATCATCAGCCGTTCGTGCTCTTCATAGGGGTCAATAATTGAGATCTCTTTGTTACATCAGATAGTTTAATAAGCTGTTGTCATTTCAATTTTGAATATCTTATTTTGAATTAATCATGGTATTTTAGAAGTTGATTCATGCATTGTGTTTTGCATAGTGACAAATTACTCGTCAGTTTGATATGCACTCATAAGGTTTTAATCGTTATTTGTCATTGACACTCATTGAGTTTGAATCACCAGTAATGATGTCTCTTGCACTTTGAGAGTTTCAGTCATCCTTTGATTTCGACACTCTTGGACGTTTGTAATTATAAGTTAACATTGTCACTAAAAGTATTTTCAATCATCTGTACTACTGTCTGTCTGAGATTTCTACAATCTTTTTAATTTGGCACTCTCGTGCTTTTAATCATTTAGTTGCGTTTGGCACTATCAGGGTTTGATCATTCTTAATAGATCTATGTCCATTCCACTATTATGGGTTTTAACACTTTTGTCAAACAAGAAATTTTGGACCCTTCCAAATTGAAAGAGTTTGCAGACGACAATTTTAGATTTGGAGAAAATTGCAGAGAGTTCTCAAAAAGGGTAGAAAACACTGTGGGAAAAGGAGAAATTGCTCTTTACGAGCAATTTCTCCTTTTTCCATGGTGTTTTCAAAGACCTTTACTTCCACGTAAAAACCCAAGGCTTGTTTGGGAAAGGGTTAATTGTCAACCGTCACAAATGGAAGCAATCCCAGGATTTTTTAATCATTAGTTTTTTTCAGGGCACTTTCAGGGTCTTGATCATTGATGTTTCTTGGCATGATCAAGGTTGTAGTAAGTTGTCCTTGGCGTTCTTAGATGATCATCAGTAATCTAGGCACTCTTACAGGTTTTGAACATCTGTTTTCCTGGACCATCCCACGGTTTGATCCATTTCTTTGACATCCTCAATGTTTTGATCATCTGGTGTCCTTGGCACTTCGATATTTTTAACCATCAGTACTCTTGTCTTCACATTTTCATGGTTTTAATCGTCACATGTCTTTGAAACTCTCTGGATATAATAACTCGAGGTTTTTTTTTTTTGGCACACCCAGAGTTTTAATAACCATTTGCCTTTGACAGCCTTCGGGTTGAACCCATTACCACACAATCCAAACTTTGGACGACCCTGAGAAAGCTGCCTTTAGAAAACATTGTGAGAAAAGGAGAAAATGCTGGTAACCAGCATTTTCTCCTTTTCCCACAATGTTTTCTATCCGCTTCCCAAACCAAATTTCAACTTTTGAGTCACATTAATTTTGTCGTCTGCAAATGCTTCCAATTTGGACCAGTCTAAATTATGCCGTTTGGAAAAGGGTTAAATCATCAGTTTTCCTGGCAATCTGAAGACACACATGAATATGTGGCCTGTTGCCGTAATATGACATTAATAATTAAAAAAAAAACATTCAATCAATGATGTTGGTATTTTTTCAGCGCTCTTTGGCGTTAAGGGGAAGCTTACTGGTTCATGTCTTTTAAGGGACTCACTAGAATTACACAGAAGTTCTTGTGAGAAATGACCATTGAAGATCTGTTTCAGGGTTCTTATTCACCAACCATTCTTTGTCTTATTCACCAAGATTTTCTAAATTTGAAAGTAACACAACTTCTGATTGGCTAAACCAAATGGTTTAGCCAATCAGAAGTTGTGTTGCTTTCAAACCTAAAAATCTTTAGAATGAGACCAAGAATGTTCCATTGAATGGATGGCGAGTAAGGACTCGTAACTCTTTGGCTGTAGACACATATGAATGTACTCGTCATTTATACATGTACTTCCATATAAGGCAATAGATTAAAACGCAAAACAAAGGATAGCCCGTGGCTTGATAAACTTTCAATTACTCACGGCTACTAAGAGGCTAGAGGTTAAAGATTATATCGGTGGTGAGGAAAGTTTATAATTCTCATTACCCCTCCACAGTCCCGTTACCCTTTACCTAACAAATATTTTTTTTAAAATGACATTGAGTTAGACAAATTTTGAAAACATTGTTGAAAAAGGGAAAAATGCTGGTGACAAGCATTTTCTCCTTATCCTACAATGTTTTCCAGCCTTCAGCGGACAAATTTCAACATTTTTGTCGCGTTTAAAAAGAAAATGTCATCTGTTATTGCTCTTAAATCTGAGAGTCTAAATTTCTGTCGTTTGGTAAAGGGTTAAACTTTCAGCTGACAAGCGAAGCGCGGCTCAAGGTGCATTTGCGCACATTGTAGGCTAAGATAAGACTACAGTAAACGTGTAGTCTGATTTTGTTCTACCCTGTCCGATATTTATCAGGGTTTATCCTACAAAAGAACTTTGAAATCGCAACATTCAGGTTTTTATTATCTGCTTGGAACCTTGATTTTAAAATTTAAAGATACCACACCAAGATCAGACATCTTTACGCATAGTGTAGATCAGGATCAGACAGCAAGTCCCGTGTGGTCTGATCTTAAATCTACTCTGACCGATATTTTACTAATGTTCTAGGCAAATAAGGCTTAGTAATAGAAAAGGCTTGTACATTTACATATAAGGACTGTTTTTATGAAACGTGCATGTTTAGAAGTGTTTGCCAATGTCATTTACACAAGTGACCGTAATAAACCATACAATTTTAGTGCAAAATCAATCTGGTCGTGAAGAGGGTCTGGGCACCTTTTTCGTAACTGAGAAACTACTGGTAAAGACAAAATGGGTCGACAGAATTTTTGCCCATGTCTGGGCTGTATGCTGAGAAAGATGCAATGTACATTTTGCTAAGGGTTACAACTGTCAATCAAAAGATAAAGGCCTGGAGATACGGAAACGTTTTGTACAGCGACTTTTCTGACAACGGTAAACACTCTTTGGTCGCGTAAATTTACCGCGTGGTTAACTTGTCATTCATTCGTAATAGATTTAGAGTGTTTTTTTTTTTTCCCCAATTGATTTTTAATTGATTTAACTTTTTACTACTGTTTTAAAAGTACTGCTTCAAGTGTTAATACATGACAAGCATTAGTCTTCGTTTTACGTTATTCTTAGACATTTTTTTTTTATAAGTAACTGGTAACAGAAAATTTAAAAAAAAGGAGAAATATATAGAGAGAAGAAAAAAATCGAATATTTTCATTGATTTTGTAAACATTGTGGTAAAAGGGGCAATTGCTTGTACCAAGCAATTGCCCCTTTAACCACACTGTTTTCAAAAGGCTATTGGTTTATGGTAACAGGTTACGAGGTTTCTTAAAGATAACAGTATTATCATTCGTATGGATTGTGGAGTTGGTGTATTTTTACAGTGACAGTTCAATGGGACGTGAAAACTGTTCGCAATTCTGGTTTAATTTTGGAAATATCAACGGCATAAATCAAAACGGGAATAACAATCATTGTACTTTGTAACAAATCTACATAGATATCCCTGCACACTCTCACACGTTCACGTTAGGTTATGTAAACTGTGTACTATCACCCCCAAAAAATACCAATACAGTGGTGTACGAAATACCGGACTATTTATATACGCAAGGTATTTTTGCTGTGCTAAAGTAGTGCTCTTAAACGATTGAAATAAATTCGCAAAAGGTAAGTGATCTTAAATGTTTGATTTTTTTTCTTCAGAATTTAACCTTGACTTTTATATAATAGCGTGACGCAATGACGGTTAATTTGTTTTGAAAGAAGAAAAAAACATCGTGTAGGGGAAAAACAATTGTTCACTAGAAGCAATTGTTTATTTGCAACATTGGATTTTTACTCTTTACAAAAAATATACTTGCTAACCCTTTACCGAACAACAAATTTAAGCCTTGTCCAAATTGAAAGCATTTGCAGACGACAATTTCAATGTGGCTCAAACATTACAACCATTTTTTGATGGAGTAGAAAAAAATTTGGGAAAAGGAGAAAATGCTGGTTACCAGACCCTCCCAAACCAAAAGAGTTTGCAGACGACAATTTTAGATTTTGAGAAAATTGCAAAAACTTCTCAAAAAGAGTAGAGAACGCTGTGGGAAAAGGAGAAATTGCTCGCTACGAGCAATTTCTCTTTTTCCCACAGTGTTTTCAGAAGACTTTTACTGCAGGCACGTAAAAACTAGGGCTTGTTTGGGAAAAGGTTAAGGGGTAATGAGTACTATAAGCTTAACAATGGCCCAAATCAATGTAATTGATATGACTTCATTGTATTAAAATCCTTTAATAAACAATCCCATGTTCATACAGCTCAGTCGAAGAGGACTTTTGTAAACATTATGAGAAAAGGAGAAAATACTGGTAACCAGCATTTTCTCCTTCTTCCACTTGAAATATTATCGGTTGTGTCAAAGATAATAAATTTGTCATCATTTGAGCTTCTTTTATCATGTCGCCTGCTAAATGATTTCAATATGGAGAAGTCGAAAATAGTGTCGTTTGGTAAAGAGGGTTTTTATGTGTGTAACATTCGCCGTCTGATCCTGGTTCACAATATACGTATAAGTGTTTTCATTGCTTTTTAGAGTACGCTAACGGTTTAGAGATTTGTGTATCTTTGCTCATTACCAAACAACAATATTTTAGGTTTGTCTAAAGCGAAAGCATTTGCAGACGACAAAATAAAAGTGGATGAAAATTTGAAAGTTGTTTTGTGAAGAGAAGAAAACATTTTGGGAAAAGGAGAAAATCATCGCTGGTTACAAGCATTTTCTCTTTTTCCCACAATGTTTTCTAAAGGCTTCTTTCTCAGGGTCGTCAAAAGTAGGGATTGTGTGGTAATGGGTTAGCATGGGAAACGTGATATAAAGCGGAAATTTGCGTATAATATGTTAGTTGTGAATCCCTGTCAGTTTGAACAAAGAAAATTCTTCGCCCTTCAGGTCGGATACCTCGACCACTGCGCTGTTTTGCGTATAGTGAAGATTATGATCAAACTGCATAAAAGTCGCGTCTTCGTCTGTACACCTAGACTGTCAGATAATTATGGTGAGGTGATTCTGGTGATTGAATGGCTTAGTAAAGAGATAAAATTCACGCTAATTATCGGCTATTTACCATCTATAGCAAATACATGTAATTATCTGTATTGCAATTGCAAATAGATCTGTTTCCGTGGGATTGGAATCAGCAGAGACCTATTTCAGAGTCTAATCTGAATCTGTAGCCAATACTGCTAGCAATGTTTCAAAGCCTAGTTCACGTTACTGACGGACAAACATAAAGTCGGTTTACTTCAAAAACCTCGTAACTACAGCTTGTTACAAGCTGTAGTTACGAGATTTTGATGTAAACCGACGATATTAAATTTGTTACACGATATGTCTACGTGTAGATGCATTTAATGAATTTTGACCAACCCCTTTCCTCCATGATTGTTGTCAACCTTTGGACAAGTCTCAGTTAAGAATGATAATTATAACTTGCATGTAACGGTTATTAAAAAAGGCAATGTTGCAAACGGATAAGTTGTCCTCATTGAGCAATTTTTCCCATTGCTACAATGTTTTCTAAAGTTACCGATTTTATGTGATCAACCCTTTACCAAAAGTCCATGGTTTTAACGGCCCTGAAAAAGAAGCCTTTTGGAAATATAGTGGGAAAAAAAAGAAAACGCAGGTAACCAGCATTTTCTCCTTTGTCCGCAATCTTTTCTATCATCCCAAAAGAAATTTCAAATTTTGAGTCACGTTCATGTTGTCGTCTGCAAATGCTTTCAATCTGGACCAGTCTTAATTTTTGTTGTTTGGTAAAGAGTTATAATCGTGTTTAATTCTTTACCAAACGACAAAATTTCAAACTTTTCCATATTGAAAGTATTTTCAGGCGACAAAATAAACGAGACTCAAACATTGAAACTTGACTTTAGAAGAGTGGAAAAATTTGTGGGAAAGGAGAAAATGCTGGTTACCAGCATTTTCTCCTTTTCCCACTATGTTTTCAGAGGGTTCTTCCCGCGGAACGTAAAATTCAGGGATTGTGGTTACCTGCTTTTTCTCCTTTTCCCACTATGTTTTCGGATTGTTTGGTAAAAGGTAAATGAAGGTTAACCCATTACCACACAATCCCTACTTGTGACAACCCTGAAAAAAAGGCCTTTAGAAAACATTGTGAGAAAAGGAGAAAATGCTGTTAACCAGCATTTTCTCATTTTCCCATGGTGTTTTCTACCCTCCACAAAACAAACTTCAACTTTTCAGTCACTTTTATTTTGTCGTCTGCAAATGCTTTTGATTTGGATAAACCCAAAATATTGTCTTTTTGTAATGAGTTAAGCTTAAACTGCATGAAGAAATGGGTCCAATGTGACAGCGTGGGACAACCTGCATAAATTTACCAAAGGTCAAGTCAGCTTTTCTTTGATACAACGGGGTCATACATTTTATCATCACAGCCTAGGTGACAGACTTGATAAGTGGGCTTCATCCTGGGGCTGTATTCATCAAACATTCAAAGTTGCATTCTTCGTCTAATGGGTGGGGGGGGGGGGAAGCATTTCCTGTCGATTGAATTATCTCCCTTGCCAGATGAAAGCCTGAAGGTAACCAAATAACACAGTTGTCCTTATTCGGCATACCTCGGGTGATGGGAGCCATCATATCCCTCGGCTCTAAGTGGTGGATGGATATGTGTCAGATCGGTACATTCATCGCCCGGAAATAAGCCGGTTTACCGTTCTGAAAATTGTATGGCTCCTCTTACAAAAAGAAACTTGAGTTTCAATTTTCTAACAAAATCTTTCCATTTTTCAGTTGACAAACAGAACGTACATTCATTTTTTTAACGTGGTTTATCTATTCCGATTGAAGTTTTCAACGACAAATAGACAGACGTGAATAACTCCATCGAGGTTGTTAAAGTCGTTGCTAAACAAGTTACTGTTAGTGGCGCGCCATGTATAGAATCACGTGATTCTCATTTCAAAATGGAAATCGTTGTCTGCGCATGTCATTTTCTTCGAAGATTCGACTGTCTTATATGACGCATCACTAGCCCTAAAAGCGGGCTGACTGTAATATTACGCTCTATAAAGTAGTAATGTAGTAAATAGCTTTTATCAATACTTTTGAGGAGAAATGAGACCTGATTTAGCTTCAGATTTCTCTAGACTGCTGATCATAGCTGAGTGAATTGCACGAGGTAGCGTTTTATTGAGTAAACGTTTATTTTAGTTTTAAATTCAAAGTAACGGTTGTCGCGTAGGAAAGTGGTTCGGTTCTGTTCCAGGATGCCCAAATTAGATAGATGAGTATTTATAGAATGCCATCTAGCGGAAGATAATGAAATGGAAATCTCCTTGATAAGGACGAAGTTAGATGTGTGTTAGACGAGTGAAAGGTCCTTTTACCTGTACTCCTTTGTTTTTATCCTTGGTTTCCTTAGGGATGTTGCGATAATTATAGCAATGATTTATTATGTATGTTTAAGGTCCACATGTAATTCAAATCAAATTCTGTTCTTAATCACTAGGAATGCTGCATCAATCGATTTGTAAAACAGTCAAAGTAGATTTATTTGAAATATTGTCTCTGGTAAATAAATGTTCAGTGCAAAAAAAAATTCAAGGATAAAATCCAAGTAATCACCGAAGCAGTACCAATGTTGTATTGTAAAAGAATAAAGGGAAATAACTGACGAACGGTCTTCATTATAGATTTAGACAGCAACACAATTTCTGATAAGTGGGTTTCCAGATCTAGAATGTAACGCGATTTCTGATTGGCTAACTATGCCATGTAAAAAGAGGGTTAAATGCCGTGATGTATGATATCAAGCAAGTCATTATAGTATCATTATGGACCCGTAAAATCCATGTCAAATCATTAGCTAGGAAGGTCTTTTGACGTGCAAAAGTGGCGTACAGCAAAAAGTCTCGATGCAGGTCAGCCTGCGCGGACTGTGCAGGCTGACCTGAATCGAAACTTTTTGGAGAACCTCTTTTACAGAGCATAGCTCATTTGCCTCAGCTTTTTTTTAATGTTTTACATGTATATAAGAAAAGATTGTTATTTAGAATGGTCGAAATTTAACTGGACGTGCTGTTTGCTACAGCTCAGTGGTAACGTTCGAGGCTAGTTTATCAAGGGTCATGGGCCCTGCCCCATGGACCTTTGAGCCTTGCTCTGGCAATCAGGGGTTTTATAGTACTTCATCTCCATGATGCATAATACCAAGCAAAATATCACAAACAGTTTCAACCCAGATCAGCCTTGGCCGCCAATACCTTTTGCAGATATAAACAAAAAGTCCCATGCCATAGAACGTATCTTATTTCATTCATCCATTACCATTGTCTCCATGTAGTCAAAAGTTCAAAGTTTCTGGTATGTCTGAGCCAAGCCTAGTCGTTCAGGCGGTAATACGTGGGCTTAGAACTATGGATCGTAGGTTTGAATCCCAAACTCTGCCATTTATGTTCGAGGATTGATGATAGTCGTTGCGACAGAAAAGTCCTTTGTAACCGTCACCGTTTTGACGATGGATATGTAGGAAAGCATCTTTGCGAGCCAAGGTTACGATCACTTCGTGGATCTTACCTTGGCGGATCAAGCCCGATTTCGAGATTCCTGCAAAACGCCCCCTATCGGATGCTGGTAATTATCCCGCTCTACATCAAATTTCTTATAGCCAATAAAATATCGTTTTACAAACCGCTTACGAATACAATAATTCAACAGGAAGCAATTTAACCACAAACGTGCTTCGACATTCCATGGTCAGGTGCTGGGATATAGCCTAAAACCTTCGATAATTAATTGGTCAACCTGAAACTTTCTGTAAATATTATTCGTCTATATTTTTTCGGTAATAAATCATTACAGATCCTGCACACATCCACGGAGGTATGCATGTTTACCCCATCTATTTTTATTTGAAAGGTCGTGACCTTGTTCTATTTTTATTAAAGATGAAATGTCACGAGCGATTTGATTCGTGCAGTAAGAGCTACCTGCAACCAATGAAAATGCGTATAGCGGGACTGTCGATATCAAGCTCCATCTGTTTTTTACATCACAAGAAAAGTTGAATCCTTTAAAATGGCAGGGAAATAGTTTAATTGTCGTCTGCAATTATTTTGGGCTTAGGTGTGTATAAAATTTTGCAGTGTTAACTCTTATTGTGCTGCATACGTTAAGATTAACTCTACCAAACAATCTCAGGATTTTACGACTGAGAAAAAAAGGCTTTTGAAAACATTGTAAGAAATGGAGAAAATGCTGGTAACCAGCATTTTCTCCTTTTCCCACAATGTCTTACACCCTTCCCAGAACGAATTTCAAAGTTGGAGTCACTTTTATTGTGTTGTCTGCAAATGCTTTCAGTTTGGACCAATCTAAAATTGTGTCGTTAGATAAAGAGTTCAACATTCAAGTCATCAGTAATATTCCGAAAAAAGCTACTTCAAACTTATTTTTTTTTTTGAAAAATATCTTCCTATCGGACATTGTAGATCCAAGATCAGACTGCACGTTCTGTGCAGTCTGATCTTGATCTACACTGTCCGCAAATGGTCAGTGAGTTGTGCCTCTCAGCGAAAGGGTTAAAATGCAATTCGACTGGGGAATGTTAGACCCACGCTTATATAGGTCGATAAACCATCCTCCGAGCTTACACAAAAGAATATATAAATTTCTGAAAGACATTCGAAACCCTACCACCATTCAGAATACGAGTAAAATAAGAACACCATTAGAATAAACTTGAGACACACATTTCAAAAAGAGAACGGTTTTTTTCCTTATCAAATAACAGGAAAAAAGAAAAAATGGTTCAGATCTGGCTAAGACACCTCTCACATTGCAAAGTATTAATATACTTCCTCTAATTTATAACTGTTTCATGCAAACCATAACGTTTTTTTTTTTTCTTTTTGTTTTTACTTTTTATGGTGTTAAGGTAGTGGAACCGTAATAGAAAATAGCTTTTTCCACAATAATAATTATTACCCTACAATATTTGCTATTATTTAAATGAGTATTATTGTACTATTCTAACCGAGCCCCTTTTTCCTGTTTTTTTTTCTTTTTAAAATTATCATTTATAAATTTAAAACCACTATATTTTCATTACAAAGGAAGATTATAATTGCATCCCCTTTCAGGTAACTAACAAAAGAATCAACAAATAATTTGGAGGAAGACAAAGGAATTTCTGGATGGTTAAAAATGTGCTTTTTTTTTTTTAATCTGTATATATCCGTTTTTTAATCTGTATAAATCCGTATTTATCAACTATAAAAAAAAGTATTCCAGGTTGTACGAGAAGTGTTACGGGTCTACTTCCTTAAAGGGAGCGAAAAAGATACTTCATGCATGTTACTTAATATCAAATTATTTTTTGTATGAGTAACGTAGTTATTCTGACACGCTTTTTGGGCAAAAAAAGACAGGATGTGCAGCTTTTCCAGGGTCTGTATTCACCAACCATTCTTAAAGGTGGGAATTTAGATTTTTCACGTCTCACCAAATTAAAAGATACATGTATCACTGAAATTTATTGCAAAAATAATACAAATCATCTATAATTTAGAATAATAGAATTACACAAAACAATTTTTGATGGTGTTTCCCTTAAAAGGCTGCGTAGCCTCTTAAGGTATATTTAGATTTCGAGCCGGAATTATTCTTCCCTCACTGCTTGATCCTTGTTTCGACGATGGCTATGTGGGAAAGTAGCTAGTGACCTGTGAAAAATATTGTACAGAGTTTGTTTTTTTTAACCCATTACCACACAATCCCTACTTTTGACGCCCATGAGAAACAAGCCTTTAGAAAACATTGTGGGAAAAGGAGAAAAATGCTGGTAACCAGCATTTTCTCCTTTTCCCACAATGTTTTCTACCGTTCACAAAACAAATTTCAAATTTTCAGTCACTTTTATGTTGTCGTCTGCAAATGCTTTCAATTTGGACCAGTCTAAAATATTGTCGTTTGGTAATGGGTTAAACCTGACTTTTAAGGACGGCATAGATCAAGATCAGACTAAAACCATCCACAAACTCTCGTTTTCCATCGGCACCCATTTTCTGTTCCATTCATATCTCTGAATCAAATCTTAACTCCTATAAAAAATATCTCAAACCGACAGTAAAATCATGATTTTTTTTTTCAAAATACATGTACATGTACATGTAATATATTGACTTGGTGGGGAGATCCAAAATCAAACTGCACGTTTAGTACAGTCTGATCCTGATCTGCTTTGTCCGCTAAAGGCGAGTAATTCGCGCTTGCCAGGCAAGGTTTATTTTGCGGTTGATTGAATTTTACGCTTGGAAAAGTTCAAATTTTGATGGCCAAAGGGAGGCAATAACGGTTTTAATTTTCCAGAATAGCTGTCATAACAGTGTTAGCTATCAGTGACATGATATTGACTAGTTCAGGAAAGATAACAGTTCGATCTCTGAAGGCGAAAATAGAAACCGGCTCAGTGGTGAAGGGATAGGGTCTGCAGACTGGTGGTCTCAAGTTCGATACTCACTTTGGACGTTTTTTCTTTTCACGGATGTGTCTTTCGACAAGACACTTTAATTAAAGTACTCGAATGGGTAAGCTATCTGCTATCACAGTGAGATGACAAAAATAGCATTGAAAGAATAAATAAATCTACCTTTAATCACCAAATTTGCATACAAACTTTCCCTCGCAGTACTTTGATCCATATTGTGTAATGGACTAAGAAATCTTTTAACCCTTTACTCCATAGATACTCATTTTGACGTATCAACAACAGACAACTTTTGAAAGCATTGTGGGAAAAGGAGAAATTGCTCGTAACAAGCAATTTCTCCTTTTCCCACAATGTTTTCCACTCAATCAGATATTTGTATCCTCATTTGTCGATATTTTTGACATCATATATTTATTTGCTGCTGAAATGGAAGAGCCTCAAATTGGCATACTGTATTTGGTAAAGGGTTAAGCAGTAATTTGCTTAACGATATGAAGCCCGAAGTTTAAACCTTAAAACCTCAGTTTCAATATTCATATCTTCAAAGACTGATCACTATGGCGGATCCTATAGATCCAAGATGAGACTACTGCAAGCTCCATGCAGTCTGATCTTGATCTACGCAATCTTCAAAAGCGCCCCGTGTCGCGCTCATCAGCTATAATAAGGTTATTCATATCTCACTCAGTCGAGCATGTAATCTGGAAAGTTATAAAAATGCAATATTCTACTGATATAGATTTCATGCAAATGACTTCGACGTACTCCATGTAAGGTAATAAAAATCACAAAATTACCTTACGTATTATTAATAACATAGGAAAAGGAAAATACTGAGCAATTTTCTTCTTTTACTACTTTGATTTCAAAATCAGTTTACTGCCATGCGAAATGAGGGAATTCGTCGGTTTACTTCAAAAACGTCGTAAGTACAGCTTGTTTCAAGCTGTAGTTACGAGTTACTTGAACTAAACTAACGATATTAATATGTAGATGGTGATTCAGTATACACCGTAATTCAACTAAGAAGTGAAATGAATGTCTTAAAAAAAAACATTGCGACAAAACTTCTTATCTTTTTGCAAGTAAATGCAGTAAAAGTCACTCGCATGTAGGAAAGCGATGATTTACATAAAATAAAGTTAGAACCGAACTAGATCTAAACGTCTCGTCTGATGTATAAAATCGTTTTTCGATAAGGCCAATTGATTATGTAAAAACTATCTCGGACCGCCGCCATTACAAAATGCGAAATGTCACCCCAGAAACAGAAAACTTTTGGAAAACATTATGGGAAAAGAAAAGAAAAAAAATGCTGGTAACCACCATGTCCTTCTTTTCCCACAATATTTTCTATCCTGTTGGAAACATTTTTCAGTTTTTGAGTCACGTTTATTTTGAAGTCTGCAAGTGTTTTGAATTTGGACCAGTCTAAAAATTTTGTCATATGGTAAAAAGTTAATATTACAGTCGCTTATTCGTTTTCAACCCTTAGGTTAATAAGTGCGACTTACTTCACCTTTTGCGGACAATGCAGATCAAGATCAGACTGCACAGAACGTGCAGTCTGATCTTGGATCTACACTGTCCGCTAAATTAAGAGATACATGGATTTTTCTCCAAAGAATAAGTTTAAAATTCATTTTTCTCTATCGGCTTGTACTTTTTATCTTCTTATCTAGCAAAATAAGGATTAAATACAATGGATATGGATATATATATATATTCCTTTTATTCTGTAACTTTTTAGCAGACGACAAAATTTTAGCCTTGTCCAGATTGAAAGCATTTGCAGACGACAATTTCAATGTGGCTAAAACGGTGAAATTTTTCTTTGATAGCATAGAAAACATTGTAGGAAAAGGAGAAAATGCTGTTTACCAGCATTTTCTCCTTTTCCCACAAAGTTTTCTACCTTTAAAAAAAAACAACAAATTTCAAATTTTCAGTTTCTTTTATTTTGTCGTCTGCAAATGCTTTCGATTTGGACAACCTAAAATTTTATCATTTGGTAATGAGTTAAGCTTTATCGAAATGTAGATACAAAATCAAAGTTTTGCACATTTGATCCAGGCTGATCGTGCTCTACACCGGTCGAATATGCAATTGCATTAGTTATAGACTCCTGTAAGAAATAGATGCCCGCGTTTCTGTGTTAAGAAGTTGACCACGTGATCAAGTTGACTTGTTTATTTGTATAAGAGATCTTTGGGCCGCGACCTTGTTATTTATCTTTGCCCTCAATTTTTTATAACTTTTAGGTCGTTATGTATATGTAACGGTGCTGGTATGGAGAGAGAGAGAGAGAGAGAGAGAGAGAGAGAGAGGCTTCGGGGAGGCAGGTGATGCCCCCATAAGTAGGCGATGCCCGTGTATTTCCTTTTTCGTCCATTGTTTCTTAGGTATTACCATCCTAACGCTTCTACTGCAACATGGAATAAAATTTCTTATTAGCTAATAAACTAGGATTTATACTTATAAAATATTTTTGCACAGTTCCTTAGAAATTCCTTTGATGTCCATATGGAAATTATTTGTTGATATTTCGATAGTTTTCTGACAAGGGAGGTAATTATTATCTCCCTTTGTAATGAGAATAGAGTGGCCCTAGATTTATAAATGATAATTCTAAGAAGGAAAAAAACGGAAAAAGTGGCGCGCTCAAAGTACGAGCAGTACAATAATACTCATTTTCAATAATAGCAACTTTTTTAGGATCATATGATGGTGGAAATAGCTGTTTTCCATTAGAATGGTACCACCTTAAATGGCTTGCAGTATGCGAAAAGGGGCATTCGGACATCTGTGTAAAGTGTCATTCGGATCAGCCTGCGCAGTCCGCGCAGGCTAATCCGAAACGACACTTTCCGTTTTTCATGGTTTTCTGTTCTGTGCAGGTCTACTGTAGCACAAAATGTAATGTAGTCGTAATGTGCCCTCTCGGATTAGCTTGCGCATACTGCACAGGCTGATCCGAGACGACACTTTACGCAAATGTCCGAATGTCCCTTTTTACGTGTCGCAAGCCAAATATTTTCAGGTGTACAATGTGCATGTTTTTGAATCATCATACTCTGACAAAAAGGGGGTTTAATGCATCTCCGTGATGTATTATAAACAAGGTCATCACGTGACTATGGATCCGTACGATTCATCTCGTCCTACACCGCCTGAATCATGAGGTAGACTGGTCCAAAAACTTTGACATGCAGAAAATTTATAAATAGCAAAAAAAGATTCGTTCCAGATCAGCCTGTGCAGACTATGTAGGCTGACCTTGGTCGATACTTTTTACGGCTGCCATGTCGTTTTACACGACATGGCTAATGTGTATAAGTAAGTGAATTTTCTGATAATCCCGCATGCTTTGTGGAAATATATAACCAAATGTCGCTGCTTCATACTCATGTATTGCTAAAAGATTGGTAGATAGAGAGAGAGAGTAACACAAAACTGCCATTTCCACCTGTTTTGCTCATAAAGGTGCAATATTATTGCCCCACGCCCATCATGTGTCTAATTAATTCGCCGGACAAACTCCCACGTAAAATATCAAGGGTCACCGATACATTGATGTATTGACAAACGTTAGGCATTTTGCCCGGTCAACATCGAGAGACGTGCATGTTTTACTGTGTACCAAGTTTTTATTCCATGTTTGCAGAAGCTAAATATTATTTCTAAAAACAAAAAGAAACATATTTAGCCTTTAACCCAGAAGAAGAAGGCTTTTGAAAACATTGTGGGAAAAGGAGAAAATGCTGGTAACCAGCATTTTCTCCTTTTTTCCACAGTGTTTTCTACCGTGTGAAAGTCAGGAGTCACCATTTGAGCTTCATATATTGTGCTTCTGAATGCTTTTAATTTGATCTAGTAAAAAATTTCGTCGATTTGCAAAGAATTAAAAGTTCACAGGAAAGCGATTAATGTAGAAGCAAAGTCAAATTTTCGGTTTGATGAAAACAAAACCTCGCTCTGAAGTTTGATTTTCCGCGTTATTACTCGGGTAAGCAGAACGAACTCGGAACCAGTACTGTTCACCTTTGAGCCGTAGAATTTCACACTCGATATTCTAGTGGTGCGAAATACTGCGGTTAGACTTCCACTATATCCACCCATCTTCGCGAGCCAAGTTTACGATCACTACGTGGATCTTACCTTGGCTGGATTGAGCCCGATTTCGAGATTCCTGCGATGCACCCTCTGTTGGATGCCGGTTATTACTCCCCTTTACATCATGTTTTTAAAAGCAAATGAAATATCGTTTTACAAACCGCTTCCGAATACACATGAAGCGATAAGCAGACATCCACGTGGGTTTTCATGTCTTATCTTTTATTCGAAAGGTAGAGACCGTGTTCTTTTTTTATCCAAGATGAAATGCTACGAGCGATTTCATTCGTTGCAGCTAGAGCTGGCTGCATCTAATGAAAAGACGTATCGGGGGGTTGTAAAAATCAAGCTCAATCCGCCAAGGTAAGATTCACGTAGTGCTGCCCACCCGTCACACCTCGACCTATTCCGTAACTACATCCAAACTTGTCGTATAACAGTCATCTGAACTGTCAATCACGTGATCTTACACATGGCAACGACATAAACAACCTGGATGAAGTTATTCATATTTACATCTATTTATTTGTCGGTGAACATCGAAATCTATACACCACGTTAAAATTGAATATACGAACAGCTTGTCAATTAAATTACAGTAAGAAAGATTTCGATAGAAAATTGAGACTCAAGTTTTCTTTTTTAAGAGGAGCCTTACACTTTTCAGAAAGGTAAACCGGCGTATTTCCGGCGATGAAATGTACCGATTCGGTGCATATCAATCCACGAGATACAGCCTTGGGATTTGATTGCTCCCATCACTCGAGGTCTGCCGAATGTTCCACTACCATGAGCGATATAGCAAGCTTTTGTGGGCGGGTTAGAACAAGAATAGATCGTACAGTATATGCAAGATCGAATTTGATGTCGAAATGAAAGCGAAACTTGCACTTTTTGATCGATTAGTCGCGGTTAGTGGCTCCAAAAAGCCACATGATAAATTTCTTGATCGTACGCATTTTTACCGATAAAAAAAAATTTCTAGGTCTGACAGGTATTCGACATTTCAATATAATTATTTCAGTTGCATTAGGTTATCTTCGCGAGCCAAGGTTACGATCACTATACGTATGTAGTGTAGCGTAGTGAATCGTCAGCCTTGGTTTGCGAAGATGGCGATAGGTATAATCTTTAAACTTTGAAAAGAAAAGTAGATCAAGATCAGACTGCGAAGAACGTGACAGAAGCAAAATTGGTTTTATAACTCTTCAATGCTGATAATAATAATAATGATAATAATGATAATAATAATGATAATAATAATGACGATAATGGCGGTTTCTTTTAAAAGATTTTATTTTATACAAAATGAATTTTAGGCAATTAAGTCTTGCAGAAAATTATCCGATTATCTGATAGCTTTGAGAGATAATCTAGCAAAAATAACTTTACTCTTTAAGCAAAAATCTATATCTGTCGATGGCTGAACATACACTCCATTGAAACTAAGGAATTTAATTATTTTATAGGTTTGACTAAACAAGCGGAGGGTATAGATCAAGATCAGACTGCACGTTCTGTGCAGTCTGATCTTGTTCTATGCCATCCGCAAAAGCCCATCCATTCGTCTTTAGCGCTGAAAAGATTAAAATTTAACGGTTATCAATTTCTTCTTTTTTTTTTAAACTTGACAGAAAAATTGCGCGTTTGATTTGTATCGCGATTTTATAGTTTTAAAAAAAAAAATGTGCATTTTAACTGTCAGTTATTTACATGCAATGCTAAGTACCATTACACTGCGAAATAAATGTCACCCGATGGTTTTTTTCATGATTGTCATTAAAACTGCGTAAAACTAGATTTTACAAATAGAAAACCCCGCCAAACACCCACCAAGCAAGCAAAATAAAACTATCAACGCTTGCTTTTTTTGAGGGGTGGGGGTGGAGGGAGGGGCGAAGAAATAAATCGAAAAGATATTTTGTGAGTCTTTTTTTTTCCACAAATTTGCAATGTAGAAATTAGCGGTATGCCACTTTAACCACTTACCACACTAGAACATTTTGGATTGGACAGAATTGAAAGCGTCTTCAAGGAATAAAGTGTGGCTTAAATCATGAAATCTGTGTTTTAATACTAGAAAACATAGTAGGAAAAGGAGAAAATGCTGGCTACCATCATTTTCTCTTTTTTCACGCAATATTTTGAAAGGCGTTTCTCCCAAGATTCCATGCGTTCGGGACTGCATGGCAATGACTTAACCATCGTTAATATTTCTCAGTCAATTGAGTTCGAACTTGTTGGTCCATATTGGATCCTTTACCTCCCTACCAAACGACAATGTTTTAGACTTGCCCAAATTGAAAGGATTTGCAGACGACAAAATGAACGTGACTCAAACATTGAAACTTCAGGAGAGTAGAAAACTTTGTGGGAAAAGGAGAAAATGCTGGATACCACAGTATTTTCCCTTTTTCCCACAAAGTTTTCATAAGGCTTCTTTTTCTGGGTCTTAAAAACCAGGGATTGTTTGGTAAAGTGTTAAATCTTAAATCGGAGTGCATGTTTTATGCATTCTGACTCTGGGTGTACACTATCAATAAAAGCAGCTGAATATAAAATTGGCGCTTATAAGCCTAAGAAGCAAACGTTTTGTGCAGTTTGGCCTTTCACCAGGTTGCTTGATTGATTGTATGGTGTTTAACCCATTACCACACAATCCCTCCTTTTGACGCCCCTGAGAACGAAGCCTTTAGAAAACATTGTGGGAAAAGGAGAAAATGCTGGTAACCAGCATTTTCTCCTTTTCCCACAAAGTTTTCTACCCTTCACAAAACAAATTCCAAATTTTCAGTCACTTTTATTTTGTCGTCTGCTAATGCTTTCAATTTGGACCAGTCTAAAATATTGTCGTTTGGTAATGGGTTAAGGCCGTTTTCAGTATCATTTCCGTTACATTGTAGTGGCCAGCGCACTATCCATGCTGTCCCTAAGTTTTATTTTACCAGAACACCTCACCATATTCTTTCCAAGCCACTGGCTCCTTTCTTTCCCACTTAATTATTGTCGAAACAATGGTCATCAACAAGAAGGGAATGAATCCTGTCGCAATGACAAAAACCTACTCTCGGAAAGAAATTGGCCGAGCCGGGAATCGAACTCACGACTAAAGTTCTCATGTCCTGTACACTACCGACTGAGCTGGAAGGGCTCGGCGATCTTTGATCAGAAGTATACGAGAAAATAAAGCGAATAGTTAAAAAGGATATTTAAAACAGCTAAACTTGTCTTGTCCAACCTGGCTGGGATATCAGATGACGAATACAACGAACTCGTGAATTTACATAAAGGGTCAAAGGGCAACGTACGAAAATTTCAGTACAGTAATGGAGTCTTTTATTTAGAGCCAGACAATACTGGGTTGTCCTTCGTCGAACAATGAACATGTTATCTGACACCATAGTTGACAAATTAAACAAGGGGGTGAGAGGCGATAAAGAATATTTTTCAGTACACGTTACTACTATTTTGCAAGAGTACAGTCGTGCGCAAATTGCCCATCCTATGAACGTGGAATCGTATTTTCGCTTTCAACACTGTACCAAACAATCCCGAGTCTTAACGATCCGGAAGACACAGGCTCTTTGAGAATATTGTGGGAAAAAGGAGAAAAATGTTTTTTATCAGCATTTTTCTGCTTTTCCCACAAGGTTTTATATTACACTTTCACAAACAATCATCATCATTTCAGGTTTCATTTGTAGTCTGAAAATACCGTCTATTTCGACTAAGCTAAAATACTATAGTTTGGTAAATATCTAAGTTTTCCTGTTTATGTCAGGGTGCAATGATTTATATTGGTTACCAGCATTTTCTTTTTTCCCCCACAAGGTTTTCTATGCTTTTAAAAGCAAACTTTGTCATTTTAGCAACATTTCTGTCTGTTAACGCTTTCAAATTGAAGAAGGCTTAAATTTCGACGTATCGTGCAAAAAGTTGATGGGCATGCACACCTGTAACCTGATGCTGCTTTCTTTACAACATTCCGCAGTATGGCTGACCTATCACCGCGCTGTCTATTTTTAAACATTTTAAAACACAAAATACCAGCACAAACCACGTGAACATTTTTTTTCTTTTTAAGTATCAAATTTTCAGATTATGGGACACCATCGGCAGAAAATAATCAAAAGCTGCAATAAAAATAGCTGTTACAAGGTAACCAGCGTTACAGTCCGCTTTTAGATTTCAATATAAATGAAAACAATGAAAGTAACATCAACAATAATTTCCATGTTTTCCTCATTGTATTGTGTATTGCTGAAAAGTGACACATTCTCTCTCTTTCTTTTTTAAATTTAGACGCTAAAGCGGTAGCAACGGCTTATTTCGGTATCATAAATATACGACAATGGTCCGTAGAATAAACATATTCACATTTTACACCAATCGCAAGTCACTGTCTATTCTTTGCGTTATTTTAACGATGGCCCTTCAGAATTTGGGACGAAAATTTTACAAAAATACAAAAACATCATCCTTATACTCTCAAAGATTTATAATTGTCATTCATAAAACTCCAGTAATCGAAATCCATCCGATCAACCAGAAAAATTAGAGATTTACTTCGGCCCAGGTCGACATCGACGGGAAACATGATCTATTTTTACATGAGCTATCGCTCATATACATACCGGAAATACACAGACGAAGCTTCAATCATAGTGTCTGAGGAAGATATGAAAAATAATTTACATGTTTTGTCATGTAATGGAATTTAAGCGTCATTAGTCACGTGCCAGTCTCTTAACATTCCCACAATGCCTTTTTTTTATTTTGGCGCGAAATCTGAAAATAGCTTAAGGGACTACGTAGCCTTTCAATGGAATACCATCAATTTTTGTGTGTGTAATTTTATGATTCTTAATTATTGATGATTTGTATTGTTTTTTCATATAAATTTCAGTGAAATATGTATTTTTTGATTTAGTGTGATGTGAAATTCTAAATACCCACCTTTAATACCAAGACGTAGGTTAAATGCCAGCGATTTCAGCTACGGGAAGAAAGAGTTGGATCCGGACAGTGAGCTTCGGGGAAGCAAGAGCCAACTATAAATAATCGAGGAAGGGACCCTTTTTTTTGCGTTGATGCAACTCAGTATCTTTATACGACCATATAAAATCGTTCACGACCTCAAAAAATTGACAAAGTATATTATTCTTCCCTGGGAGCATAGCGTTATCGCAAAGTCATGTAACACTATACTTTGGTCGAGACTTCCTAGTTTGATAAATTAGAGCAGCTCTGTTAACCCTTTGGCTGCTAAGCACCACTCACTGACCTTTTTGCGGACTGTGTAGATCAAGATCAGACTGCACAGAACGTGCAGTCTGATCTTGATTCTACACTGTCCGATAAGAAGATATTATTCTCCAATTCATAACTTTAAAACAGCATTATTAATATTTGAGTTATTTATATCGAATTGAAAAATCAAATTTTATTTATATAGCAGGATAAGGAGTAAAAGAGAAATCCTAACATCTACAAATGCAGAGTTCATTGTCGTTTCTTCGTTGGTAGGTGCTTTGTTCGATTGTCAATGGTGCGGTCCTTTCACCTCTTTACCTCACGATAAAATGGTTGACCTGGTCAAATTCAAAGCACTTGCAGACGACAAAAAAAAAATGAAACTGCTAGACTCTTGCAATATTACCTCTCACGAATGGAACAAGCAAACACACTGTCTTTTGCAGACGTCCCCTTTTCCATCATGTAACTTAGCGTACGTTTTTGTGCCTCGTTGCAAGCAATTACATCTTTTGTCTCTATTTTTTCATTGAAGCACACATAACTCTTTACGAAATCATTATCTTCCGCCAGATGGCATTCTACAAATACTCATCTATCTAATTTGGACATCCAGGGTAAAAAACCGGACTACTTTTCAACGCGACAACCATTACTTTGAATTTCAAACTAAAATAAACGATTACTCAATAAAACGCTACATGGTGCGATTCATTCAGCTATGATCAGTAGTTTCGAGCAATCTGGGGATAAAACAGATCTGATTTTTTTCCACAAACATATTTTATTCATCAGTATTAGATGCAAATTTAAGGTAAAACCTGTGTAATGGAAAACAGCTATTTCCACTTAAATATCATCCTGCAAAAATAGCTATAACTAAAAATGAGTATTATTGAACTACTTTCACCTTTTCATATTTTCTATTTTTTCCTTCTTTGAATTATAATTTATGAATCTAAAAACACCATATTCTCAATTTAAAAAGAAATAATAATTACCTCCCTTTTTAGAAAACAATCAAAATTATAAAAAAAATAGTTTCAAGATAGACATAAACGGAATTTCTGATCCGTTAGAAATGTGCAAAAATATTATTTCTGCATAAATCCTTATCTATCATTATTTATCAACCAATTAGAATTTTTGCTCAATGTTCACCGGAAGTGCATTACACAGGTCTTACTTTAACAAAACAAAAGGAAATACAAACATATGATAAATAAACTGAGGAAAAGGATAGAAAGCTAAGCTTATAAAGTTCTTCTCCAAGATCCGGCTTACGGTTATTACATTAGCAAATCCTTACTAATCACCGACAAAGAACGCAATTGAACAAAGGTAACAACCTACGTTGACCACATAAAGTGATATCGGACCTATGCATTTTCGTAACTTATATTGAAAAGTAAGTACGATACGAAGGTAGAATGAGACTGGCTTGGGTGGATACAAACGGACTTCAAAGACTCTCATGTATTTATCAAAGACATTAGATGAATACATTTAATATTCTGATGTTTTAGACAGGAAGCAGATGTCTATATGCACAAACACTTTGACCAAATATCAAAAAGTGATTGGGTTTTAATAGTTGGTCGAAGTCTATTCCATTATTATAACTAATTAACAAAAGCTTTGACAAAAAACAAAGTCCCTAGGCATAGTACGCTTTGGAGGTCTAAAGACTTTTTCAGATCATTTAAAGGAACGATTACAAAAAATAACACAGTCTTACCAAACACGCACACTGACGTTATAACAAGCGTCCGATATCACTACCTGTGACGTCACACTGAAGTACGTTGTGAGGGGTGATTGAAAGAAAAAGTTGTAAAACATAGTGAAACTTTCAGACTGATAGCAAAAACCTTTATTTTGCAATTTCCAAAGTATTTTGTTGGGCACTGTCCACAAAAGGTCCTTGAATCGCACATAGCAGCCTTACGATTTAAGTTGGCCCTTCAGATTTTGGGACGAAAATTCTATAAAAATGCAAAAAAAATCATCCTTATACTCCCGAAGCCTTTTAATTTGCGTTCATAAAACCCTAGTAGTCGAAAACCATCCAATAACACGAGAAATTAGAGATTTATTACGGACCAGGTTGACACCAACGGGAGACAGGTTCTATTTTTAGATTATCAATTCTCTCATTTGAACACAGAAAAAAAAAACAGACGAAGTTTCAAACATCCGTCCAAAGAAGAAATTATGGAAAATTATTATTACATGTTTCTTATGTAATGGAATTTAAGCGTTATTAGTCACGTGCCAGTCACTTGACATTCCCACAATGCTTTATTGATTTTTGGCGCGAAATCTAGAATAGCTTAAGAGGCTACGTAGCCTTTTAAGGGAATACCATCAAAATTTTTTGGGGGAAAATTTTATGATTCTTAATTATTGATGATTTGTATTGTTTTTCATATAAACTTCAATGACATATATAATTATTTTTTAATTTGGTGTGATGTGAAAATTCTATATACCCACCTTTAAACCCTAATTCGTGATTATCAACGGTTTTTTTTAGAGTCATTTCGAAAAGGAAATAGGTACTTGTAATTTGCGTTTTAACCCAGTACCACCCAATCCCTACTTTTGACGCCCCTGAGAAAGAAGCCTTTAGAAAACATTGTGGGAAAAGGAGAAAATGCTGGTGACCAGCATTTTCTCCTTTTCCCACGATGTTTTCTACCCTTCACAAAACAAATTTCAAATTTTCAGTCACTTTAATTTTGTTGTCTGCAAGTGCTTTCAATTTGGACCAGTCTAAATTATTGTCGTTTGGTAATGGGTTGAGGGTTGGTCGCATTACATTACGAAAACGATCAATCATTGCAGGTTATACAATAATCATGACACTCGATACCCCGAGTACTGGTAACGTGACTGGTCTATTTATAGTAACGGGCACTCGAATCTTATCGCACAGCAAAATATTATAATTATTTTTCATAATCATCTTTATTTTAGCACTGAATATCAAGCACAACAGCACCAGGATATCACAAAAATGGACAATACTCCCTTATTTCCATTGTGATCCTTAGGTGTTGACGGTTCGACATGGAGAGGCGCGGAAATGAAACTTTTTAGAAGACACACATTTTAATCTATGCTTAACACTGCAATTAATCACATGAAGGCTTAATACTATTTTAGGAAATTAAAGATCAAAGGGATGCTTGTACATATCACAGTGAAAACATCAGAACAAATAAAGTACAAAGACTTTTACACTTTTACATTTCCCACATGGTTCCCAAACCGTTGTCAGCCGCATTTCTAAATATATACTTGGGAAACTAGTTGTTTTGGCGGACTTAACGATATAGAGTGGACACACCGTCCAACATTTTGTCTGAAAAGCCAGCTTACGATCGCTATAGGCAAGGAAATCCCTTTAGAGGGATTCCCTGGCCTAAAAATAAGTTTGTGGGAGGTAAATCTGTGGTTCTCGGTTAGGGCAGAGACGTTGTGGGAAAAGGAGAATATCGTCGGTTTACATCAAAAACCTCGTAACTACAGCTTGTTTCCCAGTGTTTTAAAGGCCTTCTTCCATAGGCTTTATGAAACCTTGGAGTGCGTGATAAAGTCTTGGACAAATACAGAAAGTGAGTCGAGCCACAAGTTTAAGTTTGAGTGTTACATTACATCTATCATTTAAAACCATTACCACACAACCCCTACTTTTGACGACCCTGAGAAAGAAGCCTTTAGAAAACAATGTAGGAAAGGGAGCAAATGCTGGCAACCAGCTTTTTCTCCTTTTCCCACAATGCTTTTTCTATCCTTCACAAAACAAATTTCAAATTTTCAGTTACTTTTATTTTGTCGTCTGCAAATGCTCTCAGTTTGGACATACACAAAATATTGTCGTTTGGTAATGGGTTTATTACAAACAGTCGGCCAATTTTCACTGCAAAGGTAGTAAGGCACTTGCGTCCATTTTGAGGGAAAATGATCATAATTTAAGAAAAAATCTTCAAATATTAAAGGCTTAAAATGGATCTTTAAAAAAGCATGTTCTGCAAATAAGCAAAAAATAATTGCTTTTTTTCCGCTATCAAATAAGAGTGCAAGTATTTTTTTTTTTTTAAGTATTACCCTCGCGTTATCTTAACCCTTTCCCAAACGACAAAATTTGGACCAAAAGAGTTTGCAGAGGACAATTTTAGATTTGGAGAAAATGGGATAAAGTTCTAAAAAAGGGTAGAAAACACTGTGGGAAAAGGAGAAATTGCTCGTTACGAGCAATTTCTCTCTTTCCCACAGTGTTTTCAAAAGACTTTTACAGAAGACACGTAAAAACCAGGGCTTGTTTGGGAAAGGGCTAATAGGTTTTAACTACCAATCCCATATTAAATATGCATTAACTTTATCAAAGTTTATCAATTTCACTTTCACAATTCGGCTAATGGTTTTGAGAAATTCAGCAGTATTCGTCCTATATTTGGAAAATCGTTATGCAAGAGTTTTTGCTTAATGGATGTAAATCGCGAATTACATCAAAAAAATCTGATATGGTCAACCCTTTACCAGACGACAGAATTTTGGGTTCGCCTGGTTTTTGTCAGGGTGTAATGATTTATAAAAAAAATTCGGTAGATAAGTTCTGGTAATGTACCACTTAATGTAATAAATTTATTTGTGCGTATGTAATAAATTTATTTTGTGCGTCAACGATTTTCGACGAAAGTCGTCCCACGCGCTTGCAAGTTTTTTTTTTGTTTATCTCTTGTACTTTCGATATTTATAACTCGTCAATCTTTGACCCGTATCACATAATCCTAACTTAAAAAAAAAACATAGAAAAAAAATGCTGCCAACAAGATTTTTTTCTTTTTCCCACAGTTTTCTACCGTATGAAAGAATAGAAATCGCCAATTCGGCATCAATTTCTTTGCATTTCTTTTCTCAATTTGGTCCTGTCCAAACCTCTTTACGTTCGGCTACAATATTTTCGAAAGTGGTCTGCTACAATGTGCTTACGGTCCACAATAACACATTAATATACACTTAAACGAACTTCTAAATGGCCACTTTTAACCCATTACCAAACGACAATATTTTAGACTAGTCCAAATTGAAAGCATTGTGGGAAAAGGAGAAAATGCTGGTTACCAGCATTTTCTCCTTTTCCCACAATGTTTTCTAAAGGCTTCTTTCTCAGGGGCGTTAAAAGTAGGGATTGTGTGGTAATGGGTTAAGCTGTAATTTCCCATTGACGATTTCTCGCGTCCGCTGCCTGTAAAAGGGACAGGTGATTTGCTTTCATTTTTGCACAATAATTGGCCGGTCTGAAAACATACCTGAGCCAAACTCTGAAGAAAATTGATTCCATTTTATCGCGGAAGAAACTTATTTGTTGTTTATTGGCTCAACATTGTAAATTGAAATATCAAGTTTTTGAAAACTTTATGCTTGTTTTTTTCGGATAACATTTTTCTCATAGAAAATAATGTTCATGTTGTTTTTTTCTTATTGCTTATAAAAGTTCAGAATTTTATGCTTCTCTTTTTCAAACTGTTTGGCTGGTAGACACCACGCATGCGCAAACAACTACTTTCCCTTTTTCGAAAAAGAGAGTCAATCTGTCGGCAAAATCGAGAATCCTTTTTATCACAAAGCCATGGTTAACGTCACTATTTGTTTTTATTAATATTTCTTATACCGGCTCCAGTTTATTGGAATGGCAAAAGTGGCCGTTTAGAAGTTCGTTTCGGTGTACAACCACACTTTATACCATTTAACCCTTTCCCAAACGACAAACTTTTGGACTAGACCAAATTGAAAGCATTTGCAGACGACAATTCAACTCTTGCTGAAAAGATAATTTCTGTCTATGATAGGGTAGAAAACATTGTGGGAAAAGGAGGAAATGCTGGTTACCAGCATTTTCTCCTTTTCCCACAATGTTTTCAAAAGGCTACTTTTCCAGACCCGTAAAAACCAGGGATTGTTTGGGAAAGGGTTAAAAGAAAAAGTTACCCAAAGGAAAGGCATTTTAGAAAAAAAAATCATACATAGTGCTATGTTACTGAAAAAAAAAGTGAAGAAAAAGGAACTAGAGCTATCATTGCTTGTTATAAGCACATTTTCCTTCTTCTTTAATGTTTTAATTACTTTTTAAACGAAAAAAAGTTGGATATACGAGTTTTCGGATAATGGCGTTTTAATGAGCTTTCGATGATTTCACGTCACGAGCAGTCATAGGTGGATTATTTTGCAATATTATGCTCTGCTAGTTTTTGAAGGTTTTTTTTGCTCATCAAGTTCAAGGGTGATTTATGGCTGTCGCAGATCATTGCGTTACTGGGATGATAATTAACCTTCTGGGTTAACCCCCTGGTTTTCGAAAAAAAAAAATCCTTTTGAAAACAATGTAGAAAAGTGAGAAAATGCTGGTAACCAGCATTTTCTCCTTTTCCCACGATGCTTTCTACCCTTCACAAAACAAATTTCAATTTTTGATTCATTTGAATTTTGTCGTCTGCAAATGCTTTCAAATTGGAACCAGTCTAAAATTTTGTCGTTTGGTAAAGACTAATAAAACTTGATGTAAAACTTGATCGTCATGATGGTCGCTGTCGTTGTCCCCTTTGTCCTATAACTGTACCTCCTGGTCCTCATTCTGCAGCCCCGTTTCTCCTGCTCAACCCCCTGGGCCTTGTGCTGGGTCCGTATTCACCAGCCATTCCAAAGAACGTTCTTAGTCTTATTCTTCAAGATTTCAACAATATGAAAGTAACAGAACTTCTGATTGGCTAAACCGAGATTGTGTGATAAAGAGTTAATCGATTCTCCAGCTTCAATTGATCCACCTTTGCACGGGATCTTGAGGTTTGATTGGGTTTTGAGTTTGTGTCTGGAACCATTAATTATAAAATGAACACAAGCTTTCGGCGGTACAACTGCCTTCTTCAAGTGTGATCCTGTGTGATCCTGTGATAGAATGCCTGCAGTAATGTTTTGTTTTTCACTCAACGTCAGACCTTGACGTTGCGTAAACAACTGAACAATACTGCAGGCATTCTATCACAGGATCGCACCTGAAGAAGGCGTCTTGACCTTGACGTTGCGCCAACAATTGAACATTACTTTGAACAGTAAATCATTACAAAAAGACAAAATTTTAGGTTTGTCCAAATTGAAAGCATTTGCAAACGACAAAATAAAAGTGACTGAAAATTCGAGATTTGTTTTGTAAAGGGTAGAAAACCTTGTGGGAAAAGGAGAAAATGCTGGTAACCAGCATTTTCTCCTTTTCCCACAATATTTTCTCTTCCCACAATGTTTTCTTTCTCAGGGTCGTCAAAAGTAGGGATTATGTGGTAATGGGTTAAAGAATGGAATGAATGACTGTATCAAACGCTTTCTGAAGGTCGAGTAAAATCATCCCAACATGACTTTCTTTATCCAAATGAAAACAAATAAAATCAGTACGGTGAATAAGACATGCTTCTCTTAGGATGGTTAGAAGAATTGTGGGATAGGCAAAACACGTTGGCGTTAACTAGAACTTACCCCTCCCATGATGTTTCTCAAACTTTCTCATGAAGGGTTCTATTAATAGCACGAAACTGTTGATTTAAAAAATCTGTTAAGTTGTACATTTGAGTGTCAGGTAAGTTTTAAATCAGAGACGGTGACAGATAGATTTTCAATAGTTCAGTTTTTACGCTAATAAAAGGAAAATCTATTAAAATGTTATTACATTTTTTGCATTTGAAACAGAACGAAATGATAGGCATTAACACAGTAAAACGTTAAATTTTAAGTTGGATGACACAAGGACGAATGCATAAAGTGAATAACGACATTAATGCGCGCATCACATGATGCAAAAATGATTGATATAAACCTTTAACAATTATTTTTAATAAATTTTATGATGTCAACAGATATTCAAATCCGGAGAAAAAGTCTGGGGTAGGCAATCTCAAAAAAAAAAACCACTTTTCATAGAATTACCCGTCAAGACGTCGAATTTAATATGCATTTACGTTTAATTTGAATAAACACAATTTGTCTAGTATAGACATTCAAAAGATGGATGGGGTTTCAACATCCGTTTCGCTCGCTATTCTTTGCAACACAGATCCGCTTATTCTGTTGTTGCGTAAGGGAAAAAAAGATGCTTTTGAAAGAAGCTCTTGAAAAAATACATGCTGCAAACACTTCTGCGTTTATTTGTTGTAAATATGATACATTTATAGTAATTTTCTTTGCCTTTTTATGGTACATTTATATTAATTTTCTTTGTTTTTTGTCGCCCTTACCAGTTCGATCTGGGAGCCATAATCGTTTACCAACAAGTCCGATTTCTTTGGTTTAGCCAATCAGAAGTTTTGTTACTTTCAAACTAAGAAAATGTTGGAGATTACGACTAGAGATGTTCGTAAGAACGGTAGGCAAATCTGGACCATGGGCAGAATTTTTGACCTGATATCGCGGACAAAATCGAATATAGGTTACCCCGGATGAAAAATGAGACCACTAGATCAAAATAAATATTGGTCAAAATGTTTGCAGTTTGATAATATTAATAATATCTCAGACATAGGTTACACTGTGAAAAAAAAATGAAATCGCTACACCAAAATTTGATCGGCCCAATTTTGTCTTGATAAGCTTTGAATTTGTTAGGCATTATCACATGGAAAAGTTTGTGTCACGAGGTCAAATGTCGGGGAAAAAACAAAAGCTTTAAAATTAACATTTTTGTCACTCTAGAATTATATATAATTTGTATATAAATAAAGATGCGTCTATCTTGAGTGCATATGCAGAGAGCAAGTTAATTGTGTTTCCGATGATTGGATTTCATTTCTTATAAAGATAGAAAGCATGCATTGCTGGAAAAGGAGAAAATGCTGGTTACCAGCATGTTCTCCCTTTTTCATCATTGTTTTAAGATGCTTTCTTTTTATGGTTCCTTAAAAGACGGGACCTTTTGGTGACGGTATAATTTTATCTTGGAATACTGATACGGAAAGAAGTTACAACAAACTGGTGTCAACCCGTATGTAACCCCTTGTTTCTACGAACACCTTAACCCTTTACCCCATAAGGCATTTTTATGGTATCTCTAAATGACCTTTAATAACAGCAAGGATGAAACCATTTCTTACATGCATATGACACCTTTTAATAGCATAGAATACATTGTGACAAAAGGTGAAATTGCTCGTCATGAGCAATTTCACCTTTTGCCACAATGTTTTCCAAAGGCTCCTACAAGCAATGAGTAGAAATGAGTATCTATTGAGTAAAGAATTAATTTGTACCCCATCCTGATAAAGTTTTAATCTTCGTGTTTATATCTTGACCACCTTTTTCGAGTTCCAGTATCAATAAACGGGGTAATATAATACCAGAGTCTCTGAATAAGATTCCTTCATTAAGAAAAAATGTAGTTAGTCAAAGGGCCATGTTTTGCCCCAGTTTTGATGAAATTCGGGTCAGAATTATATCTTTGATGGTATCTCTGACACCTTTGAATACAAATTGCACCACGTTAACAACAACAACAACAACAACAACAACAGTACCAACGACAACTTTTGATCCTTTTAGACCTCATGAAACGGTACCAGTCGCAACGAAACTTTGACTGTTTGTTTGTTTTAATTTCATCCCAAATAATAAATAAAAAAAAAACCAATGTAATACCAGTTCAAGAGGCGGGAACTCTCGGGTTCTACTTGACTTTCGTCTCGGTGATATCTATTCTAGTCATACTTACTAAATACACGTATTAATTAAGAAACAGAGCATGTCGACCTGCGCATGTTGTTTGCGTTAAAAAGATTGAGAAGATTTGCAGTATATACTTCAAGCTTGTATAACCTAATGACCCAGTAAATGTTTGTACATTAACAAAAGTTAGATAGTAAATTGTTCAGCCCTTTACCGCACATCTCGAGTTTTAACGACAATCTGTAAAAGGTTTCTTAAAACATTATTGGATAAGAGAAAATGCTGGTCACCAACATTTTCTCCTTTTCTCTAAATATTTTCTAGTCTTCCAACGATAGATTCCAAGGTTTAAGCCACATTAGATTTGTCGTGTGCAAATGCTTTGAATTTGGACAAGTCTAAAAATTTGTCGTTTGGTAAAGACTTAAATGTAGAATTACCCTTTACTCTTTACAAAACAACTGTCTGTTACACTTGTCCATCTTAAAAGCATTTGCAGATGTCAAATTAAAGTTGACTGAAATGATTCAAGTTTTCCATGAAAGGGTAAAGACATTGTGATATAAGGAAAAAATGCTGGTCACCGATATTTTCCTTCTTTTCGCACAATATTTTTCAACAGCGTCAGATTTTAGATGCAAGGAATTGTTTGGTAAAGTAACAACCCTTACTGTGGTAGATAAATAAAATAAAACTGCCAAAACGTTAGTAGAGTTCTGATTAGTGCAATTTCAAACTTACTTTTTTGGAGAAAAGTATCTCTTTAGAGGACAATGTAGATCCAAGATCAGACAGCACGTTCTTTGCAGTCTGATCTTGATATACACTGTCCACAAGAGGTCAGTGAGTCGTGCTTAGCAGTTTAACTCTTTACCACACAAGAAAATTTTAGGCTGGTCCAAATCTAAAGCATTTGCAGACGATGAAATAAAGGTGACTGAAAAATTGAAATTTGGTAGGGGGAGGGGTAGAAAACATTGTGGGAAAAGGAGAAAATGCTGGTTACCAGCATTTTCTCCTCTTCCCACAATGTTTTCTAAAGGCTTCTTTCTCAGGGGCGTCAAAAGTAGGGATTGTGTGGTAATGGGTTAAGTGTTAAATGCATGGTAAATATTTATGTGATAGATATCTATTACTATTTGTACCTGTGAGGCAACTGATTGGAGAGATGATTGAATTCATTACGAGGTTTTTGTTAGATGTATATGTCCTTTTTATGTCGTAACCAATACTCAAGTATTTACGATAAAACCTCGATAGAACGAAGTTAGAATATAACGGTTAGTTCGAATACAACGGTTTATTCAACGAATCATTTTCAGTGGTGATGTCCAAATAAAGTTTTTGAAGAAGCTGTTCTGATTGCTTATATAAGCGTAATTTTACTATATTTATATTTTGTAAATGTTAGTATTTTGTAACCAATATTATTGCATAAAATGTGCCTTTTCGGGTCGTTATAAGCATGTCTTAACGGGTAAAAACCGGGCGTTAACGGGAGAAAATTCAAGCGCCGTTAATGCCCGGCTTTATACTATCAATATCCTCGATTCGGGCCTACCTTGTAAACAACGTTTGTTCCTCGTAGATTTTCCCGAGCTTCGGTAGGAATTTGTACCACATTAGATCCTTTTCAAGGCATGTCTTTGATATTAGTACGCCACAAACAAAATTTTGCACAGGATCTCTTTAATCGAGATCTGAACAAAAAAAAAACACCCGAGAAATTTACTCTAACCCAGATGCATCCCACCCACTTTTTAACGTGATCGGTAGTTCCCTCGCTTGATGTATATCGAACCTTCTGACGTCTTTCAGTTACAGAAATTCATATCCACTCGTTCATCCTACTTGTAATCGACCAAACGTGTGCAAGTTTATCCCACCTAAGTCCAATTTGTATTAAAAATAATTAAAAGTGAATTTACACTGAGAGAATCAGAACTGACATACAGGACTAACGGCCCTTCACTGCTCGTAACAGAACTTTCTTCGCTGACTTTCGGTTTTGACCCATTTAGGTATACAATACATTTGAAGTTCGCTCATTTGCATTTATATGAGAATATCTTTACTATAATTGCAAATTATTGTTAAATACCTTTACTTTATGCTGTAAAAGCATTAATTTCCTTTTTTCGGTCTTTAACATTCGCAGAGACCTAAAAAAATGTTTTAACACCCTCGTGCTTCGCATTCGGGCGTTAAAGCATTTTTCAGGCCTCTGCGAATGTAAAGGACCTCAAAAACGGGAATTAACTCATTACCAAACAACAATATTTTAGGCTTGTCCAAATCGAAAGCATTTGCAGACGACAAAATAAAAGTGACTGAAAATTTGAATTTTTTTTTGCGAAGCATAGAAAACATTGTGGGAAAAGGAGAAAATGCTGGTTACCAGCATTTTCTCCTTTTCCCACAATGTTTTCTAAAAGCCTCTTTCTCAGGGGCGTCAAAAGTAGGGATTGTGTGGTAATGGGTTAACCCTGTATTGAATTACGTATGATAAAATGTCGATAATTCGAACACACGATTGTTCACATGTACCACGAAAATATTTACCCCCTTTTTTGTGACTCATTTACGTGGAAACCTTTGTTAGAAAAAGAGGTAACATCCTGAAATAAGAAACGTTCAACCCGAGGTTTGTCGAATGCTGACTCTGCAGGAGACAACATAATCTCCCGCCAGATGGCATTCTACAAAAACTCATCTATCTAATTTGGACATCCTGGGTACAGAACTGGACTACTTTTCTATGCGACAACCGTTACTTTGAATTGCAAACTAAAATAAACGTGTACTCAATAAAATGCTACCTGGTGCGATTCATTCAGCTATGATGAGCAGTTTACAGAAATCTTGGGCTAAAACATGCCTGATTTCTCCGCAAACGTATTGATAAAAGTCATTTTCTCCATTACTACTTTATAGCGCGTATTACTACACCCCCCCCCCCCTCAAGTATTGAGGGGGAGTGATGCGTCATATAAAAAAGCCGTCGAATCTTCGAAGAATATGACATGCGCAGACAACGTAGGAGACATTGAAAGTTCATTACCACAAAGGATGAACTTTAGAACGAAAAGGAAATTTTCATTGAAATGGAAAAAAAAGAAGAAGAAATACTTGTAAAGACGAATTTCCGTTTTTTGCAAATATGCACTTGCTGATTTCAGCAGGTCCCTATCTATCACTTGACAGTGAAACAGTCTAATTTTCTACGGTATTTTGGTATAAATAAAATGAAAATGAGCACATAAAAGCTATCGAGAATATCGTATGTTAACCCTATACAAAACAATACCTTTACAAAAAAAAACGCTGTAGGAAAAAGATGAGGCACTGGTTACCAGCTTTTCTCGTTTTTCCTTAATTATGCTTTCTTCCTTATCCATGAAAAGCAATTTTCTTTAGCCATGTTTACTAAGTCGTCTGTAAATGCTTTGAATTTGGACCAGTCTAAAATCTTTGCTCGTTTGGTAAAGTGTTTACCCTTAGCCCACCAAATAAGTGAAATGATACTGGCAAGCAATAGTATTAATTCGTATGTTTGCTTTTTCAAAGTCATTTCTGGGGAAAAGTATCTCCTTATCGGACAGTGTAGATCAAAGATCAGACTGCACGTTCTGTGCAGTCTGATCTTGATCTATACTGTCCGCAAAAGGTCTTTCAGTCTCGCTTGGCAGCTTAAGGCTTAACCCTTTACCAAACAAACCCTGGTTTTTACGACCCAGAGGAAGAAGCCTTCTGAAAACATTATGGGAAAAGGAGAAAATGCTGGTAACCAGCAGTTTCTCCTTTTCCCACAATGTTTTCTACCCTGCTGGAAATAAATAATTTTCAACTTTTGAGTTACTTTTATCTTGTCGTCTGCAAGTGATTTCAATTTGAACTAGTACAATATTTTGGTAAACAGTATTTTCTGCTTTTCCCACAATGTTTCTACCCGTTCCCAAATAAAATTTCAAATTTTCAGTCACATTTATATTGTCGTCTGCAAATGCTTTCAATTTGGACAAGTCCAAAATTTTGTCGCTTGGTAAAGAGTTAAGGTACGTACGTGTAAGTTATAAAGCGCAATCTACTATCATTGATCGCGCATTATTAGTGGGCCCGCTTGCCGCTACGGTTGTAAATATATGCCCTAATTACCCGCTATACAGATTTAAGAAAGAGTATCTTGGCGACACTTCGTGGGCTTCCAACTACAGGTTTTCCTCTAGCCTATATTATTGTGTTTTATTTTCTTTCCAGACGAAATTTGTTGAAGACAAAAGATGGGATCAATAAGAGACATTTGGATAACTGTTACAGCTTTATGTGGTATGCATACTATTTCCTTTTTTTTAAACTCTTTACCAAACGACAAGATTTTAGACTGGTCCAAATTGTGAGCATTTGCAGACGACAAAACAAATGTGACTAAAGAATTGAAATTTGGTTTAGGAAGGGAAGAAAACGTTGTGGGAAAAGGAGAAAATGCTGATTAGCAGCATTTTCTCCTTTTACCACAATGTTTTCTAAAGGCTTTTTTTTTTCTCAGGGTCGTCAAAGGTAGGGATTGTGTGGTAAAGGGTTAAATCTACTTGTTTATCTCTATACCAAACGACAACATTTTAGACTAGTCCAAATTTGAAAGCACTTGCAGACAACAAAATAAACGTAACTAAAAAAATTGAATTTGTTTCCAGCAGGGTAGAAAACATTGTGGGAAAAGGAGAAAATGCTGGTTACCAGCATTTTCTCCTTTTCCTACAATGTTTTTAAAAGGCTTCTATCTCAGGGTCGTCAAAAGCAGGGTTTGTTTGGTAAAGGGTTAAAGGTACTTGCTTTATTTGCCCATTGCCAAACAATTTTTAGTCTTAACTTTTTAACCAAACAACAAAGCAATGGACCGGTCCAAATTGTAAACATTTGCAGACAATAAATTTTATGTAGTTCAAGTGACAGAATCTGTGTTTAACTCATTACCAACCGACAATATTTTAGACTTGTCCAAATCGAAAGCATTTGCAGACGACAAAATAAAAGTGACTGAAAATTTGAAAGTTGTTTTGTGAAAGGTATAGAAAACATTATGGGAAAAGAAGAAAATGCTGGTTACCAGCATGTTCTCCTTTTCCTACAATGTTTTTTAAATGATTCTTTCTCAGGGGCGTCAAAAGTAGGGGTTGTGTGGTTATAGGTTAAAAGAATAGAAAACATTGCACTGAAATCGCTCTCCTTTTCCCACAATGTTTTCTAAAGCTTTCTTATTTGGGTCGGGAAACTCGTGGTAAAAGGTTAACGACCCAGTAGAAGAGGGATTTTATGAACATAGTAGAGGAAGAAGGAGATAATGCTGATAAACAGCATTTTTTTCCCCTTTTCTTCAATGTTTTCTTCATTTTAACAGACAAGTTTCACTATTTAATCCGAATTGTTTTTAGTCATCTGACCCTAGAGAAGAGGTATTTTTATAAAACATGATGGTAAAAGGAGAAAATGCTGATAACCAGCATTTTCTCCCTTTTGTACAATGTTTTCTTCATTTTAACAGGCAAGTTCCGCTGTATAATCCACAAAGTTTTTTGTCATTTGCATATGAATCAATTTTGATGTGAAATTTTGTCGTCAGGTACGGATTAAAATGCTGCAGACGACATTTTTAGGCATATTCTTTTATCAGATCATATGATCACTTTTGACAAAAAAAGGAAAAAGAAGAAACTGAATGCAAAAAGCGATATAAAATGTTTTCACATAAACTGATGTATCGACACAAGAAAATGCATGTTTTATTGATGTTTTACAGAGACAGTTTTTTTTTTCTTTTTGCAAAGTCGTATCAGAAGGAAAGCTTCGTCACGATGATTTTAACCCTTTCCCAAATTATTCCTGATTTGTTGGAAAAGGAGAGAGGGTCCCTTCTTGCCTGATGGTCACATATGTTTGCCATGTTCTGTAAACTGGGGGTTTTAGTGCATCTAAGAAAATGCAAAATTGTCGAACTCATTACCAGACGACAATATTTTAGGCTTGTCCAAATAAAAAGCAATTGCAGACGACAAAATAAAAGCGACTGAAAAGTTGATTTTTTTTTTTTTGTGAAGGGTAGAAAACATTGTGGGAAAAGGGAGAAAAGGAGAAAATGCTGGTAACCAGTATTTTCTCCTTTTTTCCACAATGTTTTCTACTCTTCTAAAGTCAAGTTTCAATGTTTGAGTCACATTTATTTTGTCGTCTGCAAATGCTTTCAATTTGGACAAGTCGAAAATTTCGTCGTTTGGAAAAGTGTTGAGTTTGCTTTTTGGGACTCAAGACGTTTTGGCGGCCAGTGTAGATTAAGATCAGACTGCACAGAACGTGCAGTCTGATCCTATATCTATTCTGTCCGATATGTTGAGATATTTTGCTCAACGAAAAGGAAATCTCTCTTTTCAATAGATAAATAACAACACTTACACATACTTAATTATTATCATTTTTTTTTTTTTAATTTTTGGCAGAAAAGTCTAATTTAGGTTACTCAGGAGGTCATGGAATGAAAAAAACAAAACAAAACAGTATTTTAGTTATTATGGGCCGTGTGTTTTTGATTTCGCTATTAATTTGTAAAATTTAAATATTTATACACATGACACTATAATGAAATAGTTACTTATACTATTAAATTCACGATTACAATACGACTTTTGTACGATTCTGCGATATCTACAGTAGTTTCGAATTTGTGGCCGTAATCTGACTTAAATATTATTGAAATGTGTGACATGCGTTGTCTGCGCATGTCATATTCTTCGAAGATTCGACTGTCTTATATGACGCTCCACTAGCCCCAAAAGCGGGCTGACTGTAATATTACGCTCTATAAAGTAGCAATGTAGAAAATAGCTTTAATCAATACGTTTGAGGAGAAATGAGACCTGCTATAGCTCCATATTTCTCTAAACTGCTGATCATAGCAAAGTGAATTGCACGAGGTGGCGTTTTATTGAGTTAATGTTTATTTTAGTTTGAAATTCAAAGTAACTGTTGTCGCGTAGGAAAGTGGTTCGGTTCTCTACCCAGGATGCCCAAATTAGATAGATGAGTATTTATAGAATGCCATCTAGCGGGAGATAATGGTGTGACATGGAAACGCTATTCATTCAATATTGCAAGTTTTAAGGTCGTTCGGTCAAATTCAGCTCTGAATTATTCAGACAGTGTGAGTCCTACATTGAAGAAAGCGTTTTAACCCTTTCCCTAAAGACAAATTTTGGACTCTTCCAAATAAAAAGAGTTTGCAGACGATAATTTTAGATTTGGAGAAAATGACAGAAAGTTCTGAAAAAGGATGGAAAACACTGTGGGAAAAGGAGAAATTGCTCGTTACGAGCAATTTCTTCTTTTCCCACAGCGTTTTCAAAAGGCTTTTACAGCAGACACGTAAAAACCAGGGCTTGTTTGGGAAAGGGTTAAGCAGTCTGATTTTGATCCTCAGTGTCTGCAAGGGGCAGGTAATTTCCTCTCTTCCGCAATGTACCGTGAGTGTAGATCAAGATCAGACTGCACAGAACGTGCAGTCTGATCTTGGTTCTACAATGTCCGATAAGGAGGTATCATTCAACCAAAAATAACATTGACATTGGAAAATTTGGGGGTTGTACCATCGCCTTTGAAGTTTCATTCAGATAATTTGGCAGCATAACTCATTACCAAACGACAAAATTATAGACTGGTCCGAATTGAAGGCATGTGCAGACGATAAAATAAATATGAATGAAAAACCGAAATTTGATTCGGGAAGAGTAGAAAACATAGTGGGAAAAAGAGAAAATGCTGGTTACCAGCATTTTCTCCTTTTCCCACAATGTTTTTAAAAGGCTCTCTTTTTCAGGGGCATCAAAAGTTGGCATTGTGTGATAAAGATTAAGGATTAGGTTAGCAATATAAGTTGATAACCCAGTGTTTGCCCGAGTCACTTATCACGAAGGTCCGGTTTTCCATACTTGAACATGATGGCTCTTTTTGAGTCGTCACTTCCGACTCACAAATTACCACACTTGCTAATTTGATCCTTAGACTGCAAAGTGCAACCCAGTGCGCCTTTGTAAATCAGTGTAAATCAAGATCAGACACCACAGAACGTGAGGTATGATCTCGGATCTACACTGTCTGATTTTATGAGAGTTTATGGCCATACGAAACAGGACTCTGAAATCAGTATAATTATTTGGGGTTTTAGTATTGATTGAAATTTTAAGGTGGGTATTTAGAATTTTCACATCACACCATATTAAGAGATATATAATGTCACTGAAATTTATATGAAAAAACAATACAAATCATCGGTAATGACGAATCATGAAATGACATAAAAAAAAATGGTGGTATTCCCTTAAAAGGCTACGTAGCCTCTTAAGCTATTTCTAGATCTGCCACCAAAATTAAGATAGCATTTTGGAAATGTTAAGTGACTTGCACGTGACTAATGACTATATAATTCCATAACATAACAGACATGTAATTATTTTCCATAATGTCTACAACTTCGGATGCTATGTTTGAGGCTTAGGTCTGTATATTTCCGGTATGTTAATGAGCGAGTTGCTCATGTAAAAATAGACCGTGTTTCCCTTCAGTGTCGACCTGGGCTGTAGTAAATCTCTAATTTATCTAGTTGTCGGATGGTTTTCGACTACTGGAGTTTAATGAATGAAAATTATTAGGCTTTGGGAGTATAACGATGACTTATTTTGTATTTTTGTAAAATTTTGTCCCAAAGTCTGAAGGGCCACCTTTAACTCATAAGCTACGTGGCAGTAACACAATCAACTTACTACCTCAACACTACGTTTTATAGCGCGCTTCGATTCAGGCCCACATTTAATACCTTTTCATTTATCAGCGAGTACGGTGCCTGCTGCTACTACCGCGGAGTCCCAGTTGCACATTTTCTTTCCGAGGATTAAGAAATTCATTGCAATAGGATTCATACCTCTCTCACAGCTGATTACTGTTTCGACATTGACTATATGGGAAAGCAGCCAGCGACATGCGAAATATATTGTACGAAGCACTGGTATTGTCACAGTAACTCCAGGTTTGGTGCACAAAATGACGTTGAAAACGGCGTTAGAAATCATGCAGTCAACTACTCTTACCCTGGTGTCTCTCGGGTGGCGTTGAGCCACATTTGATTTGTCATCATCTGCAAATAAAATTTTGACGTTTTATGCGTCTACGTTATTAGTTGTACGGTTAGGTAGCAGGGGACTTGGAAACTTGTTCACTGCTGTGGTGAATCATGTCGCCTCCCGCCTTCGGCGATGGGATGGCGGGGGACTTGGAAACTGGTTCAAGGCTGTGGTGAATCATGTCGCCCTTCGCCGAGCTCCTGCTACGTGACTGTACAACAAATTTATTACACTGCAAAGTTTTACCATTCCAACGTTTGTTAAGCGAATTTTACCTATTCTTTGGTTTAAAAAATTGAGTGCGCTAACGATGTAGAATTTCTTTTCTGAGTGCCCCAATTCAGTGGAAACTAACGTGACGGGGAATAAACGTCACAGAAACTTTGGTAATGTGCGCTAAAACGTGCAGCTTGGTACATAATCTTGATGTTAAATTATAATGTTGATCGACGCCGCCATTTTGGATGTTGCGTTGATAGTGGGGTCATGCGTACGGGCCTCCCAAACGAGAAACTGCTTTTACGTAGGATTTGTCGTTGTACATGATATGTATGTTCGGGGCATGTTATCCAGTCAGATCTCGAGAAATTTTCTTGCAGTATAATAATATATGTGGATGTGTCCCTAAATAATAAATGTACACTCGTATAGCTAATTATGCCACACGTTAAGTTAGAAAACAATTTCCATTTTCCATTTCTTTATTTAACCCTTTCCCGAACGACAAGCTTTCGGACTAGATTAAATTGAAAGCATTTGCAGACGACAATTCAACTCTTGCTGAAAAGATGATTTCTGTTTATGATATGGTAGAAAACATTGTGGGAAAAGGAGAAAATGCTGGTTACCAGCATTTTCTCCTTTTCCCAAAATGTTTTCAAAAGGCTACTATTCCAGACCCGTAAAAAACAGGGATTGTTTGGGAAAGGGTTAAATTATATGTAAGATTGCTGATTTTGTGATAATTGGTACATGTAGGTCAAAAGTCAGTGTACATCGTAACGGGTGACAAGGTCACAGTTTTTTTTTTCATTTTGAATCGCTATAATATCATTTGATAAATATGACTTGCTTGCACTACAGTACAAAAATGACTATTCACGCCTTATAGTTAATTGCTCAATAAATTATAAGAAAAACTCAAGTCGATTATAAAACCCAAGTAATGAAGCGATGAAGTGAATCGAAATGAGCACAGCTCTTTGAAAAGGGGGCTTACTGTCTCTGTAAAAAAATATCGACTCATGTCGGCATGCTGTTTGTAAATTTTCTTTCTCTCGGTCGTAAAAACCAGGGATTGTTTGGTTCAGGGTTAAAACCCATTCTAATCATTTTCCTGCTAAAAATAAGTAAGATGAAACTTTTAAGCTTAAAATAACAACTAATATTTTGCTATTTAAATGTGTGTGTGTGTTTTTTTTTTTGGGGGGGGGGATCTGTCCTTTTCGGACTGTGTAGATCAAAGATCAGATTGCAGGTTCTTTGCAGTCTGATCTCAATCTATACAGTCCGCTAAAGATCCTTACGTTGCGCTTACCAGGATAGGTTTTAACCCATTACCACACAGTCCCTACTTGAGACGACACTGAGAAAGAAACCTGTAGAAAACATTGTGGGAAAAGGAGAAAATGCTGGTAAATAGCATTTTCTCCTTTTCCCACAATGTTTTCTACCCTTCACAAAACAAATTTCACATTTTCAGTCACTTTTATTTTGTCATCTGCAAACGCTTTCGATTTGGACAAGTCTAAAATATTGTCGTTTTGGTAATGAGTTAAACGGGAGGTTGGCGTAATTGGTCACGGTGTTCTGAAAGTATAACATACGCCTTTACCGTAACGGATGAAAAATTATCTTCATCGTTTGAATAACTATATACTAAAGTAATTGCTTATAAATCAAATGGAAATCAAACGGTCTTGGTTAACGACCTCGTAAGAGGGGTGTTTTAAAGGTGGCCCTTCAGATTCTGGGACGAAAATTTTACAAGAATACAAAAAGATCATTCCTATACTCCAAAAGCCTTATAATTTTCATTCATAAAACCCCAGTAGTCGGAAACCATCCGACAACATGAGAAATTAGAGATTTACTACAGCCCAGGTTGACACCGACAGGAAACACGGTCTATTTTTACATGAGCAACTCGCTCATTTACACACCGGACATATACAGACGAAGCTTCAAACATAACATCCGAAGAAGACATTATGGAAAATAATTACATGTTTGTTATGTTATGGAATTTCAGGGTCATTAGTCAGGTGCCAGTCACTTAACATTCCCACAATGCGGTTTTTTTTTTTCATTTTTGGCAGGAAATCTAAAAATAGCTTAAGAGGCTACGTAGCCTTTTAAGGGAATACCATCAAAAATTTTTTTTCTTTTGTAATTTTATGATTCTTAATTATTGATGATTTGTATTGTTTTCTCATATAAATTTCAGTGATATGTATACTTTTTAATTTGGTAAGATGTTAAAATTCTAGATACCCACCTTTAAGAGCAACCTTCCACTAACTTGTCTGTCGAGCCCCGGTAGCTCAGTCCGTAGCATGCAGGGCTTGAGAACAAGGGTTCTCAAGGGTCTTGGGTTCGATCCGTGGCTGGGTCAATTTCTTTCCGAGAATTGATGATAGTCATTGCGACAGGATTCATTCCTCTTCCACCACTGGCCATTGTTTCGACAATGGTTATGTGGGAAAGCAGCTTGTGGCTTGGAAAGAAAATTGTGCGAAGTACCGGTAAAAGAGACTCAAGGAATAGGTGCACTGGCGGCCCTGACATATCTGAAATAATGTGGAAAAGGGCGTTCACCGCCATACTGTCAATCAATCAATTAATCATTAAATTTTGTACGCAAATTTGTGTACGCATTTAAGGGAAAGAAGCAATTAAGTCTGAAAGGTTTTGATAACCTGCACAATTACCCGATTTGAGTAAAATAATATTTGTATACCTATAGCTCATCACCACACAATAAAATTTTAGACTGGTCCAAATTCAAAGCATTTGCAGACGACAAAATAAAGGTGACTAAAAAATAGAAATTTGTTCTGGGAAGGGTAGAAAACACTGTGGGAAAAGGAGAAAGTGCTGGTTACCAGGGGCGTCAAAAGTAGGGATTGTGTGGTAATGAGTTAAATCAGTTTATTCTTTTGGGTAACGTAGGGGTCGTATGCGTATACTCGTATATATAATTCCAATGTGTAAATCAACGCCTTCAGTGAACGAACGACTCGTTTCCAGCGTTTTCTCCTTTCCCAACATGTTTTCTATTCATTTACAGACAAATCACAACAACAATTTTGAGCCACTTTTCTAATATCTGCAATAGTTTAGAAAATGAAAAGTAAAAAATTTCATCGTCTGAAAAGGAATAAATACATCACCACATGATAAAAGATCTGACTTTTCCAAATTCAAAGCATTCGCCGACAACAAATTAATTGTGGCTTAATTTGTAGGAATTTTCTTTGAAATGTTAGAAAACATTGTGGAAAAAGGAGAAAATGCTGGTCACCAGCATTTTCTCCTTTTCCCGCAGTGTTTTCATAAGTCCTTTTCGTAAGGGATCGTTAAAAGTTGGGATTGTGTGTTAAACGTTATACCTAAGAATTCTGTAATGACCTCTCTAAAGCGACCAGCGACCTTTCATATTATGTCGTCAAGAGAACGGGTCGATTACAAGCAATACTTGATACTGTTTCATTTTTTGTCGTTCTGCCTTATAAAAAGGTAAAATAATTGCATGTTGGAATGGTTATCTCAGTTTCATTAAAGATATCTTATATCTGGACGATTTAGAGGAAGTCAATTTCAATGCAACTCGGTCAAACGAACTAAAATAGCAAAATATAATACAATATTGCAGCTGTTCTGTTTACTCAGTCGAGAAAATCGGTGCAGATGTTGCCAGTCTATTGGTTTTGCTCATGAACATGTTTGATTTCAAAGTATACTGTGAATCATGAAACGTGTATAATGAAACTACGTACAGTTTTCCTTCCTTCCTTGCTTCTATCTTGCTTACTTGCCTCCATACGTCCGTCTCTCTTTATCCCCCCCCCTCTCTCCCCCCCCCCCTCTCTCTCTCTCTCTCTCTCTCTTCATCATCTCTTTCTCTTTCCCTCCTTGCGTCTGTTTCTGTCTCTCCGTTTCTGTCTGTCTGTCTGTCTCGCCCACATCTACAAACACAGATCCTCCCCTCCCAGACAAGATTGTTTATCACTTGCTTGATCGCAAGTCTTCCCTCAATTTTCTTGCATGTCTTCTTGGTTTCCCTCCAGTCTACTATTCATAAACCATTAATGCGCAGATGCGTTTATAGCGAGGATTTAGTGGACAGTTTTGGAAAACATTGTATGAAAAGGATCAATTGCTTATTACAAACAACTGCTCCTTGTTCCTGCAATATTTTTTTCTTACCACTGAAGAAATAATGTTGTCTGTCCCATATGTCTTTCACTCTATTTTGTATTTAGTTTTGGTACATCTAACATTAATGTGAAATATGAATTTATTATGAATTTTTCATTTGATTGCTTTCTGTTTTCATGTATGACTTGCAATACTTGAAAAGGGGCATTCGGACATTTTCGTAAAGTGTCGTCTCGAATCAGCCTGCGCAGTCCGCGCAGGCTAATCCGAGACGGCACTTTGCGACCACATTGTATTATGTACTACAGTAGACTTGCGCATAACAGAAAATTACAAAAAGATGGAAAGTTTCATTTCGGATCAGCCTTCGCGGACTGCGGAGACTGATCCGAAACGACACTTTACGCAAATGTCCGAATGCCCCTTTTAGCGTGATGAGGGCCTTATATCACTGTGGCCAGTTCAACAGTCCATCCTTTCTGTATTTCTTTAACAATTATTTAAAAGATCTTGGTCACCAACCATTCTTAAGACGTTGTCTGCGCGTGTCATATTCTTCAAAGATTCGACCTGTCTGATATGAAGCATCACTCTCCCCAAAATTGGGGGGATTGTAGTGATACGCGCTGTATATTAGCAATGGAGAAAATGGCTTTTATCAATTACGTTTGAGGAGAAATCAGGCCCATTTTAGCTCCAGATTACTCAAAACTGCTGGTCATAGGTGAATGAATCGCACCACGTAGTGTCTTATTGAGTAAACCTGTACTTTAGTTAGAAATTCAAAGAAAAGGTTGCCGCTTAGAAAAGTAGTCCGGTTTTGTACCCAGAATGCCCAAATTAGATGTGCATTTGTAAAATGTAATCTAGCGGGAGATATTGGTTAGTTATTTCCATTTATTTATCGTCGCTACCGGTTGCCCATCTTAGGGACGCCCCCAGAAGACGGTTAGTTGTTACGGGGGATAGTGCAAGGATACAGGTCGAAACTACTAAGAGCTTCGCCTGGTTCTTTAACGTGCTTGGCGTATAGCACCGTTACACGGGACCTCGGTTTAATGTCTCATCCGAAAACCTATTAGTAATTTTTAGTTGGCCAGTCGGGGATACGAACCCACAACCTGTAGGACATTGTGTTCACGAGTCCTACGCTTTACCCATTGAGCTATATCGGCTGGTGACGGGAGATATTAAGAACATTACCAGTTTTTATATCCAAAATTTTCTAAGTTTGAAAGTAGCACAACTTCTGATTGGCTAAACCAATAAGACATAGAGTACACTTGAGGGAAGTTGGTGAATGCAGGGCATGTTCCTCATTAGATATAGTATCCGTACAGCGATTGGTTTGTCAAACAAGAGTCTTACTTGTAAAACGTGGTAACATCATGCCTTCCTTCTCGGGCTTTTGTTCATCGCTCGAATTAAATGGTTGAAAGATTTCTTAAAGAATAGTTTCGTTTAAATGGAGCGTTTTTTAGCTCTTCCTCTAAAGTAAACAGCCTTTTTTTGGTATATATCTTTCAATGGAAAAAGATTATCTTTCCATTGTTATGCTAATGACTGAACTGTTTAGGATTCTGCTTAATCTTCTTTCTCACAATCGCGAGTTTTAACAACCCTGATGGGAAAGGACCTTTGAAAACATTGTGGGAAAAGGAGAAAATGCTGGGTACCAGCATTTTCTCCTTTTCCAACAATGTTTTCTAACCTTTCAAATACAAATTTCAGTAATATTTGAGAGACGTTTGATATGTCGTCTGCTTAATTTTGTCGTTCGGTAAAGAATTAACACCAAAACTGACCCGACGGAAATAATACCTAAGGGAAAGTAGTATGTGTGTATACTTTTTTTATGAAGTTGAAAGCATTGTGGAAAAAGATGTGTATTTGTAGAATGCCATCTAGCGGGATATAATGGATTTTCTCCTTTGTTACTTTATAGCGACTATTACTACACCCACCCCCCTTTCAACCGCACCCCCCCTTCCCCCCCCCCCCCCAATTTTGGGGGAGTGATGCGTCATAGCAGACAAGTCAGATTTTCGAAGAATATGACATACTCAGACAATGCATTTTACCTAAGTAACTAGTGTGCAGAACGACTGTTTCCGCCTTTAATTGAAGAGTTAGAATCTAATAATCGGTATTACCATGAAATATCGAAATACATATATATTCACTGATATTTAAGAAATAATCTTCTTTCTATCGTGGTATATCGTTCAATAAACCACATTTGTGAGTTATGAGGCACAATAAATAATCCACGAGGGCGATAGCCCGAGTAGGTTATTCATTGCGCCTCATAACTCACAACGTGGTTTATTGAACGATATGGAAACGATAGAAAGAAGATTATTTCGATTCTAACATGGCCAATTTTTATGAAAGGAAAACAAGTTTAAAATAAGAGTAAAAACGCGGATGAAGATTATGTTCCATTGAATAACTCACTCATTGAATGACGTCACTCGATAAAGGATGACGTCACTCTACATGGATTGTCGCAGATTTTACCACGTTTTCCTTGCACTGTGTTTATAGAGCCAAATTCGCGTGTCATGTTAGAATTAAGAAATAATCTTCTTTCTATCGTGGTATATCGTTCAATAAACCACAGTTGTGAGTTATGAGGCACAATAAATAATCCACGAGGGCGATAGCCCGAGTGGGTTATTCATTGTGCCTCATAACTCACAACGTGGTTTATTGAACGATATACCACGATAGAAAGAAGATTATTTCGATTCTAACATGGCCAATTCTTAATGAAAGGAAAACAAGTTCAAACTGAGAGTAAAAACGCGGATGAAGATTATGTTCCATTGAATAACTCACTCATTGAATGACGTCACTCGATAAAGGATGACGTCACTCTACATGGATTGTCGCAGATTTTACCACGTTTTCCTTGCACTGTGTTTATAGAGCCAAAGTCGCGTGTCATGTTAGAATTCTTGATAACCTAGCGGAAAGCGTAATATAAATTAGAAATCATTGTGGGAAAGGAGAAAATGCCAGTAAGGAGCCTTTTGGTGGAAAAAGGTCAGTGAGTCGCGTTTACCAAATGCATTCTAGACCATCTAAGACAACCTCGATCATTTGAACAACTTTTTTATTTGTCATCTGCTAATGCTTTTAATATTGATAAACTGAACATTTTGTCGTATAGTATAAAGAGTTTAAAGTCGCGTTTCTATAGCAATGTAGAGCGAAAAAACGTATTTCGTGCAAAAGGGACTAGATCTATTCAGTCCAGATAGATGAATAGATAGGATATAATTTATTCCCTTTTTGAGAAGATTTTTTTTCTAAATAAATTTCCTTTTAGAAAAATATTTGTTGATGCGATAGAAATCAGATTATGTTTGCTGACACTTTGATTAATGATAGAAAAGATGTAAAAAAAAAAACTCCAGAAAATGGATCTAGTTTTTTTTTTAAACTTAAGCATAATTAGGACGCTTTAACCCTTTACCAGACAACGAAATTTCAGCTTTGTCCAAATTAATAGCATTTGCAGGCGACAATTTCAGTATGGCCCAAACAGTGCAATCATTTTTTTTTTTTTTTTTTTTTGATACAGTAGAAAACATTTCGGGAAAAGGAGAAAATGCTCGTTACCAACATTTTCTCCTTTTCCCTAAATGTTTTCAAAAGGCTTCTTTTCCAGTGTCGTTATAAAGCGTCATAGTGTGGTAAAGGGTTAAACTGTCATTGGCATATGCGACAAAATAATATTTTTTCTCAGATAAGTTTTTCGGTGGCACTCAGATTTGTAATTTGAAATGGCGTATCAAAATACTTTGGGCGAGGCCATCGATCGTTCAGATACTTATTTTTCATCGAAAATAGCTTCTATCGCTCATAGCCTTCTATTGGCGTAATTATTCAAATTTGCCTACTGACCACGGGCTTTTTCGTTCCAAAACCAATTCGTTCCATGGCTTGTTCGTCCTATGATTGCGGGCTACTCCATTTGATGCCTCATAATATTTATAGATCCAGTAAAAATGATCGTAATGTTGGAAATTAAATGTAAAAGGCTAAAGATATTTCAAAAATATAGTTTTAAGGTGCATGAGTACTCTCCCTTCAACAGAAACTCTCCCTTCAACAGAAAAGGTATTCATTTGCTTAGTGGGTTGACTTTTAAGCCAATATTTGAACAATGTCTCATTTTCTTTCAAACTATTAATTCCACTCAATGGGTGTCCTTGACAAATACCACTTCAGCGTTCTCATCGCTTTGATTTTAATCAAGATCTATAACAGATCGTTTACAGATGACCGGAACTAATAGTAGAACTACTTTGTCTACCGTCCTATTGTGTCTTAACCCATTACCACGCGAGAAAATTTTAGACTGGTCCAAATTGAAAGCATTTGCAGACGACAAAATAAAGGTGACTGAAAAATTGAAATTTGTTCTGGGAAGGGTAGAAAACATTGTGGGAAAAGGAGAAAATGCTGGTTACCAGCATTTTCTCGTTTTCCCACAGTGTTTTCAAAAGGCTTTTTTTCTCAGGGGCGTCAAAAGTAGGGATTGTGTGGTAATGGGTTAACTGGAATATCAATCCAGTTTATCCTTTTGTTTGTGCAAGGAAATGGTTTGCCACACAATTCCGACTTAAAGGTGGGTATTTAGAATTTTTACATCTCACCAAATTAAAAAAAAAATTTATATCAATGAAATTCAAATGAAAAAATGATACAAATCATCAATAATTAAGATTTATAATTTCACAAAAAAAATTTTTTTTGGTGGCATTCCCTTAAAAGGCTACGTAGCCTCTTAAGGTATTTTTAGATTTCGCGCCAAAAGTCAATAAGGCATTGTGGGAATGTCAAGTGACTGGCACTTGACTCTCATAACGCTTAAATTCCCTATCATAACAAACATGTAATAATTATTTTCCATAATGTCTTCTTTTGATGCTATGTTTGAAGCTTCTTCTGTAAGTAAATGAGCGTATTGATCATCTAAAAATAGAACGTGTCTCCCGTTGGTGTCAACCTGGGCCGTAGTAAATCTCTAATTTCTCATGCTGTCAGACGGTTTTCGACTGCTGGGGTTTAATGAATGAAAATTAAAAGGCGTTGGGAGTATAAGGGTAATTTTTTGCATTTTTGTAAAATTTTTGTCCCAAAAACTGAAGGGCCACCTTTAAAGTACCATGGAGAAAATAGCTCTTGAAAAAAAAAAAAGCTCAAGCTTGAAAAAAAAAAATGTTGGAAAACGCTAGTAGCAGCATTTTTTCCCCTTTTCTCACCATGTTATCTTCCCTGTCAAAGACAGAAGTTATCCCATCAGCTTCATTTAATTGGTCGTCTGCAAATGCTTTCAATTTTGGTGTAGTCCAAAGATTCGTCTATAATATTCATCTACAGTGAGGATTTTCGTGCCAAGGTTTGCTAAAAAAAAACTACCTTGAAAAAACTACAAGAAAGGCTGAACAATTTGTATAACGTGTCTTTGAAGTACAAAAATATTTGTGGAGTATTATGATTTCGATTGTGGAGTTACAAAAGCGTCGTTTTTTTTATGCTGCAATTGAGTCCTTTCAGTTTATTGACATTGCATTGAACTGCACACTTATATCCTCGTAGAAAATTTAATTACATAATGATTTTTAAAAACTTGTTCACAGAACAAGGTCGTTTGGTGTCAAAAAAACATTCGAGGACTGCAACACGCGAAAAGGGGTATTCGAACATTTGCGTAAAGTGTCGTCTCGGATCAGCCTGCGCAGACTGCGCAGGCTGATCCGAGATGCCACTTTACGACTACATTAGATTTTGTCTTACAATAGACATGCGTGTGCGCAAAACAGGAAATAACATAAAAACGGGAAATTGTCATATTCAGATTAGTCTGCGCGGACTGTGCAGGCTAATGCGACACGACAATTTATGCAAATGTCCTAATGCCCCTTTTGGCGGATGGTAGACCTTATCTGTATGCCGTTACTGTGTGATGCAGTGTACTTACTATGTACAGGAAACTGACTTTATATAACATTGTGGGAAAAAAGAAATTGCAGGTTATCATACCCCCCCACAACGAAGTGGATGGGGTATACTGGAATCACCAATTCTGTCTGTCCGTCCATCTGCCTGTAGACACAAATTTGTCTGGAGTAATACTCCAACACTTTTCAAGGCACTGAACTCAAATTTACACACTGTTCCTATATAGATCTTTAAGAAGTTGTGCACAGGTTCTAGCCTGGACCCTTTAACCGTTATCTTGCTAAATACGATAGTAACTAAAATTCTAAAAAAAAATCGAATCGATAGAAGAAACCCGAATGTTGCTTTTTCAAAGGTATGTTTTTGAGAATAGAATCTTCTCATCAGACAATGAAAATCCAAGATCAGATTGCACGCCTGTACAGTCTGATCTTGATCTGCGCTGATCAACGCTGTCAGCCAAAGGTCACTGAGTTGCGCTTAGCAGCATGGGTTATCTTCACTACGAAATTTTGTGCTTTGCTATAAATTGAAGTGAAAAATTCTCATTAAACTCGCAAACTGATGGCTTATTACTTTAACCCTTTCCCAAACGACAAACTTTTGAAACCAGACCAAATTGAAAGCATTTGTAGACGAAAATTCAACTCTTGCAGAAAAGATGATTTCTGTCTATGATAGGGTAGAAAACATTGTGGGAAAAGGAGAAAATGCTGGTTACCAGCATTTTCTCCTTTTCCCACAATGTTTTCAAAAGGCTACTATTCTAGACCCGTGAAAACCAGGGACTGTTTGGGAAAGGGTTAAATCCTGCTTTGCGAAAAGTAAGCCATCCGCTAATAAATGCATGTAAGATTCCTAGTTTTGGGGCTAAAAGAGTCGACCTGATGACGGAATACTATAAAGCAAGGCTGACACTTGCACGATTCTGTGACACGCATTGGCACGACTCGAGTCGTGCCAGTGCGCAAACTAGTCGTAAACTGGCGTGAAGTGTGCGTAAACACGTCGTGACTGCGTGCCATGTCGGGACAAAAATTTCGAAATGTTCAAAATTTTGGTCACGACAAAATTTCGCGACCAGGTCGTGAACAATGCGCAAACTGTTCGTGAAATCGTCGGGACGATGCGGGAGGATGCGTGCCAGTGCGCGCCATGCCACGACTGTCACGAATAGTTCACGAACAGCTCACGTCAAGTTCACGAATAGTTCACGACATGTTCACGAGCAGTTCACGACTACTGCGCGGCAGTGGCGCTCGCGTCGGTGCGGGGGTATACATATGGCTTCCTGAACACTGCTCCAGAGATCGCCAGCGAAAAGACAATTTATATCACAGAAACAAGATGTCTAAAACAAAGCAGACACGAGCCTCCCAGTTCGTGCCCCAAAATGGCACGACTTGCCACGACAGAATCGTGGCCAAAATTCGTGCAAGTGTCAGCCTTGCTTGAGACGGAACCTCGTATATTGGGACAGGTAACTGATTTCGCTTATATGTGTTATACAAGCCTGTTTTGAGCTTTGGCTGGTTGACACAGCTTACCATAATTAATGCCCGTTTATTTCTGTCTATACGTAGGGCGAAAGAAATATTTATGAGGTTCTGCACCGTTCATTTAAATTGATTGACGAGAAAACGAATAATCGTCTCATATCTACGTCAAATATCGCGAAATAATTCGTTCGGCTATATATTTACGGAGTTCTCCTTTGTAGAGAGTAAAAGCTGTTTTCCGGTTTGTACTTGCGCGACCATCAAAACGGAGGCCAGTAATTAGGAAAGTTTATTCTGCGGGTTTGCAAGCAAGAATAATCGGGTTTACGTTTCAGTTACCTCATCGTTTTCAAACAACGTTTTTCTGCACTATGCAAAGTCTATCGTAGGACTTAAATATGTTGGTATGTTAAAGTACAATACTTTGGTCCATTAACCACTTTGGACTATTATTCAATTCACCGCTTTAAGGTTGTAACTCTAGACAATTACCAGCAGACACTGTCTTATACTTGTCCAAATTCGAAGCACAAACACACGACAAAATACAAGTGGTTAAAATAATGGAACTTGTCCTTAAAAGGATATGAAACATTGTGGCAAAATGTGAAAAAGGTGGTTGGCAGCGTTTTCACCTTTTCTCACGATGTTTTCAGAAAGCTTTCTTCCCCAGGTTAATGAAAACTCGGGACTGACGGGTTAAGAATTTAATAGGAGCATGAACGCGCATTTTTTCATTCGGATTGGCTATTCAAGTGTTTTCTGTTCAAATTTTATACCCCCGCTATGAAAAGATTCAATTTTGTATGAACGTCAAGTAATTTTGGTGATTATAAGCATTATAGACTTATAATTTCATTACTCTATTTTTTCTATTTATTCGAACGGATTTGTGAGGCTTTTTACCAAATGGCGTCGGGTTTTTTTTTTGGCCCTTTTAAAGTTTTAAAGAGGGCCTTTGTGATAAATCTTGAGAGAAAAGGAAAACATCCCGCAATCAGCCATAGATCGTCCTTTTCCAACTGTGTTTTTTGTCCTTATGAAATTAAATCCAACTACATGTATTTTACTCATTACCAAACGACAATATTTTAGGCCTGTCCAATTCGAAAGCATTTGCAGACGACAAAATAAAAGTGACTGAAAATTTGAAATTTATTTTGTGAAGGGTTGAAAACATTTTGTGGGAAAAGGAGAAAAAGCTAATTACCAGCATTTTTCTCCTTTTCCAGCAATGTTTTCTCAGGGTCGTCAAAAGTAGGGATTGTGTGCATGGTAATGGGCTAAAATTAAGGTGCATTTAATTTGTTGTCTAGAACATCCCCAACTTTCAGCTGCAGGTCGAGCAAGAGTTACTCTCCTTGGAACTTATCGATTATCTGGTCCGAAAGGATTTCCGATAACGGCCTGTCATATAGGATTCAGAAGGGAAAATTTTTTGATCGACTAAAACACATTTTTCTTCTAAAATGATCAAAATCTATAACGTCGTGAAGTATTCTGTAATATCTCTACTTTACTTCAATATAATTTTAATTCCTGTAGCAAAATGGGAAGTTGCGTCCATTTTGATTTAAAGTCACTGACCCATTCTCCTTCTTATTTCTATATAAAGGTTTAAGAAATTTGCTCTTGTGCCGTTTTTGACGCTAAATAACATAAAAATGAATTGCAAGCAAAAAAAATATAACGTCTTGAAGTATTCCATGTTTTGTTGTGATTATGATCAAAGTATTCGTTTACATTTGTTAAATTGAGATCTTGCGTCCATTTTAGTTTAAAAACGACACTATCGTTAATTTTTGTTTAAAAAATGCAGTATCGAGCAAAGTGAGATTTTAAGACTGGGTGAAAAGATTTAGCAACGGATAAAGGGAAGATTAGAAATGATGACATGATAACCTTGTCTGTATTGTTTTGTTAAACTTGGATCCTGTTGTTATACATTGTCCAAATATATAATGATTGTATTTATCATTTTTATACATGTACGTGTATATTATTTGCATCAGTGAAAACTTTTAAGAGATTTGTAAAAACCATTATTTTCCCAGTATCGTCTTTTTTAATTCTTTTTGGAAAATAATTTCAATTTAGTTAGCATAAATTTCTTTAAATTGCATTTTTATTTCTTTTTTTTTTTTTTTTTTTTTTTCTTTTCTTTATTTCTAAAGAAGATTGAATTTGTTGTTCTATTGGATCATTATAATAATTATGAAGTCAATAGACCAGTAACAAACTGTACAAAACAAGCAGTCTGATCCTGGGCCGAATCGGTTTTATTTTATGTGTCGAAATTCTTTTGGCTTAAAAAAAATTGACGTATCAATATCAATATGTGACTCAAATCAGCAGAAAACAATTTGCATTTTGAAAGTATATACCCGTACAGCTTAGTCCCGAATTTCAACGGTCCTGCATAAAACCTTTTGAAAACATTGTGAGAAAAGGAGAAATACCAATATCCAGTATTGATTCCTTTTCCTACAGTGTTTTCTACTCTTTTAAAGTGAAGAATATCAATTTACATTTGATTTATTTTCTGAAATTGCTTTTTTTCTAAGTTGGTGAAGTCAAAAAGTTCTCCATATGGGAAAAGGTTTTAAATTATTGACTTTTGAAAAAACATGAGAGGGAGAAAATACATGTGATCAGAAAATAACGAGGAAATGTGAATATGTAAGCTGTCGCCATAAAATACTTTTGAAAATGCATTAATCATCACACATTTGCAAGTAAAAAGCTATAGAGAGAAGGCGGCAAATTGGACTTCATTATACAAAATCTTGTTAAACTTGACTTTAAATCCTTATAAATAATCTCATAAAAAAGTTTGATCTTAGTTTAAACATTCAGTTTTAATTTATTCAATATAATAACATCATTCATTTACAACAACATATTGCGAAAAGGATTGAAACGGAAGCATCAAAGCTTATATAGTTCCTCTCCCTAAAGAAGTCTGATTTTTTTCCTGATATACATGTACTCTCTTTCCGATTACCCCGTATAAACGTATCAATGTATACCATTACGTAACACCAATCAAGATACCCGATAGGCGTCTTATCTAACAGTGAGACTCGGTCATCATCGGTGAACTCCGGCACAATGCAAACGATCAGGGAAAAAGAAAGAAAATACGATAGTTGCTTTAAAAAAGTGTAAAAAGAGCTAAAACTGTATTTTCTAAATGACTGAAAACTACGCCATATTAAAGAACAATAAATAAGCTTTCTGACTTCCCTGAAGATAATTTTGATTTTCCAACAATATTGTGCTGGCTGATTTATGTTTACCGTGTGCTTACAAGACCACTGACTTCTTCTAAAAAATGACGAAACTATTTTAAAAAGAACTGACCTATTGAACATAAAGGTTAAAAAATATAATTTGTATACGGTTGGTTTGTTTATGATAGATCAGACTATACCTGTGTGGACTGATCTACCAACACACTTTCGCCAGCCTAATATACATGTACGTACATGTATTTGTGACGATGCTATGCAAAACAATTACAATAAAATGCCGTCTGTTGACTATGTAATAGCTCTATGCAACAGGTTGGAGATTAATGTTTTCAAAAACATTGTAACAAGAGAAGCCCCTTCATAATATCCTTAACTTTGTTAGCTATATTAGGTATTCAGAAATATATCCAACCGAAGTATTTTTACTATTGTACCATTTTTGTTGATAAATCAATAAAAATATCAGAGATTGAATTCAAAATTATGATGAAAAAATCAGAGATAAAATTCCAAAGATGCAGTAAACATATGTGCTGTTACATTTCGAGCGTTCGTGTCGCGCTCCTCCCCCGGCTTTAGTCTCATCATAAGAAACTTGTACTACGGATATTTTTCTTTTTTTTTTTATAACTCTTCAGGAACTGTCAATGTATGACTGTCCCAATATTTAAAGCAGTTGTAGACAACACAATAAATATGGCTCAAATTATTCAATTTGTATCAATTAAGGCATGACAACATTGCTTGAAAAAGAGCAAATGCTGGTCAAAAGCATTTCTATAGCTGACCATAATTTTTCAAACGCGTGCTTTCGGTAAAATTTGAGGTAGGTCAAATTGCAAGACCTGAAAGGAAAACAAATCCTGCAAATTTTGGTACCCCAGTAATTTACAACCCCAGATATCCCGCAGAGTTGTTTTCCAATAAATTGACACCCTCTACACTCGAAGCGCGAGATTCGGGTTATAAGTGCAAAGGGTTTGCAGAGATCGCCAGTCAATATATAATTCCGTATGTGATCGATTTCACGGCCAAAAGGGATCAAACTCTCATAATTTAATTGGCTTACATAGCGGTCAAATAACAGTTACCGGGTTTGATTTGCATGATAAAGTTGGCCATGACGCCTCAGTCTATTTTCCGTGAATTTTGTCTTATTTCAAATCTCGCTTGCAAAGCGACATCCGCGACGATAACTATCATGGTGCGATATTTTTGCACTATGATGCATGATTCACTGTGGCGACTGTAACCGGCATGTGATAGACTTCTTATTTTTTCCTCGATATTTTATAAAAGCTAACTGCTTAACCCTTTACCCCATAAGGCATTTCTATGGTATCTCTAATTGACCCTAAATAACAGCAAGGATGAAGCTCTTTCTTATGTGTATATGAGACCTTTTTATAGCATAGAAAACATTGTGACAAAAGGTGAAATTGCTCGTCACGAGCAATTTCACCTTTTGCCACAGTGTTTTCCAAAGGCTCCTACAAGCAATGCGTAGAAATGAGTATCTATGGAGTAAAGGGTTAATGCATTTAACCCTTTACCAAACGACAAACTTTTAGACTGGTCTAAGTTGAAAGCATTTGCAGACGACAAAATAAACGTTACTCAAGAATTATTTGTTTCCAGCAGAGTTGAAAATAATGTGGGAAAAGGAGAAAATGCTGGTTACCGGCATTTTCTCCTTTTCCCACAATGTTTTCAAAAGGCTTCTTTCTCAGGGTCGTGAAAAACCAGGGATTGTTTGGGAAAAGTTTCAAGCTTTAAGTTGTGTCCCAAATCAGACTTGCATGGGCGCAGACGCACCCTCGTACCCCTGTGTTAAGTTGGCTGACTTTTCTCCGACAGTGTAGATCAAGATCAGAATGCACAGAACGTTAGGTCTGATCTTGTTCTTACACTATCCGATAAGAGGTACTCCTTCCCCCCCCCCCCCCCCACACACACACACACCCCGCAAAAAAAGTAACGAACATAGCAATATTTGGAATTGTACTGTCGACTTGCAAGTTTCATTTAACATAGACATATATAGACATAGATAAACTTTATTACGTATACATATGTATCTTGTAATATAATAAGTGATTTTACCACATCCTCGGATACCCCGGGGTCTCCCTATTTGCTACGCTACATCGACCCCTGGGACAATTAATTGAATTTCCCTCGCTTTACCGCTGGCCGAATGCTGGCTTTTCATTGGTTCCGTCATCATTTTGTGATGCGCGAGTTTACTGTACGCTATGACGTTTCGTATCGATTTTCGGCGGCTGATTCGAAGTTTTATTAGTCAATTGTCCCAGGGGTCGATGTAGTGTAGCAAATAGGGAGACCCCGGGGTATCCGAGGATGATTTTACCATATCTGTGGCAATGTGATGTGTACAAAATAACCCCATAGAATAGAATAGAATAGAACAAAGGCCAATCTCTACCGTTTTACAAAAATATTGAGGAAAAACAGAGATAGTACATGTGCGATAATTAATGAGTAACCTCAAGTTGTATAGTACGTGAATAACACACCTTTAGGGGTGGTCTCTGAGCGTCAAACGGACACTATGATTTGTCATTTTGAAGTTTACCTTAGAAAACATCTGAAATAATGGAATAGAATAAGGACAGTATGGAGAACGAGACATAAAATTGCTCGAAAACCGTGCTGAGCAAGACATATACAATATAACATAATATAGTAGGTTAAGGGGTAAAGGGAAAAAAGAAAGGACTCCAAGTTTTGTAAGGCGTACACAAACATGTATCCCAGACAGGAATCTTAGCTCCCAGGTATAAGTTTCAAGTATTCAAAGCGGCATGTTACATCAGTATTATCAAATTCGTCCTTCTTGCAAAAATCTTTACCTTTGATTATTATTATTTTTACCATGGGTGGAATTTATGGAGAGCAATTTATGGACAGCGTGTAACAAGATCAGCCAGCACGCACGGTATAAGTTTCAAGTATTTAAAGCGACATGTTACATCAATATTATCAAGTTCGTCCATCTTACAAACATTATTTACCCTTGGTTATTATGATTCACGGTGGAGATCATATAACAAGATCAGCCAACACTTACGAGCAGTCTGATTTTGTTCTACTCTCTCCGCTCTGAAACCATTACCAAACGACACAATTTTAGGTTTATCCAAATCGAAAGAATTTGCAAACGACAAATAAAAGTGACCAAAAGTTTAAAAATTCTTTCGTGAAGGGTAGAAAAGATTGTGTGAATAAGGAGAAAATCTTGGTTACCAGCATTTTCGCCTTTTCCCACAATGTTATCAAAAGGCTTCTAGCTCAGGGTCGTCAAAAGTAGGGATTGTGTGGTAATGGGTGAAACTGATGTTTTTTTTTTCTCTTTTTCTAATCCCGATGAAATATCAATGATTTAAACGACATATGTTTTTTTTTTTCTTTTGCTGGAGTCAACAACAAATTTAGCAGGATATGTGTTTTTTGAATGATGAATTCATATCCTTAGTAAATTAAGACCGTTAGTAAATTAACCCATTACCTCAAAATCCCTACTTTTGACACCCTTTCGAAAACATTGTGGGAAAAGGAGAAAATGCTGGTAACCAGCATTTTCTCCTTTTTTCCACAATGTTTTCTACCCTATACAAAACAAATTTCAAATTTTCAGTCACTTTTATTTTGTCATCTGCAAATGCTTTCGATTTGGACAAACCTAAAATTTTGTCGTTTGGTAATGAGTTAAGCTTAGTTTAAAACCCCGGGCATTGGAATCAGTGTAGACCATGACAATTAGTGCTGTGAATTAAATCACTTTTTCCTTTTTAAATATTTTGGGTATTTCTTTATTTTTTAAATAGTTTTGAAACATTAAGTCTGACTAGAACATTTTAACCGTGTATGTCAGCCATATTGATTTAGAAATAGCTTTGATAGCCAATAATGTTTCATCTGCATACAGTGGGCCGACAATGTACAGGGTGTTTCATAATAAATGTTACATTTGAAACTTTCGGGAAACAATGTGATTAACCATAACTGCATGTTTCTAGCAGAACCAGAGGTATCACTAAACGTGATTATACCCCCACCAGCTCCTTGCCACAAAAAAAGGGTCTTTGTTACAGAATGCAGAATGGTTTAGTACCGAAGTATTCATATATATATATAGGAACCCTGTGTGTAAATTTGAGTTCTGTACATGAAAAACTCTGGGAGTATTGCTGCGGACAAATTTTTGTATACGGACATACAGACGGACGGACGGACGGATAGACAGCCATGGCGATTGGAAAGTACTTACGGAGGCAGCCATATTGTTTATTCGGCTTCAAGTCATTTCATAACTGGATCATTTCACATATAGGCCATTTCGTACATTTTTTTGTCACTTCATACTCACCTATTCTTTTTATTTTGGTCATTTCATACCTACTTCAATCATTTCTTACCCACTTTGATCAATTCATATCCAGTTTTTAATATCAATTCGGTAATTTGGAACCTAGTTTACCATGTTCTTGTGTTGTTTCTCAAATGACGATTGAACTTATGTTAAAATTCGCCGAAGAATGGCTATGATTGTGCCTTACCATTATTATTTCTTTTTTGAAGTTTTAAGTTGCATTGTAAGGATTGTTTAGAGCTTCCCAGCTCATTTCTCACTAACTTATGCAAAAATTTACTTCGGTCAATTTAAAATGCTGTAATGTGCCTTTTTTTTAACAACTGATTTGCGGCGCCATTGATGTTACTGATTTGCGGCGCCATCGATGATACTGATTTGCGGCGCCGTTGATGTTATACATCAATATTTTCTTGATAGTATACTGTACTTTGTATTTCAAGTGCATCACGATCATACCTATAGTTGGTGTTACGAAAATGTTGTATCATTAGTACTTTGATCCGAATCGTTAGATTACGAGACAATATCCGTGTTCTAATAAGGATCTTAACCCTTAAACCGCCTTTCATGATTACAGTTAACTTTGAGGCCACTGAAGATTAACCCTTTTACCAAGCAATTACTAGTTTTACGACCCAGAGTAAAAAGCCTTCTGAAAACATTGTGGGAAAAGGAGAAAATGCTGGTAACCAGCATTTTCTCCTTTTCCCACAATGTTTTCTACTCTTCTAAAGTCAATTTTCAATTTTTGAGTTACGTTTATTTTGTTGCCTGCAAATGCTTTCAATTTGGACAAGTCTCAAATTTTGTCGTTCTATAAAGAGTTAAGGCCAGGCTGCAAAAACGTGCAACCTGATCTCTGATATATATACATGTATATACACTGTCCGCTTTGCTAAAACACCGTATACAAAAGCGTGTATGAAGTATCTGCTATTCGGGTTGTATTACTTAGATAGAAATGCCTGATTCAGCGCTTTAACCATTTACCACACAATAGCGACATGAAACGACCGTGAGAGAGAAGCCTTCTGAAAACATTGTGGATAAATGGAGAAAATGCTGGCAACCAGCATTTTCTCCTTTTCCCACAAAGTTTTTTACCCTTCTCAAACAGAAATTACAGTATTTGAGCCACAATGAAATTGTCATCTGAGAACTGCTTTCAATTTGGACAGGTCTTAACATTTCTCGTCACCATCGCCAGTCAGGAGGAACGATGCATAACAGCTATATTATGTAACAAAATTATATATATATCCACATGTATTTTAATCCATCCTTGAACCAGCCCATGTAGCTCAGTAGATAGAGCCTAGGACTCGTGAACTTGCGTCAATACAGGTTGTGGTTTCGAATCCCCGGCTGGCCAACTAAAATTACTAATGGTCTTCCGGATGAGACATTAAACCGAGGTCCCGTGTGACGGTGCTATACGCCGAGCACATTAAAGATTCAGGCGAAGCTCTCAGTAGTTTCGACCTGTATCCTTGCACTATCCCCCGTAACAACTTACCGTCTTCTGGAGGCGTCGCTTAGATGGGCAACTGGTAGCGACGATAAATAAATGGAAATAACCAAAACCAATCCATCCTTTGATTAACTCTCGCATTTCAAAATAACTAACAATTACCTTTCTATATCCCTCCCCCGCCACATACACAACGAAGTGGAGGGTATATACTGGAATCGCCAGGGCAGTCTGTTTATCCGTCCGTCCGGCCGTATGTTCACGCACTGAACTCAAATTTACACGCAGGGTTCCTATATAATGATGTTGTGCCTCTACGAATTTCACGATCCTGCTACGATTCGTTGCGGAATTATCTCCCCTTGAACTTCTTTCAACTCTTACTTCTGCACTAAACCATTCTGCATTCTTTGACAAAGACCTATTTTTGTGATGTGGACCTGGTGGGGAGCGGGTGCGGGGGTATAATCACGTTTAGTGATAGCTCTAGTTAATAACTACAGATACAGTTCCGCTGCAAGATGGAGAGATATTTCAGTCACAGAGTAATTTTGAATAAAATAGTGGACAGTGTGCCTAGATTACATACTAGTATTAGACAGCGCGTTCTGTGCAGTCTGATCTTGATCCACACTGTCCACAAAAGATTCTTGTTTCGTCAACAGTAAGGAAAGAGTTAAGGAATCTAAATAATAAAAGAAAAAACACAAGCACACACCATTAAACCTGATACTCCACTAGTTACAAGTAAAGAGGAATTTGTGTCACTGCCTACTGTTGTCTGCGCATGTCACATTCTTCGAAGATTCGACTGTCTTATATGACGCATCACTGCTAGCCCCGAAAGCGGGCTGACTGTAATATTACGCTCTATAAAGTAGCAATGTTGAAAATAGCTTTTACGTATCAATACGATTGAGGAGAAATGAGACCTGCTTTAGCAACAGATTTCTCTAAACTGGTGATCATAGTTGAGTGAATTGCATGAGGTAGCGTTTTATTGGATAAACCTTTTTTTGTTTTAAATTCAAAGTAACGGTTGTCGCGTAGGAAAGTGGTTCAGTTCTGTACCCAGGATGCCCATATCAGATGGATGAGTATTTATAGAATGCCATGTAGCGGGAGATAATGCACTGCCTACTTGCGAAACCGTTGATGCAGCACAATTCGTGCACTCCGAATCTTCGAGATCAAAAGTAGCTCTATTTAAAAATTAAATATCCAAGCACTTCTACCATTCTGCTGTATTAGAAAAAGTGGTGGTACAGGTCCTATTTGTTTTTTTTTTTCCAGTTTTCTCTAGAAACTAGATCTAGATTGATTTTTTAAATTCCTTTTGGGAAATTGTCATGAATTACTCCTTTTCTTTAATGTTTTCAAAAGCAGACTTGCTCAGGACCGTTAAAGAGAAATGCCGGTATGTTAAATACCAGAGTACGTGGCACACTGTTGAGTTCCTGATTTCAACAACCTTCGGCTGAGCAAGAAGATTCTCATTAGATAGATGGAATTCTCTTTAAAGCTTCTTCCAAACTAGATCGTTCACCGTGTTCTACACCATTTTCATGGTCAGTGTTTTCGAAGTTTTTTTCTTTTAATGGGAATCATACACGATTCTCCAACCCGGATATCTAAAACTTGTTTTCCAATTCATCTTTGGTTTTTCTATGAGAACACGCGTCGAATTAGATGATATATGACGCACGTCAGATAATTTATTCTAGCTAGGTGCAAACGTCCAACATCTTTTGCGAGCTTAAGATTTTTTTTTCTATTTCTCACAAAAGGAAACCTGATATGCCAAGTAAAACACAGCGGCGCCAGTTATTGTGTTCATGCAGCAAACCAAAAATGCACTGATCTTAACCCTTTACCCCATAAGGCATTTCTATGGTATCTCTAACTAACCCTACATAACAGCAAGGATGAAGCCGTTTCTTATGTGTACATGATACCTTTTGATAGTGTAGAAAACATTGTGACAAAAGGTGAAATTGCTCGTCACGAGCAATTTCACCTTTTGCCACAATGTTTTCCAAAGGCACCTACAAGCAATGTGTAGAAATGAGTATCTGTGGAGTAAAGGGTTAAAATGAAAACATCGAGCGCTTATCCATACAAAACAACCAAACGATTACGAAATTGTTAAACAGCATGAGGCGTTTGCAATGTCTGCAATTTAGTTTTAATTCTTTACCTCACAATGCCGAGTTTTAACGATGCTGAGAAAATATCCTTCTGAAAACCTTGTGGGTAAAGGAGAAAATGCTGGTAACCAGCATTTTCTCCTTTACCCACAAGGTTTTCTACACATTCACTGCCGTGACAATATTACCATCTTTTCAACTACATTTGATTGGTCGTCTGCAAATGCTTTCAGTTGGGACAAGTCTGATATCATCAGTTGTCATTCGGTAAAGAGTTTTGATGTTTGGAGAAAAAATCGTCGAAGGTACAGCGGACCTGTTCCCAGCTGCATGTAAATTCAGTTCAGATGTGTCGTTTTGTATCTTCCAATCTTTAATGTTTGCCATGGAAATCTTTTGTAGACACTTGTAAACAATTATGTGTGAACAGAACACCTCACGACAGTTTTCATTCAGTATCTTTAAATCTACAGACCTTTACTTGAAACACACATGTGTTGCCGTCGTCATTTTTATTGCCAATAACTAGGCGACAGCTTGCACATTTATAGATAGCCTATCCACCATATTTCCAGAGATCCAAATAAGAGGGAGTGATGGTATTCTACATCTATTACTTCTCTTCCAATCCCTATATTGTGAGTACTCATTAGAATCGTCTCAATGCGACATCATGTTGTCAAACCATTAGATTTTCTAAAAATGATATTTGTTCAAAGTGTAATGTTTCCAACGAGTAGTACGAACCGAACAAAAAGGAAAATTATTCAACACTTGGAATGAAAATGTTGGCTAATTAACTTTTTTCCAAACGACAAATTTTTACACTGGTCCAAATTGAAAGCACTTGCAGACGACAAAATAAACGTAACTTAAAAATTGAAATTTGTTTCCAGCAGGGTAGAAAGAAATGCGGGAAAAGGAAAAATTGCTGGTAAACAGCATTTTCTACTTTTTCCAAAATGTCTTCTACCCTTCCCAATACAAATTTTATTTTTTGATCAGTGTTTATTTTGTCGTCTGCAAATCACGGCTTTGAATTTGGACCAAACTGAAATTTTGTCGTTTGGTAAAGAGTTAACCCTTTACACCATAGATACTCATTTTAACGCATTGCTTGCAGGAGCCTTTGGAAAACATTGTGGCAAAAGGTGAAATTGCTCGTAACGAGCAATTTCACCTTTTGTCACAATATTTTCTACACTATCAAAAGGTGTCATATACCCATAAGAAACGGCTTCATCCTTGCTGTCATTTAGGGTCAATAAGAGATACAATAGAAATGCCTTATGGAGTAAAGGGTTAAATCCCTATTTGCCAGAGAGTCTCTCGTCCTAGTAGATGTCTTCAACAATGAAAGGTATCTTCTTTACCTTTGTTATCTCCTACGTAGCCCTAAATCTGCTATATAACTAAAATGATACAGTCCCATCTAAATCGAAAACTTCTATTTTGCCATCTCAAAATTATTATGGTAGGAAAAAAATCTTCTGAGCGGAGAGTGTAGATCAAAGATCATACTGCACTTTTAGTGCAGTCTGATTTTGATCTACACTGTTCGCAAAGGACCTTTATGTTGCGTCCAGCAGTTAAAGGCAACATATGTTAATTAGCCTGTTATCGTAGACAAAATCTATTTGGTGAATTCGATATTCCTGTTATGAAGTAAAGGAATAAAAAAGGAATTTGAAAGAAAAAAAAAAAACTATTGTTTTACCCTTTTTTTAAAACAATCTCGATATTGAATAGGACAGCCCCAAATAAAATATTTTGGGAACAGGAGAAAAAACTGTAAGGCTAACCAATATTTTCTTCTATTCCCTCAGTGTTTTCTACTCTTTGATAGGCAACCTTCTCAAGAGCAGACTGCTTTTTTTTTTTCCCAATCTTTCGTGATCCAAACTGTGAACAGAAGCAATTGAGGTCATTGCTAGTGATTTTAATATTTTGCCCCAATGAAAAAGACTCGGTACGCTTTTGCAAACAGTGTAGATCAAAACCACAAAGCACAGAATGTTGATATGACCCACGTATCCCTTTTCCGTGTTCTAATCGTTTACAAAAAGTCGTCCGCAGTTTTAGCCATCGCCATAGAATACTCTCTACAAAGGAGAATTTAACAAATTTAAGAAAACGATATCGTTTCAACTTTTGTGCCATATCAGCATCGATATATCGTATGATAGGGAACGTAATGATAATTTTTCATGTTGAATCTCTTGAATATTCTATTCGTCACACGTGGAGAAATTATGGATCAGAAACTCTCTTGAAGTTTCAAGACGAGAGCATACTCGAAAATTGTGTTCGTTCTGTAACATTGGTACGAATCGTCGTACGAAACGTCGGTCTGATTAAAGAGCACAAGGTAAGCGAAATAACGAAAAGGAAAGTGAATCCTTTTATCCGATAGTTTTGAAAATGACTTTTCTATCCTTCCAAAGCCGCTTAAAACAATAGTTTGACAAACTATGTACAAAAACGTGTTGCACCTGACAAAAAACTCCGTTTTTAATAGTAGATATTTTAAATCAATGGTCAATCTCGGATCGGAGATCCAATTTCTGTACAGAAAAAGTGTGTGTTCTTAACATGGAGGGGGTGGGGATGGAGGAGGATATGTAGAAAGACCCTTAGTTGACAGAAGTTGTGGTCGAACGCTTTTTGCTTCAAGTGAAACAACCTTACCTGAACAAGAAAATGGCAAAATGGGCTGATTTTACCTTAACTGTTCAGCGACCGACAAAATTTAGACTGGTCCAGATTGAAAGCATTTGGGTGATTTCAAAAAAAATGCATCCTTTTTTTTAAACTGATCTACAGCAAATGTAAAAAGGTTTTCAAATGATTGTTTTATGCCAGAATATGTGTTTTGTTAATGTTAAAATGTTTCCAAGATTTCAGGCCAATATCTGCTTTCGTTTTCATTTTATAGCATTTTTAGTGTCAAAAAGTGTCCCAAGTGTAACGCTTTTTGCGTGACATTTTCATTTAAATTCAATTTTCAGGTACTTATCTTAAAAATTGCTGCTATTATAATACCACACAACATACAATTATACAAACTGTTACAACAAGACAACAGTTTTCTGATATTTTTTTAGTGAACAACATGTATATTGTCCTTGAACCATGCCCATGAAATGGCACACCCTTCGAAATCAAAAAGGCATAAAAGTACAAGATTTTGAGAAAAAAAGGTTTTAATTTTGCTACTAGAGATCTCTCTGTCTCAAAATAGGTGTGGTTTGTTAGGTTAATACCATTTGTACAATATCAGCATGGTTCTGTGTTAATACTTCTGTATAATCAAGCCCTCCAGAGGTCATGTCTATGCACACCCAAAAATGTCCCAAGTGTAACATTTTATGTTTGAAAGATTGTGTTTTTCTCATATCATATTGAAACATGCTCTGATTTCTCTTTTTCAAGAGAGCATCAGCCCCAACAAAGATCTGCAGTGGTTAAATCTGAAAAGAATTGCTACCATGACATAAATCAACCAAAATACAATATCCCAAGTGTAACGCCAGTTTAGCAAAACATAGTGATTGCTTGCAAATGCTAAAAGTCTTATGTTTCACTCACAGCTCAAAACAAAATTACGTGAAATATGTGAGAATATGTCTGAAATTTTGTTTTTAAGCAATAGTATTTAGAAAGAACTTAATTTAGTGCGTAGAATTGCAAAATACTAGAAGATTGTCAAATACATCTGAAAAAAAATCATGTCACAAGATGTTTACACCTAATGTTCCTCTTAACATATATCATATTCTTATCATTATCCCTTCCCAGTGTATGAATAATATTAAAGTACTTAATCATTTTATTATGGATTATTTTCAAAAAGCAGTAAAAATGTGAAAAAGCGTTACACTTGGGACATAAAAATTTGTTTTTGAATTTTGTTGTGCAGGTTCTTTTCTTTCACAGCTGATGCTATAGACAAGTCAAAATCATGAAAAAATTGGTTGTCAAACTGCCCTTTAGAGGGAAGAATGTGTCAGATCATAAACAAAAGAAACCAAAAGATTCATCAAAAGAAAGTGTGTTCAAATGCAGGTGTGATAGTGAAGTTTTTTTTTCAGAGGTACACAGTACCTGAAAATCATGTTTTGTCGATAGTTCCCTTTCAAACTGGAAATGTTTTTCTTCGTGACACACCCTTACTGAAGATTATAGTTCTTTAACTATTAACTAGAGCAATGCAGAAAACCAACAAAATGTTCCCTACTAGTCCTCTGTAAAAACAGAAAATGCATCTAAATTAAATTTCGCGCCTAAAATTGGCAAGGATATTGATTTTAACAAATAGTAGCCAATGAACTGACGTTGCAGTTCGGCATTGAAAAATGGTACTGTCATATTTTCCGTTAGGTTTTGGTTTACATTGAAGAAAGCATAACCGATATAAGACCAACCGTTTTAAAGGGTGGGTCTCGGGTTAAATAACTTGTGCAGTGTGCTTGGATACTAGGTACTATAACAGATTGCAGGCAATTTAATAAATATGTGAACCATCACTCAAAACAGGACCTTCTGGGAACTGTGAAAAGTGTCAACCCTGGTCAGACTGCGCAAAATGCGCAGACTGACCAGGGTTGCCACTTTTCGCTTTAATGACATTTTCAGTATGAAAAGTGGTCATTGCACCTTGTTATACAATCATTTTTGAATTATCAACTGAAACTGACCTACAATACTGTTGATCTGTTTTCATCTAATTGATGTACAGAATTCCTAGAAGGTCCATTCTTGCGTGATGGGTCACATATATTTTCCAGTGTCGAACTACCCTTTGATGATCTTTGGTATATCTAATCTTTAACGCTTCTCCTGCTAAATAAGTGACATCAAACGTTCAAGCCGATAGTAAAAACCTAAATTTTGCTCTTCCAAAGTTAATTTGGGGGTGATAGACATCTCCGCGTTGGACAGTGTAGATCCAAGATCAGACAAATTTACAATGGGTGGGGAATACGGGCCCCGCTTGTTCTGTGCAAGGTGCAGCTGACAAATTTGTGGTCTTGGGACAAGGGAGTGACTATCTTTGAGCATGGCGCATTTTCCCAGTCAGACATTGATATTTAGTATTTTGATATAGTATCTAAGTGAACCATCGCCATGTGTGTACAAAAGACATAGATAAAGCAGTTGGCAATATCAATTAATTGTGGCTTATAGTTAGAATAAATCTGTTAAGATTTAATACATGCGGTCTATGCCATACATGTAACAACTCACTATTCAAAGTCAAAACCTAATTCTATATTAAAAAGTTAATTATCTCATTGTCAGAGACAAAAGACAGCCGACATTAGATCTCTCTGTAACCAGAGTAATAAGAACAGGGGCCGTCATGCATTCTAAATGCTTCTTTCATAAGATAGTTATTTATGCTACATCTGTAGGTCCTCTTCTTTAAGGCAATTTTCAACATTAATTACATCATGGCAGTCAATGCATCTATTACGTGTTCAGTATCTTTCTTATGGGACCAGGGACTGTCTTCAGTTTTTCACATAAACAATGCAGTAACCACGTTTAGCGATGAGGAAGGAGAGATTCCTGTCCTGTTGCAATTGCTTGCATAAACATGGACCTGTATTTTGGATGAATTCGGTTTCAAACCACAATACTTGTGACTTGTGAATCATACTCTGGGACAAGAAGGCTTAATGCATCTCCATAACACACGTTACCAAGCGCATCGTCACATGATACTAGATCCAAAAAATGTCGAACAACTGTTTGGATCAAAAGGTAGAATGTCCCGTTGTCTGCGAATGTCATATTCTTCGAAGATTCAACTGTCTTATATGATGTATTACTAGCCCCGAAAGCAGGCAGACTGTAATATTATGCTCTATGAAGTAGCAATGTTGAAAATAGCTTTTATCAATACGTTTTAGGAGAAATGAGGCCTGCTTCAGCTCCAGATTTCTTGAAACTGCTGGTCATAGCTGAGTGAATTGCTAGAGGTAGCGTTTGACCATGGATACTTAACGAGGCCTTAAATAGTTTAGTTGTGTTTTGGTTTCAAAAAGTTTATTTTTCTGTGTTACTCTAGCACAAATACATGTCATGGTTATTTGTAGATCTATAAGAGTCATTTGAATGTTCTTAGTAAACATTTGCTGTATTATTTCTTTTGATAACCTTTGCATCCTTTTTAAAGGTATTTTCAAGATTCTGTCCCAAGTGTAACGGTTTAACATTGTGAAAAATCCAGTGAGATCATAATTAATGAACAGTTTATAAAGGCTTTTTTCAATTGTGTTTCTTACAAAACAAGTAATCCAATCACAAATAGACTTAATAAGACTCTTTTAAAACAATTTATTTGATATGTGATGAGAATTCTTTAAAACTTTGTATTTTTACATAAAAAATGTGGTGATTATAGTGAAGAAGCTTTGTTTTTTTAAAGGAAAACAAGAACAACATCCATTGACTATGCTGATAGTTAGTATTCAAAAATATATTCATTTTATAACGGCCGAGTCTCTTTCAAAGACAATTTATATTTTTGTCCCAAGTGTAACGCTTTTCTGTAGCTTTGAAATATAAGATTGTTGCACTTTAAAACTCCTGTAATTACAGCTTTAACATTTTAAATTTTGCTACAAACATACATCTTGGAAATAGCAGAGACAGCAAGTTAAAAAGCATCAATAATTTCAGCATGCAGCAAACTGATTGTTTGCAAACAAAGTCCTATGACTGATTTAAAGCTAATATCTGACAATGACACACTTCAGTTTGCATACCACAACACTAATAACCGCATTTATGTATGTTCTTATCTGAATCATAAAAAGGAATCACCAATTGTAACTAGAAAAGGGATTTTTTGAGAGTTACTTCTGTCATTAGTATTGTCCCAAGTGTAACGTTTTTACTAAATTTTTCATTGTTTTTTGAAGTGTCCTCATCACATATCAAGTGATTATACCCGAGAAACCTTTTGTATACCAGCTGCACGTACCCTGTTACTGTACCAGGCAAAGTATCAGCTTTGCCTATCATGTATGGAATATTTTATGTAAACTTTTTGAGGTAATAAATGAAAATATTGTGTCAAAAATAGCTAAAAATGGTCATAAAATCCGTAAAATCTAATGAAATAAGCTATATTATACATCATATTTTACCTTTGCATTCGTGTTACAATATCAAGTGCCATAATAGATGAATTTTCTACTTTAAACAGATTTAAAACAGCCATAAAAAACATAATTATTTGTTTAGAAATTCTTCAATGTTTCAAATAAAATCATTTAAATCTTTAAAACTGTGTTTATTATTGACAATCCCATGTTGATTTCAAAAAATTTGACATATTGAGACATGGTTTTGATAGGCCATATTTTCATATGACAAACTTTATTTGTGACCCTCTATGTCACGTTTTGGATGCATTTTTTTTGAAATCACCCATTTGCAGACGACAAAATAAAAGTGACTGAAAGTGACCTTTTCCCACAGTGTTTTCAGATTCCCCAATGCCCAGGATTGTTAAAGCTCAGGATTGTTTGGTCTAGTGGGTTAACAAGTAAAACTAGAACAAGTACCTAACCCGAACAATCTCATGATTTTACATTTGTTTACCTGAATTTGTGATCAAACAATATTTTTAAGCAGGTTACTGGTGACTTATCGAAGTAGATCTTCATACATGTAAGCCCTTGAAACAGCTATAAGTAACATGATTTTGATTTGACACATTGATTTAATCAGTGGCATAACCAAGAAAAAGTAAACTATACCCATGTCATAGGCGCGAATGGGGGAGAGCATGAGCAGGCCCGTCGGAAGGAAATTTCATTTGGTCCGGCCAGTATGGCGAGCGACGAAGTTGCGAAGCCATGCTAGGGGGGTCCGGGGGCTCCCCCGGAAAAAATTTGAAAATAAGACGCTCTCTGGTGCATTCTGGCGCATTCTGGCGCATTTTTTTAGGTTTATATTACACATTTAAGCCATGCAAGGGGGGGGGGGGGTCCGGGGCATGACCCCGGAAAATTTTTGAAAAATAAGACGCTCCCTGGTGCATTCTGGCACATTTTTTGAGGTTTATATTACGCATTTTTTTCTTCGAAAATTGGTCTGGCCATTTTTCATTTTCAGCTGAAAATTTGGTCCGGCCATGGCCGAACCGGCTGGACCGCTTCCGACGGCCTTGATGAGGGGGGTTTGGGGGCCTCCCCCAAGAAAATTTTGATATTTTTAAGATGGCTGTAGAACAATTTCGAGCCCCTTCTGAGGTAGAATTTTGGTTTTCTAATCTTTGCTGTTTTAGAAAACAGCCAAACTTAAAAATACCTGAAAAGAGGTAACCTAAAACCTAATCTGGATTTTTTTTACATTACACATACATGTGCGTGGTGTGCGTAATAGAAGTTATGCCTATGTTCATGCCATGGTGACAAATGTTGAATTTGCTTATAATAAAGCCACAAGTAATCAGACTACCCTATCACAATATTTTCAAAGAAATATGTTTTTTTTAAGGCTTTACTGGATAACAAAATTACTGAAACATGTCCACTTCCAATTTCGATCGATTTCGTTATGCAGACATCAAACTTTTTGAGGCTTGGAGAATGATTTTTTTCTTCAAAAGATTTGAGTACCTGTAGGAGGCAAACAGCTACATGAAATTTCCTTTTCTTACTTTATTGTCCTAACCCCTATCCTTCTAAATAACAAACATGAAACTTTCAAGCCAGTAGTTAAAACCCAAATTTTGCTATTTCAGTGGTATGTCTTGAAGAAAAATTTCTTCTTATCAGACAATGTGGATCTAAGATCAGACTACCGGTACATGTTCTATGCAGTCAGATCTTGATCCACTTTGTCTTCAAAAAGTGAGTCGCACTTCACAGCATAATACTAAACAGATAAATAAGCTTTGCAGCTATTATCATGTTTCTTTGCATTTTCTAATTTCAGCCATTATTATGCCAGCATGTGGAATGTCAACACTTATTGCAAAATACAATATGGGTGGGGTAACTGGAAGTGTTACATTCACACAGAACAACATCGGAGGAGATGTCATGATAGAGCTAGACCTGAATGGACTCTATACTGGTGAATACATGCTACAGTTGCATGAGTTCCGAGTCAACTTCGACACACTAAACAGATGTTCCGAGGAGAACATCGGTGCTATGTAAGTATACCAAGTGTCATTGTTTGGTAAAGGGTTAAGTCAGTAGATCAACTTGATGAAAAATCTTTATATCACCCACAAGGTCAAACTTACACATAAATAGAATATTTCATAAAGTTGTACCAAGTAATCTATGTTGGTTCGTGACAAATTTTATTTCAACAGTTTACAACAAACAATGAGGGTCAGCGATAAAACCCTTAAAAGACCTTTAATAGCCCTCTTTATCCTTAAATCAGTCACAAGGGAAAAGTGACATAGAGTTCCAGATAAGAGGGAGTGATGGATTTCTAAATCCATTATTTCTCTTCCAAACCCTATATTGTGGGTACTCATTAGAATCGTCTCAATAGGGTTCAGTTGAGAATTAGAAATATTTTTAATTTTGAAATCAAAATCACTCCCTCTGTCTGGACATCTGGAGAAATGCTATACTCTTTACCAGGCAATCTCAGGTTTTAACAATCATTACAATGACGGCTTTTGAAAGGATTGTTGGAAAAGAAGAAAATGCTATTCCTAGTAACCAGTAATTTCTTCCATTCATAGGATTCCTTGAGGAATTCGTTGTTTGCAAATGATTTCAATATTGATTAGTCTAAGATTTGGTTGTCTGGTAAAGAGTTAAAGTGAACTCTGACACAATAAACTTGAAAGAAGGGATTCAAGTCAGTCTTTTTCATCCATTTCTTTTAGAAGTTTAACAGATACCACTTTGTTGCCCCGTTGTTTTTTAAAATGGGCAAAGCAATAACTGAATTGACTTTTTCACACGGTACTTTTATATGTTTTTGAAAAAGGAAAAAAAAACAGATAAAGAAATGCATCATAAAAGTTACTCTTTGATAATCAATGTGATTGATGAAGAAGTATTTTCATTATGAACAATTTCTTTACTTGCCATACTATTTCAGAATTATTTTGGTCAGTTGCTGAGTTGACAGTGTTTGTCTATAAGCAAAGTTCAAACTCAATAGCTTGAGGTCACTTTGTATGTCTCTTGTAATAAATATATCTCTATGTTATAAACATGAACTTTATCTGTGAAACATACTTGTATAAGCCTTAATCCTTAACCCTTTACTCAATAAGGCATTTCTATGGTATCTCTAACTGACCTTAAATAACAGCAAGGATGAAGCGGTTTCTTATGTGTATATGACACTTTTTGATAGCATAGAAAACATTGTGGCAAAAGGTGAAATTGCTCGTTATGAGCAATTTCACCTTTTGCAACTATGTTTTCCAAAGTCTCCTTCAAGCAATGCGTAGAAACGAGTATCTATGGAGTGAAGGGTTAACCCATAAGTTGCTAGGCCAGACTTGCTGACAATTTTTGGACAGTATACATCAAGATCAGACTGTACAGAATGTGAAGTCTGATCTTTGATCTACACAGATAAGGAGATACAGTTCTCCCAAAAAATAAGTTTGAAATAACGCTATTTAGGTTTTTCGGTTTTTACTATCGGATTGAAATTTTTATTAAACTTGTTCAGCAGGATAAGGGTTAAAATGCCTCGCACAATTACATTTGCTTCTGCAGCCAGTGTAGAACATGATCAGACTGCACAAAATGTGTAGTCTGATCTTTGATTTACACTGTCTGCTGTACAGACATGTTATTTACCAAAGGATCCTTGAAAATGTCATTATTTTGGTTCTACCTCTAGACTAAAAATATCTATTCAGTTCATTGTGCCTTTACTGCACAATGAGGAGGTTTAATGGCCCATGGAAAGAAGCCTTTTGAAAACATTGAAGGAAATGGAGAAAATGCCAGTAATCAGCATTTTCTCCTTTTTCCACAATGTTTCTCACCCTGTCAAAGAAAAATTGTACCTTTAAAACCACATTAAAATTGTCATCTGCACAGGCTTTCAATTTGGACAAACACGGGTAAAATTTTTTGTTATCTTGTAATGGGCTAAGGGTTGGATGGTGCCTTACATCTCAGGTAATTTTACTTGACCCTTGTTTCTCAATTTCAAATTTTACAGGACAGGAAGATCAACTTCAAATAAACAATAAAAGAAGGGCTTTATGTTTCAAGAAAAAAACACTTTAACTCATTACCACACGAGACAATTTTGGACTGGTCCAATTTGAAAGCATTTGCAGACGACAAAATAAAGGTGACTGAAAAATAGAAATTTGTTCTGGAAAGGGTAGAAAACACTGTGGGAAAAGGAGAAAATGCTGGTTACCAGCATTTTCTCCTTTTCCCACAGTGTTTTCAAAAGGCTTCTTTCTGAGGGGCGTCAAAAGTAGGAATTGAGTGGTAATGGGTTAACTCTTTACCACACAATCCCAACTTTTGACCACCCCTAGGAAGAAGCCTTTTGAAAACATTGTGGTAAAAGGATAAAATGCTGGTAATGAGCATTTTCTCCTTTTTTCACAATGTTTCCCACTCAGTCAATTGAAAGTTTCATCATTTGAGCCACATTAAAATTGTCATCTGCAAATGCTTTGAATTTAGATAGGTCTAATATTTTACGTCTGGTAAAGAGTTATTACATGCGAAAGAATACATTGAGAGAAACTGATAGGTTAGGATCATTTCACGATAATGCAAAACAAAATTTGCTTGGTAGATCTGCAGAAATTTGCACATTTCTATACATGTTGTACATCAGTCGAATTACTACTGTGTATGGAAACATTGCAATCATGGGGTTGTTTAGAATGAAGGTGAAGGTCAACACTGTTTTAGCCATGGCAGAATGCAGACTCCTTAAAAATGGTGGCCTGATTGTGATTCTATTCTTCTTTCAGTCCAAAGGTCTGCTCCAATGCTATTTTTGTTTCCCCTCTTCGCACATGTGCAAAGACTAGAAACAAATATAGCATCGGAGCAGACCTTCAGACCGAAAGTAGGATAGAATCACAATCAGGCTACAATATCCTTACAATTAATTTAGTGCTATACAATCCTAATTTGTGACAAATTTCTGAGGAAATTTCTATATATTTCACTGTTTCCTTTGTTTACCCAATGCCAGATGACAAAATTTTAGCATTGTCGAAATCGAAAGCATATTGCAGATGACTTGTAACATTTAACTTCAAAAACAAAAAATATCATTCAAAAGGTTAGAAAACATTGTGGAAAAAGGATAAAATGCTGGTTACCAGCATTTTATCCTTTTCCCACAATGTTTTCAATGGCACCCACCTCAGCCTTTGAACTGTTTCTCAAACGACAAAATTTTAGACTTAACCAAATTGAAAGTATTTGCAGACGACAAAATATATGTGATTGAAAAATTGAAGCTTGACTTTAGCAGAGCAGAAAACATTGTGGGAAAAAGAGATAGTGCTGGTTACCAGCATTTTTTCCTTTTCCCACAATATTTTCAGAAGGCTTCTTTCTCAGGGACATGAAAACCAGATATTGTTTGGTAAAGGTTTAAGATATAAAGGAGGCCCAATCAGGGCTGCCTTCTTGTTACAAATAGAGATCATGCAGTCAGTATTTTATTTAAAATTTTATAGTAACTGGACAAGTTCGTAAGTATCTAGCACAGATCCCATCCTCTACCTAGTCTTAGTAAAGTTAGATCTCTGCTTGCTGTGTGTGGAAAATTTGTACTCCCTTTTGTTTTCCTTTTTGTAGTTGCATGTAAAATGATAGCTTTCTAATATCTTTTGCTCCCTACAGTGTTTTATATAAGATTTGAAAAAGTGCAGGCTGCCTGCATGCTTTTAACTCATCACCAAACGACAAACTTTTAGGTTAGTCCAAATCGAAAGCATTTGCAGACGACAACATAAAAGTGACTGAAAATTTGACATTTGTTTTGTAAAGGGTAGAAAACATTGTGGGAAAAGGAGAAAATGCTGGTTACCAGCATTTTCTCCTTTTCCCACAATGTTTTCTAAAGGCTTCTTTCTCAGGGGCATCAGAAGTAGGGATTGTGTGGTAATGGGTTAAAGAAAGGGAAGAATTTTCAAAAAATGATGGGGCCTATGAGACAATGTATATAGATCTAACAAAAACATCTATTTGAAAAAAAAAAAGAACTGCCATTTTTTTCTGTTAATTTATTGTTATGTAAAAGTTGAAAGCCAGAATCACTCTCATTGACTGCAATTCTTTGGACATTAAAAATCTCTGGAATTTTTTCATGTCGAACATGATTGATAGTATTTCTTACTAGTATTTACTGGTGATAGGCTAGTTATTAAATTTAAGAACTGATAGTAATATAAAGTAAAAGTACGGTTGATAAACTTTCATGTGATTTTCAAGAGTGGGAGTCTTGTATTATTCAATGTCAGAAAATTTGGAGGATTATTTACAAAAGTGCGGTATTCTTGCAATCTTGAGGTCTTGATGAAACACCAGCCTTATTTACTGACAACTGTTAGAGTATTGAAATCATATTGGAATCACTAAATTTTGCAGACCATCATTATATCTCCTGGTTACACAACAAAATTTAAGAGTTGCCAAAATTGAAAGGACTCACAAACATTTTAGATGTAGAATATAGAACTAATTACCAAACCCGTAAGGAAAAGGACACTCTTTGCTTGAACCATGTTAATTGTAAACATAATAGTAATCATCTTAGCAAGCCAAGACTGACGATTCACTACGCTACCCTACCCTTGGTGGATCGAGCTTGATTTTGATATTCCCCTGATATGCATTTTCATTGGTTGCTGCCAGCTCTAACTGCATGAATCGAATCACTCATAGCATTTTATCTTTCATAAAAATAGAACAATGTCGCGACCTTTGGGATAAAAATAGAAGGTACACATGAATACCTCTGTGGATGTGTGCAGGATCTGTAATGATTTATTACCAAAAAAAGACATAGATAGACATAGAAAATATTAAAAATTTTACAGAAAGTTTCAGTGTGAACAATTAATTATCAGAGGTTTTAGGCTATATACCAGCACTCGACTATGGAATGTCGAAGTACTTTTGTGGTTATTGCTTTGTGTTGAATTACTGTATTCCTAAGTGGTTTGTAAAACGATATTTCATTGGCTATAAGAAATATGATGTAAAGGGAGATGATAAGCAGCATCTAATAGGGGGCATATTGGGGGAACCTGAAATCGGGCTGGATCGGCCAAGGTAAGATCCACATAGTAATCGTAACCTTGGCTCACGAAGATGAATAGTAATGTGACCAAGCCTACTTTATCTATGTAAATCATTATGTGAACCCATAAGGTAAAGGACCTGTCTTTGCTTTAACAATTAAATTCTAAACATATACTGTAATAATAAGACCTAAAATCTTGTCTATTTTATCCATGTACAGCATACTTATCACTTCTGTCTGCTTAAACGCTTTACCAAAAGGCAAAATTTTAGATTCCTCCAAATTGAAAGCATTTGCGGACAACAAGATAAAAGTGACTGAAAATCTGAAATTTGATTTGTGAAGGAAAGAAAATATTGTGGGAAAAATAGAAAATGCTGGTGGGAAAAATAGAAAATGCTGGTAACAAGCATTTTCTCCTTTTCCCACAATGTTTTAAAAAGGTATCTACATGTATCTCAGGGTCGTAGAAGTCGGGGATTTTTGGTAAAGGGTTCAAGAATGATTTGGTGTGAACTATACCTGTACTACCAGTACTTTGTGTCTGCTTTGAGCTTTTAACTCTTTACAACACGAGAAAATTTTAGACTGGTCCAAATTGAAAGCGTTTGCAGACGACAAAATAAAGGTGACTGAAAAATTAAAATCTGGTTTTGGAAGGGTAAAAAACACTGTGGGAAAAGGAGAAAATGCTGGTTACCAGCATTTTCTCCTTTTCCCACAGTGTTTTCTAAAGGCTTCTTTCTTACAGTCGTTAAAAGTCGGGATTGTGTGGTAAAGAGTTCAATACAATAAACTAGTGTACTCCTATCCATAATAGATGCATCTGTCTGTCTGTCTGTCTGTCTGTGTGATATAACTCTTTACCCAACAATGCAGACTATTAATGCCCCAAAGAAAAAAAAAGCTTTTGAAAACATTGTAGGAAAAGAAGAAAATGCCTGGTTACCAGCATTTTCTTTTTCTCACAATGTTTTCTCTCCTATCAAATAGTAGTTTCACTTTTTGAGCAGCATTTAATATTCCGTCTGCAAATGACTTGAATTTGGACATGTCAGCACTTCTGCTATGTAGTAAAGAGTTGTTAAACATCTAAATAATGTTAACCATCTGTCTGCTTTAGAATAGTATATCCATGTTTGATATTCTGTAAACTTTAGCAATCCAAATAGTGTAAGGTATTAGTGTGCTTTAACCAGGTACTTGTGTTAGTTTAAAAATATTTAATTTACATCGATTGAGAAATGAGTTCTAACAACTTATACTAATCTCTCTCGATTCTGCTTCCTGGGAACTATACCAGTATTCATGCCAAATGTGTGGGCCAATGAAAAATCCCAAAGTTGACACCCGTTCCTGTATATCGAGACGAACTCATGCAGAGCTTATGGTTATGAGACCGATGCTCCATGTCACAGCCATGTATGGCTAGTATTTTGGCCCTGTATTAAAATGCAAATTATGCAAATGCATACAATTCAAATATTGTTTACCGTTTCTTTTTTTTTTTGTTTGCTGACATTTTTATTGAATATAGGGTATTACACATATAACTTCTTTTTTATATACAAGTCAAAATTAGGCTGTAGTGCTTATAGATTGACCATTTACGTAAATACAGTACATAATGAACCTAAAATGTGATATCACAGGAATTTTACATTTTATAACCAAAATAAATGATGAAATATGAAAAAAAAAAATCTCCCCTATATAATATATTATTTACCATATTTTATCATTTATTTTGGTCATTGAATGTCAAATTGCTGTGGTGATATTGTCTTCATGTAATATCTTATGAATTGTGCAGTTTCAATTTACTAGAGTAAATGTAGTTTCTTCACTGCAATTATTTTTATCATGGATAAACCAGACATTATTGTTTTGTCTGCATTAACTAAAAAAATAAAAAGAAATGAAAAAAGTCAGGTGGACTGCATAGGCTATCCTAAGTGGATACTCTTTTCAGATGCATTACCAAACAAGAATATTTTAGGCTTGGCCAAATCGAAAACATTTGCAGACGACAAAATAAAGAGGCTGAATATTTGAAATTTGCTTTGTGTAGGGTTGAAAACATTGTGGGAAAAGGAGAAAATGCTGGTTACCAGCATTTTCTCCTTTTCCCACAATGTTTTCCAAAGGCTTCTTTGGGATTGTGTGGTAATGGGTTAACCCATAGGGCAAGGCTCAATGATATCAGATGGTGTAGGTCAGTGATTAGACTGCATGTTTTGCATAGTCTGATCTTGACTAACAGAACTAATGTTGCATTTTGGATTGAAAGAGTGATACCTTACCTCACAGTCTAAGGTTTTGACTACTGTGAGAGAGAAAACTTTTGAAAACTTCGTGGGAAGAGGAGAAAATGATGGTTGCTAGCATCTTTTTTGCAACATTGTTTTCCACCCTCTTAAAGAGCTATATTTAACTTGCTGTCTGAAATACTTTGGGTTCGGAAAAGTATAAAAAAAACCCTGTTGTTCAGCATAGAGTAACCACAAAACGAAAATGTAGGCGTGTTCAAAATCAGAGCATTAGTAGACAACAATTTAAATGTGGCGTAAGTGATAGAATTTGTAACGAATATGGTAGAAAACACTGTGGGAAAAGAAGAAAATGCTGGTAACCAGCATTTTCTTCTATTCCCACCATTTTCTTCTATTCCCACAGTGTTTTCCTTCCTTCTCCATCAGGGCTAGAATGTACGGTAAAGTATTAACTCTTCAGCAAATGACAAAATTTTGGACTTCACCAAATTGCGAGCATTTGCAAATGGGAAAAAAATGTGGCTCAATAATCATTGCTGTCTTTGATAGCACAGAAAATATTGTGAAAAAAAGAGAAAATGCTGTTTACCAGCAGAGTTATTAAAAGTCGGGATAGTGTGGTAAAGAGTTAATTTGCACCAGAAAGGTCTGTCTAGATAATGAAATCTACAGACATATAACAAGTCCCCAAAGCAATGAAGAGGAAAAAGAAGACTCTGCATTATCGTGTAAGCCAATTACTTGGCAAGCAATTTGTGAACAGGATTCTATTTGGAAACATTAATAGATAGACGAGCAATACAGAGAATCTTTATCTTGATGTAGAGATGGAGAAAAATGTGGGACAAATGAAGAATTTGCAAATTTTGAGCCATTTTGCATTTTATCATTTTTTTTTCTTTCAAAAGTTGTTGCACTATATTCTGTCAAATTTGATGGACATTGATAAGCTATTAGAGTTTAACCTTTTACCAGACGATAAAATTGTAACCGTGTCCAAATTGAAAACATTTGCAGACAACAATTTCAAGAATCAAGATTTTAACAATCCCTAGCTTTAACAACACTGTGCAGAGGGGCATCTGAAAACATTGTGGGAAAAGGAGAAATGCTGGTAACAAGAATTTCCTCCTTTTTCCACAATGTTTTTTTACTCTGTCAAGGACAAATCTTTGATATGTATTCTGCAAATGCTTTCAATTTGAGCTATTGAGGAATTTTGTCATCTGGTAAAGAGTTAATCCTTTACCAAGCAATCCCTGGTTTTAACAACCCTGAGAAAGAAGCCTTCTGAAAACATTGTTGGAAAAGGAGAAAATGCTGGTAACCAGCATTTTCTCCTTTTCCCACAATGTTTTTTATCCTGCTGGAAACAAATTTCAATTTTTGAGATATGTTTATTCTGTCATCTGCATATGCTTTCAATTTGGAAAAGTCTAATATTTTGTCATTTGGTAAAGAGTTAAGGATTCCTGGACTCATTGTATTAGTCCCCTTTCATTTCACAAAAAGGAAAGATAGATGAAAAGGTTTGCTTTCCATCTGCCTTTGTGTTTTGCAATAGTTGCAAATGTAATTACAGACACTCACAGTGTGGATCAAGATTATAATCAGCTATTCCCAGGTTGTCTCCTTTACCCACAATGTTTTCGATCACCATTTTCTCTGTAGGTCATTAAAACAGGAGATTGTCTAGAAAATGAGTTAACCTTTTACCAAACAACAAAATGTTAGACTTGTCCAAATCGAAAGTATTTGCAGACGACAAAATTAATGTGACTCAAAAATTGAAACTTGACTTTAGAAGAATGGAAAACATTGTGGGAAAAAGAGAAAAGGCTGGTTACCAGCATTTTCTCCTTTTCCCACAATGTTTTCTAAAGGCTTCTTTCTCAGGGTCATCAAAAGTCGGGATTGTGTGGTAAAGAGCATAGATTAAAGTATAGATTAGAAATGGGAATGGTATTACAAGTAGGTGAAGTGTTGCAGGTAAAAAAGACTGGAAGAGTTTGTTATAGTTTTTGTTTTATTCTCAAGGATTGGGGCAGCAGACGCGACCTCTGGAAAAGGGAACCTGACTGCATCAGGGATAGATTTGTCTGGTACAAAATCTATTGAAGGTAGGTTGTTTGGTTCACTTCTCATTGTTAGTTTGACTGTTTTTTTTTTAAGGAAATGGTAAGATATTGCTAAAGCCCTTGCATGACATTTGCATTATTTCAATTTATTTGTGCTGTTTAGCTAAGACTCTGATATTTAACCCCTTACCCCATAAGGCATTTCTATTGTATCTAATTGACCCTAAATAACAGCAAGGGCAAAGCAGTTTCTTATGTGTATATGACACCTTTTGATAGCATAGAAAACATTGTGACAAAAGGTGAAATTGCTTGTCACAAGCAATTTTACCTTTTGCCACAATGTTTTCCAAAGGCTCCTACAAGCAATGAGTAGAAATGGGTATCTATGGAGTAAAGGGTTAACAGTCATTCTTGAAGGTATACTTCAAACCCTGGCTAGCTATCATTGTGTCCAGCAGTATCAACAATTCTTTCAACATTTTCTCCTCGTAAACCACTGGGCCAATTTTGACCAAACTTGGCTGGAATCTTCCTTCGGAGGTCCTCTTTAAAAGTTGTTTACAGAATCTGATTCCATCGAAAACTCTGGTTTCCATGGCAACCAAATGGAATTTTCTAAGAAATTCTTTAAAAGAAATTCTCTGAAATCAGAGAGGGGAGCTCTTTGCACTCTATTTACTTCAAGAAATTCTTTGAAAGTCTTCTTCTCTTAACCCATTACCACACGATCCCTACTTTTGACGCCCCTGGGAATGAAGACTTTAGAAAACATTGTGTGAAAAGGAGAAAATGCTGGTAACCAGCATTTTCTCCTTTCCCACAATGTTTTCTACCCTTCACAAAACAAAATTCAAATTTTCAGTCACTTTAATGTTGTCGTCTGCAAATGTTATCGATTTAGACAAACCTAAAATTTTGTTGTTTGGTAATGAGTTAATCCACTCATCAGATTTAAAAAAAAAAATTCACAGAAATGATCCTTACATCATACCCCTTTTTCATCTTCACTGTTTTTGAGGAAAACATTGAGATATTGATATAGTCAACGTCTGCATTGTCTGCAAAAACTTTGACATTTTGTCATATGTGGACTTCCAATCAACACATGCGCTTGAAACTTGGAATAATTGTTCACTAGTAAAATAATAACCCATACAGCAAGAACAGATAATTCTAAAATCATTTTGTCAAAACTATGCAATTTTTTCAACTTAGAATTTTAACTTACTAATTCAGCACCCTACAGCCAATCTTTGGCTCCCATAATGCCGTGCTCTTCTTTGACTTTATATTTTTAGTCACTATTGGGCATGTGCTTTTGTTCAAGAAATGGTCCCACCCCAAACTTTATTTGCAGAATTCTGGTTTGTCAAAAACATGGCTGTGGTGATGATTGTACGGGAGGTGACAGATTTTGAAATGATTTCTACATGTGACCTTTTCAAAATTGCACACAAAAATAATGATTTTGTTTCCGAAATTCAAAATTCAGTACTTAAAAAAAAATGAATGGGTATGGTTCTCTCAAAAGATCAGGTGAGCGATCCAGGGCCATCTTGACCCTCTTGTTACACAATGCTTTTAAACGTCTCTTCTGTCAGGGTTGTTAAAACTCACAATTGTTTGGTAAAGGGTTAAAATTTAGTCGTTTGGTAACCAGCATTTTCTCCTTTTTTTCCACAGTGTTTTCTACCCTTCACAAAGCAAATTTGAAACTTGCAGTCACTTTTATTGTGTCGTCTGCAAATGCTTTTGATTTGACCAAGCCTAAAATATTGTCATTTGGTAATGAGTTAACCCTTTACCCCATAAGGCATTTCTATGGTATCTCTAATTGACCCTAAGTAACAGCAAGGATGAAGCCATTTATTATGTGTATATGACACCTTTTGATAGCATAGAAAACATTGTGACAAAAGGTGAAATTGCTTGTCACAAGCAATTTCACCTTTTGTCACAATGTTTTCCAAAGGCTCCTGCAAGCAATGCATAGAAATGAATATGGAGTAACGGGTTAAGATATGGACATTTTTTTGATGTACCTAAATTTCTATCTGGTTTTCCAGGTCGATCTTTTGTAATAACCAATAGTTCAAGTTTAACAGTGTGTGCAACAATTGAGGCAGACACAGAATATATCACTGCTTATGCACAATTTCCTGCCAATTTGGGAGGTACTGTTATCTTCAGACAAAAGGAGAGTTCACAGTCTGCGGACACACTCATGTACCTAGACCTCTATTTTGTTGGCGAGACAAAAATAACTGCACCACTCAGATGGCAGATCAATGCTGGCCAAGTGAAAATGGACATTGATGCCACTACTAGCTTGAGTGACAGATGTGGTAGCACTATAATGGACTTGTATGACCCAGATGCAGCCAGCGGCACTGGTTGTACAACAGAAGATCATACAAATTGCAGAATTGGTGATCTCAGTGCCAAACATGGAGATGTGACTTTAAAAGCTACAGGAAACACGAAACTTTTCTTTGGTGATTTAAGATTACCTCTAAGTGGAGAAAATTCAATTATTGGTAAGACCATTGCCTTTTTGAATGGATCAGATTACTTTGCATGTGCTAATATTGTCCAGTATCCAAGGATGGAAGGCATTTCCAAGTTCAGTAATGATGGTGTTAAAGGCATGATTAGATTTAATCAAAGATCTCCATTAGACCCTGCCACGGTGAATGTCAACTTGGACAATTTACGAGCGCAAGCTGGAGGTTATCATGTACATTTATATCCTGTACCACAGAAACTTGGGATGAACGAGGCTGTTTGTAACCAGAAGGATGTTGCAGGCCATTTTAATCCATTCAATGTTAATACAAATGCCAGTGTGTATCCTGCTGCTGGAAGTACAACACCAGATTTGTATGAAGTCGGAGATATCAGTGGAAAGTTTGGTTCACTGGCAAACTTAAATTCCTACAATAAAACATGGATTGATCCAAATCTTCAGCTGTATGGAAGAAACTCTATTATTGGCAGAAGTATGGTGATTCACAAAAACCAGGCAAGTAGTCCTCGCTGGATCTGCTCAACAATATGGCCAGGAGATGGCATAGCTATGTACACTGCCTATGCCAGATTTACATTTCCTTTTATTGGTTACATAATGTTGCGACAACCAAAAGATATGTGGTTTGCAGAAACCCAGGTTTATGTTGAACTTAATTATGCAGCAAATGGTGACCAGACAGAAACCCTAGGACACTCATGGCATGTACATCAAGCACCAATTGGTAATGACATGCTGGTGTCCGAACAAGATAGATGTAAATCTGTTGGGGGCCATTACAATCCATATGACGTGAATTTGGGGGGTGATTATGAGTCTGAATGTAATTCAGATAAACAAATGCGATGTGAAGTAGGTGATTTGTCTGGAAAGCATGGGAAATTAAACATTCGAACAGTATCTGGAGAGAAAACTAAATACTTTTTCACAGATCTGCAACTTCCTTTGTCTGGGCCACAAAGCATTGTAGGAAAGTCTATCGTGATCCATAATAACACTCATCCTGTGGAGAGATTAGGTTGCGGTGATGTCAACTTGAAGTTTCTCAGAACAGCTCAGGTCAGTGCATGGACAGCTGCAAATGGGCAAGGAAGTCCAGTTGGTACTATTACTTTTTCACAGGATTGTGTCGATATTCTCACATGTCCAACTACAGTAGATGTCCAACTCTCAGGGCTAAATGATCAAGTTGCAGGGTACCATGTTCATGAATACCCAACAGGGCCCAATACCCCACAGGCTCAGCTCTGTCTAGGCTCTGATACTGGTGGCCATCTGAACCCGTTTGGTGCTCCATATCCTCTTCAAACGGGAAATAGTTTAGATGCGTATGAAATCGGAGACTTAAGTGGGAAATTCAATCCATTAACTGGAACGTCTTACTCAATAAATGTTTTGGATACTAACTTGCCAATGGAGGGACCATACAGTATCGTTGGAAGATCTATTGTCATACACAAAAACGATGCAGGTGCATCAAGATGGGCATGTGGTAACATCATGGAGACAACTCCCGGAAGCAGACTCATTCAGGCTAAAGCAGACTTTGTGGGGGATATATATGGAACTGTTTACTTTGTAAGTTTTCCGTTCTTCTTTTGTTTTATGCTTAGTTTAGCCTGTTTATTACCAAATATTTTTCAAATAGGACCTTCTTTTTTTCCCCCCTACATTGTACATCTAATTGCTTAACTCTTTACCACACAATCCCTACTTTTGATGACCCTGAGAAAGAGGCCTTTTTGAAAACAGTGTGGGAAAAGGAGAAAATGCTGGTTACCAGCATTTTCTCTTTTTTCCACAATGTTTTCTACCTTCCCCAAACAAAATTTAACTTTTTAAGTCACATTTATTTTGTTGTCTAAAAATGCTTTCAATTTGGACCAGTCTACAATTTTGTCATTTGGTAAAGTGTTAACCCTTTACCAAACAAAGAATATTTAGACTTATCGAAATTGAAAGCACTTGCAGACGACAAAATAAATTACGTAACTCAAAAATTGAAATTTGTTTCAAAATGAGAGTTATGAAAATCTGGGGTTCTTTGGTAAACTGTTAAATCGCAAATATTTCAGTTTGCATGATGATTCTTTTTGACATGCATATGACTATATCCAGGTATACAATTAATAGAATTTGTTACTCTTTGCACTATGTTTTCTACCCTTTCAGCATCAAAATCTTGCAACTGCTTGTTCCACATTTAAATTCTTGTCTGATTTCAATTAAGACAAGCCTAAAATTTTCCCCAAAACAAGTTTTCTTGGGATAGTCAAAGCTGGATTATTTCGTAAAAACTGAAATAGCTATTACATGTATTTGATTTTACAGTCCCAATACAAATATTCCAATGGTGATCTAAGTGACACATTTATCGTGGTTGATGTGAAATACAGAAATAATTCCCAGACAACAGGACATAATTGGCATGTGCACGAGAACCGAGTGATCACAGACTGTGCTAGCTGTGGGCCTCACTACAACCCGTTCATGGTGGATGTGGTAAGATAAGCCTTTTGTTTGTATCATTCTATTGTTACCTCTTTGCCAAACAACAAAATTTTAGGTTTGTCCAAATTGAAAGCATTTACAGACAACAGTATAAAAGTCACTGAAAATTTGAAATTTGTTTTGTGAAGAGTGGAAAACATTGCGGGAAAAGGAGAAAATGCTGGTTACCAGCATTTTCTTCTTTTCCCACAATGTTTTATAAAGGCTTCTTTCTCAGGGTCATCAAAAGTTGGGATTGTGTGGTGAAGGGTTCAATGTTTACCACAGTATCCCAAGTTTTAACAACTCTGATAAAGAAGGTACTTGAAAACGTGGTGGGGAAAAAAGAGAAAAATCCTGGTAACCAGCATTTTTTCCTTTTCTCACAATGTTTTCTACCCTATCAAGGGTATGTTTTGTCATTTGACCACCCTTTTTAACTCTTTACCACACGACAAAATTTTAGACTGGTTCAAATTGAAAGCATTTGCAGACGACAAAATAAAGGTGACTGAAAAATTGAAATTTGTTCTTGGAAGGGTAGAAAACACTGTGGGAAAAGGAGAAAATGCTGGTTACCAGCATTTTCTCCTTTTCCCACAGTGTTTTAAAAAGGCTTCTTTCTCAGGGGTGTCAATGGTAGGGATTGTGTGGTAATGGGTTAATTTGTTGTCTGCAAATGCTTTCAATTACTACAAGTCAGAATATTCATGTGGTATCAGAGTCAAATCAGCTGCTTTTCGAATAAGTTATCTTTTGCTTTGTGGTCAATGAAAACTTTGACCTTTTATTTCATACTTTCCGGTAGGATATCGAGAAATAGCAGTTAAAATATTTTTTTAAATGTTACACTGGTACCACTAGTGAAAATACAGATTTTCATATTCTTGTAGCTTAGGTTAATTGCCTGTGCCTCAAAACCAGATGGAAATATGATGTCATGAAAGATCGAAATTTATTTCATCTTGTGAATGCTACTGGTAGTATTTTCACTCGATGGAATAAATTTCGATCTTTCACAGAAAAAAACAGATATTCTCTATTTATTTCATGCCTTCCGGTAGGATATCGAGAAATAGCAGTGAAAATATTTTTCGATCTTACACTGGTACCACCAGTGAGAATACCAATTTTCACGTTCTTGTTGCCTAGGTAAATTGCGCGTGCCTAGCAACCAGATGGGAAATATGACGTCATATACCTTACATTTCTCGCGCTTGACGTAACGTTGCTATGCGGGAGGGGTACGCCACGGGGAATAAGGGAAAAGAACTGTTCTGAATTTTGATAAAGCTCCTCACAGGAAGGGTAAAAAGCATGAAATAAATAGAATATTTGTTTTCTTCGGTGAAAGATCGAAATTTATTTCATCTCGTGAACACCATCGGTAATATTTTCACTCGTGGCTGCACCACTCGTGAAAGTATTACCGATGGTGTCCACTCGATGAAATAAATTTCGATCTTTCACCGAAAAAAACAAATATCCTCTCTTTATTTTCAGTATCTAAACCATTCACTGAGGATATTTACTTTAACCCTTTACCACATGACAAAATTTTAAAATTGTCCAAATTGAAAGGATTTGCAGAAGACAAAATAAATGTGGCTAAAAAATCAAAATTTGTTTTGTAAAAGGGTAGAAAATATTGTGGGAAAAGGACTGCTGGTTACCAGCATTTCTCTTTTTGCCATCATGTCTTCAAAATACTAAAATTACCTTCTGGTGGATGAAACAAAAGATTGTTTGGTAAAGGTTAAAGCTTCTAAGATACCGATATAACCCCCCCACCCTCCATGCTTTTTCTCCTGCAGGATAACAATTACAATGAATGTTCCATCTACAACCCGCTCAGATGTGAAATGGGAGATCAGTCCAATAAAGTAGGGCAGTATATCATCGGCGGTGGCAAAAAATTCTTCACCGACATCAACTTGAACTTGGAAGCGACTCATTCTGGTAAATTTTATAATTGGCAAGCCTCTTTGTTTTGTATATGCCTGATGAGTCATATTATGGCCCTAGTCATCCATCCATCTGCCTGTCTGTCCATCAGTTAGCAATTTCTCGTGTAGGCAACTCCTCCTACAGTTTCCAGTGGAATAAGTTAAATTCAAACTTACCACAATTAATCTCAAAATGTCTAGTTGTGCATGTGACACTTTAAAATTTGGTTCTCTTTATGTGTTCTCGATTTTAACTGATTTATGCACCGCTCTGAAAAGCTCTTGTTAACCCTATGCTACTCAATTTACAGTATTAACCCTTTCCCAAACAAGCCCTGGTTTTTACGTGTCTGCATTACAAGTCTTTTGAAAACACTGTGGGAAAAGGAGAAATTGCTCGTAACGAGCAATTTCTCCTTTTCCCACAGTGTTTTCTGCTCATTATGATAATTTTGTGCCATTGTTATAAAAGTTGAAATTGTCATCTGAGAACTCTTTAAGTATGGAAGAGCCCAAAATTTGTCGTTTGGGAAAGGGTTAAAGTTTTAAATGTAGATCACCTGGCCAGATCTTTGTAAAAGCTTGTTTGCACTCTAGAGGCCATATTTTCAGCCTGATACTTATGAAACTTGGTCAGATGACTATCTTTATATTTAATATCTTATACAATTGTGAATTTAGGCTATTATGGGTCAAAAAGTAATTCGCTGTGCCATGAGAAAATCCACACTTTCAGCCTGATACTCATGAAACTAGGTCAGAAGGTTTGTCTTGATGAGAAGTATGAAATTAGGCCATCTCAGTTCCAAAAGTAGGTTACTGAGTCAAATCTTAGATATACATTATGTGCACACTAAAGGCCACATTTTCTACCTTTTACTCATGAAGTTTGGCCAGACTGTTTGTTTGGATACCTCTGACAAATTCAAAAGTGGGTCAATTTGGTAAAAAAGTAGGTCACTTACATGCATATATTATACAACATGAAAACTAGGATCTCTTATGCTTTGTCAACCATAGATAACTTTACTAAGGTGAGTGCTTTGCAGCCAATGGCCCTCTTGTTTTCTAGATACTGTGATAAGTGCACGATATAATTAATTTCTCATTTATTTCCATAAGCTGGCAGTGTTATTATTAACTTAACTGGTTTGGAAAAAAAGTGATGGACTGATAAGTAAATTGTTTAAATGCAAAATATACCTGTAATGTAAAAAAATAGTTATGTAAGGAATTTTATTCTCATCATTACTTTATCAAGTATGTCACACCCTGATAAATACAAGATGTCATGTAAACCCTTTACCACAAAATCCTAGAGAAAAAAGCCTTTTGAAAACATTGTGGGAAAAGGAGAAAATGCTGGATAACCAGCATTTTCTTCTTTTCCAACAATGTTTTCCATCCTTTTAAGGACAAATCCCATCATATGAGTGATTAGCTGATTTTTTTTGTCTGCAAATACTTTCAATTTGAACTAAACTAAGATTTTGTCATTTGGCAAAGTTCTGGTTGACACAGATTGAATTTTTTCTCTGGCTTTTAATTCTATACCAAGCATTAAATTTCTTGATATGTCCAATTTGAAAGCATCTGAAGATACAAAATTGTATTTGGTACGAAAAAAGAAAACATCATAAGAACATTGCTTGAAAGGACAAAATGCAGGTTTACAAACATTTTATCTTTTTCCCACAATGTTTTCAAAAGGTGTCTGTCTCAGAGTTGTAACTTGTCACACTTTTTCTTGATAATGGCTGCTACTGAAATATGAAAAGGATGCGTCACAAAATGCGTGACATAGAGCAATAATAACTGTAAAAGGTAAAGAATTGTTTGAGCCAGACAAAATTAAAATTTGTAGCACTTTGATTTGCATTGTAGTAACTGTTGTAAACATTATAAGAAATATTTTTTACCCTTTCCATAAAACAAAGATGTAGACTTGTCCAAATTGAAAGCATTTGCAGACAATAATTTAACCCATTACCACACAATATCTACTTTTGATGCTCCTGGAAAAGAAGCCTTTTGAAAAAAATTGTGGGAAAAGGAGAAAATGCTGATTACCAGCATTTTCTCCTTTTCCCACGATGTTTTCTACCCTTCACAAAACAAATTTTAAAATTTCAGTCACTTTTATTTTGTCGTCTGCAAATGCTTTTATTTGGACAAGTCTAAAATATTTTCGTTTGGTAATGAGTTAAATGAGACTCAAATAATGGAATTTGTCTTTGATGTTGTATAAACATTATGGGAAAAGGAGAAAATGCTGGCTGCCAGCATTTTCTCTTTTTCCCTAAATCTTTTCAAGAGGCATCTTACTCTCAGGGTCACTATGACTCGGGATTGTGTTGTAAAGAGTTATGAAAGGTGTACTAGTCTGTTTGAACATTCTATCTTTATAGTTTACAAGCTAATTTAATCATAAAGTCGTGGCTATATAACCTTTGCAAGAGGTTGTCTGTAAACAGTCAAGTATTTACAAAACATGGGTTCACATTGAACTTTTCACATGAAAAATAGGATAGGATTCAAAAGCTCTTTCTATGCCAAGGCAATGAAACTGATTCTTTATAGAGTCATAAGAATCAGACCAAAATATGGAATTCTGCAGATTTTATGGACGTATACGTATTTGCATACATATTTGCAACTATTCAACAATGCATGCTAAGATGGGACTGCCCATTCTGTACACCCTGATCTTTGTCACTACTATATGCAAGCTTTTTTGGGTCACCTTCAGTATGCAAGTGCTTATAGGTCAAAAGATATGGTTAAGTCTTTACCGCACAATCCCTGGTTTTTACGACCCTGAGATAGAAGCCTTTTGAAAACATTGTGGGAAAAGGAGAAAATGCTGGTAACCAGGATTTTCTCCTATTCCCACATTGTTTTCTACTCTGCTGGTAACAGATTTCAATTTTTGAATTTCATCTATTTTGTCGTTTGCAAGTGCTTTCAATTTGGACTAAAACTTTGTTGTTTGGTAAAGAGTTAACCCATTACTGAACTTGTCTCCGTTCTGCATGTCCTATGTGGCCTGAAACACAAGAAACCTGGCATTTGCATATTTTTCCATGAAGTCAGCCCAGGCTTATCCAAAATTACGCTTTCTGTTTTGATGTAATTTTCAGTTTTGTGTAAGTCTAATGATCAAAATCTAATGTAGCAAAGTGCCATCTCAGATAAGCCTGTGTGGACAGGACAGGCTGATCCGAGATGACACTTCATGCAAATGTCTGAATTACCCTTTTTCGTTTGTAACAAGCCATATACTTTGCTGTATCAGAAGAGGCAAACAACCTAATCCTTTACCACACTGGCTTATTTCAGACCTATCAAAATATTATTTAACTCTTTACCACACAATCCCGAATTTTAATGACCCTGAGAAAGAAGCTGTCTGAAAACATTGTGGGAAAAGGAGAAAATGCTGGTAACCAGCATTTTCTCCTTTTCCCACAATGTTTTCTTCCCTTTCTGAAACAAATTTCAAATTTTCAGTCACTTTTATCTGATCGTCTGCAACTGCTTTCAGTTCTAAGAAGTCTAAAATTTTGTTGTTTGGTAAAGAGTTAACTCTCTTTAAAAAACAACAAAATTTTGGACCTGCCCAAATCTACAGCACTTGTAGATGACAATTGAATTTCGCTTGATTGATGTTTTCTGTCTTAAATAGAGTAGAAAATATTGCGGAAAAAAGAGAAAATGCTGGTTACTAGCATTTTCTCCTTTTCTCATAGTATTTTCATTTTTATTTTTTTTTTTCACAGGGTTTTATATTATTTTGATTGTCTTCAGATAAGCTTGATTATATCAGATCTAATGTTATAGATATCAAAGAATTAAAAAAACCAATAAACTGTGCTTTCTTCTACAGCTGCTAAAAGATCTGTTGTGTTTCATGCTGCCAATGGGGGTGCGGCCAGGATTGCCTGCGCTTCGATCATACCATATGGAAATTCTGCTGTTGTGAGTGATCTGACATTTACAAAAAAAACTTACCAGAGGTGGGTTGTTATCATCTTTCTTCCTTCCTGCTTTGTTTTACCACAATGTTTTCTTAACTCTTTACCACACAATCCCGACTTTTAAGGATCCTGAGACAGGAGCCTTTTAAAAACATTGTGGGAAAAGGAGAAAATGCTGGTAACCAGCATTTTCTCCTTTTCCCACAATGTTTTCTACCCTTTACAAAACAAATTTTAAATTTTCAGTCATTGTTATTTTGTCATCTGCAAATGCTTTCGATTTGGACAAGCCTAATATATTGTGGTTTGGTAACGAGTTAACTTACCTTTTGAAAGACAGACTTTGAGCAACATCTGGTTTGTTGTCTCCAACTGTTTTAAATTTAGATGAATCAGCAGTTTTTTTGTCTGGTAAAGACTTAATCATTGCAGCTTTCTCAATAAACCCTTTACCATAAAAAACCAGCATTTTCTCCTTTTTCCACAATGTTTTCATTCCTTCCCACTAGAAATTTCAAATTTTCATTCACTTTTATTTTGTCGTCTGCAAATGCTTTCAATTTGGGCCAGTCTAAAATTTTGTCGTTTGGTAAAGGGTTAAAAACTTAAATTACATTAGTCAAGGACCATAAATATTATTATACTGCAAAGAAATTTCTCCTGATCTGATTGGTTAACATTCTGGGAACATATATCATGTTCCCTGGTAAACATCACTACACGTGAAACACAACATCCATAATGGTGGCATCGATCGATCACCAGACTGCACATCTATGCACCAAACTGAACGTTTTAGTGACGTCAGTTTCCAGTGATGTCAATTTTTCATTGAATTGGGGCACTCAGAAGGGAATTTCTATTTCGTCAGCATACTCGATTCATGAAATTATAAAACAGGAAAATTTCGTTTAACACGCTTTGAAAGAGTAAAACTTTGCAGTATGATAAATTCGTTGTACAGTCAGGTGGCAGGGGACTTGGAAACTTGTTCACGGCTGTCGTGAATCATGTTGCCACCCCGAGCCGAACATGATTAACCACAGCCGTGAACAAGTTTCCAAGTCCCCTGCCACCTGACCGTACAACCAATACTGTTGTTTTGTAAGATGAAGATGCAGTTATGTCATAATCTTGAATTAACCCTTTACTCCACAGGTAATGAGCAATTTCTACTTTTGCCACAATGTTTTCTACACTATCAAAAGGTGTCATATACACATAAGAAACGGCTGTATCCTTGCTCTTATTTATGGTCAGTTGGAGATACCATAGAAATGCCTTATGGGGTAAAGGGTTAAATACTGAATAAGTGGAAATGCAATATGGAAATTTTTATGAGTTTGCACATTTGAAAAAATTGGTAGATTTTTCTGTTCGCATATTTTACCACATGTATACCAACAATTAACAAGTGTCTTGAAATTGCAAACGTTTCCATCCGCAAAATGCCCTTAGCTGTCTACCAAACAATGACGACTTTTAAGAAACCTTTTGAAAACATTTTGGGAAAAGGAAAAAATGCTGGTAACCAGCATTTTTTCCTTTTCCAACAATGCTTTGTACCCTATCAAGATCAAATTCCATTATTTAAGTCACATTTAAATTGATGTCTGCAAATGCTTTCTATTTGGACAAGGCTAGAATTTTTTTGTCTGGTGAAGAGTTGATTGGTAATTCGCAAGTTTTTTTGACACATATAATCTACGTGTACCTATACAGTTATCTAGAAGTACTGTACAGTTTTAATCACAGTGCAGACTGCACGTGTCTGATCTTGATCTACACACTCCACAAAAGCTTCTGGTATCATCTAATTGGTAAGAAAATAGATCTACCCTTTACCCCATTAAGAATTTTAAAACTTGTGCATTTTGAAAATGTTTGCAAGCAACTTAATCTGTCTAGCTGAAATGATTTGATTTGTCATGCTAATGCTAAAAAAAAATTGTGGGAAAAGGAGAAAATACTGATTAACAGCATTTTCTCCTTTTCACACTATATTTCGAAAGCCTTTGTTTCATAGAGTAGTTGTAGAGTTAAGGTGTAACTCTTTACTAAATGACCAAATTTTAGGTTTGTCCAAAATCGAAAGCATTTGCAGAAGACAAAATAAAAGTGACAGAAAATTTGAAATTTGGTTTGTGAAGGGTACAAAACAGTGTGGGAAAAAGAGGAAATGCTGGTTGCCAGCATTTTCTCTTTTTCCCACAATGTTTTCTACAGGCTTCTTTCTCAGGGTCATCAAAAGTAGAGATTGTGCAGTAATGGGTTAAATGAATGTTTCTATATCTTTTTCACTTACAGTCCAGAAGTTGAAGAGAAGGTAGCACGTAGTATTGGGACAAATGAATCCAATGTTTTAGTTACTCACAAAGTGGAAACTATCTCTTGTACAACAGTTACTGTATTTTTCCTGGGTAAGTGGTTTAACTCCAATAACTTCCAAATTTAAAACATTTGCAGTTACCAATATATCATGGTTCAAAAATTTAAATGCTTTTTGGAGGGGTAGAAAAACGTTGTGGAAAAAGGAGGAAATAATCAGGATTTTTTTCTTTTTCTACAATATTTTCAATAGGCTTTTTCTTCAGGGTCAGTTAAGTCATTATAGTGTAATAAAGAGTTACTTCTTTACATAGCAAAGTGTTTTAAGACGTTCTGGAAGAAAACTTCTGGTGATTTGGTTGAAAAAGCCATCCGTCACTGTCTTTTTCTCTCACTGTTATTGACTTACCTCATTTTCCTGTTTAAAAAAATGTTGTGTCAGGTGTCTTTTAACCCTTTACCAGCATGGTAACCATGGTAACCAGCTTTTTGTCCTTTTTCTACAATGCTTTGAAATGGCTTCTTCCCGAGGATTGTTAAACCAGGTATTGTGTGGTGCAAGGTTGAAAGTGTGTATGACAAGACTTGTCATAGATGGTTACGTAAAACCACTTTTGTATGCTTTGCTAGAGGACAGAAAGTTCAAACCTAAGTGCATTGCACTCAAAATATCAAGTTCAAAGCAAAGTAATGCTTAACCCAGCATCCCACAGTCTTGAGTTTTAACTATCCTAAAGAGCAAAGCATTTGTGACCCTTCATGCAAAAAACGACATACTTGGCATTCCATACATCGGTTTGATGAAAACAGATCAACAATAGCGCAGGTCTGTGTAAGGTGATAGTTCAAAAATGATTGTATAACCAGGTAGAATGACAACTTCTCATATAAAAAATTCCATAAAATCTAAAACTGTAGACCCTGGTCAAACTGGGCAAATCACGCAGGCTGACCAGGGTTCACACTTTTCAGATGTTTTCAGATGGTCCCTTTTAGTGTGACGAGTCACATTTTCTTTTATTTCTGGCAATGTTTTCTACCTATCCATATAAAAATTCAATCATGTACGAAAAGTCTAATTTGTTATTTGCAAATAGCAAACTTTTTTGACACCTGTCCTTTTCCTAGAATGTTTTCAAAAGGCTTCTTTCTCACTGGGTCATTACAAGTGGGGATTGTGTGGTAAAGAGCTAACAGTGCATGGCTGAATTATTGAACTATTCAATAATTGGTTATATTTACTCTATATTTTTTCCAGGTGATGAGAAAACTACCCTTCGTCAACAATTCCAAGATGTTTTAAGAAGCGGAGACCTCAGACAACTGGGACAGTTTGCACCATCAGGGGAATGTGTGACAGGCAGCTCAAGTAAGTTTATTGATGATAAACATGAACATTTTCAGGCACAAATACATGCTTCACATGCTGAAAGGGTATCAGATATGACAGAAAATGATCACATGTCTCTTGCACAGAATATGTATTTATCACATAACCTATCTTGTTTTCAGTGTAATATACCCATTACAAATTTCTTATCTTAGACATGTTTGATATCACATTTAATTGACATCGATCATTTTTTACGTCATTTTGTATGCATTTTATAGAAATGAATGGGTCTTATAGATAATACTGCCAATGCATTTATGAATGTTTTTGTTCATCTGATTTATATTTTGTGAAATATCATTATGTGATAAAAAGAATCTGACAGCTTTGGGCATTTGAGATAAGATTTTTTTTTATAAAACTCAAGGAAAAATGTTATTAAGGTCACCAAAAGCTTGCTTATGCTTAATAACATTTCCCTCGACTCATTTACTAAAATCTTATCTCAAAAGCCCACTCATGCCAGATCCTATATACACTTTCGTCTATGATGATGTATCTCTCTTGTGATGTAAGTGAAATAATGTTTAACACAACGTTAAACACCATGCAGTCAAACATGTCCTCATCAATATTTTTCACCCCACAGTGAAACAGCCACAATACAGTTTTGTGCAAAACAACATACATAACTTCATCAGTCAGGTAACAACATTGAAATAATTGTATTGAAACCTGTACTAAAGTTTTGGCAACCATGTCAAAAAAAGGCATTGAAAAGCATTTTGGTAAAACGAGAAAGTGCTGGTTACAAGCATTTTCTCTGTTTCGAACAATGGTCTGTATTCTCTTGATGACTGATAATTATTTGCATTAAATTTAAGTTGTTGACAGCAGGCCCTTTAAATTCGTACATGTCTAAAACTTTTACATGGTAAGGAGGTAACTCTGTACCTCACAATCCCAACTTTTAATGACCCTAAAGGAAAAGCATTTGAAAACATTGAGGGAAAAGGAGAAAATGCTGGTAACCAGCATTTTCTTTTTTTCCCACAATGTTTTCTACCCTGCTGGAAACAAATTTCAGTTTTTGAGTTACCCTTATTCTGTCATCTGCAAGTGCTTTCAATTTGAACAGGTCTAAAATTTTGTTTTTTGGTAAAGAGTTAAACCTAGTGATATTTACCTATAATCCACAGAACAGTAAGAAACCTATTTGCATATTTTTTTTTGTATTTTCAGGTATTCTAAAGATGTCTTTGATAACAGTGTTCATTTGTCTGTGCCTGACCAAGTTGCGGCTCTTGTGATATTTCTGCTGATCAAAATACATATATGCTTCACATTTCATTCCAAAGAGTTGAAAGAACTGATTTCTTGTTGTCAGAATGATAATCTAGTTAGCTTCTTCATATAAGCATCTTTTGTTTTTATTTCTGTACTTTTATAATAACACAATTAAGTCTTTAACCCATTACCACACAATCCCTACTTTTGATGACCCTGAGAAAGAACCCTTCAGAAAACATTATGGGAAAAGGAGAAAATGCTGGTCACCAGTAGTTTGTCCTTTTCCCACAATGTTTTCTACCCTTCATAAAACAAATTTCAAAATTTCAGTCACTTTTGTTTTTTCGGCTGCAAAAACTTACGATTTGGACAATCCTAAAATTTTGTCGTTAGGTAATGAGTTAGAGACAACAACTTAAATGCAGATCAAAATAGAGTATGCAGTTTGTCAATGAAAACATACCAGTAATGGGAATGAAAGAAAGTGCTGGCTGCCAGAGTTTTCACAGTTTCCCTGCAATTTTTAATACACATTTAATTTGTCATCTGCAGTGTCCAAAGTTTTGTCGTTTGTTAAAGAGTTAAACAACTGAATATGTAGTAAATGAGTTCCAGTTCCAGTTTAATTCTTTACCTTACAACAAAAATTTATATTTGTCTAAAATCAAAGCTGTTGCAAACGACAAATGTTGTATAAAATGATGAAACCTGAGCAACATTTCTGTAAGTGCTTTGAATTTGGTCTAGTCTAAAATTTTGTGATCTTGGTAAAAGAGTCACACAATTCCTGTTTTTGACGACCCTGAGAAAGAGGCCTTAAGAAAACAATGCGGGAAAAGGAGAAAATGCTGGTAACATACCAGTAATTTCAGCATTTTCTCCTTTTCCCGCATTGTTTTCTACTCTTCACAAAATCAATTTCATTTATTTTGTCGTCCGCAAATGCTTTCGATTTGGACAAGCCTAAAATTTTGTTGTTTGGTAATGAGTTAAGAAATGACCCTTAGAGATTCATTACGAGGGGAAAAAATCATAAATTAGATCATTTCTTTCTGGATCATGGACATATCTGTAGCAAATCTTTACCAAACAACAACATTTTTTGGCTTTTCCAAATTGAAAGCATTTGCAGACGACAAAGTAAAAGTCACTGAAAATTTGACATTTGTTTTGTGAAACAAAACAAAACTGGTTACCAGCATTTTCTCCTTTTCCCACAATATTTTCTAAAGACTTCTTTCTCAAAAGTAAGGATTGTGCAGTTATTCACATGGACTTAATCATGGTGGATCATGGAAATGTCAATCAAAATTTATCTATGCATCTAATGGGTTGGTGTGTTATAATATAATTTTCAACATTATACTTGTCATATCATGGTGATCAGTGTACCTATTCATGAGATTTTAGGGAGTTTCTCATGCAATAACTGGAAAAAATTCCTCATACAATTGTATAAAATATTTTTCTTCCAGGTCTGTATTCACCAACCATTCTCAAGACCATTCTTAGTCTCATTCTTCAAAATGTTGTCATTGTGAAAGTAACAGAACTTCTGATTGGCTAAACCAAATGGTTTAGCCAATCAGAAGTTCTGTTACTTTCACAGTCAGGAAATCTTGAAGAATAAGACCAAGAATGTTCTTAAAAATGGTTGGTGAATACGGGCCCTAGGTTTTTTGGATAGCTATTTTTTCTGTTCTTATCATTAACCATTCACTAAATGACGATAGTTTAGACTGGTCTAAATTGAAGGTATTTGTAGACAACAATTATAATTATTATGTCTTGGATGATTAGCTCTTTACCTAAAGACAAAATTTTGGACTAGTCCAAATTGAAAGCATTTGCAGACGACAAATTAAACAAGAGTCAAAAATTGAAATTTGTTTTAGGAAGGGTGAAAACATTGTGAGAAAATAAGAAAAAAAGAATGCTGTTTCCCAGTAGTGTCTCCTTTTTCTACAATGTTTTCAACAGATTCCTTCTCAGGGTTGTTAAAAGTCAAGATTGTGCTGTAAATGGATAGATTATACCTTTTTTTTTGGCAGGATAGAAAACATAGAGGAAAACCAGCATTTTCCCACAATGTTTTCAAAAGCCTTATTCCTAAGGGCCATAAACCCTTTACCAAACAATCCCTGGTTTTTAAGACCCAGAGGAAGAAGCCTTCTGAAAACATTATGGGAAAAGAAGAAAATGCTGCTAACCAGCATTTTCTCCATTTCCCACAGTTTTCAACTCTTCTAAAGCGAAGTTTCAATTTCTGAGTCATGTTTATTATGTCGTCTGTAAATGCTTTCAATTTTGACAAGTATAAAATTTTGTGGTTTGGTGAAGAGTTAAAACTCAGGATTGTTTGGTAAAGCAATGTATCATTTTGCTATCTATTTTTTATCTAAGATTTATCAAGCTTAATATGTAGAAATTGCATTGAAACCATTATCTAAAACTCTCACTACTGAACAAATAAATAGCATTTTCTCAAAGGCTGAACATGTGTTTCCTTTGCAGGATCAAAAGACGGCTCAGTCATAATCTAGCAATGGACAGTGCAGATTGGAGATCAGACTGCATATTCTATGCAGTCTGATCTTGATCTATATTGTCCACAAAAGCACCCTGGTGTTTTCTATGGTATAGAAAGAATTAACCCTTTCCCAAACAATTACAGGTCTGGAATAGAAGCCTTTTGAAAACATTGTGGGAAAAGGAGAAAATGCTGGTAACCAGCATTTTCTCCTTTTCCCACAATGTTTTCTACCCTATCATTATAGAAAAATCATCTTTTTAGCAACTGTTAATTTGTCATCTGCAAAATGCTTTCAGTTTGGTCTGGTCCAAAATTTGCCATTTGGGAAAGGGTTAATGATGTAAATTTCAAGACATATCAAGCCTACTAGAGGACCACGTATTAATAGTGTGTTCCAGCATTTTTTTAATCAGTGAATTGTTGTTTTGCTATATTTGTAGCTGTAAAATTTAATCGAGTATATTACTGTTCAGAGAGCTTTTGCAAAACTTTTACTAGCTATTCCTTTAACCCTTTACCACATGAAAAATTCTTAGAGTTATCCAGACTGAAAGTATTTACAGATGACAACTGGAATGTGGCCCACTTTGATAGGGAAGAAAACATTGTTGAAAAATGAGAAAAGGCCGATTACCTCCATTTTCTCATCTTCTTACTATTTTTAACCCTTTACTCCATAGATACTCATTTCTACACATTGCTTGTTGGAGCCTTAGGAAAACATTGTGGCAAAACGTGAAATTGTTCGTGATGAGCAATTTCACCTTTTGACACAATGTTTTCTATGCTATCAAAAGGTGTCATTTACACATAAGAAACAGCTTCATCCTTGCTGTTATTTGGGGTCAGTTAGAGATGCCATAGAATACCTTATTGGGTAAAGGGTTAAAAAAAAGGCTTCTTCTTCAGGGTCCTTTGACTCTATATCGAACAGTAGCGACTTTTCATGATCCTGGGAAAAGAGTCTTTTGGAAACTTTGTGTAAAAATGAGAATATGCTGGTAATTATCATTTTCTCCTTTTCCCACAATATTTTCGAATCTTTCAAAGTCAGAGATCATCATATTGAAAAGATTTAATTTGTTGTCTGCAGATGCTTAGAAATTGGTCTTGTCCAAAAATTTTTCATTTAGTATAGAGTTAAACTATGCAAAACATTGTGGAAAAGAGTTTCTTACCAAACAACAAATTTTTGGACCACACCAAATTTAAAGCAGACAACATACGGTATTAAATCTTATTAATATGTTGATTTCTGACTGAAAATATTGTGGGGAAAGGTGAAAATGCTGGTCACCAGCATTTTCTCCTTTTCTCACAATGTTTTCTATAGGCTTCTAAGTTCTTTCTCAGCATTGTTAAAAGTCAGTATTGTGTGTGGTAACGAGTTAACCCTTTCCCAAACGACAAACTTTTGGACTAGACCAAACGACAAACTTTTGGACTAGACCAAGTTGAAAGCATTTGCAGACGACAGTTCAACTCTTGCTGAAAAGATGATTTCTGTCTATGATAGGATAGAAAACATAATGGGAAAAGGAGAAACCAGCATTTTCTCCTTTTCCCACAATGTTTTTAAAAGGCTACTACTCGAGACCCGTAAAAACCAGGGATTGTTTGGGAAAGGGTTAAAGTGAGGATTGTATGATACAGGGTTAATACAATATAAACATATGGTGGTGTATTGTAAATAACAGTGCTATGTAATACCTCGTTATGTGAAAGCATTTTGACAAAAGGAAAAGATGCTTGTATTTTATGTCATTTAAAACCTAGTGTGTAGGGTAAATTTAATGTAGGAAAAAATATACTTAATGTCATAATGAATAGCTAATCTGCAATGCTATGCTTGAAACTTCTACAATTATCAACACTGGCAGTGCAACCAGAAAGTAATTAAGTCTAAACTCTTTACCACACAGCAAAATCATAGACTTGTCCAAATTAAACCTTTCCCAAAATGGCAAATTTTTGACCAGACCAAATTGAAAGCATTTTGCAGATGACAAACTAACAGTTGCTTAAAAGATTATCTTTCTATATGATAGGGTAGAAAACATTGTGGGAAAAGGAGAAAATTTCCCCTTTTCCCACAATGTTTTCAAAAGGCTTCTATTTCTGACCCATAAAAAGTAGGGATTGTTTGGGAAAGGGTTAAAAGAGTTGGCAGACAATGAATTCTGTGTCACTTAAAACATGAAATTTGTAAATTTGTCTTTTATAGGAGTTAAAACATTGTGCAAAACTGAGAAAATTCTGGCTACCAGCATTTTCTCCATTTTCTCAGTGTTTTCAAAAGCTCTTTTCCTTTGGGTCGCTAAAAGTTTGGATTTTGTGGTATAGGGTTAACTCTTATCACACGGCAAAGTTTCAGATTCATCAAAATTGAAAGCATTTGCAGACCACAAATTAAATGTGGCTCAAATAATGAATTGGTTTATGAGAGAGTAGAAAACATTGTGGAAAAAGGAGAAAATGCTGATTAGTAGTATTTTCTTCTATTCCAATAATGTTTTCTAAAACTAACTCTGTCATGTTCGTAAAAAACTAGAAATATTATTGCAAAGGGTTAACTCTCTACCAAACAATCCCGACTTTTAACATCCCTGATAAAGGAGCCTTTTGAAAACATTGTGGGAAAGAGAGAAAATGCTGGTAACCAGCATTTTCTACCTTTCCCACAATATTTCCTCTCATGTCAAAGAAAAATTTCACCATTTGAGCCACACTGAAATTGTCATCTGCTATTGCTGTCAAAATGGACAAGGCTAAAATGTTGTTATCTGGTATTGACCTGCTGGAGACAACATGCATCTCTCACAGGGGCTCATCACATGACTTTGTGCTGATAGGAGAATCTGTCTTGCATTAACAACTTGTATGCAATAATGAGGCCACAAGTGTTAAGTTTTCATTGAAGTATTTCACTGACTTTAAGTTTGGGTCACATTGGCTCAAAAGTAGGTCGAAAGTAAAATCTCAGAAAACTCTATTGTGCTCTACAAAGGTATTTTAACTCATTACCAAATGACAAAATTTTAGGTTTGTCCAAATCGAAAGCATTTGCAGATAACAAAATAAAAGAGACTAAAAATTTGAAATTTGTTTTGTGAAGAGTAGAAAATATTGTGGGAAAAAGGAGAAAATGCTGGTTACCAGCATTTCCTTCTTTTCCCACAATGTTTTCTTCTTTCTAAGGGTAGTCAAAAGTAGGGATTGTGTGGTAATGGCTGAATTTTTAAACATTTATAGTACTTTTTCCAAATCTTGGCATCTATAAAGGCTCAGGCATGTTAAAAATAGGTCTAGAATAGCCCTGAATCCACTCCAGATGCTACATTTTGAATCAGATTGTCATGAAACTTCGTAGGAATTTTTTTCTTGCTGCCATATAGAACATTTTTTTAAATGGGTAACATGGAGTTAAACTATACATCATTATGCTACATCTTAGAATAAACTGTGTGTGTACCTCAAAACATCACATAACATTCTCAGAATGTTTGTAATGATATTATATCAGATGAAATTAGAAATTTGTTCACCTTTGTAGAAAGTAGGTCACCTCTCATGATATCTCAGATGAGATCAAAAATATTTTTACCTGTGTTAAGAAAAGGTCATTTGGTTCAGTTAATGGAAAATGTGTATGGTAATGGGATCACCATTTCTATCCAATGCCAATGAAACTTAAAATGTTTGTCTTTGTACAAATTTGAGAATGGTCCAAAATTATATCACTGGGTCAAATAACAGAAAAAGTTTTGTTTGCAGTGTCAAGATCTCATCTCGTACTCATTGATAAAGATACTTCATCAGGTTATTTGTCTTGTTAATACCTACATATAGGTTAAATTTGAATATAGGTCCTCATGGATCTATACTTTTGTCTCACTGTAAAGGGTTAAAGTACAGAATCCAGGCTCGAGATCCGGGCCCTTATTCACCAACCATTTTTTAAAACGTTCTTTGTCTTGTTCTCCAGAATTTTCTACATTCGTAAGTAACACAACTTCTGATTGGCTAAACCATGCGGTTTAGCCAATCAGAAGTTGTGTTACTTACAAATTTAGAAAACCTTGTCGAATAAGACTAAGAATATTCTCAAGAATGGTTGGTGAATACGGGCCATGGTGTGCATTCTAGGACCATGATCAGAGCTCCAGATAAGGGGAAATATTGTTGTTGTAAATCCATTGTTTCTCAAAACCTGTGTTGTGGGTACTCATTACAATCATCTTGTTGATTCTAATGAGTACCAGTAACATACTGTTTGGTTGAGAATAATTCATATTGTTAATTTCAAAATCAAAATCACTCCCGCTGCCCACAGCTTTGTACGATGATCCAACTGTCGCATCATTATTCAAATACAGTATCCTTTAGACTTATCCTTCAGCAGCTGTATTGTAGAATGATGAAATCTTGAAACAATCTGTAATATGTTCACCAAGGAAAGTTATATCATTGACACTATGGAGTAGTCTCAATGTTTCTCAGTTGTTTTTAATCTTTATTACTGTCAAATAAGAAAAGAAGAGGTTAATATTTTCAGAGATTTCTTTTCCTATGTTATTTTTTTTAAAGTTGCACGTTTGTCAAAATGTTCGACTTTTAGCAATGAGCTCAAGGATCTCAGGGTGAGTTAGGGGGTGTCTATAGTGGGTTGAAGAATCACACTAAAAATAAAAAATTAGATCAAAAACGTTGTACATACTTCATAAACGAGGTGCTATTACTCTGCTATTAACCCAATCGCTGTAGAACTACTTTTTCTTTGGTATGTCTGGAATTTGTTCTTTATCTTGTTTTCTTTTCTAAATGTGCTGGGAACATTTATTATCAGCCATTGTAATACTACATGCAAAACTGCTACATCCATATGCATGTACATGAAGTTGCATTTATGAATGTGAATATGTAGATGTACATGTATTAATCCTATACAGGTGCATACTAAATCTTTACCACACGTGAAATTGTAGACTTCTCCAAATTGAAAGCATTTGCAGATGACAATTCGAATGTGTCTCAAATAATGATATTTGTCTTTGACAGGTAAGAAAACATTAAGGGAAAAGGAGAAAATGCCGGTTAACAGCATTTTCTCCTTTTCCCTTGATGTTTTTAAAAAGCGTCTTTGTCAGGGGTCATTAAAACTTTGGATTTTGCGATAAGGAGTTAAGTATTTTTTGTCCTTGTATTCAGCTGTTTTATGAAAACACATTAGGGAAAGGAGAAATTGCTTGTCAAAAGCAATAGCTATTTTTCTCATGATCTTTTATTGTTTTACTCACCATTGAAGAATGCGATTCCAGTCTGTCTAACAATAGCATATACATCAATGGGCTATAAAACGTTGACATCCACTTATACATGTCCCGTAGGTGTATATAGATTCTTGTTGCTTATTTATTAATTTGTTCCAATGCCTAACACATTTAAAAGTTGTCTTCAGCTTATTAAATCCTTTATGTACAAAGTCTAATTGTTACAAGTAAGAATTTATGAGAATATATTCTGTATTAAAATTTTAAATTTTTTACCTGTAGTTCTCTTTCTTCATTCAATAAGATTTTGCCTCAAATTGTGATTTCCAACGGTATTTGCAAAAAGACTTACCATTAACAATTACTGTCAAATAAGAAAAGAAGAGGTCAATATTTTCAGAGATTTTTTTAAGTCGCATGTTTGTCAAAACTGTCTAAAAATAGAATGTGTCTCCCGTTTGTGTCAACCTGGGCCGTAGTAAATCTCTAATTTCTCTCGTTGTCGGACGGTTTTCGACTACTGGGGTTTTATGAATGAAAATTAAAAGGCTTTGGGAGTATAAGGATGATTTTTTTGCACTTTTGTAAAATTTTCGTCCCAAAATCTGAAGGGCCACCTTTTAGCCTTTAGCAGACGGCAAATTTTCAGCTGTGTTCAAACTGAAAGCATTTGCAGACGACAATTTCATTGTCGCTCAAATGGTACAATTTTTATTTTACAGGATGGAAAACATTGTGGATAACAGAGAAAATGCTAGTTCCCAGCATTTTTCTTTTCCCACATTGTTTTCACAAGGCTTCTTTCTCAGGGTTGTTAGAAGTCGGCATTGGGTGGCAAAGAGTTAAAAGTAGTTATATTAATTGCTAATTATGTTATACATTTACTTGTACAACACAATCTCAAGTTTTAACGACGCTTAGAACATAACTTTTTACAAACATTGTAGGAATGGGAGAAAATGCTAGTAAGCAGCAATTTCTCCTTTTCCAACAATGTTTTCTACCCTATCAAAGATGTACGCTGTTTTTGAGCCATGTTTCAATTTCTGTCTGCAAATGGCTTTTTTCAGTATAATTTACTAGCAGTTAATGCAATTTAAACAGCTTGGGTCATAACAGCTGCCAGTGCACCTATGCGTTTCTTGGCTTTCTCACACCAGTGACCAGTACTGACACAACTTTTTTTCTAAACCAGGCATCTGAGGTCAGAGGCAATAAATCACATAAAGGACAGTTTGCTGAATAGGGTATTTTTGCCACACAATGAAGACCTAACGACGGAGAAAATGTTGGTTACCAACATTTTCTTCTTTTCCAACATTTTTTTCTATTCTTTCAGAAACAAATTGAACTACATGTATCTGAATGTCGAATTCATTATCTGCAAATGCTTTGAATTTGGACTGGTCTAAAATTCCCTTGTGTAGTAATGAGTTAGAGTATGCTCATGAATTGATTCGTCCCCTATCAGACATTAAACCAAATACATGTAGTAAGAATCTGCTGAAGCAAATTAAAAATTGGTACTTATCTGTAAATCAAACAGTCTAATATGGTGAAAAGGTTGAAAAAAAATGTGAACTTGCTTATTACAGGCAATTTACCCACTTCTCACAAAGTTTTCCTTCTTCAGCAGGCTAGTAAAAATTTTCCATTTAAAAATAAAATTGTAAAAGTGCAGATCAAGTATTAGTTGTTGTTTCTACTTCAACTGTTGCTGTTCATGATTTTGGACATTCCAACAAGTTTCCTTAGTCATGCACTGAATAACAATATGGCATGAATGATAAGTAGATCAGAAGGAAGACCATGCTGGAAATTTAAACCAGCGGTACCAACTTCAAGTCTTTGAGTATCTTTGCAAGCCAAGACTGATGATTCACTACGTAAATCTACCCTTGGCAGATCGAGCTTGATTTTTACATTCACTCGATACGCTTTTTCATTGGATGCAGCCGGCTCTAGCTGCAACGAATGAAATCACTCGTAGCATTTCATCTTTGATAAAGATAAAACAAGGTCTCTACCTTTCGAATAGAAGGTAAACATGGAAACCCACGTGGATGTCTGCTTATCGCTTCATGTGTATATGTATACGGTTTGTAAAACGATATCTCATTTGCTTTTTGAAATATGATGTAAAGGGGGGTAATAACCAACATCTAATAGAGGGCGCATCGCAGGAATCTCGAAATAGGGCTCAATCAGCCAAGGTAAGATCCACGTAGTGATCATAAACTTGGCTCGCGAAGATGGTCTTTGAGCTACAAACTCCGTAAAAGGCATTGGAAAAATTTTTATTAAGCACATTATTTGGTCTACAAGGATTTTGAGGTGTAAAACCTCAAAATTATACTAAAACTGGTTTTCAGTACTTTAAGATACCTTTCAAGAATTTCACAACTGTTACGGATTGATATGATAGAAAACATTGGTTAGAAGCACTTTCTCCATTTCCACAAATGTCTTTAATGGCCTCTTCCACAGGGTCATAAAAACTTGAGATTGTTTTGGAAAGGATTAATATCATTTATTCAAGTCTTGTTTTCTGCTTGTGCTCATGTACTAGATTTTATCTTTGTTTAGCCACCAACAAATGAGCTGTGCTTTGGCAAAAGGGGGCTTCTTGCATCCTCGTGATGGATTATACCAAGCAAGACATAAATAATTATTGATCCATAGACCGATCCTTTGATGTACAGAAAATTGACCAATGGCGAAAGGTTTCAGCCCAGGTCAGCTTGTGAAGGCTGCACAGGCTGACCACCTGTACAGGCTAACCTAGGTCTATACTGTTTGCAGATCAATTAAAGCACCTTTTTACTTTTTTTAGAGTCAAGTATAAAGGAAACATGTGCAAAGAAAATAATAAGATCTGTAGCTGGCACAAACCCACTGCCTTCAGTGCGTCAGCACTTTGATTTGTGATCGGTACTATCAGATCTCAAGCTAGGATTTCAAGTTCAATACCCATGGCAAGAACGATCCCAAATAAAACTTGAAGCCTCAAATGTAGATCAAACCCAAGACTCCTGGCTTACCAACCCTTCTATTTCCTCATAGATTGGCAAGACCGTACACAATATGAATTTCTCCTTTTCCCAAAATGTTTTCTACCCTGCTTTGAAACAAATTTTCAATGTTTGATTTACTTTTGTCATCTTCCTGTGCTTTCAATTTCGACCAGTCTAAAATTTTATTTATCAAACAATAAAATTTTAGACTGGTCCAAATTCGAAAGAGTAGCAGACAACAAAATAATTGTGACAGAAAAATTGAAATTTGGTTTGGGAAGGGTAGAAAATATTGTGGTAAAAGGAAATAATGGTGGTTACCAGCATTTTCTCCTTTCCTCACAATGTTTTTAAAAGTCTTCTTTCTAAAGGTCATTAAAAGTGAGCATTGTGTGGTAAAGGGTTAAGACAAATGGTTTCATGTATTTACTCAGTGTCCAAAGCATGCATGGCTGGGGATTTGTTGTTATTGTCAACCCTCGAATTTTGTACCCCACTTCATCTTGGCTCAATTTGAAAGCAAATGCAGACGACAATTTAATTGTTACACAAATTAGAGACTTTTCTTTGAAAGGGTTAAAAACATTGTGGGGAAAAGTAGAAAATCTTGGTCACCAGAATTTCGTCCTTTTTCAACATTGTTTTTAAATCCTTTTTCTTGGGTACGGACATCATAAAAAAAGTATTGTATAATGTGGTTAAGGGTTAACTGCACGAAATTCTGACTTTCATGAAACCTGTTCCTTTCCCCCCTTTTGTGTCCAGTGTGATGGGGTTGGGCGTATCTGGATGAATCTATTTATGTTGAATGGGTTTAACACTTTCACAATGTTTCAAAAAGGCTTCATTAACATGATTTATAAAATTTACTTTAAAATTTGTGAGGATTAAGAAGTCAGTCCATTTAACTTAGAAGGGTCCATTTATTATTTTGCAATGCCTGTATATTCATATTAAATTCTACCCCTGGAACAGTTCACTCTATTAAATAAATCTTCTTCCAATTTCTGACCTTTCAGACTACAAAAAAACTTGGACTTGGCCAAATTCTAAGCTTTTGACATTAAAAAATTGGAAGAGTCCAAAAATTAAAGTGAAGTTGGAAGAGTCCATTCTTTCAAAGTTTACAGCTTACTTTTCATTGAATTTGGAAGAGTCCATTATATTCATTTATAATTTTTTTAAAGATGGAAGAGTCCATTTTACTTTTTGTCTGGTCTCACTTTCCACAGAAATTGGAAGAGTCTATTATTTATTTTCAGGTTTTTTTTTTCAAATATGGAAGAGTCCATTTTACTCATCTTTTGGGGTCTCATTATTCATTCAATCTGGAAGAGTCGATTTCATTTTGCATAAGTTTAAGTACAGAAATTATTGAAATTGGAAGAGTCTATTCTAGCTTTTTTCAATTCCATTGCTTTTCATTGAATTTGGAAGAGTCCATTATATTCATTTATAATTTTTCTAAAGATGGAAGAGTCCATTTCTCTGTTTGTATGGTCTCACTATCCACTGAAATCAGAAGAGTCTATTATTTATTTTCAGATTTTTTTTTATAAATATGGAAGAGTCCATTCTTCTTATTTTTGGGGGTCTCATTATTCATTCAATTTGGAAGAGTCGATTTCATTTTGAACAAGTTTTAGTATAGAAATTATTGAAATTGGAAGAGTCCATTCGAATTTTTTTCAACTCCATTGCTTATCATTGAATTTGGAAGAGTCTATTCCATTTAAATGCAGTTTCTCATCATTCTTTGAATTTGCACAAGCCCATTCCATAGAAAAATTTTGTGTCTCTTACAATTTCTTAATTTAGAACAGGCCATTATCAATTTTTTGTTTTTTTTTTCACCTTTGAAGTTGGAAGTGTCCATTTTAAATTTATTTTGTTGACTTGGAATTCATTGAATTTGGAAGGGTCCACTTAATTTTATCTGACATTTTCTTTAAAATCAAATATTCTGGAAGAGTCCATTTAATATTCTAGTTCTCATACAACTCATTGAATTTTGGAAATTCCATTTCATTACCCAGTGAATGAATTTGGATAAGTCTATTCAATCATGTTTAAGACCTCTTACAATTCACTGAAATTGGAAGAGTCCATTTATTTTCCTATTTTGTAAATACCATCCCAGTTGCCTTTTTTCCCGCTTTGAAAAAATGATGTTTCAATTTCTTAGATTTGGATGAGTCTACTTATTCTGGATTTATTTTTCTCTCTCTGTCTCTCTTTTTTAACCCTTCTCATGGTAGCTTGTAAACGTCTGATATTTGGACAAACCACTTACTACACTGTAAAATCTTAGACTTGCCCACTTGGAAAGCATGTACTTATGACAATTAACCATTTACCACACAATGACTTTTAATACCCCTGAAAGAGAAGACTTCTGAAAACATTGTGAGAAAAGGAGAAAATGCTGGTTGCCACCATTTTCTCCCTTTTCCCAAAATGTTTTCTATCCTACGAAAGAGAAATCTTTTTATAAGAGCCACATTGAAACTTTCATCAGCAAATGCTTTCAATTGGGACTGGTCTAAAATTCGGTTGTGTGGTAAAGGGTTGAAAATATGCTTCAAAGATGTAAAGCTTTTTGGAAATGATGGAAAACATTGTGGGCGAAGGAGAAAATACTGTTTAAGAGATCTCCTTTTCCATCAATGATTTTTAAACCTTTCATCATGGTTGGAAAAACACAATGACTGTAATGGATTAGTTCATTTTGGAAAAATAAGACATAGTGCATTTCATTGCTTTCTTTGCAGTGTGTTTATTTTAGAATGTGAGTGAATGTCAAATGTTTGTTGGGTCAGTCCAAATATTTTCCCTTTATACCTTCACAACACAACACCAGGTTTTCACAATTTCGAAAAAGAAGACTTTGGAAAATATTATGGAGAAAAGGAGAAAATGCTGCATATTCTCCATTTTCTCAAAATATTCCCCCCCCCCTTCCTCAGTGACTGAATTTCATTGTTTGATTCATGTCAATTTTGTTACTGCAAGTGCTTTGAGTTTGGACAGGTCCATAATGTTGTCTTCTAAGAAAGATATAACTGTGTATACATATATTGGATAGGTCCATTTCATTATTGTGTGCCTGACAAAATATTGCGACATGCTTGCAGTTTGCATTTTTCATATTACAACGATGTTTTCAAAAGAATTAAAAAAAAAATACGTCTCCACCTGTCACAACACTTTCTTTGGCTCTGTAACTTAATTTCTGAGTTAGATTCATGTGCACTTTGTCATGTGGAAGCGATTTGAGTTTGGGCAGATCCATAATTTTGTTGTCTGGTAGATATAATTTTAACCCTTTACCCCAAACGAAAAAATTTTAGACTGGTCAAAATTGAAAGCACTTTCAGACAAGAAAATAAACATAACTCAAAAATTGAAATTTGTTTCCAGCAGGATAGAAAACATTGTGGGTAAAGGAGAAAAAGCTGGTTACCGGCATTTTCTCCTTTTCCCACAATGTTTTTAAAAGGATTTTATCTCAAGGGTCGCAAAAGCCAGGGATTGTTTCGGAAAGGGTTATGATATTGGATAGGCTGGTGACCCCATTATTCCCTTTTCCCACTATGTTTTTAACCCTTTATCACACAATGACGACTTCTAACGACACTAAGGAAGCAGCCTTTTGAAAATATTGTGGGAAAAGGAGAAAATTCTGGTAGCCAGCATTTCTCCTTTTCCTATAAAATTTTCTTCTGCATCAAAGCAGAATTGCTCCATTTACGCCACTGTGAATTGCAAATTCTTTCAGTAAACCGCCCAATCCCCCCCCCCCCAATTACCACGCCGCGAAAAGTGTGGAAAAAGGAGAAAGTGCTGGTTACCAGCATTTCCTCATTTTCCCTCAATGTTTTCAAAAGGCTTCTTCCTCAGGGTCGTTAATAATCGTCATTGTGTGGTAAAGGGTTAAAAAACACACTTTGTCTTTGATAGGATAGTAAACATTGTGGGAAAAGGAGAAAATGCTGGTTACCAGCATTTTCTCCTTTTACCACATTTTCAAAAGGCCTTTTTCTCAGGATTGTTAAAAGTTGGGTTTGTGTGGTAATGTATTTATTAACCTATATCACACAAAACCTCACCAGGCAGTGTATTAACCCATTACCACACAAGCCCTGTTGTTGAGGACCCTGAGAAAAAAAGTAGTTAGAAAATATTGTGGGAAAAGGAGAAAATGCTGGTAACCAGCATTTCTCCTTTTCCTGCAATTTTTTTCTACTCTTCAGAAAACAAATTTAAAATGTTCAGTCACTTTTATTTTGTTGTCTGCAAATACGTTTGATTTGGACAAGCCAAAAGTTTTGACATTTGGAAAAGAGTTAAGGTAAGACCTGTGTAATGCAATTCCGGTCAACATGGGCCACAAATTCTAATTGGTTGATAAATAATGATAAATCAAGATTTATGCAGAAATATGTTTTATGTGATATAGAATCTCACATTCTTGTTACCATTTCTATCAAACAGGTTGGCTAAAATGTATTTGACACTTACCAAGGCTTAGGTCATTCAATTTCATTAAACTTGTTTAATAATCAAAGCGTTGAAAATGCTGAAGTGGTATTTATCGAGGATGCCATATGGCATTGATAATTTGAAAGAAGAAAGAGACATGTTATTCAAATATAGGCTTGAAAGTCAGCCTACTAAGCAAATGGATACCTTTTTTTTTGGTTGAAGGGAGACTGCTCATAACAAAATTCGGGTTCCTTTTGGACACAAGTCAGGGGTAACTTCTCTTGACAGTTGTATGCATGATTGATAGAGAGAGAAACCATGTGAATATCGAATAAAATTAAATTTGTACCTGAAAATTATGTTTTTGAAATATCCTTGACTGTTAACATTAATTTTCATTCCAAACATTACAATCAATTATTTCGATCTATAAATATTCATGCCCAATCAAATGGAGTAGCGCGCAATCATGGGATTAACAAGCCATGGGACGAACTGGTTTTGGAACGAAAAAGCCCGGGACCAAACTACCAGTAGACAAATTTTGTAAATATAGAAATCTATGAGCAAGTGAAGCTATTTTCAGTCAAAAATTAATACTTTCAAGATCGATGGCCTGGCCCAGCATATTTCAATATGCCATTTCCAATTACATAGTAATTGGTGAAATGCTTTTCTCGAGTCAAATTTCAATCTAACTTAAGTAATTTTTATTAAAAACTCTGGTTGCCGTGACACAATTATACCCTTGAAAATATTCACACTGCTTAATCATTCAGTGGCTCTGCCCAGGTGGCTCAGTGGTGAGCGTGTCGGACTGATGACCTGATGGTTGTGAGTTGGATATCCGGTTGAGGCGAACTTTCTTTCCGGCATATTTTTGCCTCTCACCTCCGCAGAAGCATGTGAGAAAAGTAGTCGGTGGCTTTGGAAAGAAAGTTGTGTTAGGACCGGTGTGAGAAAGTCAGGAAGCACATGTGCTTCATCGATTGCCATGATATGACCTTAACTGTTAAGGTGGCGTTAAACTCCAATACAACCAACCAACCAATAATCATTCAGCGACAACCGATTACAGTGCTTACAGCACTTTGATAAACTAATTTGGTAGGGCATAGCAATGAAATCATTTCCCATTTAAAGAGAAGATGCTTAACCCTTTACCCCATGAGGCATTTCTATGGTACCTCTAATTGACCCTAAATAACAGCAAGGATGGATCCATTTCTTATGTGTATATGACACCTTTTGATGGCGTAGAAAACATTGTGGCAAAAGGTGAAATTGCTTGTCATGAGCAATTTCACCTTTTGCAACAATGTTTTCCAAAGGCTCGTACAAACAATGCATAGAAATGAGTATCTATGGAGTAAAGGGTTAAAACATATTTGTTACATGAAAAATAAAATGAGTATTTCTCAGAATAAAGAATACTTATTCCGTAAAGAGGAAAAGAACATTTTTTTTTTCCAAAAGAAAGTGGAAAACAGTCATTTGCGTATAATTCTAAAGAATAAACTAATATACAAGTACAACATACTCTAGAACATGGTACATAAAAGAACATAAGAGGTAACAATAAAATCTTTACTCTTTCTAACAATTTCTGGAAGCACAAAATTTTATTACTAATTCTTTACCAAGCAACTTGATTTGATTAACTCTTTACCAAACAACAAAATTTTAGACTTGTCCAAATTGAAAGCATTTGCAGACGAAAAAAAAAAAACCTGCCTCAAATAATGAAACTTGAATATAAAAGATTTGAAGACATTGAGGGAAAAGGAGAAAATGCTGGTTATTTTCAGAAGGCTTCTTCTTCTGGGTTGTAAAAATCAGGAATTGTTTGGTAAAGGGTAAAAGCAAACAAGCATTTGCAGACAACAAAATACATGTAGATCAAAGGATAATTTCTGTATTTAAATGACAGAAAACATTAGGAAAGGCTGGCAATCAGCATTTTCTCCTTTTCTACCATTATTTTCAAAAGTTTTTTTTTAAAATCTTTGAATCTTTGAAACGGTGTTTCAAGTTTTAACAACCCGTAGGATAAGACCTTTGTAAACAGTGTGGTAAAAGGAGAAATTGGTGTTCTTTCTTTTTTTAATTTTGGAATCAGCTATTTTGTCGTCTGCACAAGCTTTCAATATTGGCAAGTCTGAAGTTTTGTCATTTGGTAAATGTTTAATCAAATAAGTGGGACAGAATCATTTTTCAGACATTTTTCTACTAGATTTAACTCTTTAACGCATTATTCCGACTTTTAACATCCCTGAGAAAGAAGCCTTTAGAAAACAGTGTGGGAAAAGGAGAAAATGCTGGTAACCAGCATTTTCTCTTTTCCCACAATGTTTTCTACCCTTCCTAAATTAATTTTAATTTTTTGATTCATATTCATTTTGTTGTCTGCAAATGCTTTCAATTTGGACCAGTCTGTAATTATATCGTTAGGAAAAGAGTTAATCAAATAGTTAGGATTGAATCATTTTTCAGAAGTTTTTGTTATGGAATTAAGTTAATTAAATATTATGTCTTATCACAATTTTAGAGCATTTATATATTTAGATATCCATGATAGGAATCAATTTTCTATTTGAACAGTATTGACATCTTGAGCAGAACAAAAATTTTAGTATGGTGGCCTAAACTTTCACAAACAACATGTGGAAAATAGATTTCTGAATATCTTAACCCTTTACCACACAATGACAACTTCTAATGCCCCTGAAAGAGAAAGCTTTTGAAAACATTGTGGGAAGAGGAGAAAATGCTGGTCACCAGCATTTTCTCTTTTTCCCTTAATGTTTTCTACCCTATCAATGAAAAATCATATGATATGAGCCACACTGAAACTTTCATCGGCAAATGCTTTCAATGCGGCCTGGTGTAAAATTACGTTGTGTGGTATAGGGTTAAAAAAAGACAATTTAGACCTACGTTTAGACATCTTGACACGGTCTGATCTTAAATCTAAATCTTTTGCAACTCGATTTGTTATAGGCACTTTGAGGAAAAGTTACATGTGAAATATGTTCCATCACCAATTTTTTGCAGAATTTCACAGTCGAGTAATAGAGTCCTCATCTTCATAAGCAGGCCTAAGGGCAGAATCTTCCATTGTGAAACCCGACCTTGGTGCAATTTTCTCCTTAAGATCGAGGCCTGTCTCTGCATCAGCTTTTGCCTTCCTCTGTGCATTGTCGTACAGTGGATCTCCTCTCCTTGCCTGTTTACTTATGTCAGACCCTTTTTTGATGACATCATAATCATAATCAGGATACGGCTCACGTGATCCGTGAGCCCCATATGAGACCTGGGGCCTTGGGATACCTTGTTGTTCAAACATGGCAACATCTATACGTTGGCCGTCTTCAGTCTGATGATATGCTGACTCTCCCGAAAGACCCTGGGGGTTGAAGGGGCCACTTCTTCCAGCGTAGTCACGCCTTGGGCTTCTACGCGGGTCTTCAGCATCAACATAAGATGGATTAGGTTGACCTGCTAACTGTTCTGAGCTGTCAGCACTAGAGCTGCTATCTGCAATGTGCTTTGGTTTTGTCTCTTTGTACTTTCTTCTATATTCGTTAGACCTGTAATTAAAAGTTCCATAGATGAGGGTATTCTATAATCAAGATTGATCTTAGGACTAAAACACTATTAACTCCTTACCAAACGACAAAATTTTGGACTTGTCCATATTAAAAGCAACTGCAGATGACAAAATAAATGTGACTGAAAAATTGAAATTTGGTTTGAGAAGGGTAGAAAACATTGTGGGAAAAGGAGAAAATGCTGGTTACCAGCATTTCCTCCTTTTCCCACAATGTTTTCAAAAGCTGTCTTTCTTAGGGTCATCAAAAGTCGTGATTGTATGGTAAAGAGTTAAACTTTGTGGGAAAAAAGGCGATATTTTCTGTTGCAAGCAACTGCTCATTTTAACACAAATTTCACCAAGAAAGATGTATAATTTTCTTTCATTGATTTTTCCATTGTAGTACTCTAATTGTAGAAAAAAGAAAAGATAGATATTTACATGCAGATGACATTCAGTATAGCCGAAATATCGGAATCACCCTTTTCAATACAGTATTTCACCATGTTTTTTTTTTCAAACTCTGGCGGTAGCGTCTAATAAACCTGGTATGATTATAAGTACACCCTTTAACCCTTTACCACAAAATCCCGACTTTTGACAACCCTGAAAAAGAAAGCCTTTGAAGACATTGTGGGTAAAGGAGAAATTGCTGGTAACCAGCATTTTCTTCTTTTCCCACAATGTTTTCTACCTTTTCAAAATCAAATTTAAATTTTTGATTTACATTTATTTTGTTGTCTGCAAATACTTTCAAATTGGACTAGTCCAAAATTTCATCGTTTGGGAAAGAGTTAAACAGTCTTATGTTTTAACAACCCTGAGGATAATGGCTTACGATAACAAGGTGGGAAAAGGAGAAAATGCTGGTCACCAGCATTTTCTCCTTTTCCAACATTGTTTTCCACTCTTTTGAAGACAAAACCCATTGGTTGAGCCAGGTATAATTTGTCACCAACAAATATTTTCACTTATCATACAGTAAAGAGTTTTATCACATAACCTCCCTTGTTTTCAGTGTAATATACCCATTACAAATTTTCTTTTATTTCATGCTTTCCAATAGGATATCGAGAAATAGCAGTGAAAATATTTTTTGATCTTACACTGGTACGACCAGTGAAAATACCGATTTTCACATTCTTGTTGCCTCGGTAAATTACATGTGCCTAAAAACCAGATGGGAAATATGGCGTCATATACATTACATTTCTCGCGCTTGAGGTAATATTGTAATGCGTTGCTATGCTGGAGGGATACACCAAGGGGAACAACAGAAAATAACTGGACTGAATTTTGATAAAGCTCCTCCCAGAAAGGGTTAAAAGCATGAAATAAATAGAATATTTGTTTTTTTTTTGGTGAAAGATCGAAATTTATTTCATCTCGTGAACACCACTGGTAATATTTTCATGAGTGGCTATGCCACTCAATATTACCGATGGTGTCCACTTGATGAAATAAAATTCGATCTTTCACCGAGAAAAGACAAATATCCTCTATATCTTAGACACATTCGTTATCACAAATGTGTGACATCATTTTTGACATCGTTCCGTATGTATGGAAGTGAAAGGGATTTTATAGATATTACCATGGGTGCATTTACAGATATTTTTGCATTTTCTGATCTATAATTTGTGAATACCGTTACGTGAGAATCTGGCATTCATAGGCACTTCAGATGAATTTTATTAAAACTTGTCACAAAAAAATGTTATTAACTCATTACCAAACGACAATATTTTAGGCTTGCCCAAATTGAAAGCATTTGCAGACGACAAAATAAAGGTGACTGAAAATTTGAAATTTGTTTTGTGAAGGGTAGAAAACATTGTGGGAAAAGGAGAAAATGCTGGTTACCAGCATTTTCTCCTTTTCCCACAATGTTTTCTAAAGGCTTCTTTCTCAGGGGCGTCAAAAGTAGGGATTGTGTGGTAATGGGTTAAGCTCGCCAAAATCTCTCATAAACTTAATCTCTCTCTTTTCTATAAACACCCTAAATCAGATTATCTTTTTTATCTCAAAGGCAACTCAGGTCAGGTCCTATATGTACTATCTACATATCAAGAGACTTACTTTCTCAGTTTGAATGCCATTACTATCACTGTGAGTAGCAGAAGTCCTCCCAGCACAGAGGCCACTATAATGACAATCATAGTTGTATTGTCATCATCGTCATCATCATCATCAGTTTGACCACTACCCAGCCCATCAGTGGCTCCAGATGAGGGAGTGGTTGTTACAGGTTCAGTTGTAGTCTGACTCACTGATGTAGTCTCGTCTGCAGTGGTGGTTGTAACTGCGGCCGTTGTGGTGGTTACAGGAGGAGTGGTGCTTGTTGTAGTTACTGTAGTGGTTGTTGGTTGTACAGTTGTTGTAGTTGGCTGGGTGGTTGGTTGGACAGTTGTGGTTGGTTGGACTGTAGTGGTGGTAGGAGGGGCTGTTGATGTGGGCGGAGCTGTGGTTGTTGTTGGTTGGGCTGATGTAGTTGTGGGTTGAGCTGTGGTTGTGGGAGCAGTGGTGGGAGGAGCTGTGGTTGTTGTGGGCACAGCTGTGGTTGTTGTCACTGTGGTTGTTGTTGGGGCTGGACAAGTTGGTGCTTTGAAGTAGAAAACAAATAAAATGAAATATGGATTACTAGCATAATGGATAGTTGAAAAACAAAAGGTAATTCTTTACCACACAATCTGGACTTTTAACTATACTGAAAAAAGACTTTTGAAAACCTTGTGGGAACAGAAAAAAATGCCCGTAATCAGCATTTTCTCCTTTTCCCACAATATTTTCTACCCTTCGGTAAACAAATTTCATTGTTTAAGTCATGTTTATATTTTTGTCTGCAAATGCTATCAATTTGGACAGGTCTAAAGTTTGGTAATTTGGTTACATCTCTTGGTCCTGCATTTTACAGTTCATGAAATATTTCAGGGAAAGGTTCAAAAATTGATTACTGCAAGACTAAGAAAGTTGTCTACAGAAGTAAACAAAGGAATTGAGAGTATCAAGAGGAACTTACATATCTTGTACTGCCAAACGTTACTAATGGGATCACATAGGTAGCAACCGTCGGCAGGATTGAAAATACCTGGTCCGTAACACTGGCCATCTATTACACAACTTACAGGCTGAAAAAACAGTTATTAAAAGATATAACATGTATGTCTGCAGTATTTATGAGTAAAAATAAATAGTGCTGGTTTTACAGGACAAAAAAATCTACTTGATCCTTTTTCTTCAAATATTTTCACGTTGCAGATGTCAAACATTGCTCAAAAAGTTTCCTCTATGTTTAAACTCACCACTTCCTGTGGCTAATGCTTTGAAAAATTGTGTCAAAATAAATGATATACTATGTATGATAGGAAAATTATGCTATAATTTATTATTTTCAAAAATAGTTAACCCATATTAACCTTTTACCAAACAATTCAGGATTTTAACGAGATGGGAAAGAAGCCTTTTTAACTCATTACCTCACGACAATATTTTAGGCTTGTCCAAATCAAAAGTATTTTGCAGACAACAAAATAAAAGTGACTGAAAATTTGAGATTTGTTTTGTGAAGGGTAGAAAACACTGTTGGAAAAGGAGAAAATGCTGGTTACCAGCATTTTCTCCTTTTTCTACAGGCTTCTTTCACAGGGGTGTCAAAAGTAGGGATTGTGTGGTAATGGTAATGGGTTAAAACAATGTAGGAAGGAAAAGGTGAAAATGCTGGTAAGCAGCATTTTCTCCTTTTCCCACAATTTTTCATCCTTTCAAAGACAAATCCAACCATTCTAGTTACATTTGACTTGTTGTCCTGCAAATGCTTTCAATATGGACAAATTGATAATTTCAGTCATTTGTTAAAGATTTAATGCTGATTTCCAGATTATACATGGATGTTGAAAACTTATCAGCTTTTGGCTTGTTTCAGAGTTACATGTAATCAGAGCTACTACTAAAGGTGATGAATACCCCCACTGGATCAATGTAAAGAAATAAGCTTTTTTTTCATAGAGATGCACAATGCTTTAGTCCAAAGTGTTAACTCTTCACCACACGACAAAATTTTAGACTGGTTCATACTGAAAGCATTTGCAGGCGACAAAATAAAGGTGACTGAAAATTTGAAATTTGTTCTGGGAAGGGTAGAAAACATTGTGGGAAAAGGAGAAAATGCTGGTTGCCAGCATTTTCTTCTTTTCCTACAGTGTTTTCAAAAGGCTTCTTTCTCAGGGGCGTCAAAAGTAGGGATTGTGTGGTAATGGGTTAAGAGACTATTACACAGCTAATGAAAACTGAAACAAAAAAAGTTCAAGGGGAGATAATTCTGTAACACATTGCAGCAGGGTCATAAAAATTGCACATGCAAAACTACATATATATAAGGACACAGTGTGTAAATTTGAGTTCAGTACCTGAAAAACTCTTTTAGTATTTTGCTGGACAATTTTGTGTCTATGGACAGACAGACAGCCATGGCGATTACAGTATACCCTGCTTGCTTTCACGGTGTGTGTATGGGGGGGATTTTATAAAAACAGATGATGGATCAGAATTAATTTCAAAGTCTGGTCAGGGACATTATGTTTTTATAGCATCTAAAAAATGATGCAGGTAAACTTCTAGTGCACCTTCTGAAACTGTTTTTTCTGTTTCCTTACAACTGGAATGATGTTCAAATTGCCTGTTATGATCCTTGAGCTACAGTATCCCCCCCCCCACCCCCCCCCCCCCCACCCCCCTTTCTCAATTCCTTTGTTACATGCTCCACAGCTATAGAGATAAAGAATGCCAACTGATCTATAATCTTTCATCCTGCTGTAAACATTCTGTTATATCAAGATGATAACATTATCACAAAAAAAAAGACCCAAAAGATCTTTTGTTGAAGATCAAACTAATCAACTGATTGCCACACAATCCCTACTTTTGACGACCTTGATAAAGAAGCCTTTAGAAAACTTTGTGGGAAAAATAGAAAATGCTAGTAACAAGCATTTTCTCCTTTTCTCACAATGTTTTCTAATCTTCACAAAACAAATTTCAAATTTTAAGTTACGATTATTTTGTTGTCTGCAAATGCTTGTGATCTGGACAAACCTAAAATATTGTCATTTGGTAATTGGTTAAGTGTCCATGCCACAAAGGCCCCTCACAATGATGTCAAGAAAACAGAGAAAAAAGAGTAATTACCTGTAGACTACACTGGCCTTCTGTGGCATTGCAAGAGTAGCAGACTGTGTCTTGTATGATAAATAGGAAACCTTCAGACTGGGTCTCACCATCATTACTGACAGATATCAGCAAACCTGTCAAGGGTAGAGTACCAGTCACAGAACACATGACCCTGCCAAAGGTCAAGGACGTTGCCTTGGAAGAGGTTATAACTCCTGTCCTGGTATATGTACCATTATTGAACTGAAATACACAATATTTATTCATATAATACATTGCTTGCCATATATCATTAACTCTTTACAATACTTTTGATTTGGTCAAACCTAAAATTTTGTTGTTTGGTAATGAGTTAGCACGGCGGGGAATCACGTGACATAACAACAATCAAAGTACTGAAAGTACTCATGGAAGTCGATTTTAGAATTAGATTGAGTAAATGAAGAAATCGTTCCCCCTAGTCTGAAGGTGCGTTCAATTTGGATGTGACCAAAAGTTTCTCATCATGTGCAGAGTGAAATAGTAAACAAAACTCAATACTATTTAAGATGAAACAGTTAAACAAAAAGAAGAACAGAAACAAAACTTCTTTTTTTTTTTCACTTCAATTTGAAAGAAGTATCATCTTCTCGTAACATGAATCAAGTACCACAACAAAATGAATATTATGTAAAGGTAGTTGAAACAAGTAAACAGTATATTTGTGAATAAACACCTCCATCTCAAGCAGGACATGTCAATACCCTTTCGCACACAATGACGACTTTTGACTACTCTTGGAGAGAAGCAGCTTGAAAATATTTTGGCAAAAGTAGAAAACAATTGAATACTAAGTGTTACATTCTTATCCCAGTCCTGTCAAAAAGGCTCGCAAAAAGACTAGGAAGTTTAACCCATTACCACACAATCCCTACTTTTGACGCCCCTGAAAAGGAAGCCTTTTGAAAACACTGTAGGAAAAGGAGAAAATGCTGGTAATGGTTATTTCGCGCGTTTCGTTTAGAATAGCGCGAAATGATTGTCTTCGCGTAACGTAGTTCAGCACAGTGGTTTGTATTCAATGGGCCGGGGCGATGCACGTGAAACAGGTAGAGTGTGCTTTTGTATATGTCTGGGTAGACGTGTATGTTGGTCATTCAACCTGGCGACGGCAAACTGACCGCATCAAACCTAATTTTTAGCGTTTTTGAAATGAATCGGGTGGTCGCTGAGGTTGAATGAGGTCCAACATTCTAAACCTGTCACTGACAAATGGACACAGGTTTCCAGAGTTCTTCACTCAAAAGGTGTTTTTATCTCTGGTTTTTCCTGGGCGAGACGGGTTACAACATTTCTTGAAGAAGCTAGTGCGGCGCAAGAGTCATTTCATTTAGCACTGTTTTTTGTATTCCGGTATAGTAGTCTAGAAATTCCTGAAAAACAAAATACTGTTTTTCTTTGCTGCCACTTCTGTCGAATAAACGCCTCGTCAAGGCTTTCTATAACGCCTCGTCAAGGTATTGCAAAAAGAGTGTTTTGTTGTTGTTTGTCTGAGTTGAGTGAAGACCCAGCATTTTCTCCTTTTCCCACAGTGTTTTCTACCCTTCCCAGAACCAATTTCAATTTTTCAGTCACCTTTATATTGTCGTCTGCAAATGCTTTCACTTTGAACCAGTCTAAAATGTTGTCGTGTGGTAAAGAGTTAACTTCGAACTGCATAAAAAAGAAAATGTGGCTTTTATTGCATAACATTTCAAGGGACCAAAACAAAAATCTCATATTTTTCTTATATTTTCGAAACATCAAAATAAGTAATAATAGCTTGTAAAGATCTTTCTGATATTTTTTTAATTGTATGCCCTTGTAGTATGATGAACATTGAAAGTAAATTTTAATACTTCAGCTAGAGTATATTCTCATACTGTTAAATTTGTTTAATGCAGAGAATACTTCTAAGACAAATTTAGGGACTACCACTTGTATAAAGAGAAATATATGGCCCTTGAATCAAAACTTAACCCATAGCCAACTAGCCCGATTTTTAAAATTGTTCGGTATATTTTTGAAAACACTGTGTCCAAAGGTAAAAATGCTTGCGACAAGCATTTTCATCTCTGCTGATGCTTTGAGTTGCAAATAAATGAAAGTAAAAAAAGCTCAAAATCTTATACTTGATGATGATTTTTAAAAAGAAAACATGAGTACATGTATTTAGCCAACAACTTGCACACTATGTTAAAGGAATCTACAGATAAACACTGGTACATTGCAACACAATGCTTTCTTCATATAATCCAAATAGTGTCTCTTTCCAATAATGTTTATATTTATCCTTTCAGTGCCTTTTCCACTTTTTTGGCCGTTTTTTGAAATTGTCTGCTGAAATCTGGGACAATTTAATTTTTGTCTGCTCGTAACTATTTATTAAACAACAATATTTTAGACTGGTCTAAATTGAAAGCACTTGCAGACAACAAAATAAAGGCAACTCAAAAATTAAAGTTTTCTTTCAGGTAAGGCGGAAAACACTGTGGAAAAAGGAGAAATTACTGGTAACCAGCATTTTCTCCTTTTCCAACAATGTTTTCAAAAGTCTTCTATCTCAGGGTCGTGAAAACCAGGGATGATTTGGTAAAGGGTTAATTGGTTAAAGAACAGGCAAAAATAGTAAGATACAGCATGTAAACATAAAGCTAGTGGCAAAAATATAATGAACATGTATCAAAAAGTAATCAAGTGAAAATATATACACAAAAACCTGACTAGCCAGATGATGTGCATGTAAAATATCAATCTATCACTCTATCTACATAAAAAAAATTTAGTCTTGAAAAGATTTGCAAACAAGAAATGAACTTTTGCTCAAACTGTGCAGTAGCCTTTTGAAGAAAGAAAACATGGTGACCAATGGAGTAAATATGCATTACAAGCACTTTCTCGTATACCGTAAATGTTTCCGAAAGCATTCTACCTCAAGTCTATAAACTAGAGGCGCTTGAGCACCTGTATCGCTCCACAGGCCTGATTTTTCTGTAACGGTGAAGAGAAGTTTTTAACAATTACCATTCATTCCTGCATTTTAGGTCACTTTAAAAGAAAACGAGCCGTCAGAGACGGGTTATGCTCCCCGAACAAGTGCTTGTCATAAAATATAAGAAATTGATATAAATTCACTTCTTTTATCCTAGAAGAACCTGTTCATGCCCCCCAAAATTTGAAGTGAAAAGGCAATTACTATCTTAAAGATAACCAACACAAACTTGTAGAGGACAATAAGCCCAATAAGCCCCCTTTTCCCATAAGACAATATTGGATCATTGCAGTAAATACAACGGGTGTGTGGTTTGTGGCATTTTTGAAAAATAATTAAAAATTCGAAATTTCATAAAATTTTGAGCAGTCATGTATTAAATATTACATAAAACAATTTTTTACATGAAGCCCCCTTTTTCCGAAACGCAGCCTGAAATTGAGAAAAAGGAAGAGAGGTACCTGGGCAACATTCCAACAAGTTCAGATTTGAAATTTCACAAAGTTTTGAGCAGTGATAAAGAAAAATGTAGTGAAAAACAATTTTTTCCATGAAGTCCCCTTTTTCCGTGATGCAGCCTTAATTTGAGAAACCAGGAAAGACGTATTTGCGCATTAATAATTCATAGATTGCAAAAAGAAAGGGCACATGTTGAAACTTGTAAAACAAGATATAACCATGAAATGTTGACAAAAACTGAACAAGATATTAGTAAAAATTGCAATTTTGCATTAGGGCCCCTTTTTCATTTTACAAGAAACCCCCTTTTTCCATGACAGAGGGTCAAATTGAAAAACACATAAATAAAGAAACAAGAGCACATGGTGAAACTTTGAAAAAACAATATAACCATGAAGTTTAATGAAATTTTGACCAAAACTGAATGAAATATTAGTAAAAATTGGAATTTTGCAAGAAGCCCCCTTTTTCCATGACAGAACGTCAACTTAAAAAACGCCCAGATTAAAAATAGCAAGGGCACATGCTAAAACTATCCATAAACAATATAACCATGAAGTTTCATGACATTCTGACAAAAACTGAATGAGATATTGGTAAAAATTGCAATTTTGCATTAAGCCCCTTTTTTCCATGACACGGGGTCAAATTGAAAATCCGGGAGAAGTATATCGGCACCTTACCCTAAGGAGTTCATATATGAAGTTTTATCCAATTTGGTCAAAGAGTTGTGGAGAAATCGCTTCGGACGGACAGACGGACGGACAGACAGACGAAGCGGCGACTATATGCTCGCCCTTCGGGGAGCATAAAAAGCTATGAAAATGTGAGAAAAGAAGAAAATAAAAGTAACCTGCATTTTCTTAGTTTTACACAATAATTTCTACCCTTTTTGATACAAGTTTTACTAATTTGAAGATTTATTATGTTGTCTGCAACATCTTTCAATTATGGCCAGTTATAAAAATTTTATCTTCTGGTTATAGTTAACTCATTACCAAATGACAACATTTTAGCGTTGTCTCAAAATGGAAAGCATTTTGTAGATGAAAAAATAATTGTGACTGAAAATTTAAAGGTTGTTTTGTGAAGGGTAGATAACATTGTGGGAAAAGGTTACCAGCATTTTCTCCTTTTCCCACAATATTTTCTAAAGTCTTCTTTGTCAGGGATCAGTTTGATTGGATAACAAAATGCCTTATCACAACAGTGAAGCCCTGTCCCTCTTTGTACTAGGTCACCAGTAGGTCAACGAACCTTTACCAGAACTAATCAAAGTGTCGAGGTTCTCTTGTTTTATATGAAAAGGATTATAGATTATGTAAAGCAACCATCTTTAACTCTTTACCAAACGACAAAATTTGGGATGTGACCAAACTGAAAGCATTTGCAGACAACAAATTAAACATTGATGAAATGATGATTTCTCTCCTTGATAGAGTAGAAAACACTGAGGGGAAAAAGAGAAAATGCTGATTACCAGCATTTTCTCCTTTTCCAAGAGTGTTTTCTAAAGACTTCTTCTTTAGGGTCGTTAAAAGTCAGGACTGTATGGTAAAGACTTACCAGCATAGGAACTAACCTCCAATACAACAATGAAATCAAAATGAATAGTATGAGAGAAGGAATTTTTCAAAGATTTTACTTTATGCCATAAAAGGAAAATGAGTCTCCCATAAAAGCCATGTTTTTTGACGGATCTTTTTTCTTTGTAAGGAATTCTGTAGACCTCTATCTAAGGAACATTCCTGCAAAAAAATAATGCTATCCAATTAGCGGTTTGGGAGGAGAAGATTTTTAAAGGTTTTTTACTTTGGTTGCCATGGCAACCAGAATTATTCATGGAACACAGTTATTTGAAGGAATTTGAAACAGGACCACCTAAGGAACATTCCTGTAAAATTTGGTAGAAATCCAGTCCATAGTTTCTGAGGAGAAGTTTTTTTAAAGAAAAAGTTTACGGACAAAAAAAAAAATGAATTTACTTTTGAAAATCAAACAAACAAGTTAGTATGAAATTCCCACACAAAAAAAAATATTCTGGGCTATTTTTCACACATAATTTGTGTTAGTAGCAGTTAACATTACCAAACAACAATATTTTAGGTTTGCCCAAATCAAAAGCATTTGCAGACCAAAAAATAAAAGTAACTGAAAATTTGAAATTTGTTTTGTGGAGGGTAGAAAACATTGTGAGAATGCTGGTTTCCAGCATTTTCTCCTTTTCCCATACTGTTTTCTAAAAGCTTCTTTCTTAGGGTCGTCAAAAGTAGGGATTCTGTGGTAATGGGTTAACTATGTTTCCTAATAATCAGCTGCAATATGCATTAGCAATGTAAGGATTTTCTGCAGTATCTCTGCACTTTTCTTGATCTATGCCCATAGAAATTAGAATTTCTGGTGATAATGGAAATACATAATTTGAGTCACAGTTACTTTGAGAATTTTAGAGAATCACAGTGGTTCTATTATTTTCAATAGCAAATGACTGAGGAAACAAGTGAGTCAAGATAGCCCTATTTCAGTCTCCTGAAAAAGAATGTTGAATTATCATCAATGTTGATACACCAATAAGAATGTCCCAACATGTTAGTAAATAAACGGCATAAGATCAATCTTTTTCCAGATCTTACGTTGGGCCATGCAAGGTCTGAAAGAGATTAACTCATTACCCAAATGACAATATTTTAGGCTTGTCCAAATTGAAAGCATTTGCAGACCAAAAATAAATGTGAATGAAAATTTGAACTTTGTTTTGTGAGGGGTAGAAAATATTGTGGGAAAAGGAGAAAATGCGACTTACCGGCATTTTCTCCTTTTCCCCACAATGTTTTCAAAAGGCTTGTTTCCAAATGTCGTCAAAAGTAGGGATTGCGTGGTAATGGGTTAACTTGAGGACAATACTGTCAAAAGTTTAATTATCCTTTTACATCTTAGTGATTCTGTTAAAGATACTGAAAGCCAGTTTGTGACATTGCTTTTCTGGGCTTTGTCAAACAGAACTTCAGGAGCAACATGTAAATGTGCTTGTGCTAATGGTGAACAGACACACAATAGTCAAAATACCAACCCATCACAACTGTTCACCATGAGCACTAGGGATAACCTGGGAAGACTAGAGTGGATTTAATACCTTAATTTCAGTCTTTGTTTTGGTTGACACTGACATCTCGTCTCTGTATGTATTGACAACAACAATTGTTAGCTATATGTATTGACCCATTAGGTTCTTTGAACTCATCTCCCTCCACTCCCTCCAGAGTGACACCTTTAAGTCATCTGTGCCATCTTGAGATCTTAACTGTCTTGACCTGGACGTCTGTCCCTCTGACCTGCACAATCTTCACAATCTCTTCCTAAAACAGATACAAAGAAATATAACCAAATGATAGCCATACAAAAATCTGAACAGTATTTAACTTAACATTCTTCTTTTATCAAAGATGCATATTGTAGATTGATGCAACATCAAGTTATTGTCCAAAGAATTGAAGAGGGCCTTGATTGTCTAAAATTACCCTTATGCTGCTGATTTCCCACAATAGACTATTCCAGATTTGCTTCCAAATTTCAGTCACTGTAAAATTTGCCAACAGTGCAGACCAACATCAGACTGAATGGCAATGCAGGTTGATCATTGGTCTACACTATTAGCAAGTATGACCAATGTTGCAATAGGCAAGATAGGGGTTATGGCTTCCCGTTAAGCTCAGCCCGCATTTCTTTAGCTTAACTGCTTTATCCCACTTGAAAGCATCATGCTAACACATACATGTACATACCAGGTCTAACCCCTTTACCAATTGACAACATTCTAGCCTTGTCCAAATTGAAAGCAGTTGCAGACAACAATTTCAATCTCATTATCTGAATCAAATGCTGCAATTGTTCTTATGGCATAGTAGAAAATATTGTGGGAAAAGGAGGCTTCTTTCCTTGGGGTGTCAAAACTCATCACTGAGTGGTAAAAGGTTAAAGAATGCTTCACATCTTTTGTAGATGATAAAATATTGGTTTTAATGTTCAATCAAGGATCATAATCATTTCAGACAAATCTCCCTGACTGTGGCAATTGTTAAAAGCTAAAGTAGTCCGAACAGACATATCTAAAATGGTTTGCATTCTGCATCAACTCAACAGTGCCACTGGTTACCTTTAACTCTTAAGACTACCAAACAATCCCGACTTTCAACGATCCTGAGACAGAAGCCTTTTGAAAATATTGTAGGAAAAGTAGAAAGTGTGGGTAACCATCATTATCTCCTTTTCTCACAATGTTTTCTATTCTTCCCTAAACAAATTTCAATTTTTGAGCCACATTTATTATGTCATCAGCATGGCTTTCAATTTGGACCACTCTTAAATTTTGTTGTTTGGGAAAGCGTTAACTCATTTCCAAATTACAAAATTTTAGACTTGTTCAAATCTAAAGCATTTGCAGACGACAAAATAAAGGTGACTGAAAAATTGAAACTTGTTCTTGGAAGGGTAGAAAACACTGTGGGAAAAGGAGAAAACGCTGGTTACCAGCATTTTTTTCTTTTTCCTACAGTGTTTTCAAAAGGCTTCTTTCTCAGAGGCGTCAAAAGTAGGGACTGTGTGGTAATGGGTTAAGCACACATACTGTACAGCCTTTTTACCTATGCAAACACAATTTTCAAAAAACCTTTTATATCAGATTTGACTCTTTACCACACAACACAATTCAGACCGATCAAAATTGAAAGAAATTCCAAGAGACATAGTAAATGTGGCACAAGTAATAAGATTTGTCAGTAAAGGATAAGAACACATTATGGGAAAAGAAGAAAACATTGGTTACCAGCATTTTCTCCTTTTCCCACAATGTTTTCAAAAGCTTTCTTTTGTTCGGTTTTGCATGCACATTCATTTAGTTTTTTTTTTTCAATATTAATGTTTAACCCTTTTCTCTACAGAAGCAGGTATCAATTTTGCAAGATACTTGCCAGCTAAATTGAATGAATCTACTAAATATTATGTCAATTAACTTCAAAAACTTCAATACCACGACACTTTTTGTATACATTTTTTTATGGTATTCCCTTAAAAGGCTCTGTAGCCTCTTAAAGTATTTTTAGATTTTGCACCAAAAATCAAAAGAAGCATAGTGGGAATGTAAAGTGACTGGCACGTGACTAATGACTCTTAAATTCCCTAACATAACAAACATGTTATTTTCCATAAACTTCTTCTTCAGTCGCTGTGTTTGAAGCATCATTTGTGTATTTCCGGTAAGTGAGTGAGCAAGTTGCTCATCTAAAAATAGACCATGGTTCCCGTCGGTGTTGACCTGGGCCGTAGTAAATCTCTAATTTCTCTTGTTGTCGTATGGTTTTCGACTACTGGGGTTTTATGAATGAAATTTAAAAGGTACTGGGAGTATCAGGATGAATTTTAATATTTTTGTATAAATTTCGTCCAAAAATCTGAAGGGCCACCTTTAAGTGAAAGTACAAAAGCTGCAATACTTTTGACTGAGCCAATTTAAAGATTTAAATGTATATATATGTTAGATCCAGGTTGACAGCATTAAAGTCAAAATTAACTTTATGAAAGGGGAAGAATAGATCACCATTTTATATTTTTCCAACATTTCAATATACTTTCACCTTAGGGCTGCAAAATCCTAGTGCTGAAAGGTAAGTTTAAAAGAATATAAAGGTGTAAGATTTATTACACAAATGCAAACCATGTAAACTCACGTTAGGAGAATGGGCCGAAATTGTAATGGGCCGAAATTGTAATTGGACGAAATTATTATCGGTCGAAATTTCCAGTCACTGTAAGGACTGTTGACATTTGGGATTCGTTAAATATTCTTCTTCGACGAAGAGCAATACATTCAACTAGTTATGGCAGCAAATGGAATACAAATCATTCATATTTATATACTAATGTAGCCTTCTGAAACGCAGGCGTGAAGCTTTCACGAGCTTACAATCAATCAAAATGGCGACTGTAATCTTTATAAACAACCACTGACCTACTTCGTTTCTAAACAATACTTAAGGAAGGACGTAATGTCCTTCACGTTTAAAACAAAAAACACATTTCAAAAAAGAAAAAAATACATTGAACTTTACCTTTGCAGCCTTGGGTTTGTTCAGATCAAATTGTGACTTGCTTCCTTGCGTTTCACTTGCCTCCGTTTCAAAGCTGTGGTGTGGATGAAAGTCACGTTGCGCGTATGAATAAATTAGGTTACTAGCTATTCAACACTTCAGACATTCAAGCAAATATTTGTTGAAAATGTAAATGCCTTGAAAAATAAACGTGTAACAAACCAATAATTTTTTAGGGAAGAATATTAATGATGCGTTTTTAACGAAAGCTATTTTTTATGTGAACATGGGTCCGAGTGACATATCATTCATAAAATAGTGCCCGATTGGTAATCGTAAAATCTCTATTTAATGGCTCTGGTGTCACCCTGTGGTTTTTGGCCATATTGAAAATAGAGTGGAATTGGCCATCTTTGAAGCCTCACAGATCGCTTAATGGCAAAAATTTTGCTTTCCCGTCTCTTGCTGTCTAAAGTACGTCCATAGTCCTTCGAAAAAATGCATTAAAAACAACAAGTCATGTCAACCGATTGCGTTTTTCGCTAAATCTCAAAAACAACGGGCACCCTAGAATTTTCCCTCTCAAAAACACGCCATGACCCCAATTTTTTGATCCTCTAGTGACACAAAATGGTCCACTCAATATACAATAAAAATACATCTAAGTGGTCCCCCAATGCCTATATTTGAAGCAAATCTAAATTATATACCACCAAGCCCTCTTAGCCCCATACAACAGTGCAACAAAAGTGCTACTGCAAATTTTCACTTGGGAATACTACGAACCGGAAGCAGTCTAGCAGTGGTGCGACACCCTCTCAACACCTGAGTAATGCCGAATGGCTAGATTCGTCCGCATTCATATAGAAAAATATAGGATCTGTGTATTAGCAAATATTAAGATTTGATAATTATTCATTGAAATGTCATAACAGTTCAAAGAAAATATCTGTTTAGTGCAATAGTTTGACTTGTTTCATTTTTTATCTGAAATTCAATCGTTTTATATGTTTAAATGCTTGAATTTCATAGAACTTTTTTTTCGCTGGTTGAATATTGGTGTTGTTGGGTGATTTCCCAAATGCCTGAGCGTTCACATAGGAAGACCGATTACTGACGTAATCGACTTCCAAAAACAATGACCCGACATTTGAAGAAATTCTCCCACTTCAGGTAAGAAAATCTTCAATAATTCCGTTAATACGTGACCTATTGGAATTTGGTTTGAAGCAGAGAAGGCGGAAGGACTCCGGGGATTTGCTTGATGTGTTAGATTTTTTTAACAACACCTAATAAAAAAGTTATTGACGAGCAAACAAATTATCCAGGGTAAGAAAACTTGTTTGCTCGTCAATAACTTTTTTATCAGGTGTTGTTTAAAAAATCTAACACATCAAGCAAATCCCTGGAGTCCTTCCGCCTTCTCTGCTTCAAACCAAATTCCAATCGGTCATGTATTAACGGAATTATTGAAGATTTTCTTACCTCAAGTTGGGGAATTTTTTCAAATGTCGGGTCATTTTTGTTGTTGTTGTGTCACGTGATTCCCCACCGTGGTTAGGCCAGTTTTAAAAGGGCATAGCTCATTTCTATTTTCATATCATAGAAGAGCAATGACTAGAAAATGACAACAAACACAAATCCCTTCAAGGTAGCCAACTGCGGTTATGCTTCACAGAGGCGATATCAAATGATATCTTATATGACTTTCAGTACAGTGTGGTCTGAAAATGATTTTTCATTAAAAATTATGTCTGTATTTGTTAATTAAATACTTCACTAAGTCTTGGAATAACTTAGCAACAAAATTTTCCAAAAAATAGAAAGACAATTCCATCTGAACCATCTATTATCTTAACTCTTTACTACACGATCCCGACTTTTAACGACCTCTAGAAAGAAGCCTTTTTTATAACATTATGGAAAAAGGAAAAAATGCTAGTAACCACTGTTTTTTTATCTTTTCCCACAATGTTTGCTACTCTATCAATGAAAAATTCCATAATTTGAGCTGCGTTTCAATTGGCATCTGCAAATGCTTTCAAGTCTAACATGTTCTGTTTTGAAGATTTATCCAATATATTTAGCAAACTTACCTCAACTACCTCCTGATGACATGTTAGATTATTAGAATTCAAAAAGTTTTCTCCATAAACATATACATCAGTTTGGACTGTGTTATTTGAACCAGTTCCATCTTCTACAGAGTTGGTGGTCTCTGACAAGTATGTTACAGTGGGTGGAGTAGAGGACACAAAGGAGCAATCTTGGCCCATGTATCCAGCATCACACTCGCATGTATCTATAGAATGAAAGTCAAATACATATCATATGACATACAACTGTTCATATAAGTCAAAATTTAGATTATCTAAACTCAAAAAGAAAAGTCTACATACACTTGTTATGAAATCATACAATAATCTGGCTTCTCATAGGGACTGTAAAACCTTTCATTTGAGCAGAAGATAAATAGAGGATATTTGGGGTTTTTTTTGTGAAAGATCAAAATTTGTTTCATCTTGTGAACACCATTAGTAATATTTTCACTTGTGGTTTTGTCACTCATGAAGATATTACCAATATTGTTCACTCCATGAAAGAAATTTCGATCTTTCACCGGAAAAAACAAATATTCTATTTATTTCATGCTTTTAACCCTGTCTGGCAGGAGCTTTATCAAAATCCAGTACAGTTTTTTTTCTGTTATTCCCCGAGGCATACCCCTTCCACACAGCAAAAAATTACAATATTATGTGAAGTGCAACACATGTAAGGTAAATGACGTCATATTTCCATCTTGTTGTGAGGCAGGTGGAATTTACCTTTGCAACAAGAACTTGAAAATCAGTATTTTCACTAGACATACCTGTGTAATATCAAAAAAATATTTTCACTGCTATTTCTTGTTATCCTATCGGAAAGTATGTATTTCATCTATCCTCAAAATGTATATTGTATCAAAAGTGGATACCTCTTTAAATCTTTACCAAAGAATCCCAAGTTTTTAATGACCCTAAGGACAACAGCTTTTGGAAATATCTGTGGATTTTTTTTTTGCATTATCCTGCTAAATGAATAAAATGGAATATGCAGGCTAATAGTGTAACAAAAAAATGCTATTTTAAAGTTGATTGTGTGGAAACCAAATTTCAATTTTTCAGTCACAATTATTTTGTCGTCTGCAAAAGCATACAATTTGGACCAGTCTATAATTTTTTTGTTTGATAAAGAGTTAAGCAAACAAGCCCATGATTTTTTAAAAAAAATTTGATAAATTTGAGGCCGCATTCACCTGGCTGACGGCAAATGTTTTCAATATAAACATGCATAAAATGGTATCTTCTAGTATAGACTTGAAACTTACCATTTACACAGGTTCCCCTGCTACTACAGTTATTAGGACACAAGAAAGTAAATGGGAAGAGTTTATCCAGGGTTGTGTTCAGGCTCTCCAGGATACCTGGATCTGTGACCACGGCAATCTGACACTGTGTCAGCATGTTGAATATCACAGAGGACGTAGAGTTGGTGCTGTCTGATAACTGAAACATAATGAATATTCAAAATACTTCAAAAATTAAAAGAATAAATAGAGTATATTGTATCAAATCAATACAACGATCTGATTGAATTTATGTTTATTCATTGTCGCCACCGGTTTCCCATACGGGCGATGGCCCCTGAAGGCTGTTAGTATAGTTATGGATGATCATGCAGATACAAAACAAAACCCATCTTAAGTTCCGCCTGTTCTTTAATGTGCTCGGTGTATAGCACGGTCACATGGGACTTCGGTTTAACCCTTTACCACACAATCCCGACTTTTAACGACCCTGAGATAGAAGCCTTTTGAAAACAGTGTGGGAAAAGGAGAAAATGCTGGTAACCAGCATTTTCTCCTTTTCCCGCAATGTTTTCCACCCTGCTAGACACAAATTTCAGTTTTTGAGTCATGTTTATTTTGTCATCTGCAAATGCTTTCGGACCAGTCTAAAATTTTGTGGTTTGGTAAAGAGTTTAGGTCTCATCCAAAAGACTATTAGTAATTTTAGATGGCCAGCTGTGGGAATCGAAACCCACACTCTCCTGATCATGAATCCTACGGTCTACCAACTGAGCTATGTGGGCTAGTCCATACAATGATCTGTAAAAAGGGGGCATAATACACCTGTAAAAAGTACTGACCCAGCTGGTCAGGCTGACCTGGATCACAACTTTTTGCTTCTGGTAACTCTACACACATCAAAGAACCAGTGTTCCACATAATTAACCCTTTACCAAACAATCCCAAGTTTTTTACGATCCTGAGAAAGAAGCCTTTTGAAAACATTGTGGGAAAAGGAGAAAATGCTGGTAACCAGCATTTTCTCCTTTTCCCACATTGTTTTCAATTTTTTCAAAGATTGAAATCATCATTTTGGCCACATTCAGTTTGTTGTCTGCAGATGCTTTCAATTCGGACAAGTCTAAGATTTTGTTGTTTGGTAAAGAATTAAGTCAGTTGTTATAAACTAGAAGACTGTCTATGGACAATATTTACTGCCTCCAATTGGGGATTTTAAATGGCACATTTACCAATAAAAAAGAAAAATTGTGCCAAACTTCATTGAAATTTACCAAAACAGAGAATTTATGGCTCCAACATCCTCTATCGATGATCTGACCTCTAACTCTTTACCAAACGATAAAATTAAAAACTTGTCCAAATTGAAAGCATTTGCAGATGACAAAATAAATCTAACTGAAAATTTTTAAATTTGTATCAAAGAGGGGAGAAACATCACAATGTTTTCAAAAGGCTTCTTTCTCAGGGTTGTCAAAAGTTGGCATTGTGTGGTAAAGAGTTAAGTATGACTTTGAGCTTTGACCTATCTGAACATATAATTTAAATTGCACTTCCACTGCTAAAAGAGAACACTTTTATAAAGTTTTTATCTAAATCCATTGACAAATGTAGAAGTTGTAGTTTTGACAAGTTTCACTTATGACAATTCCATTGCTTGACCTTTAAGAGTGACCTTGACCATAGAACTACCTGAATAAATGTTTCAAATGGCATTTTTAACAGTAAAGAAGAAGAAATGTGTCAAATTATATTGAATACCATCCATAAATGTAGAAGCTCTAGTCAAGCCAAATGTTGACAAACACAAAGACTTACCACTGATAAAAGATAACTAAACAAGCAATAAAAGACTTACCAGAATGTTTGCCAGACAAACTTGCAGTGTAGATGCTGTATCCACAATATTTTGGCATACATCCCAGGACACACTGTTTGACATAGCATCGTTACAGTGCTGTGTGGCAAAAGCTTCAGTTAATCCACTTGGTGTCGGCCATGTGTTGTTCTAGTAAAATAGAATATGTTAGATTTTTTTTTCTTAGATGAAGCTATCATATACAAGGATGACAAAATTTTAGACTTTTATCAAAAATTTTACAATAATGGAAGCATATGCTATTGACAACTAGAAGTTTAGAAGTGGCTTAACTCTTTACCAAATGACAAATTTTTGGACTTGTCTAATGTGGAAGCATTTGCAGACGACAAAATAAATGTGAATCAAATATTGGAAATTGATTTGGAAAGGCTAGAAAACATTGTGGGAAAAGGAGAAAATGCTGGTTACCAACATTTTCTCCTTTTCCCACAATGTTTTCAAAGGCTTTCTTTCTCAGGGTCACCAAAAGTCGGGATTGTTTAATAAAGAGTTAAATAATACTAGTTGTCTTGGAAACATTATAGAGCATTTTTCGAAAAGGAGAAAAACTGGTATTCGCATTTCCACCTTTTTCTACAATGCTTTCAAAACCCTACTACCTCCAGGTCATAAAAACAAAGAAATCATTTGGTAAGGAGTTAATGCATTTTTACAGACAATGCTCAGCTACACTACGGTATGAAGGTCACTTCATTTATTGTACATTACACTACTGAATGAGAAATTACTCATGATCTGCCAATTGTCACTTTCCACAAGATTTATGCATATGAAAGAAATAAAAACGTCTTAACCCATTACCACACAATCCCTACTTTTGACGCCCCTGAGAAAGAAGCCTTTTGAAAACACTATGGGAAAAGGAGAAAATGCTGGTAACCAGCATTTTCTCCATTTCCCATAGTGTTTTCTACCCTTCCTAGAACTAATTTCAATTTTTCAGTCACCTTTATTTTGTCGCCTACAAATGCTTTCAATTTGGACCAGTCTAAATATTTCTCGTGTGGTAATGGGTTAATCATGTGAAATAGAACTTGGAAAAATGGGGACATGCTGGTCACCTGCATCTTCTTCTTTTTGCACATTATTTTCAAAAGATCTCTTTGTCAGGATCGTTAAATATTGAGAATGTCCCATGATTATTTAACCCTGTACCACACAATCACAAAAGACAGCTTTTGAAAACATTATCTCCATTTCCCACCATGTTTTCTAGACTATCTCATACAAATCTCATCATTTGTGGCAAACAAGTTTTTGTAGTCTGCGAGTGCTTTCGAACTGGACCGTCTAAAATATTGTCATTTCAGAAAAATTAAGAAGTGTGTACATACTGGAACTCCTGATTGACCAGCTGATAGATCTATGACATCTAATGGATCTGAAACTTGTCTCTTTTTCCTCCGGGCAGACTCGGGCACAGGTTGTAGGTATGGACCAAGATTGAGTGTGATGTCCTCTGCTGATACAAAGTCACATGTATCCACAATTTCTGCCGGAACACAAGGTAGCCCTACACAGTCACATCTAGCGTTCTCCATATACTCTAGACCATCATCAGAGGTTGTTCCAAAGAAAATGGATTCCGAAGGCCTGTAACATAAAAAGCTGGTTAATTCCTTGCTAAACAAGCCTGAGTTTTAATAACCCTGAAGAAAGCTTTTGAAAACAGTGTAGGAAAAGGAGAAAACGCTGGTTACTAGCATTTTCTGTGTTTCCCACAATGTTTCAAAAAAGCTTATTTCCAAGGAGCCTCGAAAGTAGGGCTTGTGTGGTAATGGGTTAATTGACTTTCCAGTCAGTGTAAATCAAGATCAGATTGCACAAAACAAGCAGTCTTCTCTATGATCTACACTGTCCACTTTTCCAAGGCATTCTGGACAATTCTTATTTCTAGAATGAAAATGCCTCTGACTGATTTATGCGGTAGAGTGATCCTTTACCTTGCAGACAATTGACTAGAATCAGAATACTTCGACCTGGATCAGTTTAGCCTTACTTGGTTCGAATACTTTTTACAGATGGGCTATTTCTTTACTACACAATCCCTACTTTTAACGACCCTGTTAAACAAGCCTTCTGAAAACATTGTTTGGAAAAGGAGAAAATACTGGTAACCATCATTTTCTCCTTTTCCCACAATGTTTTCTTTCCTTCCTAAAACAGTTTCAGGTTTTTGGGCATATTAATTTTGTCATGTGCAAATACTCTCTATTTGGACCAGTCTAAAATTTTTGTTGGTTTACATCAAAATGTAAGACTGGTCTAAATTTAATGCACTTACAGATGACAAAATGAATGGAACTCAAACATTGATATTTGTTTCCTGCAGGGTAGAAAACGTTGTGGGAAAAGGAGAAAATGCTGGTTACCAGCATTTTCTCCTTGTCCCACAATGTTTTCAAAAGGCCTCTATCTCAGAGTCGTAAAAACCAGGGATTGTTTGGTAAAGAGTTAACACTTTCCCTAACAAACCCTGGTTTTTACGGGTCTTGAATAGTAGCCTTTTGAAAACATTGTGGGAAAAGGAGAAAATGCTGGTAACCAGCATTTTCTCCTTTTCCCACAATGTTTTCTACCCTATCATAGACCAAAATCATCTTTTCAGCAAAGTTGAATTGTCGTCTGCATATGCTTTCAATTTGGTCTAGTCCAAAAGTTCGTCGTTTGGGAAAGGGTTAAACCTTTTTTTCACAGGGTACAGTTCAAACAAAATCTGTCCTTACACCCAGACAAGGCTATAATCCAGGGGAACTGGCAGGCCGCTCCATACAGGGATAGATGCTGGATCTGTGACGGTGCCATCTGGAGCAGTGAAATCATCCTCCGGGTTACCATTGTATGTTCCACACAGACCTGGAATGCATAAGTCTTTATGCAGAATATCCCTTTACCACACAATCCTGATTTTTTTTTTAACTCTTCACCAAATGACAAAGTTTTAGACTCGTCCAAACTGAAAGCATTTGTATACCATTACATAAACATGACTCAAAAATTGAAACCTGGCTTTAGAAGAGTAGAAAAATTTGTGGGAAAAAAGAGACAATGCTGATTAACAGCATTTTTTCCTTTTCTCACAATGTTTTTAGAAGGCTTCTCCCTCTGGATTGTTAAAACCAGGGATTGTCTAGTAAAGGGTTAACCTTGGGAACAAGCCTTCAGAAAACATCGTGTGAAAAAGAGGAAATGCTGATAACCAGCATTTCCTCTTTTTCACACAATGTTTTCGACTCTTTTAAAGACAAAATCCATCCTTTGAACCAAATTTATTTTGTAATCTGCAAATGCTTACCATTGGAAAAGTTTACATTTGGCTTTTAATTCAATAAAACACTGTGGGAGATGTAGAAATCTCAAGCAATGTGAAATAATATCCACCTCTCTCAATTTCACACACATGTAGCTTACCTTCATTCTACTTTTTTTTTTTTTACAAAATCAAGTCATGAAAGAAGATAAAATTCAGAGAGCAGAAGGCAACGCAAATGTTATGCCGTGTTATTTTTCAAACAAATGACATTAACTATATTTGGCTAGAATTCAAAATTAGTTAAATACTATCATTTAGTTTTCAAACCTGATAAACTTTTCATAGGTGTGATAGTATTTCTAAAATCACATGTATACAGTTAATCACTCTATCATTTATACTCAAGTTCTTTCAAAATTATAGTTTGAGAATAAAAATGACGACATTTGAATGAAAATGTAGATGAATAATATGTTTGTATGATTGTTTTTCTGTAAACACAGTGTATAAATAGCCCTCATGGACCCATTAGTGAAAAAGAATTGTGGTCACTCTTAACTCTTTACAACACTGCAAAATTTCAGACCTACCAAAATTGAAAGCATTTGCAGATGACAGTTTTGCAGCGGCTCAAATGACACACTTTTTCTTTGATAGGGCAGAAAACTTGTGGGAAAAGGAGAAAACTCTGGTTATCAGCATTTTCTCTTTTTCCCACAAAGTTATCAAAAGGCTCTTTCCTCAGGGTCGTTAAAATTCGTCATTGTGTGGTAAAGGGTTAATATGTGCTCTATTTAACTTCAAACTTCCTTTTTTATTTTCTCTTCAAGTTGTGTTTTTATTTGAGACTCCTCACCAGAGGCCAAATTTTACCACCATTTTCTCCTTTTCTCACAATGTTTTCTACCCTTCACAAGACAAATTTCAAACTTTCAGTCACTTTTATTTTCTCATCTGCAAATGCTTTCTATTTGGGCAAGTCTAAAATTTTGTCCTTTGGTAATGAGTTAAGAGGATAAAAAACATTGTGAGAAAAGGAGGAAATGCTTGTAACCAGCAATTTCTTTTCTCACATAGTTTTCAAAAGCCTTCTACATCAGGGCTGTTCATACTCCTCATTGTGTTGTATAGTGTACATGTATGTCGTTACAAGATAACTCACCTGAGGTATGTTCCCATGCAAGAGCGGATGGTTTAATGCTTACATCAAGCATGTTATTTACTAAGTAGACATAGACAATGGTACCAGATGGGAACACAAACTGCAAATAGAATATATACATTAATGAACTCTTTACCACACAACAAAATTTTAGACTGGTTCAAATTGAAAGCATTTGCAGACGACAAAATAAAGGTGAATGAAAGATTGAAATTTGTTCTGGGAAGGGTAGAAAACACTGTGGGAAAAGGAGAAAATGCTGGTTACCAGCATTTTCTCCTTTTCCCACAATGTCTTCTAAAGGCTTCTTTCTTAGGGGCGTCAAAAGTAGGGATTGTGTGGTAATATGTTAAGCAGTACTCAAAGAAAAGACGGTTTTATTCTTTACAAAACAACAAATTTTTGGACTGGACCAAGTTCAAGCATCCATAGCATCTGCAGACAACAGATTAAATCTTGGTAATATGATGATTTTTTACTTTAATTGGGGAGAAAATATTGTGGGAAAATAAGGAAAAGTCTAAGTAATGCAAATTACCACTGTGCTGTCAAGGTCCCCATTCATCAAACTTCTCAATTCTGTTCTAAGTCTAATTCTAAATTTAGGACTCAACACAATTTCAGATTGCTAAACTTATTTTGTTTAGCCAATGATCAGAAGGTGTGTTTTCTTTCCAAAATGTATAGAACTGGGTTCATCCAATCAGAGAGTGTTTTTCTTTCAACCCTTTACCAAACAATCCCTGGTTTTTATGACCCTGACATAGAAGCCTTTTGAAAGCATTGTGAGGAAAGGAGAAAATGCTGGTAACCAGCATTTTCTCCTTTTCCCACAATATTTTCTTCCCTGCTGGAAACAAATTTTGCCTTTTGAATAACATTAATTTTGTCGTCTGCAAGTGCTTTCAATTTGGATCGGTCTAAAGTTTTGTTGTTTGGGAAAGTGTTAAATATAGAAAAGTATTAAGAAGCACACAAAGAATGTAAATAGAATGGTTTGTAAAACTGGGCCCAGGGATAGATAAAATGATCTTACCTGGTATGACTCCCGTGTTGTAGAGGCATAAGCTCTTGTGTAAGGGGTGAGCTCTCCATTTTGATAAACACGGAACTCTATGGGATGGAAGATTTCTCCAAACCTGCGACACGTGTCCACGACGAAAGTGTCATCGCCTGACACCACCATGACTGCACATGGACATGAGATGAAGCTGAATAGAGAACAGCCTTGGACAGCAATATGAACCTGAAAAAGCCAGTATCTTGACTCTTTACCAAAAAATCTCGACTTTTAACGAATCTGAGAGAGAAGCCTTTTGAAAAAATTGTGGGAAAAGAATAAATCGCTGGTTCTTTTTCCACAATTTTTCCTACCGTATCAAAGACAAAAATTATCAATTGAGCTACATTTATTTTGTAGTCTGCAAACGTTTTCAATTTGGAGTGGTTTCAAATTATCTTGTGTGGTAAAGAGCTAATTCTTTACCAAATGACATAAATTCAGACTGGTCCAAACTGGAAGTATTTGCAGAGGACAAGATGAAAGTGACTAAAAATTTGAAATTAGTTTTGTGAAAGGTAGGAAACATTGTGGAAAAAGGAGAAAATGCTGGTTACCAGCATTTTCTCCTTTTCCCACATTTTCAAAAAGCTTCTTTCCCAGGGTTGTTAAAAGTTGGGATTGTTGGGTAAAGAGTCAATGTCAGTTAACTCTTTACCAGACAATCCTTTGTCTTAATGAGCATGAAAAGAAAAAAACGCTGGTTACCGCCATTTTCCCAAACTTTAACAAGGTTTTCTACCGTTCCAAAGATCAACTTCATGATTTGTGCAATGTTTGCATTGTCATCTGCATGACCTTCAAATGCTGGTCTAATATATTTTTGTTTTCTCTTTTAACCCTTCACCAAACGGCAAAATTTTAGACTGGTCCAAATTGAAAGCATTTGCAGACGAGAAAATAAAAGTGACCTTAAATTTGAAATGTGTTTGTGAAGGGTAGAAAACATTGTGGGAAAAGGAGAAAATGCTGGTTACCAGCATTTTTTCCTTTTCCCACAATGTTTTCCAAAGGCTTTTTTCTCACGGTCGGCAAAAGTAGGGATTGTGTGGTAATGGGTTAAGTTGAAAGTATTTTCAAACCATATTAAATATAATATTATTTTGTGCCTCCAGTGTTTAGATTCCTCTTGGAATGGGTAGAAAATAATGTGGAAAATGGAGAAAACCTTTGTTCCCACTAATGTCTCTTCAGCAGAGTATTTGGTTGGGCTGTCAGCCTTACTAATTCTAACAAGCAACTGCCTTACTTTTTTAAAAGCACATAAGATGTTACAAGTAATTTTCCCCTTCACCAACAATGTTTTCAAAAAAGGTCTTCTGCAAGGAAGTTTGTTAATCCTCTACCACACAATCACTGAAGAAGGCTGTTTTTCTTTTTTGTTGGGGCGGGTGGAAAGAGAAGAAAAAGCTGGTAAATTGCCACATTCAACACATGGTCTCTGATGTTTTCATTTTGGACAGATCTACAGTTTGTACTCCAGTAAAGAAATCATCAAGTCACCAACCTTTTCTGGAAGAGTATCGTGTTGATATATGACCATTTCTCCCTTTCTGAAGTTGTAGTAGTTTCTGAAAGTGAAAGTAGAGAGAAGGTATCACTCATTCTTTCAAACTACAGCATCACACACGAGTGCCAAGCTTCTGCTGCAGTTGTTTTTTTCAGAAAAAAATCTAGCTGAGACAGATTCATGATTGCATTAACTTTTTATTGCATATCAACAATTTCTAACAACTTTGAGGAAGACGCCTTTTGAAAACATTGTGAAAAAAGGAGAAATGCTGGTTACCAGCGTAATCTCCTTTTCCCACCATGCTTTCTACCCTATCAAAAATAAATACCGTATCCGTCATTTAAATTTCATTTAACCCATTACCACACCATCCCTATCTTTGACGACCCTGAGAAAGAAGCCACACTGCACTTTCAAAGAATTTTCAATTTTCGCTTTTGCTGACGTCACCGTCCCTTAAGGTATGTAAACAAACAAGATGGCGACCGAGGATCCTTTTTCATTGCTTAAAAATTTCATCGTCTGTATGTATTTTCGATAGACAAATTTTTCATAGTTTTGTAGTGACTGTCATTCGGGAAACACATATTCTATTTATTTTTCATATTTTTGACAAGAACAATGCTTTGAAAAGTTTGTAAATCTTGATGTCTTGACGCTGAATTTTTTTATAATGGCGGCTGTTCACACTTGTTTTTTAGAGAAATGGCGGGGTTCAAAATAGTTTCCGTACTTAGCAACGAACATGAAAAAAGCTCTAAACTATGTAATATGAAAGTGTGCAATATGAAAAAATATTGTATACTCTCATCCAGTGCAAATACATGGGGTCATGTAAATAATAAGAGAGACAGTATTACAAAATGTCAAAGTATTTGCATTATACGATAATGCAGACAGTGACATGGCTATGACTTGTCTCTTTCTTCCAGACAGCCAAGCCAGAAATGATGTTAGTAGCATTTAAGATGAAACTAATGAAGGAGCTATCCATTTACGACTTACAATCCATCGAATGTGGTGATCATTGGATCGCTGACAATGTCACAATAACCGCCTGTCTGCATTTCCTTCACAATGACTGTGGCCCTTTCAACAACTTGAACTGTCACCACCGTGTTGTTATCCCATAGTCTGGCCACAAAGTTGAATGTGGCATTGTACGGGTCTGCAATTCTGTGATCTACTCGAAGGTCATAGGTCAAGGTCTGTTGTCCTAATGATTCATCCGTGAAGTAAAGGGCACATGTGTTTGCCAAAAACTGTGTGATGGATCCCGAGCTGCAGCTGAACACAAGAAATAAAAGCATCTATAAGTTACCACAGAACCCAGAAAAAGGGATAAAGATGAATATATACTGTGGAAGTACATATTCAGATTCACCCTTTACAACACAATCCCAACTTTTAACAACCCCATGCAAAAAGGTTTTGAAATGGTATCCAGCATTTTCTCCCTTTCCCACAATGTTTTCTACCCTGCTGAAAACAAATTTCAGTTTTTGAATTACGCTTATTTTGTCGTCTGCAAATGCTTTCAATTTGGACAAGTCTAAACTTTTGTCGTTTGGTAAAGAGTCAATGAATGCAATACCAACAACCACATTTGGCTATACTGGCAAGCACATGAAGCAGAGATTTTGAGACTCTGCCTACAATTAGTCAGAGAGAGGAAAACTGTCCATTAACCCTTTCCCAAATGACAAATTTTAGACTCTTCCAAACTCAAAGAGCTTGCAGATGACAATTTCAAATTCAATGAAAATGGCAGAAAGTTCTCCATATAGGTGGAAAACACTGTGGGAAAAGGAGAAATTGCTCGTTACAAGCAATTTCTCCTTTTCCCACAGTGTTTCAAAAGACATATACTGCAGACACGTAAAAACCAGGGCTTGTTTGGGAAAGGGTTAAAAGACAACTTGGGAATTTTTCCCCACAAAATGTGAGACATCTGCAATCAACAATGCTTTCAAGATAAGTATGTGTTTCAACAACAAATCATTTCAGAATTCCTCCCCAGGCTATATACTGCATGTTAATGGTATCTCATGTGATTTGATTTGTATGCCTTTGCTCCTATCCCGCTAAATAATTAAAATAAGATTTCTATTCGATTGCAAAAATCCAAATAATTCTATTTCAAAGTTATGTTTTTGGGTATCATACCCCTTATCCGATAATGTAGATCCGAGATCAGACTACACATTTTGTGCAATCTGATCTTGATCTACACTGTCCGCAAAAGGTGAGTGAGTTGTGTTTAGCAGCCTAAGAGTTAGCACACAATCCTACATTTGAACCTCCCATAGGAAGCAGCCTTTTGAAAATGTTGTGGGAAAAGGAGAAAATGCTTATACCCAGCACTTTCACCATTTCCTATAGTATTTTCTACCCTGTCAAATACCTTCAGATAATTCCTACTACATCTGACTCTGGCATTCTGCAAAAACTTTGCAACACAGAAGAATCTGAAATTAATCGTTTACAAAAAGTTTACCCCTTGTAGAGCTAATAATTTTCAGTCAGTACCTGAGATTCATATACTTTCATGCAAAACTGCTTTTGTAACAGTATTTTGCAAAGAAGAGGACACTGTACATGTAGATGCAAGATCAGGGTGCACATTCCGTGCATCTTCACCCTCTGTATACACAAATAAATCTGCATACAGTGCTAAAAGGGTTAAGGCAGTTAGTAGTGTAAGTATATCAAACAGAAAAGAATAATTATACTAAAGCACTACCCTACCTCACAACTGGAACATCATTAATCTGCACCAAAAACTCTAACTCACAACTGTCAGTGAAACAGCTATCACTAACAGGGGAAGTAACTGCCACAGAAAACTGTAGTGGATCACCTCCAGACATTATTTCAAACACAGGTGATGATGCAGACAGGGATGTTGGCAATGTTAGCTGTAATATAAAAGTTTTGATGTAATTCCTTTGTTCAAATAGCAGGAGAAGGAAGCTAATCATGTTTACCCTCTACCACACAACCCCACACAATCCCATGTTTTAACTCTTGCTACAGGGGACCACTCCTTCATACATAGTTTTAACCCTTTCCCAAACAACTAACTTTTGGACCAGACCACATTGAAAGCATTTGCAGCCGACAATTCAATTCTTGCTGAAAAGATTATTTCTGCCTATGATAGGGTAGAAAACATTGCGGGAAAAGGAGAAAATGCTGGATACCAGCATTTCTCCTTTTCCCACAATGTTTTCAAAAGGCTACTATTCCAGACCCCTAAAAACCAGGGATTGTTTGGGAAAGGGTTAAATACAATGCCTGACAAGTGCGTCAGAATTCTCTTTGGCTCAGTGGTGATTTTATTGGTCTTTTAATCCTTGAAGAACGAGGTTATTTGTCCCTTCAAGGGTTCGAATCCCGTCAGATGTGGTTTGTATTTGACAAAATTTCAGACTAGTCTAAATTGAATGCATTTGCGAATGACAAAATAAATGTTACAAAAAATTGAAATCTGTATTGGAATGGGTAGAAAACATTGTGGGAAAAGGAGAAAAATGCTGGTTACCAGCATTTTCTCCTTTTCCCACAATGTTTTCAAAAGCTGTCTTTCTCAGGGTTGTTAAAAGTCTGGATTGTTTACTAGAGAAGTACATTATTTGAAAATCTTGTCCAAAGAGAAGAAAGTGCTGGTAATTTTCTCCTTTTCCCACAATGCTTTCAACCTTTAATGGACAAACCCTGTCATTTTATCCACAATTAATTTGTCCGCTGCAAATGTTTTCAATTTGATAGAATCTAAGATTTTGTCATTTTGTGCAGATTTGAAAGAATATACGAGACTATTTTTCCATAAAAGCTTCTAGAGTTCAAGTCTTTGATGATAACTCTTACAATTTCCTCTCACTCTTTACCACATAATTACAAGTTTACCAACTCTGAAAGAGAAGACATGAAGACATTGGGGGAAAAGGGGAAAATGCTTATATACACCAGCATTTTCTCCTTTTTTCCACATTGTTTCTTCCCTACCAAAGATAGAAATCAAAGACAGAACTTCTGGAATAAAGCATTGCAACACCTTTGTCTATGGCAAAAGACTACAGTAATTCACTTTTATGCCTTAATGGCATTTTCTAATCTTTAATTGATGTTTTCTACTTTTTCCAAGGAAAATTCAATTGTATTTTAAATACTAGAACTTGGTAGTAAAAGTCAAGCAGTCACCTCAATGTTTGGCAGAGTATAACATCTAATCTGAGCATCAGTGAAGTATTGTTCTGCCTGACTGAAAAATTCATCACTGATATCCGATGAACATGAGGAAACAGCTTGTTCAAGGCAAACTTTGACCTCCTCATAGAAACTGAAAAACAGAAGAAATGCTTTCCAACTTGACAAATAGGAAAACCAACTTCATCAATGTGGCAGTATATGTTTCTTTTATGCTTTTGGGTCAAGCTCATCTCCCACAGGATGTGAATGAACTGAGATTAATACTGTTTCAACATTGAGTCTATATCTTTGGTGTAATTCTAAGTTATTGTATGCTTCCAAAGGATATCAGTGGTCCTGGTAAACTGTTTCTCTACTAGAAACCTCTTGCACTGCAAACAATAACACATTGTGCAAGAACACCTGTGAATAACCAACTGTATTATACTTACGACTGCCCTGCTGGTGTCTCAAATATAAGTGCCATTTTGAGCATTTCATGTTATGTAAGTATTATAATGAATTCAACTTTGGTATTATACATGTACTTAAGATAAATGGAAACAAGAGTATCATACTTAACCCTTTACCAAACGATTCCTGGCTTGCCCTTCTGAAAACATTGTGGGAAAAGGAGAAAATGCTGTTAACCAGCATTTTCTCCTTTTCCCATTATGTTTTCTAATCTTCTATATCCAAGTTTCAATTTTTGAGTCATGGTCACTTTGTCGTCTGTAAATGCTTTCAATCATGACAAGTCTAAAATTTTTGCCATATGGTAAAGGGTTAAGTGTATTTATGAATATGTGCCCTCGAAAATTTAGGTGCATTTCATTTTCTCCATACCCCACGCTGTTTTCTATGCTGTCCAAGACAAATCTGATCATAAAATTTCACTGACTGTGAATACTTTGATTTGGACAGGTCTAAATTTTTTACATCTGGTGATGGGTTTACAAAAACTTACCTGCATACTTCCTCATCTGTCTGTGTCGCAATGGCATCTTCTAAGTTAGCCAGACATAAAGCAGCATTCGTTGTATTGCATGGTCTTGTACAGTATGTGGTCTCCAGTTGGCTCATTGCTGACAGGAACATTGCATTAAAGTCTACAGTAGAGTTGTCTGAGATACAGCTATTTTGCACTTGGTAAGATGTGAAGGATGCTTCCCAGTCAGGATAAGAGCTGCAATATAGAAATGTTTATACAAGCTAGCAGTGTCTTTCATTACTAATGTTATCTTTTGTAGCCAAGATCAGGGTCCATATTCACCAACCATTCTTAAGAATGTTCTTTGTCTTATTCTCCAAGGTTTTCTGACAGTGAAAGTAACTTCTCCAGGGTTTTCTGACAGTGAAAGTAACAGAACTTTTGATTGGCTAAACCATATGGTTTAGCCAATCAGAAGTTCTATTACTTTCACACTGACAAAATTCTGAATGTTCTTAAGAATGGTTAGTGAATACGAACCAAGAATGTATACATGTCTACTACATTAAGGTACTGCTGACCAGAACAGCCTTGAAGTCACAATATTATTGTCATGATTCCATAATGGAAATCTCGGTTTTCTTTACCTGACGCTTCACTAAACAATTCAGTCACATTAGCTTTTTGGACCCAATGAGTGACACTAGTAACTTTTTGTGACAGCATAATTCAAGATCAGACTGTATAGAACATACAGTCTGATTTTGATTGGCAACATCTGTTTCTTCATCTGAAAGTCCATTACATTTAACTCCTTTTTCCCCAAAATTGTTTTTTGCAAGTTTTTCCTTTTAGAAATTTTCATTACTATAAATTGGGTTTTAAACACTATAATTGTTTTTCAGACATATCTCAGCAAAAGCTCACTAATTCATAACTTCTTTGGTTTCACCAAGCTGACTGATGGTTTAGATCTCTTTCCCACAGTTCGCACTTAAAACCATTCATAATTTCATTTTTAGAATAATTCTATGTTCAGAAAGTAACACAACTTCTGATTAGTAAAGTCATTCGGTTTAACAGATAATGTGTTACTTTGATATTTAGCAAATGCTTGAGATTAAGACTAAGAATTTTCTAAAGAATGGTGAGTGAATACAGGTCCTGGTATGCTTAACTCCAAACAACAATATTTTAGGTTTGTCCAAATTGAAAGCATTTGCAGACGACAAAATAAAAGTGACTGAAAATGTAAAATTTTGTGAATGGTAAAAAACATTGTGGGAAAAGGAGAAAATGCTGGTTACCAGCATTTTCTCCTTTCCCCACAATGTTTTCAAAAGGCATCTTTTTCAGGGTGGTAAAAAGTAGGTATTGTGTGGTAATGGGTTAAAAGTGTACAGCACAAAAAATTTGATTTCTTTAGTCTGTTACTTGTATGAGTTAGTACCCTGTCAATTGAAGCCTAAGCGATAAAGACGAGAACAAACCTGCAGAATTCAAAGGAAGAAAAGCTGGAAATGTTTGATTCCCTCTCTGCATCAACAAAAGTCAACAACAAGGGGAGATAATATTCAATACCACTCAAGTAACACTCTGTCACACCTGCACTCAGTGAAGAGGATTGCCATCCAAGTAATTCTGAAATCATACATGTGTAAAATACAGTCAAAAATATAAGACTGACCTTCGACTGATTGATCTCAAAATCAATAGGGATCCTCTGCACTCTGAGATGCATGTCTGTGCCAAATTTGACGAACCTGGGTCAGTTTTGTGTCTAATAATTATCCGACCGACTGACCGACCGATGGACCGACCAACTTGTGCAAAGCAATATATCTCCACTTCGTTGAAGGGGGGCATAAAAATGCTGGTTACCAGCTTTTTCTCCTTACACACAATATTTTCAACAGGGACAGCATATTACAGCTACATTTGATTTTGTCTTACAATAGATTTTCACAAAACAGAAAATTAGATTACCATACAACCACTTCTTTTGACGACCCTGAGGGGGAAGCCTTCAGAAAACATTGTGGGAAAAGGAGAAAATGCTGGTAACCGCTCTTTAATAAAGAAATCTCAAATTTTTAGTCACTTTTATTTTGTTGTCTGCAAATGCTTTCAATTTAGACAAACCTAAAATTTTGTTGTTTGGTAATGAGTTATACCATGAGATAGATCACTACTGATACAGGATAACTTTTCTGTGGCTGCAGAATATGCTTATCAATGATCCATTTCTCATTTCATTTATGCTGATTCTCTGTATTTGTCAAAAAAATATTTCAAAAAGCCATCTCAGGCAAACTAATTTACATAACTAAAGAGCTGCAGGTCAACAAAGTATCTTACTCACCTCCACAAGCATCAGAAAACACCCCATCCAGGTGGTTCAATGTCATGTTTATCACCATAGCAACATCAGCTGGAAACTCCTCCAAATTTGAATAAATACATGAAAGATCTTGACCTCTTTTACGACAAGGATAAACATCTTCCCTCAGCTGCGGAGACTCACAAATATCAACGTCTTTGTCCATGGTAGTAACATTTTGTCCGGACAACAGAATTTCCTGTAGAAGTGCTGTGTAGGCATATGCACATTGATTAATTCCGTCACATTCTATATCATCAAACATTGTGGAAAGGTCGAGATTCTGTGAACGTGACAATAATTCAGATTTTCCATACATTTTGACTAGCTGTGGGCATGATGACAGCTTGGATTCAATACATCTCTCAGCCTCTCTTCTGGCACTGAAAATTAAACATAAAAAGATTATGGACCTTTAACTCTAAACTACCAAACAGCTATTTCAAGATTATTTATTTCTCTGAAAAATTGAAAAAAAAAGGCTTTTTATACCATCATTATTAACTTTTTACCACACGAGAAAACTGAACTTTGTTAAAAATTTGAAGTATTACCTGAGGACAATTTAACTCTTAACCCAACAACAAAATTGTAGTCTTGTCCAAATTGAAAGCATTTGCAGATGCACACAATAAATGTGGCTCAAAAATTGAAATTTGTTTTGGGAAGGGTAAAAAACATTGTAAGAAAAGGAGAAAATGCTGGTTACCAGCATTTTCTCCTTTTCCCATGATGTTTTCAAAAGGCCTCTTTCTCAGGGTCATTAAAAGTTGGGACTGTGTGGTAAAGACTTAAAGTGTCACTCTAATGACATGGTAGAAAACACTGTGGGAAAATGAGAAAAAGCTGGTTACCAGCATTTACCCCTTTTCCCACAATATTTTTAAATAGGCTTCAATCTACAGGTCATTAAAAGTCAGGACTATGTGGTAAAGTGTCAAAACATTAATAAAATCAAATCAACAGTTTGCTGAGTCTGCCTAAATAAAGAATGATAAATTTCTCTAAATATAAATAGCTTGGCCATCAAAAAAAATCAAAACATCTGGACAAATGTTAACCCAACACAGCAAAATTTTAGATCTATCCAAATTAAAAGCATTTGCAGACGACAATTTCAAAGTGGCTCAAATGGTGAAATTTTGCTTTGAAAGGGTAGAAAACTTCATGGGAAAAGGAGAAAATGCTGGTTCCCAGCATTTTCTCCTTTTCCCACAATGCTTTCAAAAGGCTTCTTCCTCTGGGGCGTTAAAAGTCATCATTGTGAGGTATAGGGTTAAAGTGTTTATCTTGATAGACACCATTATATACATATTCAGTGCAAGCCAAAAAAAATATGGTTTTACAGTCTGAACAATCATTATAAAGCTGGCTTCAGCAATAACCTGAAAGTACTCTGTTACAAAGTTTCTCATACTTCATACAAACAAGGTTTCAATGTACTTACAAGCATATTTCATCAGTATTTCCATTTTCAAGGACATCTCTGAGGGTATCCAAACAAGCGTCTGCACCATCCAGATCACAGTCAGGTGCCATTTCTTCTAGATCACAGAAAAGCTCCTTTTGATCTTTGCATTTAGTGTCTGCATCTGCCTTCCACGATTTGAAAATCATTAAGGACAGTAGGACAGTGAAATCATCTGAACATCCTTGAATATTGTCATGGAAACACGATAGGGTCTTGCCATATGATCTGAAAAGAAAACATGATAACCTCTTCTTAAGAATTGTAAAATTCAACCCATTACCAAACGACAAAATTTTAGGTTTGTCAAAATTGAAAGGAATTGCAGACAACAAAATAAAAGTGACTGAAACTTGAAATTTCTTTTGTGAAGAGTAGAAAACATTGTAGGAAAAGGAGAAAATGCTGGTTACCAGCATTTTCTCCTTTTCCCACAATGTTTTTAAAAGGCATCTTTCTCAGGGGTGTCAAAAGTAGGGATTGTGTGGTAATGGGTTAATTAAAATAATCTGCACAACATTTCAGCAGTAAAACTACCTTCATCAAGAGTGATCCTGTGGTACATTTTGCCAGAAGTTGTTTACCAACAATTACTGACATTGTTGCATTGTACTTCCATAAGCTTGTGTAGATTACTATGTTGGAAAAAAGTATCTATATTCATTACCCATAGCAAACAACACCGTACATAGTCCTGCTGAATTTGACTACTCAGTATTTACTAGAGATATCTCTATCAAATTATAGACTAGTAGACATTCAAATGCGTTTTTGAATGTTTTTACGTGTTTGCTGCAATTTTTTTTCAGGAAGTTTGGACCTTTCCAAATCCTTATAGACCTATGTAAAAAAGATTTTCATCACAAGGTAATGAAAAACCTTCTTATGCATGTAAACCAAAGTAATTTAGAATATATTTTTTAAATATATTTTTTTAACCTTTTCAAGGCATTTGAGCTATATTTGTTGTCAGTTAACTTTTTACCAAACTACAATTTTTTGGACAGGACCAAATTCAAAGCATCTGCTGACAAGAAATTAAATCTTGTTAATATGATGATTTATGACTCTGATAGGTTGGAAAATATTGTGGGAAAAGGAGGAAATGCTGGTGACCAGCATTTTCTCCTTTTCCCACAATCTTTTCTAAAGGCTTCTTTCTCAGGGCTATTAAAAGTCCGGATTGTGTAGTAAAGGTTTAGGATATGGAATAATAATTGCACTTGTATACAGCAACTTACTGGCATGAACCATCAGGACTGTTACCCTCAGAGTTTTCAATATCTGCGTAGAACTGGTAAAAACACTGCAGGGCTGCTCCTGTCCGACACTGTTTGTCATGCATCTTATCTGAAAAAGTAAATGGCATAAACTTGGTAAAACTCAGTTAACTTTCCCATCAGTTGTGACTTACTTAACTTACTTCTTTACCAAACAATATCTCTGTTTAACAACTCTGCGGAAAAAGCCTTTTAACTCTTTACCGAATGGCAAAATTTTAGAATGCTCCAAATTCAAAGCATTTGCAGACAACAAAATAAATGTGTATCAAAAATTAAAAACTGATTTGGAAATGGTAGAAAACATTGTGGGAAAAGGAGAAAATGCTGGTTACCAGCATTTTCTCCTTTTTCCACAATGTTTTCAAAGGCTTTTTTTCTCAGGGTCGTAAAAAGTCAGGATTGTGTGGTGAAGAGTTAAAGATACTGTGGAAAAAGGAGAAAATGATGGAAACCAGCATTTTTAGCATTTTCTCCTTTCTCTTAAATATTTTCTATTTTGTCAAAGACCTTTAGTTCATTTGTTCCACATTTGAATTTGTCAGCTGTGGGTGCTTTCAATGTGTGAATGTCTAAAATTGGCTACTTTGGGAAAGAATTAAATAGAGTTTTAACACAGCTTTCAAGTGTATTTCATTCATATCACGGTGACTGCTTATTTATCAATTTCTTCCAAAATTTTCATCAGAACAATACATTGCCCCTGGACACTCCCATATTACAATGGCCACAAAAGGGCATCTACATAGAAGCTCTGGATAACAGATCTGACAGCTAACTTCTCACCCACAAAGTGACTACTGTCCTTCTTAAATCAATGAGGACAGAGTTCAATGGGTTTCCCACAATTTTCTCAAAAGGCTTCTTTCACACGAGTTTTAAATGTCGGGATCGTGTGGTAAAGGGGTAATTGTGAATTTTGAGGGTTTTTGTAATTTTGTGAAGAGGTAACCTGAATTAAAACTCTACACCTACCTTCTACTGGAATGCACAATTTCTCCGGCTCAACATAAGTCATTGTGGGTTTATCCCCTGCCGTTGGACAAATAGAATAAGCCTGGCAAGCAATGGGTTCCAATGTTTTCTGCAGACTTGTAAGTGTAGCATTGTCACAATAGCTTGTTGTTTGTTTAAAGCATATTTCTGTATGTTCAATTGCCCTGAAATAAAGCCAATGAACAGGAACATATATTTCTGTAAACTTGTTTGGATAAGTACATATATCTTCAGACTTGTACTGAATCTTGTTGAACAAATACTAATTATTAACCCGTTACCACTCAATCCCTCCTTTTGACGACCCTGAGAAAGAAGCCTTAAGAAAACATTGTGGAAAAAGGAGAAAATGCTGTTTAACAGCATTTTCTTCTTTTCCCATGATGTTTTCTACCCTTCACAAAAATTTTTAATTTTCAGTCACTTTTATTTTGTCTGCAAGTGCTTTCAATTTGGACAAGCCTAAAATATTGCCATTTGGTAATGAGTTAAACCAAAGAATCAATAGGTAGACTTTACCCATAATATATTGCCTGCTGGTTAACTCATTCTCTTTGTAAAGCAAACTTGCCACAGACAATTTTGAACATATCCTTATTAAATAAAGATAACTTTTCTTCCATGAAGTGTTCTGCTTCCCATAGGATTGTTGAAAACAAGTTGGATGTGTAGTTGATGGTTAAAATCTAATATTCTAGACACACACGGGAAAAAAAGTAAATGCAAACTGAAACTGTTTTATCCAGTAAAGTAATTTGGCTTAGATGCAAACCTCTATTAACCCTTTCCCAAACAAGCCCTGGTTTTTATGTGTCTGCTGTGAAAGTCTTTTGAAAACACTGTGGGAAAAGGAGAAATTGCTCCTTTTCCCACAGTGTTTTCTATCATTTTTTGAGAACTTTCTGCCATTTTCTCCAAATCTAAAATTGTTGTCTGCAAACTCTTTTGGTTTGGACGAGTCCAAAATTCATTGTTTGGGAAAGGGTTAAATAATCAGTCTGTCTGGTCAAAGAGCATAACTTTTCCAATTCCAAAATGTAGTTTAACCCTTTACCACATAATCCCAGAAACCTTTTGAAAACGTTATTGGAAAAGAAGAAAATGCTGGTAACCAGTTTTCTATCCTCCCTAAAACAAATTTTCAAATTTTCAGTAACTTTCATTTTGTCATCTGCAAATTTTGTCGATTGGTAAAAAGTCAAGTGCTTTACACATCTAGATAACATTTCGAAACTCCTTAATAGATTTGGATTTATATGTGTGTTTTAATCAATAAGAAGCAAGTACATTACAGCAGAACAGAACAGAACAGAACAAATATTTTATTGAATTTAAACATAAACGTTTCTCATCCATACAAGATTATTTTAACATTTCTCGAATATATAGTATGAATGATTACCTACCTGCACACATCTCCCTGATGAACAGTTACACCATGTGCCCTGACAATATTGGCAAGTTCAACCACACACTGTAAGGTCTCTGCAGGCTCACAGGTAAATGGTTTTGGTGGACACACCCCAGACAAGATACCCATAGCTTGTACAACATCATACATAGTCATTGCAGTCTCTTTCCTTTCACTGGTGCAGCCTCGTAGGCTTCCTTCTAGGCATTCTCTTGCATTATCAATGCTGCAATACACAGTAACTCATTAATGCACTGTCTGTTTGTCAGATATATCAAAACCTACTAACAATAACACAGAGAACAGCATTTAAAAATAGGAGATTTGAAGTAATGAGAAAATCTGCGAGCGGCTCCAACTCTCTAAGGAAAAAAAACAACATATATATATTAGGATCAGTATAAAAGTCAATGGGATCAGTAAATTATAACCTATCAATAGTAACCCGTGAATATGACAAAAAGCAAGACTTAGTGAGACATCTAAATTGACACAGCTATAGTAAATGAAATGAAGTGCACTCAGTTTACTGAAAATGTGACTAATGTCACACTGCTGCCGTTCTTCAAAAGAAAGCTGGGATTTTTTGCCTTATGCTATTTTTAACGTAAAAATTTGTTAAATTGCAATTAACCCTTTACCACATGGGAAAAACTTAGACTTGTCTAAATTGAAAGCATTTGCATATGAAAATTTAAATTTGACTCTTATGCTCGAGTTTTTCTTTAACCCTTTACTCCATAGATACTCACTTCTACGCATTGCTTGTGGGAGCCTTTAGAAAACATTGTGGAAAAAGGTGAAATTGCTCGTGACGAGCAATTTCACCTTTTGTCACAATGTTTTCTACGCTATCAAAAGGTGTCAAATACACATAAGAAACTGATTCATCCTTTCTGTTATTTAGGGTCAATTAGAGATACCATAGAAATGCCTTATGGGGTAAAGGGTACATAGAGTTGGAAAACACTTAGGGAAGAGGAGAAAATGCTGGTTACTAGCATTTTCTCCTTTTCCTGCAACGTTTTTGAAAGGCTTCTTTCTTGGGGTTGTTAAAAGTCTGGATTTTAAGGTAGAGGACTAAACACCTCTTTCATGATAAGTATACATACTTTTTACATGTCCATTGCTTCTCAATAAGTGCTAATGTTGGGTTGAGTAATACACTGATGGAGAAATAGTTCAAACATCTAGCTGCCGTTTCAATATAACACTCTCCACTTTCCTCTGAAACTATAAAAAATATCAGCTCTTTAACAAATTAAACCTCGTCTCTTACTCTTCACTTCTCAATATACATTTATAGTAGACTTTAATGGAAACACCTTAGTACGATATGCAAATAAAGGCTTAACATATGTAATCATAGGTTTATTTTGTGGTGTTCTAGTATTCGTCCTGCGTAAATGTTTGTTAATGTCTTTCATGTTTTTTGTGCTGTCCTTTGTTTATAAGAGATATGATCAGAGAGAAAGTGTGTATGCATGTTTTTCTTTATCAATATCTACTCACTGTCAAGTTTTTCTCTCTCTGGCACACTAATTCACATTCACTTTGTCTTCAGTTTGCATTGCAGTTAGTTCACTCTCCGTCTACAGTACCAAATATTGGTTATTTCAGTATAATCTCGTAGAACACATAAGCTATTTTTATCCTTTGCTGGAATTTGTATAATTGTATTTCTGGATTTTTTACTCTTTCGTTTACTTTAATGCATTTTTCTTAGAGGTCTGCTAGAAAAGATTACTAAAAATGATTTATTGCTCTTTTCAGGTTTTTTATGTTAGGCTTATGTCTGTGTGACCACAGTCTCTCAAGGAATTTAACCCATTACCACACAATCCCTACTTTTGACGCCCATGAGAAAGAAACCTTTAGAAAACGTATGAAAAGTAGAAAATGCTGGTAACAGCATTTTTTCCTTTTCCCACGATGTTTTCTACCATTCACAAAACAAATTTCAAACTTTCAGTCACTTTTATTTTGTGGTCTGCAAATGCTTCGATTTAGATAAACCTAAAATATTGTCGTCTGGTAATGAGTTAAACTATCAAACTCATCTCAGTTGTTCATTTAGTAAACCCCACTTGACACATACAAAGTACAAATTGAATGTTGTCATATGGCATATTGATGTTCAAGATCATACACAATGACAAGGAATACATTGGTAAATGATTCGAAGTAAAAATTTGTTAAAAAAAAGTGAGTCATGCATACCCTGTAAAGAGAGTATCAACCCAGGGCAGCCCGCTCTCACCAGGATTACGCTTGTCAAAAAGATTGCGAATTACCAATTGCCGACATTTTACATACAAAAATGTTCGCATGTTCAAGACAATCATTATTTGCTGGTATACTTGTAGTATAATAAGCAAACAGAAAAGTTTTCGAATTTTTGAAATTTGAAAAATCAAAAATAATTCCATGTCACAAAAGTTTCAACTCATGCAGTATTCAGGTAGCTGTGGGACAAAAATGACATTATGGAGCCATAATTATGTAATGAGTTGCTTCATACATGCATCATTATTTAACCCATTACCACACAATCCCTACTTTTGACGCCCCTAAGAAAGAAGCCTTTTGAAAACACTATGGGAAAAGGAGAAAATGCTGGTAACCAGCATTTTCTCCTTTTCCCACAGTGTTTTCTACCCTTCCCAGAACAAATTTCTATTTTCTAGTCACCTTTATTTTGTTGTCTGCAAATGCTTTCAATTTGGACCAGTCTAAAATTTTCTCGTGTGGTAAAGAGTTAAGGATTATGTTTTAGAGGGTTAATATATAAATCTGTATAAAAAGTGGTGTGGCAAAATGAGGCAACTTTTTATGAGAAATGTATTTCTATTTGTTGCAATTATCATTAACTCTTTACCAAACGACAAATTTATAGACTTATCCAAATTGAAAGCATTTGCAGATGACAAAATAAATGCAACAGTAAAATTGAAATTTAATTTTAAAAGGATAGAAAACATTGTGGGAAAACATTGGTTACCAGCATTTTCCCCTTTTCCAACTATGTTTTCATAAGGCTTTGACCTAAAGGTTGTCAAAAGTCGTCATTGTGTGGTAAAGGGTTAATAGAAGCTGTTTAAAGACAAAAGATATAAACATGCCAACATTGTACTCAGCTGTACTGAATACATGAAACTCCTTGTTTTTACCATCCAGAAAGCAAAGTTTACCCATGACCACACAGTCCCTACTTTTGACAACCCTGAGAAAGAAGCCTTTAGAAAACATTGTGGGAAAAGGAGAAAAGGCTGGTAACCAGCATTTTCTCCTTTTCCCACTATGTTTTCTACTCTTCACAAAACAAATTTCAAATTTTCAGTCACTTTTATTTTGTCTTCTGCAAATCCTTTCGACTTGGACAAGCCTAAAATATTGTTGTTTGGTAATGAGTTTATGTGTGAAATATATTTTGAGGGTTATCAGCCCTTCTGGTGAGGGCTTCCTTTGTGATAGGTAAAAACTAGCATGAATATGAAATTAATATCTTAGAGGTATTAGAAAATGTCAAAGTTTGTACATAACAGTGGTGATACAGACAATACCTGAATATTGTCTCAGAAAACATCCAAGCTAAATATAAATAGTTGAATAGAAAAGCTATTTCCTTACCTTGTACAAGGTGTCTCCTTTTATCAGCTGAAAATAGCAAGGAGGGAAAAGTTTCAGTTTCACTCTTTACCAAACAACAAAATTTAGACTAGTGGAGATTCAAAGCATTAGCTTTGACCATGTTAGAATCAAAACAATCTTCTTTCTATCATGGTTTATCATTCATTCTAAAATGACACGCGAATTCCGCTCTATAAACACAGTGCAAGGAAAGTGTGGTAAAATCTGCGACAATCCACGCAGAGTGACGTCATTCTTTATCGAGTGACGTCATTCACTGAGGGGGTTATTCAATGGAACATAATCTTTATCTGTGTTTTTACTCTACATTTGAACTATTTTTCCTGTAATTAAGAATTGGCCATGTTAGAATCGAAATAATCTTCTTTCTATCATGGTATATCGTTAAATAAACCACGTTGTGAGTTATGAGGTGCAATGAATAAACCACTCAGGCTATCGCCCTCATGATTTATTTATTGTGCCTCATAACTCACAACTGTGGTTTATTGAACAATATACCACGATAGGAAGAAGATTATTTCTGAAATAAACAGTTGTGAGTTATGAGGCACAATAAATAAACCACGATAGGAAGAAGATTATTTCTTAATTTTAGCACACATTTGTTGCACTATGTTTACAGTGCCGAATTAATATGTCATGTTAAAATGAAATTTCACTCATTTTCAGACTGTAACCTTTGCACAGACAGACAATTGTGTTACTCCTCATCTCTCATAAATGAGCCCACCCGGCTGGCTCAGTGGTGAGCATGCCGCACTCATGACCTGGTGGTTGTGGGTTTGATACCCGGTTGTGGCAAACTTTCTTTGCGGCGTATTTTTGCCTCTCACCTCTGCTGAAGCATGTGAGAAAAGTAATCGGTGGCTTTGAAAAGACAGTTGTGCTAGTACTGGTATAAGAAAGCCAGGAAAAACATGTGCTTCGCCGACCACCATGATATGACCTTAGCTGTTGATGTGGTGTTAAACCCCAATACAAACAAAACAAACTCATAAATGAAGAAAAGACAATTAGCTCTAAAGTACATGTACCTGTCAAAACTTTAGTTGCCTTTACAGGTAATGTTGATCAAGATCAGACCACACAAAATGTGCAGTACATAGAAAAACAACCTTGATAATATACTTATTAAGTCTCATTTCTAGGCTGAAGATGTCAGTAAGGTTTCTCATAATTGGTTAACTCTTTACCAACAAGAAAATTTTAGACTTGTCAAAATGAGAGCATTTACAGATGACAAAATAAACATGGTTAAAAAATTAAAACTTGGCTTTAGAAGAATAGAAAACATTGTGGGAAAAGGAGAAAATGCTGGTTTCCAGTATTTTCTCCTTTGCCCACAATGTTTTCAAAACGCTTCTTCCTCTTGGTCTTAAAAATCAGAGATTGTTTGGTAAAGGGTTAACCCTTTACCACACAATGATGACTTTTGACGATCCTGGTAAAGAAGCCTTCTGAAATTATTGTGAGAAAAAAAGAAAATGCTGGTAAGCAGCACTTTCTCCTTTTCCCACAATGTTTTCTACCCTATCAAAGAAAAAGTGCACCATTCGAGTCACACAGAAATAGTCGTCAGCAAATGTTTTCAATTTGGACAAGGTTAAAATTTTGTCGATTAGTAAAGGGTTAACCCTATCAAATATACAATGCAAGATACATGTATTACCTGACTGTGAGCAAATCAGACTGACAGTTGGACTAGCCACTGTAATTAGATGTTTCAGGTTGTTAGCCATCACACTGGGTATGTCTGGAGATGAAAGTTCTGTATCCATACACACAATCAAAGGTACAAACAAATCACATGGAGAGACATCCTCTGTAAAAGTAAGAAAAAGAGATCAAGTGAGTTAACGCTTGTACTTCTAAACAATTCTATTTATTCATTATTTATTAAGACAAGGGATCTACAGGGGTCTTAACCCTTTACCCCATAAGACATTTCTATGGTATCTCTAATTGACCCTAAATAACAGCAAGGATGAAGCCGTTTCTTATGTGTGTATATGACACCTTTGATAGCATAGAAAACATTGTGATAAAAGGTGAAATTGCTCATCACGAGCAATTTCACCTTTTGCCACAATGTTTTCCAAAGCCTGCTACAAGCAATGTGTAGAAATGAGTATCTATGGAGTAAACGGTTAATATACTTACCAGAGACAAACATGAGCAGTCACTGAATGTGACTTAATACCCATGCCAGCTCTTTGACAGAAACAGGCAATTATTTGTACATAGACAGATACACAGACGGACAGACAGACAAACAAACTGACACATGGACAGACAGGCTGATTATAGTATACCAAGAAGTTACCATAGCAAAAGTTTATTGGATATCATCAAGACACATTTTCTGACTAGGTTTCATTTCAATTATGGTAGGAATTAAACCTTTAGAGCGATGATTTATTTTTAAAATGTTAAAGGGGAAGTATGTGCCAGGCTGAAGGCTTTTTGTATCATCATTGGCACATACTTTTCTGTTTGTTTTATTTTTTCCCCACAAATTTAAGTCCAAGATGCAATATCAGTTGGTCTAAATGTTTGATCAACCTTTAGCAAATAATCCCTTGATTCAAGGATAATGAACAGGTTGACTTTTTTCTATGTGTACAGTGTGTTATCTGACAATGTTTTTAATTAACCCTTTCCCAAACAAGCTCTTGTTTTTACGTGTCTGCAGGTACAAGTCTTTTGAAAACACTGTGGGAAAAGGAGAAATTGCTCGTAACGAGCAATTTCTCCTTTTTCCCACAGTGTTTTCTACTTTTTCCCCACAGTGTTTTCTATTGGAGAACTTTCTGCCACTTTTATCATATTTGAAATTATCGTCTGCAAACTCTTTGAGTTTGGAAGAGTCTAAAATTTTTCTTTTGGGAAGGGGTTAAAATAGGTCTAAAATCACATGTTAAAGGTTTAACATTTGGGCGACAAGAAATTGCACAAGGACCTATTGACTGCCTACATGTAAGAGAACATACCATTTCCAGTAAGAGATGAGTCCACATTGTGTGTAAAGTCATGGATACACTGTAAAACTCCTGAGGCGTAACTCTCATTGACTTCAAGGCTGACATTTTCCCAGCATGCTCTGGGCACTTCCTGCAGAACCAAAGTGTATTTGAAGATACTAAATATAGCATACTTGTGGACAGGATTGCAACCTTCTGTTGAAGTCATCAGACATTCATTTGTTTCTTCTGTAGATCTGTAATTACAAAATAAACTTTTCATTAACTCTTTACAAAATGACAAAATTTTAGACTGGCCCAAATTCAAAACACTTGCAGATGATAAAATAAATGTAATTCAAAAGTTGAAATTTGTTTCCAGTAGGGGAGAATACATTGTTGGAAAAGGAGAAAATGCTGGTTACCAGCATTTTCTCCTTTTCCCACGATGTTTTCAAAAAGCTTCTACTTCAGGGTCGTAAATATCAAGGACTGTTTGATAAAGGTTTAAGATAACCCCTCAAAGTGCTGAGTTTCAGTCAAGAAAAAAGTACCAAATAGGTGTAATCTCAAGTTTGCTCTAATCAACAATGTCCAAGTGATGTCAGCAGTATAAATCAAAGATTGAACTTCATATTTTGAGTGGTCTGATTTTCATTTACACTGGCCGTACTGGCAACAGAAGTTGTAAATAGCTGCTTTAAGGGTTAACCCTTTACCAAACAAACTCTGTGTTTTTATGACCCTATCAAAGATGGCTTTTCAAAAACCACACCTTTCTCTCATGTCACTTTTTTTGTTTGTTTGTTTCTTTTAAAAAAAACACACATCATGGCTATTGACCCTTGAGCACACAATGCCGACTTTTGACAACTTTGAGAAACTGGACTTTTAAAAACATTGCGGGAGAAGGGGAAAATACTGGTAACCAGCATTTTCTCCTTTTCCAATAATGTTTTCTACCCTTCACAAAACAAATTTCAAATTTGCAGTTACTTTTATTTTTTGTTGTCTGCAAATGCTTTTGATTTGGAAAAGTCTAAAATATTGTTGTTTGGTAATGACTTAATTCTTTCTAACATTTTATAATCTTTATAAAGTTATGGTCCCATGCCTTTTTTTTCTCCTTTGTAACAACTTTTAAAAAAAAAAACACATCACAGCTTTTAATTCTTTCAAATGGGATAGTTCTAACATTTTGTAATCTTGTTAAAGTTACGATCCCATGCCTTTTTTTTTTTTAATTAATTTTTGATTAATAGTTAGTTTTTAACTAAATAAAGACTTTATGATGGTACTCAAAAGATTTTGTGCTGAGGTTAAGTCTGAGATATGACCATTTAAATCAATTCTATCTGAAAGAAATTTGCAAAAACTGAATTAAAAAGCATCTGTTAACCCTTTACTCCATACATACTCATTTCTATGCTTTGCTTGTAGGAGCCTTTGGAAAACATTGTGGCAAAAGGTGAAATTGCTCGTGACGAGCAATTTCACCTTTTGCCACAATGTTTTCTATGCTACCAAAAGGTGTCATATACACATAAGAAACAGCTTCATCCTTGCTGTTATTTAGGGTCAATTAGAGATACCATAGAAATGCCTTATGGGGTAAAGGGTAATAATTAATCAGATCACAATTTATGACATGAAATCATGTGAAAGAAGACAATACTGCAGGAAAAAAAAAACTCAGTGCATTTCTTCATTTTTCGTTTTGTTTCGATGGTTATAGATAGGTCTACAGCCGAACAAAAAATTTTTTTATTTCATGCCTTCCGGTAGGATATCGAGAAATAGCTGTGAAAATATTTTTCGATCTTACACTGGTACCACAAGTGAAAATACCGATTTTCACGTACTTGTCGCCTAGGTAAATTGCGTGTGCCTCACAACAAGATGGGAAATATGACATCATACACCTTACATTTCTCGCGCATGACGTAATATTGTAATGCGTTGCAATGCGGGAGGGGTACGCCACGGGGAATAACGGGAAAAGAACTGTACTGGATTTTGATAAAGCTCCTCCCAAAAAGGGTTAAAAGCATGAAATAAATAGAATATTTGTGTTTTTCGGTGAAAGATTGAAATTTATTTCATCTCGTGAACACCATCGGTAATATTTTCACTCATGGCTGCACCACTCGTGAAAATATTACCGATGGTGTCCACTCGATGAAATAAATTTCGATCTTTCACCGAAAAAGACAAAATATCCTCTATTTACACAATTATTACAAGTATGTTCAGAAATCATCTCTCAACTAAGTTCTCAATTTGTTTGGCTGTAGAAAAGAAGAATAGACTCTCAGATAGTGCACTTACCCACAACTCTTCAGACACTGCTCAGCCTCATCATATGAACATAAGGGTACAGGACACTCAGTATCTTCACCTTGAATTAGAAATCAGTAGATCTAGAACACCTAGATACTGGTATTGTAGGCTCAATTTGTTACTATTTAACCCTTTACCAAACAATCCCTGGTTTTACGGGCCTGAAAATGAAGCCTTTTGAAAACATTGTGGGAAAAGGAGAAAATGCTGGTAACCAGCATTTTCTCCTTTTCTCACAATGTTTTCTACCCAACTAGATGCATATTTTCATTTTTGACTTGCGTTTGTTTTGTTGTCCACAAGCGCTTTCAATGTGGACCAGTCTAGAATTTTGGTGTTTGGGAGAGGATTAATATTTAAACATTGTGACAAAAGGTTACCAGCATTTTCCCCTCTTCCCATTATGTTTTCAAAAGGCGTTTACTTCAGAGTTGTTAAAACTTGGGATTGTAAGTGGAAGGGTTAACCCTTTACTCCATAGATACTCATTTCTACGCATTGCTTGTAGGAGCCTTTGGAAAACACTGTGGCAAAAGGTGAAATTGCTCTTCACGAGCAATTTCACCTTTTGCCACAATGTTTTCTATGCTATCAAAAGGTGCCATATACACATAGGAAACGGCTTCATCCTTGTTGTTATTTAAGGTCAGTTAGAGATTCCACAGAAATGCCTTATGGGGTAAAGGGTTAAATGGAAACATAGACAGTGCCTCCCTAGCACCCTGTTTCTATGCCAAACTTTTTATCATACAACATAGCATTGACAAGTTAATTTCAAAAAGCTTGAGAAACCAACCATAGGAAACGTCGGAAATTGTACCACTACCACATTTCACAGAAAAATGACATCATTGTTGATAAAAAGTATGAGCATGGACAGATTTTGATTTTCATGTTTAACTCTTTACCACACAAGAAAATTTTAGACTAGACTAGTCCAAGTTGAAAGCATTTGCAGATGACAAAATAAAGGTGACCAAAAAAATAGAAATTTGTTCTTGGAAGGGTAGAAAACACTGTGGGAAAAGGAGAAAATGCTGGTTACCAGCATTTTCTCCTTTTCCCATAGTGTTTTCAAAAGGCTTCTTTCTAGGGGGTGTCAAAAGTAGGGATTGTGTGGTAATGGGTTAATATGGAGTAAGAAATGCAAGTAAGCTATCAACTTGGGCATGTAGGCATTTGAAATCGAATTACATTTTTATTGGCATGTGAAGGTTTATAGGCAAAAGGTGATGAGGCAGGATTTTATCGTCTGTCATTTGTTTCATATGATAAATAGGATCTCACATTCGTGTTTATGTATTATCATTTTGATCAAACTCAATGACTAGAACGTATTTGACACTCGCCAAGGCTGGCTTCGTACAATTTTAGTCAGCATGTTTGATAAAAATGATAATACATAAACACTTATTTTAAGATCTTATATTTACCACACACATTCTCCTTTTCCTACAATGTTTTCTACCGTATCAAAGAGAGAAATCATCATTTGCACTAGATTTGTCATCTAAAAATGCTTTCAATTTAGACTAGTCCGAAAATTTGTCACATGGTGAAGATTTAATTCATTTTCTTGCACCAAGCTTTGAATTTTCCCTGGTTTTGATAAAGGCAAAGCAGTGATAACTACATGTATAAAAGATGTCAAGCAAACCATCAGTTCTTACCTGCAGGTTTCATTCCTTCCATCTCATCCATTGTGGAATTTCCATGATCATCCCTTTTAGGTCTGCTACGAGTTTCTGTATCAAACACAGTTAACTCTTTACCAGAAAACAAAATTTTGGACTAGTCGAAATTGAAAGCATTTGCAGACGACAAAATAAACTTGACTCAAAAATTGAAATTTGATCTGGAAAGGGTAGAAAACATTGTGGGAAAAGGAGAAAATGCTGGTTACCAGCATTTTCTCCTTTTCCCACAATGTTTTCCAAGGGGTTCTTTCTCAGGGTCGTTAAAAGTCGGGATTGTGTGGTAAAGAGTTAAGTAAATGCAATCATTACACAACTTTCTACATTCTTACAATTACCACCCTACAAAATTTAAGATCTGTCCAAACCCGTAGCATATGCAGTCACAAATTCAATGTGGCTAATATTGTGGAAGTTGGCTTTTGTAACAGTAGAAAAACATTATGGGAAAAGGAGAAAATGCTGGTGACCAGCATTTTCTCCTGTTCCCACAATGTTTTTTATAAGTCATCTTTCTCTAGAAAATCATCATTGTGAGTTCAATCAATACCAAACCTTCTGAAAGATTCATTTTTGCATTTACATGTGAGATGGAATAAAGACAAGGAGCATCTCACAGGTAATTAGAAGAAATGAGCACCAAAAGTGATCTACTTCATGCAAAACAAGAGCAGCCCATGCAAATACTTAACCCATTACCAAACGACAATATTTTAGACTGGTCAAAATTGAAAGCATTTGCAGACGACAAATTTAAAGTGACTTAAAATTTGAATTTTGTTTTGTGAAGGGTAGAAAACATTCTGGGAAAAGGAGAAAATGCTGGTTACCAGCATTTTCTCCTTTTCCCACAATGTTTTCTAAAGGCTTCTTTCTCAGGGGCGTCAAAAGTAGGGACTGTGTGGTAATGGGTTAATTATTTAGAGATAAATCATCAAGTAAGAGGTATAACTGTGTAAAAGTACTTTGGTGGTTACCTGCATGCTCTTGTTGTATTGATTCCCCTTTTCATAGGCACTATTGCAAAACATCAAAGTTTTTGAAAATATCAATACTTTTGCACAATGGCTCCTCATATGATGATGCCAGAGCTACTAAATCTTCGCAAGCCAAGGCTGACGATTCACTAAGCTACTCTACCCTTGGCGCATCGAGCTTGATTTTTACAATCACCCGATAAGTTTTTTCATTGGATGCAGCCAGCTCTAGCTGCAACGAATGAAATTGTTTGTAGCATTTCATCTTTGATATAAACAGAACAAGGTCGGTACCTTTTGAATAGAAGGTAAACATGGAAACCCATGTGGATGTCTGCTTATCGCCTCATGTGTATTCATAAGCGGTTTGTAAAACGATATTTCATTTGCTTTTAGAACATGATGTAAAGGGGGGTAATAACCAGCATCCAATAGACGGCGCATCGCAGGAATCTCGAAATCGGGCTCAATCAGCCAAGGTAAGATCCACGTAGTGATCGTAAACTTGGCTCGCGAAGATGGAGCTTCTACAATACCTCAAAATTTTCTTCAAAAACAGCCAAGCTGAATTTGCTTCTCTGAAAGTATTACAGAGAGTACAATGGATCATTTCAGTCTACTTTATTGACAGTAAAACAATAATTCTGCAATTTTCATTCTTTCCTGTCTTAACCCTCTACCAAACAATCCCTGGTTTTTACTACCTTCAGATAAAGAAGCCCTTTGAAAAAATTGTGGGAAAAGGAGAAATTGCTGGTAACCAGCATTTTCTCCTTTTCTCACAATGTTTTCCACCCTACTGGGAACAAATTTCCATTTTTGAGTTACATTTATTTGGTCATCTCAAGTGCTTTCAATTTGGACTGATCTAGAATTTTGTGTTTAGGAAAGGGTTAACATATTAACCCTTTACTCCACATGATACTCATTTCTACGCATTGCTTGTAGGAGCCTTTGGAAAACATTGTGGCAAAAGATGAAATTGCTCATGACGAGCAATTTTACCTTTTGTAACAATCTTTTCTATGCTATCAAACGGTGTCATATACACATAAGAAACTGCTTCATCCTTGCTGTTATTTGGGGTCAATTAGAGATACCATAGAAATGCCTTTTGGGGTAAAGGGTTAAAGAACTTTGTTTTAAACAAAAATGCTCATCTGGCTTACCTTGTCCGTTGGATGAGGACTGAGGTACTGTAGGCCTGTCCCCAGTTGTCCTATTGTTGTCTTGCTCACCTTTGAAAAGAAAACACTTGATACAGATAGACATCTCCCTGACAACTTCTTGTTGCCTAACTGCACACAATCCTCAATAGTAGAAATGGCTTGTTGCTTGTGTTTTACCCTTTTGCCACAATGTTTTCAAAAGGATTCTAAGTTGCAACAGTAGATTCATACTGACATGCCTTACTTTAAAGCCATGGTTTCAGATTAGTCCATCATAATTGTTTTATACTGACATGCCTTACTTTAAAGCCAATGCCTACATGCTGAAAATTTGTTCTGCAGGCATTTTGAATTCTTGAAATAGGCTTTGGTTTTTCTACCACACAATCCAAAGATTCAATGACCCTGAGAGATTTGTTTTTGAAAACCACTGGGTAAAAGGAAGTTTAACAACCCTGAAGAAAAAGTTTTTAAAATCATTTGGGAAGAAAAAGAAAAAGCTTGTAACCAGCATTTTTTCTTTTTCTAACACTGTTTTCTTCCATATCAAAGACACATATTATCTCTAGCACTTGGCTGAATTTGTTACCTGCAAATTCAATTCAATTTGGATAGCTCTAAAATTTTGCTGCTTGGAAAAAACTTAATCTGACAGCTTTTCACCCAAAAGGATGTTATGGAAATTCTGAATCACATACAAATACACACCTGCACTGCAAAAAAGTTTGGCTGTCAATGCTGGACACCGGTCACCAACATAAGACTTCACATACATCAGTGACTCTTCCACCTTAGAGAGATCTTCACCTTCCTCACAGACGTTCAAACTACATTCTACAGCATACATTGTGTTCCCTACTTTCCTGAAACGAAGCCAGATTTAACAGTAAATGACTAGCTAATTCATTTTGATGACATTTTTCGGATTGCAACAAACCACCATTACCATTTACCAAACAATCCAAGTTTTTAACAACTCTGGGATAAAAGGCTTTTGAAATTTATTGTGGGAAAAAGGAGAAAATGCTGGCTGCCAGCATTTCCTGCATTTTCCACAATGTTTTCTATTTTATCACTGACAAATCTCACCATTTGAGTAATGTTTAATCTGTCATCAGCAAATCAGACTGTATAGATAACAGATTAGATTGCACTTTTTGCAATCTTGATAAACGCTGCCAACAACCACAGTTGTATCAGGTAGTTTAGTCCTACACCTCATTTCAAGACTTTCATCCTACCTTTACCCCATAAGGTATTTCTATGGTATATCTAATTGACTCTAAATAACAGTAAGGATGAAGCCATTTCTTATGTGTATAAAATACTTTTTGATAGCATAGAAAGCATTGTGACAAAAGGTGAAATTGCTCATCACGAGCAATTTCACCTTTTGCCACAATGTTTTCCAAAGGTTCCTACAAGCAATGCATAGAAATGGGTATCTATGGAGTAAAAGGTTAACTCTTTACCACACAATCCCGACTTTTAACAACCCTGGGAAAAAAGCCTTTTAAAAACATTGAGGGAAAAGGAGAAAATGCTGGTAACCAGCATTTTCTTCTTTTCCCAGAATGATTTCTACCCTTCACAAAACAAATTTCAAATTTTCAGTCACTTTTCTTTTGTCGTCTGCAAATGCTTTCAAAGTGGACCAGTCTAAAATTTTGTTGTCTGGTAAAGAGTTGAAACTACATGTTGCAGGGAACCTGGTATTTTCACAGATATTCGTTACTTTGCTATTAACCTTTGACGCCCTTGAGATAGAGGCCTCTAGAAAACATGGTGGGAAAAGGAGAAAATGCTGGTAACCAGCATTTTCTCCTTTTCCTACCATGTTTTCTATCTTTCATTACACAAATTTCAATTTTTTTAGTCACTTTTATTTTATCATCTGCAAATGCTTTCAATTTGGACAAACTAAAATTTTGCTGTGTGGTAATGAGTTAAAACAACACAGACATCTTAGTTGCTTAAAAACTCTAATTCATGACAAATTAGGAACTGATATTGTAAAAAGAAAAGCATAAACAACTTACTGACAGAAAACTTTGTCATCAAAACTGGCCACAGTAAAGTAGTAGCCAAGGTCACCAATAATTCCCAGGGTTGCATTTACATCACATGATGGCAACAAACAAGCATAGCTTAGCTTGTTACTATGACAGCGAGCACTTCCTTTTTCTTCCAACCATGACAACAGGTTTGTAAGTGGGGCCTCAATTGTAGAAGGACACTTTGATGCACTTTGTTTCAGCACATCCATGAATGGGGGCAAGCTGTAAGCAAAAATTGATCATTATCCTGAAGGCAACTTTTTCTTTTTCTAGATGCAGGCTGCTTCTAAAAAACATTGTGGATAAAGCAAAAATTGTTCTATTTCACATCCAGCTTTTACCACAATGTCTCACAAGCCTTCATGTATAAAAAAAATTCTGGCATTCATATACATGCAGTTGCTTTTAATTTCATGCTCATTATCACTGGTTCCCAAATGTTGAATCTTTAATTAACCATAAATCTTGCAATTGTCCGAATAGTAAGTCTCTCCATAAGACTAATAAAATATCATTAAGTGAAAATTGGCTTTCAAGAGGTAGAAAACATTGTGGGAATAGCAGAAAATGCTGATTCCCAGCATCTTCTCAATTTTCCTACAATATTTTCAATACCCTTTTAATCTCAAGGTCCTGAATACACGGTCTTGCTTGGTAAAAATATAAAGCCCAAGGCTCTTCATCACGAGCTTCAAAAATTGTTAACTCATTACCAAACTATAAAATTTTAGGCTTGTCCAAATCGAAAGCATTTGCAGACGACAAAAGAGAAGTGACTGAAAATTTGAAATTTGTTTTGTGAAGGGTAGAAAACATTGTGGGAAAAGGAGAAAATGCTGGTAACCAGCATTTTCCCCTTTTCCCACAATGTTTTCTAAAGGCTTCTTTCTCAGGGTAGTCAAAAGTAGGGATTGTGTGGTAATGGGTTAAACAGTGTATTGATGTTGAGCAACGCATTACACTAAGACAAGAAGAAAAAATGAGTATACATACCTGCATATCAGAGTTTGCTCTGTCCATGGCAGATTTTCCAAACCTGCTGTAAGAACCACACTTATCATAGTTTCACGGGCAAGATATTTAACATTGCACACATCTGTAGGTATTACATCTGAAATTTTTAATATGAAAGATAAAGTTCATTCTGTCATATGTTTGTAGTTTCTTTTTCTTCTCAGATTGTCCAAACCTACTATAAGTACCAGGCGTTTCATAGTTTCACAGGCAAGATACTTAACCCTTTACTCCACAGATACTCATTTCTACGCATTGCTTGTAGGAGCCTTTAGAAAACATTGTGGCAAAAGGTGAAATTGCTCGTGACGAGCAATTTCACCTTTTGCCACAATGTTTTCTACCCTATCAAAAGGTGTCATATACACATAAGAAAAGGCTTCATTCTTGCTGTTATTTAGGGTCAATGAGAGATACTGCAGAAATGCCTTATGGGGTAAAGGGTTAATATTGCATTCCTCTGTAGATACTGTATCTAGAATCTTTGAAAAAATCTCTTTACCAAACAACTAAGTTTAGGACTCGCCAACATTTGCGGACAACAATTGAAATATGAATCAAATGATAAAATTAATCTTGGAAAGGTTGAAGAAGATTGGTTACCTTTTCTCCTTTTCTCACAATGTTTTTAAAGGGTTTCCAGTTCAGGGTCGATAAAAGTACATATTGTATGCTAAAGAGATATGTAACATAAGTTCCTTTCTATCATGTATTTGTGACTTCATTTTCTTGTTAGAGACTGCATGAAATGTCCAATGAGCTCAATGATTCAATATTCATGACAAAAACTTATGCACAGGTGGATGCGTGAAAACATTTGTCGTTAAAAACGATTGTACAAAAATGATATTGTTAATTTGTACAATTTTTAGAATTATAAGTAAGTATACTTACCTGAGCAATTTGCCGTAACTTCTTCTCCTCTAAAATAGAACCTTGCATCACAGGCATTGCAACCATCTTCACTAAAAATTGAAATTTCACAAATATTAAGAAAACAAACTTTCAAGTGATTTTTTTTTTTTATTTGTAACAAAAGATTCTAAAGTTTACAGTAAACAACTTCTTCAGTTATGTAAACGCTGGATTGTGCTGTAAACAGTTAACTCTTTACCACAAAATCCCTACTTTTAACGGCCCTGAGAGAAAAGCCTTTTGAAAACATTGTGGGAAAAGGGGAAAATGCTGGTAACCAGCATTTTCTACTTTTCCCGCAATGTTTTCTATCCATCTCAAAACAAATTCTAATTTTTGAGTCACATTTATTTCATCATCTGAAAATGCTTTCAATTTGGACAAATCTAAACTTGTGTTTTTTTTTTTTGGTAAAGAGTTAACCCATTACCACACAATCCTTACTTTTAACAACCTTCAGAAAGAAGCCTTTTTGAAAACAATGTGGGAAAAGGAGAAAAAGCTGGTAACCAGCATTTTCTCCTTTTCCTGCAATGTTTTCTTTCCATCCCTTAACAAATTTTAACTTTCGAGGCACATTAATTTCGTCACCTGAAAATGCTTTTAATTCTGACTAGTCTAAAATTAGGTTGTTTGGTGAAGAGTTAATCTGTCAATGATTCTTAAGCAATTAAACCAGCTATTTCCATGACCGATTAAAAATTTAATTCTACTTATAAATACATTACTGTTGGTCTGATAAAGTTTTCTGCTTTTTGAAAGACAAATTTCATGTTCTAAATAGCATTTATCATTTGCAAATCCTTCAAGTCTGGACAATCAACAGCACTTACACACATATTGCACCAGGGTATGCTGTACATGTTGAGACATCACATACACTACCATTGCAGGGAGTGGTGGGCTCTACTTCACAACTGATCAAGTAGTCATATCTTTCTGTCACTGAAAATAGACAACAGATTGAATTTCAAATTAGAGATTATGGTTATACTCATTACCGAACGACAATATTTTAGGCATGCCCAAATCAAAAGCATTTGCAGATGACAAAATAAAAGTGACTGAAAATTTGAAATTTGTTTTGTGAAGGGTAAAAAAACATTGTGGAAAAAGGAGAAAATGCTGGTAACCAGCATTTTCTCCTTTTCCCACAATGTTTTCCAAAGGCTCCTTTCTCAGGCTCATGAAAAATAGGGATTGTGTGGTAATGGTTTAAAGATATTAAAGTTTCCAAAAATGGTAACAAATGTGTATTTTCTGTCAAAATGATTGCAATTCTAATGCCATTTTGGAAAGAGCATCTCAATAATCCTGTGTTTCTACAACTGTAAGGAAGCAGGTTGGGGATATAAGTTAGTAGGAATAGGAAAAAAAAAAAAATCTGGAAACCAGCATTTTCTTCTTCTACTCTTTTGGAGGTTAATAATTATTTGATTATTATTCCCAATCATTCTCAGCACTAGATTGCTTCCTAAGCAGAATGTTTTGTGTTTGACACAGATACTAACTTCCTACTTGAAAGCTCACTTGGGAACAAAACTGTTAATTACATGTACCAGTATTTTGAATAAGGTTGAGTATAAAATATTGTTGTTAAGTACAAGACTCAATCCTCTATCACACAATTTTAAGTTCTACCATTGCTGAAGAAATACTGTTGAAAAAGGAGAAAATGCTGGTAAACAGTGTTTTCTCCATTGTCCAGGAAGTTTCCTTCCCTATCATTGTGCAACATCAAATGGCTGTCTTCAAAGGTTTTCAATTAGGAGATGTCTTCATCTTTGTCCTTCAAAGAAAAATTAACCCTTTACCACAAAATCCTGACTTTTAATGACCTAGAAAGAGAAGGCTTTTAAAAACATTGTGGAAAAAGAAGAAAATGCTGGTAACCAGCATTTTCTCCTTTACCCACAAAGTTGTCTATCAAGAAAAGTTTCACCATTTGAGCACTAATTTGTAGTCCAATAATGCTGTCTTTTTGGACAAGTTCAAATTTGTCAAGTGGTAAAGAGTTAAACTGCAAGTCATAAACTGCAAGTCATTTATTTTGCTGTCTACTGCAGATGTCCCTTGAATTTCTTTGTAAAGTAGCATCTTCCAACAAATCCAGCCAAATCTAAAAATTAGACTGTCAAGAATTTATGAAGAAATTGTCCATTGAACTTCACTTGAAATTAAAATATTTCTTTCTCTATCTGAAAACATTCACACCATTTTAGGGGTCCCTTTTACTATTTTACCATGATGACACATTCTAGCTTGATGATCACAATCATGCCTTCAAACAAAAAACTTTCACATTTTCTGGGAGAAAAATCTGGCACAGACAAAAATAAAAGAAGAAAAAAAAAGTGAAATAGAGACATAAAATCCAGGGAAAAAAAAGATTTCTTACCTAAGGAACAAACATCCTTCTTGAAAGTTCCCAGGACGGTAAACATTTGATGCAATAGCATTTCATCTACAGTAGAAATGTGGGCGGAGTCTAAACATCTTTCTGCCTCCTGTAGGCTGGTACAGGCACTCCCATATACATCATCAGCCTCTGATAGGGTAGTTGTAATGTCTCCAAGAACTTGTAAACACTCAACTAGGTCATCAGTGGACCTGAAGGAACCAAAAATAGGTTAAATACTCTCTATCCTTAAATAAAATTATGATTATATAAACAGACATATCAAAAAGCAGTGTTTATGAGGCATCTGTTGTTAAATGTTTTTCCTCTTCTTGTGGATGAGGATGGAGAAAAAGAAATCAAGTTAGACAAAAGAAGTATACAGAAAAGATCACTGGAAAATCTTGCAAAAACTCTTCAGTTAAGGTTATAAAAAATGATTATATCTATTTCTCGGAAATCTTACCAGAGCTGGGTTCAAAGCTGAGGTATATTCTGCAAGGCATACCGGTAGGTAAGTTCTTTTTTGGGGACTTTTTCTCTGTATATTTCTTTATGTGAAACTATCACACATGGGGTCTAAATACATGCTACAATTGTGAAACTTGTATCTGCACATCCTAGAACTGACACCGGTAATAGTGTATTATACACTATTAGAGAACTTAAGCTCATTCTTACCAATATGAAATTTGTAATCAGTAGCTGTTTTGAATTTAGAAGAACCTAAAATTTGCTGTTTAAGAAAGGGAAAAAATTTCTAACAGTTTTATTTATCTTATTTCGCAGATTGAAGGTAAACAATAACTTACGAATTCTGCTCAGTTTTCAGTGGTTTACCACAAATAATTGTATGTGTAAGAAGTACAAGCGTCAGTTCAGCATCCACACAGCCACTTGTGTAGTTCTGGATACATTGCAATACCACTGGGTAATCTGGGTTACTGAAATTTTAAAGACAACCTGGTCAACCCTTTACAGCATAATAACTTGTTTCAAGGCTTTTGAAAACATTGTGGGAAAAAGAGAAAATGCTGATAACCAGCATTTTTCTCCTTTTAATATCTTTTAATATAATATTTAGTTGCCTTTCCCAAAGAAACCTGAGCACACTATGGTCAAAGGAAAAATTGTCCCTCCACTGCTACGTTTTCACACATGTTCATACAAGTTAGTATAACCCTTTGCTACATGAATAGCAGTGTGTTTTGACCCTAAAAAGGGCTGCTTGTGAAAGCTGTACCTGAAAAGGGAGCAATTACATGGTTAGCAACACTTTTTCCTTTTCCTACAGTGTTTTCTTCTCTTTCAAGTACAAATCCTATAAAATAACCCTTTCCCAAACAAGCCCTGGTTTTTACGTTTCTGCAGTAAAAGTCTTTTGAAAACACTGTGGGAAAAGGAGAAATTGCTCATAATGAGCAATTTCTCCTTTTCCCACAGTGTTTTCTACCCTTTTTTTAAACTTTCTGGCATTTTCTCCAAATCTAAAATTGTCATCTGCAAACTCTTGGTTTGGAAGAGTCCATAATTTGTTGTTTGGGAAAGAGTTAAATGATATATTATTTGTAGCCCTAAAATGCTCTGAATATAACCAGGTCTAATATTCTGCTGTCAGGTAAAGTGTTCTCTGGGTTATATAGCCTTTACCAAATATTTTGGACATCTCGAAACCTAAAGCTTTTGCTGGCAACAAATTTAATGTACCAGTGGCTAAAAAGGGAAATGTTGTCTGAGGAAAGGTAGAAAACATTGTGGGAAAAGAAGAAAATGCTGGTTACTAGCAAAGGATTAAATAAAGCTGTCAAATGATTTTAGACTACTAACCTACAACTAGGCTACTAACCTTTCATCACAAACTGGGCTCTCTTCATACAAAACTGAAGAGAAACAATCTACAATAGCCGATGTAACTTCACACTGGCCCTCTGATTGACTTTCCAAGTCTGAGCAGAACTTCTGTATGACATCACTTCCTGTTCTGTTGACATCACTTCCTGGTCTAGATGAATTCTGCATCATGTTATCTAACATGTTTCTTAGAGGATTATTGTCTCCCAGTACTCTATTTCCATTATTCAATCTATCTGAAATCCTGTCTGTGATTCTCTCCCTTATTCTATCAATGATTGTTTCATTTCCTTCAGTGGAATTAGAGACAAGACTGCATAAATCTGTTACCATGGATGATCCACAGAAAGATTCTATTTCAGCATAAATGGTCTTAAGTGCTCTGCTAACTTCTTCCGTGTGGTTACATTTTGCTCCTTCCTGCTCCTTTATGTAGAATGTGTACAGAGTGGTCTCAAACAGACTAAAAAATAAAAAAGACAAAACAAACTGTACCTTACACATAGAGTAGAGGGTTAATAATTTGAAAATAAGATAGACTAGACTAGACTAGGTAATTTTTCAATATATATTTCGTTTGATACATAACTTCCTAAATTCATATTGTTTAGTTTTATAAAGGGAGACATGACATTGTATCAGCAAAATTGCCACCCACGGACAATTGCCCCCCCCCCCCTCCCAGGTTAATTGCGACCAACCCCCTACCCACGAGGACAATCCACCCACCCCCGACTATTCCCCCCCCTTCCCCAGACTATTACACCCCCCCCCACCCCCCCCCCCCCCGAGGACAATCTCCCAACCCACCCCAGACTATTGCCACTGCCATTGCCCCACCCCTCCACCCCCGAGGACAATCCCCCAACCCACCCCAGACTATTGCCACTGCCCCCTGCCCCCCTCAAATCTGGGGTGGGTAGGGCGGGGGGAATTGTCCTAGAATCCATGACATACATTTTAGGCATTATTTCAGATAAACTGTTTTCTGACTGTTTGAAGGTTTGTACTGAATAAAGATTCGTAATGTTCTCTTACATTTTTCTTAGACAGCATAAAAAGATTAACAAACATTCTTAACTAAAAATGTCATAAGTTCACACCTGCATGTCATCTCCATGGAAACCGGAGTCTTTAAAGGATTACTAACAATGGCGGCCAACGCAACTGCCTCTGAACTTCCACAGAATGCATCACCATATTTTTTCACACATGCAGCTGCTGACAGCAAGTTCTTGATTACCTCCCCTTTCTGATAAATATTGTAATAAGCATCTCCATGACAACCTCTGGTGGTTTCCATCATGCATGTTGCAGCTTGATACATGTCAATGTGGCTAAAAAATAATCAGAGTATCATTTTAGATACAGTATCTTTCAACATAACTCTTTATCAAACTGAATAATTCTAAACTGGTCTAAATTGAAAATATTTGCTGACCTCAAATACAATGTGGCAAAAAAATATTTATGTTTCACAAAGAATAGAAAACCTAACAGACAAGGCAAACCAGCATTACTCCTATTCCAAAACTTTTTACATATCATTTCGAGTCATTAAAACATGTGGTTGTTACGTAAAAGGTTAACCATTGCCTCAAGAAGGACCTTTGTTTTTTCATCTAGAAGCAGGCCTCTTTTATCTCTTTACCACATAATCTTGAGTTTTAATGACCCTGGCAATGAAAGCATTTGAAAGCATTGTGGAAAAAGAAGAAAATGCTGGTTACCAGCATTTTCTTTTTTTCCCACAAGGTTTTGTACCCTTTAAAAGACAAATATTATATTTTGAGTAACACTTCATATGTTGTCTGCATATGCTTTCAAAATAGACAACTCTAAAACATTTTGCTTGGGAAAGAGTTAAATGAATTGTGGCAAAAGCAGAAACTACTTTTGCAGCAATCTTTTAATATCCGTTTATGTATTTAATTGTATTAAATTTTATCTAAATTTACAATATCTTATGGGATGGTTTCTGCAGCAAATTTAGACATCAGGTCAAAGATGTCAAAGAACTCGAAAAGGGATCCATTTAAAATAAACAAATTTTGCAAAACTCTTTGTATTTGGACTCTTCCTGGCATTATGGTATTTCAGATCTATCATAACCTTGAGCGAATCACACAAAGTACAACTGTTTTGAAGGAAAGGTAAATGATCTTTCTACATAAATAGATTGCACATTGTTTTCAATAGCTGTCTACCTAGTTAAAACAAGAGGGCCAAAGACGGCCCTTGATCACTCATCTGAATATTTGAGTAGACCATAGCCAGTTCTTTTTTTCTTTTTGTTATTCCAAAACTTTTTCTTCAATAACTTCAAGAAAAAGAACAAGAGCATCGCATGCAGGTGCCAACCATTGGCTGTTGGGTGCTGGATAGTATGTTAAAATTGTAATTCAAAGAGGAGCAAAACTTGGCACTGAAAGATCATTTCTGTGAAGTCATTTCAAAATCTGACCAGTAGTTTTGTAGAAGAAGAATTGTTTAGAATTTCTTTATGCCTGTATAGTGCAAATAGCCCCTCCCCCCCCCAGCACCACAGCCTTGGATTTTTTTCTTAGCATGTTGTGCTAAAGTCTCAGCAGATCTGTATACTCACTGTTTATCCATATCACCATACAAGCTGGACCTCAGTAAATCTTGTGTACATTTTACAGCTGACTGTTTGTCACAGTAACCATCCTTTGGGCCTGAAATTTTGGAAAAATTTATGTCAATCTTTCAAAAACAAGAGCACAGCATGCCAGTGCAAACACTCAGATGTAGTTGCTCTACTTTCAGTGAAAATTCTTCGTTCAAAGAGGGGCAAAACTGTGCCAAAAATATTTTGATGGTCACCTGCCCCTGTTAACGCTTTACCAGACAACAAAATTTTAGCCTTGTCTAAATTTTCCTCCTTTTTGCATAATGTTTTCAAAAAACTTCTAAGGGTCGTTAAACGTCAGGATTGTGTCGTAAAGGGTTGAAATGTATAATCACATATAATACACTCTTACTTCATCAAATTTGCAATAGGTTCTGAAACAAAAAACATTTTAAAGATAACAAACATTTCATTTTGGTATAAATACACATAAAAACAATATGGCAAAAAGAGGCCTTATTTTGAACAACTTCTCTCAACACATCAGTATTTTTCGAAAGTGCTTTTTTTTTTTAAAAGTAACTGTCATACTTTAACCAAACAAAAAAAAATTTTTCTATGATGGTAGCATTTGAAAAATAAACTTATTTTCTTCTGTACAAATTTCAGTTAAAATAAATGAATAGTATAATAAAATACCCTGTCTCTTGTTACACATGTGTCCTTGACAACAGTAACATGGATGGTCACTATGGCGACACTCTTCTTCACATGTAAGAACAGAGCTGCAACCCTTGGTGATGTTGCCTTCACTATATTTTGTTTGACACATCTGTTCAACAAAAAAAATATATGCAATTAATTTGTTTTAAGCCATCAGCCTCGATCGTGAACAAAACTAACCACATAACGCAGGTGTCTGTATAACACAGACTTTGATGACATAACTCTCCTTGTTTTCAATGTGATACAGCCAATATGAATTTTCTTGTCTCACAGACGTGTGAGATGAGAAAATAGTGCTGTATTTGGTCAACACTCTGTAATTATATGCTTCATTTCTGAAACATTGCTGACCTAGGTTTTTGAAGGAAATTAACGTTCAAAGTTCTTGTCATGATAAAGTTGTTAATTTAATTAAACCCCCTAAATTTCCAGATTTTTTTTTTGATGGACCTCATTGGCGACTGATTTTTGCTTTGGGTCCGTGTCTGCATATTGTCTGAGTTGTCCCCCCTGAAGAAATCCTGGATCCGCCCCTGGTATCTTACACTATATGAGGCGGTTATATGTTTCACAGTATTTCATCTGATTAACTTATTCTCCAAATGCTACATGCCAGAGGCAGTAGAGAGTTAAATGAAAAATAAAACATTGGTTCAAACAAACCTGTAATGGCATACAGCTCACAGGAGTTTGTCGATTACATTCTACATTGGAATCCAGTCCATTACAAGAATGACACACCTGCATATCTGAATAAAAGATTTATATTATGATAATTAGAGTGCCCCTTTAAAAATTTAAGAGAAAAAAAATATATATTTTTTGAAATCCTAGAGACCTAAACATAAAAGGCTGTCACAAAATAAAACAATACTGAATAGTAAGTATCATATTTATAGTGTTATGTAGGTAATATAAAAAAGGTTGTTTATAGAGAACTGGCATTAGAAGAAAATGGTGGTTACCAGCTTTTCCTCCTGTTCTCACAAAATTTTCTACTGTTTCAAAGACAAAATTATTTCATTTACTGTTTGCAAATGCTTTCAATTTGGTGCAGTCTAAAATTTTGTAGTTTGGCAAAGAGCTAAGCAAGCATTTACTCTCTACCTAATGAAAGATATTTAGACTGGCTAAAATTGAGAGCTTTTGCAGATGACAAAATACATGTAATATAATGACTTAAAATTCAAATTCGTTTTATGAAGGGAAGAAAACATTGTGGGGGAAAAGGAGAAAATGCTGGTTACCATTATTTTCTCTTTTTTTTCCACAGTATTTTCAAAGGGTTTCTTTTTACAGGGTCACTAAAAGTCTGGATTGTGTGGTAAAGAGTTAAGTATGTAGTATGTAATTGTCTGAACAATGAGTCAATACAGTGGCAACATTAGATCTCTTTTGAGGAACTTGCAGTTATGTGTGCTTACATGTCACAAAGCAAATTAACCCTTCACTTCATAGATACTCATTTCTACGTATTGCTTGTAGGAGCCTTTGGAAAACATTGTGACAAAAGGTGAAATTCCTCGTGACGAGCAATTTCACCTTTTGCCATAATGTTTTCTACACTATCAAAAGATGTCATATATACATAAGAAGTGGCTTCATCTTTGCTGTTACCTAGGTTCAATTAGAGATACCATAGAAATGCCTTATGGGGTAAAGGGTTAACTACTTGTAAGCATCTAAGATTGCAAGAATGTTATGCGCCTACATATCATGGACAGGTCAACTACCTCTTGGCATCTAAGTTTGCTGGAATTTGTTTGGAAACTTTCTACTAAACACAAACATCTAAATTAAGAATATCAGATTTAAATTTTTATGGGAAAAAGTAAGATTGTGCTACATACCCTGGCATTCATCCATAGCCACTGATGCTAATGAACTCAAAGTCATGTTTACAATGTATTCCTGTTTCCCAGTAAAGAACACTTGTCTGGTACCCTGTTCTAGACACAAGTAGGCATGTTCTGCCACATGACACATACTGGATTTATAGCTGCTGTACTGCATCAAGACAGATGGATCAATGAGCATCCCCAAATCTTTTCGTTCCATTCCGATTTGAGACAAGATCCGATTCAATGCTGTAGTGGCATCCCCTGAGCTTAAGTATGGAAGGTTTATACCACGCAATTCAGGTCTACTTTCATCTCTCTCTGGAGAATCTGCAGTATCTGTAGAAACTGCAGTATCAGTTGATGGTTCTTTACTGTCAGTCCAAAAACCATCATCTGGATTTGTTGTGCTAGTTGAATGATCAGACCTCTTTTTCCGTACATAGGGATTGCTGAATGTTTCATTGCCACCAGTTTTAGTGCTATTTCCTGTACTATCTGGTATCAGATCTGGATATAGGTCTTTCAGGAAATGTTCTACAGCCTCCAGTAAAGACATCATTGATTGATAATTTGAGTAAGCATTAGCGAGGTTTGTAAGGAAAATGGTGTCAAAATGTACCAGATTGTCTAGGGTATGAAGGAAGGTAATGCCACATTCTGTCACATTTGGTGGTTGATACACACAGGCTGGGGCCACATGCATAGCTAACTGTGTGAAGTTGTAGATAACCATCTGTGTGTCTGCTGGGTAACATTCATATGTGGCATTCATTATGCAGTCATGGGTCTTTGAAAATTCCCTGTGGAAAAAAAAAAAATGAATTTTATAGTGTTAACTCTTTACCATATGACAATATTTTAGACTGGACCTGGTTGAAAGCAACTGCAGACGACAAATTACATGTAGCTCAAATGATTGGGTTTATTTCTGAAAGGTTATAAAACAGCGTAAAAATGGAAGTGAATACTGGTTAGTCTTATTTTCCAGGGCAGTTCAAACTCTGGATTCTGTGGTACATTGTAACTGATTAAGGTTTTATCTCTGCTGGCAACTCTGTTTATCTTGATTTGTCAATTTTTGAAATATTGTGGCAGAAAGAAAAACTGCTAACATTAAACAATATTTTGTTACAATACTCTGTCACTAAATCTTAAGTTTGTTATTTACTTTACAAGGATATTTTCCAATCATGAGAGTTCGCTGATTTACAAAAGATATCTCTACTATTATGTAAAAAACAATTTTTTCTTCCTCCAACTGCTGTGAGGAATGTTCAAAAGTAAACACATCATGACATGTAAGCACATAAAAATGTTTCCATGATAAATTTCAATGAAAACTCTATTTGGTTCCAGAGTCTTCACCTCCTACTTAGTTATATGCAAAGTTCAGTCATCTGATCCAATACAAGAAGGCATTATCATACCCTTTTCTAGAATTACTATGAAGACAATGGAATATGGAAGATTAGAGGTGTTTGCATTGGACAATCTTTTGACCTGAACAGTATATTTGAGCCTTGAAAACAAAAACAATTCACATGAGACAAGTTCAGAAGGAAACAGAGAACAAGGGGCTACAAGAACTTTTTCCAGCTTAACTCATTACCACACGACAAAATTTTAGACTGGTCCAAATTGAAAGCATTTGCAGACGACAAAATAAGGGTGACTGAAAAATAGAATTTTGTTCTAGGAAGGGTAGAAAACACTGTGGGAAAAGGAGAAAATGCTGGTTACCAGCATTTTCTCCTTTTCCCACAGTGTTTTCAAAAGGCTTCTTTCTCAGGGGCGTCAAAAGTAAGGATTGTGTGGTAATGGGTTAAGAAAGTCTTGTGCAGTAGATGCCTTGTACCACACTGTCATGCTGCAAAGTAAATTGACCAACCTTAACTCTTTACCACACAAACTCAACTTTAAACAATTCAGAGAAAGAAGCCTTTTGAAAACATTGTCAGAAAAGGAGAAAATGCTGGTAACCAGCATTTTCTCCTTTTCCCACAATGTTTTCTACCTTTCCCATACCAAATTTCAATTTTTCAGTCACATTTATTTTGTTGTCTGCAAATACTCTTGATTTGGACCAGTGTATAATATTGGTGAGAGTTAATGCAGTTCTGCATTTTTTTAAATGTTTCTTGTTTTGTAGAACTTTAACACTAAAACTCAAAGAAAAACTGTAATCATAAAAAATGTTTTTGGGTTGGGTATTCATCTTGCATTTGGAATTTGGCATCATTCTGTACAGAGCAACTACAATAACACATTTACTTACATGCATACACCCTGATCAAATTCTTCTTCTGAGATGGCCTGCCTGACATGGTCTTCCAAATTACTGAGACATTTTTTAGCAGTCTCCAGTCTACAATGGGTAAACTCCGGGCACCAAGTCTGGGGACAATAGGTATTGACATGATTGACCACTTCCATCAAGTATGGTGCAATATTTTGTGTAACTGTATCACTGCAGTTAAAGGTATTGTCCTGTATACACTTCATACCTGTCTTGGCCAACCTGTAATTATAATGATAATTGTAGTACGCATGTATCAGAAGGGGTAAAGAGGTGCTAGCGTTGATCGCAAAAAATGACTTCATAAGCTGTAGTAATAAATATAAAGGTGATTGTGATGATGGTGGTGACAATTAACTGTTCAATGAGAATATGAATAATTAACCTAAATTGGTGATATATCCATTTTGATTTTGTAATTGTGACAATGACTATCACAATGAAAATACAGGACATATATATCTTGACCCATCACCACACAATCCCTACTTTTGACGACCTTGCGAAAGAAGCCTTTAGAAAACATTGTGGGAAAAGGAGAAAATGCTGGTAACCAGCATTTTCTCCTTTTCCCAAGATGTTTTCTACCCTTCACAAAACAAATTTCAAATTTTCAGTCACTTTTATTTTGAGGTCTGCAAATGCTTTTGATTTGGATAAATCTAAAATTTTGTTGTTTGGTAATGTGTCAACCCCTATAGTACTAGATGAATAAAACTGGCCTTTTCATCAAGTACTTAACATGCAGACATTGGAATTTAAAGGACATTTCCGTCCAAATGTCTGGCAAACTTGTAGATAATATTGATCCAAGATCAGGCTTCATGTTTGTACCTGCATCTGAATTTGATCTGTATTTTTTTGAAAAGCAATTTAGTCTGGGGTCAGAGATTTAACTCTTTACAAAACAACAAAATGTTGGACTAGCCCAAATTGAAAGCATTTTGCAGACAACAAAATAAATGTAAATCAAAAATTGAATTTTGATTTTGAAAGGGAAGAAAACATTGTGGGAAAAGGAGAAAATGCTGCTTTCCTAGATTCGTTAAAAGTCAGGCATGTGTGATAATGGGTTAATGGTTGTTACAGAGGGGATTTCTTACCTGCAGAACTCTTCTCTTGTCACAAAAGGATTGTTGGAAGCTTTTTGAAGGGACATAACACATTCCTCCACTCTGGTCACATTACAGACCCCCGTGTGGTTCATTCTATACTCGTCTGTGGCATTGATACAGTCTGGTGTTTGTTTATCTGCAAGCTTGTTTGGGACACAGATCACATGTTCCATGTTGTGCAGGAGCTGTGAAGTCTGGTTGATAGCAGCTCTATCTTGGTCACCACAGTATTCAATATGCTTCTTCAGACAGGACTGAATTTCACCCAATGTTCTGAAATTTTGATTAAAAATAACTTGTCCTTCGACATGCACTAAACAGAAAATTACATAAAAAACAGACAGTGTCATTTCGGATTAGCTTGTGCGGATTGTGCAGGCTAATCCAATACTACACTTTACACAAATGTTCAAATGGCCCTTAATGTGTGTTGCAGGTCAAATATGTTGCACAGATTTCACAGCAATATGTTTTTTTTTTTTCAACAAGAATCAATCGGGAGACTTACAAAGAAAGATTTGTTCTGTCATGAAAGGCTTTTTTCAATGCTCACAAATTACAATGAAAAAGATAAATCTATACATATGATTTTTTACTTGCACTTTACTTGATAAAACTATAGACAGATCAAAAGCACTATTAATTTTATTAACCCTTTACCACTCAACCCTGAGCTTTAATGACCCTGACGTAGCCGGCTTTTGAAAACATTGTGGGAAACGGAGAAAATGCTGGTAACTAGCATTTTCTCCTTCTCCCACAATGCTCTCTAGCCCACCCAAGTCAGACATTATCATTTGAGCTACAGTACATATAATTCATTTTCTGCAACTGCTTTCAGTTTGGTTGAGTCCAAAATTTCGTCATTTGATAAGGATTTAAACAAATTGTGTTTGTTCTCAACCTTCATACAACCATGTTTAAACACAACCGTTACATTATAGGCTGTTTCATAAATTATCAAGCTTTAGCAAACAGTGTTAGATATACCTGCATGTTGTGTTCTTGTTTGGAAAGTTGCCAAAGTTTTCCATACACTGCACTGATTCCATACATTTATTTTCTGCTTCCATATCTCTACACACACTTCTTGTCCACTGATTTAACCAGTCTGTTGCCATGGCTACATGCTCTAGGACCTCATCAGGACAACTGGTATCAAGGTTGTTTATCAATGTCTCAAGGTCACTGGTTATATTGCTGTAATCAAATATGATCCTTTTTGTTCATAACTATAAGTACAATGGTTGTAAAAGGAGCACTTTCACTACACAAAATCCTTTATCTGCAAGCATTTAGTTATGCCACACAAAACATCAGCATAAACTTTCATTTAACTCTTTACCAAACGACAGAATTTTGGACTGGTCCAAATTGAAAGCACTTGCAGACGACAAAATAGGTCGAACTCAAAAATTGAAATTTGTTTCTAGCAGGGTAGAAAACATTGTGGGAAATGGAGAAAATGCTGGTAACCAGCATTTTCTCCTTTTCCCACAAAGTTTTCAAAAGGTTTATATCTTGGGGTCGTAAAAACCAGGGATTGTTTGGGAAAGGGTTAAAGTCTAAATGTCCCTATTGGTTCGGAAAATACCATATTTCATCTCTACAAGGTCACAGATTCCATTACTTTTCATATAAAGTTAGACCTGTCACATACCTAAAGCATACACTTTGTGAAAATTAAATGAACTTAAAAATTACGCAAATTAAAACACTGGATCTAAGTATCGGGTATCAGAGTGCTGTTTCAAGAAAAAAACTAAAAAAAAAAAAACTGGGTTCAAATTCAACTTGGCAAATAAACAAACTTAACTCAGTTAAAAGTCAATTATTTTGCTGAGTTGAGTTTGGTATGTACATCATTTCAAAATCTGAGACATTATCTAAGTCCATTATTATTGGGAAAATGTGTCTTAACCCACTACCACACAATCCCTACTTTTGACACCCCTGAGAAAGAAGCCTTTAGAAAACATTGTGGGAAAAGGAGAAAATGCCGGTAACCAGCATTTTCTCCTTTTCCCACAATGTTTTCTATCCTTCCAAACGCAAACTTTGATTTTCATCACAATTATTTTTTTCGTCTGCAAATGCTTTCAGTTTGGGCCAGTCTATAATTTTGTGGTTTGGTAAAGAGTTAAATAATCAACTTAGCATTAGTCAGAAACAAATTTTGTTGCCTGTATAGGTTTTCAATTTTGATAAGTCTAAAGTTTTATTCAGTCTATCAAATCAGAATAAAATGCACACTTACTGACAAGCATACTGTCGTTCTCTTATAGGCATAATATCATGATTCATCAGTTTTAAAATCTGCATTACCATGTAGGTGGAGATAGGCTCTAATGTACAGGTGGCTGAAATAGACACAGAATATTTAAGGCATCAAGTAAAACTATGTAGTACATAAACACAGGATAAAGTATTGCAGTAAAAGGAGAAGTCTTCATAACCTTTTGCTAGCAGTCTGCTCTAGGATGAAAAGTATGATCTAAGCTAAGACATACAACTCAGGATTTGCTCGTTTCATTTCATCAGGTGTTCTATTAGACACTAAAACATTGAGCCACCCATCAAATAATTTGAACAAACCAATTTCAATTTCTCATTCTACAATAACTATACCATAGCAAAGCTTTAGTCCTTTGTCAAACAATCCCGAATTTTATCAATCCTGATCAAAACAGAATCCCATTCATAGATATATTCCATCATTTAACCCTTAACTCAATAGATACTCATTTCTACGCATTGCTGGTAGGAGCCTTTGGAAAACATTGTGGCAAAAGGTGAAATTGCTTGTGATGAGCAATTTAACCTTTTGTCACAATGTTTTTGATGCTGTCAAAAGGTGTCATGTACACATAAGAAACAGCTTAATCCGGGCTGTTATTTAGGGTCAATTAGAGATACCATAGAAATGCCTTATGGGGTAAAGGGTTAAGCAAATATCTGATTTATCATCTACTGACACATTTAACTCTTTACCTGTAGACAAAATTTTTAGACTGGTTGAAATTGAAAGCATTTGCAGATGTCAGAATAAAAGTGACTGAAAAGTTGAAATTTATATAGAAGAGGAGATAAAACATTGTGGGAAAAGGAGAAAATGTTTGTTACCAGCATTTTCTCCTTTTCTCATCAAAATGTTTTCAAAAGACTTCTTTCTCAAGGTCATTGAAAGTTGGTATTGTGTGGTAAAGAGTTAATATAGAAGAGTCTAACTGTTTTGGGGGGTAATTATTAATCCTTTATCAAACAATCCCTGTTTTTTACAACCATGAGATAGAAGCCTTTTGAAAACAATGTGTGAAAAGGAGAAAATGTTGGTAACCAGCATTTTCTCCTTTTCCCTAACTGTTTTCTACGCGGCTGGAAACAAATTTAAAGTGAGTTACATTTAATTTGTAGTCTGCAAGTGCCTCCAATTCAGACTAGTCTAATATTTGTTGTTCGGTAAAGAGTTAACTCTCTCTAAATGACAAAATTTTAGACTAATCCAAGAAACTGCAGACATCAAGTAAGGTGTGGTTCAATTCATTGGTTTTGTCTATCACTGGGTAGAAAACATAGTGGAAAAGGTGAAAATGCTGGTAACAAGCCTTTTCTCCTTTTCCCACAATGTTTTCAGAAGGCTCCTTTAGCAGATGGTTAAAACTGGGGATTGTGTAGTAAATACATGTAAACCCTTTCAGAATGCAAAGACAATTTTACTTGCCTTTTGTGAGAAGTCTGAAAAAATCTAATAAAGACAGAGTAATAATGATTAGTCAGAAAAGCAGCCTTTCAGCAAAAAATTTGAAGGAATATGATTTGTCACATTTAGCCTTATTGCAGGATTTTCCAAAATTGCCTTAATTCTTATGTGATATTTAAATCATCTTAAAGAAAAATATGCCTTTATCAGCAAGAAATTCTAAGATAACTGAGCCTTTTTGTAGAGGAAGACTACACATACCTGGGGTTCCAGTGGTCACTTCATGTGATCTGGTTGTTTCTTCTGGTCTTGGGAAAGCTTTATTACACAGGTCACCATAACAACATGTAACACAGGTTGTTGTCTGCTGGTTACAACCCATCCATGTTTCACACCAGGAAAGGTCAGCACAACCTTTCCTCACCATAGTAACTCCAGAACTGGCTTCCATTTCCATAACTGTACCACAAACCTATAACAACATTGACAAGAATATGTTTAAACCTGTACCTTACATCACAAGTTTTAAAGAACCTTGGGCCGAAAGGTCATGAAAGCATTACAAGAGCAGGAGAAAATACTGGTAACCAGCAAATGTGCTATTCTTAATAAGGCTCAAATCTTTGGGTCACGAAAAATAATTATTTTTGCCATTTTTGATGGTTTCCCAATACTTTGGGCGTCTCAAAATTTGAGCAAAATATGGTATCTAAAATCTTCTATATACATTTAGAAAAGGCTAACATAATTCATTTACAATATTTGTTCAAATAGCAAAACATACAGGTAGCATGACATATGGTCCACACTGACTAACAAAGAGTTATATCATCTTTTGCCAAAAGCCCAAGTTTTAACGACCCTAAAGAACACTTTTTGAAAACACTGTTGGAAAGGAAGAAAATGCTGGTAACAGTGTTTTGATTTTTTTCAGACAAAAATTCCATATATGAGTCACATTTAATCTGCCATTATGCAAATGCTTTAACCCTTCACTCCATATATACTCATTTCTAATTACTGTTTGTAGGAGCCTTTGGAAAACATTGTGGCAAAAGGTGAAATTGCTCGTCACGAGCAATTTCACCTTTTGCAACAATGTTTTCTATGCTAACAAAAGGTGTCATATACACATCAGAAACTGCTTCCTCTTTGCTGTTATTTAGGGTCAGTAAGAGATACCACAGAAATGCCTTATGGGGTGAAGAGTTAAATTTGGACCAGTCTAGAATTGTTCATTTGGTAAAGACTGAAATACCTGATATGGTTGGCAGGTTTCAGGCTCTATGTTGTCACAAGCCTCAACATCCGTTGTCATACTGCAGTTATGGCATTTTATAGTGCTCTCTGCAAAGTTCAAAAGCACAATTATACAGAAAAGGCAAGAAAACAAGTCTATAATGCTCTTCTTAACCCTTTACAAAACAACAAAACTTTAGACTGGTCCAAATTGAAAGCATTTACAGACGACAGACAAAATAAATGTGAATCAAATATTGAAATTTGATGTGGAAAGGGTAGAAAACATTTGGGGAAAAGGGGAAAATGCTGGTAACCAGCATTTTCTCCTTTTCCCTAGTGTTTTCGAAGACTGTCTTTCTCAGAGTAGTAGGATTGTGTGGTAAAGATTTAAAAGGAAAGATAGTTATCCAGAAAAAAAAACAGACATTTTGCAGATTGTCCTGCTGTTTGCTATTATATCGGAGACATAGTCTCTGTTTATATACAGGGTGTATGTAGAAATGCACCCAAGAAGTATACATGTAGAGAAAACATCAACTTTGAATAATGTGGAGAGCATTCCATGAGAAGGATCAATAGCTTCTTAGTAGCTTACATGCAATATTAAAGCTTCTAACTGCAAAGATGTCATGCAGATATGACAAAAGCTTTTTTCTAATTTTTCTAATTCTTCTGTAAAGCACTTTCATATCTATTGTTAAATCTAGTTTTTTCTGATTAATTGCAAATCTGAGCTAATCATAGATTTTGTAATCTGTGCATTGCAAACCACCTCTTAAGATTTTTGTCACTACTGTCAAATACTTTGGCCAAAAATCCGGACTTAAATTTGCCATACATGGTATTCCCTGAGCTAAGCCTGTTCACTGCTTTTACTAACCTGAGGAAGTTGACCAAGAAAAGATTGAGGTGAAAGGAGAAAATGAATACACAGCATTTTTTCCTCTTCCCAAATCTGTTTTGCTCTTAGAAATACAAATTCTATGATTTTTGATGAACATATAATTTGTAGTCTACTGGTGATCCACATGAACAAGACCTGTATTTTGTTTTCGTGTAACAAGCCTGTAAAGTCTTTTTATAAAAAAAGACAGGTAAATGAAAAAGTTGATGAGCAATACCTGGGCATACAGGACAACACTGGCCTTCTGGTGTGTATGGGTTGTCACAGTCAGGTCTCAAACAGGTTACAGCAGCACATGGACCTGTAAAAGGTGTAGAGTATAACTCCTCTTTACCAAACGACAAAATTTTAGACTGGTCCAAACTGAAAGCATTTGTAGACAACAAAATAAAGGTGACTGCAAATTTGAAATTTGTTTTGGGAAGGGAAGAAAACATTGTGAGAAAAGGAGATATTGCTGGTTACCAGCATTTTCTCCTTTTCCCTCAATGTTTTCAGAAGGCTCCTTTCTCAAGGTCATTAAAAGTCGGGAATGTGTGGTAAAGGGTTAACCACATGACAAAAAATAGTGTTTGTAGTCAACAATTCATATGCGGTTCAAATGATGGAATTTATTTTTGTAAGGGAAGAAAATATTGTGGGAAAAGAAGCAAATACCACCATTTTCTGGTTTTCCTTTGTTTTTTTCAAACAGAGACTACTTTCTCAGGGATGGTAAAACTCAGGATTGTGTGGTGAAGGGTTAACTCTTTACCAAATGATGACAATTTGGTGATCCAAATTCAAAGCTTTTGCAGTCAGGCCAAATTAAATGTGGCATATTTGCTGAAATTTGTCTCTGAAAGGCAAGAAAACATTGTGGGAAAAGGTAAAAATGCTGGCTACCAGCATTTTCTCTTTTTCCCAGAATGCTTTCTATCCTTTCAGAGACAAATTTAACTTCATGAACCATATTTGGTATTTCATCTGAAAATGCTTTTGAATTGGATAAGTCCAAAATTGTATCACATGATAAAGAATTAATTGAAACTTTCAAGATAATAGTACAAAACCGAAGGTTGCTATTTCAAAGATATATTTAACCCTTTACCAAACAATCCCTGGTTTTTATGACCCTGAGATATAGAAGCCTTTTGAAAACATAGTGGGAAAAGAAGAAAATGCTGGTTACCAGCATTTTCTTCTTTTACCACAATGTTTTCTACCCTTCTGGAAACTAACTTCATTGTTTGAGTTATGTTTATTTTCTTGGCTGCAAGTGCTTTCAATTTTGACAAGTCTAAAATTTTGCCGTGTGCTAAAGGGTTAAGAGGAAATATCTTCTCATTGAACAGTGCACATTCTGAGCAGTCTAATATACATTGGCACGGTCGTCAAAAGAGCTTTATGTATTTCAGTGAAAGGATGAACTCTTTACTTAACAACAAAACTTTAGACTGGTCCAGACTGAAAGCATTTGCAGATGGCAAAATGATTGTGACTAAAGAATTGAAATTTGTTTTAGGAAGGAAAGAAAAATTGTGGGAAAAGGAGAAAATGCTGGTTACCAGCAATTTCTCCTTGTCCCACAATGTTTTCAAAAGACTTCTTTCACAGTGGTGTTGAAAGTTGGGATTGTGTGGTAAGGGGTTAAATCTGCATACTTACTGTACTGTTCTTGGTTGTACTCCTGACACAGCCTGACCAGCATTGACAATGAACTTTCTATCTTCCATACATAGAACCTTCCAAGGGGAGGTAAGTGAGCACTATACAAGCATTTTCCGTACTCCTCCAAATGGCCACATGTACTATCCAATCTCTGGTAAGGGAGGTAACTCCCTGACAAATCATAGTTTAATGAGGTGGCAAATTCCATGGTGCATTGAGCTGAAATGTTACAGAAAAAAAGTCTTGATATGAATGTGACATTTTGCAGCTACTTGCACTTCTGAGCATTGTATTGCGTTTAGCTAACCAATAAATTCCTGAAAACATCAAAATTTTTTGCATAACATTTTCATTTTTCATTCATATATTACAACATAAGTTAACTTTCAATATTGTACAAGAATGTGTTCACAGCTGTTTACAGCTGCTTTATCTTTACTAAATAACAAAACTTTGGATTCTTCTATTTTTAGAGCAGTGGCAGACAACAAATTAACTCTTTACCACACAATCCCAACTTTTAACGACCCTTAGAAAGAAGCCTATAGAAAATATTGTGGGAAAAGGCAAAAATGCTGGTGACCAGCATTTTCTCCTTTTCCCACAATATTTTCTATCCTATCAAAGCCAGATTTCATCATATTAACAAGATTCAATTGGTTGACTGTAGATACTTTGAATTTGGTCTAGTCCAAAAATTTGTCGTTTGGTAGAGTAAAATTTTACTCAAAATGATAAAGTTTGTCTTGAGTACGGAAGTAAGGTAGAGAACATTGTGGGAACATAAGAAAATGATTAAACTTGTGACTTTTCTGTTCAGGAAAAACCATGAAAGGATCCAAAACTTATACCTATGGGATAGAGAGGGTCCACTGGTCTACTTGGGATGTCCAAGTCACAGCCCTCTGAGTAAGACTGTAGAATATATTGTAACTGGTATGTGACTGGTACCACATCCACAGACATACAAGAGTAGGTGAAGTTATAGACACAATCTATGAGAGACTGATAAAATCTGAAAAGGTAAAAGTTGTAAAATATTGGATTAATTTTTCGTATTTTACATTTCCACATGTTGTCATCAATGCTCCAACATATACATGTAGTTGTCATGGATGATGATATTTGAAAATTGATACATTGAGCTGAAATGTCCATATTTACCAACCCTTCTTAAGAATGTTCTTTGTCTTATTCTCCAAAATTTTCTAAGTTTGAAAGTAACAAACCTTCTAATTGGCTAAACCTCTTGGTTTAGCCAATTAGAAGCTGCGTTATTATCAAATTTAAAAGAATCTTGAAGAATAAGACTAAGAATATTCTTAAGATAGGTTGGTGAAAATGGATTCATATCTCATAACATTTCTTTAGTCATTCTGAATGATTTGTCTGTACTATTATTTCATACATTGTTAGCCATGGATGAGTCACATAACATCAAGGTGAGTTAAATGGCTGCAAACTCTGTCCTTTTAGTTTCTTCGCTTCTTCCAAATTGATGTTGCATTTGCACACAACAAATAAGATTTTATGGAAAAAAAAAACCATTATTTCTTATTTTTTCCTTCATTTGGCAGACAACACTGTGGCAAAAAGGAGAAAATGCTGACTACTAGCATTTTCTGTCTTTCCCAATGTGTTTCAAAAGGCAAATCGGTATTGCTTGGTATAGGATTAAATCAACGCATATTAAAAAAAAATATATATTATCAGCCTATCTATATTTTAATAGAGGCTAGATGTCTCACTCGCACTTATCACCAGTTTCTTCTAGATCAAAACACTGCAATCCTTTCTCAATTGAACATTCTCCGACCGGGTCAGGCCTGGGGTTTTCGGGGTCTGGTCTATCAGGATCAGTCTCATTCCCAGATTTATCCCAATCTCTGTAGTTCATGATGATGTCCTGTATATCACAGAATCCTTGTACTGCATACAGATTTTCCATGATGGCTCCCTGTACCACATACAGTATCTGATGAGAGCAGGTAGACAGTTTTGGTTCCAGGCATGACAGCATATGAGCTGCAGAGCTGAAAGATAAAGAAATAAAGAGAATGGATACACACATCACATATCTGTTAGTACTGCAATTTTGTCCAGAATACTTTTTAACTTACCTGTTGAAGTATAAGTGAGATCAGAGTACATACCTCTTTGCAATCTGAACTTGATTTACATTAGCACTGTCACTAAGAAATAGCCTACGTTGTTTTTACACCCTTGACCCATTACCAAACAATCCCTACTTTTGACGCCCTTGAGAAAGAAGCCTTTTGAAAACACTGTGGAAAAAGGAGAAAATGCTGGTGACCAGCATTTTCTCCTTTTCCGACAGTTTTTTCCACCCTTCCCAGAACAAATTTCAATTTTTCAGTCACCTTTATTTTGTCGTCTGCAAATGCTTTCAATTTGGACCAGGGTAAATTTTTCTTGTGTGATAATGGGTTAATATTATTCATATCCGAAAAATACTTTCTGGTAGGATATTGAGAAATAGCAGTGAAAACATTTTTTGATATTCCACTGGTACAACCAGTGAAAATACCCATTTTTATATTCTAGTTACCTAAGTAAACTGCGTGTGACTCACAACCAGATGGAAATATGACATCATTTACCTTACATTTCTCGCACTTGACGTGATATTGTAATGTGTTGCTATGCGGAGGGGTACGCCACGGGATATAACTGAAAAGAACTGTACTGGATTTTGATAAAGCTCCTCCCAGAAAGGGTTAAAAGCATGACATAAATAGAATATTTGTTTTTTTTCTGTTAAAGATCAAAATGTATTTTATTGAGTCAAAATTATGGGGAAAAGTTTCACAAGTGTCCCATTCATTTCATCAAGTGAACACCATTGGTAGTATTTTCATGGCCACTTGTGAAAATATTACCGATGGTGTTCAATCGATGAAATAAATTTCTATCTTTCACAGAAAAAAACAAATGTCCTCTATCTATCTACATGTAATACATTTGTAATGGACACCCCCTGATGTGACATAATGGTAGTACATGTATTACTATGGCCAGTGCTGAGCAATGTACTTGGTTTGAAACCAGGAGATCACTGGCTTCATGCCTGAGTTCTGTCATTTTCTTTTCAACCACTAATGATAGTCAATATTAAAGCCTACATTACAAGGGATTGTTTGTTTGATAAAGGGTTAATGAAACTAAGGTAAATGAAAAATCTATATAATGATTATGGTGCTTACCTGCATAACTCAGGAGACTCAGTTGTTGTTAACTGTGATACTTTGTTAAACAGATCAGCTTCTGTCATGCATGTGTAGATTTCATATATATCACAGTCTCCTGTTGTATCATCATCTAAAATAAAAATTAGACTGTGTGAGGAACAAGTATAAATATAATAGCTTACAGACTTTTTTTGCAACACTAAACTTGAAGAATTAAAAGTTACATTTGAACTTTAAAATGAAAAGACTTCTGTATTAAGCAGGTGAAGACTATTTGTCTCTAACCATCATGTTTAGCAGACAGCAGATATCAAATAAGATATTGCTGGTGTTTTAATCACTATGAAAAAGGACTTTTAAATATTTCAAAATATTTTGGGGAAAAGTTAAAATACTGATAAACAGTACGTTTTCCTTTTTACCAATTTTTATATGCCCCAAGGGTCATATCATGCTATGGCTCTGGTCATCTGTCCATCCCTCTGGCCATCTGTCCATCGGTTAGCAATTTCGTGTGCAACTCCTTCTACAGTTTTCATCAGAGTAACTTAAAAGTTTCCACAATGAATCTTTATGAAGTGTTGTAGTGTGTAGTACTGGCATATGGTTCTTAGCATTTGGATCTCTGTGGGCATTTTTGGCAATAATCCATTTCACTGACAAGCTCCTTCCAACGTATATGCGCCACTCTGTCAAGTTTTATTTATCGATAAATCTTATTATCAAAGCAACATTAAAATTAATCTGTCATCACCAAAATTCTTTTAGTATGGTCACATGTAGAATGTTTTTGCCTGATAACAAACTAAGGTTAACAAAATCTTTGGGCTTTCAATCCATACCTGGTGGAGGACAGTACATTTTTGTACAGCCCACATTTCCATTGAAACAGGAACAAGTATTGCATCCATCAGCATCTTTGAAACTGTCTCCACTCTCATATCTCTGGTTATTATAGAAACAGGAATCATCTGATCAAGAAAAAAGAGATAAATGCACATATGTAAAGAAAGAAAAGAATCTACATTATAGCTATGGAACCTAAAATTGAAGCAGGTAGCCCTTTAAGTTATTTAATATTTTTGCAAGATGAGCAAAATTACTTGCTTTTGCAAATACTTTAGATTTAGATCATACAGGTTTAAAAACAGGTAAAATTTAACCCTTTACCACACAATCCTAAATTTTAACACCTCTGTGAAAGAAGCCTTTTGAAAACATTGTGGAAAAAGGAGAAAATGCTGGTAACCAGCATTTTCTCCTTTTCCCACAATGTTTTTTCCCTTCTCAAAACAAATTTCAATTCTGTAATCACATTTATTTTGTCATCTGCAAATGCTTTCACTTTAAATCGATCAAAAATGTTGTTTGGTAAAGAGTTAACAGTGGGTAAAAAATGTTTCCCCTTCTGTTTATTGTTCTGACCAAGCAGTTTTGAAAGCGAAATACGCGTTTATAGATAACAGACCAAACTCTTAACTTCCTTCTCTGGATTGCAAAAAATCGGGACAGTAAGGTAAATGGTTAAATGGTGCTCTTACAATGTTTTCAAGTCTTTAATGCTCAGAATTGAGTACTAAACCCTTATGTTGTGCTCAATGCTTTATTAAAAAGACAGAGAGAGATCGAAATATAACAAAAAACAGAATCTACCTGTGGGTGGACAATACATCAAGGTACAGGCTACTTCACCATTCATACATGAACATGTGTTACAACCATCCATGGCGGTAAAACTGTCTCCATTCTTGTAGGTCATGTCACCATATGTGCAGCTATCCCCATCTATCATAAAGCAAGGAGAAAAAACTGAATCTAAAGTCTTAACCCATTACAATATTATCCCAACTTTTGACGACCACGGGAAAGAGGCATTTTGAAAACATTGAGGGAAAAGGAGAAAATGCTGGTAACCAGCATTTTCTCCTTTTCCCACAATATTTTCTACACTTTACAAAACAAATTTCAAATTTTCAATCACTTTTATTTTGTCGTCTGCAAATGCTTTCAATTTGGACCAGTCTAAACTTTTGTTGTTTGGTAATGGGTTAACTCATTACTACACAATCCTGACTTTTGATGACCCTGGGAGAGGAGCCTTAAAAAAAAAACATTGAGGGAAAAGGAGAAAATGCTGGTTACCAGCATTTTCTCCATTTCCCACAACGTTTCCTACCCTTCCAAAATCAGAATTCAGTATTTGACTCACATTTATTTTGTCATCTGCAAATTCTTTCAATTTGGACTAGTTCAACATTTCGTCATTTGGTAAAGAGTTAAGGGCAGTTCAAGTAGCAGTTGTAGTTCAAGTAGCAGTTGCAGTCAGGAGCTCATTAAAATGTTGTAAAATATACTCTTCCAGTAACAAATTTCATTGTATTCCTTAAAAATATTTAGCAGAAAATTTGTAAAAAGGAATATTGAAAAGACTAAAAGATCCTCCTTAATGTGTAATGAAATACTAGATGCACCAAATAATGTTTCAAAGGACTGGTAATATAGCAATTTATTTCATGCTTTCCGATGGAATATCGAGAAATAGCAGTGAAAATATTTTTCGATCTTACACTGGTACCACCAGTGAAAATACCGATTTTCACGTTCTTGTTGCCTAGGTAAATTGCGCGTGCCTAACAACCAGATGGGAAATATGACGTCATATATCTTACATTTCTCGCGCTTGACGTTACGTTGCTATGCGGGAGGGGTACGCCACGGGGAATAAGGGAAAAGAACTGTACTGAATTTTGATAAAGCTCCTCCCAGAAAGGGTGAAGAGCATAAAATAAATAGAATATTTGTTTTTTTCGGTAAAAGATCGAAATTTATTTCATCTCGTGAACACCATCGGTAATATTTTCATGAGTGGTGCAGCCACTCGTGAAAATATTACCGATGGTGTTCACTCGATGAAATAAATTTCGATCTTACACCGAAAAAAACAAATATCCTCTATATGCTCTGTAAAAATTCTTTACAGGAGCACTAAAATCCTGTAAGTATGAAGATACATCATTTAATAAGATAAAGTTTGTGATATATGTGTGTGAAAACAGGAGAGCAATAATTGACAATTTCTCCCTGACTGTTTACAAAATGACACTAGCTTAGACTCCCATAAGACAAGAGCATCTGCAGATAATAAACTGAACTTATATTCGAAAAGGCAGATAACAGTGTAGGAAAAGGAGAAAATGCTGGTTACCAGTATTTTCTATACCTTACTTGCTTCTACAGGTGAAAAATATAAAGATAAAGAAGTGACAAAAGATGTGACAAAGACGCCCACCATTATCGACATCACAGATCCCTCTGGCCAGGTAAGCTGCCATGTCTAAGTTATAGGCTGTAGACTGTAGCGTCATTATATCACATGTATTAATGTCCAGTTCCTGCAACGTTTCATTGTACAGCTTCCAAATTGTCCTGTAAAAAGCAACACCAAAATCATGTGTACATTATATAAGTGAAATAAACTTAATGTGACTTAATACCCCGCCAAAGCTTTGACTGAAACAGGTAATTACTAGTATCTTGTACACAGACTGACGCACAGACAGACAGGCTGATTGCAGTATACACCCGAAAACTTTGCTTTGCTGAGGTATAATGATAGATCTCATACAAAACAATCCTGTGTTTCTCTAAAGAAAACACTGTGGTGAAAAAGAGCAAAACAGATAATTCTTTTCCCATAATGGGTACCAAATTTTCAAAGACAATTATCATTTGAGCTATTCATTATCTTCAAATGTTCTCAATATGGACAAGTCAAGTAAAAAATCTTCATCACAGTAAAATTACATTAATGCCCACACAGAGGAAATCTTTTGAAAACATTATGGAAAACGAGGTACTTTAGTTCTGAGAAATAACAATAATTTGCCTTTCCTTGGTAAAGTTGATGAAATAATAGGTTAGGTCAGTAAAATAGCCTGTATATTAATGGGTTAAAGGTGTTTCCAATCCTTTGATCAAAGAAAATTATTAAGCCTTTACCACATTTTCTCAAATTTTAATGACACTAGAAAAGAAAGTTTTTGAACATTGTGGAGAAAGTAGAAAATGCTGGTTACCAGCATTTTCTCCTTTTCCCACAATGTTTTAAAAAGCTTCATTTCTCAGGGTCTCTAATATTTAGAACTGAGTAGTTAAGTGTTAACTAACCTGCAGAACATATCCACATCATTATCAGGTCTTGTAATCACAGAGAGAAGAACCAGTGAGGAGCACTGTCCACGGCTTCATGCTGAGTAGTTACCATTATTTTATCTTTTTCCCACAATGTTTTCAAAAGCCATATTTCTCAGAACTTTAATAACTCAAGATTGTGTAAAGTAAAGGTCAACTTACTTGCAGAACATATCTACATCGTTATATGGACTTGTGATCACAGAGAGAAGAACTAGTGAGGAGCACTGTCCACAGCTACATGCTGTGTTGTTATCGACACACGCTGACAGGAAATCGCTAGACATCAGATGCTGCGCAAAAACACCCAAATCTGCTGATTTAGGACTAAGGCAGGTGCGTGTAGATTCTGACATACAGGACAAAGCCTCTTGAAATACCCTACAAAATATGAAGAGAGAATCCAATGTTTGAGCTTAAATGATTCAAATTGATAGCATTATGTTACTATCACTTTTGTTAAATGATGCTAAAATATTGTAACTTTGAGGCAACATTGGACAGAAAACTGGTATCTCATGGTGTTGAATAGTGCAGATAGCAGATCAATCTGCAAAAAAATATGCCATTGATCTTGGTATACACAGTTCTTAAAAACAGTTCTTTAACCCTTTCCCAAACAATCCCTGGTTTTTACGGGTCAGGAACAGAAGCCTTTTGAAAACATTGTGGGAAAAGGAGAAAATGCTGGTAACCAGCATTTTCTCCTTTTCCCACAGTGTTTTCTACCCTATCATATAGAATTTTTTAGGAACTGTTATTTTGTCATCTGCAAATGCTTTCAATTTGGTCTGGTCCAAAATTTGCCGTTTGGGAAAGGGTTAAAGCAAATGAGCCATGTTTATGAAAAGTCGGCTGACTCTTTAACAGATGACAAAATTTTAGACTGTTTCGAATCGAAAGCATTAGCAGACAACAAAATTAAAGTGACTCAAAACTTGAAATTCGTTTTTGGAAGGGTAGGAAACACTGTTGGAAAAGGAGAAAATGCTGGTTATCAGCATTTTCTCCTTTTTCTAACATATTTTCAGATGGCATTTTCCTTTGGGTTGTTAAAATCAGGGATTGTTTGGTAAAGGGTCAAACAAAGCCTGCAGCTTTCACCAATGAAATAGTTGCTTTTAGCACCATTATAGATCAAGATTCCCTGGCACAAAATGCTCAGTCTGATCTTTGATCTACACTTTTTGCTTTGCCTAGATTTTCCAGACATACAAGAAGTTTAACCCTTTACCGCATAAGGCATTTCTATGGTATCTCTGATTGACCCTAAATAACAGAAAGGATGAAGCTGTTTCTTATGTGTATATGACACCTTTTGATAGCGTAGAAAACATTGTGACAAAAGGTGAAATTGCTCGTAATGAGCAATTTCACCTTTTGCCACGTTTTCCAAAGGTTCCTACAAGCAATGCGTAGTAATGAGTATCTATGGAGTAAAGGGTTAAAATGAAATTATTTGGATTGTACTTTTAGAATGAAAGTATCTGCTTAGTTTATTCTGTCCTGTATATTGCATGTAGCCTATAATATAGTATGAGGCTAACTCCCTATCACACAATCCTGACTTTAAACATCTCTTAGAAAGAAAAGGAATGTGAGAAATAATATAAATGCTGGTAACCAGCATTTTCTCCCTTTCCCATGATATTTTCTAGCCTTCCCAAAATAATTCTCAACTTTTATTTTCTTACTTTGTTGTCTGCAAACCCTTTAAACTTGAACTAGTGTACAATTTTATTGTTTGCTAAAGAGTTTAAGAAGAATACTAACCTGCAGTTGATTGTATCATTTTGCACCAGTGAATGCAGCAGCTGGAAGCCACACCAGAGTGCACTTTCTGGTTGACATGTATCTGGTTCTGAAATGTAAGAACAAACATAGTAATAAACATTATTAACTATAAGACAATTCATAGATATTATAAAAACAAAATTTTTACATTACTTTTATAACGATTGAATAGGTAGTACAAGGCTGTCAGAAGCCATCTGGCCATGGCCGCACCAAATTTTCGGCCGAAAATGAAAAATGGCCAGACCAATTTTCAAAAAAAAATGCGGAATATAAACCTAAAAAAATGCGCCAGAATGCGCCAGAGAGCGTCTTATTTTCAAAATTTTCCCGGGGGACCATGCCCCCGGACCCCTCCCCCTCAGCATGGCTTAAATGCTTAATACAAACCTAAAAAATGCTCCAGAATGCACCAGGGAGCGTCTTATTTTTCAAATATTTTCCAGGGGAGCCCCCGGAACCCCCCCCAGCATGGCTTAATTGCGTAATATAAACCTCAAAAAAATGCTCCAGAGAGCGTCTTATTTTTCAAAATTTTTCCGGGGAGCATGCCCCCGGACCCCCCTAGCATGGCTTAAATTTATGCATAATATAAAACTCAAAAAATGCTCCAGAATGCACCAGAGAGCATCTTATTTTCATTTTTTTTCCGGGGGAGCATGCCCCCGGACCCTCCCCCCCCCCACCCACTAGCATGGCTTCGCCACTTCGTCGCTCTCCACACTGGCCGGACCAAATGAAATTTCCTTCTGGCAGGCCTGTAGTAACTTTTACCTTGTATGACTGTATTCCATGGTTGATTACAAAGATCTCCCTCACAACAGAAAGTACAGGCATCACCCATACAGCCCGTCTGACATGATTGAGGGGCCACACAGCCCTTACTGATTGTGTTGTTCATTATCAGTGTACCACACATCTGCAGAAGTAAAAAAAATGATGGTAATAATTTTAGATTGTACAGTTAGGAATGAGAAGAAAGCAACAACTAAGCAATCAAATAAGTCATTGCTTAAGTTATATTATATTATCTTATTTCCTAAAATGCTTTTAATACATAAAAGGTATTTCTCACTTGATAATTATCTTATAGTTTTATTCTTCTTAATTCACCTCTAGTGTGATCTTATTATCTCCCACCGAATAACCCATTCTGCCGAAACGTTTTTTTTTTATCAATGCAAAATTGCCAACTGGGTCTTTTTCGGTGGGGGAAATCATTTCAACAAAATTGCTTGTTTTATTATATTTTCACTGACAAAAAAGAATTTTTTGTTAATCTTTAATCAAAATGATTAGCATGCAGTTTTAAATATTGTTTCACAAAATGGACAAGGTGTTATTCAATGGAAAAGCTGTCGTTTTAATGACACAAATCCTATTTTCACTTGTATTTCCCATGTAAGAAAAAAATGAAACACTTCATAGGGTAACATCGAGACCTATTCATAAAAACCATAATTCATTATAAACTGGCTTTTCAACAGTTGTTATACTCTTTACCATTTGCAAATGACAAATGTGAAAGTAGCGGTTGCCTGCCAAATCTCCTTTTATCATAATGTTTTCCAAATATGTGTGCTGAAATAAACCATCTACTGGAGGAAATATTTTAACTTTTCACCAAACGACAAAAATTTAGACAAGCCCAAATTGAAAGCAACTGGAGTCCACAAATTAAACAAGGTTCAGATGCTGGAATATGTCTGTCATAGAGTAGAAAATATTGCGGGAAAAGGAGAAAATGCTGGTCACCAGCAATTTTTCCTATTTCCACAATGTTTTCAAAAGGCTTCTTTCCAAGTATTGTTAAACCATGGGATTGTTTAGTAAAGTGTTTTAAAAATCACCTGTCTATCATATGGACAAGTCTGTGTATCTTGCATGTTACATTCTTCATTAGATGTGGTATTCACACAACTGTAACACTCCAGCCTTGGACCTGCAAAGTTATGTCGAAAATTTGTGATATAATTCTTCATTATAATGCACTCACAAACCTGGCTGACTTTTATTTAATGTGAAAAAATTGTTCTGATAATTGACAACTAGCTGAAGTTGAAGCTTTAAATAGACGTTCCTGTTTACAAAACATATCTTTCGCAATACAAAAGGACAAAATATATTTAAGGACAATTAAATCTTGAAGGGAAAGAAGAATGCATGAGCTGTAAAATCTTGTTTACATTCATGGAGAAAGTACACAGGAGCCAGCCATACTTATTATTATAACTCCAGCACCAATTTTGAATTTGAAGTCTAGCTGCTTGATTGGCTGAGAGAGAACACATCAGCCAAATTGGATAGCTTATCTTAGTCTTGTTATTCTCCCTATATCAAATGATCAAATTTTAGGCTGGTCCAGACTAAAGAGATTCACAGACAACAAATAAAGTTGTGTCAAGTGCTTGGATTTCTCTCTTAACCCTTACCAAACAATCCCTGCTTTTTATGACCCTGAAATAGAAACCTTTTTTAAAAATTGTGGGAAAAGGAGAAAATGCTAGTATTCATCATTTTCTCCTTTACCCACAATCTTTTCTAAGCTGCTGGAAACAAATTCAATTTTTGAGCTATGTTTATTTTGTCATCTGCAAGTGCTTCTATTTTGGAAAATTCTAAAGTCTTGTCATTTTGTAAAGTGTTTAAAAGTAGAAAAAAAAACATTGTAGGAAAAGTTTAACAGATTTTCTTCATTTCTCACAAAGTTTTTAAAAGTGTTCTTCCTAATTAAGGATTATTGGAACTATGGATGGTTTGGTAAATGTATAATGAATATTTAAAATGGTTAATGACACAAATCCCAGTCATATTGTTTTTTATTGACCCATTACCACACAATCCTTATTTTCATGACCCTCAGAAAGAAGCGTTTAGAAAACAATGTGGGAAAAGGAGAATATGCTGGTAACCAGCATTTTCTCCTTTTCCCACAATGTTTTCTACCTTTCACAGAACAAATTTCCAATTTTCAGTCACTTTTATTTTGTCGCCTGCAAATGCTTTCGATTAGGACAGGCCTAAAATATTGTCGTTTGCTAACGAGTTCAAAACCAGTGATTATGTTGTTGAGATTTTTGTTCTTAACACTGTCTGTGACAAACCTTGACAGATATGTCCTACAAAGTCACCAATCCTCTGTAGGGTCACATTCAAAAGGGATAATCGCTGTTCCTGGCGTACAGTCATATTTCTGGTACCCATCATGGTCACATTACTTTCTCCCTCAGCTTTCAAGTGGAACTCTACACAATAATATGCAGCACTGGCTTCCTGACACATTTGTGTAAACACAACATCAGTCTGCATAGAACTCATATTCTGATTCATGTAGAAAAACTGAGGATTGTAATTCACAATCTGGAAAGCTGAAAAGACATGAAAAATATCTTTCATGCAGGGGGCGTTATTGATTTGAATAGAACATATAAAGGTGAAAAAGTGCAACATGTGCAATCAATTAATTGCGGATGGAGAAAATGGGGATACCATCATATTCTTATCTTTCAGTTTTTCATTAATCTATATAAATCAAAGTCAAAAAAGCACAAAGAATCCTGCATTTTTTTTTAAACCTTTTGCATCTTATAAAGAGAGTAAATTAAATCTTGCTTTAGTCTTTTCTATAAAATACCAAATCAAATTACACTGCTAATTAGTATTTTCTGAACATCAGCTGATCCTACACATGCAATGTGTCTTGTTGATTTTCTTAAATTTTAACCAGACTACAAAATTTCAAAATGGTCTATTAGGAAAACATATATGCAAATGATGAATGTGCTAAAGTGATGAAATCTACAGTACACTCCTCGCGGATTTTGCTATTTTCGCTGTCCGCGATGGATTTAGCGCGGACCCAACGCGGCGATTTTACAACACAAGTGAACGCGGACTAACCCGGAGCGCTGTTTAAACGCAGCGATCCCTGGCGGACCGCGGCAGTCTGATTACGCAATTAAAACGACGCGGTGACTCCGCCGCGATCAGACAGGTAAGTTTCTTGTCAGTGTAGCAAATGATTCAAGAATGAATGAAGTTACGCACCATTTTACTCTTTTACAAAGTCATATTACATGTATGTATCTCCACGAGCATTTTTTATATCAGAAAGAAAAAAGACGATAAGCAGTCATCATTGCCAAGCAAATTATTCAACGGGCACTGAATTAATAGGTTATAGAATCGAAACACATAAATCTTTAACCACACATAATGAGTTTAAAGTGCCTTGCAGAACAAGGGTTGCGAAAACATTGTAGGAAAAAATGAATAGGCCGGCAACCAGCATTTTCTCTCAAGCAATGTTTATCTACCTTGTCAAATACTCTTCGATAATATATATTACGAGTGATGTTCATGTTTCCTGAACTCTTTACCAAACGACAAAATTTGTCCAAATTGAATAAAACATTTGCAGGCGAAATTTTTAATCTAAGTCAAAATATAAAATATATTTTTTGTTAGGTGAGACCATTGCGGGAAAAGGAAGAAAATGCTGGTTTTAGGCATAATGACAGCGCCGGACGGTGTAATGCAGAGAAATGACCCCCATTACAAAATGACCTACGGTTATTTCTCAACGTAGAATAATTACCCATGGGTCATTTTTCTACGTCGAAAAATGACCCATGGGTCATTCCTCTACGTCGACAAATGACCCGGGGGTCATTTTGTAATGGGGGTCATTTTTCTGCATTACACCGGCATGTACTGTCAAGGAGAAATGGTTCACGAGCGGCTCTTAGGCCTATTAGGTCTTGACTCTTGAGCTTATTTTTTTTCTACCAGCGATAACGATCACTAGCAAACAAAATGTTTATTTTTACAAATTGACAAAGTTATCTTCACATGTTCGTTACAAAATTAGATTAATGAATCTCGTAGGACTGAATACATAAAATCAAAGTCACTGGTTCCTCCGTGAGGGTTTTGGTTAAAAATCAACTCTTTACAAAGTCACAAAAATTTCCAAAACTGAAAGCACATGCAGACGACGACTAAAAGTAGCAAACATGGCATTTGTCTTCAATATGATAGAAAACATTCTGGGACAAGGAGGAAATGCTGGCTACGATCACTGTTTTCTCTCCTCACAATGAAGACTTCTTCCCAATGAGTAGATAAAATCATTACATGTATAGTGTAGAGCACTATTCTCAACATGATTTCAGCCAACTCAAGGCTGCCAGCTAGTGCATCTGCATCTCTTTTCCACACTTTGTAAAATTATTTTTCAAGATAATGAAGACACTGATTGCTGCTCTAAACACAAATCGTAGCAAAATGCTCAGTTGTCAGAGAAGAATGAATCTTTTCGTAATGACCAATATCAATCCTCGAAACCAGTTTTGCTGATCTTGAATCCCGCGTCATAAGCCTGCATTACTAGCTAACTTTCAAGATTGGATATCACGTTCTTAAATATCATGGGAGAGGACTTGCAGATCAGCGGGAAAAGGGTTCGGTTTGTAAACTAAATTTTAGCGTGTTATCCCTTTCCCAAACGACAAAATTTTAGACTGGTCCATTTTGAAAGAACTTGCAGACGACAAAATTTATGTTACTCAAAAGCAAAATTTGTTTCCAGCAGGGAAGAAAATATTGTGGGAAGAGGAGGAAATGCTGGTTACCAGCATTTTCTCCTTTTCTCACAATGTTTTCTAAAGGTTTCTCTCTCAGGGCCGTAAAAAACAGCGATTGTTTGGCAAAGGGTTAAACTTTCAAAAGTGTTAAGGGATGCAAGGGTTTAATTAACAAAAGACGCTTGCATTTTGCAAAATAAAGATTATCAATCCCCATATTTGGCTGATCTTGTTCTAAAGTTGGAAGATAGGTAAACTCGACCTTTATCCATTCAACAGATGACAAAATATTAAACTCATCCATATTAAAGGCATTTTTGCTGAAATGAGAGAAGTTGTCTTAAAAAGGTTGGGATACTTTGTGGGAAAATGTTGTTAACATTTTTCCTTTACCCACTTAGTTTATTGTCTTGGGACCGTTCAGACTGGGTCTTGTGTTGTAATAGGTTAACCATTTGGGAAAAATAATATCTGTGCAATGTAAGTGGTTGTGCTTGTCTCCATGTACATGTGATAAAATGAAGAGTATATGATAATTGTTTTCGTTCTTGAAGACTGGTATATTTATGATTACGACCTATTATCTTATTTTTTCCTACGAGACAACATTCCGTCATGTTCTAAAAAATAAAGGGTTAGGATTTCATACACAAATGACACGTGTTAACTCTTTATCAGACCTCCAGATTTTACCCATATCCAATTCTATAACATTTGCAGATTACCAAATGTAATTCAAATAACGAAACTTGTCTTTTGGGTGAAGACGTTGTCGGAAGAGAAGCAGCTGCTGATATCAGCACATTTTTTTCTCCCACTATGGTTTCTCGAGGCTCTTGAAACTTGGGCCATGATTATTTGGTAAAGGGTTAACAATAAACGGACAACCCCCCGCCGGTTTTTATTGCCAAATTTGGTTGCCGGGGTGTAATATAAGCTTTAACCCTTAGTCCATACAGCAATAAATAAATGGAGCTGAAACGTATGTGTAGAAGACGACGATTATGAACCTTTCACTATTGTTTTGAGTTAGAACATGTCTTAGAATATCAGAGTAAAAAGATAAATTGCTAGTCACCTGCACACTCCTTTTCCTCAATGTTTTCAAAAGCCGAATAGTATTATTCGGTAAACGCTTAACGCACCGATTGCAGCTTAAATTCCTTTCAGTATCGTTTACAGACGATCATCTGTAGATGAAGATCGTGCTGCACTATCTCTTACAACTATATGCACTGTGAGCTTTTCTAGCCGAGACAAGATTAAAAGATTTAAATTCTTTGTTATTTGTATGGTGGAGTTATTTTTTGTATTATTTTAGGATAAACTAGGGTAAAGCCTGTATCAGCAATCTAGGGAGCCCAGGTAAAAAGGTTTTGAAAACAATGTTGGGAAAGGAGAAAATTCTGTAAAGCAATATACCACCATAGTTCCACGATATTGTCTACTTTTCAAAGAGAAACGTAATCATAATTATGATACACACTAAATTTCTCGTCTGCAAATGCATACAAATTGAACAAGCCTAAAAATTTGTCGCCTTATTCAGATGTAGGATACGGATAGCATAGGCTTCAACCTAAAGGTATGGAAAATATTCCGAGGATGACAATCTGTGTATAATGTCCGAATGCAAGTTGCAGGCAGACCAAATCATGTCAAAATCAGGCAAAAAGTAAACTTAAGACTTGCCAACTTTTAACCTAATTTTTGTATTAATATCCAGCGAGAAACAGTTGGCACAACCAGGGATCTTATATACAAGATCCCTGGCACAACCATGCAATAACAGATTGTCATCTTCATAATTTTCACTCTTTTTAAATACATTTTAACATCAGCTTTGTTTACTTCGGCAAACATCATTACCTACAGCACTCGAATGCAGTCAAAACAACTGGTACTCATTTAAAGTGCCTGTTACGATTTTTACAGACATCGTGGATTGAGATCAGACAACGCATCACGCAATGTCTGATCTTTAATAGATCACTGTCCGCATACTAGTGTCAGAGTTATCCAAACAGCCTGATTCTACAATTTATTTATGCAACTCTTGCCTACGGTTGATGTCGATTCCATTTGAGCCATGCTCTGTAAAAAATTGCTTTGTTGTGTCTACAAACAGTATCAACTCCGGTAAGCCTGCACAGAACATACAGGCTTACCTGTGTCGAAACATTTTGCTCTTTGGTCAATTTTCAGCATGTCATTCTACCTCATGACTCGGTCGGTTGTTAAATAAAATGGATCCATGTTTTGTGATGGCTTGCTTGGTGCGTCACGGATATGCATTAGAACCATTTTTCACAGAGTATGGCTCATTCAGTTTGCACTCAACGAGAAAACTCATTGTATGGTTGTTTTCGTAGGTCAGCCGATTACCAGTTCGAAAGGAGACGGCTTCATTATGATGGTTAATAAATGCATAAATTAATTTATAATATCTGGTTATCTAAATAATTTCTGCATGTTATAAGATTCTGCAAGTTACCGTATACGGCATATTTGATATACTCTCTCTCTCCTTTCAAATCACACCAGTATTCATGATAGAACTATTTTAATATGAAACGCTACTTATAACGTGAACGGTATCATAAAAAAAAATCCTGACGTGAACTATAATATTTTAGTGTAATGGTAATTTTCTCTTCAGTTGTTACAATTTCTATTGACATATTAATTTCATATATAGGTTTTTTTTTCCCAAAAATGATGATGAAATAGAAATAATGTTGTGTATCTAATTGAATTTACTCCTTTTAGTAGACATTTTAACCCATTTCCTTCTTCTTTAATTACCTGTTAAACATATTTATTTTATATCGATTGAGAAACGAATTAATCTCTCTCGAATCTGCCTTCTGGGAACTTGAATATAATCAAAAAAAAGTCTAGCATATGCCTTCTGGGAACTGGAATATAATAAAAAAGTCTTTCATAATCTCACAGTTAAGTTCCAAGATATGAACGCATGACGTTTTCTGATCTTGGTCTTCTCTGCAAAAGCAGCTTTATGCTGAAAGGTTTGAGATGCTGAAGAGAACCCCAGTCTCGTTTTCGAAAACTACCAAAGTGCCGAAAGTTAACCCATTACCACACAATCCCTACTTCTGACGCTCCCGAGAAACTTTTTTAAGCTTTTAGAAAACATTGTGGGAAAAGGAGAAAATGCTGTCAACCAGTATTGCCTCCTTTTCCCACAATGTTTTCTACCCTTCACAAAACAAATTTCATATTTTCTGCCACGTTTATTTTGTTGATTTCGATTTGGTCAAACCTCAAATTTTGTCATTTGGTAACGAGTTAAAACTGTTGCGGTATGGCGATATATTCTAGCCGGGATAACCTTCAAGTCCAAAAGATTACACTATGTTCAGCAAAGTTGATTGGATGGGATCCGCCAATATCTAGGCCTAATGGTAGCAAAATGACGAGAGGGAGATGTAACCGTTTTTTCGGTTTAAAAATAACTTTGGTGAAAAAAAAGGAGACAATATTCCGAACATTTTAAGCGACATATTTCTAGACATTCGCTGCTATTCGAATATTTTTTAATGTCTTATAGAAAATTGAACAGATCTATAGTTATTTTGACTTACCAAATGAAGTGGTAATCCATCATCGGAATCTAAGTCGTAAATATTTAAGAAGGGTTAGATAAGGTCGTATAAAAAAGTTTCAGTCGGTTTGGTATGACACGTGCATATGGAACTAACAACTGGGACAGTACTTCACACTGCCGGAGTGCTATACCCAACATCAAAGGAATACCGAGTTAACCCTTGCCTCTCCTTTGTGTTAAGTTTGCATATGTTATTTTACCCTTTATCAAAGGACAAAAGTTTAGACTGGTCCAAATTGAATGCACTTGCAGACGGACAAAATATATGTTACTCAAAAATTGAAATTTGTCTCTAGCAGAGTAGAAAACATTGTGGGAAAATATGAGAAAATTCTGGTTACCAGCATTTCCTCCTTAGCCCACATTGTTTTCAAAATGCTTCTACCCCAGCGTCTTAAAAAAAAGGGAATGTTTTTGTAAAGGGTTAAAAGGCAATGAAAAGCGCGGGTTTTTATTTAACCCTTTCCCAAACAAGCCATTGTTTTTACGTGTCTGCAGTACATGTCTTTTGCAAACAATGTGGGAAAAGGAGAAATTCCTCGTAACGAGCAATTTCTCCTTTTCCCACACTGTTTTCTGCCCGTTCAGATAATTTTCTGCCATTGTTATAAAAGTTAAAATTGTCGTCTGCGAACTGTTTCAGTTTGGAAGAGTCTAAAATTTGTCATTTGGGAAAGGGTTAAGAGAACAAGAGGATCATTTCAGTTCAGAATGTGGACCGATGTTTTGTTTTTCTGACGATCCAGCCTGCATTTTGGAAAAGCTGAATATATGTACAGTTCTATTCGTTACCCTTTGGTTTCCTTACATCCAGAGACTGAGAAAATGAGGATAAACAGTGTGATAATATACACGTACAGGGTAGCATAATTTTTAAATTGTGTTCAAGTTTTTAATTATCAACAGAATAAAAAAAGAAATGGCTAATTACTGCTATATCTGTTTCATCTAATGAACGGTAAGAAAGAATGTGTGATGAAAATACACCTGAAGCCTGTTGTACATGAACTTTAAAATAGTGGTTTTTTTTTTCCTAGTGTGCAGTTTCAGACCGCGGGTGTAGTGGTAAATTTTCGATAATGCTATATTACACGGTTTTGCTCTTTAACCCATTATACGGCATTCACAACAATAATTGCCTTTGCGACTTATAAAAATCAAGTTCAGGCTGCACGAATTGTGCAGTCTGATTTTGGATGTACACTTTGCGCTCTTGTAGGACGAAAACAACATTGAAAAATGCTGGTTCTTGGTGGTTTTTTTTTTTTCAAATTTTAGATTATGTAATGGGTTTTCGGCGCTCTATGGGTTAAGTTATTAATTGACATTCCAGTCGGAGTTTTTCCACTTTTAAAATACACGCTTGTAAGTCACAAACAATCAAGAAGTAGTAACTTTGGTTTTCGGTTTTTGGAATCCAGCATCAAATTGCACTTTTAATCCGAAATTCGAATTTTCATATCGCTAACACTAAATATGGGATAGGCCTACAAATTTGTAACTTAGCGAATAGCTGATTAAAATGCGTTTTGTGGCATCTTAAATTAAGTAATCCCTGTTGGCAAAGCTTAAATCCGCATTTAATGGTACGAAAATGTCGCGGTCGTAATGGAAGAATTAGTTTCTGGTTACCGAAACAGTGGGGAAAATTACAGATATTAAAGAATAAAAATTTACAGTCAGCCAGCCGAATATTCCCCCGCGATCCCTCGCAACGTTGCCGCGATCCACCGCGTTTACCTCCTGCTGTGAAGTTGCTCGATATTTTCTGAGGCCGCGGTGACACGTCCGCCGCGTTTCCGCGGCCGATACCTGTACAGCAGATTTGCCGCGGACAAATTGGTCCGTCGCGGCTCGCGGACTTGAGCAAAATCCGCGAGGAGTGTACTGTATCTTCAATAGAGCAGAGAGTATAATAAGAAAAGGAGAAAATGTTGGTTATATGCATTTTCTTCTTTTTCAAAGATACATGTCGTTGGTGTGCTTCCAAAACCTTGTAACTACAGCTTGTTACAAGCTGTAATTACAAGGTTTTGGAAGCACACCAAAGATGTATATTCTAAAGTCTGTAAAAGCATGGAATTATCAATATTAAAAACCAGCAGTTTCTTATAACTTGTTAATCCTTTACCGCACAGCAGAATTTTAGACAATCTAATTAAATGCTTTTACAGACAAAAGTTTCTTAGTGGCTCAAATGACGCAACTTTTCTTTGGTAGAGAAGAAAACATTGTGGGAAAAGGAGAAAATGCTGATTACCAGCATTTTCTCCTTTTCCCACAAAGTTTTCAACAGGCCTTTTCCTCAGGGTCATTAAAAGTCCCCATTGTGTGGTAAAGGGTTAATCTCAGTGATAATCATTAAGAGTTACAAGAGAATATTGTTTCTATCTCTCATGTGCTTTAATCTGTCTTTGTTTCTTTGATACATATTATTGCCTTATCATACATGCTTTCTCTGTCCAAGGCTATCCCCATCTCCTTTTCTCATCTTGTTCTCTTAACCCATTACCACACAATCCCTACTTTTGACGCCTCTGAGAAAGAAGCCTTTTGAAAACACTATGGGAAAAGGAGAAAATGATGGTAACCAGCATTTTCTCCTTTTCCCACAGTGTTTTCTACCCTTCCCAGAACAAATTTCTATTTTTTAGTCACTTTTATTATGTCATATGCAAATGCTTTCAATTTGGACCAGTCTAAAATTTTCTCGTATGGTAAAGAGTTAATTTGTCATTAATGATGAAGAAATAAGACAAAAACAAAATACCTGAAGTGAAGAAGTTTTGTAAGCAAGTCTCTATAGAAACACTACAGATCTGGCCCTCCTCTCCAACAAGTAGAGACATCTCCTGCATCAGGGATGCTGACACAGAGGAGTCACAGTAACTTGTGTAGTGATAGATGCACTGTCTTGTCTCAGTTACTGCACTGTTTATAGATACAAACATAATATTGTATGAAAATTCGTTATAGTACAAGTACTAGTATGTGCAGATTTTATTTTTAAAGAGTCTGTTGTAATGTTTTTTCCTGTTAACCCATTACCACACAATCCCTACTTTTGACGCCCCTGAGAAAAAAGCCCTTAGAAAACATTGTGGGAAAAGGAGAAAATGCTGGTAACCAGCATTTTCTCCTTTTCCCACAATGTTTTCTATCCTTCACAAAACAAATTTCAAATTTTCAGTCACTTTTATTTTCTCGTCTGCAGATGCTTTTGATTTGGACCAGTCTAAAATATTGTCGTTTGGTAATGAGTTAAATGGCAAGTTCTTCTTTTCTCACGATATTTTCTACCCTTTCGGAGACAAATCTAATCATGAAGTCAGATTTTATATGTGTTGTGCAAATACTTTCATTCTCAATCAGTTATTTAATAGAGTTGACTCATACATAATGTGTATCTCTATATTTATTACTGTGTACATTTTTACCCATTACCATGCAAACTAAAAAATGGGACAAGTAGCCACTGCAAGTAGCTAAATGCTGGTTACTTTTCCTGAAACATTTCTTCTTCGGCATCTTAACCCATTACCACACGAAAAAATTTAGACTGATCCAAATTGAAAGCATTTGCAGACGACAAAATAAAGGTGACTGAAAAATTGAAATTTGTTCTAGGAAGGGTAGAAAACACTGGGGGAAAAGGAGAAAATGCTGGTTACCAGCATTTTCTCCTTTTCCCACAGTGTTTTCAATAGGCTTCTTTCTCAGGGGCGTCAAAAGTAGGGATTGTGTGGTAATGGGTTAACCCATTCCCACACAATCCCTACTTTTGACGACCCTGAAAAAGAAGCCTTCTGAAAACATTGTGGGAAAAGAAGAAAATGCTGGTAACCAGCATTTTCTGCTTTTCCCACAATGTTTTCTACCCTTCAGAAAGTAAATTTCAAATTTTCAGTTGCATTTAATTTTTCATCTGCAAATGCTTTCAATTTGGACCAGTCTATAATTTTGTCGTTTGGTAATGGGTTAAACCATAACCAGCCCACAATATTTTTTGACTAGCCAATATTGAAAGCATTTGCAGACAAATCACACCTGGCTGTAATAATGGAAATTGACAATGAAAGGGTACAAAAAATTATAGAGAAGTATACAAGCGTTTTCTCTTTTTCTCGCTTTGTTATTAATAAATACAACTGTTACGGGAGACCACTCCTTCCTGCATGGCTTACTCCCGATTTAAATACAATACCTGGCTACTGCGTCAGGGAGATATCTCTTTGGCTCAGTGGTTAGGGTATTGGCTTTGCGTCCGGGAGTTCCGAGTTCGAATCCCGCTCCGATCCTTATTTCTGCCATGCATTCATTGTTTCTTTGTTACGGATTTCGTTCGTAAGATGGGGGCTCGTCCGGGATTGGCCATTGAGCCATTAATCCCATTTGTTGTCCAAAATCGGACTTCCTGCCTAATAAGGCTTTGAGTCATCAATAAATGATGACTTTAAGAGGGGGTGTGTTACGGGAGACCACTCCTTCCTGCATGGCTTACTCCCGATTTAAATACAATACCTGGCTACTGCGTCAGGGAGATATCTCTTTGGCTCAGTGGTTAGGGTATTGGCTTTGCGTCCGGGAGTTCGGAGTTCGAATCCTGCTCCGATCCTTATTTCTGCCATGCATTCATTCATTTGTTTCTTTGTTACGGATTTCGTTCGTAAGAACAACTTCCTCAGACTTGTTAAAAAGTTATGATAGTTTTGAAAGAGGCTAACAACAAAAGGATCTATAATCAATACCAGGTATCAATGACGAGTCTATGATTAACATATACAAGAAAGGAATACCGGTACATACAGACAAAGGTTGACATCCTCATACTGCAGAACCTGGTAGAGATTTTCCAGACACTGCCTCGCCTTGCACTCCTCGCAGAAGATGTATGGGCACTGATCGTTCATTCTAAGAGACAGTAAGTGGAGACGCTGATCCAAACTGGCCATTGTATATGCGTCACAACCCGTTGTATATCTATGTATGCAAGTCTTCATCTCTGGAACTTTCCTGTAAATAAAATGTTTTGACCTTTACTGTACAGTACTGACTTAAACTCATTACCAAATGGCAATAATTTAGGCTTGTCCAAATTGAAAGCATTTGCGGACGACAAAATAACAGTGACTGAAAATTTGAAATTTGTTTTGTGAAGGGCAGAAAACATTGTGGGAAAAGGAGAAAATGCTGGTTACCAGCATTTTCTCCTTTTCCTACAATGTTTTCTAAAGGTTTCTTTCTCAGGGGCGTCAAAAGTAGGAATTGTGTGGTTAAAGGCTATGGAAAACATTTTGGTACAAAGAGAAAATGCTGGTGTATAGTATTTTTTCCTTTTCCTAAAATGTTTTCTACCCTATCAAAGGCATTAATCATCATTTGTACTACAATGAATTCATTGTCTGCAAATGCTTTCAATTTGGTTAAGTCTAGAAATAATATGAACAAAATGAGAAAACATTGAATTCTCTTCTTGAGCATGGAATATGAAATGCAAAATACTGGACCAAAACACAGAAAATAGATCAAGTTATTGTATAGTTAGCTGATGTTTAGCAATCTAAGCTTCCTGAGGGATATACAATAAATTAGGAAACACTTTTTTTTCATTTTGGATAAAGTACTGTTGTAAAATATAACCACTTCAAATCAACTCTTTCGGTGTTGCAGTAGATAACTTTTGACAACATTGTAGCAAAAGGAGAAAGAGCATGCATATACCTATCTATTTTTGGTATAATGGTTTACCAGCACTTCACGTTGATTATCTTTTAACCCTTTACCACACAATCCCAACTTTTAACAACCCTGAGAAAGAAGCCTTTTTGAAAACATTATAGGAAAAGGAGAAAATGCTGGTAACAAGCATTTTCTCCTTTTCCCACAATGTTTTCTACTCTGCCCAAATCAAATTTGAATTTTTCAGTCACATTTATTTTGTAGTCTGCAAATGCTTTTAATTTGGACCAGTTTGTTGTTTGGTACTGGGTTAAGTACCTGAAAACTGTTGGAGTAATTCGCTGGACAAATTTGTGTCAAAAGACAAACAGATGGCAGAGGGACAGCCATGGCAATTCAAGTAAACCCGACTCCAATTTGTTGTGGTGGTGTATAAAAATGCCATACAAATTGCAATGTAACCAGCAAGCAACCACAAGCAAGATATCAACATATCTGTAATAAAAACCTACCCGCAAACCTCCTGGAAATTTGCATCTTGTCTAAGTAGTGAAGTCTGTACTGGTATCAAGCACATCAACGCTTCTTCTACATTACAGGTCATTGTCTCCCCTGCATTGATACAGCTGTCATCAGAGCTGGTAGGCTGCACTGTGCATATCTCCGATGTAATGGTGGAGAGTTCATAGAATGTGGTCTCAATCTCTAATCTTGTGTCGTAATCACATGCACTTGTATATTTGTTAACACACAGTGTTGTTGATTGTAGTTTTCTGAAATAGACATACAGAATATAATGTGGTAATTTGAGTTTTCTGATTCTTGTATTTAATTGAATCAGAGTGAGAAAAACTTTGGAGATGGGAGGTCAAGCTAGATGTCAAAATTTTCTCACACTGCGAGAAAATACAAGCAGAATTGAGAGAGATTAGTATAAGTGGTCAGAACTTGTTTCTCAATCGATGTAAAATAAATATGTTTAAACTAAACTAAAATACAAGCATCGGGAACATAATAATCTAATATACCAGTATCTTTTGATTTAACCATTTACCAAACAATCCCTGATTTTTTTGACCCAGAGGAAGAAACCTTGTGAAAACATCGTGGGAAAAGGAGAAAATGCTGGTAACCAGAATTTTCTCCTTTTCCCACAATTTTTTATACTCTTCTAAAGTAAAGCTTTAATTTTTGTTGTCTGCAAATGCTTTCAATTCCTAGAAGTCAAAAAAATTGTCGTTCAGTAAAAAGTTAATGAATAGAAAATTATTATCACAGTGTAACATTTTGACAAATATGTATTGCTCAGCATTAAAATGTTAGTTGCTAAATACTGTTTTTACCTTTTTATGTGGGAAAGCAGCCAGTGACCAGAAGAGAGTGCTGTGAGTATTACGAAAAAGAAACTCAAGGTATGCATGGATAGGTGCACTAGCAGCCTCAATAATGAGACTCTACAGTGATTGTTTTCATATTTGGACATTTATTGTGCACCTTACCGTCTCAAGTCCATTATAGATTTTCAAGTATCAAAGATAAAGCGCTATATTGCCTTTCTGTTTTGTCGGTTTAATCTGTATTGCAGCGAAATGCAATTAAATTTAAGTAACTAACATGACCAGAGACAAATTATTAAACCTTTCATTACTTAAAAAAGCTTGCAGAAGTTGATTCAAACATGTAAATCTCAGAAAAAACACTGACAAAATTTATCGTGTGTGGCAGCCATTTTGAGTCTTTTCAGGAATGTGCATAACTCAAGTAACAGATAAAATGCATGTTTTTTGTTATATTTAGCATTTAAATTGAAAATATTTGTATTTCAAACGAAGAATTATCAAATATACAAGCAACAGGTAGGTTAAAATCCTAGTTTTGTGCTCTATTTGCGAAATTATGAGAGTTCAAACTTGCGCACAAAATCTGTACAGAATTTTCAACTGGTTTCGTCTTGATAATCTCTGTATCTAGAGGCAACCAGTCAAGAAGTAACATCATCTCTGGAGACAGTTATCTCTTTCCCACACAATCCCGACTTTTAACGACCCTGAGAAAGAAGCCTTATGAAAACACTGTGGGAAAAGGAGAAAATGCTGGTAACCAGCATTTTCTTCTTTTTCCACAAAGTTTTCTTCCCTTCCCAAAAGAAATTTCAAATTTTCATTGACTCTTATTTTGTCATCTGCAAATGCTTTCAATATGGACCAGTCTAAAATTTTGTCGTTTGGTAAAGAGTTATCTGTACTAGGTGCACTAGCAGGCATGATATAAATGAAATAGTTTTCAAAACCATAATAAACACATCATAGGAAAACCCAAACAGCATCGTTGACTTACGAGCAAGCCTTTATCTTTGAATCCTCATCAGTGCTATCAATCTGCGCTAACATTTGCCCTAAATCATGCATACACTGTAGAGCAACATGAGGATCACAGAGTCTTGGTTCTGTCCATGTTTCGGAGCATGTTCCTATATTGTCGGAAGCTTCTTTCACCCACTCTGCAGTGGTTAGTAGAGACTGCTGTGCACCAATCAAACACCCAGCAGTCTGGTCTAAGACACATGTGTTGTTGCCCTTGAACCTAAAATGATTTCACATAAGTTTAGTTGAGCCGTGCTCTGATCAAAGAGGGTTTAATACAATACACACTATCCCTACTTTTGACGACCCTGAAAAAGAAACCTTTAGAAAACATTGTGGGAAAAGGAGAAAATGCTGGTAACCAGCATTTTCTCCTTTTCCCACAATGTTTTCTACCCTTCACAAAACAAATTTCAATTTTTCAGTCACTTTTATTTTGTCACCTACAAATACTGTCATTTTGGACAAATGTAAGATTTTGTTACTTGGTGATGAGTTAACCCTTTCCCAAACAAGCCCTGGTTTTTACGTGTGTGCAGTAAAAGTCGTTTGAAAACACTGTGGGAAAAGGAGAAATTGCTCGTTACGAGCAATTTCTCCTTTTCCCACAGTGTTTTTCACCCTTTTTGAGAACATTCTGTCATTTTCTTCAAATCTAAAATGGTTGTCTGCAAATTCTTTGGGTTTGGAAGAGTCCAAAATTTGTTGTTTGGGAAAGGGTTAATTTACCTCAGTGAGGCATGATGTGAATTAAGCAAGTCATCATATAATTATGGATCCAGAATATCCATTTTGTCCAATAAGCAAAGTGCAAATCATGACTGGTCGTTAGACATGCAGAAAAAATTAAACCAATAGGAAAAGCTACTGACTAGGGTTAGTCTGAACTGATCTCACAGGCCTATCAAGCTAGGTCTTTACTTTACTTCTCTCAGTCTTATACTGTCCGCAGAGTATGGCCCATAATCATTCACAATATCACTACATATAACAATGTGGTTGTCTATAGCCTATGTCCTTATCCATTGTTAAACATTTTTGGTTTTGTGCCTACCCTGAAGAGAAAGATTTTGAAAACAATGCTATAAATCTGTTTTATATTTATACTATAAAAGTAAAGAAAAGACACAGGACCAGGGATTGCATGCAAAATATGATAGGGATATTGTTCTGCATTACCACAGGCTCTTTACAGAATGACTCTTCCAACAATGTTTTCTGAAAGAAGTGAAATTACCCAGATGTAAAAGTCTGTTCTTATATACCCTTTAGCAAACAATCCCACATTGAAAAGACCTCATTGACCAGCATCTCCTCAGTTTTCAACAACAGTTTTCTATTCTTTCAAGGGAGAAACACCCATAATGTAACTGTTATCTGTAAATGCTGTCAATAAGGAAAATAAATTCTTCTATGAAATTATTAACCCCATCACACAATCCCGAGTTTTAACGACCTTGAAGAATGCTTTTGAAAAATTCTGTGAAAAGGAGAAAATGCTGGTAACCAGCATTTTCTCCTTTTCACACAATGTTTTCTATCCTTCCAGGGACACATTTTAGTTTTTAAGTAACACTGAATTTGTCGTCGGCAAATGCTGTCACTTTGGACAAGTCCAAAACTCTGTAGTTTGGTAAAGTGTTAACCCGGGCCATTACCAAACGACAATATTTTAGACTGGTCCAAATTGAAAACATTTGCAGACCACAAAATAAAAGTGACTGAAAATTTGAAATTTGTTTTGTGAAGAGTAGAAAACATTGTGGAAAAAAGGAGCAAATGCTGGTTACCAGCATTTTTTCCTTTTCCCACAATGTTTTCTAAAGGTTTCTTTCTCAAGGGTGTCAAAAGTAGGGATTGTGTGGTAATGGCTTAAAGTTATTACCTTTGACAGTAGTCTGTAAATCTGGAATCCAGTGGAACAAAAGGCTGGTATCCCACCAATAATTCCAGACTATAGTATAGGCACAGGGTGCCCTGGTTGGCATTACAGGCATTCCCGAAAATATCTGTAAATTATGTCATACAATATCAACCCCTCTGTGCTGAAATGCGTCCCTTGTGTCAGTAAATGATCTCCATTGGCTTATTACCAAATGACAAAATTTTAGGTTTGTCCAAATTAAAAGCGTTCGCAGAGATAAGGATGAAAGTGATTACAAATTTGAAATTTGTTTTGTGAATAGTAGAAAACATTATGGGAAAAGGAGAAAATGCTGGTTACCAGCACTTTCTCCTTTTCCCACAATGTTTTCGAAACACTTCTTTCTAAGGGTTGTGAAAAGTAGGGATTGTGTGGTAAAGGGTTAACTCATTACCGATTGTGTGGTAATGGGTTAAGCAAGCAAGATCTAAACAAGCAAACAAAAAGTGACTTCCCAGAGGCAGCAAATATGTCACTTTTCGCATTTAAAAGCAAATTTAATTTTTTTCTCTCTTAAATCTTTACCATAAAACAAAATTTTAGTACTGTCTAAATTGAAAACCCTTACAGATGACAATTCAAATTTAGCTCAAATGTTAGGAGCTATCTTAGGAAAGACAGGAAAAAATTTGGGAAAAAGGAGACCAGAGCTGTCACTGAATGATTTGACACCCCTGCCAGCGCTTTGACAGAAGAAAAGTGTCAAGTTCAAAGGGAGATAATTTCTCAACCAAGAAGAGTTGATACTTGAAAATTGTGTATTGCAAATCTTAAATATATGATCAGTATATGTGCAAAATTTCAATACAATTGAAGGAAAACTGAAGGAGGAGTTTCCGACACAAAATTCCTATTATTTTGTACACAGACGGACACACAGACAAGTAAACGGACGGACACAAGGACAGACAGGCTGATTCAAGTATATCCCAGGAAACATTCGTTTTGCAGGGGTATAAAAATGCTGGTTACCAGAAACAGAAAGAAGTTCAAATATCTTCTACTCACTATTTCTTTCAAAATCTGGATCGACCACAAATTCATCTGTGCCTAGAAGAGACATTTGTGAATGATTATAAAGGAAAAATCTTAAGAAAAAAATAAATGTATAAATAATAAAGGTAATAATAATAGATTTAACTAACACACCAAGCTGACTACTTATCTTTCTAGCAGCTGACCACTTTTAAAAGTATGGTGACAAAAGGACCAATTTCTTTTGAAAATAATTTCTCTTAGTAAGACTACAACAGTTCTTTAAATGTACTTAATGAAATGTATCAAATATTAATTCATCTTTGTTACACATACTTTATTTACAACAATGCTTTCAAAATAATTAAGGATGTTTAGTTTTATGTCAGAATATCATCTTCATAGTTTTCATCCTTCTCCACTATCAGACAAACAGAATTTTTTTAAATTTCTGAAGTAGAATGTCTGGTTCCCAAATGTGATATGGGAAAACGACAAAGTGCTTTTTTCAAACAACACTTTCTTTTTTCAAAGATATACTAGGGATCTACATCTCTGGATAGCCGGGGAGCCTGCATTCAGCCATTTTATTATTGTATTTTGTTTCTCTGTTAGTGTTTGTGCTATAAGTATTTTATTCTTGATGGCTTGAAGTCCCAAACCAGTTTCGTTTCCAAAATGTTCTAAATGATATAACTCTTTACTTTAACTCTTTCCCAAACAAGCCCTGGTTTTTATGTGTCTGCAGTACAAGTCTTCAGAAAACACTGTGGGAAAAGGAGAAATTGCTCGTAACGAGCAATTTCTCCTTTTCCCACAGTGTATTCTAGCCTATCGGAAACGTTCTGCTATTCTCATCAATCAAATTCAAAATTGTCATCTGCAAACACTGAGTTTGGGACAGTCTAAAATTTGTCATTTGGAAAAGGGTTAATTAAGACAACATCTACAACAATACAAAAATGATTTTGTTTCAAAAGCATGTCTCCTGAAAGAATTCAACTTAAACCAAATAGTTATATACCTGACATACCTGAGTTAAGGATTTTTTCTGAGGTGATAAACAATGTGAAACTCACTTTGAGAAAGTCGACAATGCAAAAAAAGTTCCTTTTCCCACATGAGTCTACTCTTCATGAAAACACCTTGCCAAACACTCGGGATGGCTGTTTGATTCAGACTGCCAACACATTGCTGGAACTGACTTAGAACACTACAAATACCACTCTAAAAGAGAGAAAAAATAAATCTGTAATCCTGTAAAGAAATTGTCAAGCCAATAGTCAAAACCCTAATTATGATATTTCAAATTCATTCTTTGGAGAATTTTTTGGACAGTGTGGATCAAAGTGTTGATTAAAGTGTTGATTACAGATCAGACTGCACATTCTGTGCAGTCTGGTCTTGATCTACTCATATGCAAAAGGTCAGGAAGTCAGGCTTATCAGCCTCAGGCTTTTTTGCAATATATTAACTAAAGAGACTTTTTGCGAAAAACATAATTGTAACGTCCAACTTTTCTTGCCACTGATACAAAATTTCATTCACACAAGACTGTATTAGTTGACCAATTACCATATAATGCATTGTTCTTATGTCAATGAAGAAGATGGCGAGTGAAAGCTTTGAGAGAAAAGCATCAATTTTGGTTTTAGCCACCAATTTTCTGCCTGCTCAAGGACATTTCCCATCATTTGAACAACAACAACAATAACATCTTGTTTGTCTTTTGCAAGAGTAGTCAAAGTTTGCATTTCTAAAATTTTCTTTTCTGGAAATTAAGGCAAGCTAACCCTTTATCTGCTCAAGGAGTTAAGCCTTTATCACATCATCCTGAGTTTTAATGACTTTTAGAAAGAAACCTGTAGAAAACATCATGGGAAAAGGAGAAAATGCTGAATACCAGCATTTTCTCCTTTTCCCACAATGTTTTTTACCCTTTCTAAGGCAAACAGCCTGATTTTAATTAAATTTGTCACCTGCAAATGCTTTCAATTTGAACAAGTCTAAAATTTTACCGTTTGGTCAAGAGTTAGATAAAAACTTTCAAGCAGATAGTAAAAACCCAGATATTGATACTTCAAACTTATATTTTGAGGAAAAATATCTGTTCGTTGGAAAGTGTACATCCAAGATTATATTTCAACTTCTGTGCATTCCATCTTGATCTTCATTGTCCATAAAATGTCACTGAGTCGTGCTTGGCAGCCAAGGGGTTCATGTTTGCTATCAGTTACTGTATACATGGATGTGTATGCCTTTAGAAAAACTTGCAAAATGATAGACATTGAGCGTATGGAAATTAATGTATGTGAGTTCCAGACATTTGTTATTTGTTGGTATATGTGTAGTATTAAGATACACAAATAGAAAACTGTGTGAATTTTTCAAATTCACAAAATCTCAAAAATTTCCATGTCGCAAAAATTTCTACTTATACATTACCTTAGATACATCTCCACTCTGAAATATGCTGGTGATGATATTGTAACATGTCCAAATAGAGAAGTGAATGTTTTCTATGGTGACTGGAGCTGGATCTGGTGCAATCTGACAGAATGGCAAAACTTGTCGCCTGAACATCTCATTCTGGGCTATCAAATACTGCACTGGGTCACAACCAGATAGTTTCTCCTCTATACATGCAGTTGTGGCCACTTGATTTCTGAAAAGTGTCAAATTTAAATTTAAGCCTTTACCACACAATGATGACTTTTAATGCCCCTGAATGAGAAGGCTTTAAAAAAAAAACATTGTGGGAAAAGGAGAAAATGCTGTACCAGCATTTTCTCCTTTTCCCACAATGTTTTCTCCTCTATCAAAGAAAAATCATTTCATATGAGCCAAATTGAAACTGTCATCAGCAAATGCTTTCAATTCGAACAGGTCTAAAATCTTGTGGTGTGGTAAAGGGTTAACCCTTATCTTGCTACACAAATAAAATTTTTCACACAGATAGGAAAAACCTAAAGTTTTCTAGATCTATTTCAAAGGTATTTTTTTAAAGAAATATCTCCTTTTTGGTCAGTGTTGATCCAAATCAGACTACATGTTCTGTGCAGTCTGATCTTGAACTAAATTGATCTACAAGCATTTGAAAAAAAAAACATATTTTTCAACAGTATAGAAATATTGAAAAACGGAAGCCACTGCTTGCATATAATTCTTTTTCTCACAATGTTTCTAAAGACTATCAGTGGTAGGCATATAAAAAGGTATTTCGCAAGGTAGTTGATTAATCCTTTACACACAACCCCCACAACCCTGAAAAAGAGGCATTCTTAAAACATTGTGAGAAACACAGGAAATGCTGATAACAAGCATTTTTCCTTTTCAAACAATATTTTCTTCCCTAACTCTTTACCAAACGACAGTATTTTAGGCTGGTCCGAATTGAAAGCATCTGCAGACGACAAAATGAACGTGCTCAAAAATTGAAATTTGTTTTGGGAAGGGTAAAAAACATTGTGAGAAAAGGAGAAAATGCTGGTTACCAGCATTTTCTCCTTTTCCCACAATGTTTTCAGAAGGCTTCTTTCTCAGGGTCACTAAAAGTTGAGATTGTGTAGTAAAGGGCTCTGGAAGAACTTCAGTTCATTTGTACCAATTTTGTTATTATGCACAGATACTTGCAATTTGGAAGAGTCTAAAATTTCTTGTTTGTGAACATGTTGACTCACTGGCAAAGTCCAAGCTGTGGAAAGTACCCATTTTCTACCAGGCATGATGCCCAATTCAAAATATCACAGGTTGAATCAGGTGGGGAGCAAATCTGTGTCATCCAGGCTTCAGAACTGTTGTTGATATCACTACACCATGACAACTGTGGACATGTGATGTTTCCCACAAGGCTTTGCATGACTCGAATTTCATCCACAATATGACTCTCCCATGCTGCACACCCTTTGGCATGCTCATAAATACAGTTGTAGGTCTCCTCAAGTTGTCTGCAAAATAAGGTACACAGAGCAAATTGTATTGTATTAAAGAGTATATTTATGAAAACATTGCGGGAAACTAAAAAATAATAGCTCATAATAAGCCGCTTATGAACAGCTTATAATAAATTTTCACAGCTCTATGTTAGAAAATATAGGAAGGCAAAAAAGGTTTGTCCCTTATGTATCAGACTGATAATCCTTCCAAGTAGAAAATATTGGCTGGAAAGACATCAGATGGGCTGTGCCTGTTGCTTGTTGTTCTCTGGTGACATGCACTGTTGTTGGGGTCGGGTCCTAATGCCCAGCAAGGAAGCAAGTCTCCTGGAGGTGTCAAGCTATTAGCCTTGCTGATCACATCAGGGACATACTCCTGTAGCCAACCACTTTAACTAAGATTCTCACACACTTAAATCTGCACTGACCCCGAGTCTGCCGAGAGCACCATCTTCAAGCACAAACGAGAATCTCATTGGATCTAACAACTCCATACTCTCTATCTGGTAGGGATCTACATCTCTGGACAGCCGAAAAACCTGCATTCAGGCATCTTATTCTGATAATCCTACCCAATTGAAATGTCTGATTTTCTCCTCTATCAACATTAATTTAGTTATATGACGGAAGTTGTGGACTTATTCAAATAGCTTTTAAGATTCCTCTGCATAATTTGTGCAGTCTGATCTTGTGCTGCACTAGCAACAAAGGCAAATAAAGCTGTGAAAGGCCATTTATCCCTTTACCAGACGACAAAATTTAAGCCTTGTCCAAAATGAAAGCAATTGCAGATGACAATTTCAATGTGGCTCAAACAGTGCAATCATTTTTGATGGAGTAGAAAACATTTTGGGAAAAGGAGAAAATGCTGGTTACCAGCATTTTCTCCTTTTCCCAAAATGTTTTTAAAAGGTTTCTTTCCCAGTGTTGTTAAAAGTTGTCATTGTGTGGTAAAGGGTTAGGGGCTAAAAGATCACTTACCCGCACACATCAGAGACTGGGGTCGAAAAGTAAGTAAATGTACCAAAATTCTTAAAGCACATCTGCAGTGTCTGAACATCGCAAGGTTGCACCATCTCTTGGCGTTTCACTGAACAGAAAGTACCATACAGTACAGACAAGTAGTTTCTTCCACCATTGATAACAGCTTGACGGGTCTGTGAGCACGCACTAATCGATGTATTGTCTCTTGTTTCCACCATGCTGGAGTTCAAACATACAAATTAAGATAATTTTTTTTGCCTTTGAGATTACCAAATACAACTTTTATAGACAACAAAGAACATGAATATATGCAGACAGGGATTGAATCTATCATACAAACCCCTAATTAAACCATATTCATTTAAACTGAAATTTGATGCAATAAGCTCTAACGTGGAAAAAGGTTAGAATGAATGAATGAATGTTGTTTTATGGCGCATCGACAACTTTGGTCATTTAGCGCGCATATCTATGTTAAAAGACAGATAAACGTGGAGTTGTTTAAACTGAATAAAGTTTGAAAGACAATAAAAGAATTGAATTAAGAAAATTTAATGCATAAAGGGCATCATCGAGTTACAGGGCAATCCCTATATACTCAAATGTTTTAAATGATAAGAACTGAATTAAGAAGAATGCATAAAGGGCATTATCGAGTTACAGGGCAATCCCTATATACTCAGAAGTTTTAAATGATAAGATTTAAGAATGTGATAAAAAGGTTTAAACTCAATGCTGGTTTGATAAAAAGAAGTTTTTTAAATGAAAAAAATATGTGTCATTTATAATGTGCATAAAATATGATATTGAGTGGCTGGGTGTCCCTGCCTACTCCAAAGCTTTAGGTTAAAAGGTAAGATTGATAATATTGTTTTTCCTTGGAAATGAGGTTAAAACTGATAAAGATTGGGGCCTCCAATGGGATAAGATACTCCCATTAAAGAGGTCCTGTCTCCAATGAGATAAGATGTCTCCAAGAGAGCCAATCCTCCCATTAAGGAGATGCAAACTTAATATTAATGAAGTAAAGAATGTTGTAAAAAGATGGGTAAGAAACTCCAGAGTAAATATCACAGTTTATTGTAAATGCCAATCTCCTTTATGAAAGCGATAATAGATTCAACACTGACAGAATCAAAAAGATTTTTCAAACTATCAACGTTGAAATATTTTGAACGAACTGGCTGAAAGTCAATGCAATCTAGTAGGATATGTTTTACAGAAAAGGTTGCATTGCATGGTATACATTCAGGGGCATCATCTCTTGTCAAGAGCCAGGAATGTGTGATGCGTGAATGGCCAATTCGAAGTCGTGCAATTATCACTTCTTCTCGACGAACGGATCTGTAAACGGGATACCATTCACCAAGGGATGGTTTAACTGAATGCAGTTTATTGAAAATATCAGCATCCCACTGGGATTGCCAAGAAGATTGGATACGTGATAAAACGGAGGATTTAAAATCAGTGTGTGGAACTTTAAAATCTGAAATGGGAAGGTTAAGTGCAGATTTGGCAGACCTATCGGCATTTTCATTGCCTTTGATGCCTACATGACTTGGAAGCCAGCAGAACACCAGTCTATTCTTAGAAGAAATTTGTGAGATCCTTTCAAGTAAACTGCAGATTAAAGGATTCTCAAGTCGTTGATTTGAAAGGGCCTGTAATGTTGACAAAGAGTCTGAAAAGATAATAAAACGGTTGGAATTTGAACTTTCAACTAGATTAAGGGCAAGATCTACTGCTTTAATTTCAGCAGAGAAGATAGAGGAGTTGTTTGGAAGGCGGCATTTTAAGCTCCTTTGTCCATAAACAGCGGCAGCTGCTACAGAATTGCCTTCTTTAGATCCATCTGTATAGATGGGTTTGAAGGAAAAATAATGCTCCTTTATCTCGTTGTATCTAGCATGAAATACAGTTCTATCCGTGACAGACTTTTTGTCAGATGCAAGGTCAAATCTGAATTCTGCACTGTTTAGTGTCCATGGAGGGATTTCAGAGATTTTATAGTCGGCAATAGACTCGGTGTCTATGCCAAGGTTATCTACAATGGGCTCCATGCGGATACCAAATGGAGGAATAACATTTGGTTTCCTTTCAAAAAGACGTTTATATTCAGGTTTAAAGACAACGTTGTGAGTTGGATTAAAACGATTCGACTTAAGTTTTAAAATATATTGAAGTGAGAGTTTTTCTCTCCTGTAAGAAAGGGAAGGTTCATTAGCCTCAACATAGAGACTATTGACGGGAGAAGTTCTGAAAGCTCCAAGTACAAGACGCAGACCTTCGTGGTGTATAGAATCGAGAATTTTCAGATAGGATTTACGGGCCGATCCGTATACAACAGATCCATAGTCTAACTTGGAGCGAACTAAAGACCGATAAAGCCGCAAGAGGACTTTACGGTCTGCTCCCCATTCAGAATGAGCCACAACCTTAAGAAGATTAAGAGCCTTCTTGCACTTCTTTTTAAGTGCAGTGATGTGAGGAAGGAAAGAAAGCTTTCTGTCAAAGATGACTCCAAGAAATTTAAACTCAGAAACGACTTCAATTTTAGTTTTGTTCAGATAAAGTTCAGGATCTGGATGAACACCTCGTAGATTACAGAGGTGCATGCACTTAGTTTTGGACTTTGAAAATTTGAAGCCATTTTCATCAGACCATGTTTGCAATTTGTTGAGACATTGCTGAAGTTGTCTCTCAATAATGTTCATATTTCGAGATCTGAAGCATATGACGAAGTCATCAACATAGAGGGAACAGTCTACACCAGGACAGATAGCTTTGACTATACTGTTTATTTTCACACTGAAAAGTGTAACAGAGAGAATACATCCTTGGGGTACACCCATCTCCTGTTCACGGGCTCTCGAGACAGTATTACCAACTCGGACGCGGAAAAGACGTTCATCCAAGAAGGCTGAAATAAAAAGAGGAAGACGGCCTCGAAGACCAAACTCATGCAAGTCTTTCAGAATTCCGTATTTCCAAGTTGTATCGTAAGCGCTTTCAAGGTCGAAAAAGACAGATACTACATGCTGTCTATTAATAAAGGCTTCTCTAACAAAGGTTTCAAAGCGGACAAGATGATCTATGGTGCCGCGCTGGCGACGAAATCCACTCTGTACATCAACGATGAGGTTGTTCTTCTCTAAAAACCAGACAAGCCTGTCGTTGACCATACGTTCTAGGGTCTTGCAGAGACAACTAGTAAGAGCTATTGGCCGATAGTTAGCCGGGTCACTAGCATCTTTGCCAGGTTTTGGGATAGGAATGACAAGTGCCTCCCGCCAGGATACAGGAAAAACACCTGACTGCCAGATATCATTAAAAATATCAAGTAAAACTGAGAGGGAAGTAAAAGGTAAGTGTTTTAAAAACTGGTAGTGAACTTTATCTGGGCCAGGAGAAGAATCATGAGCTTTATTCAGAGCAGATTTTAATTCTTTAAAAGTGAAGAGTTTATTATAGTGCTCTGAATTCGAAGACTTGAAATTAAGCTTTTTCTTTTCTTCTCTAGCTTTATTCCTCTGAAACTTTTCTGAATAGTTTGCAGAGGAAGACTTTTTGCAAAAGGTGTTAGCAAGAGCATCAGCTATATCCTGGGGAGATTCCAACGAAGTATTGTTAACCTCAAGGTGACTAACAGGGGTCTGGCCTTTGCCATTGATCTTTCTGATCATATCCCAGGTTTTTTTAGTAGTAGTTCTACTATTCAACTTAGAGACATATTGTCTCCAGGCCTTGCGCTTACTTTCTTTAATGGTACGACGGGCTTTTGCCCTGGAAATACGGAATAAGTTAAGATTGTCTTTGGTAGGCCTGAGATTAAATTTTCTAAGGGCCTGTTTTCTGTCTCTGACAGCCTGTTTACAATCATCATTGTACCAAGGCTTGTCAGGTCGTTTTGGGTTTGCCGAGGTCTGAGGGACGGACTTTTCAGCTGCATCAATTAATAGGGAAGTGAAAAGTTTTGCAGGATCATCGCAATTTCCAAATTTATCATGTGTAATGGTCTGTTCACATAGGGTTTCAAATTTATTCCAATTGGCTTTGGAAAGCTTCCATTTCTGCGGTCGTACACTGCTGGACGGTTGTGTAGATGAAAAGATAATGGGGAAGTGATCACTTCCACACAAATCCTCAGTCACTTTCCAAGTAAAATTGGGAAGTAAGACTGGGCTGCATAATGTTAAATCAATGGAAGAGTAAGATCCAGTTGCTGGATGCAAGTAGGTTTTGGATTTGTTATCATTCATGAAAGACAGAGAGTTGTTCGAAATGAAGTTCTCCAACTGGAGACCTCTCTGGTTGGTGTCATTGCAACCCCACATAACATTGTGACCATTAAAGTCCCCAGCAAGAATATAGGGGGATGGCAATTGTGAAATGAGATCATTCAGATTGGTCTCATTGATAGGTATACTTGGCGGGAGATATAAAGAACACAGTGTAACAGCATTGTGTATAGATAACCTGACAGCAACAGCTTGCAGGTTTGTATTTAAAGAGATAACTTTGTGAGGAATGTTGTTGTTTACAATAATAGAAACACCTCCTCTGGCTTTTTCACCTTCGGTAAAAATCTTGTTGTAAACAGAATGATATTTGATAGTGATATCATCCTCCCGTTTAAGGAAGGTTTCTTGCAGACAAACAGCAACTGGTTTGTGCTCATTGATTAAAAGTGAAAGTTCGTCAAAGTTTGACTTCAGACCTCGACAATTCCATTGGATTATGGTATCCATAGTGTATGAGGAAAGTATAAAGACTAAAGTAAAAAACGAGGCCGTAGACCAATGCATTTTAAAATAGACTGGTTAAGATTTAATTACAGATGTCTCGGCTTTGGATGATTGCCACGCGTCAAAATCCCTGTTCCAAAGATCTTTGGAAGTGGACCAGATAGAGGCTTCTGAATCTGAAGCCTCACCTTCCAGATTTTCAGTATCTGCGTCCATGTCCTCTAGCTCCGAAAATCTGTTGGAGGTAGGGACAGGATCATTTACTTTGACTGTGATCTCACAAGATCCTTGGTTATCTTTAGATTGTGGTTTAGATTTGGAAGAAGACCTTTTAGGAGGTCGGGGTGTATGATTGGGATTGTTATCCTTGGATGAGACGTTAGGTTTTGTTGTAGACTGTGAAGATGGAGGTTGTGGTTTCTTAGGAGGTGGTTGTGAAGAGGTAGATGGCTTTGGAGTTTTCCGTGAAGAATTTTGTGAAGGTGTAGATGGCTTTGAAGTTTTTTGAGACGAACTATTTTGAGAGTTTGTGGGTTTTGAAGATGCCGAAGAGGTTGTGTTTGTTTTAGATACAGATGGAGAGTCAGAAATTAGTTTGGACAAGGTGGATGGAGGAAGAAGTTCTTTCAGTTCAGAAGCTACATCAGGAAATTTTTGAAGTAGAACTTTCGCAAGAATTTTACAAGTGCTGCAGTCGTCCTTTTCAGTTGACGAGCCAACAACACCTGCATAACTAGGACCAGAAGAGGTTTTCTTGCGTTGTTCAAATATTTTCCTTGCCTCTGGAAAGCTAACATTATTGTTGTATTTAATTGAAAGAATTTCTTTTTCTTCCTTCCATACTGGACACTCTCTTGAAAAAGTAGAGTGTGCAGATTTGCAATTAATGCAGAGAGGAGGATTTGTACAAGTAGTACTGTCATGGTCAGGTCCTTGATGAGCACATTTTGAGCACGTTTCTTGGTTCGGACATTTACTGATGTGATGGCCGTACCTCTGGCATTTAAAACATCGCAAGGGGTTCGGCACATACACATCAACTTTGACTACTTGGAAGCCTATCTTGATAGACGTTGGAAGAACAGGTGAAGAAAAAGTTAAAATGTATGTATTTGTCAGTCTCTGTTCTCCATCTCTGCGTACAGAAATCCGCTGAACATCGGATACACCTTGTTGTTTCAAGTTATCTTTGATTTCTTGCAAGGAGTTGCAGTAAGTAAGCTCTTTGCATCTTATTACTCCTTTGCAAGAATTGAGGGAAGGATGTGGGAAAATTTTAACGTCCATGTCGAAGAATTTTGAGTTTTTCAAGAGATTTAGTGCTTGTTGATTAGTAAAACATTCAACTAAGAGAGTCTGATCTTTCAGTTTTTTAACGGATTTTGGAGTTCCAAGGATGCAAGATATTTGTTTTTCAATAATAAAAGGAGATAGTTTTGTGACAGGTTTTGAAGGATCTTTGGATTGGATGACAATAAAACGTGGTGAGTTAAAAGAACTAGAAATAGGCTCCGTTTCAGATTCACTATCTGAAAGGGGGCGCTTGCTTTCATTCAGCTTGGCCTTTTTTTGGGATGCCATGTTTGTGTGTTAAGTTTCACCACCGATGCTCCCCACCCGCCATGGAGCCCAACGAGGGGACATGGTCTGGGGAAAACCCATTCGCAGACCATGACAGGGATACATCAATGGTATACTCGGTATGAAAGGGCTAGACTGGACAGATGCTTTCTCGCAGAAAGTCCTACCAAGCTTAGACGATCATTGAGACTTTACAAATGTCAGCCAAATACCAAAAAACTTTCACCCGATTGACCCATGAGCCATCGCCTTCTAGGGCTAAACAAGAAATATAATATCTGAAAGAGTGTGATGTAATTATGTGGAGAAGATGGTAAATTTAATTGAGAAAAGATGTAAAAGAAAGAGTATATCAGATGTCCTAGGGCAAGGCATGACCAGCCGATTGATCAGGACGGGCCTTCCTGACCTCCCGTTTAGCCCAACTTAGGGCCAAAGTGGTGTGTTGCAAGTACAGGGCCTAGCCAATCCCTGATGTCACTCAACCACCAGGATCCCGTCATCAGGCGACACGGGTCGCAGCCCACGGCAAACGGGCAGGTCCTTTTCGGTGGGGTTTTACCACTCTGCAGGACTACAACCAGGATTTTTTCTATTCCCCCTACCCGGCTGGGGGGCGGAAAAAGGTTAGATTTATTTGAATTGAAGAATACAAGTAAGACTATGCAGAGGTTAAGAAATCTGTCTTTTAAAGTTCCTGTCAAAAAATGGGTAATTTTAACAGTTTATAACTCGAAAATATATCAGATAACCTAACACAACATGCATATAATAAGATTGGAAGAAACTGGAACCTTTGGCATTGTGGCAAAAGAAGAAAATGCTAGTGACCAGCATTTTCTCCTTCTCCCTCAAAGTTTTTTACCCCTTCCAAATCAAATTTCAATTTTTGATTCACATTTATTTTGTTGTCTGCAACTGCTTTGAATTGCAAGAAATCTGAAATTTGTCGTTTGGTGAAGAGTTTATCTAAGTATCTTCAAGTAGGGCAGAGTTATTATCAGATGTCCAAGTTTTTGCATGAGGACAACAGACAATGACAGGACTATACAACAATACTTTGATATTTTCTTTTCGAAAACAATGGAGCTTAAATGTATACAACATAACAAACCTGCAGAATTTGTCTTGACCTTGTAAAGAGAGTAGAGGAAATGTACTTGACATTTGTATGGCAAGACTGATCTTTCCAAAAAGGTCTTCAGCAGGGCAGGCTTCATCCTCTATTAAACAAAATGAAAACAACATAGAAGTAGAATCCATTAAAAATTATACAAGTTCACCCGTTTTGTCTTTCCACAACCGTGGCGCAAACTGTTTTTAAAAACATTGTGTTAGAAGGAACTAGAGCTGTCATTGAATATGACTTAATACCCCTGCCGCCACTTTGACAGAAACAGGCAATTATTTGTAAAGACACACAGAAAGACACAGAAGCATGCACCACAGACAAATGCATTACAGACACAGGGCCATTGGCCTTTGATGCTTGTGAAGGTGATGATCTGACTACATGTTTAAACCTATTACCAAAGAATCCCAGGTTTTTATGACACTGAGATAGAAGGCTTTTGAAAACATTGTCAGAAAAGAAGAAAATGCTGGTAACCAGCATTTTCTCCTTTTCCCACAATGTTTTCTACCCTGCAGAAAACAATTTTCAATTTTTAGTTGCATTTATTTTTTCTTATGCAAGTGCTTTCAATTTGTACCAGTCTGATAGGGTTGACTAGTAGCTCCTACACTGCTAAGTTTGACTCAAAAACCTTTTGAAGACAATGTAGATCAATGACAGAATGATCTTGGATCTACAATGTCTGATAAGGATATATTATTCCCCTCCCTCCCATCGCCCCCCTCCCCCCCCCCCCAAAAAAAAAAAATAGATCTGTCACTAAATGTGACCTAATATCCCCGGCAGCACTTTGACAGAAGCAGGCAATTATCCATGCACAGACAGACACACAAACGGACGAACACAGACAGACAGGCTGATTCCAGCATACCCCTGAAAATATTCATTTTACGGGAGTATAAAAGAAACTTTGAAATAGCAACATTAGGGTTTTTTCCTGTCATCCTGAAGTTTTATTTCACTTATCCAGTAGCATAAGGTTTAAAAGAAACTAAATAAATAATCAAGAAGCACAAAATATTTACCTTGAGCAGGTGGACTTGGCATACTCATGCCTGTGGCATTACAAGCAATAAACTGTATCTGAACTAAATCAGAGCCATACTGGTTTAAGTAGTATGTTGCTAAGGCAGGTGAGTTTTGTTGTGCAATACAGGCCCCATAGACACTCAATGCATTGCAAATTAGGGACCCAAAATCTGAAAAGAAATCAAAGAGGCTGCTTGTCATTTTGATGTTATCTGTTTGTAGACACTTTTCTTTAAGTCTTCAGTATCTTACATAACTTAACTCTTTACCAAATGACAAAATTTTGGGCTAGTCCAAATTGATCGAAGGCATTGGTTGACAACAAAATAAATGTGAGTCAAAAATTGAAATTTGATTTGGGAAGGGTAGAAAACACTGTGGGAAAAGGAGAAAATGATGGTTACAAGCATTTTCTTCTTTTCCCACAATGTTTTCCAAAGTTTTTTTCATTAGGGTTTTTAAAAGCTGGGATTGTATGGTAAAGGGTTAACCCATACTGACACAAAAGGAGGGTTAAAAAGGCAGCCTTTCCACTCCACCATCAGTAAATTTTCTATATGCCAAAGGATCAGTCTACCTAATGAGTCTATTGTTAGGCAAAATGGGTTTTACTTATCCATAATTATATGATGACTTTTTTAGTATAAAGGACCAAGGCATGAACCTCCTTTTGCCAGAATGTTGTATTCAGTGTTTTAACATGAAAAGAACTGAATGTGCCCTTTAACCCTTTACCAAATGACAAAATTGTAGGATTTTCCAAACTGAATTAAAGGAATTGCAGACAACAAAATAAATGTGACTGAAAAATTGAAATTTGTTTTGGGATGGGAAGAAAACATTTTGGGAATAGGAGAAAATGCTGGTTACCTGCATTTTCTCCTTTTCCTATAATGTTTTTAAAAGGCTTCCTTTTTAGGGATGTTTAAAGTCAGGATTGTGCAGTAAACGATTAATCAACCCTTTACCAAACAACCCTGAGATAGAAACCTTTTGAAAACATTGTGGGAAAAGAACAAAATGCTGGTAACCAGCATTTTCTCCTTTTCCCACAATGTTTTCTACCTTGCTGGAAATAATTTTCATTTTTTGAGTTAGGTTTACTTTGTCTGCTAGTGCTTCCAATTTGGACCAGTATAAATTTTTGTCATTTGGTAAAATGTTAAAGTGCACACACAATATAGATCCAAAATTACCTGTTGTTGTTTGCATGCCATTATACACAGTGTACCCAAACTGTAAGCTACATGTTGCCACGTTCATCAAGGTGTCTTCCACAGTCAATGTGGAGTTTAGTTCACAATCGTTCAATAACCATTCCATGTAGAACTGGGCTGAGGAAGCTTGAACAGAGTTACAGCTTGATGTATGGTCTTGAAAACATTGGATGATTTCTTCCTTGTTACTGGAAAATTGAAAAAAACTAGAGGTGTTACTGAATGTGACTTGATGCCCTCACCAGCGCTTTGACAGAAATAGGCAATTTAACCAAAGTTTTTCTATGATCAAGGGGAGATTGGACTAGAATCATTGGGAGTAGGTGATTGAACACTGCATCTTGTACAAGTTCAGAATATGATCAATGCATCACCAGACTTTCAATACAATAGCAGCAAAACTGTAGGTGGAGTTTGCGACCCAAAATATGGTAACTAGTATTTTGTACACAAACAGACACAATGACAGACAGACAGACATGCTGACTCCAGGATATGCCATATAGCAGTATATATAGCAGCCCTATATGATAACAAACTTCTTTTTTTTTATTATTTAGGCCATGAAGTCTCAATGGAATATACATGAAAATAATTCAGACTTTGTCTGACTTACTACGCAATGTTTAATCGAGATCAACTGGTTCAAAGAGTTGAAGAATTTGCAAGAAGGTAATACAGTGTTTGTTAAAACAAATCTTCTGAAATATCATATTATTATGCCTCAATCTGTGTTGCTATTCACTGTGGTCTAATTGGGCAATGTCATCATTCTTGGCTATAGCTGACATCTAAAGCTGAACACTATTGGCTGTGAATCATTGTCCATGAAAATCACCTACATTTGTATCAAGTATCTTAATTCTTTATCACGCAATTCCAGACTTTTAACAACCCTGAGAGAGAAGTCTATAGAAAACATTGTGGGAAAAGAAGAAAATGCTGGTAACCAGCATTTTCTCCTTTTTTCACAATATTTTCCACCCTATCAAAGTCAGAAATCAACATTAACACTTAGATTTAATTCCTTGTCTGGGGTGGCTTTGAATTTAGTCCAGCCCTAAAATTTGTCATTTGGTAAAGAGTTACAGTGTAAGAATCAGCTTACTCATCCATTGAAAGTTTTTAAGCTTTCACAAAATGATTCCAGGTACAGATATTAAAGTTTCTTACCTACAAATTTCCGTACTGTTACCAGGGTCCGCACAATTTTCAATGGCTGCATGAACATCACAAATATCTACCTGACCATCACAAGATTCTGGTCTGTCTGGCATACCAATCTGCATACACTCATACCCAACAAGGCTTTCTACCTCAGCAGACATAGCTGTAACCTTGGTAACATCATCAGAAGAGGTGCAATCCCCTGTGTGATATTGTGCACAGGCCACCATATTCATTGCTGCCCTGAAATTGGAATGTAATACTTCATCTGCTTTATGCCTCTATACTCAACAAACTTTGCTGAGTAAAAACATATAATTTTCAAAGTATGTAAAGATCTAAGTCAAAATACATTTAATGAACAATTTAAACCTTTACCAAACAATCCCTGGTTTTTACAACACTGAGATAGAAGCCTTTTGAAAACATTGGGAAAAAGGAGGAAATGCTGGTAACCAGCATTTTCTCCTTTTCCCACAATGTTTTCTACCCTGCTGGAAATAAGTTTCAATTTCTGAGTTATATTTATTTTGTCGTCTGCAAATGTTTCCAATTTTGACAAGTCTAAAAGTTTGTGTTTTTTTTGATGAGTATTCTGAGCAAAATGTATTTAGCACTCTTTCATTACCACAAAATATCATACAATGTATCCAATATTTTAAATTCTAAACAGACAGACCCCTATTTATCTGCACTGTAAAACAAAAGTGACAAACAGGCTTTAACCCTCAACCAAAAAAAAAATTTCCACACATAATTTTGAAAGCAACTGCAGATGACATATAAACTGTGGATTAAATCTTAGGACTTGTGTTTTGAAATGTTAAAAAAAGTTTTGAGGAAATGCTGGTAGCCAGCATTTTCTCCTTTTCCCGAAATGTTTTCAAAAGCCTTTGGTCTCCGGTTCGTTGAACACGGGTTTGTGTAGTAAAGGATTAAAGTTCATTGTAAATATTTACATGTACTAAGTTTCTTTTTTGACAGTATGTGGCATTGAAACTCGTTAGCATCACACTGAGGCCTGGCTTGTACTTCATTTATGCATGCACTGCTACTGAGCAATTTAACTCATTACCACACGGCAAAATTTTAGGCTTGTCCAAATTGAAAGCATTTGCGGATGACAAAATAGAAGTGGTTGAAAATTTGAAACTTGTTTTGTAAAGGATAGAAAACATTGTGGAAAAAGGAGAAAATGTAATCATGTTTTCACATAAAATACTTGCAATGGGACGCATTCTACTTACACACACACAGTTTCCCATGTTGATCTTTGAACTTTTGTTTCCACAATAAGTTTGCTCAGCAGAACAAGGTCAAAACATCTTTCTGCTGTATCTGGGTCACATACTGGCTGTTCATTGGCTAATCTTTCTACCCAATCACAATCAGCCATCTGTTCCATGAAGCAAACATCTACATATTTGTCCAAATTTAGTTTCATTGCATTTTGCCATGTAAGTAGATCAGTAGTATACTGTGTTAGAATACGACCTTCATTGGCTGCTCTCAACAAGGTTTCATTGTATATCCTGTAAGTGGTAATATAGTGACATTAAGTTTTTAACCAAACCCTAAAAGTTTTGACTTGTCCGAATCTAAACAAAGCACCTGTAGACAACAAGTTAAATTCAACATATATAGCAGAAATTGAGCCTGCAAGGCTACAAAGCATTGTGGGAAAAAGAGAAAATGATGGCTACCAGCATTTTCTCCTTTGCCCACAATGTTTTCAAGTGTATCTTTTCTAAGGGTCTTTTATAATTCGGGGTTGTGTGGTAAAGTTTTAATAACTTAGAAACAAAAATTAAGGAACATTGGGTCAGTTTATAAGGATAGTTACCACATTAATGGACAAGAACATTAGCAGGTTATATTTATTCTAAATTTTTAACTTTGCAGAGCAGAATGTTAACTCAATCTATAGAAGATGACAAGATTTTAGAAATTTTACAGTGAACCAAGTAAATGTTGCCATGGGTTTTGTCTTCTAAGTGGTGGAAAACAATAAGGGAAAAGGAGAAAATTTAGCCCTTTACTAAACAACCCTACTCTTAACCACCCAGAAGAAACAAGGCTGTGAAAACAGTGTGGGAAAAGGACAAAATGCTGGTAACCAGTATTTTCTCCTTTTCCCACAATTTTTTCTAACCGATCAAAGATAAATCTTATCATTTTGTCATTAATGTATTTTTTGCAAAATTAATATCTTTAACTCATTACCAAACGACAATATTTTAGACTGGTCCAAATTGAAAGCATTTGCAGACGACAAAATAAAAGTGACTGAAAATTTGAAATTTGTTTTGTGAAGGGTAGAAAACATTGTTGGAAAAGGAAAAAATGCTGGTTACCAGCATTTTCTCCTTTTCCCACAATGTTTTCTAAAGGCTTCTTTCTCAGGGGCGTCAAAAGTAGGGATTGTGTGGTAATGGGTTAACTAGGATGAGTCTCAAAGTTTTTTGCTTGGTAAAGAATTATGTAAAAGTTTGCATATTACTGCATGGATCTCATTGGAAAACACAAAATAAAAAGGTTAAAACTTACGAACAGATACTGTCCACAGAAGCCCATCTGTTGGTTGAGAGAGATGCTAATACAACTGTGCTTTTCAGATCTTCAGGTATGTTGACCAAGTTAAAACTGTCAGCCCTTACCCCACAGTATGTTGAAGTGAACTGTACCATCTGTGCATAGTTTGCAAGGATTCCAGGAGGGATCACTGCCGGAATACAGGTGTAAGTGTGATTGTATGCACAAGCCAGTGACGCCTTTAATTTGCTGAAATTTGAAATGGAAGAAAATTCTAGATAGGTGTAGAAATTGTTTTATCACTTCAGAAACAACGAAATTTTCAGAGCGATTCAAACTGAAAAGCTGCATCAAATTACAAATTCAGTGTGACTTAAAAACTGACATTTGACATTAAAAACATTAATATCTATAAATCTGTAAATATCTATAGTAATTACAGTTAGAATGTCAAAGTTTTTCAAAATTCTACTTGAAAAAGGGCAAAGCTCTGTCAAAATTGCCTTGATGGTTATATTCCCTTCGTTCATAGGTTGTCCTTTTAGAATTTAACAACTTATCTGAGTTTGAAGTAAATAACCTCTGTAATATTAATTGCAAGATATCATTAAATGTCAAAATTTTTGCATGATGCAGATGATGACGCCAGGGCTACAATATCTCTGAATTATATTAAAAACTTGAATATACAATGTATCTACAGTCAAGGGTGTAAATCAAGTCAGTGTACTCTTTTATGCCGCCTGTTCTTAATCTACACTGTTTCCAAATCAAATGTAGTTGTGAAAGACTTTCTTAAGATTATAACTGAAAAACTCAATGAATAATTCTTACTTGCAGACTAAAGAAGACTGTGAAACAATGGTGATCGGGTAGTCATAAATCTCGTTGGCATCTTGAACACATTCTTTTGCAATGTCAAGGTTGCAACCACTTTCATAGCAAATGGTGTCTGCTATCAATTGAAGCTCATTGATAAGCCTACCAATAAAGTATCTTGGACGATCTGTACAAGAATCTAAACTGGGTTTCACACAGGTCAAGGTCACATCCAGCTGCCTGTTTAAAAAAAGTTTGCATTTCATCAATTAACCAATTACCACACAATCCCTACTGACGGAGAAGCCTTTAGAAAACATTGTGAGAAAAGGAGAAATGCTGATAACCAGCATTTTCTCCTTTTCCAACAATTTTTTCTACTCTTCATAAAACAAATTTCAAATGTCCAGTTACTTTTATTTTGTCATCTGCAAATGCTTTTGATTTGGACAAGCCTAAAATATTCTCGTTTGGTACTGAAATAACCTTTTACCACACAATTCGAGTAAATTTAATACCTGATGCCAAGGATCATTAAAAACATTGTGAGAAATTGAGAAAATAATGGTTTTCCGAAAACATTTCCTATTGCATCATTTGAGTCATATCTTATTCTTGAACTTTTAAAGCTTCTACAATTTTGTCAGCTGCTCAAGAAATACCTTTTTCCCTAACAACCAATTTTTAGAATTATCTGTACTGACTGAAACATGACACATCAAAGGATGGGATTTTTCTTTTCAAAGGTACAGACAGTGGAAAAAGGAAAACGTGTTGGGTTACTGGCATTATCTTTTTTTCAACACCATATTTTTCAGGGTTGTGAGAACACAGAATTATTTCGTGGACGGCTAAGGCTTTTTACAATAAAAATTATGCAAATCAGTTCAAAGCAAAGTTAACCCTTTACCCCATTAGGCATTTCTATGGTATCTCTAATTGACCCTAAACAACAGCAAGGATGAAGCTCTTTCTTACATGTATATGATACCTTTTGATTGTGTAGAAAACATTGTGGCAAAAGGTGAAATTGCTCGTCGCGAGCAATTTCACCTTTTGCCACAATGTTTTCCAAAGGCTCCTACAAGCAATGTGTAGAAATGAGTATCTATGGAGTAAAGGGTTAAGACTTACAATGTTTTTTTTTTTTTTATCAAATAAGATAAAAAAATATAAAGGAAATAGGGTAAATTCATATCTAGCTCTTTGCTTCATGCAGAAATCTTTACATTTTATTTTGAATATTATGCATGTAACTGTCAATATCATTTTGAATATACCGTACAACTAAGATTTAGGCATTGTAATAAAAAAAGTATCAGATAGCCAAGTGTGGATAATCTGATCTTTATCTACATGGTTCACTAAAAGCCATGTCAGTTATCTCTGACTGTCCAAGAGCTTTTAGGTTGTATAATTTCAAAATAATAACTTTCATAACTAGGGCATGATGAAAATTTCATAAGTAAAGACTAAAATCCGTTGAGAGGTACCGGTAAATAAATTTACAAGGCAGAAACCAGTGAAAAAATGATTATAAAATCGGCAGTTTAAAGGCCGTTTGGGCTAGTCTGCAAATAAACATAGGAAAATGTAGATCTTAGATCATGTTGTACATTTCATGCAGTCTGATCTTGATCTACTGTGTGAGGTAAATTAAGTTCTGCTTCGGACTCAAAGGGTTTATACAACATGTATTTACTCTGTAATGTACCCCATACAGTATTCATTCTATTCAAAGAATAAAACACAATCGTGACATCAATATTTACTCTACGGCTAAAGTTCAGCTCTTTTCAATAATAGCAAATATTTAACTCTCTGTATGCTCGGGCAAATTTACATGGCTTTACAGACAGATTAGCTCAAGATCAAACTACTGCGAAAATGCGACGTGCAATATCTATATAGATCTAATGCTATCTGATATTTTGTGGGATTTGATGATTAACCTGTAACACACATTTCATGACTAGAGTTGCATTTGTGGCCATTGCAGATCAAAATCAGGATGCACAAAACATGCAGCCTGATCTTTATTTATCACTGTCCGCTTTGCTTAAATACTGTAGACAAAAGAAAACATAAAAATGTAATTATTTGGGTCGTATTTCTAGGATGAACATGATAGTCTTCTTCAGCACTCCAAGAGTCAAACAAACTTTGAGCCTGGAGCATGCAAATGAATCTTGCTGAAATACATCAGTTTCATGTTTATCTGCCTAAGAAATTTCCTCATTTCCATCCTATCCATACATTTATCCTAATAAAGCTTTGCAGAAAGTTTTATAAATTTTTGAGATTTTACTTATTGATATTTTAGTAACACTAAAACATCCCTTTTCTTTCTAAACCCTTTACCAATTAGGACAAAATTTTGGACTTATCATAATTGAAAGCATTTGGTGACAACAAAATAATTGTGAATCAAAAATTGAACTTGTCTTTAGAAGAGTAGAAAACATTGTGGTAAAAGGAGAAAATGCTGGTAACCAGCATTTTCTCCTTTTCCCACAATGTTTTCAGAAGGCTTCTTCCCCTGGGTTGAAAAAGCCAGGGATAGTTTGGTAAAGAGTAGAAGACACCTTTAGAGATCTATTTTTAATATTTTACTTGAAGACACAATCCTGAATTTTCATGACCTTGAAGGAGAGGGCCTTTGAAAAAATTGTCAGAAAAGGAGAAAAAGCGGGTAGTATTTTCTCTATTTCCAACAGTATTTTCTACCATTCTAAAATCATATTTCAATTTTTGAAGCACATTTATATTGTCACCTACAAATGCTTTCAATTTGGACTGGTCTAAAATTTATTCATTTGGTAAAGATTTAAATAAGACACACAATGACTTACAAGCCTGTCACAAAAACACTGTTGCATACATTTTGCAATAAAAAAAAAAGAGACAAATTTACCAAAATCAAACACCAGAGGCCAACAATTAGCTTTTAAAAGTCAAAAATTTTCCATATGGAGATCTCCCAGACTTACTTGGGAAATCCCTTGTCCCCTCTCTTGGCACTTTCAGTATCACATTATACCTTTGATATTACTTTGGTGTTTTTTTTTTTTAGGCCCTTGACAGAGAAACATCACCTTGCTGTCTACCTTCAGTCTGAAGGTGTCTGCTCCAATGCTATTTTTGTAACTGGTCTTCGAATACCAGTCACAAAAATAGCATTGGAGCAGACCCTTCAGACTGAAGGTACCTGCTGTCTAAAACAGAAAGGAGTGTTTTTGGCCATAAGGAGGGTACCCAGTAAGTGTAATTTGGCACTATATCAGGGCCACTTTGTGATTTTGAGAACACTACAAGAAAAATGTATGACCAGGCACATCTTCATGAAGAATTTTCTCAACAATATCACCATTCATACCTGCAGACTGTTGTGATTGACCCATACAATAAAACATCTGAGAAATGTTGTAGACATTCTGCATCTAACTCAAGATCACACACTTCAGGTTGGGAAAATTGAAAATCTGAAAAGATTTAATTCATAGTCTTATATACATGTATCTTGAACAAACAAAAAAAATGGGATAGAATAACACTATGGGAAAAGGAGAGAATGCCATTTACCAGAACATGTATTTTTTGCATGTTTGCAGCAATGTTTGGTAAAAGATAGCAAAATTGGCAAATGCAGATAGATCTATGACTCAAATAGATCTATGGTATGGAAGTGTAAACAAATTTTGCCAGAAATCAAAGTTTTCAAAATCTGCTCTTTGGCAATATTTTCATAGATCTGAGACATCATCAAATCACAAAAACAAATGGTAACAAAGTGGCAAATGTGTTTTAAGCCGTCATACCAATCCAGTTACAGAAAAAATACTTATCACTATGGAAAAAGTTTGTCAGCAACCTAACATACGCTTTTTCCTGTCACTTTTACTATAATCTTCTAGGTGTTCTCTTTGGGAACAAATTTGAAACTTTGTTTTTTAGCTTTTTGTTGACCTGTTTTTGCACCAGAAGTGACATCTATGATTTCTTGCAAACTATGGCGTTAGAAACATCATCGTTTTGTGTTAAGTGGTGATTTGAATGTAAATCAGCATCATCACTGCTGTTAATTTACAAAATGAAGTAAAACATGCATGTTTTTAAAGAAAAGATTGGTTTTAGTGACAAATTTCATATTACCTTTTTTACATGATACATGTCCAGTATAAATTCTTTATCAAACATTTAATTAAATCCTGAAAAGCTTCCGGCCTATGGCATAATAAGTTTGGATACCAAAAAGTCATGCGACCATATTAAAATATAAATTAGAAAAGATTCCGATCTATGATTAAAGTGGAGAGTTTTGTGACCTATTTCTGTTGGTCACTTATGGCTGAACAATTTTTCCAGAACATTCCCTGCTACTGATGGTAAATAAATGTATATCAAAGCCTTTAGTTCAATATTCATGTAATATATTTGATTTTTCTATGAAATAGTGCTTAACTCTTTACTAAACAAAATTTTAGACTGGTCCAAATTGAGAGTTGGCAGACAACAAAATAAATAAAATGTAACTAAAGAGTTGTTTTAGGAAAGGAAGAAAACATTGTGGGAAAAGGAGAAAATGCTGGTATTTTGGTGTTTCTGACTCAATGATTGCCATGACACCCATCTGTCCCTTTCATCTCGCTTCAGCAGCTGAAAGTCATTGACTAAGGACCATTCATCTATCTTGTTCAAAATACATGTAGCTCCTTATTGTGAAAGAAAGCATTGAAGTTTTGGTGCACATGATGTTCTTTTAGATTGTTTTTTAAAAAAAAAACTAGATCCAGATTATTTTTTAGTGAAATAGATCTATTCTATTTATATGCATTGTTCAATAAATATCAAATGCTAAAAAATGAGTACAGTTTTTCCTATGCACCAATTCAGATATCCACAAAAGATTGAAAAATAAAATTTAAATTGAAAGCATAAATTTGCAGACGACAAAATAAATGTGACTGAAAAACTGAAATTTGGTTAGGGAAGGATAGAAAAAAATGTGGGGAAAGAAGAAAATGCAGGTAACCAGCATGTTCTCCTTTTCCCACAATGTTTTAAAATGCTTCTTTATCAGGGACGTTAAAATTCGTGATTGTGTGATAAAGAGTAAAAAAACCAAGCCGTTACTTAATGGCCTTATCCAAAATAGGGACTGTGTTTGATACCGCTTTATGCAATACCCTGGATCAGGAATGGATGGGTGCAAAATATCTGAAATGGATATTTTCAAACAGTATGAAGACCCTTGCATCTTCTAGGAAGTTGTTCACAATACAACAAACATCTTACAACAAGTTTCAGAGTGAAAATGAATCGTCCAAAATTGCCGCCAGTTTAACAGTCGACAGATTCCGTATAAATGGCGTCTTCAATTCTAAAAGGGCGGTAACTCTACAATTCGTTCATGAACTATAACTGCAAGTTTATGGTAAGCAGAGAACATTGCCCATTGACCTTTGAAAGTGACAGAGTAGATCTATGCTGGAAGTTAGCAAGCCTGTAATTATTTTGATAGATAAATAATTTACCTTGATCACAAATGGTGGTGAAAACGTCATCCAATGTTTCGACGTAATGATGTAGCAGAGCTGACTGCTCTGTGCCGAACTGTACCGAACATTCACTGAGAAACGAAGTCACGCAATCTCTATCAGCAGTGATATTGGTCGATGAACCACTGTAATTATAAATAACAAGAATGTGTTTCCTTGATTTTTGCTTGATGCAATTTCATCAGCATTTCAGCTATGTCCCGGCTGCTTATTAAACTAGTATGCGTTCCTGAAATGTCTTTTCAAGCAAACCGAAGATTCGCAAGTTCATTTTTTCTAGCCGCTGGCTACTTTCAGATAAATCTATATAGATCTTATCACATATCAGTAGTAAATTGTTTAGATGTGAAAAGAAGAATCTTGATCCATATATTCCCGACTTTTAACGACCCTGAAGTAATATATAATGCTTTTTAAAAGATTGCGGGAAAAAGAGAGAATGCTGGTTACTAGCATAGTCTCCTTTTACCACATTCTTTTCTACCCTGTCGAACAACTTCGGTTCATTTGTACCGCGTTCGAATCTGTCGTCTGCTGAAGCTCTTAATTCGGAAAAGTCTGCTATTTATTGTTTGGTAAAGAGTTAAGTAAATTTCTCTTATCAGACATTGAAAAGAGTGTTAATATTAATCATCACTATGAGGAAGATCTAACTCAAAAGTCATTTACTGTTAGCTTCGCTCAGAACTTTAGGCCATCACAATTTAGCTACTGGGATGTAGGCACAAGCCATACTTGGCTGAAACTAAACGGGGAATCATGTACTATAGTTTGACCAGATTTGTTTTCGGAGAGAAATGCTTGGTATTTCAAAGGTAAAATCATAATCTTGGATGTATTTTTTTTTTGTCAGCGTGTCCAAATTTGAAGCATTTTCGAACGACAAATTAGGCCTTCTTGTGGTCAAAATGATAGTAAAAATCTTTGAAAGGGTAAAAAAAACACCGTGGGAAAAAGAGAAAAGTGCTGGTCACCAGCATTTTCTCCTTTTCCAACATCGTTTTAGAAAGTGGTTGTTATTAAAGCCTTCAAAAATTCTTCATCAGGGTCGTTAAAACTCGATATTGTGCAGTAGATCTAAATGATTAAGATAGTTCCTATGACTGTCACCGTGTCCAGTGTTGCTTTCCTGAAATATAGATGTTTCTATATGTATATGCATGGAAATAATAGATTTCGAGGCACCCCTTTTGAAAACACTCTTGAAAATGAACAAAACCGGCTGCAGGATCTATAAAACGTTTGGAACAGTAGAAAAATCAAGGCACAACCGATATTGTGCTTCGTGATACATAGTTTAAATGTGATAAATTCGTTTATGCTCAAAATGTATCACTATTACCAATAAATGTTACCAAACACCTCTACCGAAAAATAACTTTACCCTATCAAATATATACTGCTTTTCCTATTCCGTTTTTTGATAGTCAGCAAAAGTCGTCCATGTTTTAGCCTCTACCAAATGAATACTCTCTTCAAAAGAGAATTTGACTGTTTTCAGAAAACGATGTCGTGGATCTAATAATCCATCGCGTGAAGTTACACAGCGGTAGAAGGAGCGAGGATTAAAGTAGTTCCGGCTTAAATTTTGCCGGAATATCCCGTATGTTTGTAGCTTGAAACTGATTCAAACGCTCTGGAATTTTAGTTCGACTCACACGAGAACGACTTGTCCAAATCAAAAGGATTCGCAGACAACAATTTAATTCAGGTTAAAATGACAGAATTTGTATGATAGGCTATAAAACATAGTGAGAAAACGAGACAATGCTGTTTCTTGTATTTTTTCTTTTTTCCGCAATGTTTTCAAACAGACTTTTTCATCGGTTTGCTAAATGCGAAAACTCGAAATTGTCTGCTAAAGAGTTAATAGACTAGTCTTCAAAAATAGTAAAAATCCGAAATGTAGCAAGTGTCATTTTCTAAGTTTTTTTAAGTCTTTGGATTTCAAACTCATTATAGATCTACATGTATGCTTTTAATTAAATGTGTTCGTACTGATGACTAGAGTCTATATGGGCAGAAAAAGGACATGTAGTATACATGTACATATATAAAGTCATTGCCAACAAGTTTTCTAATTCTATACAAACCATACCGTGGGTCGACTCTTAACGATCCCGAAAAAGAAGGTTTTTAAAAACAGTGTGGAAAAAGAATAAAATGCTGGTAACCAGCTTTTTTTTTCTTTTCCCGCAATGTTTTCTACCTTTTGAAAGACAAATTTAAAAAAAAGAATAACATTTCAAATGTAATTTGCAAATTTATGCTTTCGATGTCGACATGTCTTAAATTTTCTCGTTTTGAAGAGAATTAACTCGTTACCTGATGCAGGCCCGTAGGAACAGGGGTGGGGGAATGGGGGGAGGGGGTAAGCCCCCCCCCCCCCCCCCAATGATTTTGACAATCATGGTTAATTCAAATTACCCTTTGTCGCGGATAGTTTCAATCGACGCAAAATTTTCCATAAAATACGAGATAGCACCCCCCCCCTCCCCCTATCTTGAATTGCTTCCTACGTCCCTGTGATGGTCATATTTTATATTTATCTATACTGAAAGCATTTGCAGATGACAAATTATGATAGATGTATATCAAATGACAGGATTGTCTTTGAAGTGTAGTAAACGTTATGGAAAAGGAGAAACTGTTGGTTACCAGCACTGTCTTCTTTTCCCGCAATGATTTTGCGATTTTCACGCTTCTTTCTCTTGGCTATCAGAACCTAAAAACTCAGACTTGTTTGGTAAAGAATTATATTGGGACATATTAATACGACATGAAAACATTACAAAAACATTAATAATGGCAAGCATTATACAAATTTAAAATTTCGCAAAATTAAAGGTGTAAAAATTGATTCAAATTTGAATCAGAAAGACTAGAAAACACTGTTGCCGATGTGCCTAATCTCTTCAGAGTCGGCATTATGGTTATCTATGTACCTAATCTCTTTAGAATAATTTCTGTTTTGTATGTACCTAAACTCTTTAGAGTCTTCTTCACAAACTAAAGAGTAAGGTACATACAAAATAGAAATGAAGACTCTAAAGAGTTAAGGTACAAACACAACAGATATGACGATCCTAAAGAATTAAGGTACATACAAAACAGAAATGAAAACTCTAAAGAGTTAAGGTACAAAGACAAAAGCTTTGAGGACTCTAAAGAGTTAAGGTACATACAAAACAGAAATGAAGACTCTAAAGAGTTAAGATACATACACAACAGCTTTGAAGACTCTAAAGAGTAAAGGTACATACTCTAAAAAGTTAAGGTACAAACGCAACGGATATGACGATCCTAAAGAGTAAAGGAACATACAAAACAGAAATGAAGACTCTAAAGAGTAAAGGTACAAACGCAACGGATATGACAATCCTAAAGAGTAAAGGTACATACAGAACAGAAATGAATACTCTAAAGAGTAAAGGTACATACGCAGCAGATATGACGATCCTTAAGAGTAAAGGTACATACAGAACAGAAATAAAGACTCTAAATAGTTAAGGTACATACGCAACAGATATGACGATCCTAAAGAGTAAAAGTACATACAGAACAGAAATAAAGACTCTAAAGAGTAAAGGTACATACGCAGCAGATATGACGATCCTAAAGAGTAAAGGTACATACAGAACAGAAATGAAGACTCTAAAGAGTTAAGGTACATACGCAATGGATATGACGATCCTAAAGAGTAAAGGTACATACAGAACAGAAATGAAGACTCTAAATAGTTAAGGTACATACGCAACAGATATAACGATCCTAAAGAGTAAAGGTACATACAAAACAGAAATGAAGACTCTAAAGAGTTAAGGTACATACGCAACAGATGTGACGATCCTAAAGAGTAAAGGTACATACAAAACAGAAATGAAGACTCTAAAGAGTTAAGGTACATACGCAACAGATGTGACGATCCTAAAGAGTAAAGGTACATACAAATCAGAAATGAAGACTCTAAAAAGTTGTGTATGTCCCATATCTTTAGAGTCTTTATTTCTGTTTTGTATGTACCTTTACGCTTTAGGATCGTCATATCTGTTGCGTATGTACCTTAACTCTTTAGAGTTTTCATTTCTGTTTCGTATGTACCTTAACTCTTTAGGATGGTCATATCTGTTGCGTATGTACATTGACTCTTTAGAGTCTTCATTTCTATTGTGTATGTACCTTTACTCTTTAGGATCGTCATATCTGTTGTGTATGTACCTTAACTCTTTAGAGTTTTCATTTCTGTTCTGTATGTACCTTAACTCTTAAGGATCGTCATATCTGCTGCGTATGTACCTTTACTCTTTAGAGTCTTCATTTCTGTTCTGTATGTACATTCACTCTTTGGAGTCTTCATTTCTGTTCTGTATGTACCTTCACTCTTTAGGATCGTCATATCTGCTGTGTTTGTACCTTAACTCTTTGGAGTCTTCATTTCTGTTATGTATGTACCTTTGCTCTTTAGAGTCTTCTTTTCTGTTCTGTATGTACCTTCACTCTTTGGAGTCTTCATTTCTGTTCTGTATGTACCTTCACTCTTTGGAGTCATCTTTTCTGTTCTGTATGTACCTTTACTCTTTGGAGTCTTCATTTCTGTTCTGTATGTACCTTCACTCTTTAGGATCGTCATATCTGCTGTGTATGTACCTTTACTCTTTGGAGTCTTCATTTCTGTTCTGTATGTACCTTCACTCTTTAGGATCGTCATATCTGCTGCGTATGTACCTTAACTCTTTGGAGTCTTCATTTCTGTTCTGTATGTACCTTCGCTCTTTAGAGTCTTCTTTTCTGTTCTGTATGTACCTTTACTCTTTGGAGTCTTCATTTCTGTTCTGTATGTACCTTCGCTCTTTAGAGTCTTCTTTTCTGTTCTGTATGTACCTTCGCTCTTTGGAGTCTTCTTTTCTTTTCTGTATGTACCTTTACTCTTTGGAGTCTTCATTTCTGTTCTGTATGTACATTCGCTCTTTAGAGTCTTCTTTTCTGTTCTGTATGTACCTTTACTCTTTGGAGTCTTCATTTCTGTTCTGTATGTACCTTCGCTCTTTAGGATCGTCATATCTGCTGTGTATGTCCCTTTACTCTTTGGAGTCTTCATTTCTGTTCTGTATGTACCTTCGCTCTTTAGGATCGTCATATCTGCAGTGTATGTACCTTAAGTCTTTGGAGTCTTCATTTCTGTTCTGTATGTACCTTCACTCTTTAGGATCGTCATATCCGTTGCGTATGTACCTTTACTCTTTAGAGTCTTCTTTTCTGTTCTGTATGTACCTTCACTCTTTAGGATCGTCAAATCCGCTGCGTATGTACCTTTACTCTTTAGAGTCTTCATTTCTGTTCTGTATGTACCTTCACTCTTTGGAGTCTTCTTTTCTGTTCTGTATGTACCTTTACTCTTTGGAGTCTTCATTTCTGTTCTGTATGTACCTTCACCTTTTAAGAACGTCATATCTGCTGTGTATGTACCTTTACACTTCGGAGTCTTCATTTATGTTCTGTATGTACCTTCACTCTTTAGGATCGTCATATCTGCTGTGTATGTACCTTTACTCTTTGGAGTCTTCATTTCTGTTCTGTATGTACCTTCGCTCTTTAGAGTCTTCTTTTCTGTTCTGTATGTACCTTTACTCTTTGGAGTCTTCATTTCTGTTCTGTATGTACCTTCGCTCTTTAGGATCGTCATATCTGCTGTGTATGTCCCTTTACTCTTTGGAGTCTTCATTTCTGTTCTGTATGTACCTTCGCTCTTTAGGATCGTCATATCTGCAGTGTATGTACCTTAAGTCTTTGGAGTCTTCATTTCTGTTCTGTATGTACCTTCACTCTTTAGGATCGTCATATCCGTTGCGTATGTACCTTTACTCTTTAGAGTCTTCTCTTCTGTTCTGTATGTACCTTCACTCTTTAGGATCGTCATATCTGCTGTGTATGTACCTTTACTCTTTAGAGTCTTCATTTCTGTTCTGTATGTACCTTTACTCTTTGGAGTCTTCATTTCTGTTCTGTATGTACCTTCACCTTTTAAGAACGTCATATCTGCTGTGTATGTACCTTTACACTTCGGAGTCTTCATTTATGTTCTGTATGTACCTTCGCTCTTTAGGATCGTCATATCTGCTGTGTATGTACCTTTACTCTTTGGAGTCTTCATTTCTGTTCTGTATGTACCTTCGCTCTTTAGGATCGTCATATCTGCTGTGTATGTACTTTTACTCTTCGGAGTCTTCATTTCTGTTCTGTATGTACCTTCGCTCTTTAGGATAGTCATATCTGCTGTGTATGTACCTTTACTCTTTGGAGTCTTCATTTCTGTTCTGTATGTACCTTCGCTCTTTAGGATAGTAATATCTGCTGTGTATGTACCTTAACTCTTTGGAGTCTTCATTTCTGTTCTGTATGTACCTTCGCTCTTTAGAGTCTTCTTTTCTGTTCTGTATGTAACTTTACTCTTTGGAGTCTTCATTTCTGTTCTGTATGTACATTCGCTCTTTAGAGTCTTCTTTTCTGTTCTGTATGTACCTTTACTCTTTGGAGTCTTCATTTCTGTTCTGTATGTACCTTCGCTCTTTAGGATCGTCATATCTGCTGTGTATGTACCTTAACTCTTTGGAGTCTTCATTTCTGTTCTGTATGTACCTTCGCTCTTTAGAGTCTTCTTTTCTGTTCTGTATGTACCTTCACTCTTTGGAGTCTTCTTTTCTGTTCTGTATGTACCTTCACTCTTTAGAGTCTTCATTTCTGTTCTGTATGTACCTTCACTCTTTGGAGTCTTCTTTTCTGTTCTGTATGTACCTTTACTCTTCGGAGTCTTCATTTCTGTTCTGTATGTACCTTCACTCTTTAGGATCGTCATATCTGCTGTGTATGTACCTTAAGTCTTTAGAGTCTTCATTTCTGTTTTGTATGTACCTTTACTCTTTAGGATCGTCATATCCGTTGCGATGTACCTTAACTCTTTAGAGTCTTCATTTCTGTCCTGTATGTACCTTTACTCTTTAGAATCGTCATATCCGTTGCGTATGTACCTTTACTCTTTAGACTCTTCATTTCTGTTCTGTATGTACCTTCACTCTTTAGGATCGTTATTTCCGTTGCGTATGTACCTTAACTCTTTAGAGTCTTCATTTCTGTTCTGTATGTACCTTTACTCTTTAGAGTCTTCTTTTCTGTTCTGTATGTACCTTTACTCTTTGGAGTCTTCATTTCTGTTCTGTATGTACCTTTACTCTTTAGAGTCTTCTTTTTTGTTCTGTATGTACCTTTACTCTTTGATGTCTTCATTTCTGTTTTGTATGTACCTTCACTCTTTAGGATCGTCATATCTGCTGTGTATGTATCTTAACTCTTTAGAGTCTTCATTTCTGTTCTGTATGTACCTTCACTCTTTAGGATCGTCATATCCGCTGTCTATGTACCTTTACTCTTTAGAGTCTTCATTTCTGTTCTGTATGTACCTTCACTCTTTAGGATCGTCATATCCGCTGTCTATGTACCTTTACTCTTTAGAGTCTTCATTTCTGTTCTGTATGTACCTTTACTCTTTATAGTCTTCATTTCTGTTCTGTATGTACCTTTACTCTTTAGGATCGTCATATCTGCTGTGTATGTACCTTTACTCTTTAGAGTCTTCATTTCTGTTGTGTATGTACCTAAACTCTTTAGAGTCTTCATGTGGGAACGAGAAAAATTGCTTGTTACCATCATTTTCTCCTTTTCCCACAATGTTTTCTAAAGTCTTCTTTATCAGGGTCATCAGAAGTAGGTAGTGTGTGGTAATGGGTTAAAGCGCATGTTAAACATATTTTGGTCATAAAACAACTAAACATATATATTTATCAGCGATTTAAAAACAAGTTTGTACAAATTATCCAAATCTCTCTTGATTCTGCTTCCTGGGAACTACACCAGTACTTAACCCGGATATGTGTTCAATGAAAGATCCCAAACTTAAAAAACCCCGCTCCTGTGTCTTGAACTCCAGTCCCTTTGGTTATGTGGCAGACGCTCTATCTCTCAACCATGGACACTATCAATTAAGCTTTAGCCGATTCATTTTGTCGCTGTCAAAAGGGAAACATGCATTTTTTTTTAAATTTTAAACATGCTTATATTGTTTATGTACCTAAACGCTTTACAGTTTATACTGCTTTCTAGATACCTTAACACGTTGGAGTAGACTACATCATCACTACGTTCTCTGTCCTAACCACATACAAACAGACAAAGCAATCTTTATATGCTCTTTTATCGCAAAAAACGCCAGACGGGCTGAAAAACGTAATTTCAAGTGTATTAACAGTCCTTTTCAGAAGAAGACGCCTGTCAATGAAATTGATAAATTAATCTACTTCCGAAAGGTCCCGGGCTTTAGCGCAATGATATTAAAGTTAGCATAAAGTAGTTCAATTTTAATAACTTGAATATTGGCATTTTCTTCTTAATTTGCAGATATCTAGGACGAAATTTAAATTTTAATTTTGATCTGCAGATCTTCTGTATGATACATATTTCTACATATGCCAGCGTTTCCATTTTGTCATACCGTACCCTCGCTCTTTAGAGTCTATACCGAGTCTATATCAAAACAGCGTACCCTCACTCTATAGAATATTAGTTCAACCAAACGATGTGGATTCAAATTTTAGTGATGTCGGCAGCGATATCTCACGCGGTACAGAAAGGAACGGTGTGATGGGCTTTGAATAGTAAGGCTTTTATATTCGCTACACATTGAATAAGTACAAATTGTAAATTTTATTTCACCTTTCGAACACGAATGCACATTTCGAACCAGTGTCATACAAAAACATCAACCAGTACGAATCGTTGTGCGAAGCATGCGATTTTCTCTATGTACAGATCACAAGTTGGGCGAAGTAACGGAAAGGAAAAGAAACCTTGTTCAGGTAGATTTATATTTAGGCTCATGTATAAAGTACCTTGATTGTTTCACTACCATTAGACACCTTTCGCATTACATAAATAATACGTTACGTAGATCTAATATCTAGTTTAGATTTCACCACATTGAAGATTCCAGCGACATAATCATTTAATAAATCCCATTATAAATTAAATAGGCTGTTCATTGCGACTCAAGGACCTTTTGTGGACAATGTATATCAAGATCAGACTGCACGATCTTAATATACAATGTCCGATAACGGGATATTTTCCCATATAAATGAAATAGCAATTAGCTCCCAGGGAGTAGAATCGAGAGAGATTAGTGTAAGTTTTTAAGGATGTTTTTCTCTATCGATGTGAAATATATTTGTTAAAGTTTTAATTGAATTGTTTAGCAGGTTTAGGGTCAAATGTAGAGATTATTTGAAATAAGGATGAAGCTGATGATCCTAGCAAAGACAACTTATACCTATGCTTGTACGATACTAGACTAGTATCTCTAAGACTGCGAGGCAATGGATCTGTGCAAGGATATGAGTATACAACAAGTTGCCACACATCATGCCACCTGTACATCATTCAAAGTAGGAAATGCAAGTAAGTTTTATTTGCATATTTCTCTTGATCACCAAAATATTCAGAGTGCACAAGGAACTTGCGTGAAAGTTTCGGTCTTTTGTAGGGTTGATAACACTGTGGAGAAATTAGAAAATGCTTGTTAACAGCATTTCTCCTTTTCCCTGGACTGCTTTCGAAAGCCTTTCTCCTCCAGATTGACATTAAATCCTTTACCAAACGATAAATGTTAGACTCTTGGAACCATATCCAAAGCACCTGCAGACAACAATTCATATACTTGCTCTTGTGTCTTGATAGTGTAGAAAACTTTGTGCAAAAAGGAGAAACTACTCGTTATGAACAGTTTCTACTTTTCCCACAATATTCTCTAAAGCCTTCTACATCAGGGTCGTAAAAACAAGGAACTTAGTATTGTTTGGTAAAGGGTTAAACGCAAGATTATTGAATCGTAGTTTAAGGTGATTTACAAGTAAAGGGGAGATTCCAGAACGCATATTACATGTAACTGCAGGCATACTCCACACTTTGTGAATTTTGTCAATACTTTTTGCACATGCTTTAAACCCCCGTTTCAAAGAGCAATGGTCATTTAATTAAGTTCTCACGCTTTATCAGGTGAAAGAAAATTAAGCAAATTCAGTCTAAAAGAATTTGCAAATGACAAATTGCAGAAGCCAAAATGATGGGATTTGTCTATTGAAGGGTTGACATTGTGTGGAAAGTAGGAAATGTTTAACAGCATTTCTCCTTTTCTCTCAATGTTTTTTTCAAATGCCTTTCTCCTCCAGGTCATTAACCCATTACCACACAATCCCTACTTTTATCGAACCTGAGAAAGAAGCCTTTAGAAAAAATTGTGAGTAAAGGAGAAAATGCTGGTAACAAGCATTTTCTCCTTTCCCACAATGTTTTCTACTCTTCACAAAACAAATTTCAAATTTTCAGTCATTTCTGTTTGTCGTCTTCAAATGCTTTGGATTTGGGTAAACCAAAAAATATTGCAGTTTGGTAACGAATTAAAACATGGCTTGTTTGATAGAGGATAAAAGTGACATGCAAGTAGAACGGGAAATCAAAAAGCATATTTACCTGCAAGCATCTTCCACATTTTCTGAGAGTGTTGCTAAAGCTGTGTCAACCACTCTCTGGAAATACGTTCGAAACCCATCCACGTCACAAGGTACATGCTGAGAACCTAGAAAATAGAATCAATGTGCTTTCATATTTTACTTCTTATTTTAACCCTTTACCATCCAATCCCAAGTTTGAACGACCCTAGAAGAGAAGGCTCTTGAAATCATTGCAGGAAAAGGAGAACATGCTACTATGCAGCATTTTTCGCCTTTTCCAAAATGTTTGCTACTCTTCCAAAAAGTAATCTCAATTTTTGAGTGACACTTATTTTGTCGTCTGCAAATACTTTAAACTTAATCAAGTCTAAAGTTTTGTCATTTTGTAAAGAGTTAAATTCCAATGTTGGACATTTGTGTAAAGTGTCATTTTGGATTAGCCTGCGCTATTCGCGCAGGCTAATCCGAAACGACACTTTAGGCAAATTTTCCAATGCCTCTTTCGCGTTTTGCAAGCCATATGTCTCAGCTAATCAGATTGCAAGTTTTGGGAATCGGAATAAGAACTGAGCAGGGTCCTTGTTAACCAAACATTCTAAATTGCACCCTTCGTCTTATTCTAGATTGAGAGAATATCCTAATTTCTGAAAGTCCAAACAATTTAGCAACGTAGAAAACAAAAACAAAAAATGATAATTATAAAATGATACAACAATTTGGCAAATATGGGTCTGGGTAATACTGGGAGTTCTAAGGAATTAGGATATTCGGATGATGGTTGGTTTGAGGAGTGTGCAAATATGAATGCATCTAAGCACCGACAAATTGATTCGTCATAGGTTTCACTGAATTATTAACCCTTTGACTTCTAAGCGCGACTTTACGACTATATTGGATTTTGTGCTACAGTAGACTTGCGCAGAACAGAAAGTTACATATAAAACGGATAGTTTCGTCACGGATTAGCCTGCGCGGACTGAGCAGGCTGATAGAGACGACAATTAACGCAAATGTCCGAATGTCTCTGTCCCTTTGTTGCTAGCCATATACAGTACAACCTGTATTCAGAGACCACTCAAGGGAAGTACTGAAATTGGTCTCTTACAGCAGGTGGTCTTTAAATGCAGGTTATATTAGATCAATGTAAGAAGGGTTGTATCAGAACAGTGGTCCATTTAAGCAGGTGGTCTCTTAATACAGGTGGTCTCTAACACAGGTTTAACTGTGTATAAAAATACTATGAAAATATCTTTAAATATTGGATCCGGAGACTTGAACTTTGTATATCTGTTGGAGGTGAATATTTTGAGGAAACAAATATCTGAACAATCCTTCTAACAGAGTGACAGTGGCTACCTTCGAATTTGAATAAGCATCGCATAATTTATACGGGCCGAGATGAAAAATTGAAAAATCTTACACCCCATTGTGAATGTACGCTAATTTTACCGTTCATGTCTAACGAGGCGTCAATGATTAACGCATCGCTACACTAATACTGATGTCGTTCATTTTGTTGAAAGCTTTTGAAAATATTACAGAAAAAGGAAACAAGAACTTGTAACAGTGTCTATATTTTTTCACAGTATTTACACATATTTCAAATGGGGATTTTTTTTTTTTGTTGATTTTCACCCTTTAATCGTGGTAGTCAGTAGAACCTAGTTTGTTTGAAATGGGTGCGACACAGAAATGGATTTTCTTTTTACTTCATACGCGACACGCTACGTCTCAAATATGCAATATTTCGTTCAGCTCGAACTCGATATAGAGTAAAAATTTTTTTGATAAAGTCGAGGTAGTCAAGAAAATGTGATAAATGATGAAGTTGCCACACAGCATAAACATGTAAATCTTCGGACGACTGCGCGTCTTGCTGTAGAGATCGCTTTTTAAAGCCACAACCAGCTAGGTAAGTTAACCCTTTACCACACAATCTAGAGTTTTAACAACCCTGAGAAAGAAGCCTTTTGAAAACATTATGGGGAAAGGAGAAAATGCTGGTAACCAGCATTTTCTCCTTTTCCCACAATGTTTTTTTTCTCTCTCTTCTACAGACAAATTCCATTTCTTGTTCCAAATCTACTATGTTTTTTTGAAATGCTTCCGATTCGATTTTTTCCTAAAATTTTGTTATGTGGTAAAGGGTTAAATGAAACTTTCAGTCCGATAGTGTTAACCCTTTACCACACAATCCCGACTTCTAACAACCCATGAGAAAGAAGCCTTTTGAAAACAAAGTGGGAAAAGGAGAAAATGCTGGTAACCAGCATTTTCTCCTTTTCCCACAATGTTCTTTTGCTCTCTCTTCTACAGACAAATTCCATTTCTAGTTCCAAATTTACTATGTTCTTTGGAAATGCTTCCGATTCGAATTTTTCTAAAATTTTGTTATGTAGTAAAGGGTTAAATGAGACTTTCAATCCGATAGTGTTAACCCGAATAATGCTGTTTCAAACCCATCTTTTGGGGAAAAATGTTTCCTTATCGGAGATGTGGATGCAAGATCAGGCTGCACGTTTTGTACAGTCTGATCTTAATCTACATAGTCTGCAAAAGGTGAGCGAGCCGCGCTTCTAAAGTAGCCTAGGGATTAAAAAATTGTGATAAAAAGAGAAACTGGTATTAGCAGCCTTTTACCCCTCTTGGCATCGAAATCGAATAATTTGATATACGAGTATATATCCATGTTCTAAATGCTCATGCATAACACGTCAGTCGCAAATTTTCCATACTCTTTAAGAGTTGGTTTATAGTAGCCATGAGCAAATCTCCGTTGAAAGGTCCGAATTAAAAAAAGAGCTGACCCATACAGAAAAGCGTAAATTCTTTACCAAATAATTCATTGTTTTATTGACCCTGGGAAGAGAGTTTCTTTTTTTTAACTTTATCTTAATAATAATTTTGGTTGTAACTAACAGTTTTGTCCTTTTCCAACATTATACCCTTAAAAGAAAAAATAAGATTATTTGTGTCATATCTAATTTGTCGTATGCAAATGCTTTAAATTTTTATCAGCCCCTGCTTTTTTTCGTCTGGAAAAGCGTCTAAGGCATCTATCCAGAGGAAAAAGGTCACGGCTGTAACACCTCTCTGTGAAGTTTTTGTTACTTGTGTTCTCACAAATATGTTTTCTTTCTGTTTCGGGCGGTTTGTGTCAAGTTCAGCGAGCTGACGTTTATTTCACGGAAAAAAGCTTTAACTGATAATTCCGTGTTTTCTCTATCTCAAAAAGCTTTTGCAAACGCGTAATAATTTTTTTAAGTTTAATTTTCGGCCGACTTTAAATCTTGATTACTTCATGAAACTGTTTTTATTTACAAGAGATGACATCGCAAAAATCTGTCATGGTAAACTGTAGAAAATCAGTGCGTTTTTTTTTTTTACCAAATATATCCAAACTGAAAGCATTTGCAAACGACAAAATGAATCAGGCTGAATCAGGCTCTTGCACCACGGATCATTCCCATTCACCTCTGAAAGTAGTCCGTCACAAACTTAGATCCATCGATGTGTCGAAACTGTTGTCATCGTTTTTGGGCGCGGCCATTTTCTTTTACAATTGGCGAAAGATTCTGATCAGTCAAGAAACTTAAAAAGATAGTTCCATTGTGTAAAGGTTATTTCATCAGTTTGAATGCACCTATAATGTATCCGAAATCATGTTTCCTTTGTCTACTTTATTCTTTTATATATGAAACAGCTAAACAGTAACAAAAGATGTTTTCCTCGGTTTGATAAGAAACATGTCATTCAGCCCGTTGCAGAGATGTATGGTGAGAATAACGAATGAAAACTCGGCTCAGAGATTGGCAGAATTGATGGAACTTGTGACTCTTGCTCAAATAATGGACTTTATTTCCTTGAAAGGTAAGAAAACATTTTGCTAAACAGGAGAAAATGCTGGTAACCGGCATTTTCGCTTTTTCACAGAATGTTTTCTGAAGGTTTTTTCCTGAGTGTTGTTAAAACGCGGTAATGAATGGTTAGGGGTTAAGGTTAATTATAAACGGTTACATTGGTTGTTACAATTTTTCAAAGTTACTCTGCTTCAAAACGGAAAAAATACAGGGAGTTATGAGTGAGAATCAAGGCGTTACCACTACTGGCAGTAGATCTTGTTTCAGTTTACATGCACGGATTGTGACTTTTCCCCCCAAAAAAATGTATATTATCTTTAACATTGTGTAATTATGAATCGTTTGATATCGATTTTTACGACTAAATTTCATTCAGATGATGTGTAAAAAACGCTGAAGTTATCGGACTACTTTTCGTTGTAACACTACATTTTGTCGACAAAGTTATGCCTTTCACTCTGGTTTAACACCCTGACCCTTACAGGCCATGCAAAACTATTATTATGGTTTAAGTTTTCGAATGTTGGTTTGACTCTCGGGTACCCACAGGAGATTCTCCTGACTTTTATACAAACCATTTTGAACACACATTGCGGCAAAAATTGAAGCCCATGTTACGATTTCTGTTTGTCTGTCGGTCGGTGGGTCTCTGTCCCTCCCTCTGAGTTTCATAACTTCTTAATCTCAAAATCCGAAATACACTGAATATTGAGTAGACCATTATTTGACATTCGTACCAATGATTACTAAATAAATAGTCCTCCGCCTTTGGTACCCGAAATCCACTCAGAATTCTATACAAACAGGTCAGTCGTCGTTCAATATTGACAAAAAATCATCGTCTTTTCATATTCGAAGATCACGTTAATTGGACCGCAACATGAAAAAAAACAACCTTCGAGTTTCGTTTCCTCCTCCAAAATATCGATTACTTTTCATGTTGACGCCTTTAACCCTCAACTCATTTACACACAAACCCTACTTTTGACGACCCTTAGAAAAAAGCCTTTGTAAACATTGTGGAAAAAAAAGAAAGTGCTGGTAACCAGCATTTTCTCCTTTTCCCACAATGTTTTCTACCCTTCTAGAAACAAATTTCAGTTTTTCAATTACATTTATCTTTTCGTCTGCAAGTGCTTTCAATTTGGATTAGTCAAAAAATTGTAGTTTGGTAAAGGGTTTGGTAAAGGCACGAATCACTGACCTTTGGCAGACCTGAGTGTGATCAAGATCAGACTGCACTCAACGTGCTGTCTGATCTTGTCCTACACTGTCCGTTAAGGACATATAAGTTCCCCATTAAATAATAAAGCAATATTTGAGTATTTACCATCTAATTAAAAGTTTAATTTTAGTTATTTGGCAGGTTAAGTGTTTGTGTTTTACCCTGCCACCATGAGTCGTCATCAGATGTAATCGGCGGAAAAAGTAGTTCAAGATCAAACTGCAGGTAGGTGCAATATGATCTTAGTCCTCATTATCCAATCTTCTTTTGACTTTTCAAATTAAAGACTCGTAAGTTTAGGTGTTCATAATACACTATAGGCCTACAAGTACAAACGAATGTTTGTGATATACAGAATTATATATGCATCGAGATAAATGTTAAAATTGAAAAAAATATGTAGATCATATTTTTTTTTTCTTCTTTTTTCAAAGTCGTTATTTTGATGTCTTTTCGGAGTGAAACGGAATCGTGATGAGAGGATTAATCCTATACCACACGACAAACCTATGTATTAGTCCCAATTTCAAAGGCAATTCGCAGACGACAAATTATATGTAAGAAGGCGTTTCTCAAAATACGGGATTTTCCTATGAAAGAATAAAAACATTGTGGGAAAAGGAGAAAATGCTGGTTACCAGCATTTTCTCCTTTTCCCACAATGTTTTCAAAAACTGTCTATTTCGGGGGTACGTTGGGATGATTTGTAAAGAGCAACTCTTGCACCTATGAGTAACTGAAACCTATACAAACTGTATTTTTCATGTAGGATAAAAAAACACACGCATAATTTCATGTTTTTTTTTTTTACATGACTACTTAGACATAAAAAAATAAAGATAGATAGATCAGACTGCATATTTTGTGCAGTCTGTTCTTAAGCTACAATGTGTGTAAAAACACCCTATCATGTCCAATAGGATGTTAAGTGTTCAGTAAATAGAAGCTGAATACAAGTAATCAATGTATGCATCTGTGAAAGTGTTTTTTATGCTACCCGAGCAAACTCGATTGATTTTGAGCTTTTTTTTCTGTGATTTTATCAGAGATCGTATTTAATATATATAATTGAGTGATCCCAGCTTTAATCAACTGGTGTTCAGTAAAAAAAAACAAGTTAAGACATTCGATATTTGATTTGGTACATTTTTATCTTTCATCAGAGATCATCTGAAATACGTATAAAATATATACAATCAGCGTCTCTTAAGATATCAGCATACGAAAGAAAGAGGAAGAGAGACGGACAGACAGAGAGGAACAGAAAATGAAATTCAAATTCACGTCTTGAAGAGATCAGACGCTCTGGACCCGTAATCACCGACCATTGTTGAGAATATTCTTAGTCTTGTTCTCCCAGATTTTCTACATTTGTAAGTAACAAACTTCTGATTGGCTAAACCTTCTACATGTGTGTTTTTAATTCGCTATCCATGGCGATGTTTTAGTTTTCAAATGAATAACTAACCATAACGGACCGGTTACTGCTCCCCCATTTTCGGGTGACCCCACGGCGCAAAGCCCAAAAATATACAAAACGGGTTATGCGTCCCCGTTTTTAGCACTTCTTATTTCTAAAATTGTTTATCTAGATTTAATACTGTTAATGTAAGAGCTCCTTTTGTGGGTTGAGGTGAAAAGAGATTAGGGGTTGAGATTTGGTGACATTATGTATATATGATCGAAGTTTGGTCATAGATGCTGATATTCCAGATCGTCTAGAAGAGCCCTGATAGCACCGTCAGTGGCTGGTTCGAGTCTCTAGCTCGGTGAATCTCTTTCCACTGGGCTGATGATAATGACTGCCGCAGGATTCACCCCTTGCTCACCGATAATCATTGTGCCAATGGTTATTTGGCTTGCAACACACGGGAAGAGGCAATCGGACATTTCCGTAAAGTGTCGTCTCGAATCTGCCTACGCAGTTCGCGCAGCAAATCCGAGACAGCACTTTACGACCTCGATGGATTTTGTGCTACAGTAGACTTGCGCAAAACTGAAAAATTCCATTAACTCTTTACCAAACGAGAAAATTTTTGACTTGTCCAAATTGAAAGCACTTGTAGACGACAAAATAAATATAATTCAAAAAATGAAATTTGTTTCCAGCAGGGTAGAAAACATTGTGGGAAAAGGAGAAAATGCTGGTTACCAGCATTTTCTCCTTTTCCCACAATGTTTTCAAAAGGCTCCTATATCAGGGCCGTAAAAACCAGGGATTGTTTGGGAAAGGATTAAAACGGAAAAGTGTCGGTTTTGATTAGCCTGTGTAGACGGTGCAGGCTGATCCGAAACGACACTCTACGCAAATGTCCGAATGCCCCTTTTCGCGTGTTGTAGGCCATGTAGGAAAGCAGACAGGGGCTTAGAAAGGATATTATATTAATTCTTTACCAAACGACAAAACTTTAGGCTGGTCCAAATTGAAAGCATTGAAAACAGACGACAAAACTAATGTAACTGAAAAATTGATTTTTTTTTTAGAAAGTGAAGAAAACACTGTGGGAAAAGGAGAAAATGCTGGTTACCAGGATTGTGTGGGAAAGGGTTAAAGTACTCGTAGAAGAATATCAAGAAAATCATTCAATAGGGGCATTGGACTCTTAAATATAACTCAAATAATGTTGGGAACGGCGTCAGACATCAATCAATCAATCAATTAATCAATCGATCAATCAACCAACCAACCGTCTATCCATCCATCCATCCATCAGTCAATCAATCAATCAATCAACCAACCAACCAACCAACCTATCAATCAATCAATCAATCAACCAACCAATCAATTAATCAATCAATCAATCAATCAACCAGCCAATCGATCAATCAATCAATTAATCAATCGATCAATAGCGTCCCGTATTGTGGTGCACAGTTTTTCTCGTATCTAATTTTGTTTTGACTGCTGGGAAGAAACCATCTGAAAACATGGAAACCAGCATTTTCTTCTTTAACCACAGTGTATTTCACAGTCTAAAAGACAAGTCCTATCTTTTAAATCACATTTCATTTGTAGCTTGCAAATGCTGTTAATTTTTAATTTTAAATCGTCTTGAAAATTTGTCGAGTGGTAAAGAATCTTTATTTCAAATTTACAGGGTTAAGATCCGTCAGTCGCCTCGGTCCAGGCACCCGATTGTATATTTTTCATTTTCTCCATATCATTTTCTCGTTTTTTAAGGGGACAAAAAATCTTTTAGTATACTCTGTTATCATTTTGATGAAGTAACATGAAAAAAAAAACGATCTGAATGGAGCACAGACTAGTTTGTCTGTGTTGCTAGCTTTATGGATTGGAATATTCGAGCCGGGTTTAATACCCTGCCAGGCGCTTCTTCAAAAAGACCGCATGGAATCTCTGTAGAGCATCGCAACACGTGATGCTACTCCCTGTATTTTCCCGTTTTATATTTACATTTTTAGCTCGAAATGTTGAGGCTTTGTCGCCATCGTCGTCTGTGTCGTCCTGCAAAGACGTTATAAGTTGTAGGGTCAGGTAGCAGGGGACTTGGAAACTTGTTCACGGCTGTGGTGAATCATGCCGCCTGAGCCTTCAGGGGAACTTGCAAAGACGATATTAGTTGTACGGTCAGGTAGCAGGGGACTGGAAAACTTGTTCACGGCTGTGGTGAATCATGTAGCCTGAGCCTTCAGGGGAACTTGCAAAGACTTTATTAGTTGTACGGTCAAGGGACTTGGAAACTTGTTCACGACTGTTGTGAATCATGTCGCCCGAGCCTTCAGGGGACTTGGAAACTTGTTCAAGACTGTGGTGAATCATGTCGCCCAAGCCTGTAGGGGACTTGGATACTGGTTCACGTCTGTGGTGATTCAGGTCGCCCCGAGCCTTCAGGTGACTTGGAATCTTGTTCACGGCTGTGGTAAATCATGTCACCCCGAGCCCTTGGGGATTTGGAAACTTGTCCACGGCTGTGGTGAATCATGTCTCCCGAGCCTACTTGGGATTTGGAATCTTGATCACGGTGGGGGTGAATCATGTTGCCCCGAGCCGAATAGTTTTGAACCAAGGCGGACTGCACTGGCTGACAGGAGTCGATACTTGTGTGCAATTTGAACTATTGTTGCGATCTGCGCCTAAAGTGTTATGAGCGCTTGATCCAATTAACTCTCTGTTTAAGTACGCCTAATACTATCAATCCTTTACCCCATTAATCCGAGTTTCAACGATAATGAGAGAGAAGACATTTGAAAATGTTGGAAATGGAGAAAATGCTGGTTACCAGCATTTTCTCCTTTTCGAACAATGTTTTAACCCTCCAAGAGAAAAATACCATTAGGCTATTTGATCCACGTTTTACTTTATTGGTTGCTTACACTGAGAATTTGGACCAGTCCATATTTTTGTCTTCTGATAAAATCTAAACAAGGATATAAGTAAAAAAATAAATAAATAAACAGATAGATGAATAGATAAAAATATAAATATAGTACTTACAAACGAAATGATTCGAAAATCCAAGAAATAGACAAAACAAAATCACATTAATTCCAAAAGAGCAAGTCCTTTTCATTTTAGAAATTCGAAAATAAAGAAAGTGAATTTTTGTTTAACTCCTAATGTATACCAAAACCATCCAAACTGAAATTCTCCTTTTTAATCCCATTCATTTGAAAAGTACCCAAGTTCTATTGACGTGAGATTCGATTTTTTAAGTACATATTAAAGTCACGCCTGTTCTAAAAAGGAATAAACTTTTAAGCTTCGTTTTGCACCATTGACTTTTGGTCTTGGTTTAAATATAGATGTCACATGATTTTTTGATCTTCAATATCCAAAGAGCAAATATGTCTTTCACTCGAATACCTGACCTATCTATCTGACCGGTCGATTGATTGGGTTTTCATTTTTTAATTTTTTTTTCGCAATACATTAAATCTTGTAATGAGACTAATAAGACTTTTAACCTATACATCCCTTCGTTAGACAGATTTAGAAAAACTTGGAAATTTGGTAAATCTTGCTCTTAGCAAAGACCAAGGAATTGCTCCTTTTTCTGTAATGTTTTCTGTTTCTTCAACGTTTTCTCTTTCTTTGTCGATTGTATAAAATACCAGTACGTATGAAAAAGTTTATGAACTCAGAATAAAAGGCTAAGCTTTCTTCCCATAATTATATTAGTCTCCTCAGGGCCGTTGCGGGCTTTTAACCCTTTACCCTATAAAGCATTTCTATGGAATCAGATATTGACCCTAAATGACAGAAAGGTTGAAGCTGTTTCTTATGTGTAAATGATACCTTTTGATAGCATGGAAAACATTTTGACAAAAGGTGAAATTGCTCGTCACGAGCAATTTCACCTTTTGCCTCAATGTTTTCCAAAGGCTCCTACAAGCAATGAGTATAAATGAGTATCTATGGAGTAAAGGGTTAAAATGTGGAACGGCTATTAAACGCCTTCGACACTCGCCTGGTATTGAAGGTGTGAGGATGAGCACGGGTGGGTGTTTGTGTATGTGCGTGTGTGTGGGTTCCCATAAAGAGAGTTCGGGGACCACATAAGAGAAATTCCTGGAGTTAAAGATATTTCTAGAGACATATCTTATGGATTTTGAGACTTTCTTTGCTTAGGACTGCAAAGAAGACAATCTGAAAAAAAAAAAGGTTCGACCAATACCATATTCGGCAAAAAAAAAGTCATCCTGCAAACGGTCATGCTCCTAAAATTAAAACTTTCTGTGACTAAAATACGCATTTATAATCAGGGTTCATCAAAAACAGGTCACAAATAAATTTGATTGATTGAATTTGCGTTTATTTATCATTGTCACCGGTCCCACATATGGGCGAAGCCCCCTGAAAGCTGTAAGTATTGTTACGAGGGATAGTGCAGATACAGGACGAAACCCATCCTAAGTTTGGCCTAGTTCTTTAACGTGCTCGGCGTATAGCTCTTTACCATACAACAGATTTTTAGACTGGTCCAAATTGAAAGCATTTGCAGACAACAAAATATCTGTGAATCAAAAATTGAAATTTCATTTAGATAGGATAGAAAACATTGTTGGAAAAGGAGAAAATGCTGGTTACCAGCATTTTCTCCTTTTCTCACAATGTTTTCAAAGGCTTTCTTTTTCAGGGTCGTTAAAAGTCGGGATTGTGTGGTAGCACCGTCACAAGGGATCAAGATTTAACATCTCATCTAGAGCATTATTAGTAATTTTAGATGGCCAGCCGTGGGGATCGAACCCACACCCTCATGATCACGAGTCCTACACTCTACCAACTGACCTATGCAGGCTAGTCGCAAATGTAGTTGATTTGATTATTTTCGTTTATTTATCGTCGCTACCGGTTGCCCATCTGAGCGACGCCCCAAGAAGACGGTTAGTTGTTACGGGGGATAGTGCAAGGATACAGGACGAAACTACTGAGAATTCCGCCTGGTTCTTTAACGTGCTCGGTGTATAGCACCGTCACACGAGACCTCGGTTTAACGTCTCATCAAAAATCTATTAATTATTTTTTAGTTGGCCATCCGGGGACTCGAACCCACAACCTGTAGAGACCCAAAACATTGTGTTCACGAGTCCTACGCTCTACCTACTGAGCTAATCGGCCGGTTTGCGCAAATATAGTCGGCATAGGCCCACTTTATAAACTTTAAATCAATAGGGGGCTTGAAGTCTTGCATCTTTTCATTGGCCCATTTTTCTTTTCAACGGAGGATTTCAGCCAGAAAAAAATATCACAGATGGTGATTGATAAAATTATACTTTAATAGTTGAATAGATTTTCTTTTGAAGGTTCGAGATACGTTTTTTATATTAATTTTTCGTCATTTCTCAAGGTCGCTTACATTTACCCGTAAGATACAGAAAATACCTTAATTGTACTCGATACTTGTAACTTGGGTACACAGTCATGTGAACATAATTTCATTAACTTTTTACTAAACAATCCCTGGTTCCAGAGGAAGATGCCTTCTAAAAACATTGTTGGAAAAGGAGAAAATGCTGGTAACCAGTATTTTCTCCTTTTCCCACAATGTTTTCTACTCTTCTAAAGTCAAGATTCAATTTTTTTGTCACGTTTATTTTATTGTCTACAAATGCTTTCAATTGGACAAGTCTAAAATTTTGTTGTCTGGTGGATAGTTATTGAAAGTTTTGGGATAATTTTATTCTGCAATCTTGTCTGTTTACGCTGGATTGGATAATTAAAATAAATAAATAAATAAATAAATAAATAAATAAATAAATGAATAAATGCAGGCTGACCTGGGCCGAAACTTTTCGCTTTTTGTAAATTTTCTGTATGTCCAAGGACCAGTCTACATGATGATTCAGGAAGTTGTTAGAATTGGTTTTATAGATCCCTGACTATGAGATGTCTTGCTTAGTAACGTTGTAATACATCGAGGATATTTGGGTTTTTTTCGGTGAAAGATCGTAATTTATTTCATCGAGTGGACACCATCGGTAATACTTTCATGAGTGGCTGCGCCACTAGTGAAAATACATGTATTTCCGATGGTGTTCACAAGATGAAATAAATTCCGATCTTTCACCGAAAAAAAAAACAAAACAAGTATTCTATTTATTTCATGCTTTTATCATTTCAAGGAGGAGTCTTATCAAAATCCTATGCAGTTCTTTTCCTTATCCCCGTAGCGTACCCCTCCAGCATAGCAACGCATTACAATACTACGTCAAACGCGAGAAATGTGAGGTAAATAACGTCATATTTCCATCTGGTTGCGAGGCAAGCGCAATTTACTTAGGCAACAAGAACATGAAAATCGGTATTTACACTGGTGGTACCAGTGTAGACCGAAAAATATTTTCGCTGCTATTTCTCGATATCCTTCCGGAAAGCATGAAATAAGTTACGGAGATGCAATTAGCACCCCCCCCCCCCCCCACATTTTGCCAGAGCCCGGTTCAATTAAACAAAAGCCAAACAGACATTTTGATAAAAAAAAAAAAAAGTATAGACAGAGATGGCAAAGTTTGTTTTAGCTAGGATAACGGAAAGTGTAGATCGAGATCAGACTGCTTAAAACTTGTCACGATTGGCCGACAAAGTATCTGAAGTCGTCATCTGCATGCACTATATTTAGCTCCCTTGTATAGCGCCATGAGCAATAATATATCTACGTGAATAGCATCGGGATTGACTACACCAAAGGACTAAATTTTAAACCGTCTCAGCCAATCGAATAGCTTGTCTCGGAAATAAGTGAATGTGGTCTATGCAGAGTGGATGGCGAATACAAGAGCCGATTTCTGTATGTTTTACATAGACTGTTGTAAAAGGCTCGTGCCTGGGAGGTGTTGTACAAATTTGTAGTTGAGTCCGATCGAGGTTTTTGTTAACAATGACTACTTCACTTAAATAAATATTTGACTGTGTCAAGACCGGTTTTTAACAAATTGTGGACCTGTTAAGTAAGGGTCAGTTGGGCGTGGATAAGCTGAACCACAATCAAAATATATAGGAAATGTTAATATCAGAATAGACATATTTCGTAAGTTTTATAAGAACACCGTCGATAGTTCGTATATTTTGTTTTGTGAAACGGAAAGGCCTGCGCGCTACATGACCAAAACTGTCAGTGCCCCATAAAACCTCGAAAAGAAGTTTTAACCTGGCGTTTAACTTTAACACATTACCAAACGACAATATTTTAGACTGGTTCAAATTGAAAGCATTTGCAGACGACAAAATAAAAGAGACTGAAAATTTGAAATTTGTTTTGTGAAGGGTAGAAAACATTGTGGGAAAAGGAGAAAATGCTGGTAACCAGCATTTTCTCCTTTTCCCACAATGTATTCTAAAGGCTTTTTTTCTCAGGGGCGTCAAAAGTAGGAACTGTGTGGTAATGGGTTAAGCGCAACACACTGCCCTTTTATTGACGGTGTAGCTCAAGATCAAAGCCGTTGAAAACATCGGGGAAAAAGGATAAGATACTGGTAACCAGCTTTTTCTCCTTTTCCCACAATCCTATCCTATCAAAGACAGAGATCATCGTTTAACTCATTACCAAACGACAATATTTTGGACATGTCCAAATAAAAAGCATTTACAAACGACAAAATAAAAGCGACTGAAAATCTGAAATTTGATTTGTGAAGGGTTGAAAGCATTGTGGGAAAAGGAGAAAATGCAGGTTACCAGCATTTTCTCCTTTTTACCACTATATTTTCTTGATGTTTCTTTCTCATGGTCGCCAAAATTGTTTGGTAACGGGTTAAGCAGCATTTGTCATCTTCAAATGCTTTCCAATCTGATTGAAACCAAAGTTTTTGTCGTTTGGTAAAGAGTTACGCCTTATCCTGTTAAAGAAATGAAATGAGCATTGAAAGTTCACGGTAAAACCCCAAATTTTGTTTTTTCATTTTTTGGGGAGGGGAGAGAAAAAGGTGGGTGGGGTGGGGGAAATGCCCTTATCGGAGAGTGTAGATCAAAGATCAGGCTGCACGTTTTGTGCAGCCTGATCTTGATCTACACTGTCCGCAAAAGGTCAGTGAGTCACGATTAGCAGCCTACGTAAGGGTTAATACACGAAGTGGTGAGAAATCACTTTCCTTTGAAGTAAGTCATGCGAGCACCTAGGGGTGACGATTTAGAACACAGCTTTTCATCGCGGTTTCATTCAAAATTGAGACGTTTTTTCTAAAAGTCGTGACGAGAGCTATGCGCCGATGCACTGGCCATGAATAAGATTTAATCTCTTAGCAGATGTATTGACATATTTTTTTTTAATGTATGACATGGATAGAGGTGGGTACCACAATAGTCGGAGAATTAATTTCGAAAGGAAAGGCAACCGAGAATTTGTCTTCGAATATACTGTTAATTGGTTAGCTTTAGGTCAAATATTTTTTTTATAAAACATACTGGTTTTCACAAGAAAATGGTACCCAGACTATAAAACAGAGGTCAAGATTACAGGAATGGCATTCCCATTTAGAAGAAATGAGGCGTCTTGTAGGTTCACCATTTTGAAAGAATAGTCAAATTGTGAAGGAACCGTCCCCACCCCCATCCCCCCTTCCTCCCCCTCATTGAAAGTCAGCTTTATTGGGGCTTGGTATTGCTTTATTACAAAAATCTTCACAGGCACGCCTTGGCATACAGGTGCATGCCTAGATTTGCTTAACTCTTTACAATACAATCCATACTTTTAACAACCCTGAGAAAGAAGCTTTTTGAAAACGAAAACGTTGTGGGAAAAGGAGTAAATGCTTTTAACCAGCATTTTCTCCTTTTTCCACTATGTTTTCTACCCTTCCTACACCGATTTTCCATTTTTCAGTCACATTTATTATGTCATCTGCAAATGCTTTCAATTTTGACAAGTCTCAAATTTAGACGTTTTGGTAAAGGGTTACAGGTAACTTTCCATCGCCAGCAGAGAAGGGAAAGAAAAACTTTCATTCCTATAACCGTTTTCCACACGATCCCAAATTGTAGCCACACTGTAGAAGAAATCTGTTGATAACAATGTGGGGAAGGGAATAAATAGTAGTCAAGATAATTTTATTTTTTTTCAGCAAAATGTTTTCAACCTATAAAAGACTAATATTATGCACTTCATATGAAGTACATTGAATTTGTTGTCTGCATACTTCTTCTTTTGATTTCGACAACTCTACAACGTAGGTAGATAGATAGATAGATAGATAGATAGATAGATAGATAGGTAGGTAGGTTATTAAGACACATGCATTTATATGTACATGTATATAGTCATTATACATACAAAATCATTACAAAGAAAATACCGAAAAATCTACCACAAAAAAGATGAAGACAACAATTTTCTTGATAAACCTAGATTCATTTAAATAATACACAGAAGTACTACTTCTGAATGAACCTAATTGTCATTACTCGAACGCAAATAAGACATTCTTTCTTTCATTGCTTCTTAGAGAGCTAAACAAATCCCTTGAGGACAGAATTTGCGACTACACATGTTGAACCATTTGTAGATGTACATCTAACCATTTACCAAACAATCCCTGGTTTTTACGACCCAGAGGAAGAAGCCTACTGAAAACATTGTGGGAAAAGGAGAAAATGCTGGTAACCAGCATTTTCTCCTTTTCCAACAATGTTTTCTACAGGCCCAGTCACACAGCCGATCACGCACGAATCACTCACAAATCACGCACAGATTGGGTTTGTGCGTGCTTGTGTGTCGAGAAATTGACCAATTTTTCGGGGTGTCGGGGGTAGAAATCACAGACGAATCACGCATGAACCGCGCACGTATCACTTACAATCACTGACAAATCACTGACATATCGCGCACGTCAACGCATACTAGCAAATACGGTGCAGTATTCCACGAACATTCGACGCACGCCGACGCACGAATCACGAACGGAGCACGTCCAAACACGAACGCTTCGCGTACGTTCCACGTACAAGCACTTTCGTTCCGCGCATGTCGACGCATGCCCCACGCATGAATCACTGACGGATCACGCACGGAACACGCACCCTCATCATCACTATCGCTTCCATTTCGCGCATATAAAAAGCGGTCCATGACGGGAGTTCCTCAGTACCTTTTGCCAATCCAGAACACTTCACGTCGGTTGATGCTGTGATCCTGAGACCTTAAAGACTACTTGAAGAAGATGCCACCCAAGAAAGCTCGCTTGCCCTCAAAGACAAGGGTGCAGAAGAAGAAGGCTGCTGAAGATGAAGTCCATGTAGATCCATCAGAGGCTGCTGCTGCTGAAAAACCTGCTGCTGGTGCTGCTGCTAGGAGGCCCCGTAGGTCGCCTACCCCTCCAACTCCTGATCTGTCAATCCAAGTGGAAGTCCATGCTGCGGATTCATAGTGATATGGACCCCTTGGCAGCAAGGTATGGAATGGCAAAAGTGCCTGAAATGGCTGCTTTTATATGCCAAAAATCATACGCGAGTTGTCAGTGATTCGTCAGTGGAACATCAGTGATTCATCAGTTTTCTGTCAGTTAGTCGTCTGTCGGATGTGTGTGGCAATGCGTTGGAAATGCGTCACACGCCAGTGGATGTGCGTCGTAATGCATTTTCCGTCAGTGATATGTCAGTTATTCGTCAGTTTTGTAAGTGATTGTCAGTGGATGTCAGTGGAATGAACGTGATACATGCGCGGTTCATGCGTGATATGAACGTGCGGCGTCAGTGGACGGACGTGGACGTGCGCGGTTTCAAACCAGTTCCGACGCATAAGCACTGACGGCCGACGCGTGTCCCGCGCATAGTCACGCATACTCGACGCATAAACTACGCACGCCGAATCATGAATTACGCACACCAACGCGTCGGAAAAATTTTGAACCGTTCAAAACTCAAAATCACGCACAAATCGCCTTCGACGCACATCCACTTACAATCACCGACTGTCAACGTTCGTTCCACTGACGAATTACGCATACGACGCACGCTCTGCGCAGAAACGAAAATCTGTGCGTACTTCGTGCGTAATTCATGCGTTTTCGCTGTGTGACTGGGCCTTACCCTTCCGAAAACAAATTTCAATTTTTGAGTCCTGTTAATTTTGTCGTTGGCAAATGCTTTCAATTTGGACTAGTCTAAAGTCATATCCTTTGATAAATAGTTAAATCTGGTTCAAATGGTGGGATTTAAGAATGGGTTAACCCATTACCACACAATCCCTACTTTTGAAGCCCCTGAGAAAGAAGCCTTTTGAAAACACTGTAGGAAAAGGAGAAAATGCTGGTAACCAGCATTTTCTCCTTTTCCCACAGTGTTTTCTACCCTTCCAAGAACAAATTTAAATTTTTCAGTCACCTTTAATTTGTCGTCTGCAAATGCTTTCAATTGGAACCAGTCTAAAATTTTGTCGTGTGGTAATGAGTTAAAAAAAATTCAGCTACAGGAATGAAAAGGAAAAAAATATATGGTTTATGAAGCTTTTTTTTTTTAATTTCATTTTTGCACTATATAACAATAAAGCTTTTGAGTATCTTAGATTACCAGACACATTTGGTAATTTGGAATCATTCATATCAGGAAATATCTTCATAACCTCATGGCACAAATTTTGGAGCAGACAACTTTGAAAACAGCAATAGCAGAAATTTACTCATACAAGTGCATGATGTAATTTTTATGCTTTTGCCATAATATTTCAGAAAGTGATTAGCTTTAACAATACATAAAATCTACTGCAGGCGACCATGAGTTAATGAGAAAACCGACAAAAAAAAAAAACATACAAAAATACATATACCAATATTGCACATATGATTTATAACACGGTGGATCTGCAAGAACACAACAAATTTGTGGAAAAACTTAAGCTGATGGTAAACACTGGCTTCTTTTCACAATTTCAATTTTCCTTTAACTTGTTACCATACGATAAAATCTTAGGCTTGTCCAAATCGGAAGCATTCACAGACAACAAAATAAAACTGCCTGAAAATTTGAAATTTCTTAAGTAAAGAGGTAGAAAACAATGTGGGAAAAGGAGAAAATGCTGGTTACCAGCATTTTCTCCTTTTCCCACAATGTATTCTAGAGGCTTCTCTCTCAGGGTTGTCAAAAGTAGGGAGTTTGTGGTAATGGGTTAATTGACCCTACCCAGCATACATTTGTTTAAACAATCATCAACAAAAAGGTTTTTGCAAATATGATTGGCAAAGGAGATAATAATGACAACCAGCATTTTCACATGTTTACTACATAGTTTCTATACTTTCTTTTACAAATCACTTAATTTGAAGCCCAAACAATGTGTCGTTTGTTAATGGATCCCAAATGGATCAGTCTAAGATTCAGTCAACTAGTTAACTCTTTACCAAACGACAAAATTTTGGACTAGTCCAAATTGAAAGCATTTGCAGATGACAAAATAAATGTGAATCAAAAAATGACACTTGATTTGGAAAGGGTAGAAATGATCATGGGTAAAAGAAGAAAATGCTGGTTTACAGCATTTTCTCCTTTTCCCACAATGTTTTCAAAGGCTTTCTTTCCCTCTTTCTTTTTAAAGTCGGCATAATGTGGTAAACAGTTAAATCCTTACATTGCCGAGAAAATGTGTAAAGGAATTTTGCTTGTTACAATCATGATTCATCTGTTACATCACTACACTGAAAACGAGACAATATTTATCATAATGACATACCAGTAAACAACAAACATAAGCAGCAAAATACTTCAGCAGGTTCTAAATAAATAGCACAAGAAATTTAACATCAAATCTTCCCTATTCCCCCCTCCCCTCCATATAAATATATTTAAGTGTGTCTACACATGCTAAAAAAGTACTTAATCATTTACTACACAATCCAAAGCTTCTACGATCTAATGGAGGCTTTTGAAAACACTATGGGAAAAAAAGAAAATGATGGTAACCAGCATTTTCTCCTTTTACCCCAAGTGCATTTTTTTTAAAAGACTTTAAAGGGCAAATCCCATCTAATGTATCACATTTGATCTTGTTAGCAAATGCATTCTATCTGGCTAAGTATAAGATTTTGCTGTTTAAAAAAAAAAAGAGTTCAATCAGTATTCTTTTTCACCATTTGCTTTCCTGACCTGCTTCCACAGATTACACATTAAATTAGGAATGCTAATTTGATTTTTATTAATTTACATATATTTAACCCTTTACCAAATGATCCAGTGTTTTACCAGCCCCGGAGAAGAACACTTCTGAAAACCAGCATTTTCTCCTTTTCCCACAATGTTTTCAAAAGGCTGCTATCTCTGGGTAGTAAAAAACCAGGGATTGTTTGGGAAAGGATTAACAAGACGAAATAATATTTTGATTTCAGTTTTGATTTATAGTTCATTCTGAGGATTATAGCTGAAGAGAAAAGAAAATAAATAAACAAGGAATCATTTATGCAGAATGCCTGAAACAAGCAATGGTTTCTGAGATGTTTTATGAAGAATTTTCCTTTCTTACAGTTTTGTTGCCTTTTCAACAAGAATTCTATATATGAGCAAACGCTTTGAAAGAAATCTGAAAAACTATGGAAGGATAATTTCTGTAAACTATGTTTGAATTGGCCCTATTGTTTCAGACAAAAAAGTCGTCTCTAATAAAAAGCTAACCCTTTGTCACACAATCCCGGGTTTTAACCCCTACAGAAAGATGACTTTCAAATTCAAATAGGAAAAGGAGCAAACACTGGTACTGGCATTTTCTCCTTTTCCCAACCAATTTTCTACACTTTCATAGACAATTACCATTATTTCATGAAAATTTAAGATGTTGTCTGCAATACTTTCAATTTGGACCAGTCTAATTCTTTTTTTTCATTTGGTAAACACTAAAGAGTACAAGGAAACCCTTTCATCAATACACAGCTTTTACAGAAAGTGTTAGAAAAAAAACAATTACTTATTAACCATTAGCCTGCTAAATAACTAAAATAAAATTTTCATTTTGGAAGTTAACCCATCATTACACAATCCCTACTTTTAATGCCCCCTGAGAAAGAAGCTCTCAGAAAAGATTGTGGGAAAAGGAGAAAATGCTGGTGTTACCAGCATTTTCTCCTTTTCCCACAATCTTTTCTACCCTTCACAAAATAAATTTCAGATTTTCAGTCACTTTTATTTTGTCGTCTGCAATGCTTTCAATTAGGGCCAGCCTAAAATACTGTCATTTGGTAAAGAGTTAAAACCTAAATGTTGCCATTTCAAAATCAGATTTTAGGAACAATGCTTTGTCATCAGACAATGTAGATCCAAGATCAGACTCCACATTCTGTGCAGTCTGATCTTGATCTACCATGTCCTCACAAGGTAAGTGAGCAGCTAAGCAGCTTAAGGGTTAAAGCAATTGCTCTATTCCCCACAATGTTTTCTCTAAGTCTAATAAAGTATTCTTACATAAAAATGTTTCTCAATTGTGTCACATTTGTAATTACATGTTTCTACATCTGAAATAAGCTTGTGCAGTTATTGGTTAAAAGTCTCTTTGGGAATGGTTTCAAAGACAGTGTCCTTTCTCATCTCTTTCTTTCTTCTATCTCACAGCTTGAGCCATATGTAATGGATTCAGCATCAGCTCAAATGCTGCCCCTTTAAGGTTTGCTCCCCTCAGATTGGCCTCTTGAAGGTCACATCCCGAAAGGTCACAATTCTGGAATGCAAAAAAAGTCAACAAATCTTCAACCTTATTCACTTACAGAAACAGTATCTATTAACAGGCCACACTCAATCAGTTTTTAGTATTTAAGAGGTAATTTACAGAGTGGTCTACGGCCTATCATGAGAAAACAGGACAAACAGGGGTGTAACAAAGAAGTAAATCATACACACGCCGTAGGCACTCTCCAGCGCAAGTAAAGGGGGTGCACAAGAGGGGATCTCCCCCTCTCATGGGGATGTGGGTTGGGGGGCCTCCCCCAAGAAAATTTGGTTTTCAGAGATGGGTTTGATTGTGCCGCAACGGCTAAACTGAAAAATATGCAAAAAGAGGCAACCTACGACCTATTCTCAATTTTTTTACATTACGCACGTGCGTGGTGTGGGTAATAGAAGATAAGCCTATGACAAAGGAGTGGAATTTTGCAGATCTTTCAACTCTATTGCCACTGCAACTAGAGTTTTCTATGGATTAATTATTAATAATATTTTGTGATTGACTATGACAGGAACAAATGCATAAAATGGGGCTGTAGTTTTAGAAGTTTTAAATAAATGTTAAAACATACAGGAGATAAAACCCTGATGCATGCCTTTTTGAGCTTAAAATTGAGGACAAGTCTGGCTACATGCAAGTTAATATCATGATGAACTCTTTTGAAGACAAAAAACTCAAACTAGTCCAAATCCAAAACACTATCTGTACAGAAATTCAATGTGATTAAAACCATAAAATTTCTCTGTAAAAAACTTTAAAACATTGCAGAAAAAACAAGAGGGCCATTGGCCCTGGAACGCTCACCTTAGACTATAGCTTATGAGTGAAATTCAATTCTTGGAGCAACTTTGGTAAAGCTTCACCCAAAGAACATCCTTGCCTAGTTGCATCAAGAAGATTCTGCATACCAAATATCAAAGCTCTGCACCTTCATGTTTCAGAGAAGATTTCTAAAGTTTTCCTTCTTTGTTGCTTTGTTCGAACCTGTGACCTCCCGAGGCAGGGCCAGTTTTGACCCCAAGGGCATAATATGAACAAACCTGGTAGAGATCCACTAGGAATTGCTATATGCCAAGTATCATAGCTCTATGCCTTCTAGTTATAGAGAAGAAGAATCTTAAAATTTTCTTTCATTGTTCATATATGTTCGAACTTGTGACCCCTGGGGCAGGGCCAGTTTTGACCCCACGGGCATGATTTGAACAAACTTGGTAGAGGTCCACTTGGAGATGCTACATACCAAATATCAAAGCTCTACGCCATCTAGTTTCAGAGAAGAAGAAATTTAAAGTTTTCCTTCTTTGTTCCTATGCTCAAACTAGTGACCCCCGGGGTGGGGCCAGATTTGACCCCAGGGACATTATTTGAATAAACTTGGTAGAGGTCCACTAGGAGATACAACAGACCAAATATCAAAGCTCTATGCTTTCTAGTTTCTGAGGAAAAGAATTTTAAAGTTTTCCTTCTTTGTTCCCATGCTCAAATTTGTGATCCCCGGGGTGGGGCCAGTTTTGACCCCATGGACATAATTTGAACATACTTGGTAGAGGTCCACTAGGAAATGCCACATATTAAATATCAAAGCTCTACGCCTTCAAGTTTCAGAGGAGAAGATTTTTAAAGTTTTCCTTCTTTGTTCCTATGCTCAAACTTGTGACCCCCGGGGTGGGGCCAGTTTTGACCCCAGGGACATAATTTGAACAAACTTGGTAGAGGTCCACTAGGAGATGTCACATACTAAATATCAAAGCTCTACGCCTTCAAGTTTCAGAGGAGAAGATTTTTAAAGTTTTCCTTCTTTGTTCCTATGCTAAAAACTTGTGACCCCAGGGGTGGGGCCAGTTTTGACCCCAGGGACATAATTTGAACAAACTTGGTAGAGGTCCACTAGGAGATGCTACATACCAAATATCAAAGCTCTACCCCTTCAGGTTACAGAGGAGAAGATTTTTAAAGTTTTCCTTCTTTGTTCCTATGCTCAAACGCGCTAAAACGCGTTATCCCCCGGGGCGGGGCCAGTTTTGACCCTAGGGGCATAATTTGAACAAACTTGGTAGAGGTCCATTGGGAGATGCTACATACCAAATATCAAAGCTCTACCCCTTCTAGTTTCAGAGGAGAAGATTTTCAAAGATTTCATTTTTTTTTTCGTTTTGTTGCCATGGCAACCAGAGTTATGGGTGGAATTAAATTCTTTGAACAATTTTGGTAGAGCTTCACCCAAGGAACATTCCTGCCAAGTTTCATGAAGATTGGCCCAGTGGTTTAGGAGGAGAAGATGATTAAAGAAATTGTTGACGGACGACAGACGCCGGACATTGGGCGATCACAATAGCTCACCTTTAGCACTTTGTGCTAAGGTGAGCTAAAAATACAAGCATCTTTTTCCTTTTCTTATAACATTTCAAAAGTGTTATTCTCCCTGTTTATTTAGCCTTAGGCTACTAAGTGTAATTTAATGTTTTTTTGCAGAAAAAGTAAATTAAGATCAGACTGCAGAGAATGTGTAACCAGCATTTTCTCCTTTTCCAACATTGTTTCCTACTCTTTTACAGTCAATTTTCAATTGTAAGGTCATGTTTATTTTGTTGCCTGCAAATGCTTTGAATTTGGACAAGTCTTAACATTTTATCATTTGGTAAACTAAAGAGTAAAGGGTTTAAACTAGGAATTCATTGCTTGAAAAACGGTTAATTCCTACCTCCAAGTCAGCTCCTGCTAGTACAGCTCCTCTGAGATCACAGTTCTGAAGGTTGGCATTTTTCAGGGTGGCTACACGAAGGTTTACTCCAGCCATGTGGCTTCCTTCCAGGTTCACATTCTTCATTAGTGCTCCTGAAATTGTTGTTAAAATGTATTTATACATAACTGGATCAAGTTTACAATTCTTTTCTCTAAAAGTTTATTATTGTACTTCAAAAAATCACAAATACTACCTTTTTTAATGTCTGAATGATGTTTTATGATGCTTTCAGCAATCTTTCAATTACAGTTTTATCACAAAACTATCCACTTTCTTTCTCTGTTTCCCTTGTTATCCATAACAAGCTCACTGTTCAAGATCCGTTCAGCTTGTTTCCCTTGTTATCCATAACAAGCTCACTGTTCAAGATCCGTTCAGCTAAGTCACTTGCTAAACGTGAACAGTCACTTGTTTACTTATCCAATCTGTACCTTCTGCATAAAAGAAATCCCTCATTGTCAGATCAGGCTAAACAGGACTAATTGTTGAATGGTAATACTTATATATTTTACGCTTCAGCTTTTTAGCTTTGTAAACACTTCTGATTCTGAACTGCATTTTCTCCTTTTCACACAATGTCTTCATAAACCTTCTCCCGCAGGCTCATGAAAATGATCACAAGACTGTTAGGAAGAGGAACCATACTAAATCTCTAACACAAGATGAAAATTCAGTGAGCCTTACCTTCCATATTTGCTCTGCTCCCTGCAGGATCTTCAAAATTACAACCCTTTAAAGACGTCCCTTCTAAATTGGCACATAACATTTTGACACCCAATAAATTGGCAGACTGTAACAGATTTAGGCACAAGAATAAATAGCCTAAACTCATAACCACACAATCCCGAATTTGGACCAATCTAAAATTTTGTCGTTTGGGAAAGGTATAAACAATAATGTAGCTGAAGTGCTTCTTAGGTATCTTTGGGGTAATGCAGAAAAGGTATCTATTCGGTATGAACCATGGGAAAATCAGTCTTGCTTTATGTCTCATGTTTTACTGAACCACCATATCGGCTAGAAAACTTCTGAAAGGATTTTCGGAACAAGTGAATATACAGGTTACCATTTTCTCATATCATTTTCTATATTTTCAAAAAACTTCTTTGTGGACAGCAAATATTTTCAATTTGGGCAAGTCTAAAATTCTGTTCCATGTAAAGGGTCAAACTTGCTCATTAACCCTTTCCCAAACAATCCCTGTTTTTTTTACGGGTCAGGAATAGGACCCTTTTGAAAACATTGTTTGAAAAGGACAAAATGCTGGTAACCAGCATTTTCTGCTTTTCCCACAATGTTTTCTACCCTAACATATAGAAAAATCATCTTTTTAGCAACTTTTAACCCTTTACCCCATAAGGCATTTCTATGGTATCTCTAATTGACACTAAATAACAGCAAGGATGAAGCAGTTTCTTATATGTATATGACACCTTTTGATAGCATAGAAAACATTGTGACAAAAGGTGAAATTGCTCGTCACGAGCAATTTCACCTTTTGGCACAATGTTTTACCAAAGGCTCCTACAAGCAAGGCGTAGAAATGAGTATCTATGGAGTAAAGGGTTAATTTGTCATATGCAAAATGTTTTTTGATTTGGTTTGGTGCAAAATTTGCCCTTTGGGAAAGGGTTAAACTTTCATTGAAGTTGATTTATTTACAAAGTATGCTGTAAAAAATCATCTCCTGCAAACTTGTTCAACACCATACCACACAATTTTGTGTTTTGTCATTTGTCGACTGCAACCGCTTTGATATTGGAAAAGTATGCAATTTTACTGTCAGATAGAGAAGTTGAGAGGCTCAAGAGTTAACCCATTACCACACAATCCCTAGTTTTGACACCCCTGAGAAAGAAGCCTTCTGAAAACACTGTAGGAAAAGGAGAAAATGCTGGTAACCAGCATTTTCTCCTTTTCCCACAGTGTTTTCTACCCTTCCCAGAACAAATTTCAATTTTTTAGTCACCTCTATTTTGTCGTCTGCGAGTACTTTCAATTTGAACCAGTCTAAAATTTTGTCATGTGGTAAAGAATTAACTCTTTATCAAATGCAAAATTCTATGCTAGTACAAAATATAAGAATTTGCAGATGACAAAATAAATGTGACTGAAAAATTAAAACTTGCTGCGGAAAGGGTAGAAAACATTGTGGGAAAAGAAGAAAATGCTGGTTACCAGCATTTTTTCTTTTCCCACTGTGTTTTCAAAAGGCTTCTTTCTTAGGGTCATTATATGTCAGGATTGTATGGTAAAGGGTTAACTTACAATGAGCTGAATTGAAATAACTGGAGCACTGATCAGTGGGTAAACCATTGACCCTTGACAAAAACATAAGCTGCTACAAAAAGCTCAGAAAAGCTTGAAAAAAACTCTACTCACATCAACCACTGCTTTTGTCAGATCTGCTCGCTCAAAATTACAGCCAGATAGATTACAGCCGGACAAATTGGCATTTCTGAGAATGGCATACTTGAAGTTGATGTATCGCAAATCTAACTTGGACAAGTTTGCTCCAGTAAAATTCATTCCCTGAAATGCAAACACATGTACATTGTACATTCAGTTGTATAGTATTTTGCTCCTCTTTTAACATTTTGCTGTCATACCATAGCAAAAGCTTACTTATTCATTTTTACCCAGTGTTTCCCCAGTCTTGACCAGTGCCTTGGGCTTGAAGCCTCTTGCCCGAGGAAACTCCAGTGAAACACCAACAATCTTGAGATAGGACCAAAACTCAGACATCGATATTACAAATCCTATGCCTACCTTACTCATTAACTCTCTACCACACAATCCCGACTTTTAACGACATTGAAAAAGAAGCCTTTTGAAAACATTGTAGGAAAAGGAGAAAATGCTGGTAACCAGCATTTTCTCCTTTTGCCACAATGTTTTCTATCTTTCCTGAAACAAATTTCAATTTTTCAGTCACATTTATTTTGTTGTCTGCAAGTGCCTTCAATTTGGACCAGTCTGAAAATTTGTGGTTTGGTAAAGAGTTAAGCTACAAAGGACCCTAAACTCATTTGATATAACCAGCCGCACTGGTACTCAGATCACTCCTTTATTTGCTTATACTTCATAGCTTTTGAAAATTTTGTGGAAAGAGGAGCACTGCTTGTGGTGAGCAATTGTTTCTTTTCCAAGAATGTTTTTCGTATCTTTTTTCTTATCTTCAAACTACTTCTCCTTCGTGACATTTTCCACAAATACTTCTCCTTTGTGAGATTTTGAAATCTTACACATGTTGTCAACCAAGAGGCAATACAACAATGGAGAAAGAAAACTAGCAATATAGAAAATGGAACAATTGTATTTTTATGGACATTTCTCTACATGTTGCTGCATCTCGTCATATGTACGTATGATATGTTTTGAAATTACATCTGGTGGAATAAACTCTAGAAGAAGCTTTATATGACAAAAGTATACGAGATTACGGATGACAACCATGAATTGACTATGTGAGGTGCCTAAAAGTCTCTGTGCACATGCATTATCACAAAAAATTAATTCATCAAAAATACAATAAGCATACACATGTACATGTACCTGAAAATTACAAGAAAATGCATTTTTTTTTTTTTGGGATTTGTAGTCTGTGCAAAGCCTTGTAGAATCTTTTTTTGTTATCTAAAAGTGAAGCAGCAGTTCTTGTCACTTGTAGAAGCAGTCAGAACCTTCTATACTCCATTTTTACCCATATTTTTGTCTAAAGCCAATGCTCTTTACCCTTTTCCAAACAATCCTTTGTTTTCACAGCCCTGAAAAAGAAGCATTTTGAAAACATGGTGGGAAAAGGAGAAAATGCTGGTAACCAGCATTTGTTCCTTTTCCCACCATGTTTTCTATCCTCCCAGAACAAATTTAAAATTTTGAGTCACGTTAATTTTGTCTTCTTCAAATACATTCAATTTGAACTAGCATTAAATCTTGCCGTTTGGTAAAGAGTTAACCCTTTAGCCCATAAGGCATTTTTTATGGTATCTCTAATTGACCCTAAATAACAGCAAGGATGAAGCCATTTTTTGTGTAAAGGACACCTTTTGATAGCATAGAAAACATTGTGACAAAAGGTGAAATTGCTCATAACGAGCAATTTCACCATTTGCCACAATGTTTTCCAAAGGCTCCTACAAGCAATGTGTAGAAACGAGTATCTATGGAGTAAAGGGTTAATCAATCAGAATCACTGTAAAACATGTTTGAATCTTTATCATTTGGCCTAATATGTAGAACTATAAGGTACCTGACATCTAAGTTCTTTATCTGTTGTAGTAGCCAGCAGTTTCATCACAAATTCTCTTCTAGTTATTGGAGTCTGGTCAGTTGCTGGCTGCTCTATCTTAAATAGATTGTTAGATTACTTTATTTTTTTGTCTTGTAGATTTAGTACAGTGTAATAATGTATAAAGCAACTTAACCCTTTCCCAACCGACAGATTTTTGGACTAGACCAAATTGAAAGCATTTGCAGACAACAATTCAACTCTTGCTGAAAAGATTATTTCTGTCTATGATAGAGTAGAAAACATTGTGGGAAATGGAGAAAATGCTGGTTACCAGCATTTTCTCCTTTTCCCACAATGTTTTCAAAAGGCTACGATTGCAGACCCGTAAAAACCAGGGATTGTTTGGGAAAGGGTTAAGCTTAGAGGTATTCTTGAAATTATCAAATTTACATAACTATAAAAAAAAACAAAACATAACGTCAGGTAAACCTAAAGGGTATTTTCATTCTGACAGTAAACCAGTCAATACTTTGTGAAAAGGGGGCTTAATGCATCTGCAAAAAGTAATGACCCATGTCAGCCTGTGCAGTCCATGCAGGCTGAAATGAGATGATTTGGTTTGGTTTCAATTTGAATTTAACTCTTTACCACACATGAAAATTTTAGACTGGTCCAAACTCGAAACATCTGCAGACGACAAAATAAAGGTGACTGAAAAACTGAAATTTGGTTTGGGAAGGGCAGAAAACACTGTGGGAAAAGGAGAAAATGCTGGTTACCAGCATTTTCTCCTTTTCCCACAGTGTTTTCAAAATGCTTCTGTCTCAGGGGCGTCAAAAGTAGGGATTGTGTGGTAATGGGATAAGTCATATCATGGCAGTCAAAAATTAACTGAAACTTTTTGCAATGTATAACTTTTACACAAGTCAAAGAACCATTCTACCTGATGACCCAGTTCATTGTTACAGTCAGTGGATTTTAAAGATCCATAATTATGTGCAAACTTGCTTGGTACAATGAATCTTTTGCTAGTGCATGGCTAGTTCATCTCAAAAAAAAAAGAATCTGAAAGTGTCGATCCCTGATCCGAATGCACATCATAAGGAGTCTGATCTTGAGTCTTACTGTAAACAGAGATGTTTAACTCTGCCTAACGACAAAGTTTTGGATTGGTCTAAATTAAAAGCATTTACAGATGACAAAATGTGAGTTGAAAACTAAAATTTCTGTTTGAGAGTGTAGAATACATTGTGGAAAAGGAGAAAATGATGGTAACCGGCATTTTCTCCTTTTCCCATATTTGCAAAAGCCCTCTTTCTTAGGGTTGTTAAAAGTCGTCATAGTGTGGTTAAGGATTAAATATTCTAGGGGCAATAACTTGTCATATAGAGGCCAGTATCTCACATTACCAATTTTATTTAAACGAAGTTAACTCTTTACCAAACAATAAATTTTGGACTGGACCAAATTCAGAGCATCTGTAGACAACATTTATAATTAACCCATTACCACACAATACCTACTTTTGACGCCCCTAAGAAAGAAGCCTTTTGAAAACACTGTAGGAAAAGGAGAATATGCTGGTAACCAGCATTTTCTCCTTTTCCCACAGTGTTTTCCACCCTTCCCAGAACAAATTTCAATTTTTAAGTCACCTTTATTTTGTCATCTGCAAATGCTTTCAATTTGGACCAGTCTAAAATTTTGTCGTGTGGTAAAGAGTTAAATCTTTTAATATGATGATTTCTGACTTTGATAGGGTAGAAAATGTCGAGGGAAAAGGAGAAAATGCTAGTTACCAGTATATTATTTAGTGGTAAAAGATTGAACTCGTCTTGGAAATAGGAAATAACAAGGGAAAAGGAAAGTGCTAGACATCACTTTTTTCTCCTTTTCCCATGGTTTTCTGAAAGTTTCTTCCCGAGAGTGATAAAAAAGAGGGATTGTTGGCTAGTCCAAATTAAAAGCACTTGCAGACGACAAATTAAACGTGACTCAAACTCTTAAATTTATCTATGGAAAGGGAGAAAGCATTATGAAGGAGAACCAGCATTTTCTTTTTTCCTACAGTGCTTTCGAAAGATTTTTTTCCCCCTCAAGGTTGGGAAAAATCAGTAATACATGGCTTATGGTAAAGGATTAAATTTGGGGTTTACCTCTATCTTGTCCTCTAAGGTTTCTATAAGTGACTGGATACCAAAAAACTTTGCCTCCTCCAAAACACCTTGAAATGATGAAAAATAAAAAAGGGGAAAATCCTAATTAAAAGAAAACATATGATTCAAAGAAAATCTGAGTGTCTCAAGGGTTTATCAAACCTGATTGCTAATCCAACAATTTAACCCTTTCCCAAACAATCCCTGGTTTCCACAACCCTGAAAAAGAAGACTTTTTAAACCATCATTGGAAAAGGAGAAAATGCTGGTAACCATTATTTTCTCCTTTTCCCATAATGTTTTCTACTCTTCTGAAGTCAAGTTTCAATTTTTGAGTCATGTTTATTTTGTTGTCTTCAAATGTTTTCAATTTGGACAAGTCTAAAATGTTATTGTTTGGTAAAGAGTAAAAATTAGTATGCAAATGGAATTAAAGTTTAACCGAGTACCACACAATCCCTACTTTTGACGCCCCTGAGAAAGAAGCCTTTAGAAAACATTGTGGGAAAAGGAGAAAATGCTGGTTACCAGCATTTTCTCCTTTTCCCACAATGTTTTCTACACTTCACAGAACTAATTTCAAATTTTCAGTCACTTTTACTTTGTCATCTGCAAATGCTTTGGATTTGGACCAGTCTAAAATATTGTGGTTTGGTAATGAGTTAAAAGGTGGGACTCACTAAATAAACCAGTACCCCTACAATAATCTACAGTCATGAAATCATATACAATTCAAATTTGTTACCTTATGAATAATCAACCCTTTGACTGCTAAACACAACTTTGAACTACTTTTTTGTGTGTGTGTTTGAGAAAGAGAGTAAACTTTTCTAAATAGTGCAATACATGTATTAAGTGGGTTTAAGGCAAACATATCTTGTTAATTTACCTCCCTAAGAAGTAATAATCAGAGTCTTTTGTCAAATTAAAATGTCAACTGAAGAATTATTACCTAAAGGATTCAAGAATTTGTCCATAATCAGCTGACCATGCCTCAAATAGTTAAGAATAGGTTCAAAGTACACTGGACTTCTGTCAATCAAATAAGCACCAGTGTCATCAACAGAACTGCACCAAGTCTGATCTGAAATGATAAAATTCTTTACCTCTTTATCAAAGGACTAAATTTTACACTCCTCAAATTCAAAAGCAATTGCAGAAGACTGATCATCAACTCTTTACCAAACAACAAAATTTTAGACTGGTTCAAATCAAAAGCTCTTGCATATGACAAAATTAATGCAACTCAAAAATTGAAATTTATTTCCAGCAGGGTAAAAAATTTGTTGGAACAGGAGAAAATGCTGGTTACCACCATTTCCCCCTTTTCCAATAATTTTTTTACTCTATCAAAGACAACATCCACAATTTTAGCGACATTTAATTTGGGGTCTGCATAATTATGCTTTGGGTTTCAATGGGTTCAATTATATGTCATGTGGTAAAATGTGTTAACTGTTAACTCCAAGCCAGTACCTAACCTCTGGGGCCAAGGCAGATCCCTAAAAGTCAATTGATTAAATCCTATCCAAGCAATCCTGTCTTTTACCTGAAGGAAACAGCTTTTAAAAACCTGTTTGTAAAAGAAAACAACCCTGATGTGCAGCTCTTTCTTCTTTTCCCTAGATGTACCTTTTCCTCTCCAAGGAACAAACCTTATCTTTTAACCCATTGCCACACAATCCCTACTTTTCACAACCCTGAGAAAGATACCCTTATGATACACTATGAAATGCAAACAGCAATGAATAAGTTTCCAAGCGCCCTGCCACCCGACAGGACTACTAAACAAGAGGACCATGATGGTCCTATATCGCTCACCTGAGTACCAAGCAGCAAAGGTCTACAATAAAGATAAATACCAAATATCAAGGTTCAAGGCTAAATGATAATGAAACAAGAGCAGCGATCTGTCGCAATTTGACTTGAGACTTTGAAGTTCCATTCCAGACAAGCAAGAAATACTGTAAGAATGAAGATCAAATGAATTACATAAAGTTCGCACTAGGTAGAGTTATTGTTCTTGCACATTGTACTCTGTAATACTGCAACAAACATGCATACCAAGTTTGAAGTCATTCTGACTTGAGATGACAAAGTTATATTCCAGACAGGCACTAAATGCTGTAAAAATGACATTAAAAGGGACATAACTTGACAGCACCAATTAGAGTTACAATTCTTGTGCACTGCACTTCCAAATATTGCACCAAATAATCATACCCAATTTCAAGTCATTCCTACTTAAGATGACAAAGTTTTGCTCCGGACAAGCAAGAAATGCTATGAAAATGAAGTTCAAAGGGGAAATAACTCAAAATTAAAGCTAGTAAGAGTTATGGTTCTTGTGCACTGCACTCCATAAATATACAACAACCATGGATATCAAATTTGAAGATGTTCAGGCTATAGATGACAAAGTTATATTCCAGACGAGCAGAAAATGCTGTAAAAATGACAATCAAAGGGAAATAACTTACAGACAGTATAAGGTAGAGTTATGGATCTTTCACATTTCACTCTGCATTATTGCAACAAACACAAATGTCAAGTTTCAAGTCAATCAGACTAGAGATGACAAAGTTATGCTCTGGATTAAGAACTATTATAAAGAACTTTCTAATTCAAGGGCAAATAACTCCAGTTGTTTGTGTCCGATTACACCCATAATTAAACTCATCCAAGATCTTATGGTTATATATATTTTGGCCAAGTTTACAGCTGATTGGTTAAAAATTGTAGATGCTAGAGAGTAAACAAAGTGCAGTATAGCAATTTTTCTAATTCAAAGGCAAATAACTCCAGTCGTTCTGGTCGGATTAGACCCATGATCGAACTCATCCGAGATCTTATGGTCATACAGTCAAATCTCGGTAGCTCGAACACCCAGCGGACCAGCCGATTTGTTCGAGTTATCGGAAGTTCGACCGAGCCGAAGATCATTTACAGATCGCCGGATTTGATTAAAATATATATTATGCCCGCAGTAGGTTATGGCCGACATTATCAACGCCCAATAGCATTTTAAATGATCGCACGGAAAATTTTGATATTTTTACCATTTACAAACAAAACAGTTGTTCAGGAAAATAACTTTTTATTTACTTAACCTAGCATCTAAATATCATCTGATTGAAACCTCCTCTTTGTTTATAAATATTTACATGTACATTTATTCTATTTATAGAACACAAGTTTAATATACGGCTTCAGTTTGCAAAGACAAAAATACCGTCAAACACCACAGTTTGATGCGAAAGGCGTGAAAAAATGATTAAAGGCAGAGCAAACATCCATCAAGAAAAAAAAATTACAATCATTATTTATCAGCATTAATTAATGAAAGGTACTTATTTTTCATGGAACGCGTTAATATTACGCACCGTTTCATTTAGTGGGCAGTAAGGTGTCATAAACAGATAAACAATACATGTGTAAAATTCACCAACAATTGTCAACTAATTTATCGGCCAACCTTTTGTTCGACCTTTCCCAGGTAAAAAGTATAGTGATTTTACGTTTGGGACCATGAAATGTGTTCGAGAGTTTGAGTTTCACGGTGTGCGAGTTTTCCGAAGTAGAACTCGCTGAAATAAGAGCATTTTTTGTCGGGACCGACATTCTTGTTCGAATTTTCGGTAGTGTTCGAATATTCCCGTGTTCGAGCTACTGGGGTTTGACTGTATATATTTTGACCAAGTTTGGTGCTGATTGGTTGATATTTGTAGATGCTAGAGTGTAAACAAAGTGAAATACAGCAATTTTTCTAATTCAAGGGCAAATAACTCCAGATGTTCTGATCCGATTAGATCCAAAATCGAACTCATCTGAGATCTTATGGTCATATATACTTTGACCAAGTTTGGTGCTGATTGGTTGATATTTGTAGATGCTAGAGTGTAAACAAAGTGAAATACAGCAATCTTTCTAATTCAAGGGCAAATAACTCCAGATGTTCTAGTCCGATTAGACCCAAAATCGAACTCATCCGAGATCTTATGGTCATATATACTTTGACCAAGTTTGGTGCTGATTGGTTGATATTTGTAGATGCTAGAGTGTAAACAAAGTGAAATACAGCAATTTTTCTAATTCAAGGGCAAATAACTCCAGATGTTCTGGTCCGATAAGACCCAAAATCGAACTCATCCGAGATCTTATGGTCATATATACTTTGACCAAGTTTGGTGCTGATTGGTTGATATTTGTAGATGCTAGAGTGTAAACAAAGTGAAATACAGCAATTTTTCTAATTCAAGGGCAAATAACTCCAGATGTTCTGGTCCGATAAGACCCAAAATCGAACTCATCCGAGATCTTATGGTCATATATACTTCAACTAAGTTTGGTCCTGATTGGTTGATATTTGTAGATGCTAGAGTGTAAACAAGAAAATGTGAACGGACGGACGACGGACGGACGACGGACGCCGACGGACGGTGAGTGATCACAATAGCTCACTCTGAGCACTTCGTGCTCAGGTGAGCTAAAAAGATATCATTAGTGCAATATCAGAGCTCCAGATAAGAGGGAGTGATGGTATTCTACATTATGTTATTTCTATTTGAAACTCTATTTTGTGGGTACTCATTAGAATCATCTCCATGAAACGATTCTGATGAGTACACACAACATTAGGGTTTAGTGTAAAATAAATATTTTTAACTTTGAAATCAAATTCACCCCCTTTATCTGGAGCCCTGTTTCTTCCAATATGAAAGAGTGTAAAAATCTTTAATCTAGAAAAGAACTAAATACCTTTATCTGCAGTGAACATTCTGGCCAACATGCTGTCTGGATACTGCTGTGTCAAAGTGCTCCTATATAGGTAGGAAAAAAAAAAGTTCATTAACCCTTTACCACATGATCCTAATATTTAACAACCCTGAGATAGAAGTCTTTTGAAAACATTGTGGGCAAAGAAGAAAATGCTGGTAACCGGAATTTTCTCCTTTTCTCACAATGTTTTCTACCCTGATGGAAACAAATTTCAAATTATGAGTTAAGTTAATTTTCGGCCACAAATGCTTTCAATTTGGACCAGTCCAAAATTTTGTTGTTTGATAAACAGCTAATCTACAACTTTATGAAAAATGCAATCCTTTCATAGCCATGGCTAGCACTACTGTTTCAGCAAGAAAACTAAAATCTATCAAACCCAAGTAAAATGAGAGAAAGAAATATAAACCTTACATAGCTTGGACAAAATTTTGTACATATTTTCAGTTTTGTGAGTACTCTTAACCCTTTCCAAAACAAGCCCTGGTTTTTACGTGTCTGCAGTAAAAGTCTTTTATCAAAGGACTGAAGGTCCTGAAAGTCGCACTAATGGTGAAACCTTGATATTTTTGGACTAATAGATGGTCATCACCCTTTTACATGACAATCTTGCTTTTACGTAATTCAAACAGCTTTGGAAAACAGAGCTGAAAGAAAGAAAAACTCATTTTTTTTTTACTCAAGGTTTTCTTCCAATTAGACTCAAATTTAATGGTTTACCGTAAGTCAAATTTGATTAGTTTTCAGCAATTCTTCGATTTTGACTAGTCTGCAATTTAGTTGAGCAAATGCACTTACTTGTAATAGGCAGCTTTCCACCAAGTTAGATCTTTTCATTTTTCTTTTTCTTTAATATATCCATGTTGGCATATAGCCTGACATAATATACCCAAAACAATATTAAATGTATGTCATTGGTCACCTCTATTACTTGGAACTTACTGAAACAGTGCCACTGCATACCGATGCTAGCACTTGACAATTTTTGAAAAGGGACACATAAGGGACATCTCTGTGAAAGCATTTCAAAATCTGACCAACCATTTCAGTGAAGAAGAATTTTCAAGAATTTCTTCATGTCCGAATAGTGCAAGTGGACCCCATTTACCAGAGCCATGTTTCTTGATGGATTAGAATTTCGCAAACATTTTTGAAAATGGTCACCCAAGGAACATTGCTGTGAAATTATTTTAGAATCTGATCATGGGTTTCAGAGAAGGTGAATTTTCAAGAAATTCTTCATTTCCATATAGTGCAAGTAGCCCCAGTTCACCTGAGCCATGTTTCTTGGCAAATCAAAATTTCTCGAACAAGTTTTTAAAAGGGTCACCCAAGGAACATCTCCGTGAATTTTTTTCAATATCTGATCAGCCGTTTCAGAGAAGTAAGAATTTTCAAGAATTTCTGCATGTCCATATAAGTACAAGTAGCCCCCATTCACGAGAGCCATGTTTCTTGACGGACTGAAATTTCGCAAACAATTTTTGAAAAGGGTCACCCATAGAACATTCCTGAGAAATTATTTCAAAATCTGACGAGCGGTTTCTGAGAAGAAGAATTTTTTCATTCCTGTATAGTGCAAATAGCCCCCATTCACCAGAGTCGTGTTTCTTGACTGATCAAAATTTCACGAAAAAGTTTTGGAAAGGGTCACTTAAGGTAGTGGTTCCGTAATAGGCATAGTGCAGCATGGCATAAAATTTCTGGACAGTTGATAAAGACATATTTTGTACAGATATGATACTACTGCACATTTTTAACTGAACAGAAATTCCTTCGGGGTCCGTCTTGAAATTATTTGTTGATAACTTTGTTAGTTTCCAGAAAAGGGAGGTAATTATCATATCCATTTGTAATGAAATTATAGTAGTTATAGATTTATAAATGATAATTCTACGAAGGACAAAAAAGAAAAAGTGGCTCGGTGAAAGTAGTACAATAGTGCTCATTTTTAATCTTAGCAAATTTTCTAGGGTAATATTATAGTGGACATAGCTGTTTTCTATTACTGGTCCACTACGTTAAGGAACATATCTGTGAAATTATTTTAAAATCTGGCCAGCTGTTTCAGAGAAGAAGATTTTTAAAGAATTTCTTAGAAAACTGTTTGGTTGCGATGGCAACCAAAACTTTTGACGTAATCAAATTCTGTGAACAATTTTAAAAGAGGACCTCCCAAGGAACATTCCAGCCAAGTTTGGTCCATATTGGCCCAGCGGTTTTGGAGTTGATGTTTAAAGAATTGTTGATGACGCATGACGGATGACAGACACCAGGTGATCCTAAAAGCTTCCCTTGAGCATGTTGTGCTCAGGTTAGCTGAAAAAACAGTCCTAAGGTTTTTCATCTCAACCAAACTGACTCTCAAATTGTAAAAAATATTTGCAAAGTAATTAATAACTATGCAATCTACAACAGGTTAAAGACCATTGTGAATGATTAGTTTAACTCATTACCAGACCAACCCAATTTTAGGCTTGTCCAAATTGAAAGCATTTGCAGACGACAAAATTAAAGTGACAGAAAATTTGAAATTTGTTTTTTGAAGGTTAGAAAAAATTGTGGGAAAAGGAGAAAATGCATTTTTTTCCTTTTCCCACAATGTGTTCTAAAGGCTTCTTTCTCAGGGTAGTCGAAAGTAGGGATTGTGTGGAAATGGGTTAAATACCACATCAAATTTGTTACACTCTTTTTGAGTGTTGAAATTGTATCTTTGCTATCCAAACAATGTAATTAACGTATCACATTTCTCTGTTATATCATTTCTTTAAATGTGCTGATGCTTATGTTTTTTTTTCATATATAAAACATATTTTTATAATGATGGATAAATATTTTTAAAGTATCCAATATGCTTTTTTTTTTCATAAACAGTAACTTTATTATCCTTAAAAAAAAAAAAAAAAATAGAAAGAAAAACGTGATTTTATCACTAAGCATTTGATTGACTTCGCTATGTTTATTGTTAAATAAGTTTCATCATTGGTTTTAATCATGTAAGGCAAATTCAAAATAAAGCAAGTTATAAATCGTCATGATGACGAATAGGTAATTTCTATTAATTTTTACACAAATTGAAGTTAGAAATACTATAAAAATCATGTGTTCATTTTGACTACAGATTGGGTACGTTTTGACTCCACTTGGGTAGGTTTTGACTTCATTTGGGTAAATTTTGACTCCATTCGGGTACGTTTTGACTCCACTCAGGTACGTTTTGACTTGGGTACGTTTTGGTTTGAGTACGTTTTGACTGTAAACCCCTCAACTGTCAATGTACGGTCGTAATTGCTGTATTTTACCTTGCATTTCATATTTCATGTTGTATCTACTGTATACGGAGGGGATGAAATATCCTTGTCGCCACTCTTTTGGGGTCCGAACAAAAGCAGTAATCAACATTTTAACTTTAAATAGTGGCGTTAATCGTAATGTGCGTTTGTTTTCTATCCCGTCCGCCATTTGCATTTTCTTAATCAAAGTACAGTTTTGTACTTCAAACTTAAGCTGATCAAAGACCTAAAATACTAGAATTGATAGCAAAAGTTCATGTCTAATTTCCATAAAATCATGTATGTAAGCGTTTCGTATGCAGTTTTATTTGTTACAAAAGTTTTTTGATGGAATAGTTTTTGAGTGCTCTGGGGTGTTTTTCGAGTGGTTTGGGATGTTTCATCCGAGACGTATCCTACGTTACAAACTAGGTCAAAGCTGCGGAACGAAACACATTTTCAAATTTAGAGCGAGTTTTACGATATTTAACCCTGAATTCATGGTTTGCATGGTTTTAAAGAGTTGATTTCAAATGACATCACTCGAGTTCGAAATTCCATCCTTATGAGCGAAGCTCTACCGTTTCGATAATACATGAATATTTACAGTAAGGTGGCTCTCGATAAGCCATATTAATCCGCGATCCCTTTTAAACTCACATTAAGCACTGATGGGGGATATCTTAGCTGAATTTTGTTTTATTTACCCATCTAAACAAAGATAGATGTTAAATTTTCACATGATATACAAAATAACCGCATTTTTTTTTATTTAAAATTTGAGTCACGTTCTCCTTTTTCTAGCGTAGGTATATGAGTTATATCAGTTACCGGGTCCAGTCCCATCATAAAGAACAAATTCCAGACATACCAAAGAAAAAGTAGTTCCACAGCGATCGGGTTAAAAGCAGAGTAACTGCACCTCGTTTATGAAGTATATACGACGTTTTTGATCCAATTTTTTGCATGATTCTTCAACCCACTATAGACACCCCCCAACCCACCCTGAGCTCCTCGGGCTCATCGCAAAAAGTCGAACGTTTTGACAAACGTGCGACTTAAAAAGCAGTGTGGGAAAAGGAGAAATTGCTCGTAACGAGCAATTTCTCCTTTTCCCACAGTGTTTTCTACCCTTTTTGAGGACTTTCTGCCCTTTTGTCAAAATCTAAAATTGTCGTCGGCAAACTCTTTCAGTTTGGAAGAGTCCAAAATTTGTCGTTTGGGAAAAGGTTAAATACATTTTTCAACAGTAATTCAGAACATCTATTTATCAATTCCTGGAATTTCCATTCCAGTAATATGCACTGCACTCTTTCCTCACCATTGCCTAGCCTGCTTTCCAACAATGGCATTCACAAAGTTGAAACAATATTCTGTTGCAAGAAAGGACTGAAGGTTTTTTACAATGACTTGCCTGGTTGTCGAAAACAGTTTTCCACCTACATTCAGGGTGACCCATTCTCCATCACAGCATCGACTCAAATCAGGGGCGGGGTGTAAATGTGGATTGGAGACAGATAGTGGTGTGCTTTTAGCTGAGACTGGGAGATCTGAAATTAACGTAAAGGTTAACCCATTACCACACAATCCCTACTTTTGACGACCCTGAGAGAGAAGCCTTTAGAAAACATTGTGGGAAAAGGAGAAATGCTGGTAACCAGCATTTTCTCCTTTTCCCACAATCTTTTCTACCCTTCACAAGACAAATTTCAAATTTTCAGTCACCTGTACTTTGTAGTCTGCAAATGCTTTCAATTTGAACAAGCCTGAAATATTGTTGTTTGGTAAAAGAGTTAACTCTTTACCAAATAACAAAATTTTTGACTGGTCCAAATTGAAAGCATTTGCAGACGACAAAATAAAAGTGACTGAAAAATTAAAATATGTTTTGGGAAGGGGAGAAAACATGGTAGGAAAAGGAGAAAATGCTGCTTACGAGCATTTTCTCCTTTTCCCTCAATGCTTTTAGAAGGCTTCTTTTTCAGGGTCATTAAAAGTCGTAACTGTGTGGTAAAGAGTTGAGTAATTTACAGTGAAAGCCTGAGTTTTCACAACATGAGAAAAACAGCTTTTGAAAACATGATGGTAAGCAACATTTTTCTTTTTCTCCACAATGTTTTCTACTCTTTTAAAGACGAATCCCATTGTTTTATTGGTTGTCTGCCATGGCTTTTTGTATGACTTAGCATTTTCTTCATTTCCCACAGTGTTTTCTATTCTTTAAAAGACTTTGTCAGTGTTTTATTTGTTTAATCCTTTCCCAAACAATTCCTGATTTTTTTTTACCCTGAGGTAGAAGCCCTTTGAGCACATCGTAGGAAAAGAAGAAAATGCTGGCAACCAGCATCTTCTCTTTCTCCCACAATGTTTTCTACCCTGCAAGAAACAAATTTCAATTTTTCGATTATGTTTGTCATCTGCAAGTGCTTTCAATTTGTCATTTGGTAAAGAGTTAAGGTAAGACCTGTGTAATGCACTTCCGGCGAAAATTCTAATTGGTTGATAAATAAGGATGAATACGGATTCATGCAGAAATAATATTTTTGCACATTTCTAACGGATCAAAAATTCCGTTTATGTCTATCTTGAAATTATTTTTTGATACTTTTGTTAGTTTTCTAAAAAGGGAGGTAATTATTATCTCTTTTGAATTGAGAATATAGTGGTTTTAGATCTATAAATGATAATTCAAAGAAGGAAAAAATAAATTGGTGAAAGTAGTTCAATGATACTCATTTTCAATTATAGCTAATTTTGCAGGATGATATTTTAGTGGAAATAGCTGTTTTACATTACACAGGTCTTACCTTAAACACTGTATGACTTTGACATAGAGGTTTCTTACCTTTAAAAGGTTCCCCTCCTGAGATATACAGAACATCATCATCCCTTTAAAAAAAAGCATAAAAATTCATGTTAACGATGAAATTATAATTTGCAGCAGATTGCAATAAACATTAATGTAAATACCTTTTTACAGCAGCAAGAAGACAACAAATTGTTTATTACATGGTAGCTAGCAGTATCTAATATTTGAGAATCTGGCTCATCCTAAACTTTTAAAACAGATGTTCAGCCCTTGTAGTGCTTTTTTTCATGTGTTAACGGATATGTAAATTATCAACATCCCCATTCCCCTTTTCATTTTTTACCCATAAGTTAGATTCTAGTATCACCTTTCTCCCATAACAGTAGATAATTGATCATGTTAAAGAACAGAGTATGTAATATTTCAATGAGACAGAAAACTTTCTGGGGCAAAGGAGCTGTTTCTAGTCAAGAGCAGTTATAGTTCTTCTCACCAGATTTTCAAAAATGTTTAATAAAAAGCTACGATAATAATTTTTCAATGGGTAAGTGCAAGACTATTGTAAGTGCATATACATTATATATGCACTTACAATAGTCTTGCACAAATCCCTTGATATGTATCTTACCTAATCATACATTGTGTATCTTTCACCAGATTACTTCAAAACAACATTGTTATAAATGCCCCTTTTTCCTAAACTATACCCATGCCATGCAATGAAAACATTTTTGTTCTTATCAAGTGTCTCTCCTTTGCCTCAATTGTACTGTAGCTGTATTTTTTTCTCTAAAAATAGCCCTTTCAGACCTTGACTGGATTTTCTCGGTACTTTTGTACTCTTGGTTCATGTTTTGCAATATTGAAAGATATATAATAAACATAAGTTGTTCCAAATATTTTTTTGTGCACTGCAGTAAGTTGACTCATTACCAAATGACAAAATTTTATGTTTGTCGAAATCGAAAACATTTGCAGACAACAAAATAAAAGTGACTGAAAATTTGAAATTTGTTTTGTGAGAGTAGAAAACAATGTGGGAAAAGGAGAAAATGCTGGTTACCAGCATTTTCTCCATTTCCCACAATGTTTTCAAATGGTTTCTTTCTCAGGGTCGTTGAACGTAGGGATTTGTGGTAATGGGTTAATCAAGCAATTTACCTAAGTAAGGCAACTTCATCAATCAGCCCTCCCTGAGGTGTGTAGATTTTCCTGCCCACAAAACCTAGCTTTTTGCTCGATTCTGACAAAACATCTTCCAGACTAGAACTATGTGTAACAGCCAGCACCTGTTAAAAGATGTAAGTTAAAAGATACAAGTTCACAAGTTGTACAAGTTCATTTGAAAAACAAGAGACAAAATCTCTATCTTGTACAGGTGCATAATAATAGTAACTGTTGCTGGTGATGGTCAATACATAACAATAAACAACATAATGAGTTAGATCTGTGTTTCAGACCAAACACATAGGTACATTCTTACACTGACCTGTGAAAACACTTGGTTTCTCTCTCTGCTACTACATTCTACACTCATGACACACATGTGTGCCCTGCACCTTTTCTCTCTCTCTTGCCTAGCTTTTGTGGCTAATGAAGGGAAGCAAATATTCAGAGATTGTTTTTAGTGTTATTGTACCATTTACTTCCTTTCATGTATAATGTATAAGGATGCCTATAATTCAGGCTCTGTATTCTTTAGCCTTTTACCACACAATACTGAGTTTTACTCATCCTGTGAAAGAAAGCTTTAGAAAACATTGTGACTGGTAACCAGCATTTTCTCCTTCTCCCACAACCTACTCTTTTTCAGCCAAATCTTTCAATTCACGCCCCAGTAGTTTCGTTTAAGTATATCTATTTTACATTGATTGAGAAACAAGTTCTTACAACTTATACTAATCTCTCTAGATTCTGCTTCCTGGGAACTTGACCAGTACTTGCCCCGAATGTGTGGGCCAATGAAAAATCCTAAAGTTAGCACCCACTAACGGGTATCAAAATCAGGACCTTACAGTTATGAGGCTGACGCTCTACCTCACAACCACGAAGTGCATAAGCCTGATTTAAATTGTTGTCTGGAAATGCTTTTGATATGGACAAGTTTAAAATGTTTGATCTGTGGTAAAGAGTTAAAGGACACTTCGGATATATCTATCAAGAATAGATTTGCAAAATAATAGTTCTGGGACAACTGCCCCCCTGTAAGTTAGGGTCAAGGCAGTTCCACTAAACACAGAACCTTACCGAACCTTATGGTAAGGTAAGGTTCGATAAGGTTCTGTGTTTAGGGGGACCTGGGTCAAGGCCTTCTTTAGCTCAATACTTTCTGAAACTAATTTTCTGGTGCCCTGAATTTCAGGGTAGCATCAACAATTTTCTTTTTTATTGTTTCTCCTATATCTTCAGTCATGCTCTATATATTCTGAAATTTAAAAGTCATACTGGCAACAACTGAAATGGCTGTTTGCAATATGCTTTGTTTTTTGTTGACACGATCGATATCCGGCTTCTCTGCTATCCGAAGAACTCCTTACTTGGATTTTTTGGTCGCAGCGGAAAAAAGGAAACAAGACCAAAAAACAATACGAAAGATCGAATCATAGCTTACTTTTCCGTTTATTGTACTACCGTTACGGAAAACAACTATCCTCTTCATGGTGCCATAGTGAGTGCCAACTGTAACAAAATATCTCGGATAAACGACGAATCACCAGACATTCGAGGTTGGGCTATATTTAGATTTCTATTTATAGATTCACAACAAACGCGCCACGAATAAATGATGACGAAGATAGTTCGGAATTCGTCTACTCTTGCTCGCGTATGTGACTGAATGTGCTGGCTTTAACCTACTTTTTTGGCGCTAATAACAAGTGGATTAGCAAAAATTTGTGATTGGTAAAAAATGTAGACATGTATAAATAGTCTGCTCTCAACAGCTTGAAAAAATACTTTCTTCTTGCATTCAAACGTACGTTTTCATGTAAGCTTGCTGTACATAGTTCTGATGTGAATTTGATCCACTCCCTAGACATTTTGTTTCCCATTACCAGATTGGAAAAATGATTGTGATACAATTCCTTACCTGTTAACCCATTTCCACGCAATCTCAACTTTTTTTGAACCCTGAGAAAGAAGCCTTTGGAAAACATTGTGGGAAAAGGAGAAAATTTTCTCCTTTTCTCACAATTTATTCTACCCTTAACAAAACAAATTTCCTGTCACTATTATTTTGTCGTCTGCAAATGCTTTCGATGTGGAAAAGCCTAAAATATTGTCGTGTGGCAAGCCGTGAGTTGCTGTGAGAGAAAGTAATATTTCGTATGACTGAGGACATTTCATAAACCGATAAAATCTTAATGTGAATCATCAGCTACTTTTAAGAACTCAGCTAGATCTACAGATATATTTTATGCCGCATGGATTTTCAACTTCTAAGAGTCCAACAAGAATGTTCGCAAAAAATACATGACTGAAATACAAACCGCTTCTGGCTGGATTTGAACCCATAACAGACAAATATCCACTCTCTTGCACTCCGGAATCATTCGCATGTGAGACTAACGAACGACAACTCTGCTCGGAGATTGGCAAATATCCCATAATCTCCCGCTAGATGGCATTCTATAAATACTCATTTATCAAATTTGAGCATCCTGGGTACAGAGCCGAACCACTTTCCTACGCGACAACCTTTACTTTGAATTTCAAACTAAAATAAACGTTTACTCAATAAAACGCTACCTCGTGCAATTCACTCAGCTATGATCAGCAGTTTAGAGAAATCTGGAGCTAAAGCAGGTCTCATTTCTCCTCAAACGTATTGATTAAAGCTATTTTCTACATTGCTACTTTATAGAGCGTAATATTACAGTCAGCCCGCTCTTGGGGCTAATGATGTGTCATATAAGACATTCGAATCTTCGAAGAATATGACATGCGCAGACAACGACAAATATCCTCGTTTTTCGAGGATTAAGGTGTCACACCACTAATGAAAAAAGAGTAAAATTGGCCATCTTTGAAACTTCACAGATCGCTTAATGGCAAAACTTTTGCTCTCCGGTCTCTTGCTGTCTAAAGTACGTCTATAGTCTTTCAAAAATGCATTAAAAACAATATGTCAACAGACTGCGTTTTTCGCTAAATACCAAAAATAACGGGCGCCCTAGAATTTTCCCTCTTAAAATCACCTGTTCACATTCATGATCCTAATTTTTTGTTCCTCCAGTGACACAAAACAGTCCACTAAATATATAATAAATAGAGTTTATTTCATCAGCTTGTGGTTAATATGGGGAAATATTTGCCGAAGAGGGAAAGGTATGCGGAAAATAACGAGTACCGTAAGGCACGAGTTATTTTCGCGGACCTTTCCCTTTTGAGGCAAATATTTCCCCATATTAACCACAAGTTGATAAAATAAATTTATCTATTATATGTCATCTGATTATTTTGTCAACGAATGCCACCGTTAAAACTAGTGATCTCAAGTCAATAAACCAGATTTTCGGTAGGAGGAAATTATTCACGGTGACGGGGCAATAATTCTCCACAGCTTAAATTACATCATTTCTTTACCAATAAAATTTCTAAGCATAGGCACATAAAATATAATTTATAGAGGCTATTTGTTTTTTTTTCAGTGAAAGATCGAAATTTATTTCATCGAGTGAACATCATCGGTAATATTTTCACGAGTGATGGTGTTCACGAGACAAACTTCGATCTTTCACCGGAAAAAACAAATATTCTATTTATTGCATGCTTTTAACTTATCTAGGAGAATCTTTATCAAAATCTAACTAGTACACTTCTTTTCAGTTATTCCCCGTGGCGTACCCTCTCCTCGCATTACAATATTACGTCAAGCAAGAGAAACGTAAGGTAAATGACGTCATATTTCCATCTGGTTCTGAGTCATGCACAATTTACCTAGGTATCAAGAATATAAAAATAGGTAGTTTCACTGGTCGTGCACATGGCATGGAATATCGAAAAATATTTTCACTGCTATTTCTCGATGTCCTACCAGAAAACATTAAATAAATACATGTACTGATAGTCATCATTTTCTCGACTTTCAAGGACAGTTTCCATTATCTGACTTTCATTAGCTACTATTTGTCGTATGCAAACGCTTTAAAATTTGGACAAGTCTAAAATTTAGTTGGACGGAAAAAGGTTAAACTCACACGTAAGAATGTTTTTATTTTATTAAAATACATTTTTTGTAATTATTTTACAAAAAGCAACACATAAAAATGTTAGTAACTACAAACTACCTTTTAACTTTTTTTTTTAGCAAACGACAAACCTGATTTTAGACTTGTTCAAATTCAAAGCATTTGCAGACGACAGAATAAATGAGAGTCAAAAATTAAAACTTTATTTTAGAAGAGTAGAAAACATTGTGGAAAAAGGAGGAAATGCTGGTTACCAGCATTTTCTCCTTTTCCTACAATGTCTTCATCTGGGTCGTAAATGAATGAGTACGAGCTCTGCTGTCACGGAGGCACGTCACGATAAGTATGCATTATCTCCCGCTAGATGGCATTCTAGAAATACTCATCTATCTAATATGGGCATCCTGGGTACAGAACCGAACCACTTTTCTACGCGACAACCGTTATTTTGAATTTAAAATTAAAATACGGGTTTACTCAATAAAACGTTACCTCGTGCAACTCAATCAGCTATGATCAGCAGTTTAGAGAAATCTGGAGCTAAAGCAGGTCTCATTTCTCCTCAAACGTACTGATAAAAGCTATTGTCAACATTGCTACTTTATAGAGCGTAATATTACAGTTAGCCTGCTTTCGGGGCTAGTCATGTGTCATATAAGACAGTTGAATCTTCGAAGAATATGACATGCGCAGACAACGGATAAGTAGGCTATGACATTATTTGACAAAACACATGGTCAGGCTTCTCCAAAACCGCTTCTCGCGTGTTCAAGTGATAATCTCACTGAATTCTTGAAGGCTTCCTGGCTTTTGTTTCCTAGTGGGATTCTCAATGTCTGGCTACAAGTTGCGGCCTCCAGCAGGGTTTGTTCGGGGTTCAACTTGTTGATTTCAACAGCAATAGCTTCCTCTTCTAGCGGGGGATCTTCCAAACCAGTAATGAATTGGAATAACCAGCTTGCTTCCTTATCTGTCAAAAACACACCATTACATGTATTTGATTAAGTTTAACATTTTTCATTGATATTATTGCCAAAGTTCACTGAGTTATGATTTTTTTGTGCTTCAGGAGCTCTAGACCAGACTATATCTCCTGCTAGGTGGCATTCTACAAATATATCTGTCTAATTTGGGCATTCTGGGCACCGAACCGGACTACCTTTTGTACGCGACAACCATTAGGCCCTACTTTGAATATCCAACTAAAACAAAGGTTTACTCAATAAAACGCTGGCTCACCGAGCTATGACCAGCTAGCATGTAACCTATATACCGGCTATTTCATTGTCTCCCGCTAGATGGCATTCTATAAATACTCATCTATCTAATTTGGGCATCCTGGGTACAGAGCCGAACCACTTTCCTACGCTACAACCGTTACTTTGAATTTCAAACTAAAATAAATCTTTACTCAATAAAACGCTACTTCATGCAATTCACTCAGCTATCATCAGCAGTCTAGAGAAATCTGGAGCTAAAGCAGGTCTCATTTCTCCTGAAACGTACTGATAACAGTATTTTCTATATTACTACTTTATAGAGCGTAATATTACAGTCAGCCCGCTTTTGGGGCTAATGATGCGTCATACAAGACAGTCGAATCTTCGAAGAATATGACATGCGCAGACAACGCCGGCTATTTATTAAATCAGCCACTATAGGTTTGGGTAATAACTTCGATGTAAGCCCGACTTATCCAGGCCTAGCATATGAGATCGGTAATGCGTCAAAGCTGACAGGTAAAATCTTCGAAGAATATGACATGCGCAGACAACGCTAGACTGGGATTCTGTAGTGCCGAGTGTTTAAGCACATTCCACCAAAGCATACCTCCAAGCTACTGACTGTTTTCCCACATAACCATCGCAAAACAATGATCAAGGGTGATAGTAGAGTGAATCACGTCTAAAAGACTATCATCAATCCTCTGATTGGTCAGTGGCCAAGCTGGGGAATCGAGCCGTCAACCCCTGGTTTCAAGCCATATACGGATTGCTGTACATGACATACGACGCATTCGGACATTTGCGTAAAGCGTCATCAGCATGTGCACTATACGACTACGTTAGATTCTGTTTCACAGTAGACTTGTGCAATGCAGAAAAAATTATAAAAAACAGAAAGTGTCGATTCGGATTAGCCTACTCGGACTGCGCAGGCTAATCCGAGACGACACTTTACGCAAATATTCGAATGCCTCTTTTCGCGTGTTGCCAGGTCAAACATTGTTAAACTACTACTCGCTGTCTGCGCATGTCATATTCTTCGAAGATTCGACCTGTCTTATATGACGCATACTCTCCCCGATATTGGGGAGACTGTAGTAATACGCGCTATAAAGTTTGGCTTTTATCAATACGTTTGAGGAAAAATCAGGCTTGTTTTAGCTCCACATTTCTCTAAACTGCTGATCATAGCTGAGTGAATCGAACTAGGTAGCGTTTTATTGAGTAAACGTTTATTTTAGTTTAAAATTCAAAGTGACGGTTATCGCGTAGGAAAGTTGTTCGGTTCTGTACCCAGGATGCCAAAATTAGATAGATAAGTACATATATTTGTAGATAGCCATCTAGCGGGAGATAATGAATGACTACTTTGCTAACTGAGTTACAGCGCTTTCTTACTCCAAAGTTATCAATGACATAGTTACCTGAAAGATGTTTGATGTACTGTACCATATTCTCCCGAGCTTCTTCCTCAGCCTCTGTGTTACATTTGATACTTTCTATCAGTGGTATTAACTTTTTCTGGACATATTCTGACGTCACACTGTACTCGGAGGAATACATTAGCAGGGGAAGTAACTGTGGGTTGTATTTTGTTGCATTCAGGAAGTTCATGTGATTCAGCCCTTTTTTGAGACAGTCTAGAGATACCTTGCGTTTGTCTATCATGCTCCACTGAACTAGTTGTTGTACGAGCGTGTGGCGTGTCTTTAGCTATTAAAATAGTACATGTAATAATAATGATACTAATGATGACGACGATGATGGTGATGACAATGTCTTTGATTCATGATTCAGCGATCCTTCCAGGGATTATCCATCCATCCATCCATCCATCCATATAGCACAAGACAAGAAAAAACAAGAAAAGACAAGAAACTGAAGAAAAATGCAGTTCGCATAGGCTGCCACGGGTCGATACTTTGTGTAGTTTTATCAAGCACGTTTTCACCAAGCATGGCGCATATACTCTGTTTTTTTTTTTCTCCACAGAGCTTCGTTGTCTACACATAACGTATTCTTCGAATATTCGATCTATCTGATATGAAGCATCACTCCCCACTGGGGTTTGTAGTAATACGGGCTATAAAGTAGCAATGGAGAAAATGGCTTTTATCAACCAGTTTAGGTAGAAATCAGGCCTGTATTAGCTCCGGATTTCTCTACAATGCCGATCATAACTTGAATGATTCGCATCAGGTAGCGTTTTATTGAGTAAATGTTTATTTCGGTTTGAAATTCAAAGAAACAGTTACCGCACAGAAACGTAGTCCGGTTCTGTGCCCAGGTTGCCCAACTTAGATAGATGCGTATTTGTAGAACGCCATCTAGAGGGAAGTAATTAGGAGAGATTAGGAAAAAAGTAAGAACAATACCTACCGTCATTTCACATCCTATGGGCCAGCCAATATGATCAACAATGTCTTCCTTTGATACGATGTCAATTATTTCCTTGTCGGTCTGTGCCGCCAAAAGCTTTCAAATGAAAGAGAAACACATATAAGATGGTAGGAATACACAGTTTAATACCAGAAAATCTGTAAAAAAAATCACCTGATATTATATTTCATGTGTCTATTGTCAGAAATGTTATGGGTAAAGAAATGTCGTAATTTAAGCTGGGGGGATTATTTCCCCGTCACAGTGATATTTCCTCCTGCCGAAAATCTGGAACTACTTTTTTTGAAAATATCGGTTAATTCACTTGAGATCACTGGTTTTAAAAGTGGCATTCGTTGACAAAATAATCAGGGGAAATATAATATATAATTTATTTCATCAGCTTGTGGTTAAAATGGGGAATTATTAGCCTCAAAAGGGAAAGGTCCGCGAAAATAACTCGTGCCTTACGGCATTCGTTGTTTTCGCATAACTTACCCTTTTTCGGCAAATATTTCCCCATATTAACCACAAGCTGATGAAATAAACTCTATGTATCATATCAGTAGCTTTCTTTACGTTCCGCCGGATGACAACTTTTGAAAAATATCCAGGAAAAAGGGGCGACTCCTTGTGGCAATAATTGTGACTAATCACATCGCCCCTTTCTCCCTCGGTCATTATTTTTCATCAAAATACCTCGGAGAGCAGCAGGGAACGCTCCTTCAGATGAGTATATTTCTTGTCACTTTCTGAATTTGATTCATACATAGCTAGCCTGACAGAACAGTTTAACCATTAGGCTGATAGGTGTGACATACCGGCCTTCTGCGTACAATGTAAATCGAGATCAGACTGAAAAGAACGTGCAGTCTGATCTCTGATCTACATTGTCCGGTAAGGCGATGTTGTTCTCCAAAAAGTAAGTTTGGGATAGCATTTTTCGGGGTTTTTCTATCGGTTTGAAAGTTTCATTTAATTTGCTTTGCAGATTAAGGGTAAAAAACATACATTTTATCAGTACTCAAGTCCCAGATTCGAAACCAGAACCTCTCATGTGAGAAGCCTACGCATTTATACATTCACTATACCTTATCCTTTTGGTTGTCTGTGGATTGACTTGTAACTTGGTATAAATAACATGTATATTGGAGATGGAGTAGGCTTAACCCTCTATTGCAAAAACATTGCATTAAGAGGAACCTTACAATTTTCAGAAAGGTAAACCGGCATATTTCCGGCAATGAAATGTACCGATCTGGTGCATATCAATCCACCACACACAGCCGAGGGTTTCGAAAGCTTCCATCACTCGAAGTATGCCGAATGGTACACGTTATGTACAATGATTAGGTCGTTGTTTGCGCATGTCATATTCTTCGAAGATTCGACCTGTCTTTGATGACGCATCACCCATCCCCTGATACTTGGAAAAAGTAGGAAAAACAAGTCTGTAGGGACTGTTTTAATAGACAGCCGGTGCATAGGTTACATGCTAGCTGGTCATAACTGAATATATCGCACCAGTTAAAGTTTTACTGAGTAAAACGTTTATTTTATTTTGAATTTCAAAGTTAAGGTTGTCGTTTTGAAAAATTAGTCCGCATAATTACTGTGTGTAGCCAGAATGCCCATATTAGATAGATGAGTATTTGTAGAATGCCATCTAGCTGGGGATAATGCTGATTAGATTGCCTATTTATATTCAACATTTGTCACTAGCTGACGTCACGTCTTTACACCACCCACCTTCTTTCCGAGATGTTTAATATCCTCATCCGGTATGTCATCAAGGTTCAAATACGGCGTGTAATCTTCATCGATGAGGAAATAAAAAACTGCAGGGGCCAAATAAGGAAACCCGCAATCTCCGTTCAAAATGGAAGTCACAATCGCACGACCAAGAGCTTCGAAACACCCACTTTTTATCATCACCATGTCGTTGCTAGGAAACCGTTTACGTGGCCGCCCAACAAACATATCCCTGTGAGAAAGGCACTCTTTGAAGAACAGGTTGTAGAACTCACGACGCAGACCTGTAGGAAATGGTGTATTACAGGCTTATTATGCTTTAAGAAAAGGGGCCAAATGTGTCTGTAAAAGATATCCACCTATATCAGCCTGTGCAGTCGACACAACCTATTACTATTGGTCAGTTTTCTACATGTCTATGATAAACTCGTGACAATAGGTTGTTAGACAAACTGAATATTATGGACCCATACTAATGTAATGATTTGCACGGTATATTATTATCATACAAGCAAATTTCTCATCATCTGATCGGATAATATGCTCCAAACATATATTATATACACTGGCAAAACCAATTAAAAGCAGTTTCCCTTTCGGGAGTGACGTATGTCTACATGACTACACTATCAACGCAACATACAAAATGGCGCAATCGATCAAGATTAACTTCAAGATTATGCGCCAAGCTGCGCGTTTTAGCACGTATAACTATGGTTTCAGTGACGTCAGTTCCCAGTGACGTCAGTTTTCACTGAATTGGGGCAATCAGAAGGGAAATTCTACTTCGTCGGGGTACAATTTAAAAAAAAAACAGGTAAAGTTCGCTTAACAAACGTTGGAATGGTAAAACTTTGCAGTATAATAAATTAGTTGTACAGTCAGGTGGCAGGGGACTTGGAAACTTGTTCACGGCTGTGGTTAATCATGTCGCCCCGAGCCGAAGGCGAGTTTCCAAGTCCCCTGCCACCTGACTGTACAACTAATGCCTCTCAGAGATGAAATACCTCTTCTGTCAGAGCGTGGCTAATATGCAGAATTTGCTTTTTTTCTTTTTGTTTTGGTCCTATTTTACCATACAGTCCGCGCAAGCTAATCCGAAACGAGACTTTCCGTTTTAATGCAATGTTCTGTTTTGCGCATGTCCTACTGAAGGACAAAATCTAATGTAATCGTAAAGTGCCTTCTTGGATTAGCCTGTGCAGACTGCACAGGCTGATCCGAGACGACACTTTACGCAAATGTCCGAATGCCCTTTTTGGCGTGTTGCAAGCCAATTTGGTCTAAATTTTGCCACCAATGAATATCAATCACTCTCAACAAGCGCTTCAGGCAAATCGAAACGGTACTAGTGCCATGATACTGTTCGTTTAACCCTTTCCCAAACAATCCCTGGTTTTTACGGGTCTGGAATAGTAGCATTTTGAAAGCATTGTGGGAAAAGGAGAAAATGCTGGTAACCAGCATTTTCTCCTTTTCCTACAATGTTTTCTACCCTATCAGGGACAGAAATCATCTTTTCAGCAAGAGTTGAATTGTCGTCTGCAAATGCTTTCAATTTGGTCTAGTCCAAAAGTTTGTCGTTTGGGAAACGGTTAAAAACTTAATCTGTTCATCACGTGGTTCGAACTCAGGATGCAGAAACGGCCAGTGTTGTTTAACCCTACACAACTTACACGAAATGAGCTATTACAACATACCAGATCCATCGATTCCCCTCTCGGGATGGCCATATGTTTTGAACGTCACACACAGGCGATGATGTTTGTTCTGTTTGTTCAACGATTTGTAGAATGCTATTGCTTGCTCAAATATCTTTTCTCGGTCGATTTCTAAATAGATAACTGCGAGTTCACCACCTATGATCTGGTCCAAAACTGGTTTAAGAGAGGTCCTATAAGCGAGTAAATCTGCAAATGATAACAGTTTCTAAAACTCAAATTATTAAATTGGTAGCTTTTAACCAACGTACACCTATATCAAATGCTCAATTTTCCCCGCATGTAACAGTATATAACGGTTTCTCTTTGATAACCAAATTACTTCATTTGCATGATTTTAACCCAGTAATTGTTTAACATCTCGTAGGAAAAAAGAAACACTTCCCCATTATGAAACTAAACAACTAAAAAACCATTACATGCGAACTAGAGGGGAAATTGACAAAATATGCCTACACAAGTATTGAGTACTATTGTTTCAGTCGTATTTTAGTTAAAATCACTATAAACGCTTGTTATATTTCGATGAACCCGTGTTACGTACGGCCTTGTGCTTTTGCACAGCAATCGTAAAACCATTGCTTTATTTGGGAAAGAAGGGGAGCAATGATTTTTATGAAGGGGTGGGGGGAGGGGAAGGGAGAAAGCAATGACCATTAAGTTCCAGAGATCGATAGTCGACCTTGACCTACCTGCACAAGCTGGTGCTTGAGCTATCCTGGCTGCGTCCTCAAGAGCTTTCTGAAGAAAAAGATAAGAAAATATTGTTGCATAACATCAATGCCGCCGCAAATCAGTTGTTTCTTAAAAAAAAAAAAAAAAAATAGGCACATTGCAGCATTTTAAATTGACCAAAGTAAAATTTGCAGAACACGATCAGAAATGAACTTATATAGTGCCACCGCTCATGCGGCGCCACCAAAAAGCCATTTCCGGTGGGAAAAAAGGGTATGCTAATCAAGTACAGCTTGCACAGTTCTTGCAGGCTGACCCGTGTCGAAATTTTTCGCTTTTGGTAAATTTCCTTATGCTCAGTGCACCCTAAGATATAACTAGTTGTAAGGTAAAATAGATTTTAAGACAGGCCTGATACACGCCAAAAGAAGCATTTGGACATTTGCGTGAAGTGTCGTCTCCTTTTCCCACAGTTTTTTCAAAAGTATTCTTTCTCAGGGTTGTGAAAAGTCGGGATTGTGTGGTAAAGGGTTAAACGCAAAAGAAAGACAATTTATACGAAACAAGGAAATAGACAAATAACTACGTACCTTCAATCTTGAAGCCATCGAAAACTATTCATGTGACGTAATCTGGATTTTAAGGAAAAAAAAAAGGATCAATTTAAATAAATGTGACCCGTCACGCAAAAAGGGACCTACTGGGAACTGCGAAAAGTATCGACTCTGGTCAGACTGCGCGGATGCCCAGGCTGACCAGGGTCGACACTTTTCACTTTTATGACATTTTCTGTATCAAAAGTGGTCAATCTACCGTACTATACAATCTTTTTGAACCATCAACTGACCAGCACTATCTTTTTATCTATTTACATCTAAGTAATGTACGAAATTCCCAGATAGTTCCTTTTCGTGTGACGGGTCACAAATTAGCAGATGCCCTTTCTTGGACCACGAAATATAACAGCGCCAGCAGAAGCTGTGAATAAAAGACAGTTCGGTACAATATATTTCATGTTCAAATTCCAAATTAGTCAGGTAGTCGTTACATAGGTTTCTTTTCATTATCTACCATACAAATATGACTTGTGATTGCCTAGATATTGACTGCTGTTACAGAGATAGTAGCGAAAACTACGTATCCATTGTTGACAAGCGCTTGCAGGTTGTAAGCTCCCGTTTCTTTATGTTTAGCCCGTTAACAAACAATCCATGGTTTTTATGACCCTGAGATAGAGGCCTTTTGAAAACATTGTGGGAACATTGTGGGAAATGAAGAAAATGCTGATAATCAGCATTTTCTCCTTTTCGCACAATGTTTTCCACCCTTCTAGAAACAAATGTCGGTTTTTGAGTTATGTTGATTCCGTCGTCTGCAAGTGATTTCAATTTGGATAGGTCTAAAATTTTGTCGTTTAATAAAGGGTTAATAGATAAATAAAAGAAAAAAAGTTTTATTTATACTTTGATATTTGAAAACAATGCGAAAGAAGAAAAAAAAGAAGAAAAACATAATATAGAATGAATTAATACATTTAAGAAATTTTAACTGTTTACTTAAGATTACGTAAGATTATCGTAATTTCCATTAATACACCTAATTCTATCACTGCCGACTAAACAACCCACTAATCATCAGAAATATTTTACTTGTATTGTCTTAGTAATAGTAAGCTGAAAGTTTAGATCTAGGATCAGACTACACGTTCTAGTGCAGTCTGATGATAATCTATACCGTCCACAAGAGATTTTTTCTAATAACAAACACTTCATGTACTCTCCTTGTTAAAATTACGCAATTATCACAAAATCTCATTTCAATACTCGAAAAAACATGTTCAGGCAAGTTGACCTCCCCTGGTTTATTAAAGCACATTTTACGATCGGAAAAAAAAAAAATTCTAATTTCACTGTTTGCCAAAGTTTGACAGCAGACATGCTCAACTAAATCATGATGACCCTAATGAAATTTCTCCTCGACCAATCAAAGTTCAGTGGGTTTTAAACTTCCCGGTTAGGTTTATCAATCAATACAACAGATCAATATATCTCCTCTATCTCTTTCTATGCTTCAATTTACAAAGTCCACGATCTCGTGTTTTTGTGAAAACAGCAAACATTATTTCTATAGGGGTAAGACGAAGAAAAGAGGCACCATGCCAATGCCCTCCTCCCCCTCTACCCTCCACCACCATCCCTTACGCCCCCCCTCCGACCCACCCTATGCATTGCAAATGGCAATTTTTACAACTTTTGTGGTCATTGTAAATGTAGACATGACTGCGCAAAACGACCTAAACTAGAGAATTTATGAAGAGTGTTTATCGTTTTGTAATATAAAAGATATGACAATAATGAAAGTGTTTAAAATAACTGAAGCAAATATTTTCGAGTACGTGTCAAAGATTAAAGCTCAGGGAAGAAGCCCTTTTATAAAAAAAAATAAATGATATGTATGCTAACGAGACAAGTATATTCCAATGTTTTCCCGACAGAGGGATGACCTATTAACCCATTACCACACAATCCCTACTTTTGACGACCCTGAAAAAAGAAGCCTCTAGAAAACATTGTGGGAAAAGGAAAAAATGCAGATAACCAGCATTTTCTCCTTTTCCCACAATGTTTTCAACCCTTCACAAAACAAATTTCAAAATTTTCAGTCACTTTCATTTTGTCGTCTGCAAATGCTTTCGATTTGGACAAGCCTAAAATATTGTCGTTTGGTAATGAGTTAAAGTAGATTATGATCCACGCTCTGGCAAAAAGGGGGCTGGATGCATCTCCGTGATACATCACACAACTAAGTTATAATTCTGAATCCATAATAATCACTGTTTTTTTTAAACAATCGACTTAATCATGCGGTAGAATGGTCATTGGACATACAAAAAATAAACCGATAGTGAAAAGTGTCGGTCAAGGTCAACCTGCTGGTAGCCAGCATTTCCTCCTTTTCCCACAATATTTTAAAAAGCGTATTTCGCAGGATCGTTAAAATTCGCAGAAAACAACTCAAGTGTTTTTTTTAAATCAAAGTAATTGTCCTTGAATACTGCTAGAAAACACTGTGAGAAAGTGAGAAAGTGCTGTTATCCAGCATTTTCTCCTTTTCTCACAATGTTTTCAAAAGCATCTTTCACGGGATCGTTAAAATTCGGAGTTGTCAGGTAAAGTGTCGCAGTGAATCCTGAGAGATAATAGTTCAATATTAAATGCGCATCTAAATGGTGATTGTATGCACACAATTATTCTCTTGAATAAAGCACGAGGTAACTAGATAGATCTTGATCGATATATGTTGAAGTAAAAAAAGAATAAAAGCAAAAGAGAACACACAAAGGGATAAATATTATACCCGTTTTATCTTCCACATGTTCTAGATAGGCAATCGAATAGGTAAATACGAAACTTTCCATCTGCATTTTGAAAAAAAAAAAAACAACTAAAATACAGGAAAAGGAGAAATCTTCTTATATCTTTGACAAGCATTGTTAGATCATCTTGGTTTAAATATGTTTTGTTAATTAAAGTGTGTGGATGAATCGGACACAGTGTACCTAACCAGGATTATCTAACAATACTTTTTGCAGAAACGAAAAGGGTTGTTCCCTTCTCCCATAAGATTTTCCAAAACGCAAATGGGGTAGTTTCCAATTCACCCCTTTTATTGTCCAAGGCAGTTTAATCGAAGAAAAAACGGGTAGCAATAATCTCTAACGAAAATGTGGCTCACTAAACAGGTCGATTTTCTATTGAGTCACCATTGGTTCAGAAATGGTTTATGAGTAAATGGAATTTAAATGAAAGATTTGATATGTAAATAAGTGTGAACTCGTGTTTTACCAAAACAATTACACAAAAATCCAAAGATTTTGAAATTTGAATCGACTTGCATGGACAGATAATTATGGGAAATATTGAAGCGAAGCAGAAAGTACAAGATTCACAGAAAAGTGAGACAGGTAATGAAACATTTTTAACTCTTTCCCAAACGACAAAATTTAAGGCTTGTCCAAATTGATAGGATTTGCAGACGACAAAATAAAAGTGGCTGAAAATTAAAAATTTGTTTTGTGAAGTGTAGAAAACAATGTGGTAAAAGGAGAAAATGCCGGGAACCAGCATTTTCTCCTTTTCCCACAATGATTTCTAAAGGCTTCTTTCTCAGGGTCGTCAGAAGTATGGATTGTGTGGTAATGGGTATAGAGGATTTTTTTTTCTAAATTTATTTTATGGACTGAAAACAGTCGGTAATACTTTCACGAGTGCTTTTAACCCATTCCGATTGGAGCTTTATCAAAATCCAGTACAGTTTTTTTTCCATAATTCCCTGCGGCGTACCCCTCCGGCATAGCAACACATTACAATATTACGTCAAGTGCGAAAAATGTAAGGTAAATGACGCCATATTTCCATCTGGTTGTGAGTCACGCGCAATTTACCTAGTCAACAAGAACATGAAAATCGGTATTTTCACTGGTCGTACCCGTGTTAAATCGAAAAATATTTTCACTGCTATTTCTCGATATCCTACCGAAAAGCATGAACCTAATCCTTTTCGTTCTGTTTTTTTTTTTCGGTTTGTGCAAGTCTACTGTAGGGCAAAATCTAATAAAGTCGTGAAGTGTCGTCTCGGATTAGCCTGCACGGACTGCGCAGGCTCTTCCGAGACCACATTTTACGCAAATAACCGAATGCTCCTTAGCGCGTGCTGAAGGTCAATTTTATCCTTGCCAATATTTTTTTTTTCAGGAACAGACTGCCCATTAAAGAGAGTCCTCGAGGAACTAAGAAGTAAACAAAAGGACAAAAAATGTGTCCTACAGGTAGACCGTGCCAATATTCTGAGACTGGGGATGTCCCATTTCAAAACGGAAAGGTGTGAATATAGTCGCATTGGAGTTGTCATGGAAACGGATGGACTTCAAGAATCATCAATAGATCTAGGTAAGTTTTAGCTCCAGTTGTCGAAGGCCAGCGAGCTAATGCCATTGCCTTGTGTCCGTCCTGCGTCTGTGGGTGCGTTAACTTATTTCAAACATCTTATTCTTTGAGGACTACCCCTCTAATTTCGATTAAACTTCAAAGAAATTATCCAGCCATGGTCCTCGTTTCTTTTAAAACATTTAAAAGAAGTCGATTCCTTTAAAAAGTTGTGGTTGCCATGAACAATTTAGAAGATCTTTGAAAATCTTCTTGACCAAAAAATAATAAGGTTTGGAGCTACCAAATTTGGCACGCACTCCTAGCTTCGTCTAATAGACCTTTTTCGAGTTTCTTGAAGTTATAGCCTTGGGGTCAAAATTGACATCGCCCCTGGAGTCACAAGTTTTACACAAGCTTATACATTGAAAACTGTAAAAAGATCTTCCGATTCTAAATCATAGGGCTAAATGCTACCATATCCGAGGAATTATAGTTCAGTTTGGGAAAAATTGTTTCGCCCTGGAGTCACAACTTTCACATAGGCTTTTCTAGAAAAGGCTCTATAAGTCATCTTGCTCGAAACCATTTGGCCTAGAATTGTAATGTTTTGTATGTGTGGTTTGTACTTATTGGCCAGTGGAGCGATACAGGGCCATTATGGCCCTATTTTTGTGACTCTAGAAGCTTTAGTTAGCTTAGTAACAGTCCACGTCAAGGTTTTTCTTTGACTTCTTTGCAACAGTGATCTGATTGATACTGGTCACTTCAACCCTTTCCCAAACAATCCCTGGTTTTTACGGGTCTGGAATAGTAGCCTTTTGAAAACATTGTGGGCAAAAGGAGAAAATGCTGGTAACCAGCATTTTCTCCTTTTCCCACAATGTTTTCTATCCTATCATAGACAGAAATCATCTTTTCAGCAAGAGTTGAATTGTAATCTGCAAATGCTTTCAATTTGGTCTAGTCCAAAAGTTTGTCATTTGGGAAAGGGTTAACCAAATATCGACAGACCATTTTAACTCATTACCAAACGATAAAATTTTGGATTTGTCTAAATTGAAAGCATTTGCAGATGAAAAAAAAAAAAAATAAAGTGACTGACAATTTGAAATTTGTTTTGTGAAGGGTAGAAAACATTGTGAGAAAAGGAGAAAATGCTGATTACCAACATTTTCTCCTTTTCCCTCAATGTTTTCTAAAGGCTTCTTTCTGAGGGTGGTCAAAAGTAGGGATTGTGTGGAAATGGATTAAATGCTATTCCGCAAATCCATTTTGTCGCGATATATCCATATTTTTCGCGATACCTGTCTTTACTAGAGGCAGCTACGACTGCTGTATCCGTCAAATAGAAGTTTTCAGTGGTTGATAGATGGAAGTAAGATATTGATAAGTAAGGCATCTTGTGAGGAAGACAGCCGTTCATGTGAGTACTGAAACCACAAAGATGAGCAGTTTCATTGAATTTCCAGTTTTCGGTATGCCGAATCTGTAGGAAAAGTAACTATATTGTGAAAGGAAGAGCCAAGAAACGAATTACTAGTCCAAGAAATCAGGGTCCGTATTCAACAACCATTCTTAAGAATATTCTTAGTTTTATTCTTCAGAATTTCGTCAGTGTGAAAGTAACTGAACTTCTGATTGGCTAAACCAGTTTGTTTAGCCAATCAGACGTTCTTTATTTTCACTGTCAGAAAACCTTGAAGAATAAGATAAAGAACGGTCTTAAGAATAGTGGGTGAATATGGACCCAGGTTGCTGCTGGTAAATCAATTTTGAAGTTAATTTTCTAGGTGGTCCACTAAGAGAATTCTTCACCCTCTTTTTCAAAGAAGTTCTGCGGAAGGATATCGACATGTTTGAAGGTCAAGATCAAGGGCGCGTCCTCATCCCTGTTAACAACGAGAAAGCCACGGAATCAAGCTGGTTCCTCTTTTTAGGTCGTGCTATCGTTCTTTCACTCTTGAGCGGGGGACCAGGATTCCCGTATTTGGCGCCATATGTTGTCAGCTACATTAGAAACAGGGAGTTTATGCATGAACTGAACGTTGGCATGATCCATGACGTTTATCTACGGCAGTACATAAGGCGGGTAGGTCTTCTAACCCATTACCACACAATCCCTACTTTTGACGCCCCTGAGAAAGAAGCCTTTAGAAAACATTGTGGGAAAAGGATAAAATGCTGGTAACCAGCATTTTCTCCTTTTCCCACAATGTTTTCTACCCTTCACAAAACAAATTTCAAATTTTCAGTCACTTTCATTTTGTCGTCTGCAAATGCTTTCAATTTGGACCAGTCTAAAATATTGTCGTTTGGTAAAGAGTTAAAAAAGCTTATTAGACTTTATTGCTTTCAATCTGTCTGTTTCCTTTTTTTGTTTCCTCTCCGTTTGTTGGCTTGTCTGCAGAAAAACAGGTTTCGTGTCAGAGTCAGAGTGTATTTTTGATTCGGAATGCTGACAAAGGTTCATGCATACAAGCCCTGAAGAAAGTGGATCTATGTCTTATTTTTGTCTGCTTGTTTGAAGGTCAAGGTCAGGAAGCAATGGCGAACAACGTCAAATTCTGAAAAGTTTGTGTCAATTAACCCTACACCAAACAAACTCGGGTCTTCAGGACCCTGAGAAAGGAGCCTTCTAAAACTTTTTGTAGATACCTTAAACCCTCTTTTCAGAGAGAATGGCTTATTTCATTCCCAAAGAATGTAAATCAGCATCATGTGGTTCTTACGTGCTGTATGATCTTGTTTTATTCCGTTACCCTGTGTCAGTTGCAACATACACTTTTTTTCTCTAGAGCATGCTGAAACTTAAACGGGTACTTTGATTAAGAAATAATCTTCTTTCTATCGTGGTATATCGTTCAATAAACCACAGTTATGAGTTATGAGGCGCACTAAATAATCCACGAGGGCGATAGCCCGAGTGGGTTATTAATTACGCCTCATAACTCACAACGTGGTTTATTGAACGATATACCACGATGAAAAAAAGATTATTTCGATTCTAACATGGCCAATTCTTAATGAAAGGAAAACAAGTTCAAACTTGGAGTAAAAACGCGGATGAATATTATGTTCCATTGAATAACTTACTCATTCAATGACGTCACTCTACATAGACTGTCGCAGATTTTACCACGCTTTCCTTGCACCGTGTTTATAGAGCCAAATTCACGTGTCATGTTAGAATTTCATTTTGACGTCCTGATAACATTAATTGTTTTGTGTTTGTGGTTAGCTAAACGCGGTGGAGACTCAAGCCCAGCTTCAGGACGTTATACTGGACGACCAATGGGAGTATATTGACCACTGTGGATGGCCCAGAACTCAAATGATAACGGTATATCACCTTTTCTACTATTTTCGTACAAAAATCTTCTTTGAATATTACACCAGTTGTAGTACGTTATCCAGAGTAGTGTAAAAGACCTTTGTAAGACAACATTTTCCAGGTTTACCTGGAAAATGTTGTCTTACAAAGGTCCTTTGCATCCCATCTGAATCCATAGAGAAAATGTTACAGAATAGTAAAATAAAGCAAGTGCGTGTTAACATATACGTTCTTATGTTTCTCTTTCCTCATTTGGCATTTGGCTTTTATGGTAGTAAATCCTAGCGGAAAAAAATCTTTAATTAGAATGAAAAAAAAAACATTACTGATTTTGACCGTGCTGTTACATTGTTGCATGTCATGAATTTTTTCCTGAGGTGTTTTAACTCCGAAACAGAATTTAACCCACGATGAAGGTCCGCCATTTCAAAGAATAAGGCGATCGACTTTTGAAACAACTTGTCTTATTGGCTTTATCGTGATTAAAGATACTGTACATCCACTCCAGTATTCGTATTCACTAATCATTCTTGAGAGAATTTTCCGTCTTATTCTCTCAGATTTTCTGATTGACAAAATCAAATGATAGGTGAATACTGTAATCCATATCTGTTGCTTAATAAGATCTACCGTAGGTAAATAATACTTGCTTATTCAATGTACCCATTTAGCATATATGTACAAATATGTTACCCTGTAATTTAAATTGTATCTTTATTCATTTTTGGTAGATATACTTGTCAATCACGTGGTCTTGACATGTGTACCCCTGCAGTTCGGATATTTTTTAATCTTTTTTATGACACAGACAAAAAGAGGACTGTAACCGTTCTGGTAGCAGGAAAAAGAGAGAATACTTGTAACTCAAATTGTAATGATATTTCACTGTATAGATAGAGGATATTTGGTTTTTTTTTTCGGTGAAAGATCGAAATTTATTTCATCGAGTGGACACCATCGGTAATATTTTCACGAGTGGCGCAGCCACTCGTGAAAATATTACCGATGGTGTTCACGAGATGAAATAAATTTCGATCTTTCACCGAAAAAAACAAATATTCTATTTATTTTATGCTTTTAACTCTTTCTGGGAGGAGCTTTATCAAAATTCAGTACAGTTCTTTTCCCTTATTCCCCTTGGCGTACCCCTCCCACATAGCAACGTTACGTCAAGCGCGAGAAATGTAAGGTATATGACGTCATATTTCCCATCTGGTTGTTAGGCACGCGCAATTTGCCTAGGCAACAAGAGCGTGAAAATCGGTATTTTCACTGGTGGTACCAGTGTAAGATCGAAAAATAGTTTCACTGCTGTTTCTCGATATCCTACTGGAAAGCATGAAATAATAAAATATCATTGCATTTTCAGATGACAAACCGGCTTCATTTAACACAAACTTTGATCAAATGGGAACTTGTGGGCAAGAGAAAAGAAGCTTTAGAGCAGCTCAAGGAAGGATTAAACACCCTTTCCTTTCTCGATAAAACAGACGACATTCCAGAAGCAGACGATTTTCTGCTGCACCGAAATACGGAGAAGGCGACAGCAGATTACTTGAAAGAATGTCTAAGAAAAGTACTGCAAGAGTTGGAAGCGGATAATGATAGGGAAGAAAAGGCTAAAGATTATACTCTAAAGTGTATGGAAATGTTGACCGGTGTGTAAATATGTCTTCTGTCCGTACGTCTGTCCGTCCGTGGCCGTCCTCCGCCCGTATATCCGTCTGTCCGTCCGCACGCCCTTCATAGAATTGATGTTTCCCTTGTTTTTCTCTTCAAATTCTTTTTTGTTGCTGTGAATATGGAAAAGTTTCTCCTTACTCATATCATTTGACACTTCACCTCTCGAAACAAAGATGAAGCTCACATTGCTTTCATACGGAGTGGACCAAATACAGACTTAACCCTTTCCCAAACGACAAACTTTTAGACTAGACCAAATTGAAAGCATTTGCAGACGACAATTCAACTCTTGATGAAAAGATGATTTTGTCTATGATAGGGTAGAAAACATTGTGGGAAAAGGAGAAAATGCTGGTTACCAGCATTTTCTCCTTTTCCCACAATGTTTTCAAAAGGCTTCTATTCTAAACCCGTAAAAACCAGGGATTGTTTGGGAAAGGGTTAAGTAACCTTTTCCCACACAATGACTTTTCACTACCCTGAGGAAGAGGCCTGAGTGGTTAAACCGTTGGTTTAATGTACAATAAATTGTCCTATTTTAAAGTGTTGAAATGTCTAGAAAAATTTATGAATAAAACTATCGAGGGGTTAGGCAATAGACACAGTGGTTTCTCTCCAACACAAAGAACATTACAGGTAAAGATGTTGAAAACGTCTATAGTACATTTATTAAGTCATTACCAAACGACAAAATTTTTGGTTTGTCCAAATCGAAAGCATTCGCAGACGACAAAATAAAAGTGACTGAAAATTCGAAATTTGTTTCGTGACGGGTAGAAAACATTGTGGGAAAAGGAGAAAATGCTGGCTACCAGCATTTTCTCCTTTTCCCACAATGTTTTCTAAAAGCTTCTTTCTCAGGCTCGTCAAAAGTAGGGATTGTGTGGTAATGAGTTAACTCTTATGCTGTATAACTAAAAAACAGTAAATTTTCAATTAGATATTAATAACCGAAATATTAAGGGTTTCAAAGTTATATTTTGGGGAATTTTATCTCTTTATCGGACAATGTAGATCAAAGATCAGACTGCACGTTCTGTGCAGTCTGATCTTGATCTACATTGTCCGCAAAAGGTCAGCGAGACGTGCTTAGCAGGCAAAGGGTTAAAATGGTCCATATGGGAATATTGCTACTTTGTAACATCAAGCCATTGTCACTGTCAACATATAGTACAAAACTGTTATCTATTTCAGATAAAGAAGCAACAAGCCTGTTCCACTTCATAACAGGCATGTCGGCACTACCTGTTGACGATATTCCGATAGAGGTCGAGTATAACCGGGTAAACACAAATTCCAAGCTACCAGAAGCAATCACCTGCATTCAACGCCTACGTATACCCCTTGGCAACGATTCCCAAATGGAGTTTTACTCATCCTTTCACAAAGCCTTATCAGTGGGAATATATGGTTTCCTAGGCAGCGATGAGGTTTGAAATGATCAAAGTAGTACTGCTCGACTTCAAAATTCATTTAGTTTGCAATATCCTACTTTTTATAATGCAAAGAAATTTCTCGTGATCTGATTGGTTAACATGCCAGGAAGATATACCATGTTCCCTTGCAAAAACCGTTTAAAGCCAGTTTCCCTTTTGAGTGCCCCGTAAACATCACTACACGTGCAGCACAACATCCAAAATGGCGGCGTCGGTCGATCACCAGACTGCACATTTATGCACCAAACTGTACGTTTTAGTGACGTCAGTTTCCAGTGACGTCAGTTTTCATTGTATTGGGGCACTCAGATGGAAATTACTATTTCGTCAGCATACTCGATTCGTGAAATTATAAAACTGGAAAATTTCGCTTAACGCGTTTTGAAAGGGTAAAACCTTGCAGTATGATAAATTCGCTGTACGGTCAGGTGGCAAGGGACTTGCAAACTTGTTCATGGCTGTGGTAAATCATGTCGCCACCTCCTGACCGTACAACTAATAAAGTGTGCTCTTATCATGAACATATACTGTCAACTTGTTAAAGACATGTTAAAAAAATTTGTGTGTGTGTGTGTGTGGGGGGGTGTCAGTTGATTACATATGCTTTATTAATGAAAACCAGAAGGTCATAGACCTATGAGGTGTATGAAAAACATATAAATGTATAGTACAATATGGCGAACCTATTCCAATATTATGAAAAGTAATTTAGCATTATCCTTTTTGATAAATCCCCTTCATTCCATTAATGTCTTCCTTGTTCGAAACGAAAAAGCAAGGTAGACAAATGGATTGCTGGGGAATAAATCGAAAAACATCGTCTGCAAAAAATTGCGTAACTATTCTTTAATGATAACTTACTATCACTCCATCTGCGTTCAAAATTGAGAATAAACAAAGGGAGCGATAGAAAATCGTCATGTTCAGAAACATTTGTAATAACTATAATGTTACTTGATTAATCAAACAAATTTGCAGAAGTATATTACATATTTACAATATAGTCGTAATACAGCAGACATATTAGCCGTCGAAAAATTTTTTCGTTGGTAAGGGAGACCACATTCATGCATTACTTCATCCGGGTTTTAAATACAATACCTAACAAATGCGTTAGGTAGAATTCTCTTTAGCTCAATGGTTATAGTGTTGGTCTTTTAAATCTTGGAAAAAATGAGGATCTTGTCCACACCGGTTCAAATCAAGCCAGTTGCGGTTTGTATTTTGTGCGATCAGATTATACAGCCAAATTGTTATAACTTCTTGACTGAGAGAAATTGTTGTTACCAGTGTCATGACCTAGACGACTATGAACAACCAGGTATAATATCCATTCAGGGATTGAATCGTTCTTTCACTTCTTATTTACGTTAGTTTGATAGTTATTTTATCATAATACTCATTCAATTTGAACTTGACTTGTGCAGAATGCATTTGCTAGGTATCTAAGCTCGGATTGCATTCCATCAAATGTGCTCTTGCCCCGTACTTTCGAAATCCTCACACGAGGTACTCTTTTTGCACCGACTCTCTTGAGGTGCTGCAGTCCGCGTACATATGGTGCCTTCGATGCATTTCGCGTTTATGGTGCCTTCGATGCATTTCGCGTTTATGGGACCTTCGATGCAGTTCGCGTTTATAGTGCCTTCGATGGAGTACGCGTTTACGGTGCTCTCGTTGCAGTCCGCGTTGAATGGTGCTTTCGCTGCAGTTCGCGTTTATTGTGCTTTCGATGCAGTCCGCGTTAAAGGGTGCTCTCGCTGCAGTCCGCGTTAAAGGTGCTCTCGCTGCAGTTCGCGTTCATGGTGCCTTCGATGCAGTTCGCGTTCATGGTGCTCTCGCTGCAGTCCGCGTTAAAGGTGCTGTCGTTACAGTTCGCGTTTATGGTGTTGTCGTTGCTGTTCGCGTTTATGGTGCTTTCTCTTCAGTTCGCGTTTATGGTGCTGCCGCTGCAGTCCGCCTTTATGGTGCCATCATTACAGTTCGCGCTCATGGTGCTTTCGTCGCAATATCCAGTTTATGTTGCTTTCTCTTCAATTCGGCTTTATGGTGCCTTCATTATTGCAGTTTGTCTTTATGGTGCCGTCGGTGCAGTCCCTATTTATGGTGCTGTCCCTAAGTTCCGCCTTTATGGTGCCTTCGATGCAGTTCGCGTTTATGGTGCTGTCACTACAGTTAGTGTTAAAGGGTGCTGTTGCTGCAGTTTGCGTTTATGGTGCCTTAAATGCAGTTCCCTTTCATGTGTGCTCTCACTGCAGTTCAGATTTATGGTGCTTTTGTTTCAGTTCTTGTTTATAGTGCTTTCTCTTCAGTTCGCGTTTATAGTGCCTTTATTATTGCGGTTCACGTTTATGGTGCTGTCGCTGCAGTCCGCATTCATGGTGCTGTCGCTAAGTTCCATGTTTATGTTGCTTTCACTGCAGTCTGCATTTGTGGTGCCGTCGCTGCAGTCAGTGTTAGAGGATGCTGTCGCTCAGTCTGCGTTTTCGGTGCTGTTGCTGCAGTTCTCATTTATTGTGGTTCATTACAATTCGCATTTATGATGCTGTTGCTGCTGTTCGCGTTTATGGTACTTTCTCTTCAGTGTGTGTTTATGGTGCTGCCACTGTAGTCCATCTTTATGGTACCGTCGCTACAGTTTGCCCATATGGTGCTTTCGTTGCAGTTCGCATTCATGGTGCTTTCTCTTCAGTTCGCTATATGGTGCCTTCATTATTGCAGTTCACGTTTATGGTGCTGTTGCTGCAGTCCAGATTTATGGTGCTGATGGAGCTCCAGCGCAGGAATGGCATCTTCCATGAAAGGCAAACTCATGAAAAGTTTGTTACACTTTTGTAAATTGAGAGTGATTCCCTCTTTAGTCAATATTTTTCCATCCAACACTTTCATGATATGAATGAATGTTTGACTGTTAAATTGATTGTCACACAAATAAAATCCTTGCCCTATTGGTTGACAGTATTACGCTTGGATCCCAACGTTCTGTGTTTTCTGTTCATTGTTTTATATTTTTTTACGAATAATTTGTCAACCTTGTTTCTTCTTTAATCAGTGGAACTGAACTGATACGTTATAGACCGTATCCCGATAATAAGTTATGAAGTACTATGTTTCCATTGGTTGAAAGACAGAGAGGTACATCTTTCTTGGCGCTGATTGGTTTATCCGACTTGATGACATGGTCATCTTTCACCGACCGTGTTAAGACTCGTCGTCGATGATGTCGTCTAATATAACTCATCCCAAAAAATGTCAATGACATCATGCGTTTTCTTCTTCTTCGTGTTCAAACATGTTCTCTCGACATTTTGACTAAAATAGCATTGATGACGTCATCAATTTTCTTGTTTGCCGAGTCTTTTTTACGTTAGTTCTCTGCTGCTCTGATTTCGATGAGTATGGCAGAACAGGGGTAACTTGGACACAACAGCCTCTATATGAGCATATGCCTCATGAATAGTAAACGTTTCTTTCGGACAACTGACACTAATGCACTCTTCAGTGCCCTGAGTAAAGAGCTGTGGCGATGGAAATAGTCTGAGTCTCTAGGCAAAATGAGAATTTGTCCGTCAACAATCTGTTTAGCTATTATCTGTATGCAACCCATTTGGGCAGGGGTCGTCGATTCAATCATCAAACGTCTACGGCCGGTGTAACGCAGAAAAATGACCCCCATTACAAAATGACCCCGGGTCATTTCTCGACGTAGAGGAATGACCCATGGGTCATTTTTCGACGTAGAAAAATGACCCGGGTCATTATTCTACGTCGAGAAATGACCCGGGGGTCATTTTGTAATGGGGGTCATTTTTCTGCGTTACACCGGCCGTCTCACTGCCCAAGGTAAGAAGATATGTATTCTGAGAAAGATTCTGGATCGCATCTTTCGTTGGCATGAGTTTCGAAATGTTATTTGAACGTTTTCATTTAACACAGTTGTACGATTCAATACATCTGTTTATGGCCTCTATCGACTCGTAGTGTAGACTGTAAGAAGGAAAAGGTTTTCTCCATAAAAGATCATGAAAAAGGTGCAAAAGTGTTACATAAATGTTGTTGTTTAATCCTGGTAGGATTCCAAGCGTTTCCAGTAGGTGCGAGCTTCGGTGATGGCTTCGTCGATGCTTTTCACGTGCTGTTTAAGATTTAACCACTGCGTTATACTGAGGTCAACTCCGATAATGGACGCCGATCCATTTACAAATTTTCTTATATCTTGTATCAATCAGAATTGTTTACTGTCAAGTAAACGTTGTCCCGTAGATAAAACTGCTAGGCAAACACGCAGGCAGTCACTTTTACGTGGTTTCCGTCAAACTTGTGCCCATTCTTTTGCACTAAAATTAGGAAACCGGGAGTAGCGGCAGACACCGTAGTATGACGTCATCAAAGATTGGCATTTCCGGTCATTGTACCCGATTGTTCGAGGGTATTCGCGCGTGAATGGTTCCATTGTTTGGGGGCATCGCAGGAACTCCGTCTGTTGTTCTCTGGTATGCGTCACTGTTCTTACAAAACCCGTCCCATTGTTCCCAGAATAATACCCTATTGTTTCAGAATACTATCCCAATGTTCGTGGGTAGTCACGCGTGAACGACCCCATTGTTCTTGGAACAATATCCCCATGGTTCTTGGGCATCGCAGGCATCGCACCCTCGCAGGCACTCTGCCCATCTGTGCCGACATTACTACTCTTAACCGTGTTCTACAAGGTTTTCTAATTTTTTCATTAACACAACTTCTGATTGGCTAAACCGAACGGTTTAGCCAATCAGAAGTGGTGCTACTTACAAATGAGAAAACTCTGGAGAATAAGACCAAGAACATTCTTAAGAATGGCTGGTGAATACGGACCCAGGTCTTATAGATGCTTACAAAATGGAACGGTTTAAAGTTTTTTTCCGTCTGGTAAACAGTTCTAAAACGGGTTTTATCTCAACAATACAAGATTCTTTCTCCTTCTCTTTCTTTTATTATTAGGCATGCCAAACCGCACTCTTGTACAAATTTCAGAGATAAATAATTTTGAGATATATGATGCTAAGATATGGAATTGACAATAGATACATTTGCAGAATCGACAGCTCAAGATTCTCCTTCTCCCCTCCTCCCTTCCGTTGTCTCAATACTTGTGACTCTCCGTGCCACCATGTCCGTAACCTGTGAAAAAAAAAAAAGAGCCAGTCATCAACCCATTACAACACAATCCCTACTTTTGATAATCCTGAGAAAGAAGCCTTTAGAAAACATTGCGGGAAAAGGAGAAAATGCTGGTACCCAGCATTTTCTCCTTTTCCCACAATGTTTTCTACCCTTCTACAGAACAAATTTCAAATTTTCAGTCACTTTTACTTTGTCGTCTGCAAATGCTTTCGATTTGGACGAGTCTAAAATTTTGTTGTATGGTAAGGAGTTAATGCAGTAACTTTAAGAGCCCTGGTTCCGTATCCACCGACCATTCTTATGTATGTACCGCCTATTTCATTCTCCAGAATTATCTAGAATTAATAGTAACATAGCTTTTGATTGGCTAAACCATTTGGTTTAGCCAATCAAAAGTTGCGTTACATTCAAATTTCGATAAACCCTGGAGAATAAGACCACGAATGTTATTGAGAGTGGTTAGTTAATGGTTACTTAATACGGACCTAGTACGTGTACCCTTAAAGTGGAAGATCAAAAGGCTGAACTGCGCTGACCAGGATATTCGAATCAGGAACTAATGATGTCAGAGGCCGACGCTGAATCCACATATATATAAAAAAACCCTTAGATGTCAGTTAACTCTTAACGCCTATCCTGCTAAATAACTAAAAAGAAATTTTCAATTTGATTGTTCACCCCCAAATTATTTTGCTATTCCAATGTTATGATTTGGGGAATACTATCTCCTTATCGAACAGTGTAGATTCAAGATCAGACTGCACGTTCTGTGCAGTCTGATCTTGATCTACACTGTTCGCAAGAGGTCAGTGGGTCGCGCTTAGTAGCCTAAGGAGTTACCAAAGGAAGAAATTTTAGACGGGTACAAATTGAAAGCATATGCAGACGACCAATCAGCCGACATAGCAGCCGATATAGCTTCGTAGATAGCGTAGGACAGGTGAACACAATGTCCTACAGGTTGTGGGTTCGAATCCCCGGCTGGCCAACTAAAATTACTAATAGTCTTTCGGATGAGACATTAAACCGAGGTCCCGTGTGACGGTGCTATACGCCGAGCACGTTAAAGAACCAGGCGAAACTCTCAGTAGTTTCGTCCTGTATCCTTGCACTATCCCCAGTAACAACTAACCGGCCTCTGGAGGCGTCGCTCAGATGGGCAACCGGTAGCGACGATAAAAAAATGGAAATAACCAACCAACGACCAATCAAACGTGTAGCTTAGTCATGACGATTTCTGTTTTTGACAGGATAGAAATCGTTGTGATCAAAATTGCTGGTTACCAGCATTTTCTACCTGCACAACATTTTTTTTAAAGACGTTCTTCCCCGAGTCTTTAAAACTTTGTTTTATGTTTAAAAGGCTTAAGCAAAATATTTTGGTTTCTTATCCAATTAGTCTTCCAGAAAACTAGAACCAGAAAAAGATCGGAATATTATCGGTAAATTGGCATAAAACTTCAAACCCAAAAAGGTCAGTATCTTTTGAATACAACAACAACAACAACAACAAAACCCCAATTACCTCCAGGTCCAAACAAGGCCCCGTAGCACGGCCTATGGCAATACGGTTTCCCATCATGCTGAAAAAAATGGAAGCAGGATAACAATCAATCAATCGCTTTTTCGCTCCACTAATCCATCAATCCATCCATCGATCCATCTATCGAACCATCCATCTATCCATTCATCCACCCATCCATAAATCAGTCAGCCTTGCTGCAGTAGAGCAATCAATGTTCCAATTATTTCTCCACCCATCGATCCATCCATCCATAAGTCAAACAAACTCGCTGTCGTAATCATCATCATCATCATCATCATCATATTCATCATCATCATCACCTTCCGTTTATCATAAGAAGATTACATTGTTCCTTTGTTCGAACTTGTGACCCCTCGGGGCAGGGCCAGTTTTGACCCTAAGGGCATCATATGAACAAACTTGGTAGGGATCCACTAGGAGGTGCTACATACCAAATATCAAAGCCCTATGCCATCTATTTTCATAGGAGTAGATTTTATTTTGAAATTTTTCCTTCTCTGTTCCTATGCTCAAACTTGTGACCCCCGGGGCGGGGCCAGTTTTGACCCCACGGGCATGATTTAAAGAAACTTGGTAGAGGTCTACTAGGAGATGCCACATACAAAATATCAAACCTCTACGCCATCTAGTATCAGAGGAGAAGAATCTTTTTTCCTCTTTTGTTCCTATACAAGTTGATGCTGTGTTTTCAAGGTATCCTCCGATAATCCGAATGATCTAAAAAATTGGGCTAACTTTGTAGTTCCTCTCAATAACTGGTAAGAATATTTATAACATGCTTTAACTTGTAGCAAAGGTTTAATAAAGATACCTCAGCATGGCTGCCAGAGCTAAGTGTCTTATTGCATTTCGCACATCTCAGGCAGGGTCTGTGCCAATCCTTGCCAAGGGAGGTAACTTTCTCGGCTGTAATATATAGAGGATATTTGTGTGCACAAGTGTGTGTCTTTTTTTTTTTTCGGTTAAAGATCGAAATTTATTTCATCGGGTGAACATCATCGGTAATATTTTCACAAGTGGCTGCGCCAAGCCCATGATCGGACTATACGTTATGTTTAAACCTTTACCACACAATGACAACTTTAAACGACCCTTAGGTAGGAAGCCTTTTGAAAACATTGTGGGAATAGAAGAAAATGCTTGTAACCAGCATTTTCTCCTTTTACCACAATGTTTTCTACCCTTCCCAAATCAAATTTCTATTTTTCAGTTAAATTGATTTTGTCGTCTGCATATGCTTTCAGTTTGGACCACTCTATAAATTTGTCGTTTGGTAAAGAGTTAAGGGCATTGTATCTCCATGTCGGACAGTGTAGATCAAAGATTAGACTGCACGTTTTGTGGAGTCTGATCTTGATCTAAACTGTCTGCAAGAGGTCACTCAGTCGCACTTACCAGCCAAAGTGTTAATTGGATATTAATAAATCAAATGAACTGATGCAAGCACTGTAAGTTAAATTCGTACCTTTAAATCAACAACATTCATCTCCGGCTTTATGAACTCTTTACCACACGTCACCAAAATTCAACGACCCTGAGAAAGCGACCTTCTTACACAGCGAAGAAAATGGAGAAAGTGCTTGTCTCCAGAAGTTCCTCCTATTCCAACAAAGTTTTTTGCGCTTTCAAAAGTGAATTCCACCATTTTAGCAGCATTTAATTTGTCGTCTGTAAATGCTTTCAATTTAGACAAGTCGGAACTTTAATCGTCTGGAAAGGGACAAATTCTTTCCATACCGCAGACGACTCCAGGGTCCGTATTCATCATCCATTCTTAAGAGTATTCTTTGTCTTATTTTCAAAGATTGTCTGGATGTGAAAGTAACACAACTTCTGATTGGCTAAACCAAATGGTTTAGCCAATCAGAAGTTGTGTTACTTTTACACATTGGAAAGTCTGGAGAATAGGACTAAGAAAGTTCTTAAGAATAGTTGATGAATATGTGTAGATCAAGATCAGAATGCACAGAACATGCAGTCTAAACTCTAATCAACACTGTCCTCTGCTGTATTCCAGTTTATGAACGAACTATCCCTTGATTGTGAAATTTGGTCGTCTGGTAAAGAGGTAGAAGTGGTGAATGTCAAGCCATGATCTGACTAGCACGCCCTTGCAATCCGTCCGATCATGGTCCGCTCGGATACCAACTCTGGAAATAATGCAGTGGTTGAAACAGTCATTAAAAACATCATTGTAAAATACTAATCAAACATAGAAAACGGATTTATTCTTTTTTTGTGTGTGAAATTAGTTGCTCATGATGAGCTATACGTAAATGTTCTCCTCTGACCACAATAATCTAAAGCATACCCTGTTTTACGACGGAAATGGTTGGTTTGTTTGAATGGTGTTTTACGCCGCTTTCAACGTTATTTCAGTCATATCACGGCGACAGTTCACATATTTATGTTTCCTGGGTTTCACCCGTACTAGGCTAGGCTCTGAAGTGTCTTGCCCAGGACACTCCTGTGAAAAAAAAAAAAAAAAAAAAAAAACAGTGGAACTAGTGAGGCTCGAACCCGAGACCCCCGGATCACGAGTACTGCACCTTACCACCGAGCCACACAGGAACCGGAAATAGTTGGATGGCTGAGTATGACAATCTGCGATTGGGTAGAAAATATTGCTGGAAAAGAAGAAAAATGCTTGTAATCAGCAATTTTCCATTTTCCATAATGTTTTAAAAGCCTTTTATATCAGGGCTTGGATTGTATGGTGAAAGGTTAAATCTTTATATCAAATCCGCATTTTATTTTGGGTGTGTGTAAGGTTTGTTAATAATTTGGACCAACGCCCTATGTTATAGCATCCCCTTTTTTTAACCCTTTACTCCATAGATACTCATTTCAACGCATTGCTTGCAGGAGCCTTTGGAAAACATTGTGGCAAAAGGTGAAATTGCTCGTCACGAGCAATTTCACCCTTTGCCACAATGTTTTCTATGCTATCAAAAGGTGTCATATACACATGAGAAACAGCTTCATCCTTGCTATTATTTAGGGTCAATTAGAGATACCATAGAAATGCGTTATGGGGTAAAGGGTTAAGATCTTAGGATACTTAGCGCGACTCAAAGACCTTTTGTGGACAGTGTAGATCAAGATCAGGCTGCACATTCTGTGCAGTCTGATATTGGGTCTACACTGTCTTAAAAGGAAATATTTTCTCAACAAAATATCTTTGACACACTTAGATTTTTTCTATCGTCGTGAACGTTTCATTTATTTAGCAGATTAAAGGTAAATCGCCCACTAAGTATGCAAAATATTTTGTCGCCTCGTCAATAAACTGAACTCCACCTATCCCTGCATCACGATGATCCCTACAAATTGATTATTGATGCTGTATCAGACAACAAAGTTTTAGCCCCCTCCAAATTGAAAGCATTGCAGACAACAGTTTCTATGTGGCTCAAACGGTGCTATTCTTTATTGATAGGGTAGAAAATATAATGGGAAAGAGGAGAAAATGCTGGTTTCCAGTATTTTCTCCTTTTCCTACAATGCTTCCTAAAGGCTTCTTTCCATAGGTCGTCAAAAGTCGTCATTGAATGGTAAAAGGTTAATGCCTTACCAAATAATCCTGTTTTCAACTCTTTACCAAACGACAAAATGTTAGACTGGTTAAAATTGAAAGCATGTGCAGACGACAAAATAAATGTGACTAAAAAATTGAAGTTTCTTTGAGAAAGGTAGGAAAACATTGTGGGAAAAAGGACAAAATGCTCGTTAAAAGAGTGGCTATTGTGAATGCGTAATAATCTGACGACTTGCCTCGGAAAATGCCTCATGGAGACTTGCATCTAGACCCCTTTTGTAAAATCCTGACTCATGTGTATTTGAACAAGATTCAATACAACCATGATTATTTTCATGAATATTTTCTTTTCACTTTAATGGATTATATGACTTGCAACAGGCGAAAAAAGGCATTCGGACATTTGCGTAAAGTGTCGTCTCGAATCAGCCTGCGCAGTCCGCGCAGGCTAATCCGAAACAACACTTTCCATTTTCATGTAATTTTCTGTTTTGCGCAGGTCTACTGTTGCACAAAATCTAATGTAGTCGTAAAGTGCCGTCTCGGATTAGCTTGTGCAGAGAGCGCAGGCTAATCCGAGACGACACTTTACGAAAATGTCCGAACGCCCCTTTTCGCGTGTTGCAGGCCATATATCAATGAAAACGTAAGGTTGTGATGAAAAGTTGAAAAGATTCAGTGTAAGCCGTCAAGCTCGACTAATTTTATATGTCAAAGAATCTTATTAGCCAAACGGTCCGTGATGCTGAGAAAAGTTTTAGGTGTTTTTAGAACCTTCACCAAATAGTTCACGCGTCACCATTCTGCAGATTCCTAACCTCGTCTGTAAAACGTTTGATCTTGTACATGGCGTGCTACTGTCAGTCGTTTAGCAACGACATAAACAACCTTGATGAAGTTATTTACAGCCGTTTATCTGTCGGTGAAAACATCAATCGAAACTGATGAACCACCTTAAATGATAAATGTACGAACCGTTTGTCAACTCAACTGAAATAATAGAAAGATTTCGATAGAAAGTTGAAACTCAAGTTTTCTTTTTTAAGAGGAACCTTACAATTTTCAGAACGGTAAACCGGCATATTTTCTGGTATGTACCGATCTGGTGCATATCAACCAATCAGATACAGGGATTTGGTGGCTCCCATCACCCGAGGTATACCGAATGTCAAATAGTTCCGGGTTGGAGTGTCCCTGAGGAGGAAGACTGTTGAAGACAGTGTAGAAAGAAAGGTAATAACATTTTCTCCTTTTCCAACTACAATGTACTAGTATGTCTTCCACCCACTGAATGACAAATTCCGTCCCTCTTTAGATCTCTTTTGCTATTGCATCAACTTTGAAAAGTCCAAAATTTTGCAATCCGATGAAGGATTAAGATCGGACAACGAGGAATTGTTATTCTGTCTGATCTTGACTGCACACTGTTTGGTATCGTTTCTTTATATTTTGATAAAGATAGCCGTTAAATTTCAACACATTAGCCATACTCTGGCAAAACAGGTTTAATGGATCTCCGTGATTATTGATGCCAACCAAGTAGATCTAATCATATGATCATGGATCAAGGGACGTTACTCCTGACTCGTAATGATCAAAGAGAGAGCACCAATACACAAATAAGCCTAACTTTGTCATGAGTACTCTCCATTGAACCAAAAAATGTATTCGTTTGCTTAGTTGATTAACTTTCAAGGTAATATTTGAATAATATTTCTCTTTTTCTTTTAAACTATAAATTCCACAGAGCAGCTTCCTCGGCAAATACCATTTCAGCGTTTTGAACGCTTTGAATTTTTCTATTTTCTATAACACCATTAAGAATACAGGCTCATGCTGTGAATTTATATGTAAATATAATTTCAACCTTGTTGAGGGTCAAAGACCCGAAATGGCTCAGAGTAATAAACAATTTTTGGATTTGGAAAAAAAAAGGAGAAATCTTCGAACTTGCCACTAAATTGCAAATGATGCATAAGGGTTATATCCTTTAAGTGTCTGCGTGCTTATGATAGTTTTATACCAATATTATGGTCAATCTTTATTACTGTATGAATGTTTATCTTTGACATGTGTGTATATGTGTTTTATTCTTGTCTGTTTAACCCCCTACCACACAATCCTGAACTGAACTACTTTGAAGACAATGCTTTTGAAAACAGAGTGGGAAAAGGAGAAAATGCTGGTAACCAGTATTTTCTCCTTTTCTCACACTGTTTTCTACCCTATCAAAGACATAAATAATAATTAGAGCTACACTGAATTTGTCGTCTGCAAATGCTTTCAATCGGGTCTATTCTAAAATTTTGTCGTTTGGTAAAGTGTTCATCGCTTATCGTCTTAAATAAATTGGCCGCTTACTATTTAATTGTGTACTTTGAAAACATCCTTTTGAAATAAACATAATCTGTTTGAATCAAATTATTATCCACAAAAACATATATTGTAAAAAAAATTAATGTTATAAAAGGGAAAAAAATGATCCTTATACGAGCAAATTCTCATTTGGCCACATGAGGAGAAAAGGGAAAACAAAATGGATGAAAAGGAGGTGAATGACTTAAGAAATGTTTTTTATTTATGATGCATATAACTTTATTTCGTGAAATAGGGACGAGATTTATCAAGCGTGTGTTGTAATTCAAAATAAGCAAAAACGTTTCATTTCATGCATAATTGAAGCCATAAATCTCTACGTACCCAGTAACACCCACATCGGTGTTAACTTATTAACTTATAAACAAACGACGATATTTTAAGCTTGTCCAAATCAAAAGCATTTGCAGACGACAAAACAAAAGTGACTGAAAATTTGAAATTTGTTTAGTGAAGTGTAGAAAACATTGTGTGAAAAGGAGAAAATGCTAGTTACCAGCATTTTCTCCTTTACCAACAATGTTTTCTAAAGGCTTCTTTCTCAGGATCGTCAAAAGTAGGGATTGTGTGGTAATGGGTTAAATTAAGCTATATATAGTTCGGTATAAATGAGACATTATGATCAAAAGGAAGTCCAAACCTTCGCAAACTTAAGCCCAAGGTTTCAGTCACGTATCTCACAAACAGGAGGGGGGGGGTTCAAAAAGTGACAAGGAGGGTAATGAATTTGTTAACCCTTTACCTCATAAGGCATTTCTATTTTATCTCTAATTGACCCTAAATAACAGCAAGGATGAAGCCGTTTCTTATGTGTATATGACATCTTTTGATAGTATAGAAAACATTGTGGCAAAAGGTGAAATTGCTCGTCACGAGCAATTTCACCTTTTGCAACAATGTTTTCCAAAGGCTCCTACACGCAATGCGTAGAAATGAGTATCTGTGGAGTAAAGCGTTAATGCTACAACCCAGGAGCCGTGTCATGCACGTAAATCTATCATGCTTTCAAGAACTTTGATTGGGGGCCGTTTTAAAAAGATAGATACAAAAAAATGTCAGAAGTCGAATGGCCTTATTCAATTAAAAAGAAAATTTAAGTTTGTAATTATCATTCAGAAAAGCCTCTAAGTCTGCTTTTACATAAACTAGACATGCTCGGGATGCGCTGCACAGGCGCAGGCTGATCCGAGTCGATAACTTTTGCCTTTGTAGATGTATTAAGTCTCCTTTTCACACAGCTTGACTCATTTTATAATAGCCCGGAAAAGAAAATTTAACCATGTACACGTATGATGCAGCTTACAATAGTAATTGATAGATGTAGGCGGCGATTCGTCAGCGTAATTGTATTTCATCCATATATAGAAATGTTTAACGTACGATCCCTTCTCTTTGGTATTTGCGGAATTATCCCTACAATAAACATCTGTTTATCTTAACTTCATGTAGCCTATGTTTACTTACCCTTACCTTTCCTGCAGAAAAAGGTAAAAGTGACATTTTTTTTTTTGACTTTCCGAAGCCGTGTTGATTGATCTATTATTTTCGTTTATTTATCGTCGCTACCTGTTACCCATCTGAGCGACGCCCCCAGAAGACGGTCAGTTGTTACGGGGGATAGTGCAAGGATACAGGACGAAACTACTGAGAATTCCGCCTGGTTCTTTAACGTGCTCGGTGTGTAGCACCGTCACACGGGACCTCGGTTTAACGTCTCATCCGAAAGACTATTAGTAATTTTTAGTTGGCCAGCCGGGGATTCGAACCCACAACCTGTAGGACATTGTGTTCACAAGTCCTACGCTCTACCAACTGAGCTATATCGGCTGGTTAAGAGGCCCTGTTGACCAGTGTAGATCCAACATAAGATTGCACATTTACTGTACAGTTTGGTGTTATATCTGCACTAACTTCTCACCGAAGTAGCCTCTGAATTTATTTCGACAAAAAATAGATGTTGAATACCGTGGGAACACCGTTCATTGGCTTGATGAGTTCTATATGCAGATGTATATGCAGTCTGCAAATTTCAATTCAATACCAGCTGCCAATACTGGGTAAGGCATAAACCCTTTCCCAAACAACAAGTTTTAGACTCTTCTACACTGAAAGGGTTTGCAGACGACAATATCAAACTCGGTGAAAATGGTAGAGAGTTATCCAAATGGGAGGAAAACACTGTGGGAAAAAGAGAAATTGCTCGTTACGAGCAATTTCTCCTTTTCCCACAGTGTTTTCAAAAGACTTGTACTGAAAACACGTAAAAACCAGGGTTTGTTTGGGAAAGGGAACTATGAATCTGATTTGATTGAGACACAACTGAAACCTGCTTTAAAGGCTTAAACATATAAGTTTAAATGACAACAAAAAACTTTTTCTACAGATCATAATTATCAAAAGACCTAACTAGATTGATGTTCGTATCGAGTACGACCAGTAGGCTATGCTAATGTTGTTTGAACATCTTCGCAAGCCAAGGTTACGGTCTCTACGTGAATCTCACCTTGGCTGATTGAGCCCGATTTCGAGATTCCTGCGATGCGCCCTCTATTGGATGCTGGTTATTACCCCCCTTTACATAATATTTCTGAAAGCCAATGAAATATCGTTTTACAAACCGCCTATGAATACAATTATTCAACATAAAGCGATATAATAAGCAGACATCCACGTGGGTTTCCATGTTTATACCTTCTATTCACATGGTCGATTAAATATTCTATTTTTATCAAAGATGAAATGCTACGAGCGATTTCATTCGTTGCAGTTAAAGCTGGCTGCATTCAATGAAAAAGCCTATCGGGGGAATGTAAAATTCAAGCTCGTTCCGCCAAAGGTAGAGTAGCGTAGTGAATCGTCAGCCTTGGCTTAATTGCGAAGATGACGTTTGAACGGATACAAGGGGTTGATCCCCCCATTAATGGCAGGAAAGGTAGCCTACGTCTAGCTTAAATGTTCGCATATGAAGAACCTTGCTCTCTTTGACGTTCAGATACAGAAAACTCTCTGATTCTCGTAGTCTTCTGTGGCCGGTCTGTATCCATCAACCATTCTTTCTCGAACCGCTCCATTCGGAACACCTCGGCCGATCTTTCGATCCAGCCTCGGATGTATGCCGAAATAAAAACTTCACATGCATTGCCGGAAGCGGTTATTCGACAGATACTCCCAACTACATAGTTCCCGGGATGTTCCTATTGACGTCAACTAGTAACCTTTTCGAAAGACAACACATCCTGTAGAATGACGGTAAGTCTACGTATAACAGCAAAAATGGCTGAATTTAGGACTTGTATTGATTATGCACTTGAAACATTGGGCTGGATCGAAAGATTGGCCGAGGTGTTTGCGCAATAATGACGTCATTGTATTTGTTGTTATGGGGGTGTTGTTGTTCTTTCCATAAGTAGTCCGTCGGCATACATCCGAAGCTTGATTCGTAGCATTGACCGAGGTGTTCCGAATGAAACCGTTCTTGGTCTTGTTCGCCAAGATTTTCTAAATTTGAAAGTAACACAACTTCTGATTGGCTAAACCAAATGGTTTAGCGTCAGAAGTTGTGTAACTGTCAAATCAAAAAAAAAAAAAATTATTCTGGAGAAAAAGACAGAGAATGTTCTCAAGAATGGGAGATGGATTCGGACCCAGGTCTTATCTGATCACAACAGACGTTCGTTCTCAAGAATGGGAGATGGATTCCGACCCAGGTCTTATATGATGAGAACAGACATTCGTTCTCAAGAATGGGTGGTGGATTCGGACCCAGGTCTTGTCTGATGAGAACAGACATTCGTTCTCAAGAATGGGTGGTGGATTCGGACCTAGATCTTGTCTGATGAGAACAGACATTGGAGTGGTTAACATATTGCATCATAGCATGATCTATTTTTAGAATCATACCTTTTTTAAGAATTTTAACCCTTATCCTGCTAAGTAACTAAAATGAAATGTTCGAATCGATGGTAAAAAAACAAATATTGCTATTTCAATGCTATAATTTTTGGAATAATATCTGCAAATCGGACAGTGTAGATCCAAGATCAGACTGCACGTTCTGTGCAGTCTGATCTTGATCTACACTGTCCGCAAAAGGTCAGTGAGTCGTGCTTCGCAGCCAAAGAGTTAAATTTTAAAGTCTGTCTCAACAAAATAAGTAAATGATCCTGCTAGAAATACAGTCCCCGTCCGAGACCTTTTGGTTCCAACTTTCAATGAAGTGGTGGACAAAAGTAAATTGAAGATCAGACTGTATGTTCTGGTCAGTCTGATTCTGATCTTCGGAATCAGGAACATCTATTTATGTCCGATTTGGAGATTTACGGTGCAATTTTTATCCGGTTCAACACAATACTGAATTAGCTTGCACGTACTGTCAACAGCCACTTAAAATAAAGCATTGCCTATTAAGCTTTGCATGATAGTAAAATATTTCAATAAAGATAATCATAACAGATAAAAGTAAACTCTATTTCTATGAGCAAAAACCACTTACCGAAATATACCTCCTTGTTACACTTCGGGCACTTTGGCATCTTGCTAACTTGGTTAGTTGAAAACAAAACACCAAAACCGTCTACTTTTACTCAAAACGCGAGATCGTCAAGGAAATAACTTTATGATTCAAGTGATGTTGATAACATTTAAGGGTGTGACGCGACAATGCGCAAAGCTGTCACAAAATTGTCTGTCACTGCGCATATCATTTTATGACCGCAATCGACCTTTTTCTCCGTCCTCATGGATATCAGTCAGTTTAAAATAATTTACGACACAATCCGTACTTTTGATGACCCTGAGAAAGAGGCCCTTTGAAAACATTTTGGGAAAAGGAGAAAATGCTGGTAAACCAGCATTTTCTCCTTTTCCCACAATGTTTTCTACCCTTCACAGAACAATTTTCAACTTTTCAGTCACGTTTGTCGTCTGCAAATACTTCCGATTTGGACAAACCTAAAATTTTGAAATTTGGTAATGAGTTAATCCTGTATCCTTTAGATTCCCCTCGTTTAACCCTTTACCAAAAGATAGAGCTTCGCACTTTTCCAAATTCGAAAATACGCCAGAAAGAAAGTTCGCCTCATCCGGGTATCAAACTCACAACCACAAGGTCATGAGTCCGACACGCTCACCACCGAGCATTTTCTCCTTTTCTCACAATGTTTTCTTCCCTTCCTAAAACAAATTTAAATTCTTACGTCACATTTCTCTTGTCGTTTGCAATTGCTTTCAAATTTGTATCAGTCTAAAACTTTGTCGTTTGGTAAAGAGTAAAACTCCCTTTTCCATTATTTTCCGCTAGATGGCATTCTAGAATATGACATGCGCAGACAACGCCTTTTTTCAAGAGCAGGGCTCATACAATTGGCGCCCAAAAGTATACCGTTTCCTAAACGATCCCACTTTTTATCGACCCTGACAGAGAATGCTTTCATAAACACTCTGGGAAAAAAGACGATGCCGGTTACCAGCGTTTTTCTCCTCTTCCAGATATCTTTTCCACCCTTAACCCTTTACAAACGACACAATTTTAGACTGGTTCAAACTGAAAGCACTCGCAGACGACAAAACAAACGTTAGGGCCTACTCAAAAATTGAAATTTGTTTCCAGCCGAGTAGAAAACACTGTGGGAAAAGGAGAAAATGCTGGTTACCAGCATTTTTTCCTAACCCACAATGTTTTCAAATGGCTTCTATCTCAGGGTCGTAAAAACCAGGGATTGCTTGGTAAAGGGTGAAAAGACAAATCAGACTTTTTGATTTACATTTGTCGTCTGCAAAATAATTTCGAAATGGAAGAGTCTAAAATTTTGACGGCTGTTTTTTATTTGGTCGTCTCGTCAAAAGCTTTAGCCACGGGTTAACCCTTTACCATACAGTTCCGACAGTTAACGACCTTGGGAAAGAAACCTTTTAAAAATTATTGTGGGAAAAGGAGAAAATGCTGGTAACCAGCATTTTCTCCTTTACCCACAATGTTTTCTACCATTCACAAAACAAATTTCAAATTTTCAGTCGCTTTTTTTTTAACGTCTGCAGGTTAACCCATTACTACACAGTTCCTTCTTTTGATAACCCTTAGAAAGAAGCCTGTAGAAAACATTGTGGGAAAGGAGAAAATGCTGGTAACCAACATTTTCTCCTTTTCCCACAATGTTTTCTGCCCTGCAAGAAATAATTTTCGATTTTTGAATTACGTTTATTTCATCGTCTGCAATGCTTTCTACTCTTCACAAAACAAATTTCAAATTTCCAGCCACTTTTATTTTGTTGTCTGCAAATGCTTCGATTTGGACAAGCCTAAAATTTTGTCGTTTGATAATGAGTTAAAGTTTTTTTTGCTTCAAAACGATTATGCAAGATTCTCTCTACTTTCATTTCTTTTATTAGTTATGTCAAACCAAGTTTTTATATAAATTTCACAGATAGAAAATTTCGAGATAGCTAGAAAATGGAATTGACAATAGATACATGTACAGAACCGACAGTTCAATACTCTCCTTCTTCCCTCCTCCCTTCCTCTGTCTCAATATCTGTGGCTCTCTGTGCCGCCGCGTCCAAATCCTACAAAGAAACAAGAAAGAGTCAGCTGTTCAAGCGGGCCGAGCCTTGGTAGCTCCATCTTCGCCAGCCAAGTTTACGATCACTACGTGGATGTTACCTTGGCGGATTGAGCTTGATTTTTACAACCCCTCGATACGCCTTTTTCATTGGATGCAGCCAGCTCTAGCTGCATCGAATAAAATCGCTCGTAGCATTTCATCTTTGATAAAAATAGAACACGGTCTCTACCTTTCAAATAATAGGTAAAACATGGAAAGCCACGTGGATGTCTGCTTATCGCTTCATGTGTATTCGTAAGTGGTTTGTAAAACGATATTTCATTTGCTTTTAGAAACATGATGTAAAGGGGAGTAATAACCAGCATCCATTAGAGGGCGCATCACAGGAATCTCGAAATCGGGCTCAATCAGCCAAGGTAAGATCCACATAGTGATCGTAAACTTGGCTCGCGAAGGTGTGGTAGCTCAGACAGTAGCGTTCAGGCCTTAATAATACTGAGGGTCGCTGGTTTGATTACAGCCTTGGCCAATTTCTTATTGAGGACTGATGATTGTCTTTGCAACAAGATTCATTCAACTCTTATCGCTAGCCATTGCTTCGGTCTTTTCTTACCCTTCACCATTGCTTCGGCGATGGTAATGTGGGAAAGAAGTCAGTCGCTCGGAGAGAATATTGTGCGGAGTACTGGTAAAAGAAATTTTAGAAAAAAGCATGGACAGGCTTGTTACCAGCATTTTCTCCTTTCCCGCAATGTTTTCTACAGGCTTCTCTCTAAGGGTTATCATTTCGAAAGCATTTTCAGACGCTGTATTGTAACTGAAATAATGTAAAAACGGCGTTCAGCACTATGCAATTGATCAGTCAATCTGGACCCGTATTGACCAACCATTCTTGAAAGTATTCTTAATCTTATTCTCCAAGGTTTTCTAAATCAAGTTGTAAGAAACACAACTTCTGATTGGCTAAACCAAATGGTTTAGCCAATCAGCAGTTGTGTTACTTAAAAATGTACAAAATTCTGGAGAGTAAGACAAAGAACGTTCTTAAGAATGGTTTGTGAATACGGGCCCTGGTAAAAAAAATCCAGTAAAGCCTGGACAGGCGCACTTGCCGCTGTATAGTAACTGAAATAAATGTGAAAACGGCGTTTAACACTTTGCAAATGAACAGTCAATCTGCTGCTCAAACACTGATCCATGCGCTAAATTCATTGAATAGATAATTTAACCCTTTCCCAAACGGCACATTTTGGACCAGACCAAATTGAAAGCATTTTGCAGATGACAAATTAACATTTGCTAAAAAGATGATTTTTCTATATGATAGGGTAGAAAACATTGTGGGAAAAGGAGAAAATGCTGGTTACCAGCATTTTCTCCTTTTCCCACAATGTTTTCAAAAGCCTTCTATTCCTGACCCGTAAAAACCAGGGATTGTTTGGGAAAGGGTTAACACAATGAGGACAGACACCTAAAACATTGCTCTTATAAGTTTATTTAGGTTCAAACTCCCAGGTAGATTATTCGATAAAGTTTTCAAAACAAAGTGAATTTTGAATTTTAGAAAATTAATCCATAAATTGGCATAAGACTGCGTTGTCAAAAAAAGAAAAATAACCAATAATGTGCAATAAGACTGCATTGTCAAAAAAAAAAAGGTAAATAATCTATACTTTGGCATAAAACTTCGTCATCAAAAACAGGAAAATAATAGATAATTTCTTGGCAGCATAAGACTGGGTAAGTCATTGGTGAACATTAAACAAGAACAGTTACTCTCGGATTAACCCCCTTTCCCCCCCCCCCCACCCCACACACACACACACACACCCACACACACACACACACACACACACACACACACATACACAAGTAACAATTACCTCCTGGTCCGAATAAAGCCGCGTAGCACGGTTTGTGGCAATACGGTTTCCCTTCATGCTGTAAAAGTTAGGAGAACTATGTAAAGACGCATAAGTATAATCCATCCATCCATCCATCCATCCATCCATCCTTCCTTCCATCCATCCATCCATCCATCCATCCATCCATCCATCCATTTATCATCATCATCATCATCAACGCTGTTACCATTGTGATTCACCACCATTATTGTCATGATTTTTTGTTGACACGTTCCAATATCTTTAGGATTAGAAACCCAAGATTTAGCCACAATACAAAGTTTCCTGTAACCCCCAGTTTCGTGTCGTATCTCACTAATAGTACTTTTCTTTTTCATTCGCGGCACTGTTCCTGGTTAACATAGTTCAGAGTTCTAGTCTAGTACTTGTGGAACCAAGCACATACATGAGTTTGTGATCTGTTGTTATATGGCTGAAATAATGTTGAAAGCGGTGTTAATCAATATTTTTTTGCTCCTTACGATTCCCTTCAAAAGTGACGCAAAAGGGAAATGAAAAAAAATGCCTGTCTTAGCCATTTTTTTGTAACAAACAACTGCTTCTTTTGCCAGAATGTTTAGAAACACGATCTTTCGTAGTTAACGTCTCCCACTGTTTACATTTGGACGCTATAGTTACTTTAACTCATTACCAATAGACAAAATTTTAGGTTTGTCCAATTCGAAAGCATTCGCAGACGAAAAGATAAAAGTGATTGAAAATTTTAAATTTGTTTTGTGAAGGGTAGAAAACATTGTGGAAAAAGGAGAAAATGCTGGTTACCAGCATTTTCTCCTTTTACCATATTGTTTTCTACAGGCTTCTTTCTCAGGTCCGTCAAAAATAGGGCTTGTGAGTTATGAGGCGCAGTTAATAAACCAATCGGGCTATCGCCCTCATGGATTATTTATTGTGCCTCATAACTCAAAACTTGTGGTTTATTGCACGATAAACTACGATAGAAAGAAGATTATTTCTTAATCAAATCATGCTTCAATATGTAAAAAAGTTTAAATAAAGATACCTCAGCATGGCTGCCAGGGCTAAGGGTCTTTCTGCATTTCTCACATCTCAGGCACGGTCTGTGCCAATCCTTGCCAAGGGAGGTAACTTTCTCGGCTGTAAAATTGAGCAGAGATATTGGTTTGGGTGGAGTTAAACGCAATTCTACACAATCTCGCCTTCCAACGACCATTAGCAAGAAGACTTTTGAAAACATTTTGTGAAAAGGAGAAAATGCTGATGACCAGTATTTTCTCCTTTTCCCACAATGGTTTTCAACCCTGCTGGAAACAAATTTCAATTTTTAAATTAATGTTTATTTTATCGTTTGCCTATGCCTTCAATTTTGACCAGTCAGTCTAAAACTTTGTCGTTTGGTAAAGAGTTAAATGTAAAATATATCCCCCTCCCTTTCTAAACGATAATGTGAAATTACCCTGCATGTCTTCCCGAATAATGTTAGAGTAAGATAAAATTAACGTTGATGTACTAGTTTAATGATGGTTGGTTTTGACTTTTGGCATAGCGTGCAAAGGCATTATAGTGTTGCTGCAGTAACGTGTTGCTTTTCCAGTGGCTTAAGTTTTCAGAACGCAGTTTCATAAATCTGTTAACTATCAGTAGAAGTTTGATTAGAGGAAAGTTAATCCAAATCAAACAAGAGATGGCATTTCTCATAGGCGTAGGAAGGTTTATAATGGGGTGGGGGGGGTGATATGGGTGTATTATTGATATTATTAGGGGCGGGGGGAATATGATATGTGTCCCCTTTCCAAATTATTGCGGTGCCATGGCCCTCCCTGCACTTGCACTACTTGTCATGTATCTTATTTCTCGAAATAAAGAAAGCCAAACTCAATCAAAGAAATCAGTCGCTTTTTTGGGACACACCGAACAATTTTATGTCGGGGTAGAATTTAATTGGATATCAATTATGCAGATCAGCAGGTGGAAGCACTTGTGCTTTGAATTCTTGTCTTTAACTCTTTACCAGACGAAAAAATTTTGGACTTGTTCAAATTGAAAGCATTTGCAGACGACAAAATAAAGGCGACTGAAAAATTAAAATTTGTTCGGGGAGGGGTAGAAAACACTGTGGGAAAAGGAGAAAATGCTGGTTACCAGCATTTTCTCCTTTTCCTACAGTGTTTTCAAAAGGCTTCTTTCTCAGGGGTGTCAAAAGTAGGGATTGTGTGGTAATGGGTTAAAGTGACAATTTACTTGTCGGGCTCTATTGTTCTTTTTACATGCAGTTCGGACCCTGAGACAGAGGTCTTCTCTAAACATTGAGGGAATTGGGAAAAATACTTGTATACACCATTTTCCATAAGCCCTTTTTCACCATGTCATCTCCACTTTTGAAAGCAAATTCCAACATTTTAGCGGCATCTTATTTGTCGTCTGTAAACGCTTTCAATTTGGGAAAGTCTAATACTTTTGTTTGGAAAACAGTAAAAGCCCAAAATGGGAAAAGAACATTTTTGAAACCATAGTAACCAGAAGAGACGTTGCTCGTAACTGGAAATTTCACCGTCATGAAGTCCAGGCAGTCTGACACGGTTCCGAATATTTTTTGTTATTTGTAAAATTCCTGCATGTCATCGGACCATCCTACCTCAAGATTCAGCCGATTGTTAGCTTAAATGTTTTTTTTTTCAATACACATTTTATATGATGCTTTGCTCTTTATAATGGATCGCGGAGGCACATCAAAACCCCTTTTTTTCCAGAGCATGCCTCAATCAATACAATTATGATAAGGTTTGAAGCCAAAGCGTCCAAATGTTTCATTTCGATTTCGAATTTTTGAACCGGGGAAAACCGGTAAATCTCAAGTTTTCCCATGAGTGCACAGTAATAGTTATGGCTTTAGAATTTCTGCGTTTTTATGCAAGTTTTACGCCGATATCATAGTCAAGTTTTATGACTCTACTTAGATATGTATGTCTGTCTCTGAAATGCATGCATGGCTTTTCTTTTTACTGTTGTCTGTTGAGAATTTAACCTCGCGGAACAAATTTTGCACCTGGCGACTTTGAGAAACACCTTTATGAAATAACCATAATCAATTTAAAAAAACAAATTTCTTATTCGTCGATACAAGTGAAAATACTGTTGTAAAAGGAGAAATTGCTCGTCACGAGCAATTTCTCTTTTTACAACAGTGTTTTCAAAAACGGTTTTGCTGCAAGACGTAGAAAGCTCTCAGAGGTAAACCTGATTCTCACGGTGAGTCTTTTTTTGAGTGCTTCGTTTTAGGTGTATTTCGCACTTGTGTGTGAATCGCACACTCCCAAGATTTAACGACATTGAGGATGAAACCTTTTGAAACCATCGTGGGAAAAGGACAAAATGCTGGTAACCAACATTTTCTAAATTTTCCAACAGTATTATGACGCATCACTTTATCTGCGTATATCATATTTCGTTATTCGAAGATTCGTCTGTCTTATATGACGCATCACTAGCCCCGAAAGCGGGCAGACTGTAAGATTACGCTCTATAAAGTAGCAATGTAGAAAATAGCTTTTACCAATACGTTTGAGGAGAAATGAGATGTGCTTTTGCTCTAGATTTCTCTAAACTGCTGATCATAGCTGAGTGAATTTCACAAGGTAGAGTTTTATTGAGTAAACGTTTATTTTAGTTTGAAATTCAAAGTAACGGTTGTCGCGTAGGAAAGTAGTTCGGTTCTGTACCCAGGATGCCCAAATTAGATAGATGAGTATTCATAAAATGCCATCTAGCGGGAGATAATGTGACGCATCACTCTCACCGGTATTCGGGTAACTGTAGTATCACGCGCAAAAAGTAGCAATGAAGAAAATAATTTTTATCGATAAGTTTGACGAAAAACCAGGCCTGTTTAAGTTCCAGATTTCTCTAAACTGCTGATCATAGCTGAGTGAATCGAAGGAGGTAGCGTTTTAATGAGTAAGCTATTTTTCTTGTTTGAAATTCAAAGTAACAGTTGTCACGTAGGAAAGTGGTTCGGTGCTGTACCCAGGATGCCCAAAATTAGATAGATGAGTATTACAAAATGCCATCTAGCGGGAGATAATGGTTTCAACCCCAGCATCCATTGCTATAGCATGCATAGTTAATGTCCGTATCCTTCACAGGTACAATTTTTGAAATTCAGACATAGTAAAATCTCTGATTCTCGTAGTCCGCTCTAGCTCAGTATTCCAGTGGTTGAGGCGTCAAATTTATGTAGCCAGTGAATCCCAGTAGCGCTGGTCACGAGTGATTGCCCATGTGCAAACCACTTGTTGCTACAAGCTACTTGGCGCCTAAATCCATTTTAATACATATTTAATAACCTTAATCGTACTATCAACGACTTTCAATTTTTACATATTAGTGGCAACTTACCTTTGTACTATGGTAAATTATTTCAATACATAATCATAACACATGAAATCAACTTTTTTTACATGCACAAAACACTTACCAAAATAAACCTCTTTGTTACAGCTAGGGCACTTTGGCATCTTGTCCACTTCGTTGATTGAAAACAGAGCACGAACCAGCTACTTTTTACCCCAATGCTATTTTGTCCACGAAATAACTAATATTTCAAGCGATGTTGAATTTATAACATCTGAGGGTGTGACGCAACAATGCGCAATTCTGTCACAAAAATGCCTATCACTGCACATAACAATTCAAAGCTGCAATCGACTTTTCTTCCCTTTTGAATCATTTACCAATCATTTGAGCATAACATTCCACCCCCCAACCCCTAAAGAAAAAAAGAAGAAGAAGAAAAAAAAAAAAGGTTTAGGTAGTGCACCCGCAATTGAAAAATAATTATTTGCACTATAATATTATCTTAAACAACTTGCTATCATTTAAAATGAGTATCAATGTACTTCTTTAATCGAGCCACTTTTTCCTTTTTGCACATATGACAGTCTAGGGATAATAATATGTTCGTTACGACTGATTTTCCCTTGTGCCAAAATAATTGATTTTCCCTCTGCAATTGGTCGTGGCTTTAGCACTTGTCTCTTTTGGTTCTGAAAAATTCGGACCCCTGAAATATTACATGATTATCAACACTATTTACGAACCGACTAAAATTTAGATTTGCTTAAATTCAAAACATTTCAAGGCGGCAAAACAAATATCAATAAATGTTTAGTGAAAACCTGGAGTTGTACGGCCTTTTATAAGGTAAAAAAGATTGTGAGAAAATGCTAATTACCGGTACTTTCTCCTTTTCTCACAATGATTTACAAAATCCTTCTTTCTCGGGCCTGTAAATATTTGGTTAATCATAACAATTTTATCAACAATTTTACAGTTGATTGACGACGGTTGTCATCTACTGGTGAGCAGCATTTTCTCCTTTTTCCACGTTGTCTAGTTTATAAAAGACAAATTTAATGTTTTGAGTGACATTTATTTTGTCGCCTGCAAATGCTTGGAATTTGGACAAGGTTAAACTTTTGCTGTCTGGTAAAGGGTTAAACGGGTGGGAAAGCGGATCACGTTCTATTTGTTTGGCAAGGGTGAATTTCTTTATATTCAGCGAGTAGTCAAAACTAGTTGAAAATTATTCTCTTAACTCTTTACCAAACGAAAAAAATTAGAATGGTCCAAACTGAAGGTATAAGACAAATTAAACTTGATTCAAAAATTGAAACTTGTTTCCATGAGGGTCGAAAACATTGTGGGAAAAGGAGAAAATGCTGGTTAGACCAGCATTTTCTCCTTTTCCCACAGTGTTTTCAAAAGGCTTCTATATCACGGATTGTTTAGTATACTGTTAACTAAAATAGATTGTGCACATTCATGCACAGCTGAATACCATAGATAAATTCACGCGTAAAATGTAGACCAATTTACCGTATATCTCCCATGACAACAAGAGTGTCACAAAACATTGAAACTTTAACTATAAAGAATTTACGTTAACCCTTCGAATGCTGAGCACGACTCAATGGCCTTTTGAGGACAGTGTACATCAAGATCAGACTGCACAAAATGTGCGGTCTTACGTGGACCTACACAGTCCGATAAGCATATTTTTTCCGCGAAAAATAACTTTGAAATAACCAAATTCTAGGTTTTCACTTTCTTATTGAAAGTTTCGTTTAAATTATTTTTGCAGGATAAGGATTAAAAAGCATGTCGTCCGTTTACTTCGAAAACTTCGTAACTACAGCTTGTAACAAGCTGTAGTTACGAGGTTTTCGAAGTAAACCGACGATTTACAGACGGCTTATTTAATGAAGCCTAAATAATGAATTTGCTCTAGAAAGAGGACAACACGCACTTAGAAAATGCTGGTTGACAACATTTTCGCTTTTACAAAATCAATGTTTTAACCATTTACCAAACGACAAAATAATAGCCTTGTCCAAATCGAAAGTATTTGCAGACAACAATTTCTCTGCTTTTAAAATGGTGCAATCTTGCTTTGATAGGGTAGAAAACATTGTGAAAAAAAGAAGAATGTCAAGGTTGGTTACCAGCAATTTCTCCCTCGCCCATAATGTTTTTAGAAGGCCTCTTCTACAGGGTCATGAAAACCCGAGATTGTTTAGTAAAGGGTTAAAAAGTCCTCTTCTGGAATTTTGTAACTTGAAACAATGGATTGTGCAGGCTAAGGTGAGAGAGAACGTGCGAAAACAAGTTGTTTATAACTGGATTTGTACTTTTTGAAATGCTCAAAATAAGTAAAATATTATTTACGAGTCGATTTACGAGTCGATTGTATAGTTAACCCATTCCCTACTTTTGACACCCTTAAGAAAGAAGCCTTTTGAAAACACTGTAGGAAAAGGAGAAAATGCTGGTAACCAGCATTTTCTCCTTTTCCCACAGTGTTTTCTACCCTTCCCAGAACAAATTTAAATTTTTCAGTCACCTTTATTTTGTCGTCTGCAAATGCTTTCAATTTGATTCAGTCTAAAATTTTCTCGTTAGGTAATGAGTTAAAGAGAACACCATTTACAAAGCTTCTACAGGTCATACCGTATCACGGCGGTCAGTGCACCGATGCATGTGTTTCTGGCTTTCTCGCACCAGCTCTGACACAAGTTTCTTTCCAAGTTACTGACTACTTTTCTCAAATGTATCAGAGGAGGCAAAAAAATCGTCGGATCTCTTTCTTATCTTCTTTGTGTTTCAGAACTTGCTCTGACATTCCTTCCGTTCCTTTATTGCCCAACACATTACACGATTCTAGGAACTGCAGACGCTTCTTTCAAATGAAAATCAATCCAGTCCATCGTCATCATTTTTTCTTTACAAAAAATAATTGTGCTTGAAATGAAACGATTTCTTGTATTGAAATTGTTGACCATAGGGCCCTGCTCTTTTCTATGCTTTTAGTTTAAACATATTTATTTTACATCGATTGAGAAACAACTTCTGATAACTTATACTAATCTCTCTCGATTCTGAACTTTTTGATGGACAGTGCGGACTCTCCATGGTTCGGAAACATAGGCTACAGCAGTGCTGACCTCCAGTTGATATTGTCAGAATTAAACTCATCAACAAAGTTTATTTCAGTGTACCAGCTTCTTTTGATACTAAATCAAGGCTTAATTGAACTTTATCAAACAACAACAAAAAAGAAAATGTAGACTTATCCAGATTCAAAGTCGTTGTCTGCACATGTCGTATTCTTCGTTGTTGCTAATGCTCAACAAATCATGTTGAATTGGTCTGATGCTGGGATTTTGATGCTTTTGAAAGTAGAGAAAACATTGTGCGAAAAGGAGAGCATGATAACCGGAATTTCTCATTTTTTTTTTCACAATGTCTTTAAAAGACCTCGTTCCCTGATGTTCGTAAAATCTGCTTCGTTTACACCAGTCATCAATTATTTTATGTGGAAGTCCAGTGGATCGTCTGCAGTAGGTAATTCCTCAAAACTTAAGATTACTTAACCCATTACCACACAATCCCTACTTTTGACGACCCTGAGATAGAAGCCTTTAGAAAACATTGTGGGAAAAAGAGAAAATGCTGATAACCAGCATTTTCTCCTTTTCCGACAATGTTTTCTACCCTGCTGGAAACAAATTTCAATTTTGACTTTGTTTATTTTGTCGTCTGCAAGTGCCTTCAATTTGGACCAGTCTTAAATTTTGTCGTTTGGTAAACAGTTAAGTCATAAAAAGCTCTTACATTTTTTTCTGTACTCACGTTCGTGTACCCGCATTATCAAGGGCGACAAATGTACATGTATAATTACACCTATTTGTAGGACTCACTTCCCTTTAAAAAATTTTAGACGAACAAGGGAGGTAACCGGAGATGGAAGCGGAAATAGATCGAAAAACTCTCTCCCGGAAGTTGTCTCTCTCGTGATAAACACATCACATGATCAGTGCTGACTGCAATTCGTCAGGATGGCTGTCAATATTAAAATAAAGGGGAATGGACCGATTAGCGGCGCACAAGCTCTTAACGAACACAAACTAGCAGTCACAAGAGACTATATTTCACAACCTAGAATCAGTAAGTTGTCATTGTTTTCACCAAGTTTTATTCAATGTCGAAAAAACCTTTCCTTGGAGAACCGGTGTCGACCGATTTTATTGATTCGGTAATTGAATTCATTAAGATTTTTATAAATCGATAAATGCGGCATATTTGGTTAAAAGTACCAAGAGTCCATAGGCAGTCGTGTCTCAATTTGTAGAAGCCACTTTAAAATTATCAGGAAAAAGTTGAAAAAAATAATAAAAGCTGTTATAGTGCTTTCATACATTCAGATTTCATGGAGCTTCTTACCTTAAGTCTAAAGGTCCGCTCCAATGCAATTTTTGTTTCTAGTCTTGGCAGACCTTCAGAGCAACGTTCATTTATCATATCTGATTTTACCCACATCTTTTCGGACGGCTCTATGTCACAAATTCCAATGACCACTAATAAATTGGGCATGGATCGTTACAAGGGTCTCAGCAGTAACTCTTTAACAAAGAGAAAATATTAGACTGGTCAAAATTGAAAGCATTTGCAGATGACAAAAAAAAAAAAGGTGACTGATAAATTTAAATTTGGTCTGGGAAGGGTAGAAAACACTGTGGGAAAAGGAGAAAATGCTGATTACCAGCATTTTCTCCTTTTCCAACAGTGTTTTCAAAAGGCTTTTTCCTCAGGGGCAATAACAGTCTGGATTGTGTGGTAAAGAGTTCATGAGTAAGAACAAGTGACTCTTTTGTATGAAAAGAGCTTGAAAGTAAAGATGATGCATGTTGAATACAGATGGTGGTTGATAAAAGATAATGGTGAATGTAGGCTTTATTGTTTTTTTATTTCAGCATATAAGACAGTGTCAGGTGTAAATGGACCACTAGTAATTTTAGATGATGTAAAGGTGAGACATTCCTAATTGATTTTCAGTATGTTTTCACTCTTCTACTGCAAACTTCTGGTCGAGCTAAAAAAAAAGAATGTTTTCAGAAGTATTCACCAATCAACCCCTTACCAAACAATCCTATGTTTCAATGATCCCAAGAAAGAAGCCTGGTGAAAACTTTGTGGGAAAAGGAGAAAATGTTGGTAACCAGCATTTTCTCCATTTTCCACCATGTTTTTTACCATATCAATGGTGGAAACTATGTTTTTTAACCTGATTTTATTTGTTGTAGACCTGTTTATATTTTCAATTTGGTCTAGTTTAAAATCTTGGATTTTGTTACAGAGTTAAACCTCAATTCATGGTGATTATCTAAGTTTCAAATTGTTTTAGGATGTGTTATGAGTAAGCAGTTTACAACAGTCTTGTGTCTGTGTTTTAACTAGGATCAAAGTAATGCATCTATTGGTCAAATTTATAATCACTCCAAGGTCTATATGAATAAAACTACCTTACTGCAAAGTTTTTATGAAAATGCTTTTTTTTCCTACTATAAATTCTTTGGTACAATATGCCAAGGCAAGTTGAAGAGGATACACTGTTACATTTTAGATTCGTAGTGCTTTCCTCTCCATTGTTGCCCTGGAAAAATGATTTTTTCCTCAATGTTTCCATATTTTTTACATAAAAAATTCTTTCATTTGAGACACATGATTAAATCCAGCCCTTTGGAAAAGCATAAAAAAATGCATGAGTGTTAAACATACATCTTCAATCTTTGCCATCCAGTTTTCTAACCATTTTTTTCCCTTAATCTTATGAAACTATTTATCATTCTTGTACCTGCATGTCAAGTATTACCCCTGATGGTAACAAGTTGCAATGTTGCACAGATTACAGCAGATAGAAAATGCTTTTCATTCCATTGCTACTCACCATAGATATAAAAACCATAGTTTCTAGTTAAATTGAAGACAAATTCATACAATAATTTCTTACCTACATTTAAAACAGCTGACAAGATGTCAACAAAGTTGGGTTTTAATAGTGTTTGTTGACTTTCTGGCTGTAAAGAAGTCTATGTAACCCTTTACCAAACTACAACATTTTAGATTGCTCCTAATTGAAAGCACTTGCAGACAACAAAATAAATGTAACTCAAAACTTGAAAGTTGTTTCCAGCAGGGTGAAAAACATTGTGGGAAAAGGAGAAAATGCTGGTAACCAGCATTTTCTTCTTTTCCCACAATGTTTTTAAAAGGCTTCTACCTCAAGGTCGTAAAAATCAGGGATTGTTTGGTGAAGGGTTAAGTTTTGTTGTCTGGTATACATTTTTAAAGAAGGGTTAGATCATCAGGAGTCCAGATAATAGGGGCAAACTTAAACTCATTACCACACGAGAAAATTTTGGATTGGTCCAAATTGAAAGCATCTGCAGACGACAAAAAAAAAGGTGACTGAAAAATAGAAATTTGTACTGGAAAGGGTAGAAAACACTGTGGGAAAAGGAGAAAATGCTGGTTACCAGCATTTTCTCCTTTTCCCACATTGTTTTCAGAAGGCTTCTTTCTCAGGGGCGTCAAAAGTAGGGATTGAGTGGTAATGGGTTAATTAAACAGTGTACTGTATGTTTCACTTAACCCTCAAGTTTTCAGGACCCTTGAGAAGAAAGGTGTTAGAGACACTGTTGGAAAAGAGAAAATTCTGTTTACCAGCTTTTTCTCCTTTTCCTGTAAAATTTTCTAGCATTTCATAAACAAATTCCGTTATTGGAGCAGCACTTAATTTGTTGTCTTCTAAATTCTTTCAATGTGGATAAGACCTTTTTTTTTTATTTTTGTTTGTGAAAGGGTTAGATTAAAAGCATGCTGTGAAAGCTCATTAATACCCCCATTCCACTAGGCCGCGATCCACGGCGCTCTGACGGAGAGCCGTAGATCGCCATGCAGAGCGCCAAGAACGCCAAGCACGCTAACAGATCTTTAACGGATCTCCAAGATCGCCTAGATCGCCACCAGTCTACTCCCTTGCACAAAGATCCGTGGCGCTCTGTTCAGAACGCCGTCACATCGCTACTTTATCGCTTAAATCGCTATCGAAATGCAACTTGAACGTAAACATCGCAAATGGAGCGCTATCGGATTGCTCAAGAGCGCAAATGTTCCTCCAGTATGCAGGTCATTGCGCTCCTATGTGATCCAATAGCGACCATTAGAGATGCAGTCGCGCTCCGTTGCGATCAAGTGGAGATATGATCGCGCTCCCATATGATCAAGTGGCAATATGATAGCGCTCTGTTACGATCAATTGGCGATAGGATAGCGCTCCATTACGATCAAGTGGCGATATGATGGCACTCCGATGGCGCTTTTGGAGGACTACATAACAGAATGTCTGTCTCTCAGACTGGTAGTGCAGATGGACTTTCAATCCTGAGGCCCGAAGTTCGATACCTGGCCCAACCAGGACCTTTCTGAGACACATTGTGTTTCTCACAAGGTGGACTGATTTGGAACCCAGAGATAGCCTCACGTGTATTGGTGCTTTACACTGGGCACGTTAAGGAACCAAGGAGATATATTTGAAGAAGAGCTCGGGCTTGTACCCGGATTTCCTTGTATCCGATTCTTTTTCTCTAATAACCATATGCTAGTATGCCTCGAGCACAGAGGGACCTTAATCCTACAAAGTCATCATATCATCATTTTGCATTTGAAGATCACCTAGTGTAGGTACAATAAATTCTTTAGTGAACTACAGTATGCCACCCAGGAGAAGGAGCGAAAGGAGGGTCAAAGCCTCGGGTCGCTAATGGAGCGAAAACAGGTCGCATAAGGTCGCAACACCTAGCGAGGCTACGATAGTGGCTATGTACTGTTCAATCGCTATCGGATCTCAATGGTCGTTACTTGATCGCCGTTGGAGCGTCATCTGGTTGTTATCTGAGCGGGAGTGTCCTCATAATCACCAGTCCGGCAGCGATCTGAGGTGATCTACGGCGCTCTGTATGAGCGCACAGAGCGCCGTAGATCGCGGCCTAGTGGAATGGGGGTATAAGATTGCCACTAAAATGACTACCCAGAGAATAGGTTTTAGTGAAAAAAAAAAGAACAGACTGATGTTATTTTTTTAACTGGTTTTTATAAACATTGTACTTTTAAAAGAAATTGTCCATGTAGGGAACATTGAAATATTTCATTGGTCATGTCCCAAACAATTCCTTGATTAAAGACCCTTGAGAAAACAAACATGGAAAAGAAGAAAAACAGTGGTAACCAGCAATTTCTTTTTATCCCCAAATGTTTTCTACCCTCTAAGAGAACCAGCTATTTCTTCTTATCCCCAAATGTTTTCTACCCTCTAAGAGAAAATATTATGTTGAAATAATGTTAAAAGTGGCATAAAATACCAATCACTCACTGTGATATTTCATTGTTTATCACGTTTCTTTTTACAGTTTCCCAAGTTCTCAGAGATTGTCAACCTGACTCTGGCTGATGGCAGTGTTAGGAGTGGACAGGTTCTGGAAGTTAGTGGTTCTAAAGCTGTTGTGCAGGTAACACAATGAAATTTCATGCTTTGCACAGAAGTCTTTCAAATTTGACTTATCAACTCATTACCAAACTTTTGGTCTAGTCCAAATTAAAAGCATTTGCAGACACCAAAAATAAATATGAATCAAAAATTGAAATTTGATTTCAGAAGGGTAGAAAACATTGTGGGAAAAGGAGAAAATTCTGGTTACCAGCATTTTCTCCTTTTCCCACAATATTTTCTAAAGGCTTCTTTCTTGGTGTCGTCAAAAGTCGGGATTGTTTGGTAAAGGTTTAAACCTTTTCACACTTACAACCTGGTATTTTAGCAATTTTATGTGAAAAGGGTAAGGAAAACATGGTAGGAAAACGAGAAAATCGAGGGAACCAGTAGAAAAATGCTGTAGTTGAATGGCACCTGACATTTTATTTTTTGTGCTCGAACACAATGTGTTCAAATGTACTTTTGCATCATACCTCTAAATGCTGTTGACCTTCTAGTACTTTGTGAGAACAATATCAAAATAAAAAATAGATCGGAATATTGGTTGCTGGAAGTGTATTCTGGATAATCTTACAAAGATGCAACTGTTTAGATTCATTTTCAAGATTGGAGTCTGTGTTGCTCAGTGGTTAACTTTTTACAAAACGACAAAATATGAGACCTGGCCAAAATAAAAGCAGTTGCAGATGACAAAATAAGTCACTCAAAATTTTGAAATTTGTTTCTATCAGGGTAGATAGAAAACATTGTGGGAAAAGGAGAAAATGCTGGTTACCAGCATTTTCTCCTTTTCCCACAATGTTTTCAAAAGCCTTCTAACTGAGGGTCATAAAAACAAGGGATTGTTTGGTAAAGGGTTAACCCATTACCACACAATTCCTACTTTTGATGCCCCTGAGAAAGAAGCCTTTAGAAAACATTGTGGGAAAAGGAGAAAATGCTGATAACCAGCATTTTTTCCTTTTCCCACAATGTTTTCTATCTTCACAGAACAAATTGCAAATTTTCAGTCACTTTTATTTTGTCGTCTTCAAATGCTTTCAATTTGGACCAGTCTAAAATATTGTCGTTTGGTAATGAGTTAAGTGTAGGATTTGCTCCCAGGAGGTCCTTGGTTATATATTGTAGGTTACAAGGTAAGAGCAACTGCAGTCATGTTGCACTTCATAAGGGCTTATATCCAGTTACAAAAGACATGAAATGTATTTCAGGTGTTTGAAGGAACGTCTGGTATTGATGCCAAACACACAACATGTGAATTTACTGGAGACATTCTAAGGGTACCAGTGTCCGAAGACATGTTAGGTGTGTTGTTTGTTTTGTCATGCTTTCATAAGGCTTTTTTGTGGATTACAGAAGTTAAAGTCACAGTTTCAAATCTCATTGGAGGATTGTTTTAGAGTTTTGTTGCTGTAATCCCTGCTTGGTTTATGCAAGAAGAATATAATTGGAACCTGTCGAGCAAAAAGGGACCATCTGGGAATTCTGTACATCAGATAGATGAAAACAAATCAACGAAAGTGAAGATCATTTAAAATTGATAGTTATAAAATAATTGCATAACAAGATAGAAAGTCCACTTTTCATACAGAAAATATCATAAAAGCGAAAAGTGCTGACCCTGGTCAGACTGCGCAATTTGAGCAGTCTGATCAAGGTTGACACTTTTCGCAGTTCCCAGGTGGCCCCTTTTTGTGTTACAGGTCACAGTTATCATGGTGTGGCTCCTTCTCTTGTTTGTATAGATCTATCTTTATTTCATGCTTTCCGGTAGGATATCGAGAAATATCAGTGAAAATATTTTTCGATCTTACATTGGTACCACTAGTGAAAATACCGATTTTCACCTTCTTGATGCCTAGGTAAATTGCGCAAGCCTCTCAACCAGAGGGAAATATGATGTCATACACCTTACATTTCTCGCGCTTGAAGTAATATTGTAATGCATTGCTATGCGGGAGGGATGCGCCACGAGGAATAACGGAAAAGAGCTGTACTGGATTTTGATAAAGCTCCTCCCAGAAAGGGTTAAAAGCATGAAATAAATATAATATTTGTTTTTTCTGGTGAAAGATCGAAATTTATTTCATCTTGTGAACACCATCGGTAATATTTTCACTCTTGGCTGTGCCACTCGTGAAAATTTTACCGATGGTGTCCACTCAATGAAATAAATTTCGATCTTTCACCGAAAAAACCCCCAAATATCCTCTATATCTTTTTAGTCTTCACTGATCTTGTTTCACTTGGTAACACAATAAGTTTTCAGGTTATTTACCTATTAGGAGGTAGTAACATATTTTTTTGTATGTGCATTACCACAGCAACATTAGAGTTCTGTTCTAATCATTTTGTACTTATGTCTTTTTCTGTCAGTAGTCTTTTAGACGAAGGATGATTTGTAATGAAGCCTTTATTTCATTAACTGTAATAATATCATAAACTATATTTACCATTCTCTATGAAAGTACATTTTGACAACAAAAAGATCAGATAGTGCAGCAACATATAGATTAACCATTTTCCAAACAATCCCTGGTTTTTACGGGTCTGGAATAGTAGCCTTTTAAAAACATTGTGGGAAAAGGAGAAAATGCTGGTAACCAGCATATTCTCCTTTTTCCACAATGTTTTCTACCCTATCATAGACAGAAATCATCTTTTCAGCAAGAGTTGAATTGTCATCTGCAAATGCTTTCAATTTGGTCTAGTCCAAAGGTTTGTCGTTTGGGAAAGGGTTAATTGTTATTTTTTCTCCTCAGGGCTGTTTGACGCAAAATTGTAATTTTCAGTTTTACCTTTATTTGACAGGTCGTGTATTTAATGGTTCAGGAAAGGGTATAGATAAAGGACCTCCGGTTTTAGCTGAAGATTATTTAGATATTCAAGGTAAATATGATGTAAATGTGTATTAGAATCTCCATTTCATAGACAATAGAGGTACCTATACATTCACACTACAGTCAAAATCAAGATAGAGGCCATTTTGTAGTATATGACCAACATGCCAAGAGAGATCAGCATACAACACTTTTGCACTGACTTTCAGTAGTTTACTCAATAATATTTCCTGAAAACAGGCCAGGGATCACCCTTAAAAAATGCAGTATACAGCCAGAGAGAAAAAAACTTTTTTCAACTCAATTTTTTTTCATGAACTCTAGTCAGCTGTGTAAACAACTAAACATAAGTAAATAATCAACATGTAAGATGTATTGGATAAAGAGTCTTGAAGGATTTGTCTCCAGTTTTAAACCAGAAACAACCTCGGTGATATCTTTGTGATAGCTTACAGAGAATGAAATGTATTTCATATCAGTCGTAATCTGTGCACCAATCAGGGGCAACATTTTCTATGAAGATACAAGAACGATTATAGTTTCATAACTTAATGATGGTGTTGTTTCAAAAACTGGATGAAAACAAGTTAACCCTTTACCCCATAAGGCATTTCTATGGTATATCCAATTGACCCTAAATAACAGCAAGGATGAAGCCGTTTCTTATGTGTATATGACACCTTTTGATAGTGTAGAAAACATTGTGGCAAAAGGTGAAATTGCTCGCCACGAGCAATTTCACCTTTTGCCATAATGTTTTCCAAAGACTCCTACAAGCAATGCGTAGAAATTAGTATCTATGGAGTAAAGGGTTAAGATGTATCTTTAAGTGATTTACAAATACCAAATACACATGTATGCCCAAACTGGCTTTTGGAATTAATTCTGATGAAAACATTTTTTATTTTCAAATGGACTTTTTTCTCTTTGTGCATTATTTTAGTATCTTTCCTTATTACAGGTCAGCCTATTAACCCCTGGTCTCGTATTTACCCTGAAGAGATGGTACAGACTGGAATATCAGCCATAGATACAATGAATAGTATTGCTAGAGGACAGAAAATTCCAATTTTCTCTGCAGCTGGTCTTCCACATAATGAGGTATTGTAGCTGGAATGTGTACAGTCATATAATTCTTTAAAGGTGGCCCTTCAGATCTTGGGACAAAAATTTTTTAAAAATGCAAAAAAATCATCCTTATACTCCCCAAGCCTTTTAATTTGCCTTCATAAAACCCCAGTGGTCGAAAACCATCCGACAGCACGAGAAATTAGAGATTTACTACGGCCCAGGTAGACACCAACGGGAGACACGTTCTATTTTTAGATGATCAATTTGCTCATTTCTATACTGGAATACACAGACAAAGTTTCAAATATAGGGTCCAAAGAAGACATTATGGAAAATAATTATACATGTTTGTTATGTAATGGAATTTAAGCGTTACAAGTCACATGCTAGTGACCTGACATTCCCAAAATGCTTTATTGATTTTTGGCGGGAAATCTAAAAATACCTTAAGAGGCTACGTAGCCTTTTAAGGGAACACCATCAAAAAAAATTTTTTTTTGTAATTTTATGAGTCTTACTTATTGGTGATTTGTATTATATTTTCATATAAATTTTAGTGATATATATGTTTTTTAATTTGGTGAGATGTAAAAATTCTAAATACCCACCTTTAAAGATGAATGAGATTATGTGAGGTTATTGCCAAATCGTGCTTTGTACTTAGGTCATGTGGTATTTACAGGCCATGGCAACTTTCACCACCGGTCATAAATTCTGATACATCTAAACTCATAAAGTATTCATCTGATTGGAAGAGATTTAATGTCTTCACCAATCATTGGCAAGTTATTGAAGTTACACTTAGACTTAATTTCACAGTAGTGATTGAATAGGATCCTGGTTTCTGGATTTTAATCAATTGTGTGACCTGACTGCTTAAAGAAGATTCATACTCAGGTCATGTAATTGGTTCTTTTTTAACTCTTTTCCTACATGAGAAAATTTTAGATTTTAGTTAAATGTTGCTCAAAACATGAAATTTCAAAGGGTAGAAAACGTTGTTGAAATAGAAGAAAATGCTGTTTTCAACTTTTTAAAAAGCTTTCTACTTCGGGGTTGTTAAAAATGGGGATTATAAGGTAAAGGGTTAAGAAACTTTTTAGTAGAATACCTGGTACTTTGAAAAGAATTATAAATAAACAACGAAGCAGGGTTTAAGAATGGAATGTATGCAAAGCATTCCAGCTAATGGAGATATGACTCATTGAGAGTCACTTTCTTGTTTTGCCGTAATGATTTAAAAAATTAGCCACAAGACAAGAGTTGTAGGCCGAAAGTGTGAGTTGACTAAGTCTTTTGATACTTTAATATAATTTATGCATGATACCTTTCCATCTATCATTTGAACAGATTGCTGCCCAGATTTGTCGACAGGGAGGTTTGGTCAAATTACCAGGTAAAAGTGTGATGGACGACCATACAGATAACTTTGCTATTGTGTTTGCTGCTATGGGGGTATGTGTTTTACCTTATGTTGAAAATGCTCCCTACTTTTGAAGACCCTGTGAAAGAAGCCTTTAGAAAACATTGTTGGAAAAGGAGAAAATGCTGGTGACCAGCATTTTCTCCTTTTCTAACAATGCTTTCCACTCTTCACAAAACATTTTAAATTTTCAATCACTTTTATTTTGTCGTCTTTAAATTCTTTAATTTGGACAAGCCTAAAATTTTATCATTTTGTAATGAGTTACAACATTGTAGCCCAATGTGCTTGAGGGTAACTTGCTGAATTTCTCTAGTTAAACCTGTAAGACAGACAAGTATCAACTTTTTCATGTATCGAGAGACATACTGATAGGTTTATTTTGTACATGGAGTCCAAATACAGTAATTTTAGATACATGTACATTGCTACCTATCTACCTATAGATTTTGCTTCAAACCAAGGTCTTAATATTGATTCTTGTTCACCCCAAGTGTGCTAGGCACAACTGAAGTTGTTTTAGAAGACAGTGAAGTTAACATCAAATTGCACTATGAAAAGAGGATTACAGGTAAATGCACGTACAAAAAGTGTTCACCCATGCTGTTTATAAATTTTATGCATGTTTAAAGACCATACAACCTACAGATTTAGTCATTTGTCAGACAGAGTGGATAAGGGTATTCACATAATTGACATTTCTTTAAACATGAGTTTTGCACCCCCCTGTAGTAATGTGTTATTAGCTCACCTGAGCACAACGTGCTCAAGGGGAGCTTTTAGGGTCACTGGGTGTCCGTCGTGCGTCGTCTGTCGTGCGTCAACAATTCTTTAAACATCAAATCCTCCTAAACCGCTAGGCCAATTTGGACCAAACTTGGCAGGAATGTTTCTTGGGAGGTCCTCTTTAAAAATTGTTCTCAGAATTTGATTCCGTCAAAAACTCTGGTTGCCATGGCAACAAAATGGAATTTTTTAGCAAATTCTTTAAAAATCTTCTCTGAAACCGCTAGTCGGATTTTGAAATAATTTCAGGGAGATGTTCCTAGGGTGACCCTTTCCAAAAAGTGGTCGTAAAATTTTGATCCGTCAGAAATTGTGGCTCTTATGAATGGGGGCTACTTGCACTATACAGAAATCAAGGAATTCTTTGAAAATCTTCTCCTCTGAAACCGCCAGTCGGATTTTGAAATAATTTCACAGATATGTTCCTTGGGTGACCCTTTTCGAAAATTGTGCGTGAAATTTTGATCTGTCAAAAAATGTGGCTCTGGTGAATGGGTGCTACTTGCACTATACAGAAATCAAGGAATTCTTAAAAAATCTTCTTCTCTCAAACTGCTGGTCAGATTTTGAAATAATTTCACAGATATGTTCCTTGGATGACCCTTTTCAAAAAGTGTTCGCGAAATTTTGATCCGTCAAGAAACATGGCTCTGGTGAATGGGGGCTTCTTGCACTATATAGAAATGAAGCAATTCTTTAAAATTCTTCTTCTCTGAAACCGCTGGTCAGATTTTGAAATAATTTCACAGAGATGTTCCTTGGATGACCCTTTCCAAAAATTGTGCGTAAAATTTTGATAGGTCAAGAAACCTGGCTCTGGGGAATGGGGGCTACTTGCACTATAGGGAAATGAAGAAATTCTTAAAAATTCTTCTTCTCTCGAACGGCTAATCAGATTTTGAAATAATTTCACAGAGATCTTCCTTGGGTGACCTTTTTCAAAAAATGTTCGTGAAATTTTTATTCATCAAGAAACATGGCTCTGGTGAATGGGGGCTACTGGCACTATAGGTTAATGAAGAAATTCTTAAAAATTTCTTCTTCTCTGAAACGGCTTGTCAGATTTTGGAAAATTTTCACAGAGATATTCCTTGGGTGACCCTTTCAAAAACTGTTCGTGAAAGTTTGATTCGTCGAGAAACATTGCTCTGGTGAATGGGGGCTACTTGCACTACATGTACATGTATATGGAAATGAAGAAATTCTTGAAAATTCTTCTTCTCTGAAACTGCTGGTCAGATTTTGAAAGGACTTTTACAGGTGACCTTTTAAAAATTGCTTGTCAAAATGATGATTTTGTTTCCAGTGTTTCAATACCTTCAAAAGAAAAAAGGCTATGGTCCTCTCAAAAATTCAGGTGAGCGATCCAGGGCCATATTGGCCCTCTTGTTTCGGTTGTTAAGCCAAACAAACATACCAGAAAATGGCGTTGAATGCAAAGAGAAAGAGTGTATATTTCAGTTTTATTCTAGATAATATTTCACTCTTGGTTAATTATACCAAAATTTTGTCCCAAAATTTCTTATAAGTTCGAATTGTATTGGCAGCGTAACCAAAAAAAAATACATAAGATAATGTCATATTTATGAGAAATTAAGAAGTAAAATTGATGCGATTATGTTTGTTATTCCATGTTTGGTCACTGCATTTCAAGTAAAAATACATTGGAAGACCTGTCAATCAATATCAGTGGAAAGTTCAATTACATGATGGCTTGCTTAGTGTCATACAGCATGTAGATGCATTGAACCTCCTTTTGTGATAGCATTGCTCATATGGATTCCATTCAGGTACTCCTGATTCAGTGTTTTCTTTTATTTCTACAGGCCAATATGGAAACAGCTAGATTTTTCAAGCAAGATTTTGAAGAGAATGGTTCTATGGAGAATGTGTGTCTGTTTTTGAATCTTGCTAATGACCCAACGTAAGTGATTATAGAGATGTATCTGTTTCACTGATGAACTCTTTACCAAATGACAAAATTTTGGACTGGTCCAAATTAAAAGCACGTCAGAATAAACGTAACTGAAAAACTGAGGTTGGTTTCCAGTATGGTAGGAAACATTGTGGGAAAAGGAGGAAACGCTGGATACCAGGATCTTCTCCTTTACCCATACTGTTTTCTAAGGCTTCTATCTCAGGGTCGTAAAATCAAGAATTGTTTGGGAAAGGTTTAATTTGTCCAGAAAATTATAATTAAGAAATAAGAAGCTCATACATACATGGTGTTGGATACTTGAACTCTTTGGCTGATATTTTGTCAGATTTATTAACATGTTGTACAAAATTGATATCTTTTTTTTTTCCTGGCTGAAAAGTCCTTTTAATTGATAATCCTTTACAACACAATCCTGAATTGAAAAGACCCTTGGGGTAAGGCTTTTCGAAAACATTGTGAGGAAAAGGAAAAAATGATGGTAATCTGCATTTCCTCCTTTTCCCCCACAAAGTTTTCTATCCTGTCTGAAACAAATTTTAACTTTTGAGCCATGATTATTTGAAACTGGAGTTGTCTAAAACTTTGTTTCATAAAGAGTTAAGCATGATGAATAACGATTACAGTAAAGAATTATGATGTTGCAAATGATTTCAAAATAATTATGTCTATTTCAATCTATCCTTGGAATTTTCTGTAAATTGATACTGTACTTTGCCATTTTGATTGCCATTGATATAGAGGATATAATTTGTCTTTTTCGGTGAAAGATCGAAATTTGTTTCATCGAGTTGACACCATCGGTAATATTTTCACGAGTGGCTTAGCCACTCATGAAAATATTACCAATGGTGTTCACGAGATGAAAAAAAATTCAATCTTTCACTGAAAAAAACAAATATTCTATTTATTTCATGTTTTTAACCCTTTCTGGGAGAAGCTTGATCAAAATCCAGTACAGTTCTTTTCCGTTATTCCCCCTGGCGTACCCCTCCCTCATAGCAACGCATTACAATATTGCGTCAAGCACAAGAAATGTAAGGTATATGACATCATATTTCCCATCTGGTTGTTAGGCACACAAAACTTATCTAGGCAACAAGAATGTGAAAATCGGTATTTTCACTGGTTGTACAAGTGTAAGATCGAAAAATATTGTCACTGCTATTTCTCAATATCCTACAGGAAAGCATGAAATAAATAGTTTTTGTAAGATGCAATGGGTGATTACCACTATCCCCACATACCTGATCATGATTAGGCCATGAAAGCTTTGGATAAAGCAAATGTATATAATACATGTATTGGCAAAGACTCGTACTGGTAATTTTCTTACTTTATTTTGCAGAATCGAGCGTATCATTACCCCTAGAATTGCATTAACCACAGCTGAATTCTTGGCCTACCAGTGTGAAAAACATGTGCTAGTCATTCTTACAGATATGAGTTCTTATGCTGAAGCTTTAAGAGAGGTACTTATTTTTCTTTTATAATTATGAAATCTTATACATGTCTACAAGTTTTAAATCTAGGTCCTATATCTAACCCTTAGGCTGCTAAGTGTGACTCATGGAACTTTTGTGGACGGTGTAGATCAAGATCAGACTGCACTGAATGTTCTATGCTAATAAGGAGATTTTTTTTTCTGAAATATGTGACATTGCTGTTGGTTTGAAAGTTTCATTTAACTTATTTAGCAGAATAAAGGTTTTAAAAGCTTAGATTTCTCTTGAAATTTTTTTTGAAAATCAATTTGTCTGCATAGGTATCAGCTGCTAGAGAAGAAGTCCCTGGTCGTCGTGGTTTCCCTGGTTACATGTACACAGATTTAGCCACAATCTATGAGAGAGCTGGTCGAGTAGAGGGAAGAAACGGATCAATTACACAGATACCTATTCTAACTATGCCAAACGATGGTGAGCAAGCCTTTGTATTCTTCATCATTGATCCTGTACCACACAATCCTGAATTTTAACAACCCTGAGAAAGAGGCCTTTTAAATACATTTTTGGAGAAGGAGAAAATGCTGGCCACCAGCATTTTCGCCTTCTCCCACAATATTTTCTAGTCTTTTTGATATTAATCCCATCATTTCTGCCCTATTTATTCTGTTGTCTGCAAGCACTGAGCAATTAGAGCAGTATGAAAGTGTTGTTTGGTAAAGAGTTAATCCTTTACCAAACAGCTCAATGTCTTTATGATCCACAGGAAGGAGACTTTTCAAGATTTGTAGGAAAAGAAAAAGAAATGCCAGTGCTAACCAGCACTTTTTTTCTTCCCACACTTTTTCTATAGGCTCCCATCATTTGTGTCATATTTAATCTTTTCATCTACCATTGTTTTCAATATGTATGTCATGAATTTTATGTATTTTATCTTTGGTAAGAAATTTGTCCTGTATTGCATAGAAATTAGGCTTGTAATTATCTTTTTCAAGTGCATGTATATATGAATAATTGACCCAAATAGTGTAAATTCACGGCTGTTTTAGCTTGTCAAAAAAAAACTTAAGGTCAAGCAGCTTTAAGTATTGTCTTATATTTCAGACATTACCCACCCTATCCCAGATTTGACAGGCTATATTACAGAAGGACAGATCTACGTAGACAGACAGCTGCATAACAGACAGGTAAGAAACAAAAAGGAAAGTTTTTATCCATAAGCTTCCAAGCACGACTCACTAACCTTTTGCAGGCAGTGTAGATCATGATCAGACTACACTGAACATACAGTCTGATCTTGGATCTACACTGACTGATAAGAATATATCTTTTCTTGAAAAATGCCATTCAAAAAGCAGTAATTGGGTTTTTACTCTAAGTTTGACAGTTTCATCAGTTTTACTTTGCAGGATACAAGTTAAGATAATTTGGTAGTATTGCACCTTCTTATCAAAAGTGCTTGATATTCACCATGGTTTGTGTATGAACCCAATTAATTTTGAGGTCACATTGTGATAAGTTTCTTGGAAGTTACAGCGTTTATTGACTGTTTCCTTATGAAGGCGAGGAGTATCACCTTTTTTCACATAAAATAAATATCCTATTGTTGAAAAAAAAAACTGATCCAGAGATGCAAAAATAATATTTAAAACTGTAGTAAACATTATGTGAGCATAAAAATTGATACAGTTTGTTTGATTTTCAGATTTATCCCCCTATCAATGTTTTACCATCACTGTCAAGATTGATGAAGTCAGCTATTGGAGACGGTATGACAAGAGAGGACCATGCTGATGTATCAAACCAATTGGTAGGTGTCGTAAGGCTCAGAATTTTTTGGATAAGTTTTGGAATTTAAACATCTCTACCAAACAACAAAGTTTTAGACTAGTCCAAATTAAAAGCACTTGCAGATGACAAATCAAACTTCACTGAAAAGTTGAAATTTGTTTCCGGCAGAGTAGAAAACATTGTGGGAAAAGGAGAAAATGCTGGTTACCAGAGTTTTCTATCTCAGGGTTGTCAAAAGTCAGGATTGTGTTTAAAGGGTTAAATGGCATTCTATAAGAATGCTTCATTTTAAGGTGGGTATCTAGAATTTTCACATCCCACCAAATTAAAAAACATATATATCACTGAAATTTGTATGAAAAACCAATACAAATCATCAATAATTAATAATCATAAAATTACAAAAAAAGATTTGAAAGATATTACTATGGATTTGCTAATAACTCCTCATATCCCTTTTTTCCCTAACAGGAAATCCCTTCACACTAATGTCAGTAATCACCCTGTGAGCTTTAGGTTTAAATTCAGACACTTGTTACGAAGATGAATAATTGTAACAAATGCATAGCTGATATACAAACTGCACGGGGCAGGATTTGAACCCATGGGGACAAAATGCTCCTTTTTTTCCAAGGATTAAAAGACCAACATCTTAACCACTAAGCTAAACAGAATTCTCCCTAACACAATTGTTATGTATGTATTTAACTCTTTACCACATGAGAAAATTTTAGATTGGTCCAAGTTGAAAGCATTTGCAGAGGACAAAATAAAGGTGACTGAAAAATTGAAATTAGTTCTGGGAAGGGTAGAAAACACTGTGGGAAAAGGAGAAAATGCTGGTTACCAGCATTTTCTCCTTTTCCCACAATGTTTTCTAAAGGCTTCTTTCTTAGGGGCGTCAAAAGTAGGTATCGTATGGTCATGGGTTAAACTGGGATAGAGCCATGGATAAAGGAGTTGTCTTACCTAACACACTCTTTTGACTAGTATTGAACTTTTGAGTTTTTTTTTTTTATGACCATAATATGTTATTGTATAAATTGCATAGCTACTTTTACATTATCATGGGTGAAATTTGACAGATAAATGCTGGTTATCAGCAGTTTCATTTTCCTAAGATGTTTTTTAAAAGCTTGTTTTTCTTGTTTATTGGATTTAGATTTCAAAATCATGGGTTTATCTGGGAAAAGTGTTGATTTATTTTAACCTTGCATGTTTGGTCTTTCTTTTACCTACATAGTATGCTTGTTATGCCATCGGTAAAGATGTCCAAGCCATGAAAGCTGTGGTTGGAGAGGAAGCCTTGACACCGGAGGACTTGCTGTATCTAGAATTCTTAACCAAGTTTGAGAAAAACTTTATTACGCAAGGTAAACTTCAGATACAAATAACAATAATATGGTCTTTTTATCATCTTAGTGTAATTATAGACTGGATCCTGATCTCGAGAAACGTACTAATACAACTGGGCCAAGCTCTTTGAAAAGGGGGCTTAATTAACCCTAAGGCTGCTGATTTTGACTCGCTGACCTTTTGTGGACAGTGTAGATCAAGATCAGACTGCACAGAACATGCAGTCTGGTCTTGGATCTACACTGACCAATAAGGAGATCTATGTTTTTCTTGAAAAAATGCATTTTAAAACATCAACATTCAAATTTCTACTATTGGCTTGAAAAGTTTCATTTAATTTACTCAGCAGGATAAGGGTTAATGAATCAGCAATTAGTATCACCCATGTCAACCTGCGCCATTCCTGCAGGCTGACATGGGATTGGAATCTTTGCCATTTGTTAATTTTCTGCTAGGAGCACTTTATCTCCAAGGTCAGTTGGTTAATAAACAAAATTGATTTCATGGATTAACCCTTTACCACACAATGACGACTTTTGACGACTCTGAGGAAAAAGCCTTTTGAAAACATTGTTGGAAAAGGAGAAAATGCTGGTAACCAGCATTTTCTCCTTTTCCCACAAAGTTTTCAACCCTATCTAAACAAAATTGCATAATTTGAGCCACTGTGAAATTTTCATCTGCAAATGCTTTCAAATTGGATAGGTCTAAAATTATGCCATGTGGTAAAGGGTTAAAATTTGTGATGACTTGCAAAATACATCAGGGAGATGCATGAACCCTTTAGCAGATGACTAAATTTTAGCCTTGTTCAAACTGAAAGCATTTGCAAGCAACAATTTCATTGTGGCCCAGATGGTGCAAATTTCCTTTCATAACTTTCAAGGTAGAAAACATAGTGGAAAAAAAAAAAAAGGAAAAAAATGCTGGTTATCAGCATTTTCTTCTTTTCCCACAATGTTTTCAAAGGCTTCCTTTCTCAGGGTCGTTAAAAATTGGGATTGTGTGGTAAAGAGTTAACCCTTTACCTGATATGCCAATTTGAGGCTCTTCCATTCAGCAGCAAATAAAGATATGATGTCAAAAATATGGACAAATGAGGATACAAATACATGTTTCTGATTGAGTGGAAAACATTGTGGGAAAAGGAGAAATTGCTTGTAACGAGCAATTTCTCCTTTTCCCACAATGTTTTCAAATTTTAAAATATTTCAATGTTTTCAAAAGCTGTCTGTTGTTGATACGTCAAACTGAGTATCTACTGAGTAAAGGGTTAAGTCCACCTGATAAGAGCATGGCTCAACTGTGATAAATAGCCCTGAATAGCCTGACATGATCATCTTCATTCCCCATGGGGTCCCGGTTTTTTTTTACTTTATAGAATAGGACCTCGGCCTTTCTCTATGGCATGTCGTAGAAGGCGACTAAAATTAGAGACAAACAGCTGCTTTCCTCGTAATTCGTAGTATTCGTAGGATTGCAGCAGGCTGGGTAGTTCTTATTCCAAATCCTATATTTTTTTTTTCTTGATGTAAATAGGGTTTGGAATGGGAATCAATTGGCCTGTGGGACCCCGTGTGGTTTAATCGGGGGTATAAGAATAAACCACTGCAGTTCGCGATCGTTACATCTGCCATTTCATCTGACGGAACAAAAGTGACAGCATGCATGTCGTAAAAGGCGACAAAAGGGGCATCATTTTATGTTTCATCCATTCCTCATTTATCATTATTATTGTCTTATGTTGTTGCACATGTATGTTATTTTCACCTTGCATTATTGTTTACTAAGTAAGTGCGCCCAATATGACCTAAGTTGTCGACGGGCCATAAAACACTATTCATTCTATTCTATTCTGATCATCTTCACAAATTGTCCTCAAACAAAACAGAATTTGCTGCATGGAATATTTGCTATTAGAGAGTAAGCCAAACCTTAATTCTTTAACCAACGACAAATTTTTGGACTTGTCCAAAATTCAAAGCATCTGCAGACAAAAAATTAACTCTTGGTAGTGTGATGATTTCTGACTTCAATTGCATGAAAAAGAGAAGAAATGCTGGTTACCAGCATTTTCTCCCTTTCCCACAATGTTTTCTTAAGGCTTCTTTCCCAGGTTTGTTAAAATGCAGGATTGTGTAGTAATGTGTTAAAAAGCTTTTGCCTATTTTCTTATCTTTCTTCATAGTATTGATATTTATCTCTGTGGAAGTATCAAAAATAAAAGATTCTTACAATGAGATTTTCTCTACTTTTACTTTTTAGGTCACTATGAGAACAGAACTGTGTTTGAATCTCTTGACATTGGATGGCAGTTACTTCGTATCTTCCCAAAAGAAATGTTGAAGAGAATTCCAGCAGCAACGCTAGCCAAGTACTATCCAAGAGACGCACAGAAATCAGCACAGAAATCCGCGCAGAAACCAGGACCTTCCGATACAAAACAGGAGAAAGCTGGAGCAAGTACGTCGGCAGAGCACAGTACACAACTTTAGAAACATGAAATAGTTTAGAACTCATTTAGTAATAAAATTGTATCTCTGTGCATAGATCAAAACACTGGAGAAAATGTGGTGTATATATGTTTATTTCTTTACCAAACAATAATATTTTAGAGTGGTCCGAATTGATAGCATTTGCAGATGACAATTTAACCCTTTACCCTATAAAGCATTTCTATGGTATCTCTAACTGACCCTAAATAATAGCAAGGATGAAGCTGTTTTTTATGTGTATATGACTCCTTTTGATAGCACAGAAGACATTGTGACAAAAGGTGAAATTGCTCATCACGAGCAATTTCACCTTTTGCCACAATGTTTTCCAAAGGCTCCTATGAGCAATGCGTAAAAACAAGTATCTATGGGGTAAAGGGTTAAGATGTGATGGAAAATTTTAAATTTCGTTTGGGAAGGGAAGAAAACATAGTGGGAAAAGGAGAAAATGCTGCTTAGCAGCATTTTCTCCTTTTCCCACAGTGTTTTAAGAAGGCTTCTTTCTCAGGGTCATTAAAGTCGGAATTGTGTGATTAAGGGTTCACGAAATCCCTTTATTTCATTACTAGTTATGAACATGATGAGTTACTAGTGAAAGCTGTATCCATTAACTGTTCTTAATATTGACATTCAGATTTCCAAAACTTGACATCTGATTGGCCGAGACAAACTGTCTCAGGCAATCAGATACCTGCTTATGGAATGAAGAACCAAAGTTTGAGACAGAATTGTTATATATATAGCCACATCCAGTAGCCAGTGCTACATTATGAAATAAAAGTTTATGTTACTTGTTTTGAAAACGAAATTTGTTCAATCCATTTTGTTTCCATTTCACCTAAGTATCTTGGCTTTTTAACTTACTTCAGTACTGAGATGGCATTCTACACTGCAGGTGATAGTTTACCGACAGTGTTAGGAAAACAAGCAGTGGCTTTTTTTTCTAAAAGATTATGTAGGGGTTGGTGTAAATTGAAGATCTTCTGCTCTTGATATACGCTATTGGTAAAAGCAAGTTAAATGGTGTTAAGCACTTTAACCCATTACCACACAAACCAACCTCTAGAAACCATGAGAAAGAAGCCATTTGAAAACATAGTAGGAAAAGGAGAAAATACTATTAACTAGCATTTCCTCCTATTACCACAGTGTTATCTACATTTCCCAATGAAGGGCATTCAGAAAAGAACTGATCATTTTTTATTAGAAGAGTATAAAAATTATGTATTCAAGTTTCGCTTATCAATAGGGAATGAACTTTTGAATTTAGCACAAGGAGGCTATTTTAAAGGTTGTGAATTATACTTCTTTTGCTTTCAATATTACACTGGCATGTTTAGTGCTACAATATTTAGATGCTTTTAAAAAATATAGAGGGTGGAGAAGCAATTACTAAAAGCATATGTTACCTTGTCATTTACTTTTCCTGTTGTATTTAAAAAGGGGATTTAACCTTGCTTCAAAGTTTTATTTTGCTTAAGGTCCTCAATTGCATAAACTTTTACCAGTCTCATATTTTAACCCTTATCCTGCCAAAAAAAAACAGGTTGACAATCAAACAAACACACTTTGCCAAATGTATGGAAATTGGGCTGGACTAATGAAACCCAAACTACCAATGAAACAGCGGAGGATGCAGAGCAAGATTAGACTGCACGTATGTGCAGGCTGATCTTGCTGTACGTTCTCCACAAAAGATATCCATTGTCGCGTACGGCAGGATAAAGGTTAGCATCACGGAGAAAGATGTATTAGCAAACAATGTGGGAAAAGAGAGGAGTGACCTACCAGTATTTTCTCCTTTTTTATCTTAGATTTTCAACCTTTTCAAGACAAATTTCATTATTTGAGTGACATTTAATGTGAATTCTGCAACAATGGCGTTACATTTTAATTTAAATTTGTTGCATGTTTAACCTAAGAAATAAGGTAAAAGTACATCCAACAATTGTAAATTAAGATCTAGTGCCAGTGGTCTGCAAATGCTTTCAGTTTTGAGGAATCTAAACATTTTTGTTCTCATTAAGACTTAAAGTTTTAAGCATGTGATTTGGTGATGCAAAATAGGTCGATACTGGTTGCTCTGGTCACTTGTGAGTGCCCTAGAGCAATACATTGCAGAATTTCAACCTAGCACTGGTAAAATAGTGATTAGGTGAGCTGTTGCACTGAAATGATATTTGGAGAAGTTTAACTCTATCAAACAGACTGATAGCAAATAAAATGTGGACAAAATGATGAAAATTGTCTTGGAAATGATAGAAAACATTGTGGGAAAAGGACAAAGGCTTGGTTACAAGCATTTTCTCTTATTCCCTCTATATGTCCCAAAGGATTCTTCTCCAGGGTTCTTAAAAGTTGCTATTGTGTGGTAAAGAGTTAAAATGCTGTCAAGAATTCAAATGTTTCAATTTGTGTCCTTGTTAGATAGTCTGCTTGTAAATATAGAGAAAGCCTGTGTAGTATGGGTAATTGTTATTATACAGACCTAGATTTGTGTAGTATAATGTTGACTTTCAATAACATTGGGGAAAAAGGCCTTTTGTAAACATTGTGGGAAAAGGAGAAAATGCTGGTAACCAGCATTTTCTCCTTTTCCCACAATGTTTTCTATCCTATCAATATAAAAACTGCACCAATTGAGCCATTTTGAAATTGTCGTCTGCAAGTGCTTTCAATTTGGATAAGGCAAAAACTTTCTCCTCTAGTAAAGGGTTAAGGAAAGGAAGCAAAATAAGCCATATCGTGTAACACATTACCTCCTGTAAATAAGCATTCTTAACATGGCCATTATTGCAGAAAAAGTTGTATTGTTATAGCCCTGGATACCTCATCTTCGCAAGCCAAGGCTGACGATTCACTACGCTACTCTACCCTTGGCGGATCGAGCTTGATTTTTACATTCTCCCTACATGCTTTTTCATTTGATGCAGTCAGCTGTAACTGCAATGAATGAAATTGCTCGTAGCATTTCATCTTTGATAAAAGTAGAACAAGGCCACTACCTTTGGAATAGAAGGTAAACATGGAAACCCACGTGGATGTCTGCTTATCGCTTCATGTATATTTGTAAGCAGTTCTTAAAAGAATATTTCATTGGCTTTTAGAAATATGATGTAAAGGGGGGTAATAACCAGCATCCAATAGAGGGTGCATTGCAGGAATCTCAAAATCTGGCTCAATCAGCCAAGGTAAGATCATAACCTTGGCTCGTGAAGATGTGGATAACTCTGTTTTGTTGTGGGGAACTTTTATCTGTTACCTCTCTTATTACTGAAGACAGATACTTCAAAACCTGTCTAATTGTGAAATATTGTGAAATGAAAGTCTGAACTAGATAGGTAGGTAGCCCTTGAGAATTTTTGACACGGTTATTACACCCCTGTTTTGACTGCAACCATTCATTGGCACCTACTAGCAGTGCTCTTAACTCTTTACTAAATAACAAATTTTTGAACTTGACCAAATTCAAAGCATCTGCAGACAACAAATTATATGTTGTTGATGTGAGGATTTTTGACTTTGATAGGATAGAAAGCATTTTGGGAAAAGGAGAAAATGCTGGTTATCAGCATTTTCTCCTTTTCCTAAAATGTTTTCAATAGGCCTCTTTTTCAGAGATGTTAAAAGTCGGGATTGTGTGGTAAAGAGTTAATTTAGGGTGGGCATTTTTTCTGAATATTGTGGCTTCTTGCAAAGAACAATTATCATTCTTTTAGGAACAAAAAACAGCTGCAGATTTGCTTCAGGAGGTAATGATTAACATAAACCATCCTCTAGTCTATTTACCTCACCCTGTCTTTGTATGCTTAGTATGGTGATAAGATTAGCCTGTTGCCAAATGATCAAGTCTTGGACTGGACTGAATCAAAAGTGTTTGCGGATGACAAAATAAATGTAGCTAAAATGATGACAATTTTCTGTCTTTGATAGGGTAGAAAACATGGTGGAAAAGGGAGAAAATGCTAATTATCAGCATTTTTTCCTTTTACCACAATGTTTTCAGAAGGTCTCTTTCTAAGGGTTGTTAAAACAAGGGATTGTGCGATGAAGAGCTCAGAAATAATTTCATCTTGTTGTGACCGAGACCAAAAAGGCTGTGGAAGACATTGTGGAAAAACGAAAAATGCTTGTAACCTGCATTTTCTGCTGTTCGCACAATACATGTACTTGTACTCTTTCAAAATGAGTTTTCATTATTTCTTGTTTGACAATTCCTTCCATTATTAAACACATTGATAATTGGATCTCTGTTCTTGATTTATCTTGAATTCTAATTATGCAAGATTTATCAGATGATTTTTATAGCATTGAAGCAAATCAGGTTTGTCAAACCTACTGAGGATACATTGTCAGGGTGCTGGTATTTTATCCGTCTCATTTATTTATCATTATAATCATTAAAATGCTACCAACTGCAGATGACTTTTTAACATTCCATACTTTGCGTTTCTTTTGTAATACATGTATATGGTCAGGGGGGCTGAATTTGTAAATTTAATAGTCTAGCTTTTTGCACAAGTCAAAGTGGGAGTGTTTGTTAAAAAAGGCACACATAGCTCATGTGAAACCCAGAAAAGATGTGATAGCTGTATTGTTGCCTAGATATGATGAAAGTAATGTTTTACCTTTTACCAAACAATCCCTGGTTTTTAAGACCGTGAGATAGAAGCCTTTTGAAAACAATGTCGAAAAAAGAAAAGATGCTGGCAACCAGCATTTTCTCCTTTTCCCACAATGTTTTCAATCGTGTTGGAAACAAATTTGAGTTACGTTTTTTTTTGTTGTCTGCAGGTGCTTTCAACTTGGACCTGTCTAAAATTTTGCCATTTAGGAAAGGGTTAACTCTTTCCCCAAACGACAAAATGTTAGACTTGTCAAAATTGAAAGCATTTACAGACAACATAATAAATATGGCTCAAAAATTGAAATTTGACTTTAGAAGAGTAGAAAAACATTGTGGGAAAAGGAGAAAATGCTGGTTACCAGCATTTTCTCCTTTTCCCTCAATGTTTTCAAAAGCCCTCTTCCTCCGGGTCTGTAAAACTCAGGATTGTGTGGTAAAGGGTTATGGGGGCATACTTTCCATTGTTAACTTACGATAGAAAAGCAATGTTAGTGCTAATCATGCTTTGCCTGACCGGTTTTTTTTTAGTATCATTATTTGAAATTGTTTACGAACGGAGTTCATGTAAAATTTGGACAAAGCAACTCAAGGAAAACATTTGTAAGAAAGAGGTGATCTATTGAATAATTCTGATATATAAAAAAAAGTAACTTTTTTTTCTCTGCATAAAGCATGTACTTGACAAAATAGTTAGCTTTTGTAGGGTAAAATGCTGATTGAACATGTTATGAAAGGCTTGCATTATATTTCTTTATATAAAAGATTATGAAAGTTACATCAAATATTGATGGGATGCTGAAACAATTTTGTTGATACATTTACAATATTGTTTATGATGTAAAATGTCGTTAATGTGCTGCTTATGCTTACTTTGCTATTAATATTGATTATTAGTCAAGAATATTTTTCTGTAACTTTTAAAGTTGCATCTGACAAGACTTAGTTCTGCAATTTTTTGAGATAGACTTGTAATCTTTTGCTTACCACTAAAATACATGTAGAAAATATGAGGATTAGCACACGTATAGGTATTTATCTTTAATCCAGTTGGATTTTGGGTAACAAGATAAATACATTTTCAGACAGGAGGAAAAACTTATGTAGTTGATAGAGTTGCTTACTTTCGCTTTTGAAGGTTCTGGGTTCTAGTCACAGCTATTTTCCAAGCTAGGGGCAAACAGTGTTACCTTTACAAAATACCAACTTGGTCCTCATCCCCATGAATTCATTGTGGAAAAAGAAGAAAATGCAGGTAACCCGAATTTTCTTCTTTTTCAAAAATGATTTCTATGAAAAATAAACTCTATCATTTGAGCTACATTAACTTTGTGGCCTGCAAACAATCTCAAATTGTACAAGCCTAAATTTTTGTCATCTGGTTAGGAGTTGTTGCATGAATACTTCTGACAAGATTGTGGCAAAAGGAGTGATTGGATCTCACCATTACTCCATTTGCCATAATGTTTCAGAAAGAGGACGTGTTTAGTAAACATATTTCATCGTATGGCGCTGAAGTGGCAAAGTTTGTTAGTCATTCATATAATCAGTTTTTTTTGTAACCATGAATTAGTCACCATCATTTTGTTTGTCTTCATTTTGTATACCCAGAGCTCCAGATAGAGGGAGTGATTTTGATTTCAAAATTGAAAATACTAATTATACTCTACCAAACTCTATGTTTTGGGTACTCATTAGAATCGTCTCATCGAGACAATTCTAATGAGTACCCACAACATAGGGTTTCAAAGAGAAGTAATGGATTAAGAATACCATCACCTCCTCTTATCTGGAGCTCTGTTATTAAAGTCCTATTCATAAAAAGTTTTGTTTTACCCTTTACTAAGCAACAGAATTTCAGCCTTGTCCAAATTGAAAACATGAACAGATTAGAAAAGAAATCAGTCTATCAAGGATAAAAAAAATGTGGTGGCTAAATGAGAAAATGCTGATTACATGCATTATATCCTGTTCTCCACAATGTTTTCAATAGCCGTCTTGTTCAGGGGAATAATTTAATGAACGGTTAAAATTTGGAGAAAAAACTTGATAACTAAAAATTTTGTTTAAAAAAAAACGCTGAAAGGAGGAAAGTGTTGGATAATTTTACAAAACATATCCATTGACAAACTTACAATAGATGAATTCTGAATGCCCATGTAAAGTATGTACAATTTACGTGGAGTAGACTTCAAAGATCAAATGACATTGTGGGAACACTGTTTTCCAGGAAAAGATTGCATTTTCTGATCGATTTCTCCCTTTTTCTCATGGTTTTTTGACATACTCCTATGCTAAACAAAAAAATGCCCATAGAGGAGAAACTTGTGAAGAAAGGCTCTGTATAATATTGTTAGAAAAGTGAAAATAATGGTAACCAGCATTGTCTGCTTTTCTCACAGTATTTTTTTTTTTTTAATCCAATCAAAGAGAGAAATCGTCATTCGACCTAGAAATAGTTTGTCATCTGCAAATGCTTTCAATTTGGTCGGGTCCCACATTTTGTCAGTTAGTAAAGAATTAAAGGAGCAATGTCTATGTTGAATGTGTTTTAGTGCATGTACATGTATGTTAGGTTTTGAAAATAAAAAGTCCCTAAAGTGTCCCTTAAGAGAATGGGGCTCATACATGTAGTTGTTAACACTTAAAATATGCATCAATGATTTTTTTTTATGATGTAGAATACTAGGTATTTAACTGTTCTTCTGTATATGTAAACAAGAATTGTAATTTGTATATTTGTGAAAAAAAGGAAGAATTAATATAACAATTGATACATGTATTAGTAAAAAAGAAGATAAAAACTAGAATTTTGGTATTTTTGTTTAGTTTTGTATTTAGTTAAATCCTTTACCATTATTACAACTTTAACTCTTTACCACACAATCCTGACTTTCACCAACCTTGAGGAAGAAGCCTTTTGAAACAATATGAGAAAAGGAGAAAATGCTGGCAACCAGCATTTTCCCCTTTACCCACATTGTTTTTTGGGCTATTAAGGAAAAAGATGTCATTTTTGCCACCTTAATTTGTCCTCTGCAATTGCTTTCAATTTAGACAAGTCCAAAATGCTGTCATTTTATATAAGAGTTAAATAACCCTAAAGAAGAGCGTTTTTGAAAATGTTGTGGTTTATGGAGAAAATGCTGGTAACCCCCATTAAATGATGTCTGATGTCATAGATTTTGTTTGGGCTAGTTTATGAGTAATCTATTTCAGACAGGTGCTCAAAGTGCTCTCCCGATTGAAAAATAATTGTTGGATAAAATTTATATGACATGCTCAGTGGCACATCTGGCTGCTATGATTACAGGCATGTATAAAATTATAAAAATTTTTACAGCAATTTGTTGATACAAAAATGCACAAGAAAGACAGTTTGTGTCAAAGACTAAAACTCACCTACAATCCTGAATAACATTCTTTGTCAAACTCTCAAGACTTTTTTAAACTTTAACTCTTTACCAAACTTGTCCAAATTAAAAATACTTGCAGACAGCAAAATAAATGTTACTTAAACATTGAAATTTGTTTCTTGCAGGTTAGAAAACATTGTGGGAAAAGGAGAAAATACTTGTTACAAGCATTTTCTCCTTTTCTCATAATATTTTAAAAAGGCTTCTATTTCAGGGTGGTAAAAACCAGGGATTGCTTGGGAAAGGGTTAAGGTAACCCAAATTCTGGATGGCTTCAACCGTTTGACTGAACCAAATGGTATAGCCAATCAGACATCATCTTACTTCTAAAATACTAGTACAACTGAGAACGTAATTTGGAATGGTCAGTGAAAAACAAACCAAAAAAAATCAACTTTCTATAGGTTCGAGTAGGTTTTGAACAAACCCATATCTATTTAACCCTTTCCCAAACAATCCCTGGTTTTTACGGGAAAGGAATAGAAGCCTTTTGGAAACATTGTGGGAAAAGGAGAAAATGCTGGTAACCAGCATTTTCTCGTTTTCCCACACTGTTTTCTACCCTATCATATAGAAAAATCATCTTTTGAGCAACTGTTAATTTGTCATCGGCAAACTGCTTTGAATTTGGTCTGGTCCAAAATTTGCCATCTGGGAAAGGGTTAAAATCAACTTCAGTATTGTAATTTCTATGTTCCTTTCATTGGAAAAATGTCAATGTACATTACAGTGTAGCAAAATATAAGGCACATGCAGTTACACTTTGCTGCCTCAGGGTTAACAATAGTATGAAGAAACTGGGATGACTGGGTAAACTGTGTGGTGTCCCTGGCTGTTAGGTAGAGCATCGGCCTCAAAACTGTAAGGTCCCAAGATCGATTACTGGGAGCAGGTGTGAACGTTGGGATTTTTCATTGACCCACACTTTTGGCATGAGAACTGGTGTGGTTCTCAGGAACTTTATAAGTGTAAGTTGTATGAGCTTGTTTCTCAAATCAATGTAAAATTAATATGTTTAATTTGAATTAACCCTAAGAATGCTGAATTAATGAAAGGCAACTTTTCTGTGGGTCAAATAAGCCAAAAAATGGTATTTCTAGATGGTTTGGGCCAATGTATGTTACAAAGTAGTGGACACTGTCCACTGGACAGAGTAGATCCAAGATCAGACTGCACTTTCTTTGAGGTCTGATCTTGATCTACACTGTCCACAAAAACAACTTAAGTTGGTTCCAGTGCTTTAACGAATATAGTAAGAAACTGGGATGAAATTCAAAACAAATTTAACAAATGATCCCTTGATAAAACTCCCTTTATTATAACACTGACAAATAAAAACATGTTGACTTGAAATTTAAGTCTTTGAAAGTTCTTGTTTTATTTTGTCAATGACGGCCGGAAACTTTTCTGCTGGAAACACCAAAACTGTCCTGAGAGGTTCCATGTCCTCTGACGAGCTCCATTTTTCCACAACACCGTCTCTCTCGTTGGCAACAGAGTATGTGAAGAATAGCTCACTTACCTACAACAAACAGAGGCCTTAGAAAACGGCATAACTTTAACCCTTTACCCCATAAGGCATTTCTCTGGTATCTCTAATTGATCCTAAATAACAGCAAGGATGAAGCTGTTTCTTACGTGTATATGACACCTTTTGATAGCATAGAATTAAGAAAACATAGTGGCAAAAGGTGAAATTGCTCGTCATGAGCAATTTCACCTTTTGCCACAATGTTTTCCAAAGGCTCCTACTAGCAGTGTGTAGAAATGAGTATCTATGGAGTAAAGTGTTAAACTTGTTCATGATCATAGTGTGTGCTGTTACAGACAACAATTCAAATATTTACATGATGGTATTTATCCTTGAAAAGGAAGAAAACATTGTGAAACAAGGAGAAAATGCTGGTTTACTTACATTTTGGAACAGTTCCTCCTCAGAATTAGAGAAGAAAGTTTCTTTTTTGTTATGGGCCATCTTCATCTCGAAGGTTTTACAAACCATGAGATAATAGTCAAAGCTATACTTCATATTCTTCTGTTTGGCTTTCTCCATTTCTTTACTGTAATGATAAGAGAATTCTTTTGCTTGAATTATTAAATCTTTACCAGACGACAAAATGTTAGACTGGCCCAAATTCAAAGCATTTGCAGATGATAATTTCATTATGGCTCAAACAGTGCCATTATTCAGTGATAGGGTAGGAAACATTGTGGGAAAAAGAGAAAATCCTGGTCACCAGCATTTTCTCCTTTTTCCACAATGTTTTCAAAAGGTTTCTTTCCAAAGGTCTTCAAAAGTCATCATTGTGTGGTAATGGGTTAATTGCACTGTTTTCGACATTATTTTACACATATCACTACAACTCACTCTTCCAATTTTGTTCTTGGCCAAGTTCTGGCAAAGGGAGGTTTAATGTGTCTCCATGATTCAAGGTACCAGGTGAGTCAGCACATGATTATGGATCTATAAAATCCAATTGGTCAATCAAACTTCTAAGTCTTGAAGTAGGGCGGTCCTTGCACATACAGAAAATGCACCATAGCAACTGCATTGACTGACGTGTATCTATGCTTTATAAAGGTACACATAAAGGTCCGTTTCACAGGTCATGGCTCACCTGTTCTGTTTTGGTAGTGCCTTTGCTGAAGTACACTCCAATGTGACTTTCGCCTCCAATGTGTACTGTAACAATGTTTCCTTACTAATATTTTTATACCCTATTCATCAAGCCACCGAGGATAAAAAGACATCAGATTATCAAACAGAACAGTGTTTCAATACCATTTTTCAACATTATTTACTTTATATCATTATCCCTTTACCCCATAAGGCATTTCTATGGTATCTCTAATTGACCCTAAATAACAGCAAGGATGGAGCTGTTTCTTATGTGTATTATAGTATATGACACCTTTTGATAGTATAGAAAACATTGTGACAAAAGGTGAAATTGCTTGTCAAGAGCAATTTCATCTTTTGCCACAATGTTTCCACAAGGTTCCTACAAGCAATGCGTAGAAATGAGTATCTATGGAGTAAAGGGTTATGCCAGGTCAGTATTAATGAGTGTTCTTTGTTTAACCAGTTCTAGGCTGGGGCTGTAAAAAGCCTTGCTAAAGCACACTTCAGCGAAATACCACTGACTCGAGTTCTAGAGTGAGGATTGAACCAAAGAACTGCCAGGTTATAACCCCTTTGTCTTCATCACTAGACCAAAGAGGACACTTATCATTACCCAAATAAGTATTATGAAGGAAATTATGGTAGCTGAATAACATGACAGAAAGCAGGTGCCCGAATGCAGTTATTGTAAACCAGGAAAAGTTCATGTAAAAAATGTCTGTGTTTTTATACATTTGAAAATTTATGCAGCATTTTACTTTCACCGACTCAAGGAGGCTGCGCATCCCGTAAAACAAAACATGCTTGAAGGAAACGTATTCTTGCTCTGTATGTTGAGCATTTTTAATCTCACACAACTACACAAATAGCATTTTGTAAAGTTATTGTGATTTGTACTAGTAAAGTAGAGGAAATAAACTGTTCACTGACACCCTGTCAGAAAAAATGTTGTTTCCCTTGCACAGTTGAAAATAGGTAAATAGATACACATCATCTATTAAGTTTTCAGAAGATCAACTTCTCCTAGCCACTGAAGTTTGCAATTTTCATGAAAACTGATTGATTTGCTGCATATTTCTACTGTGGATCAAACCCTGTCATGAAAGGCGCAGAATTAAACTAGAGCTGTCACTGAATGTGATGTAATACCCCCGCCAGTGCTTCGACAGAAACAAGCAATTACTAGTATTTTGTACACAGACGACATGCAGACGGAAAGACAGGCTGATTCCAGTATACCTCCCGAAAACATTCATTTTGTGGGAATATAAATATGCGAAACCATTTCCTAGTTTACAGTTATCCTTTTCCATCCTCATGCAGACCAGTTTTGAAAATGTTCTGGTAAAGGAAGACATTGCTCGTAACAAGCAGTATTAGATCGAAAACTGTTCAACTTACATTAAAGACTCAAACATAGGAACTGTTAGGGTGGGTGGTAAGTTAAGGTAGCGCTCACTGATCAAATAACCAACATGGTGATCTGGGTCTGATAAGATCTTCTGTAATTTGTCTTTTTTGTCTTTACCACATTTCTGACACCGTTCTAACAGCACAGATTTTAACTGTTTTACACTATTCAATTCCTGCAAAATGAAATACAGCACAAAATGAGCAACAAGGCTTGACTAAGTACCATGCAAAAACAAGTTTTTAGTGTGTTAAAACCATTTAATTTCCATAACATTACACACTTTTACAAAGATTTCAAATCAAAAGTATATTTTTATTGTTGGCATCATTTAGTAATTAACCCTTTACCAAACAATCCCTGGTTCTTACGGCCCAGAGGAAAAAGCTGGTAACCAGCATTTTCTCCTTTTCCCATATTTTCAACTCTTTTTAAGTCAAACTTCAATTTTTGAGTCATGTTTATTTTGATGTCTGAAAAATTAAATGCTTTTAATTCCGACCCGTCTCAAATTTTGTTGTGTGGTAGAGGATTAATGAAGTTTTCTTTCTTTCCAAAGCCACCGACTACTTTTCTCACATGCTTCAGCAGAGGTGAGAGGCGATAATACGCTGGAAACAAAATTTTCCTAAACCAGGTATCGAGCTCACAACCACCAGGTCATGAGTCCAACACGCTCACCACTAAACCACCCAGGTGGATGCAGGTTAAGGACCAGGTCATTTTTATACATAAAGTATGCCCATTTAGCTTGATCTCTATAATTACATGTATACCAACCTTTCTCTCTGTCAGGTTAAGAACTGACACTAGTGCTAGAACTGTATCTTCATCATCGTCATCGTCGTCATCATCATCATCTGCATTGTAGGGTTGCTGTGAAAGAAAATGATAAAAACTTTTCATGCAAAAGTTTGTTGATTCTTTACCACACAATCCCTAGTTTAAAATGACCCTGAAAGAGAAGGTATTTGAAAACATTGTGGGAAAAAGAGAAAATGCTGGTAACCAGCATTTTCTCCTTTTTCTCATAATGTTTTATATACTCCCCATACCAACTTTTAACTTTCAGTCACATTTTACTTAGTCATGAATCTGCAAAAGGTTCAACCTAGACTGGTCTAAAATTTTTTCATGCAGTAATGAATTAAAACCAGTCTGGGGCTCTGAAATATGTTGCAAAGGGACAAACTTTCTCACATCATGTGCTGAAAGCAGGTAATTAACTCTTTACCAAACGACAAGATTTTAGACTGGTCCAAATTGAAAGCATTTGCAGACGACAAAATAAAGGTGATGGAAAAATTGAAATTTGTTCTGGGAAGGGTAGAAAACACTGTGGGAAAACGGGAAAATGCTGGTTACCAGCATTTTCTCCTTTTCCCCCAGTGTTTTCAAAAGGCTTCTTTCTCAGGGGCGTCAAAAGTAGGGATTGTGTGGTAATGGGTTAATCATGAATTCCTGTATACAAGCCAACCCAATGGAACATGCAGGATCTGTTTTCGAGAAAAGGATGGCTTTTCTACTTACAGACACGCATTATGTGTCTTTCCAGTAGCTTGGCAAGAACTATGTGCGGGGCACTAGTAAACAACCTCAAAGAAAGCATGGATAGGTGCACTGGCCAATGTGACATACCTGAAATGATGTTGAAAACAGCAGAAAACACCATACAAGTATTTCCCCTCCCTTTCTGTTTGGGCATAATCATTTTAGAAACAAAGATCAGAAAATCTGCTGACTCTGACATTATTATCATTACAAATATTATATCTGGTGGCATTGACCAGGCAACAGAAGATATCAGGACAGTTTCTGTACAGTTAGAATAAATGAGGCTTGGGTAACTTACCTTTATCACACTGCCTACATAATTCTGTGATATCAAAGTATTGGTGATTTCTGATAGATCAATATTTGCCTTCAAGAAGACCTGAAACAGAAATAAAACATATGTCAGACCCTTAGTCATGACAAGAAATGAAGATATGATGATAGCTGATGAACATGGACACAGTATTTCTGGGATCTCTCACAACAGGGGTTTTAACTCTAAATAAAAAACATTTCAAACTGGTTTAAATTGAAAGCATTTGCGGACAACAAAAAATCTGCAAATTGGATTTAGATAGGAAGAAAACATTGTAGGAATAGGAAAAAATGCTGGTCACCATCATTTTTTCCTTTTCCCACAATATGTTGACTTGGGTTGGTAAATTTTACAAATGCGACTAGTCATGCAAAAAGGAACCTTCTGGAAACTGCTAAAGGTGTCGTCCCTAGTCAGACTGTGCTGATGCCCAGGCTGAACAGGGTGGACATTTTTTGCTTTAATGTTTTTTTCTGTATGAAAAGTGGTCATTCTACCTTGATGTACAATCAATTTTGAATTATCATCTAACAAATGACCTGCACTATCTTTGATCTGTTTACGTGTAATTGATGCAGGGAATTCCTAATAGTCCCTTTTGAGGTGACAAGTCACTAATGCATTAAACTTCCTTTGCATTGAGTATGGCGTGTGTATTTCAACCATACTTCATGTTACTCATAAAACTGATGTTTAACACTAACCTTTTTCAAGATCTTCAGCAAGATTGTTTAACGAAGTAATTAGTGAACTTCATTCTTTATTAAACATGTTATAACAACCGTGAGACCTTTCCAAAACAAGGTGGAAAGAGAAAAAATGCTGATAACCAACATTTCCTGTTTTACCGACAAAATCTTCAATCTTCAAAAGAACGGACTTATTAAACCTTTTGTAGAACAATGTTTTCAAAGATTCCAAATCAAAATCTTTTGGTCTGGGCTACAATCAGTTTGTTATCTGCAACATGTGAAATCAGTATTGAAAAAATTCAATCCAATTTTTTTCATGCATGAACAAAATGATGTGTTACCCTGAAAAAAGGCAGTTTAACTCTTGACCAAATTACAAATTTTTGGACTGGACCAAATTCAAAGCATCTGCAGACAACAAATTAACCCATTACCACACAATCCCTACTTTTGACGCCCCTGAGAAAGAAGCCTTTTGAAAACACTGTGGGAAAAGGAGAAAATGCTGGTAACCAGCATTTTCTCCTTTTCCCACAGTGTTTTCTACCCTTTCCAGAACAAATTTCTATATTTCAGTCACCTTTATTTTGTCGTCTGCAAATGCTTTCAATTTGGACCGGTCCAAAATTTTCTCGTGTGGTAATGAGTTAAATCTTGGTAATATGATTTCTGACTCTGATACGGTAGAAAATAATGTGGGAAAAGGAGAGAATGCTGGTTATAGATTTCTTTTTCTGGTTTGCTAGTCGTCACGTTGTAATAAAGGGTTACGTAAATCTTTACATTGGAAAGAGTAGCGCAATACCTGTTGTAGTAATGTTCTCATGCCATTGAAGTCACAGTCCTCAGGAATTCTGGCCTCAAAATCCAGTTGAACCTCCTGTACATACAAGGGGAAAAAAAAATGCAGTTGATTATTTATAACTCTTTACCAAATGACAAATTAGGTTTTTTGTAGATGACAAAATTAAAGTGACTGAAAATTTGAAATTTGTTCTGTGAAGGTTAGAAAACAGTGTGGGCAAAGAACAAAATCAGAATCTCTCCCTCAATCTGGACTGGAGTTGTGTTTGTCACACAGAGCCGTTTGAAAAGATGCTGGTAAAATCGTATTTATTCCAGATGTCTTTTAAGAGGGCTGCTTTGAAGGTTTGCGGACAAATAATAAAAACAGCTTCGAAGCAAACATTCAGATTGAAGGTAACCAGACCCAAGATCAGACTGAGACTACACATTCTGCGTACACCTTTGATAGTGTCCAATCAATCTTTAAAAATGTTAGAATAATGAAAGAGTAGACCTCCTGCATTTCTTCATTATCTTCCTCGTCAGATTCTTCGTCATCATTCGAATCATAATCCATGTCGTCTTCATTTTCATCACCGATCTCTTGCTCAACACGTTTCTTCTTGGAGGTGGCCATTTTGAGGATGAGACTTTTAACTCAAATGCACCAAAATTGTTCAAATAAACCCCAATAAACCCAAATATACAAATAAAATTCGTAGATAACACTTTTGATAATTCGTACTCCAGCTTTATTTATTCAGATAAACGATATCAACACCATAAACGGCTTTAATACATTTATTACCATCAGAATTATCTCAAGTTAAGAAAACAAACGGCAATCTAGGGAAAATGTAAACAGTCGTCTTTCTAGATAAAAAATAAATTTCAAGCTTATTTCATAATAGTTTGTTCCATTTTCTCATATCTCACGTCTTCATGCTATTTTCCCTCGCCCTGAGCTAATATCCCTCAAAATTTGCAAGAAATGGTCCCAGTTGAATGAAAAGGTGCGTAATTAATCGTCTAAGGGAGAAAACTCTTACATTGATCCCTCACTCAATGTCACTTAGACATCCTTTACTCTTTGCCATTTAACTGTACCGCAAGATTTATGGTCTAAGGGAGAAAACTCTTACATACCTTCATCTCTATTAAAACTAGAGTTACTTCCCTTATAGTAGTCGGAGCAGCGTGAATCGTATGCGGGAAAGACATGTTGTTTGTTATAGTTCTAGAATCTCAGGGATAATCAGCATGAATAATAGGTGTAAGAAAAACAATTTCTTTTTTTATCTAAAACGCAGTTGAGTTCACCTTTTACATGCTCTGGGAAAAGCAGGCATAATTCATTTCCGTGCTGCATTTGATTTTTCCCTTTACCACACAACAAAATTTAAGACCTGTTTGAATTGAAAGCATTTGCAGATGACAGTTTTAATGTGGCTCATTTTAAATTATTTTTCTTTGATAGGGTAGAAAATATTGTGGGAAAAGGAGAAAATGCTGGTTACCAGCATTTTCTCCTTTTCCCACAATGTTTTCAAAAGCTTTCCCTTTCAGGATTGTTAAAAGTCGTCATTGTGTGGTAAAGGGTAATCACATTATCAGGAATTCATGAAATCTATTTACTCTCAGGACTGCTTGAATCATGAGACAGACTAGCGCTTTGACATGCAGAAATATTACTAATAGCGAATAGTTTCAACTCATTTCAGTCTGCGCAAATTGCGCACGGTATTATTATTATTTTTTTTTTCAGATTCATTCCCAAAGCATAGCTAGCCTTTTCACAAAGCACATCGTCAGTTTAATTTGAAAACCTCGTAACTACAGGTTGTTACAAGCGGTGGTTACGAGGTTTTCGAAGAAAACCGACGATATCTCATTTACTGTAGTTGTTTACCACCGAATGGTTGTCTCCCTTGTATTTCCTCAAATTTGTATGTTTACAAAATTAAAGTCCGCAAAAATTTAAATTTGGGATCGTCGCATGCTATTCATGTAAGAGTTTCTTCAAAACTTGAATTTAAAACTTAACTACAACAATCTAAGAGATAGATCAGGTTTACCAATAAGATTTTTACAACCGCCGATTCGGTGACTAGTATCGAGATTTTTGTGATTGTGTCCCCTAGAGCGGAGGCTTGAACTAAAATGGTTGTAGAGTTTTAACTATAGATGGCAGTGAGTCTTGACGTCAAAGTAGTTCCGGCCACTCAAATGTACCGGTGTATTTATGGTGATACCGGAGTCTACGGATATCGGTACATAGTAAAAAATAATTTAAACGCTTTGCCCTTTTAGTTCTACCATGACCAAGACAATGTGAATCCCCATTTACTTTATAAATATTTAAGTATACGTACAATAATCTATTAGATAGAATTTCGTCTACCGATTTATATGTTGTTTGAATGTGTAATAATCTGAATTATGTTTACATTCTGCTTAACAGTATAAATAAATCGTCACTTACAACTTCGAATTGTAGCGGTTGTTGCGTTTACAAACGAGATGACAAGCGAGGGAGACTACCGACTGGTTAAAAATATTATTATCATTCTTTCATTCTTTTACGCCTCTCTTGATTTTGGATTATATAGCGATCCTTCAGAAACGTAAATATTTACGTTACCATCGTGAAAACACCATAGAATCCATTATAAGTAAGCGTAAGATTTTTTTTTATGCCGATCGTCTCCACAACTATGAGCGTTTACCATATTTTATTCGTCTTTGGTTTTAGGCGGCTCAGAATTGTAAGGGAGACGACTCTGGACCTACGCAGATTTAAGAAAGTACGAGTTTTCTCCCTTAGACCATTAAATGTTTGCAATTTCGCCAGTCTTCAGTATGATGAAACATAGAACTTGATTCGGGTTTTATTCGAATGAAGAGCGCAAAGGGAAGCAAATACGTGAGAAAATATGGAGAAAAAGAAATAAATATTTGTAAATAAATAGGTAAATGGATGTTTTTTGCTTCACGCGGCTGCACAATTTCCTCATTACATTTTCAATTTTGGTTGCTATTCAAACAGCAGGAACAAAACTACTGGAAACAAAGGAAATGACTCAAATCCATAATAAGCATTAACTCCATAAACAGTATCAGAAACCATTTTGCATTTTGGCAAAATTTGCACTAAAATATTTTCACTAAAATGGTAAAGAGTTTTGAAATCCCTTTTTTTTTTGGGGGGGGGGGGGCGGTAAATGGACTTTTGAAATTCATTTTTTTTGTACTGTTTTACCGTCTTGTTTGAAAGATCTTTTTTCCCCGGTATCTATAATACTTAGCAGTGTATGCTGTTACATTATATTGCTGTTTCAAGACATAAAAAAGCAAATGAGTAGAAACTTCCAACCACTTTAGCAAAATATTTTTGCTAAAATGGTAAAGAGTTTTGAAATTCAAATTATTTTTTTTTTTGTACTGTTTTACCCTCTTGTTTGAAAGATCTTTTTCCTCAGTGTCTATAGTACTTAGCAATGCATGCTGTTACATTATTTTGCAGTTTCAAGACATAAAAAAGCAAATGAGCAGAAACTCCCAACCGTTTTACCAAAATATTTTCACCATAAAATGGTAAAGTGTTTTGAAAAAAAAAAAAAAATCTTTTTTCAACTTTTCATCTTTATGAAAGTATAAGAAGAAGTAGATACTCTGTACCATCTTACATGCAAACAAATCACTGTTGGATAAAATTTCAGTTTCTTGAACATATAGGTAGAAACTCTTTACCATCTTACAAAAGAAAAAATGAAGCTTACATGCTAAAGAGTTTCGAGAAAAGAAAAAAAAAAAAAAAAAAAAATACTTTTCTCGCGATGTTTGCAACAGCTTTCTTTCTAAGTGACCATAAAACTTAGCACTAAAGTTAAAGTTTTTCAGACACTGAAAAGCAAATAAGTAGACACTCTTTTCCATCTTTTAATATAAAATGGTGAAGAGCTTCGGAAAATTTGCCATTAATTCAAAATCAAAGGGCTCGTGGAAAAGGTTTGATTTTTTTGCACATATACGAAAGAAATAATTCGATATGTATCAACATACAGTTTTTAGAAACATTTTCATGATCAAAATTTTGAAAAGATCAGATTTCACGGCCTTGTGAGATTCCCCTGCTAGAAATTTCCGGGATTTTTTGGTAGCGGACGAAAAATAGTTCGCATGTTGAACATGTGTTTTTTGATGTTTCCAAGATGAAAAACAGTTTGCATGACATCTTGAATTTAAAAATACAAGGAAATATATTACACTGTATACTTCTAACAATACTAAATGGCCGTATTCAATTTCTTTCAAACAGTACAACCATCGAAAAATGGAAAAATAAACAAATCGCCTGACCATTTTAGTTCGACCAGAGCGGAGACACAATTACAAATTGGAAAGACATGACAGACTGAAGGAGGATGGGGTTTTACGTGTGCATTGAAATTCGGTTTCCTTTTTCTGAAAATTTACATATCAACAAATATTGAAATTTGTGCTGTGACATCCCTGATCTTGAAGAAACGATAGATCTATGACAATATTGACGGTAACAGAAATGGTTTGAAATTTAAATAAAGCGAACCCAGCTTCCAACGAAAAAAGATAACTCAAATAGATCTACTGTAGAGTAGAGTTTTTTGAAGGCACTGACTAAACAATTCTGCTGAATAAACGAAACGTGTTAAGTCCATAGAAAAAACCCAAACGATGCCATATATTAAAGTGCACTTTTTCAAAAGGGAAACATCCCCTTATCGGACGGTGTAGCTCCAAGATCAGACTGCACATTCTGTGCAGTCTGATCTTGATCTACGCTGCCCGCAAAAGGTAAGCAAGTCTCGATAAGAAGCCTATAACTCTCCGAGGCATGGATGGCAGGAGGGGGAACGGAAGTGGCTTTCCAAGTAAGGGAGATCATTAACTTCCAACATCCCCAGCAATGGAGCACAGAATTACCTGGATATCGTATTGGTATACCGATAGATAAAGCGCACAGAAAACAATGGACTGCTATAGGGCATGTTAATTCATGTTCATTTTACACCGTTTAACCTTCGAATAAATAAATTATTGTTGATCATTCCTAAATCTACATTATATCCTCTTTAAGATGGTATAATTTTCAAAACTTTTGCTTAAAAAAAAGTTAGGTAATTTTAAACCACAAATTTCTAACCCGTGATTCTATTAAATGATGGGGAAAATCACAAAAAAGAAGCACCCCATGGTTGGACAAACGCTTAGAAAAACATTATTTATTCTCTTAAATTCAAAATTGTTGATGGATCCTCTAAGTTGGAAAATTACACATTTCTAAGTGAAAAAAAAGTTAGGTCAAATTTGAAATAATTATAGCCAACTTTCACGGACATGCCTTATCAAGTCTCGCATGACAACAAATCGATGAAAATAATCAATATCATACGTAAAGGTCCGGAAGTTTCCGGAGTTTGGCGAACTTACATTGTGTATACAAGTAATCGATATTCAATAGTCTGCAGCGATAAAAGATAAGAGAAACGTAACATTACGTAACAGTAGCCTGCTTCAAATTCACAATCCTTGCCTAAACGGTATATCTGTCCTGGCATTTTTTTCTGATTTTAACCTAAACCCTTTGTCTGGTACAGAACAGAGTGGCTCTTGAATATCAGTATCAGACTGCACAAAATGCGCACCCTTATTAGACTCAACAGCATTTTGGAATTACACCCCAAGATAAAGCGAGAGTTTCTTGAGAACAGAACATTGAAATCATTATATTTCAGCTTTATTTGTCGGTTTGTAATTCATTTATCCTCGGATTAAGGGTTAAGTTTTGATTCTCTGAGACATAAACTGATTGGTCCTAAAACTGCTCTCGACAAGTGCACTTTTTGTAGTCTGATCCTGAAATCTAATCCGTCCAAATGCACTTTTGCTGACATTGTAGATACAGGCTGCACAAAACAAGCTGTCTGATCTTGGACCTGATCGATTCTGTAAGTCGACAATTATTTTGGTTAAAAAAGAATCTTTGATATTCATGGCGAAATCAACAAGTTGAATTCAGCAAAAAATTCGGTGTTTTGAGAATACTAGTTTAACACTACAGCAATCTAACTGACCAGAGAGAAAAGGCTTTTGTAAACTTTGCTGGGGGAAGAAAATTTTCTCCTGTTCCTAAAATGTTTTCTACCTTTTCAAAGACAGGCATTATCATTTGAGTTGCATTTTATTTGTTGTCTGCAAATGTTTTTAACTTGGTGGTTTCCAAAATTTTGTCATTTAGTTTTTTGATGAGAAAATTTGCTTCATGTGGCAGTTACATTACCAATCCGACCCTGGGAAAGAAAGACCAATCCGACCCTGAAAAAGCAAGAAAAGGAGAAAATACTTGTGGTGGACAATTTTTCATTTTCCCAAGGGATCGTATATAACATGTTATCTACGATTCCTGTTTTCTCACAGTGTTTTCTACTCTTTCAAAAGTTTCATTATGCAAGAGGTTTCAACTTAAAAAAAAAACAGATCATAATATATTTTGTCGTTTAGTAAATATCTAATGGTTTTATCTTGATTGGGTAAACTTTGTCTTTTGTGTGCAGGTGTGGTTTGATGGTTTTGATTTTTATAATGTCCACTTTCTACGATTTTTGAAAGAAAAAAGGTTGGGAAGGCGGATAAATAAAACTGTTATAGCACATAGAATAATTTCAACGGCTGCTCAGAACCATTAGAGTGAGTTTACACGGTTTTATGCACACGAAAAGTTACAGATTCGGCATATAAAATAGCTTTCATTCAAAGTTTTTTTTTTTTTCGAACAAATAAAAGAAAATGGTTCGTTCCGAACACTCCATTTACTGTGTGGCGCCGATTTGTATATAGGCTTAATGAACGATATTGCATTGGCTTACAATGTCTACTACTATCAATAAATATTTTCAGCGAGTCTAAAAGCTGTTTAAATGTAAGTTTTTCGGAACAACTTGGGTCTATCTATGCACTAAACTATATCTTTATAGATAAAAGTAGGTCCAAGCTATTATTATCACACAAGTTTAAAAACGCTGCCGATGTATTATATATACTTAAGATTCTTTTTATCGCATCCGAAGCGGGGGGAAAATGTGCTCGAGACTCAACAGAAAGTTACTAAAATGTTCCTGTTGAAAGTATCATAACAGATCAGCACTTGTGAACTGATCCGATGCTACACTCTAGCGCCGCTTACAGGTATGATAAAGATAAAAAGGTATTTCTTCCTCTAAAAAAGTTATATATGGTGTCATTTCAACTAATCATCAGTAGAATTCACCAGCAAGATGTGTTAAAATTCAGTTTTAAACCAAAATACTTTAGGTCATTCTTAATACAAGGTTGATTAAATACTATCTCTTGAAATAATAAATAATGATTACGCAGCAGGTAACTTTTTAAGTCACTGGTAAAGGAGAAGTAGCTTGTTTTATTCCCTTTTCCATGTACATGTATGGTCTATGTCATTTTTTTTCATCTTTTATTTACTCTTAGCGGTTATACTTTTTGCAGGTTGCGTCGTTTAAAGATGGAAGCACCTTACTGTTTAGGTTAATTCTTCCAATGAACAATTCAAATATTAAAGATATTGAAGGGAAGAGGACATTTAAAAGAAGGGAGAAACTGTTTGATGTAAAAAAAAAATAGTTGTTTCTAAAAGTTGGAGATCAACCGCACGGTCGTCAGAAGTCCTATTTGTACAACAATAGGTTAAATTTGTTCCACTTAACCCTTTACAAAACGACAATATTTTAGACTTGTCCAAATTTTTATCATTTTCGTGACTAAGACGACGAAATTTGTCTCAAAAAGGATAAATTTCGAAAAAAGGTTTATACGCATGCAATTTACCAGCATTGTCTCCTTTTCTCACCATGTTTTCAAAAGCCCTCTACCTCAGGATCGTTAAACCTCAGAAATTTTGTGGTTTAAGGTTTAGTATTACCTTTCCCCACAGAGCAATTTCTAAACGATGCCATTTCTTCGGGATATTTTATGAGTCTATACAGGGGCTTGCCTGTAAATGATAATTATCAGTATGCAGCAGCTAAATCTTTAAATCCCCGATAAAGAAGAATTCGCCTTTTTTCTTTTACCTTTTTTCCCGCTAGCGTTCAAAATCTGTGTCAATTGTGATCTAGTATTGTCATTATTTGAATGGTAAATACTCTCTGCAGGAGAAACTGATTGAGTGATGTAGACAATATTGTTTGAAAAGTAGAAGATAACTTGTAAAAAGATAATGCGCCTGTTTCAATATTTTATCCTAAACAATCAACAGCAGGGTCGTATTTATACAGTAACAGGCTAAGCTTGTTTGGAGAACTTTCTGCCATTTCCATCAAAAGTTTTGGAATAATCGAAAATTTGTCATTTGGGAAAGGGTTAATCGTACTTGAGGTAACTGTCAAACACTAAAATGGACATTGTTATACGTCTCTCTCTTCCAGGGCACTTCATAATTCTGTATAAAAGATAAGAGTAAATTAGGTAGATATTGTAATTCACATAGCTGTTAAATGATTCAAATACCGACGATTTCCAAGTATACCGGTTGTCCGTGCAAACTGAAAGATTCATATAAATACAAAATATCAAGTCTTCACAATGTACATATTTAACTACAGCATGAACATGTATGTCTTGAATAATCAAAGCTTGGATATAAAAATCTTGGAAACTGATCCAAATCTTCACCTCGCATTTTATGAGGTTGATCTCTACTGACAGAGATTGCCTTTGAAAAAAATGTCAATAATACGATTTATTTTTCATGAAATATATTTTTAGAAGAATAAACTCTGATGTGATGTTTAGGCAAAATGTCCACATTAGAGACGGGGTTCGAGCTTCGATCTTATAGTACCGAAGACCACCTAAATATCTGGTCTGCCAATTTCGGTATAATATAGGTGGTGAAATGCATTTTTGTCAAGAAAACACAGGGGAAAAATCTTTTGAAACGCCACCATTCACCATGAATTCATCAATCTAAGGGCTGTACAGCGGATAATTCTAATTCTTGCATACCGTGTTTTATAATTTTGATTTCAGGAAATAAGCTAGAACTAGTACATCTAAAAGTTATGTCAAATACAAATCGGATATCAAACAACCCCTAATGTGGATATATCAAAGCTAGTAGGGTGTCTGTGCAAAATAACATTACGTAATACAACACATGTGTCCGATAAGGCGGCTTATCGTAACTATCAAATTTGGCTATCATCGGATATCTCCGTCACAATCTGAACATTCGCGAAATCATCGGGTATATTGGAAATCAAGCAGTCAGGCCCAAAAGTGGTAGATTATTTCCCTTGATCTTCATTTCTGACCATGGGATGGCCTGGCGAGATGAAAAAAATGGCGACTAATTCACTTTTACTATTTCATGTAAACCAGTTTAGATAAACATACATATATCTAACTAAGGGATATGGAACCTGTCTCCAATGTGTACATACTCTAACACCTTAGTCACAAATCCCGACAGTGAAATATCATAAAAGCACAAATTCATCCTTAGTTCTATCAAAAAATAAAGAAGAAGAAAAAAAAAGTAACAGTACAACTTATTTTTTCATCATGCAGTCGTCCCATAGGCCTATAATTAAATGTTACTCTTCTTTGGGCTATGTGAGTAAATTCCATTCGACATCCAAATATACAAACAGCTCTTCAAATTAAACATTAAAGATCAGTGTTCCAGTATCCGCGTGCAGAATACAATAAGCTCATAATCATACTCATAAAAATGAATAGAAAGACTTTAATCTTTACCACACAATGCCTTCTTCAAAGATCCTCGGGAAATCAGTTTGAAAATCATCATGGGGGAGGAGGAAATGCTTAAAGATACGTTATGGGATCGATTTCGGTGCATTCCGGCTATTTCAAAGGGCCCGGTATTTCTAGCAGTTCATATAGCGATATAAGAACAACAACAACAAACCCGGAAGCATGTCAAGATCTGGGTGGATATTGCTATTTTTTTTAATCATTACAGCTTTAATTTGTGAACAAAATAAAAACCGGTAATTAAAACAAAATAACAGTAGGTTTTTATAGTATTGGAAGCCAGTGACATTCACTTGCTTGCGGGCATAAGACCAAATTCTTTGAAAAGCATTGGTTTTCGTGGAAAATTGTTCATCCTTAAAATGACAATATTAACTGATATTATTAATTTTAACGCTTGTGTAAAAGTGACTTTTTGTGGTTTTAGTTGCTGGGTTTTAAAGGTATTCGCCTGGTAAGCAAAAGAATTCTAGATTTCTAAATTTCCTACTTTTGTGCGGTCAATGTCGAGCAAGGTGTGGTTTTAGGTCTGTTAGCCACAAGGACTCGAGTAATTCATGTTGTATCTTGTTAGTCGAATTTAAGAGCAGATATAACTGGGTTTGAATCTAGGCCCAATTACAAAGTCAATTTCGATTCAATTTTGTCATAAAATGTATCAAATGTTAATCACAGCTAAATGAATACATTATTTGATGATGCTACAGATTATAATGATAATAAATCAGACTACTAAACATAGATCGAGAAATCTAGCCCATTAGGGGTCAATTTCGTAGGTCGGACATGATGGTCCAAGTGGGACATCACTTTTCTTTCAGAGCTAAATGCCACATCTCAGCCATTAACCACTGGTTTTCCTACTAACAATGTTTTCCAAAGGCTTCTTTCTCAGATTTGTGAAAACCTGAGATTGCTTTGTAAAAAGTCAAGCAATGTAATGAATGTCCACAACATATGTATCAGTTACAATATTTGTTTGGTTAAAAGAATTTGATAACACCAGTGTGAATCCTGCCTGAACTTTCGATGATTTTTTCTTATATAATTTCAGGTGCTTTTGAAACTTTCGATTATTTTTTCTTATATAGTTGCAGGTGCTTTTGAAAAAGAAAACAATGGAGAAATTGAATGATGTCTTGGAAAGCTGTCAAAATTTAGACGAGGTATTAGATGTGGGTTGGAACAGTGAAGCTGTGAAGAAACATCTAAATCTTATGAATACAAAGTTTAAATTGAAAGTTCCTGAATTTCCAGATGGTAAGAACTATTACATTAAGTCTTTTGTCTTTTCACATTCTGTGAAATTATCATTCTTTAAGAATAATTCAGTTTTTTTACAACCAGGAGGAAAAAATACATGTACAAAATACCTGTGGCTGAAAAGATGAGAGTTGTCCTTAATTAACCCTTTACCACACAGTCTGGAGTTTTAATGGCCATGAAAGAAAGCTTTTGAAAACATTATGGGAAAAGGAGAAAATGCTGATAAACAGCATTTTCTTCTTTTCCCATAATGTTTTCTAATCTTTTACAGACAAATCCCATTAATTGTGCTATGTTTAAGTACTATATCCCTTGGAAATATTCTCAGTTTGGATCTGCCTACAATTTTTTCCAAACAGTTCCTGTTTTTTAACGACCCAGAGGAAGAAGCCTTCTGAAAACATTGTAGGGAAAAGGAGAAAATGCTGATATCCAGCATTTATTCTTTTTCCCACAATGTTTTCTACTTTTCTAAAGTCAGATTTAATTTTCAATCATGTTTATTTTGTTGTCTGCATGTGCTTTCAATTTGGACAAGAGTGAAACTTTGTCATTCGCTAAATAATTAATCAAAAAAGAATTTTCACTGCCTTGCAAGTATCGTTATCTTTGTATTTACTTATAGTACTTTTGCTCAATGGTACATGTACACATGTGTGTAAGAACAGCATGTATAAAATGGCATTTTGTCTTTGCCTTTTTCAGGACTTGAATGGCTAAATGTTACAGAACACCTATCCTTTGGCAACCAGTTGAAAGGAAAAATTATCATTTTGGACTTTTTCACGTACTGTTGTATAAACTGTTTACACATCTTGCCTGATTTACATGCTTTAGAAGAGAAATACTCTATACCAGATGGTGTTGTCGTCATTGGAGTTCATTCAGCAAAATTCGAAAACGAGAAAGTGTCGGCAAATATTTTAAGTGCTGTTCTACGTTATGGAATACATCACCCCGTGGTAAATGACAGCTCAGCTAAACTATGGTCAGATCTACAGATTGCCTGCTGGCCAACCCTCGTGATAGTGGGGCCAGAGGGGCAGTTCCTATATCAGTTGGTGGGTGAAGGTCATGGAGAAAGGTTACTTAAGTTTGTCGAAGAAAGTGTCACATTTTATAGGGAGAAAGGAGAGCTGAGGGACCATTCACTCCCGGTAAAGATTTCGGTGGCCCCAGATAGTCCCCTTTGTTTTCCGGGGAAAGTAAGTCTAATAGTTTTTTCACCTTTTATCCCCAGGAGTGCCAAGTAACATAAATGACAAACCAGTAATTAGAGTAGGAATAACACCCAAATATTTGCAATTGTATTGTATTGTATGGCTTTCGACTATAATGTTTAACTCTTTACCACACTAGAACAATTTTAGACTAGTCCAAATTGAAAACATTTGCAGATGACAAATTAAATGTGACTGAAAAATTGAAAATTGTTTTGGGAAGGGTAGAAAACATTGTGGGAAAAGGAGAAAATGCTGATTACCAGTATTTTCTCCTTTTCCTACAATGTTTATTACCTTGTCAAAGAAAAATTGTACCCTTTGAGCCACATTGAAATTGTAATCTGCAAATACCGGTACTTTCAATCAGGACAAGGCTGAAATTTTGTTGGCTGGTAAAGGGTTAACCCTTTATGAAACCACAAATTTTTAGACCAGTTCAAATTGTTAGCATTTTCAGTGACAAATTAAAGGTGGCTCATATATTGTTAGGGGAATTTTGTCTCTTAAGCCTTTCCCAAACAATCACCGGTTTTTACGGGTCAGGAATAGAAGCCTTGTGAAAACATTGTGGGAAAAGGAGAAAATGCTGGTAACCAGCATTTTCTCCTTTTCCCACAATATTTTCTACCTTATCATATAGAAAAATCATATTTTTACCAACTGTTTATTTGTCATCTGCAAAATGCTTTCAATTTGGTCTGGTCCAAAATTTGCCGTTTGGGAAAGGGTTAAAGGAAAGAAATATTGTGGGATATGGAGAAAATACAGTTTACTAACGTTTTAAAACGTCTTGTCTGTCAGGGTCAGTAGAACTCCTGATTGTAAGGTAAAGGGTTAAGGTTTCAAACCAGTACTTGTACTTACAATCAGAATTCAAAGACATGTATAATATGAGTACCTTTTAGCAGAACTGCAACACACAAAAAAAGGGCATTTAGACATTTGCTTCTAGTGTTGTTCTGGATCAGCCTGTGCACTCCGCACAGACTAATCAGAAACAACACTTTCTATTCTTATGTGATTTTCTGTTTTACTCCAGTCTACTGTGGGACAAAAGCTAATGTAGTCGTGAAGTGACACTTCGGATTAGCACGTGCAGTCTGAACAGGCTAATCTGATAAGACACTTTACGCATATGTGTGAATGTCCCTTTTCACATATTGCAGGCCAGTTCATAGAATGTGTACATCTTTGTTGATATTTTTTGTAGGTTTGTGTGAGTGAAGACGGACAGACAGTGGTTATAGCTGATACAGGACATCACAGAATTATTGTAACTGACAGTAAGGGAATAGTGAAGGTAAATTTGTCAAATTATAATAGATTGTTGTTGTGTGTGTTTGCTCTGACTAATAATGTACTGTACAATGTTTAACCCTTTACCAAACAATCCCTGGTTTTTACGACGCTGAGATAGAAGCCTTCTGAAAACATTGTGGAAAAGGAGAAAATGCTGGTAACCAGCATTTTCTGCTTTTCCTACAATGTTTTCTACCCTGCTCGTAACAAATTTCAATTTTTTAGTTACGTTTATTTTGTCATCTGCATGTGCTTTCAATTTCGAATAGTCTAAAATTTTGTCATTTAGTAAAGGGTTAAAAGAGTGTTTATTATAGAACGGAATAGTAGGGTGCGCCGCCCTGCCCCTTTTTCACATCGCCCTTGTGCAAAACAATAAAAAACTTATGTAAAATTTGTAGATTTTCAGATATATGTCAATATACATGTAGTATGTACAGTAGTTGGTTAAATTTGGATAAAAGAAATGACCATCAAACCATAATTCATTGTTTTAAACTTTTTTATTTTCTAATTAAAGACTTCACAAGCTACTTTCAAATAAATTAGAATAAATAAATAATAGTTACTTTTCCTTGCAACATATATTTACATCTTTGCAACCTAATATGGTTCGAATATAAGGACTCGGTTTAGTGATATTATGTGTAATATTGTGGATCCCAGAGAGACAATAGCGATTGTTCAAATTAAGTGTGTAATAGTAAGTCAATAGTGGATAAAGATAAAGAAAAAATAATTTATAAGGAACATAAAGTTTTCATATACAATTAGTCTGTGTTAAAATTTATCCCTGTAAAAAGTTAAGCAGCAGATCTGGGTTTGTATCAGAAATGCCACCACTCTAAAGTGTTCACTCGCATGTTTGAAAAAACTGAGCTTCATTGTTGTTTATATCTGTAACATGTTATCCATACCCATAGCACGGCTCATAACCATCATGTTGAGGAGATCAGCTGGACTGCTTTTCTTTTTCTGTGCCCCTTGGTTTCCTGCTTCAGTGTTAGGCATATTGGCTACACTGGCCTGTCTTTGACCCAACATAGTAGCTGTTAGGGCTGGACTGTCGGCCATTGCTTCAAAAGCATATCTCTGTTGGATCCAGTTCATGGCCCGTTGCATCACATGGTTGTTGATCTGCCCTTCCGTGGGCTTGCCAGTGACCCCTGGTGGAGTAATTCCGGACCTACGGGCAATGTCCTGCATCAAGGTGATGTATGGTATCATTCTGCTTAAGCTTGTTGGTGGCCCACCTTGTTGCTGGGCAAGTAGAAGCATGCTTGGGCTTGGTGAGGCGTTTGGCCCGATGATGTGTTTTACAGCACTGTCAAGCAGTAAGTAGTCAGCTGCTGTTATATCTCCCCCCATTGCCATTCCCATACCCATAGTTCCCATGGCGCCCATGCTGCCACCTCCTCCAAACAGATTATTTGTTAATTGACATGTAACTGAAATAAATATGAGATAGAATTGTTACCAAATGATCCTGTGTTTCTCCCATTTATCAAACAAAAAAATTCTAGTGTTGATTGCATTGAAAGCCCTTGCAGATAACAAATTAACACATTACCACATCTTACGAACGAAGTCCGTAACAAAGAAACAAATGAATAAATGCATGGCAGAAATAAGGATCGGAGCGGGATTCGAACTCCGAACTCCCGGACGCAAAGCCAATACCCTAACCACTGAGCCAAAGAGATATCTCCCTGACGCAGTAGCCAGGTATTGTATTTAAATCGGGAGTATGCCATGCAGGAAGGAGTGGTCTCCCGTAACACACCCCCTCTTAAAGTCATCATTTATTGATGACTTGAAGCCTTATTAGGCAGGAAGTCCGATTTTGGACAACAAATGGGATTAATGGCTCAATGGCCAATCCCGGACGAGCCCCCATCTTACGAACGAAGTCCGTAACAAAGAAACAAATGAATAAATGCATGGCAGAAATAAGGATCGGAGCGGGATTCGAACTCCGAACTCCCGGACGCAAAGCCAATACCCTAACCACTGAGCCAAAGAGATATCTCCCTGACGCAGTAGCCAGGTATTGTATTTAAATCGGGAGTATGCCATGCAGGAAGGAGTGGTCTCCCGTAACACACACAATTCCTACTTTGACAACCTTAAGAAAGAAGCTGTTAGAAAACATTGTGGGAAAAGGATAAAGTGCTGGTAACCAGCATTTTCTCCTTTTTCCACAATGTCTTAGAACTACCCTTCACAAAACAACTGTCAAATTTTCAGTCACTTTTATTTTGTTGTCTGCGAGTGCTTTGGATTTGGACAAACCTGAAATTATGTTGATTGGTAACAAGTTAATTGTGGCTCAAATTATGAGACCAGCATTTTTTGCTTTTCCAGCAATATTTTCTACTCTTCTTAGTTTTATTTTTGTCATGTGCGAATGGTTTGAGTTTGGACCAGTCAGAAATTTCATTGTTTGATAAAGAATTAAGCCACAGAGCATAACTGATATTTCTTTGCCTTGGAAAAAAAAAGTGAAAAAAATGCTTGCCAGATTTATAGTCTCGTACAAAAGTTTGTTTTGTAAGATTGATAGATTTTGAAGTCCTTTAATGGAGAGAGAGGGAGGGGGAGAGAGAGAGGGGGGGGGAGGGAGGGAGGGGGAGAGAGAGAGGGGGGGGAGGGAGGGAGGGGGAGAGAGAGAGGGGGGGAGGGAGGGAGGGAGAGAGAGAGAGAGAGAGAGAGAGTGAGAGAGATGACTTTGGTGTATCATGCAGACAAACAACATTTCAATCATTGTTACAAATAGAGAAACTGTTCTTA